>CP092885.1:18401882-19722428 GCA_030710605.1 Cordylochernes scorpioides
CCACAACAGCGGAAGCAGATTCGTGCGCGGATGGACTCCTCGAAGTTGAGGATCACACCATCCACCACGATCCTTCCGCGATTGCCCAGAGCTCTGAAGGTGTTGAGGTCCACCTCGATGAAGGCGGTGCAGGTCCCGTTTCTGGGTGCGGAACGGTGCGCCACGCGCACCACCTTGTCCCCAGGGAGTTGGCTAACAGCAGGAGTTCCCAGCAGCGTCTCTTCAATGGTGGAGTTGGATGTCTCCTCATCCACTTTGAAGAGGCAGATGCGAGGCAGGATCACCTTCTGTTGGCGGACCTTCATGCCATCCAGCTTGTTGGCCAGGGAGGTGGTGACGGCTGTGATGGTATCGGGGTTGCTGGAGTGGAGGACAAGCTTCCCTTTGGTTCGCAGGGAGGACCAAACGCCTTGGGGTAGAGTGTGGGCAGCGCGGACAGCTTTGAGCATTGCTCTTGGATCGGCCTGTGGGTCATCAGAGATGACCACTGTGTGGGCCGCCGATTTTTCCCCATGGAGGACCACTTGGGCGGCCGCAGGCTTGGGGACGCGGGAGGGCGCAGGTTTTGTGGGACCTTTCAAGTTGGATCTTTTGGCAGGGGGATTGGGAGCATAAGGCTGCTTCCTCTTGGTTGCAGCAGGAGTGGCGGGCTTGGTGGGGTCAGTCTGGGAGCTGGTTTCCTTTAAGCAGGGAGCAGGGCTGGTTTGGGTGCTGTGGCAGTCAGTCTGGGGCTTGTTGGCATCTTCGTCCAGCTCCTTAAAGGACGCGAGGATGCCAGAGAGGCTCTCCACCTCAGAAAGGAGGGCATTGATCTGCACAGTCCGCAACTTGATGAATCTGTCCATGTTGGCGTACAGTTTCCAAACGGTAGCGGGATCAGGGCCCGTAAAGGAATCTTGGAAGGGTAGCATCGCCTCCTCGTTCTCCTTTTCCAGTTGGGCGAGGGTTACGAGGGGCTTCTCGGCATTCTCGGCATTCTTCTTCTTCTTCCTAGAGGGAGCCATGGCAGGAGCAAGAGTAAGAGAGCAAAGATGTGCACAGGTAGAGAGCTAGCTGCGAACTGTGACGAAAACGAAGACAAACTTCAGGATGAGACAGCAATTTATTTCAGGCAAGGACAAACTATGAAGGATAAACAAAAGATAAGCAATGAGAGAATTTACAGAGTATCAAAATATAAACATAAAAAATGATTCTATAAAATAATCCCTTGCATAAATATTTAGCAAAATCAATCATTCCTCCAGGGAAGAGTGTCTTCTTCAAAACATTTTATTGTTCTCTAGCTTTCGGGCACGGACGCCCTTCTACGGGAGAAAACATGGTATAATGACACGCCAATAGAACACGAGTTAAATATAATCGGATACTATTTTACATATTTTTATGAAGATAAAAATATTATTTTTACATATTAACTATTATACAAATTGAGACAAAATATTTAAAATATATTTATTTCTAATAAGAGGACAAACAAATGAATAAATATAGGCCACCAGAAAAAACCAAAGAAGTAAGGAATACATATAGCTAGGTTGTAGTTATCATTATTATGAGATGTCTACCTGGTTCCCACCGCTGCTATTCTGAGACGATTCTTGTATTTGGATGATTTGGACAATAGATCTCTAGTATACCATCATGTAAGAGAAACAGGTCATTCCTTCGCAATATCCGAACCAAGAACCCATTACTCCAAAACATCCCCAATAAACAACAGAGACTCATCATAGAATCCATAATATCAAGAAAGCACAATAGTATTAACAGAAGAATTGATATTCCGGAAGTTTATAATATACTATTCCCTGAGCTCACCCCAAATTATCCAAATACAAGAATCGTCTCAGAATAGCAGCGGTGGGAACCAGGTAGACATCTCCTAATAATGATAACTACAACCTAGCTATATGTATTCCTTACTTCTTTGGTTTTTTCTGGTGGCCTATATTTATTCATTTGTTTGTCCTCTTATTAGAAATATATATATTTTAAATATTTTGTCTCAATTTGTATAATAGTTAATATGTAAAAATAATATGTTTATCTTCATAAAAATATGTAAAATAGTATCCGATTATATTTAACTCGTGTTCTATTGGCGTGTCATTATACCATGTTTTCTCCTGTAGAAGGGCGTCCGTGCCCGAAAGCTAGAGAACAATAAAATGTTTGAAGAAGACACTCTTCCCTGGAGGAATGATTGATTTTGCTCAATAAAAAATGATACTCTGTTAATACTAGTGTAAAATAATAAAGGCTGGGGTAAAATAATAAATTCTTCGCTACAATAATGATATCAGATTACTGAAATATGATAAATTGAAATATTAATTGACTTTTGACAGCTTTTTGTTTGTGAAAAAATTAAAAACAAAGATATTTGATGAAAATAAATAAAGTAAAACTTAAGGGCAAAAAATTCTACGATTGGAAAATTGAATGAATTAAAAAAAGTTTTGACAGAGGGAAAAGATTTTACATTTTTCAACAAGAGATTTTTTAAAAATTTAATAGGACTAGGGGACAATAATTTTCTTCTAACTTTCAGACTTGTCAGTCCTTCAACAGGATTATCACGTTAACAACTTAATAATAAATATATTTTTATATACACACTATTATATACATATTTTAAGTACCTATTATATACTGAAAGAATTATATTTGATATTATATGAATCGAAATTAAATTATTTATTATCAATCTTATATGCGATAAGAGGGGCACATCTATCTTTAAAATACATTAAAACAATTGATGCTTCATCCTATTTGCTTAAATACTCAGATAGGAAAAATTTAGAATCCCAAAACGTGGGTCTTAGATTAGGTTTTGTTCAATGTTGCTAAAGCTGATGGGCCTTCTTGATTGCCTAAATTAGTTTGCGTGTTACCACTTTTTTTTTTGCTTATCCCTAGTACACGTGGTACAGGCCATGAAAATCATGGTGGGTAGAAATAGGCGACTGCTTTTACTGTAAGTGCACCACATGTCTGCACATGTGAAAAGCAGTTCGATTTTGCACTTACAAATGTGCCAGAGCCCCGTTTGGTTACTTGCACTCCCTGGTAGAGTTGGACTTTTGCAAGAATCGGGGGCGATTGGAGCATTTTTTTAATCATAAAAAGTGCCCAATGCGGGAATATAACCCGGGTCGTAGCGGTCGAAAACCAACGGTTTAAACCATTCTTCTATCGACCCCCTGCTATCACATTGAAGTACAATAATGACCTTATTTCAGATCATTTTTGAAAGAAGATGTTCTCGCACATGTATATCATTCTCCTACAAAACAATATAAAAACATCATATATTCTATTCGAATAGCTTAGAGAATTATTACTTTTTTGAGATGTGCACATTTACTCTATATTCCGATATCTCCAAAAGCCGACATTTTGTTAAACATTATCAAGAGGATTAACTCAAATAAAAGTGGCTATAAATGGAACGTCTGTATGAAAAATATGAGTATAAACAATTATATAATTTCGATGTCAACTGGTCGTAACTACATGTCCTTTCTCTGTTACATAACATCGTCGAATCTTACACAGCAGCTTCCTAATTGCTGGAGATTCATCCTTTCTGAAGGTTTCTGATGTAATGTCGACACCTGGCATCCGCGAAGTCCTCATACCTGGCTTGATACTACTGAAGCCAAGGTCTGTACTTGTCATTCCACTCTAGCAAGATCTCTATACGGAGCCTCGATGCATTCTTAAATATCTACTTTCACTCAGCCTCATATATTTTCTATGAATTTTATAATATTAATTCATAACAACGGTTCTCAATTTGGTTGAACCACGAATTAAGGATAAGAATTTGAAACCTATATTTTTCAAGTTGGAATAAATAATAGCAATATATTGAATCAAATGCTCCCATAGTTCTTGCAGAACTCAAACCGGGAGACTGATATATTTGAAATAACAAAGGTCAAACTACATCTAGATGTGTAGACATCGGAGATATGGAATTATAGGATTAAAAATTTCAAACCTCTACCCACCATTATTCTTACGACCAGTAATATGTGTGTGCTTGGAATAATAAATTACATTTTAAAATATTTTATCTTGTAGATTCCCAAAAATATATTGTAAGGGACGATTCCCAAGTATCGACAGAAAACTTTCGACGCTGGAATTGATTTCAATAACTTATTTTTATTTGTAGACGTGTTATCAGAGGTTAGCCTAGATTGGATTAAAATAGGTCTGATGAAACGAACTAAGACAATGGATTCTTTCTATACAGGCAATAGGTAGATATAAGGATAGGATACTCTTGATCTGAAAAGATTCAATACATTTCATCTAAGAACAAGAATTTTGTTCTCATTTTAAAAATGTATTCACTTCCTTATGACGGGGACACATTGCCATGTTCAATGGCAAATAGCTATCTTGAATATATTCAGACAATCTGTTAAAATAATCAGATTGGCCTGTTGAAACTATATCTCGTATCAACATTTATATCAAACTGATTAAGCCGCATAGAAGATTCACCACTGATGAGCCATGCCCACCCCCCAATAATTTTCATCGCAATATAAAGGGTAGTAGTAGGTTTATTTATTTTAAAAATAAAAACTTGCGCTAAATCAGTTTCAAATTGCATATACAGATGTCACCACGCTCTGTCATTATATATAATATCAATTTAAACATTTTGCCTTTATAATTGTTTCAGTAAGTATAGTGCTGTGATGATGAACACAATAGATACTGATAATAAAACCACAAGCTCACAATTACTTTTCATTACAAAAACTTATTTGGACCATTTAAAAATAATTCGCTGTCAAACATAATTTAATAATTCAACAAATTGCATTTATTCAGTAAATTTTACATATATTAAAGTATATAATCAATGTATAATCAAGTGAAGCAAGCCTCATAAAACGGCAATGTTCCCCGGTGAAGTTTGTCGTGCAAACACACGAAATATTGAAAAGAAAAAATGCATTTGATTCAAAACAGGCATCAAGAATAAATAAATAAATAAATATGGGTTGCTCTATTTTCAAACAAACTAATTGTTGTAATATAATTTGTGCCACAGAATAATCAACAACAAAATAATATCATAATTCATTCCTTTTGTTTACTTTTATATATAGATCTTAATAAAGATTGTTTTGTGAGCTATTCCTCTATCTCTTATGTATGTTATGGATCATTAAAAACATTATCTAGTTGTAACATGGCGCAGTCGACAAACTGGCATGTAAGCCCTATTTTAATTTTGTAAAAGCGTTATATGATATCCTATTATAAAGTATTTTGACATAGAATTTTCATCAGTATAAAATTTTGACCAATGAAAATCCAAGTTGCGTGATAATGCAAAATCTACATCCACCACCGCCATTTGTTCCAAATGATAAAGGAAATAGCTGGGAATTTGGAGAGAAAATTTTGAAAATTGTGTAATGGCGGCGGAAATAGACTTGAAGCCTATTTTTAGACGAAGAACGTTGTTCAAGCACATTGTGGGTAAGCCTACTATTCAAATATATAAAACTCTGCAAGTTGTAGAGAATGATCAAACTCCATCTTTGAACGAAATTCTTGATCTTTTGTCGAATCACTTTAAACCCTACAAAAATACCATACAAAAACGACATCAATTTTTTTACGTCAGAACAGGATCAAGGCATCAAACTATTAGTGAATTTACCACAAAGCAATAACGCGCCATCTATACATATAAAATGAAAGTATTTAAAAGCACGTATTGTATTATGTATAAAAGAAACATTCGTGCTTTTAAATCCTTTCATTTTATATGTATAGATAGCGCGTTATTGCTTTGTGTTAATTTATGTCTAACTGACCTTGTCTTTATTGTTTGCGGAAGAGCATTGCTCGATGCAAATATTTGAATGTAATTCTACTGTTCTATAAGCTTATGTCCAGAGTTTTCTTGAAAACCATTTCTGAGATTTCATCCTTCAGTGCTGCGTATATAAGCAGAATCGTCCAATACAGTATTAGAGCTCTGAGAAGCGGTCTGGTGGATTAAATTGGCGAAACCGCTGAGAGGGTTCACCACTGATGAGCCAAGCCCTCCCACTATATCTTTTCATCGCAGTAAGGGCAGTAGAAGTTTGTATTATGTTGTTGCGGATGTATGTAAGTTTTTCTTTTTTAGCTATTTTTAATGTAAAGGAAATAAATAATCAAGAATGTATGTCTCGTTAGTTTTTTATTTTTAACCAACGTCTGCCATTTTACAAAGTCCTCGTGTAAACAATGCTAAGTGATGATGATTATTGGAATAAAGTTCTATGAAAAGTTAAATATGAGAATAATAATTTTGAGATATTTACAGCACGTATCATTTACCCCCGCTTTGATGCATTTATTCACGGAGAATAAATGACTTTAATTGAGAGATGTGAGCCTTTATAGGATCTCCTGTGGGATTTCTTGGTGGGTTGTCTTGATCCGTTGTAGAGAGTTCGTAAGTCACTTTAGACAATCTTCTCAAAACTTGGAATGGTCCTTCGTATTTGGGTGCTGTTTTAATTAGCCTCGGATCATTGTAGGGAATTCTTTTAAGAACGAGATCTCCAACTTTAAATTCAATGTCGGGATGCCTTGAATCATGTCTTCTTTTGGAAATATCACGATGATGTTTAGTTCTTTTTATAGCCAGTTTTCTAGCATCTTCTACCGAGGTTGAGGGGTTATCAGCAAATTGTGGCTGTACATTGTAACCAAAAAGTAGAAAAGATGGCGGAAAACCTGTTACGTCATGAGGGGTGTTGTTGTAGTCAGTAATGACCTTGGGCAGAAGTGTGCTCCATTTCACTTTCGGTTTATCTAGCAAGGCCGTTCTTAACTTGGTCATGATTGTTCCGTTAACCTTTTCGCACATTCCATTACTCTGGGGGTGGTATGGTGTGGTGAAAGTTTGTTTGATGTTATGAACTTTCAAACACCTTTTGAATTCCTTGGAATTAAAGTTCTTTCCATTGTCAGTGATAATATGTTTGATGGGTAGCGAGACTTGAAGGATTCTGTTGAAACATTGTAGCGTTGCTTGAGCTGTGTTTTTGATAGTGGGAAATGCCCAAACATATCTTGTAAGATGATCAATGAACACTTGGATGTACTTGTGCTTTGTCTTTTCAGCTGCTGTTCCCATAACTATTGTATCTGCACTTATTACTTGAGCTGGTTGTAGTTCTGTGTCTGGAATTATTAGTTGTCCTAGAGTTGGTTGGTTAGATGATTTAGTCAGTTGACATGTCTTGCATGATCTCACATAAGATTTAATTTCCTGTACCATGTCTAACCACCAAAATAAAGGAACTATTAATTTGACTGTCTTGTTCATGGATGGGTGACTCATGTTATCATGATATTCCTTCAGAACATGTTCTTTAAAAGAAGCAGGCACCACAGCCCTGAGTAGTCCTCTCTTCTTGACCATCACTGTGTTTTGATGATCTTGAGGGTCTTCAATGAAGCTGAGATCTCCCTGTCTTTGATGTTGTTGTCTCTGCTGCTGTTGCATCTGGTGTTGTTGCTGGAGCTGATGTTGCTGTTGTTGCTGGATCTGGTTTTGTTGCTGTTGGACCTGGTTTTGTTGCTGTTGTTGGAGCTGGTTCTGTTGTTGCTGTTGTTGTTGTTGTTGTTGTTGTTGTTGCAACTGATTACAGGTTGTGCAAACAAGTGCCATTTCTGCTGATTGCTTAGTGTAGACTGTTTTATCTTTAGTGTCAACAATAAGTTCAAAGTCTTCTGCAATATCCAAGCCAATGAGTAGCTGGAATTTTAAATTAGGTATTACATGAAGTTTGACCTTTCTAGTTTTATTATGAATTTGCAAATTTACATGAACATATCCCAAAGTTTTGGTTAATGAGTTAGCTTGTTGAATTTGCATGGGAGAATCTATTAAAGGATGTAAATTCAAACTTTTTATTAAATTTTGACTTATTAAAGATATGGTAGCACCTGTGTCCATGAAGGCTTGTAAAGGATGTTTGTTGACACAAATTTTAAAGTCTATCAATTTATTAGGAGGATTGTTAGTTGATAAGCAAGTTACTTTGTTTGTTGCATTACTTGTGGTTGATTCAGTGACTGTTGTAATGAATTGTTTTGGTTGTGTATTTTTAGATGATCTTTCTGTTTTATAGTTTGGGTCATAATCAGGACATTCATTCAACCAATGTTTCACTTTAATTCTTTTCTTCATGCAAATTGGGCAGAAAAATGGGCAATTTGAAGCTGATCTTTCCTGTTGAGATAGAGTGCACACTTTGGGTTTAAACAAATTTCTTAGCTTACTTTGTTGCCTGTTATGCTCAACAGAAAGTGCAACTTGTATCCATTTGGTTGGATCTGCAGGTTGTGCTGCTGCAAACACATCCCTCCAATTCAAAGGTAGCCCATCTGTTAGTAGCTGTATTTTCTCTTCCTTTTTCAAGGATGTTTGATTCAGTAAGTCCATTTTTTCTTTAAAATAAGTCTCCACAGTTTTACTTGCAAGGAGCTTTCTGCTAGATGCTAATACAATGGGACTATATGTGCAAGGCTTAAATCTGGCAATGAGTTTATCTTTTACAGTTTCCCATTTTTTTATATGTGCATTTGTAAGAATTTCATCAGCAAAAAATTCTAAGGCTTCATCTGCTAAATAGTAGATAAGATTGTGTATTTTTTCTTCATCGTTTGCTTTTAAATTTTCTACTTCATACAACTTAATCCAACTTTCAATTTTTATATTATTCTTACTGCCAGAATATTTTTCAAATCTATGTATATTTGCCATTATAAAAATAAAGATGTTTCTAAATGAGTTATTTAAATTTGAAATATATAATCTTTTGATTAAAAATTTACCTTTTTAATTTTCTTTCGTATCTTTTTCGACTGCGCCAAGTATGTTGCGGATGTATGTAAGTTTTTCTTTTTCAGCTATTTTTAATGTAAAGGAAAAAATAATCAAGAATGTATGTCTCGTTAGTTTTTTATTTTTAACCAACGTCTGCCATTTTACAAAGTCCTCGTGTAAACAATGCTAAGTGATGAGGATTATTGGAATAAAGTTCTATGAAAAGTTAAATATGAGAATAATAATTTTGAGATATTTACAGCACGTATCAATGTATAAAAGAAACATTCGTGCTTTTAAATCCTTTCATTTTATATGTATTATTGAATTTGTCACCCATTTAAAATCTTTGGTCCAGGATTTTGAATTTGAAATTCTGGCTGAATCACTTATAAGGGATAGATTAATTGGTATCGCTGATAAAAATGTGAAAAAAAAATATTTTTACAGGATCCCGAATTAACACTAGCTAAAGCAATTAGCGTCGCTACTGATGTAGAAGTTTCTGTTATACAAATTGCAGCCTTTTCCGAGCAAGGCATTGGTCATGAAGATGTGAATAAGGTGACTAGACATACAAGGTATGTCCCATAAGTTCCCGGACTGGGTCCATAAAAAAAAAAGGTAAGATTTTTTTAATTAAAACTTTTCAAAGTAATCCCCCCCCCCTTGCTTCAACGCACCAGCGCCATCGTTTCTCCCAATTGTCGAAACAGTTTTTATAGGCCTCTTTTGGAATGTTCTTCAATGCCAGCAGCGATTTTTCTATTATGTCTTCCCTGGTGTCAAAATGTCTTCCTTTTAGAACTGCTTTGAGTTTGGGGAACAGGAAAAAGTCATTTGGTGCGATGTCTGGGGAATAGGGTGGTTGAGGTAGGATTTCTGTCCCGTTTTTCGCCAAAAAACTCGTCACCAAGTGCGCTGTGTGAGGGCGGGCATTGTCATGGTGTAGGATCCAGTCACCATTAGTCCATTTTTCTGGCCTTTTTTTTCGAATCGCTTCCCTTAGACGGCGAAGAATGCTCAAATACATTTCCTTAATAACTGTTTGGCCTGCAGGAAGATACTCGTGATGAACAATGCCCTTGTTATCCAAAAAAGCGACCAGCAACACCTTGTTTCTGGATTTCAATATCCTGGATTTTTTGGGTCTAGGCTCACCCTGACCTCTCCAATCGGCAGATTGACGCTTGGTTTCAGGGTCATAGCCATAGACCCATGTCTCGTCGCCTGTGATTATCTTGTCTTTACATTCCGGATCCGTTCTTGTCATTTCCAACATGTCCTCACAGGTTGCAAGCCGACACAGGTTTTGCTCATTGGTGAGGAATCTTGGGATGAATTTTGCAGGAGTCTTTTTGAGCTTCAAATCTTAGGTTACGATCCTTCCAATCGTTGTTTTAGAGATGTCTGTGCCTTGCTCTACCTCCAGCAAAGTGATTCTAGGATTTTATTTTATCAAATCGGTGATTTTTTTCACATTTTCATCAGTCCTTTGAAACTTTGGGCGTCCTTGACGAGGATCATCTTCAATGGAAATTCTGCCAGCTTTAAATCTAGAATGCCATTCAAAAACAGTTGTTCTCTTTGGGGCGTCATTGGGGAATGCTTTATTAGGCATTTCAAAAGTTTCGGTTGCAGATATTTGAAGTTTCACACAAATTTCTATGAAAATCCTCTGCTTCAATTTTTGCTCCATCGTAAAATCGCCGCAACGCCAGGTGTAACCTTTAAATAAATTAGAATGACCTTGGCGCGCGTGCACCTACCGCCTCGATATTGGTACCACCGTGTTGCCAGATATTTTTTTCTATAATAAAAAGTAAAATTTATTTACATTTTTCATTTATTTATTTTTTTATGGATCCAGTCCGGGAACTTATGGGACATACCTTGTATTTCAGGCAAGAACAAACTATGAATGATAAACAAAAGATAAGCAATGAGGGAAATTTACAGAGTAGCAAAATATAAACATAAAAAATGATACTCTGTTAATAAAATAATAAATACTTTGTTACAATATGTATTAATATTAAGGTAAAAACATCAAGATTCCAAAGATATGTTTCTTATATGCAAATAAGTAACGTATCCCTAGAAGCCTGATGCTTTCACCTTGATAAAGATAAAAAGGTTAACGGATAATTAGAGTTCTTATTCAAGTTTGCATCAATTCGGCGTCTAAAAGGATGAAGGCTATTGAACATACCTAGGTTAAAAATCTGGAAGAATTTTAATTATTTAGGATTTATTCTCATGCTGTCTCATAGAGAGAGTTATCAAAATTGGAAACTATTATAAACGCGTATGATACTTTTTTAAAATAAACAATTTCTACTGCCTTTATTGCAGTTGAAAAATCAATGGGAGGGCCTGGTTCATCAGTGGTTATGATTCAAAAACGAGAATAATAGTTGGGAGGTAGCGACTTGGGGCCTAGCAGTGATAGCTAGGAATCCTTACCACTTCCTTTGTCTATAAGTCTGGTTAGTACTTTATGTTTTGGTTTGGCAGAGACTGTATCTAGATAGGTCAGACCTTTTCAGCTGATTAATATCCTTGAATTAGAGTCGTTCGATCCTTTATAAAACCTTCTGACTACATGACCAACATCAACCCTCTTCGGGAACCTATGGGACATACCTTGTATGTCAAATAATTTGCTACATCACAATCATTCGTCGGTTAGGCAACAAATGAAAAATGAGGATGAATGGTGTGGACAAGAACACGTTTATGGTAAATGTACCGCTTTTGGTAAACGTTGTTCAAACTGCCCACGATTGAATCACTATGATAAAATATGTCGGTCAAAGCGAATGAATAATGTTGAAGCTGGAATTGGAAATGAGGATATAAATGATCCTGATATTTACATAAGTAAAATAATGTTAAATACTATTAAAACTGATAAATATCAGCTATTATATTAATCAATGACAGTATAACACCAGAGTACAGCTGGAGCACAGGTGAATGTACTTCCTCGAGACGTTTTTGAGTCATGGCCGGTGAAACCTCGAGTTGTAGGAACAAAGATAAGAGCGAATGCATATGATGGCACAGAATTGCTCTTGTTGGAACAAAGCAGCGTGAAATGTAATCACAACGGAAAAGAAGGAACCTTTGAATTTATTGTGGCTGAGGAAAACGCTAACACCCTTATCTCGGGTAATACCTCGGAAGCACTCGGAATGATTGAAAAAATCAATGCATTAAGCTACAAGTCCAGTCCAGGCTAGTGTCCAGGCCATTTTGAATAAATATCAGGTGTGTTTTAAGGAACAGGAGTAATCACAGAAGAATGCAAATTGAGAGTAAATCCTGATTACTTCCCCATTACGCGTGCTACCGAGAAGTATTCGATCACACTTAAGTAAAGAAGTGAAATGTGAATTGGACAATATGGTTCATCAAGATATCATAACCAAAGTCAATCATGATCCAGATTTGGTGCATTCTATGGTAGTTGTAAGGAAGAAAAGTGGCAGCATACAGGGTTGCTTGGATCCTCGTAAATTAAATGAAGCTTTGGTTGATGAGCAATTTCAAACCCTTTTCCCTACAGAAATAATATATTCATCAGATACCCAAAGAAAAATACTATAGTGTGTTAGACATTAAATCTGTTTATTAGCATATTCCTGTGGCTAAGGAATCTGTGGACATGCTCGTAATGAACACGCCTTTTGGAAAATATACATTCAATCTACCCCCATTTGGGCTGAAAGTCTCATTCCAGATATTCGCGGAAAAGATGAGTTACATTTTGCGAGATCATGGTGAAAATATCATGTATGTGGATGACATTCTAATTTATGCAAATTGCATCGAAGAGCCTAGCAACAAATTGATAAAGATACTACAAATTGCCAAAGAGAATAATGTCAAATTTGATCTGGGAAAGGCTCAACTGTATCAAGACAATGTTATATTTGTAGGTCACAAAATAATATCAGAAGGAATCCAAGTTGATCTCAGCATTGAAGACAAATTAATAAAGCTTGAGAAGCCCATTGATAAAAAAATCTCTCCAGCGTATAATTGGCCTCTATAATTTTTTATGTTGGAAAGGTTATTCCTAATTTAGAAAACCATAATCGAGATGAGATGAAGGGCACAATTGGAAAGTTTCTTGAATCTGTTGTACTTGTCCAAGATTAAGATAGATAGATATTGATAAGAAGTTTGACGAAAGAAAGTCTGCAGACGGGAATAAACAGAAGTCGGCTGGTAGGTCACAAGGGAGGAAAACGCTCAGTTCGTCTGGTTTTTTCCCAAGTCTTTTTTACTCAAATAACAAATAATGGCACACGACATCTTTGACTAATTGAGCCATTGTGTTTTTAGGAATGACCTCCAAATAGTAATGATACCGTTAAAACAAGTCATACATTTTTAGGACATATTTATACAAATCTGAGAAAAGCTAATTGTTGGGAAAACAATGATATATTTGTAGTAGATAAAAGAAGGATAATAATAAGGAAGATCTTTTATTACTTAAAGGTATTTATGATGCATTAGCGCGCCATCTGTTATGAAAATTCTAAACTATTATAGACGTGTATGATTCCTTCTAAAAATTAAACAATTTCTACTGCCTTTACTGCAATGGAAAGGCGGTTTATTAAACTGACGAAACCGCTGGTAAGATTCAGCACTGATAAGCCAGGCCCTCCCATTCATTTTTCATTGCAGTAAGGGCAGTATAATTGTTTAACTTTTAAAAAGAATCATACGCGCCTATAATAGTTTCGATTTTAAAGGTATTTATAAACAATAAGGAAGGACAAGAGATTGAAGAAATTAAACTAGATAAACTTATATATACACCAGCAGCGGACGTTTATTAGCGGTCTGACCTATCCAAGAACCGCTAGCCAACAATCTAACAAAGCTGCGATATATAGGTAGAGATGTAAATCAGCATAGACAATATTATAACAATATGCAAATTAAAAGAGTATTGTATCGTAGAAATAGCCCGGAATTGCCACTTTCAACAAATATAAAATTTAACGTACCAAAATTGATATCTATACTGATTTCATAATATTATAGCATTCCTATAATTAAAAGGGGTTTTGATAAACATGTTTTTGTATAATATAGAAAGATTATTTAAAAAATGAGAAGTTGAATCTATAAATAGAGTGCAATCAAATTAATATTATGCATTTGTATCTTAGAATATGCTTCGAGGTTTCTACAATTAAAAAAAACATCGCATCATAATTTTCTCTGAAAAGGAATGACAGTGTATCGATCAATTGTCTTTAAAATTTCAGAAGAAAAAATTGACTGATCAATTTACATATTATATAGTTTTTCATTGTTTGTTTTCGTTAGATGTTGATAGTTTCACTGCAATATACACTCAAAGAAAAAACATAAGGAAGTAGCAATTTCCATCAATTGTTTTTCAAATTACAATTATATAGCCAGTCAATATTCTGAAAATGTATGTAATATATCCAAAGTTATTACAATGCAATATTTGATGTATTACACTGTTGTAGAATCCTGTCGACTTATGTAATATATCCAAAGTTATTACACTGCAATATTTGATGTATTACACTGTTGTAGAATCCTGTCGACTTAACCGCTCTGTGACAATATCGTTGCGGAATTTCTTGTTGTTCGATTTGAATGGTGAGGATTGGTTGAAACGCAGTCGTTTGAGTGGAAGTTGAAGCATACAGTTAGGAATAATCAGGACACGTGATGGGGTTTGAAAATAAAAGGCAACTGGGTTGGAGGAAAGAAAGCTTGAGAAGAGCGGAGCGATTTTGATTGTTAATTATCTGATCACATGGCGGTGATTGACTTAGCTATGGGCTGAGCGGAGGGAGAGAGGTCCAGAGCAGATGTTACCTTGTTGGGAGCGAAGGAGCAACTCTAGGTGTTGTTCCGATGGTAGCCAAAGCACAACTGATCTGAACTCGGTGGGAGCCAAGTCGCTCTGACAATTCTTGCTTTTCGATTTAACACCACGAGTTGTCTTCCTTCCCATTGGTCGAAGGATGGAACGTGCCCGTTTTTCTATTGGTTGACCTATTTAGTTATTCCTTCCTAATTGGACCGGCGGCTTTCTTTGGTGAAAGATATGCCCGGCCTGATAGGAAGTATCGGGTGTTAGTTCGACTCTATTTACTACCGCGTTATCAAAATACGTCCGGTCCTGTCCGGAAATATTGGGCGTCTCTATACTAATATAACTTCTGCGGATACCAGATACGTCCGGGCTTTGCGAGGAAGTATTGACTGTACAAGTTATTTATACTTGTGCCCGCTTTTAGCCTGCTTCCTAGGTCTTGTTGCTACTTTCTTTCCTCCAGTTACCTTATTCTTTATTAAATCTTTGAAAATCATACATTGTACATGCATAGTGGGTCGGGGGGGCATACAATTATATACAAATTATGACAGATGCGCCCCCTACATGTGAAGAATTCAAGAAGGGGTTAGCCTGAGAGAATTCTGTAAGGTGAAAAATAATTTTGTGGGAAAATTAGTTGTGGGTATTGAGAGTCTATATACAAGCATTGGTGGCGATATAAGAAGTAAAATAGAATGGTGTTGATGATATAGGTTAAGTATAATTAATAGAAATCAAAAAAAATTTTTAATTGTAAGAAATCAAAATGAATGCTATGGTACATAGTGGATTAAAAAGAAAAGAAAATGCGCCTAACTAATTTCTACTCGAAATTGGAAAAAAATCGAGGGAGTTCTATTAGGGCTTTTGAGAAATCAAAAATAATATAAAAATAAAAAGTTGGACGAAATCAAAGTAAAGGTTTGGTTGCATGGTGAGGGAAAAAAAATGCTTTGATGCAGGGTAAAAAAAAAGGAAAATGCCTAACCATATTCTTGCTCGAAATTGGGAATGGAAATCGAGGGATTTTTATTAGGTCTTTTGAGAAATCAAAAAATAAAAATAAAAATAAAAAGTTGGAAGAAATCAAAGTGAATGCTTGATGCATGGTGAAAAAAAAGGAAAAATGCCTAACTATACCCTACTCGAAATTGGGAATGGAAATCGAGGGAGTTCTATTAGGGCTTTTGAGAAATCAAAAATAAAAATAAAAATAAAAAGCTGGAAGAAATCAAAGTGAATGCTTGGTTGCATGGTGAGGAAAAAAAAATGTTTTGTTGCATGGTGGAAAAAAAAAGAAATAGGAAAAAAAAAGAATGTTTTTGTAAATCAAAATAAAATATAATATCCAATTTTAAAAGAAAACCAATGAGTTCTCGTTGATTTGAAATTATGATAATATAAACTAATTGGAAAAAAAAGATAATTAATGATTAAAAGTGATAATAAGTTGAATAAATTGATAAATTGATTATATATTTAAATTTTAATTGAGAGAAAATGATGAAAATGATTAATATGAACAATAAGGTGTATTGTTTTGAACCCTTTTGTATATCTACATGCCCTGATCTAAATGTTTTAATTGCTCAATTATGCCCTATAAATTTTTTAATTGCTCAATTATGCCCTATAAATTTTTTGTCTTTGTGTGTGTTGTGGAAAATGTTAGAAGTCTGTTGTGTAAGAAATGTGTGTGCGTGTACCTTGTTTGATTTTCGAATGACAGTCGATTTGATTGACATTGTAAGAGTCGATGCGCAGGCTTGAATTGGAATCCAAAATCGGTGGCATAGAGAGGTTCCCAGTTGACCTCAATTTAGCTGCTGGTCGAGGGATGGTAATTAGAAACCGGCCATGGAACGTGGGGGCAGCAAGACTCCCTCTCTATTTGCACGTAATTGAATCCGACAGTGGGGGGAACTACGTTTCCTGTCCGCCTAATTGGTTTTGTGTGCGGCATATTTTGTGTACGAATTGTTTTGTTTGTAGGTTGGGTCGGTGTTTTACGTAGTGTTGGTCGGATTCATCGATTCTTGTAGATAATCGGCAGGTGGGACAGGTTTTTACCTGTTTTTGTATTGTCGTGTGTTATGTTCTGCCAATACATTGTGAAGAGATGAGTTGGTGTAAGTTCGACGTTATTTGTATTTTGAAAAGCCGGATGTTGTATCCATTTATTAAATCGAATGGTCGTTGTGACTTTAGTAAAAAATGCTATTCAGTGATATTAGAGTGGAATTGAGTGAAAATGAGGCTTACGACGTGAACACGTGTTGAGTGGAGACGTGTCACAGGCGTGGTGAAAGGCGTCTGTGGCCTGAAATGAAGAGTTTTGTGGGGTGACCTGTGACACGAATCGAAAAAAAAAATTGTGAATGAAAAGGTGTCACGCGAAGTCCTTGTTTGTACAAAATCTAACCTGTTCTCACTATGAACAACAAATTTATTAAAGTCATATATCGAAATTTCTATTGTTAGTGTATATGGCACCTTTTAAGGTGAACATTTTTTTAGTGTTTTGGGTAGACGAGATGATTGTTACTAACGACGGTGCATGCGTTTGTTGGTTGTTGTCGTCTTTTGGCGCGAGTGTCGCGCTTGTTGGGCGGGTTGTGCGTGTTTGTTAGCGTGACGACGTATGGTCATGTATGGATTTTGTGTGGTAAGTGTGTGAGCTGTACTGACACGTTTTTTTGGGCATGGTGATGGTTGAAGTCGTTGTGGCTTGTTTTTGAGGGCATATAGTACTGGTAATTGGGTTGAGTGATAAACATTGTGGTGGGGTCAATGAATGCAGGCAAGGGTTGTCCTGTGTGACAAATTTGATTGCAGTGCAAGTCCTTTCGGACAGGTTTGGCCTAGCCCGTGCGTGCATTCATTGAGTACAAGGTTAGATACATGATTAAAGGGGTAGGTAGGTTAGATAGAAGTCCAATGTCAATTTCTTGACGCCATAGGGTGGGTGCCTACCTCAGTTCAACAGGTCTCCTCTGGGACGTCTTGGTTTGGGGTGGTTGGCTTGGCTCGGGACTGCTCGCACCGTCCGCGAAATTGAAGTGAAGTCCGGTACTGGAATATCGTTTTGGGATCGTTTGTGCTGTCCCGGATCGCGCGGATTGGTTTCGGGGACGGTGTACGGCATGGCGGTGGATGACTCCTCGGTGGTCGGTGTCCGGCCTCGGTGACACTTGCCTGGGGTGGTGGCACGTGCGTCGGCTGCCGCGCTCATCTCGCCTTTCGGTCGGCGGGGGGTGTGGGCTGCTCCGGGGGTGGCGCTACGGAACGTCGTTTGTAGTTGAGTGGACCTTGCTCCTTGAAGTGCGGCGGTCAGCTGCAAAATTATTGTCGCCAGGGTGTGTTTTGTCGCTTCGCTCGTTGCCAGTTTCTTCCCTCTTTCTTTCGTAGGGTTGTCCGTTTTTACGCCTATGGGATCCTGATTAAAATCCATCTCTTTATCCTGTCGACTCTATGTAATATATCCAAAGTTATTACACTGCAATATTTGATGTATTACACTGTTGTAGAATCCTGTCGACTTATGTAATATATCCAAAGTTATTACACTGCAATATTTGATGTATTACACTGTTGTAGAATCCTGTCGACTTAACCGCTCTGTGACAATATCGTTGCGGAATTTCTTGTTGTTCGATTTGAATGGTGAGGATTGGTTGAAACGCAGTCGTTTGAGTGGAAGTTGAAGCATACAGTTAGGAATAATCAGGACACGTGATGGGGTTTGAAAATAAAAGGCAACTGGGTTGGAGGAAAGAAAGCTTGAGAAGAGCGGAGCGATTTTGATTGTTAATTATCTGATCACATGGCGGTGATTGACTTAGCTATGGGCTGAGCGGAGGGAGAGAGGTCCAGAGCAGATGTTACCTTGTTGGGAGCGAAGGAGCAACTCTAGGTGTTGTTCCGATGGTAGCCAAAGCACAACTGATCTGAACTCGGTGGGAGCCAAGTCGCTCTGACAATTCTTGCTTTTCGATTTAACACCACGAGTTGTCTTCCTTCCCATTGGTCGAAGGATGGAACGTACCCGTTTTTCTATTGGTTGACCTATTTAGTTATTCCTTCCTAATTGGACCGGCGGCTTTCTTTGGTGAAAGATATGCCCGGCCTGATAGGAAGTATCGGGTGTTAGTTCGACTCTATTTACTTCCGCGTTATCAAAATACGTCCGGTCCTGTCCGGAAATATTGGGCGTCTCTATACTAATATAACTTCTGCGGATACCAGATACGTCCGGGCTTTGCGAGGAAGTATTGACTGTACAAGTTATTTATACTTGTGCCCGCTTTTAGCCTGCTTCCTAGGTCTTGTTGCTACTTTCTTTCCTCCAGTTACCTTATTCTTTATTAAATCTTTGAAAATCATACATTGTACATGCATAGTGGGTCGGGGGGGGGGCATACAATTATATACAAATTATGACATGTATATAAGTATTTATAGGTGATTCATTTTTTTTGTAGCCAATGTATGTATGAATATATAAAGAGTCGATATATATAATATATATAATATTAATAAGAATTTGATCAAAATATACTCACAGCTATATAGTTGAATACAAAATCTTCATTGGTGGCTTCCACCGGTGGTCAGCGAGACGCGACGTTTCAACAAAAATCTTTTATCCTCGTCAGGAACAAATAAAAATTGAAGAATTTGGCAAGGCGAACTATGAATTCCGGCCAGGTAACCTCTATATAAAAAAAACAAACAACAAAAAAGCCTTTATTGAGGACTTCTCGTCCTATATAGGATTCGCCAGTTTACAGAGTAAGAGAAGAGAACTAAGAATACAGAGAGAAACCTATAAGTAGTAGGTATAGTATAGTATTTTCTACACTGTGACTATATACAACAGCAACAACAAGCCTTTTAGTGGAATCAAAGTCCCATACAGGATTCGTCATTCTAATCCTGACATAAATTATTTGCATATAATTATCTACATCAATTAGATTATGTATATAGCCTCCTCTTCTATTCAGCCGTCTTCCAAAATTTGAACAACGCAAAAGCTCCAGCTCTTCTTCTCACCACCTCATTCAACAGGAGCTCCAAAGAGAGTTCCTTAAGGCCTATTTCACTGAGGAGCACTTCTCGTTCGCCTTTCAGCCCCATACATGAGAGTATATGGAGATGTAGCCCAGGCTCCATTCTTGTCCCGCAAATCTCGTATGTCCATCCGTCTGTTTTAAATATTCTGGGGCGATCTTCAGTGAAGAGCACCGAGAGGATTCTCAGTCCGGCAATACACCGTTCGACCCGGAGCGGGAAATCGCTAGACAGATAGTGTTCCGGTAACGGAGTTGAGCAGATGTTTTTATAGGGGGGTAAAGTCTTGAATTTATTATTCTTGTGTGATCCTTTTGCAGATATTGGTCTATTGCAGTCCTGATTATGTAGGGAATTTCTCTTTGTAATGTTCTGTAGTCTGTGCAGAAATTCAGCCTTTGAAATCCGGTGGTGTTTAAAATATTAACTATACTTCCTGTGAAACCTATATATTTTTTCGTTGCGTTTGAGATTTCCCACAGCTGGGACAAGCAGAGCAGCGGCAATCTAGTTTCACCCATTTCCAGCATTCTCAACCAAAACTTTAAGGTAAGTTTCAAAACTGTAACGCTGAGTCACACTCTTCCCAATTCTATCCTGAGCATGTATCCGGGGGTGAATCTTGGTAGATTTAGATATCTTCGCATAAATAAGTCCTGAATTTGTTCAACAATTAATGAATTCTCATTTGCCCAAACAGGTGCCGCGTATAGCAGGGTTGATAGAACCATCGCGTCAAGAAGTTTCATAGAGGATTTAAAAGAGTTCATCTTCGACCTGGTCAGAATAGGCCAGACCGCACCACTGGCAGCGAGTGCTTTACCCTTATAATATAATGCGGCTTGCTTGAAAGAGTTTGCTGAGGTTAGTGGATATCCCAGATACATATATCTCTTCGTGACATTCAGTGTTTGATGTCCCCAATACCAATTATCGGATTTTGAGCGCTTCCCACCATTGCGAAATACTATTATTTTTGATTTGTTTTCGTTCATCGTTCGCAGATTTTCTTCAAAATATTTTCGTATCATATTATTTTTTAACTGCAAATTGTTCTTACATTCGCCTATCAGTACAATATCATCTGCATATAGTAACAAATATATATTTCCATGTTTTGGCAGTTAAATACCAGGTATGATGTATTAGAGCGCCATCTGTTATCAAATTATAAAACTATTTTAGAGGCGTAATATTCTTTTTAAAATAAAACAATTTCTACTGTCCTTACTGCGATGGAAAAATTAAAGGAAGGGCCTGGCTCATCAGAGGTGAACCCTCCCAGCGGTTTCGCCAGTTTAATCTACCATACCGCTGTTATATTGCATTTTTGGACCTTCCATTTATAGGTGACTGTTGTAAGACTCTTGGAATGGGTATTTTAGTAGAACTATGGACATAAGCTTTTAGGACAGCAGAATTAAATATATATATAAATATATAATATGCTTCGAGCAATAATCAATTAAATCAAGCAATTAATTAATCAAGCAATTAATTTTTCCATCGCAGTAAGGACAGTAGAAATTGTTTTATTTTAAAAAGAATATTACGCCTCTAAAATAGTTTTATAATTTAAATACCAGGTATATCCGAGAAGTCAAAAGTACTAATCAGGTCGTTAATAAAAAGTATGAATAAGTAAGGAGATAGTGGCTCACCCTGTAACACTCCGGATTTTATTTTGATAAATTCAGTGAATTAATTGTTCCATCTCACCGCAGCTGTCATGTTTTCGTAGTAATTCTTAATTAGATTTATAAATCGAAAATTCAATCCAATGTCTAGCAGTTTTTTCCATAGGAGAGCTTGAGGCACTGTATCAAAAGCCTTTTTAAGATCGATAAAGAAATCGTAGAACTTTCGTCTTTTACGTCTAAGTGTTATTTGGATTAGTGAGACTAAAGTAAAAATATGATCCTGGCATGAATGTTCTTTTCTGAAACCCGCTTGATTTTCCGGTATAATTGCTCTATTTTCGGTCCAGTTGCTTAGTCGTATTTTCAGTATTGATGAGAAAAGCTAAGCGAGGTTGCTTAGAAGTGCTATTCCCCGATAATTGTGAGGATTGTTGGCATCACCATTTTTAAAGATGGGATGTAAAATTGTTTTGCACCAAGTTGTTGGGATTTGACCAGTTTTTAGAACTCTATTGTAAATATTTTTTAGGGCAGTCAAATAAGCTGGGGGCAAGGCTTTTATAGCTTCATTAGGAATATTATCAAGTCCACAAGCCTTATTGGGCTTCAAGTGAGCGATTTCTCCAGTTATCTCCGACAAGGATATTTCGGCCATTAACTCGTCGTCTGGCATTAGTATAACTCTTATGGACAAATCGTACTTGACTGGTGGCGAAGTCGCGAGAAGTTCGGTATAAAACTGTTGCCATTTTTTAATAGAAATGTTTCCGAGAGTTGTTCTTCTATTTCTAAACAGTGATATTGTTTCCCAAAAACCCGCAGGGTCCCTCACCTCCTTCAACCTCTCTTGTATTTTAATATAGTAGGGGTAACCTCTATATCTTCATGATAATATCTATTTATTTAAAATAAAAATATATCAAGGACTAAAATAAAGCTATATACGAGAAGAGAAAATAAGCGATATTCTGTGTAGAGTAGATTTATTATTGAACAACAAGATAAGGAAGCAAATACATAGTATATAAACCATACAAGAAATAACACTTGCTGCAGTATATCTTAGAAGATGTGGCCACCGGAGAAAGAAAGAGATAGAGAAGAACCTATAGAATTAACATGATTGCTATTGTAGTTACGATATTGTCATATAAAACAGATTTACAATAACTGAACCAAATAGCAGTGTCTACAGGACCAGAGGAGAGACTGCCAGAAATAAATAGAGATATTAATGGAAAGGAAATAAATTATTCCTTTGACCTATAAAACCTGCCATGTGCAACAAATTGTGTTCGTTTTATCGATCTATAATTCTATTTATTGGTTGGCTGGTTGAGTCAGCTTAATTTCCTTTTGATCACCCTGTTGTCTACAGCAGTTTAAACATCATATTTCTGATCTAAACAACATATAAATATGTTTTATATATATATTTATTAAGCAACCAGGCGCGATATTGAAATATTTGCGTCTTTTACGGAGGAAACAAACAAAACAACAAACAGATTAGAACTTAGAATTAAAAATACATACAAATTTACATGTATTAATCGACAGAGTTCATAGAATTTATATATAAAAAGTGGCTGATGTAAGAGAGTTAATTGATTTAGATCAGGGAACAATCGATGTCTCACTTCTGTAAAGTTCGGACAGTCGTAGATAAGGTGAAGAGCAGTTTGTTCAGTTTCTCCGCAGGAACTATTTGGTGTTTCTGATAGACCTCTTATATAATAATTTTAATTTTATTTTGAAATATATGTTTTGGAACAACTCTGTAAAATTGGCTGCCAGATAGCGCTGTTTTACACTATATAAACCCATTGTTGTTTTACTTTGATTGACACAAATCTTTCTGTAGATATGTAAATATGTAATCTTTTATTTTATCTATTCTTCACGCCTTAAGTATGGTAGTACTTTCTCAAATTATGTTTTATAAATTTTTATCAAAAAATAATTAAATCAAATTGTTTGCGACTAGCTATGTAAATAACTTGCCAGGCTGCATTGTTCTATAATCATGTAAATTTTTATTTCTTTATTTTAATTATGTAAATATGTATATATGTATTAAAGTTGTGGCTTTGTCACCGACCCGAGACCGCTAGTTTGCGGTGACGGTCAATAGATGGCGTCTAGTTTTGACGTCTATTTTGACCAGAGAGGCTACCTTTGTCTCTTTAAATCAATATCCTCCCGGCAAAATTTCCATCTATATATATGTATATAAAATAGTGAAAGATTCAATTAAGTTAGTCAGTCAGCTAAAACTAGTGAGGCGTCCTTACTCTATTCGAACAGCTTGCTACATCGCAGTCTTGCGAAGGGAAAACATTCTCGGTAGTCAATCCGCCTGTCTGATCTCGTAAAGTACAGTCAATAACAAGCTCTGCCACATATCGTCATCACCTGAGACCAGACTAGAGGCTGAAGGAGCTAAAGGAAGTCCTGGCTAACATTGTTAGGAACCAAGCTCCAACACAAATTGTGATTTAAAATTGATATTATTGTATTTTCTTCAAAAAGATCGTCTGCATTACCATAATACACAAAAGTGAATAATTTTAAAAATACAACTTCTATAAATTTTACTTTTGTATGAATAATACTTGTAATTTCCCTATCTTATCTTATAAAATGTATCATAACATATATATGTTTATGAAAAAATAGTACAAATGTGAAATTGTACTGGGATAAGGTGCATAAATTATGAAAAGGGCATCTCCTTATCGTGCAACTGAAAGTTGCTGATAGCTTGCGCCATCTATCGGAATTAATATCAACTATTCGTTGATTTTTAATTATTCCAGAATTGGCTAAATACCCATTCTTGATTAATCAAGAAAAGCTAAGCACGTACGCGTTTTGGGCTATTGGCCCTCATCAGCGTGGTGCAAGCTGTATCTCAACGACCAAAAACCTGGTCATTCAGGCATCCTGAAAAATCATGAAATGAGTAGTTAAGGCCAGAATTGCGTGAGACCGCGACACAATGTGAAAGAATTGTACAAATGTGATATTGTACTGGGATAAGGTTCATAAATTATGAAAAAGGCATCTTCTTATCGTGCAACTGAAAGTTACTGATGACGCAAGCAATAATCAACTTTCAGTTGCATGATATGGAGATGCCTTTTTCATTATATATAGAGATAGATATAAAATTTGCCGTAGGAGGAAATTGATATACAAAAATAGATTTGATCTCTAGTGGATATAATAAAATAAAGACTACCCAAGACTGAAGAGGGCCATTACCCCGAATCCATGGTCTCCAGATGGATGCTTCTCAGTTTGCCAAAGCTGGTGTTGTGGCTTTGTGACCGACCTGATTTCGCTAGTTTGCAGAGACGGTCAATAGATGACGTTTAGTTTTAGCGTCTATTTTGACATGAAAAAGGCGAATATATACTTGGGAATTTGACCAATCATCTTAGTAGCTGTATAACGGGAAGCATACCTTCGACAGAGAATTATGTCATTTTATCTAGCTAACGTTAAAACCTGAGCTTTCAACCCTCTATATTCTTCAACATGTGGAAATATTCAACTTTATGTTCTTTTTTACAAATGTGTGTGTTGAATATATCCAAAAAAAAAACTCGATTTTTGAAAAGAATATTAATTAAATATTATTTTAAAAATCAATATACGTATTTTATTGTCTTATAAATATGGAAATTTTTATATGGAGGATATTTATCTATAAAGAAATGGTTACCTTTCCGGTTTAAAAAAAGCGTTAAAATTAAGTGCCATCTATTAAACGTCTCAGCACACTAGAGGACTCGGGTAGGTAACTGAACCCCAACACCATCTTTGGAAATTTCAGTTATCTGTGCTTTGTGAATTAGTAATAATAAAGTTTTAAAGCACGAATATTTCTTTTATACATAAAACAAATTTATATTGTCCTTACGGCGATGAAAATATATTGGGAGGTCTTGGTTCATCAGTGGTGAACCTTCCCAGCGGTTTCGCCAATTTAATCTACCAGACCGCTTCTTAGAGCTCTAATGCTGTATTAGTTCTTTTTGCGTTTATATGTTACACGGAAGGATGGAATCTCAGAAATGGTATTTAAGAAATCTATGTACATAAGCTTTTAGGACAGTAGAATTACATTTAAATATTTACATTGAGCAATGCTCTTCCGCAAACAATAAGGACAAAGCCAGTTAGGTATAAATTAATATAAAGCAATAACGCAGCGCCATCTCTATATAGAAAATTATAGCTTTTGAGCACGAATGTTTCTTTTACACACAAACCAAACTTCTACTGTTCTTTCTGCAAAGCGGTCTGGTATATTAAACCTGCGAAACGGCTGGGAGGATTCACCACTGATAAGCCAAGCCCTCCAAATATTTTTTCATCGCAGTAAGGATAGTAGAAGTTTGCTCTTTTTATGTAAAAGAAACATTCGTGCTTAAACGCTTTCATTTCCTATATATAGATGGTGCGTTATTGCTTAATAATAATAAATAGTTAATTGACGGTAAAATATTATTATTTTATTAGTTGCTCTGACAGTTAGAAGTACACAAATATCGAACGTTGCATGGTGTAATTTCCATTTCAGGCACCAATTTTTCTGTTACTTCATAAATTCAAATATACTAATATTTCAATATAGGTTTGAGACATATATTTCAAAATGATAGACAATAATGGATGCAAAGTATATTATTGTGAGAATAGAGTTTTATTTATATTAAACAGCCCTATTTTTCATCACAACTAATTTAATTGTGATTTTAAAATTCAAATGAAAAAATATATATTTTTTGAAGGTGAATAGTAATTCCTTTAGAAACAGTTTCAATTATAAAATCCATTTATATTCATTAAAATCTTATCATACTTCTAATTAAACATACGGAATTATAGAAGTACTAGAGGATGTTGGAAATGTATATTTGACCCATAATGGATGGAGAAAACTTGAGGCACTGGGTTGGGAAAATGTTTATTATTCAAATATTCCTTTTACCTTTCTCGAAATTTCCTCAAGAACAGAGAAGACATCGTAGAGACCTATAGACTGACCTTTATGGTGACAATCTTCTTCTTTATTATCTCCACTCGATCATATTAGGGTATCAATGGTATTGAAAACCGTCATGATTGGGTGAAGCAGAATGCCTTTGTCATTAAGACTAGGAGCACTACTCAGTGGCATGCCATTGAAAAATATTTTCAAATTTGAATAGGAAATGGTCGAATTATCGTTGGTCAAATTAACATTGGTTTGACCAACGATAATTCGACCATTTCCTCTTCAAATTTGGAAAACATCAGTAAATTACTACAAGAAAATAAGACTTGATCCGAATAAATAAATAGTGTGTGACGTTTCAGTAACAGCGTTGTTACCATCATTCTTTTGTCTGATGATGGTAACAATGCTATTACTCAAACGTCACACACTATTTATTTATTTGGATTAGGTATTATTTTCTTGTAGCAATATTCTATAATTAAAATTGTAATACAATATAATGCAGCTTATGATTGTAAAACGAAGTTTAACAAGTTTTACTGCAAATGTTTCTTTTGAACGAAAAATCGTAATTTATTTTAAGGAGAAATAAATTACGATTTTTCGTTCAAAAGAAACATTTGTGGTAGAACTTGTCAAACGTGGTTAATTCAAATTCATAAGTAAATTGTTGTCTAAATCTGAATGGTGATGAAATCTGAGATATTACAGCACCATTTGGTGAAATGGCAACCATAGTTAACGCATGTGCGCAGTAGGGCCACATTGTAACCCGCAGATTCTGACGCTACTGTATATCTCGCACCATTTTGGTTTCTCGTGGACGTCATTGGTTCGATAGCCTTACCCAAGTGGCTGCAATGTAAACAATGAGGACATGAGGAACAGACGCCATGTACAGCCGCTCCTAACAATGGAGTACAAATCATCCCGTATCCCTGGATTAGGAGCCCTTACAGGGTACTATCAGCCGGGCCAGCTGAGCCCAGGTTTTTTAGTGAGCTTGTTACTGCTCCCCCTCCTCCTTTTTTACCCGGGCTTGGGACAGGCAAAGGTGGAGTTTGGGGACAGTTTTGAGTCCGTGAATCTTTATAAGAGTGAATTAGAAGGTGAAGTTCAATACAAAATCAAGCAATCCACAGAATACACTTCAATTGATGGAATACATTAAATAAATCGAAGTTCCATACAGGGATATGTTTCCTTATCAATTTTTATTACATGGATTCAAGTTTTCGGGTTTATAAGTTCTTTGACGGGAGCAACATAATAATTAAATAAGTGGGTTACTTCCATGTGTGATGGAAAATATGTTGAGTTGTCTGTCTATTGAAATTCACAAATAATGAATTACTCTAAATTGATGGAAAGGCCGAGGAGATGTAGAGGCCAGAATAGGCAAATGTAAAATAGCGTTTACAAATAAAAGGTCTTTTAGCATCAAAGATCATTTCGTTTAAAACCTAAAAGGAATTTATGAAAAGTTTTATTCATTACATATGCCGGCAAAACTTAGTTTTAGAAATTAAGAATTATCAAAGCTTGCGTGATACAATACGGGACATCTGATCGGAATGGTTTCACGGCAATAGCCGAGAACGGGGTGAAGAGAAGACCCACGAGGAAGTCCGGGAGTGAAATTCGTGGACAAATTCAGCAGAATTATGTCATCAAAAGACTGGCTGTGGAGATGAAGTTTCGGAAAAGTGTAACCAAATTCGTGCGGAAATTTTGTCGGGAGTAAATTGATATACAAAAGCATAGGGCGCCTATCCTATCAAAATAATATATTTATATTTGTATATATTTGTATTTGTTTTATTGGTTATTTTGTGGTTGTTGTTTTTTTGGTTTCAATTGTTTCCGTGAAATAGTTCTCTGATTTTGGTGTTGTTTCTTGACGCAAGCATCCTTTGTATCGCGTCTCGCAAATCAATACATAGCATAAATAAGTTAAATTAGCGTTGCGAGGTTGTAGACAAATATACATAAAAACAAAACAAAAAATCTTTAGAAATAAGATTTCAAATTGAGATATGTTATTTCAAAAAGAAATACTACCACTGACAAAATTTCTTCCGTTTATCATTACTCTTCACAATTCATCCTTTCATACTTCATCCCTAAGGATAGAAATAGTCGTTATTTCTCCTTAAAATAAATTACGATTTTTCGTTCAAAAGAAACATTTGCGTAAAATTGTCAAACGTCGTTCTACAAGTAGATAATATACTAGCCTGGTAAAGATCTATGAAACCTACAGTTCAAATATTCACAGTGAAAAAGATTACCTTTTATAGGAGAGAAGCTCAAAACTTTTTTTTTTTTGCTTATCCCTAGTACACGTGGTACAGGCCATGATAATCATGGTGGGTAGAAGTAGGCGACTGCTTTTGCTGTAAGTGCACCACATGTCTACACATGTGAAAAGCAGTTCGACTTTGCACTTACAAATGTGCCAGAGCCCCGTTTGACTACTTGCACATTGTGTCTATCCCCGTCTCACTCCCATTCCCCCCGGGGACTAATTTAGCTTGCTAAGAAAAGTTTTAAAAACATTAGAATTTGATAATCAAGGGACAGTTCTCACGTAGGTCGGCTCTACGTTGGTGGTTCCCAGGGTAGTCTTCAGGCCTTCTCTTTCCTCTCTCCGATCTAGTCCTCACGGGTTTTTGTTCCTTGATCCTGACTCCTGTACGTGTACTTGCCACTAGACACGCATTTATATCGACTGCTCGTAAATCACCACATACGAGGTGTGTTCGAAAAGTATCGCGATTTTGAATTTTCGCGGGTTACGTATATTCGAATTTCGATCTTTTTGTGGCTTTATGTTGGTACTCATGTCTCTCACTTATGCCGACAAGCTCGGCCATTTTGAATGTTCACTTAATTGTTGACAGCTGCTTTGCTTGCAGGTGTTTTGGATCGTCTTCGATTTTTACCTATTAAAAAAAATGGATCAAAGAACCTGTATCAAATTTTGTGTGAAAAACGAAATTAAGTGCATGATGCATTCCGAATGTTGACTGTGACATACGGAGAAGCTACCTTGGACCGAAGCAACGTTTATCGGTGGTACAAAATGTTCTCAGAAGGCCGAGAAGATGTGAACGACGAAGAGCGTGCCGGACGCCCGAGCACTTCAACAACAGACGAAAAAATTAATGAAGTGGAGAAATTGATATTGGCCAATCGTCGAATCACCGTTAGAGAAGTTGCTGAGGACCTAAACATATCGATTGGTTCGTGCCATTCGATTTTTATCAATGATTTGGGCATGAGACGGGTCGCCCGAAATTCGTACCAAAATTGCTCAATTGCGACCAAAAACAGCATCGCATGAACATTGCTAATGAGATGTTTGACTCTGTGCGCGACGACCCAAATTTGCTCCAGAGGGTCATAACTGGTGACGAAGCGTGGGTTTATGGTTATGACGTGGAAACCAAAGCTCAATAATCTCAATGGAAGCTGCTGCACGAACCAAGACCGAAAAAAGCGCGCCAAGTTCGGTCGAATGTGAAAGTTTTGCTGACAGTTTTCCTCGATTGCAGGGGCGTGGTGCATCATGAGTTCTTGCCACAGGGTAGAACGGTCAATAAGGAATATTACCTGCAAGTTATGCGCAATTTGCGCGAAGCAATCCGCCAGAAACGCCCGGATTTGTGGAAGAACAAAAATTGGCTTTTGCACCACGATAACGCCCCTGCTCACACATCGTTGCTTGTGCGCGACTTTTTGGCCAAAAACAACACACTAATGATGCCGCAGCCACCGTATTCCCCAGATCTGGCCCCCTGTGACTTTTTCTTGTTCCCTAAACTGAAGAGGCCCATGAAAGGACGACCTTACGCTACGCTTGACGATATAAAGACGGCATCGAAGGAGGAGCTGAAAAAGATTTTTAAAAATGATTTTTTGAAGTGCTTCGAAGGTTGGAAAACCCGTTTCCACAAGTGTATAATATCTCATGTGGATTACTTTGAAGGGGACAAAATAAGTATTCATGAATAAATAAATAATTTTTGAAAAACCCAAAGGTCGCGATACTTTAGCCCAACCACTTCGCCAGCTAAACACCTCTTTGGCAGATTTTAAAGATTCCATTAGATCCCGTGTGGATCTCATGGAATAAAGTCCGCCCTAGGCTGACGAGGGCCATTACCCCGAATACATGGTCTCTAGGTGGACGCTTCTCAGTTTACTAAAGCTGGTGTTGTGGCTTTGTCACTGATCCGAGGCTGCTAATTTGCGGCGACGGTAAATAGATGGCGTCTAGTTTTTGACGTCTATTTTGACGCAGAGGCGCCCTATGCTTCTGTAAAGTTGGGTGGTCGTGATTTAATTTTTATATGTGTTTGGTCCTAAGATGATTCTATTCATAACAAGAGAAGTGCTAAATCTTTTTTCAACACGCTCACTCTGGGAGAGAGTAATAGAAGAAATATATAGGATTAAAATAGGAAAATTATAGTACGAGTTGTACATCGTTATTTTCATTACCATAAATTATATGAGAGAAGACATCTTTCTTTTTTTTTAACATGAAAATGCGATTTATTCCTTTAATATAATTTTTTCAGAGCACAAACACATAGATCAGTATAAATTTCACAGCAACTTCGGCAATTTCATAAAAAGTTCTCCCAGTCTACTATGGTCTCTATGTAGGGATCATACATGGAATCATGGTATACAGAAAAACTTTCTTTTTCAATATTCAGAAAGATGATGTCATGGCATATTGACAGAACTGAATCTGCGCACTGTGTACAAGGAATAACAAGAGTATGTGTATTTTGTTGTAAGCATATTACAAATTATCTTGATATTGTATATAGAAGTATATGCCCGTTGAAGAGCAGAAATTTTGCTCGAAAGCTTGCGAAAATCAAAATTAAAAGAAATCCTTTACCTTAATATTGTTTATTCTTTCTTTTTCGAATAATCTCTAGGTAACTTTTACTCACATATTACAAAAAGAGGCATATATTTTCGTATAAATATCATCCTCCCGCAAACTTCCACAGCATGACAATATAAACTCTCAATTAATTTAATAATAGTATGAATTTTGTGAGTATATATGTTGTATGTATTAGAGACATGTATTATAAAACATAAATACAAAATAATAAATAGAGAAAATTCAACCCATATGTTAATTCCCATAAAAAAAAACAAATAATAGCAAATATACAAATACTCTAATTAAATAATAATATATTCGAAATAAACAATATGCAAAAATTATCTAATGTATATATATATATATATCAGGGAACAGGTAATTTCAATGAATAGTTGATTTCTGTTCCACCAGATGGCGCTCTGTCTTCTGAAAAGCACATGTGCTCCTGGTCAGGATATGCGGTTTTTATTTTTAATATGTATGTGTGTGTGGATTTATAATAGTTTAGCATCAGGCGGCGTTTTATTCATTGTATATGTTCTCCTGTAGAAGGACAGAGATCCCCGAAAGTTTGAGACGGTTTAAAATAAAAGGAAACTCATCTCCAGAAACCTTATTAATTGTTCAATCAATATAAACTCTACCATTCACCTCTGTTTATGTAGACAAGCTCTTGACAGATAGAACAGATAGATGGTGTTACGACCACTAAAGTAGTCGTCTTTGTTTTATGCAAATATGTTTAACTTGAAACTAGGATAAGAAAGTATGTAAATCTCCTTTGTTGTACAAATTGTTATGTAGATTTCTTTGCTGTATAAATCATTATGTAAATTTTCTTAATGTATAAATTGACCGTGTTTTTTAATAAAATAGTAGTTCTGATTAAGGTATTGAGCGTGGTGGTACCCTTTCTTTCGGGCCTTCCTCTCCCCTTGGATATAGATAGCTGGTGACATAAGGCTGGACAAAGAGGCACTAGGGCGTCTCTCGAAGTTAAAGAAGAGACACACCTTTCAATATTGAGCAGAAGGCCTCAAGTGGACTCAATATTGTGGCGAGCCTGCCAGGATGGAGACTCAAGGGAACTTTGCGAATTTGAAGATATTAAAAGAATCTAGAGCTACAATGAGAAATATCTTCACTAGGGAAATAGGCGAAGTTCTAGAAGAATTGAAGGGAGTCTCCCCCGGTGAGGGCCCATTGATGAAAAGGAAAAAGGTCATCGTCCAGCATTACCAGCTAATTGAGGAATTTGACAGAAAAATAGAGACAGAAATGATTAGTACAGGGGAATATGACGAAAAGGCTTTATTAAAAGAATTGGAGTCACCGCACATTATCTAGAGATCGATATGATCCTAAAATCTCTAGTTGAGAAAAATTCAGAAACAGAAACAGGTCTCAGCATAGAACCTGAACCAGAAACAGAGGGTCTCAGCACAGAACCCGAAACAGAAGGCCTCAGCACAGAACCCGAAACAGGTCTCAGCACAGAACCCGAAACAGGTCTCAGCATAGAACCTGAACCAGAAACAGAGGGTCTCAGCACAGAACCCGAAACAGAAGGTCTCAGCATAGAACCAGAAACTGTTTCTTGAGAAACGGAAGAAAGTAAAAAGGCTCAAGTTGAGAAAAGGTACTTTGCTGAAGAAAGTAAAAAGGCTCAAGTTGAGAAAAGGCATTTTGCTGAAGAAAGTAAAAAGGCTCAAGTTGAGAAAAGGTACTTTGCTGAAGAAAGTAAAAAGGCTCAAGTTGAGAAAAGGTACTTTGCTGAAGAAAGTAAAAAGGCTCAAGTTGAGAAAAAGCACTTTGCTGAAGAAAGTAAAAAGGCTCAAGTTGAGAAAAGGCATTTTGCTGAAGAAAGTAAAAGGGCTCAAGTTGAGAAAAGGCACTTTGCTGAAGAAAGTAAAAAGGCTCAAGTTGAGAAATGGTACTTTGCTGAAGAAAGTAAAAGGGCTCAAGTTGAGAAAAGGCATTTTGTTGAAGAAAGTGAAAAGGCTCAAGTTGATAAAAAGTCAGTTATAGAAACTGAAAGTGCAGAGTCTCTTACGAAAGAGGAAACTGCTAATGAAAAAGGTGAAGATGCAGATTTAAAGAATAAAGAAAATTCGGAAGCTGAAACCAAGGGCAATGGAGTAAAGGATTCTAAAACTGCAATTAAAGGTTATGAATCGGTGAACAATTCTAAAGCGGTAGCTGAAGGCGCTGATCAAGTGGAGATTTCAGATGATGAAACTGAGTCGATTGATGATATTGAGGAAAGAGTTTTCAAAGTTCCAGCATCGAGGAAATTGGTGGAAACAAGACAAACTGGAGATGCGGAATTTAAAGTAAAAGGATACTGTTTTCCTGATCGCCCTGTATTTGGGTGCGAGTCCAAAACGACGCCTATACGGCCAGTATTTGACGACGCTTCCGGTCGAGGACACGGCGGACTCACCTTGAAACGGTGTTTAAAGAGGGGACCCAATCTACTGAAAAGAATCCCTGAAATAAGGATAAAATTTCGGGAAAATAAGTTTGGAGTTTCGGCCGACATGAGAAGATATTTCCGGATAATGGCCATTAAGGAGAATGATTGGGACTACCTTAGATTTCTTTGGAAGAAGAGGATGGATAACTGATGGTTTTTGGGCCGGAAATGGTTGTATTGATGATTTTGATTATGTGCCCCGTACCTAAAAAATATGGAGGAAAATAAATAGTTGAATATGATGATGCAAAGGTTGGAGAAAGTAAAACGCTTTCTAAACAAAGTTGTACTATCCAGATCACCTATGTAAAGAGAGAACCAACAGAAAAAAAAAGTTCAATTGGCAAATATCTTCCAAACCATAAAATGCAACTTGTATCGAGGGAAACTGTTTCTAGAACTGTAATTGCTACAATATTATATACTCCGGCCAGTTCCCCAAAAGAAAAGCAAGTGCCTACTCCAGAAAAAATCTTAATTTGTGAGGCAAGTCTCCAGAAAAGTCTGGTAAAAGTGCTAAACTGGAAAGGATTGCGAATCCGGTAGATTGTAGGAACATTATATTGAGTGGTTTGAGATCTCTAAAGAAGATTTCAGAGTCCTGTCACTGCTCTGAACCTACAGACGATGTCTCTAGGCCTGCAGGACGATACCTCTAATCCTTCAGACGATACCATCGGGTTTTGTTCACCGGGGATAGCGCCTGGAATTTTGCTGCGGAAGACATGGAATAGCGCAGGTGGATGGGATGATCCCCTGGGAGAGGATATGGGTCAAGGGTCTATGGATTGGTATGAGAGGATAAATCATTGAGGAGACACTGGGAGAGAAGATGGCAGTGTCGAGAATTCAAATGGAAGGCTACTTGGTGAGCTTCTTTCAAAATCTGAAAACAGAAGCATAATGAGATTTGATGAGCTCTTCTGGGATAGAAAGTTAGTCCCTGTTGGAAAAGGCACATGGCCAAAAATGTTTTTTGAGGGATGTTACTGATAATGGCGGATCTCCTGTTTATGGAGTTGAACAGATTGCTGAATATAGGAATCCTAATATTGATCATAGAAAAAATTGGTCTTATGTTTCTCCTGGAACGATTAAAAGGGAAATGAATATTTTTGATGCTGCACGAGCCTTAAAGGGTAGTGCTCAAGCTGATCTTTGTTATCCTAAAGATTTTTTGATTGTTCGTGATTTGGAATCTGGATATTTTTCAAGTGTTATTGAAGATGGTGAAAAGGATAGTAATTTAGATTTGAATTTATCTTATTTTGTAGTTTTTCGTTCTGAATCTGGAGGAAAATTTTTCCAATCAAGAAGATTGTGAAAATGTGTGTATTTTTTCGCTCTTTTCTTCTGTTGAACTCCTGTTCAACAGCGGGGGGAGTATGTTACGACCACTAAAGTAGTCGTCTTTGTTTTATGCAAATATGTTTAACTTGAAACTAGGATAAGAAAGTATGTAAATCTCCTTTGTTGTACAAATTGTTATGTAGATTTCTTTGCTGTATAAATCATTATGTAAATTTTCTTAATGTATAAATTGACCGTGTTTTTTAATAAAATAGTAGTTCTGATTAAGGTATTGAGCGTGGTGGTATCCTTTCTTTCGGGCCTTCCTCTTCCCTTGGATATAGATAGCTGGTGACATAAGGCTGGACAAAGAGGCACTAGGGCGTCTCTCGAAGTTAAAGAAGAGACACACCTTTCAATATTGAGCAGAAGGCCTCAAGTGGACTCAATAGATGGGGTGCCATAGGAATTGCTTGCGGTCCCAGAGAAGCGGAAGTACGTTACGTCTGATAAGACCATAATGACGGATTTAGCCAAGTTGTTCCTAATCAGAAGGATGGAGGTCGCCGGTTGTTTGTGGGACATGTGCTTGGGTGACCGCGGCGGTGCTAAACGGTTCCGAGCGGCCGAACTTGACCCACTTGTCCCTCGGCTCTCAGTCCAGCCGCCCACGCCGTCCGGTGAGTTACCTTCCTCACGTTGGACCTGCATCGGTGAATTTATTTACCTCTCTTTGACACTGAGTTAAACACTACCTTTGTAGATATATCAGTTTACCAAGTTTTCTACCTAACGCTGAATATTATTTGTATATATATGTTATATAAAGGTATTATTTGAAATGTTATATTAAAATATTTTATTTAAAATTATGTTATATTAAAATATTATTCTATTTAAAATTATATTTCATAGATCCAAATACTCTGTTAAATCGACCGCCAGAGGTCATGCTTCCCCTATAAAATCTCGTTGTTGTTTTTCCCCGTTGGTTGGCTCAAACCTTTTGTACATTATGTAAATAATCTTTTGTTTTCCTTGTTCTACTCTCCTTAAGTCAGGCTGTACTTTTACCAAATTATGTTTTTCCTAAAGCTCAATTAAAGCAATATCTTATCAAAACTATTTTTAGTAATCATACTTTAAGGATTTCAACCACGACTGCATCACCAATACCATTTAGTACTAAAAAGAACCTACAAATAACTCCATAGCATCATCCCCAAGATGATCATAAATACAAGCAGAAAATCAAATCTCTTTTTTTTTATATATATGATATATATGTTATATTAAAATATTATTTCATTAAAAAATATATTCCATAGATTCAAATACTTTGTTAAATCGACCGCCAGAGGTCACGCTTCCCCTATAAAAACTCGTTGTTGTTGTTTCCTGATGGCCGGCTCAAATCTTTTGTACATTATGTAAATAAGTTTTGTTTTCCTTGTTCTACTCGCCTTAAGCCAGGCAGTACTTTTATCAAACTATGTTTTTTATATAATCCTTTATTTAAATTAAATTACGGATCAAAACTATTTTTATAATTATACTTACAAGATTTTAACCACGACTGCATATCAATACCATTGACCTAATACTAATATATTCCTCAAGATAATCAAAAATCAACTATTTTTTATATAACATATATATGACAATGAATATGATTACTTTCAACTTCATTCAGCCTTCTTTGCCACTCAGTTAACCGCTACATTTGTAGATATGTCAGTTTCCCAAGTTTTCTATCTAACGCTGAATATCCCATGTATATATGGCAGATTTAGTTATTAGAGCTGTGGACATCCATTGGTCACTTACAGATTGGATAAATTAAGTTTGGAATTAATCGGTAAACGCCATCGCAAAATTAGTTATTGACTATCCTAATAGCTTTGTTGAATACTCTCTTGTCACTAGCTAAATATCACATTTGTACATAGACTGAATATGGCCAACACCCAAGATGGCATTTCAAATTGAATATATCCTTGTTGAATATTTCGAACTTTCTTAGTTTTTTTAATTACCTCGGTAACTCTTTAAATACTCCATTGGAACATGGATCAAATCCAGTCTGTTCCATGGCTAGTATCTGTCACCTGAAATTTTATCAACTGTTTGAAAACTCTTAATAACTTCGCTTAACACTTTCTGCTACTAAATTTCATTAACTTTGTACATAAATAGAACTATTCCTTTTGCAGATATTCTTCTATCAGTTGATTGAAAATCCTCTTTCTCCAGATCTCTACTGAAAGCAGGAAGGTCTTTTTAGCGATGTTAAAAATAGAGGGGACATCTCCATCAGGCAAGATTCCGAATCGTCACACAAGTGAAACCCAATAGCGTTTACCATTCATATCTATATCCTGATGGCTAAATTCCTTTGTTCTAATATCAAACACTCTTTATATATTGGTTAAACTTCTTAGGTTATACGTTTAATCTGTATTTGTACAAAAGTAAATTACCTTGATAGTTTTGATACCTTACCCGAGTAGTTTTATTTAACTTGGTTGTGTAACCTTCTTGGGGTGTCTTTTAGAAGTTTGCTTTTGAAACTTTTGTAGCAGCCTTTATTAACTTTATTTAATCCCTTATATATGCTTTATACTCTTGTGAGATTTTCTGATTTTTTTGTGGCTTTGTTGAAATTCCTTGGTTACTATATCAAATTCCTTTAGCATTATAGTTGCACCACTTTTTACTTCGCTCACAGTACATTTGTTGAAATACATTAGTTACATTGTTGCTTCCTTTGGTACCTTTGTTGAATTCTCATAGTAACATTTTTTACATCCCCTAATACCTTAGTTACATTGTTGCTTCCCTTGGTACCTTTGTTGAATTCTCATAGTAAAATTGTTACATCCTTTAGTACATTTGTTGAATTCCCTTAGTAACATTGTTTCATCCATTGGTACCTTTGTTGGATTGTCTTAGTAACATTGTTACATCCTTTAGTACCTTTTGTTGAAATACCTTAGTTACACTGTTGCTTCCCTTGGTACCTTTGTTGGATTGTCTTAGTAACATATTTACATCCTTTAGTACCTTTTGTTGAAATACCTTAGTTCCATTGTTGCTTCCCTTGATACCTTTGTTGAATTCTCATAGTATGAAGTTAAACGAATAAGCATAAAAAAGATAAGAGGAGCTTCTTTTATAAATTTATTGTGCAAGCTTTCGGACTATACGTCCTTCTACAGGCATGGATAGTGGTGAAACTAACGCATATAACCGATCATTGAGCCATTATTCCTCCTTCTCTACGTACCAAAGACCCTGTAGGAAACCCATTTTCTGAAAAATTCAAGAAGAAATATCATCTACAATTGCTTGAAGCAAGGATTCAAGGTTCCTATTCCAACGTTAGAATTCTATCAAAAACAGTTAAAGGTCTCATCTATCATATTGGACGCAGCATATCTTAAGCCTGTTTCACACTCACACAGGATATAAGGCAACAGGAAAACATTCTTAAAAATAGACATAACTTAAAATTAACATATTGGAAAGCCAAATACCGATTCCCTTCAGCCAGTTAGACCTTGGACGATGAATCTTCTTTGGGCGTTATCAATATGTCATCTACCAAATTATCTGTGGAGGAAGAGAGGATATTGTCCCTGGGGTTACGATTCATCCCTCCGAATAAATCCACCCCCGACATACCCAGGATCATAGCAGGTGTTGAAGGAGCTATTATATCATTGAACCAGGTGGAAACATTAAAAGTCAGAAATGCAGTTACGCAAGTTTTACACAGATCCACCCAACAGACAGTTCCATCCAACAGATACCATTCCGCCATAAACAGGCTTAGGAAATCTAGATCGATTGTTATCACCAAATCAGACAAAGGCAATCAGACCGTGATTCTTGATAGCGCGGAATATAAAAAGAAGATGATGGATATACTCACAGATGAAGACACTTTCAAGCCTATCCCTGAGAAAGAAAAAACTATTCTGATAAAATCTTTTAAAAAATCCCTTATAAATATGAAAAACTCCAGGATTATCACTGCCGACCAGTTTGCCCAGCTTACCGGCTCCTTAGATAAGAACGCATACATGTATGGCTCTCCCAAGATGCACAAGCCAGGAGTCCCGCTCAGACCTATAATAGCATATCATTTATCTCCGGCATTCCCAATGGCTAAATTCCTGGTAAGTATCCTATCCCCCATTAGAAATAATAGTACAAACGTATACAGTATAACCAACCCCCCTAATTTCATAGAAGAGATTTCATCATTACCACCTCCACGACAGCACACTATGGCCTCCTTTGATATTACTTCTTTATATTTATCATTACCCCATGCCCTTATTACAGATAGCCTACACTCCTTTCTTAGTACAGCAGGTACAGATAGCCAAACCATGGACATAATATTACAACTTACCAAGCTTTGTTTATCTATGGGTATTTTCACATTTCAAGGGCAATATTACAGGCAAATTAGAGGAACCCCTATGGGTAGCCCGCTCTCTTCAGTCATTTCAGAAATAGTCTTGGGTTTCTTGGACAGATGGATTAACCTTACCCTTCCGTTGGATATATACTATTGGAGGAGATATGTGGATGAGATCTTTTGTATCATCAAATCTGACAGTTTACATCTTATTCACAGCACCCTACACAGTTTCAACTCCCCATATAAAATTCACATACGAAACAGAATAAAATAGTGTTTTACCGTTTTTGGATATTTTAATTATTCGTACTCCATATAAGTTCCACTCTACAGTATTGTCGCGTGTTTACCCTACTGGTTCTTTGCGACAACGCGCTTCTTCCCTTCGTGGTTCACCTACTTAGGCTCCCGTTGCTCTTCCCTGCGGCTTTTCCCCGCAGGCCACCCAAAGACGTCCTGAGCTCCACCTCCCTAGTGGAAACTCCCTTCCTCTGGCAGTATCTCTCGGCCTTACCACTGGTGGGGGGACACGAGAGACTTACCAGAAGAGTAGCAGCAGCAGCAGCAGCCTGGCGATGATGGCAGTGGCGAGAGTAACGACAGGAGGCAGCACGGATACTTGAAGCACTTCCTTTATTGTCATCTATTACTAAACATTACATCTAAATAAAATAACAGACAATGTGTATTTACATTACCCTACATCCTGGGGCCAACACAAAAGCGTATTTACAGCCAACCTCCCCAGGAAACGGGACCACAGCAGTCGGCGACTCCCACATCAACCAGCAAGGGAATCCGGCGAAAGCGCCATCTATTGGCGGAGGTTGTAAACGTTTGGAGGCCTTACACGTAACAGTATATTATAAGAAGACCATTCCACCGCAGTATACCCATTTCTCCTCCAATAGTCCGATTGCATATAAAATTAATACAGTCAGGACATTATCAAAGAGAAATTTCACTCATTGTTCCCTACCTATATTTAAAACAATAGAAAAAGCCAGAATAGTATCCACTTTAACTAAAGCAGGTTATCCTAGACCCTTTATTCATAGGCATTTCTATGATCCATCTGTTTCAAGGTCCACCACTGTACACAGAGCTACCTGTTTTCTTCCATATTCTACCTCATCGCTTACAATATCCAGAATCCTCCGTCCTTTTGGAATTAAAGTATACTACAATAGTTCTCCTTGTTTGTCCACCATATTAAGACATCCAATCACCAAAGCTGACAGTCCTAACCTTCCCATACATTCTTCAGGAGCAGTATATGTCGTCTCTGGCCAAGATTGCTCATCCACATATGTGGGTGAGACAGGCAGAACGACATACTGTATATCAGACTAACCGAACACAAACGCAATATCCGTAAATAAAGACCCTAAATCGCGCTAATATATCAACATACAGCACAAACAGGTCACCAGTTTAATTTAGATCACCCAAAAATCTTATACCGTAATATACACAATAAGTACAATAGACTTTATTTAGAATCAGTCATATCCAACCAAATCAACAGCATTAATAGAAAAATAGATATCCCAGACATATACCAGGTTCTTTACAAATAATCATATAATATTCTGATTCAATTTAAACACAAGAAGGTAGGACCCCCTGTCTTGTGTATCTTGGTGTTTAGCCCAATTTTATTGATCGCTAACTTCTATATATTTTAATCTCCGTATTAATAGTTAATTTTAGATTATACCGTATTAAATTATGTGTCATATATGAACATTTTTAATTTTTAATTTCTCCAATTTTGTACATGCAAAATTCTAAGTCATAAATATTTTTTATTCTTTTAGTTTTACAGATATATTTATGTAAATATTGTCCTCTATATAATGGCTCAGTGATCGGTTATATGCGTTAGTTTTACCACTATCCATGCCTGTAGAAGGACGTATAGTCCGAAAGCTTGCACAATAAATTTATAAAAGAAGCTCCTCTTATCTTTTTTATGCTTATTCGTTTAACCAATTTTTTAAGAGTTCCTTATCGTTTAATAGTATAAAGTTGTTACATCCTTTAGTAACTTTGTTGAAATACCTTATTTACATTGTTGCTTCCCTTGGTACCTTGGTTGAACTCTATTAGAAACTTTTTGTCATCGCAAGAAACTTTTGTTGAATTCCTTTTTGGTAGTATTGTTGCATCCTTTGTGGTACCTTTGTAGGACTCCCATGAGATATTTTTGCACCCCTTGGTAGCTTTTTTGCACATTCTGGTGCTTTGTTTATAAATATTAGTAACTTTTTGGTATCCATTGGAACTTTTTTTAAATTATATTTGGTAGTATATTGCCTCCATTGGTTTCTCTACACTTCACTACAGTTCAATCTATATTAGTAATTTATTAAATTATTTTGAACACATCTTTAATGTCTAGTTTAACTTCTGCAAACTTTATACCTAGCTTTGTTGTCTCTCTCTCTCTCATTCATATATCTTGAAGCTATCTTTTGCTATATTTGTTGTTTCTTTGATTCCCTTTAAAGGTTCTTTCTAACTTATAAAATTTCTTGTTCGCCTTTTTGACTCAATCTAAATTTTCCTTTGTAGCTCATTGTTTCTTTGATACTTGTGAAAACTTCCGTGGTAGCCGTTTTTATAAGCCGTTATTTTAAGGAAGATATCTTTTATATCTTCCTTGTTAGCTTTATTTTTATTCATTTCAAAATTAACTTGCTATTTTTTGTTTGTTTGATATATTTTAAAACTTCCTTGGTTGCTTTAATGTTTCTTTGACATACTTTCAAAACTTATTCTTCACCTTTGTTTGATACCATTTAAATCTTACTTGGTAGCTTGTTGTCTCGTCGAAGCCTTTTGAAACTTTATTTGATACCTTTAGAATCTTGCGTAAGTAAACTAGTTTTTTGTGTGTGTCTATTTGAAACATTTGAAAGGTTCCATGGTAGCTTGCTTATCTTTCATGTGCCTTTGATAGGCTCTCAGGATAGCATTATTGTTAACTTTATTTGAATTTTATTGATATAATATTGCGTGAATATATTTATTATCTTATTGAAAATTTAGAGATTTGACAAATTTGGCGTATAGATATTCTTCTTTCTTATTCCACTCAATTATATTAGGGTATCAAGCTTGTAGAGCTTGTTGATGGTGTCTGCTAGGGATGAGTAGAGCTCATCAATGGATGAGTCAATACAGTCAATGATGTGGTTTGGGGTTTCAGGTTGAGAATTCCACTCAGTATATAGTGGGAAAACCTTGCGTTCATTTTGGAAAGTCATTGTCCGTAGATGACCAGACTTAAGTGTGGAAATCAAAGGCTGTTGTTCTCTTGGGAGAACAAAACCGGTACTTTTTCCTCCTGCTCTGTACCAGTCATGTGCAGCGTTAGATTTCCATTCCTGAATGCATTGGTTTTTGATGGTACGGAGGAGGACTCTTTCGTCTAGTTGGGTGGTAGATTTTCTGGCTTAAGTTTGTTGTGATTGGCTGTAAGATGAGGTATATACGGGGTTGGTTGCGAGTTCTGTGTGGGGGATTGAAAGTTCTGTGTTTGGGATTAATTGTGGTGTCTAAAATATTAGAGTTGTGAGCCAGGTTGAGAGGAGTGGGGCATTTTAATCTTCGATTTGGGAACTAATTTCTGATATTTTTTTTCTGTAAAGTGTTCTTAAGGAGAGTTAATATTTTTGGTTATGAATTTATGAGAAGCATATTTTTCTCCTTAGGTGCAGGGGAAGAAGATTGGATTCAAGTTCAGCAATGTGATTTGGGCATGGTCCTCGAAGCCCGCTAATGATATTAGCTGCGCTTGGTTGTATTTTGTCTATTCTGAATAGATTGGTTTTACTTGCATTGATCAAGCCTGGGTTAGCATACTCCAAAATAGGTCTTACGAATGCAAGGTACGTTGTGCGTAAGATATTGGCATTTGAATCCCAGTTTAAGCCTGATATATATTTTTCAGGATACTGAGTCTATTTTTGGCTTTGTCTATCATTGTGTCAATATGTTTTTTTTTAAAGGTGAGAGCAGGGTCAAATGTGACTTAGAGATATTTAGGAGAATGTGAATATTTGATTATTGAGTTGTTCAATGATATATTTGAGGTCCAGTGGCGAAGCTGGTTGTTATTGGTGAAGAAGCCAATTTCATATTTGCTGATGTTAATAGATAATATCGGTTTGCAGTTTTCATGGCCTTATTCAGAGAGTGTTCTGCATCGGAGAGGTTATTTTTGGAAACCCAGATGATTATATCATATGCGTAGAAGGTAATTTTAGCTGATGTTTTGATGAAAGAGTGTGTATATTATTTAAGTAACTGTTGAAGATAATAAGGCTTAGGATTGACTCTTGGGGGAGACCCTGGTAAAGACGGGTAGTTTTCGATTTGTTGTTTTTGAAATTAACCTGTATGGTGCATTTGGATAGAAAATTGCTGATCCAATTCAGCATACTTCCCTCTATTTCACTTTTATCGAGTTTGAGAATTAGTTTTTCCTTACAGAATCTGTCGAAAGTTAGGGAAAGGTCGATGAAGGCTGCTATTGTGAATTTTGTGAAATAAAGAGTGAACTGGTATCTCGGGACCCATGCTAATCTTCAATTCCCCATTTCTAAACCTTCCTATTGTAGTTGTTTCACCAACGAACTGGTATCTCGGGGCCCATGATAATCTTCACTTCCCTATTTCTAAACATTACTCTTGTACGGCGGTACATATACTGAAATTGGAATGATACAGAGAAGATTAGCATGGCCCTGCGCAAGGATGACACGCAAAATCTTGAAGCGTTCCATATTTCTAAACCCTTCCTATTGTAGTAGTTAAACCAACAAACTGGTATCTCGAAGCCCATGCTAATCTTCACTTTCCTATTTCTAAACCTTCCTACTGTAGTAGTTTCACCGACAAACTTGTATCTCAAAGCCCATGCTAATCTTCCCTATTTCTAAACCTTCCTATTGTAGTAGTTTCACTTACAGACTGGTATCTTGGGGCCCATGCTAATCTTCCTTTTCTTATTTCTAAGCCTTCCTATTATAGTAGTTTCACCAACGAACTTGTATCGCGGGGCTCATGCTAATCTTCACTTCCCTATTTCTAAACCTTCTTATTGTAGTAGTTTCACCAACAAACTGATATTTCGAGACCCATGCTAATCTTCACTTCCCTATTTCTAAACCTTCTTATTGTAGTAGTTTCACCAACAAACTGATATTTCGAGACCCATGCTAATCTTCACTTCCCTATTTCTAAACCCTTCCTATTGTAGTAGTTTCACCAACAAACTGATATCTCGGGGCTTATGCTAATATTCACTTCCCTATTTCTAAACCCTTCTTATTGTAGTAGTTTCACCAACAAACTGGTATCGCGGGGCCCATGCTAATCTTCACTTCCCTATTTCTAAACCTTCCTATTGTAGTAGTTTCACCAACAAACTGGTATCTCGGGGCTTATGCTAATCTTCACTTCCCTATTTTTAAACATTCCTATTGTAGTAGTTTCACCAACAAACTGGTATTTCGAGAACCATGCTAATCTTCACTTCCCTATTTCTAAACCCTTCCTATTTCAGTAGTTTCCCCAACAAACTGGTATCGCGGGGTCCATGCTAATCTTCACATCCCTATTTCTAAGCCTTCCTATTTTAGTAGTTTCACCAACAAACTGGTATCGCGGGGCCCATGCTAATCTTCACTTCCCTATTTCTAAACATTCATATTGTTGTAGTTTCACCAACAAACTGGTATTTCGAGACCCATGCTAATCTTCACTTCCCTATTTCTAAACCCTTCCTATTTCAGTAGTTTCCCCAACAAACTGGTATCGCGGGGTCCATGCTAATCTTCACATCCCTATTTCTAAGCCTTCCTATTTTAGTAGTTTCAACAACGAACTGGTATCTCGGGGCCCATGCTAATCTTCACTTCCCTATTTCTAAACCCTTCCTATTGTAGTAGTTTCACCAGCCAAATGGTATCTCGGGACCCATGCAAATCTTCACTTCCTTATTTCTAAACCCTTCCAATTGTAGTAGTTTCATCAACGAACTGGTATTGGGGGTCCATGCTAATCATCACTTCCCTATTACCAGTTTCACCAACGAACTGGTATCGAGGGATCCATGCTTATCTTCACTACCTATTTTAAACCCTTCCTATTGTAATAGTTTCACCAACAAATTGGTATATTGGGAGCCACTACTTGCACATGTCCAATTGAAGGTCGAAACAGTACAAGGTAGACTTGGGTGTCACAGTAGATGTGGGGTAGATGTGTCACACATCAGAGAAAATGTCCTCCTCGGACAACCCACTGACCTTGTCCCAGCACCGTATCGCCCTTCCTGTGTGGCGGCCACTCTGGGAAATGTTTTCATCTCACAGTAGATGACATCACCAATTATACATTTTTGAATGAAAAAGCTACAATGAATTAAACTTCTATATTTGATTATAAATTTTTGAACTGAATTCGTTTTTGGAATTTTTTAGGTTTGTGTGTGTGTGTGTGCGACAGACCCCAGAGACAATAAATATGGATAATGCTGTTTTCTCTTTTTAAGATTTCTTTTATTGAAGGTTTTGGGATGGTTCGTATCAAGTTATTTTTTGTTTTTGAAAAGTACGTGACTCTTAAAACTACATTTAAACTATCTTATTACAATTACAAATGATAATATGATGCATTAGCGCACCATCTGTTATCAAAATTCGAAACTATTGTAGACGCGTATGATTCTTTTTGAGAGCGAGACCCTCCCATTAATTTTTCCATTGCGATAAGGACAGTAGAAATTGTTTGTTTAAAAAAAATTCATAGGCCCCTATAATAGTTTCGAATTTTGATAAACGATATTAATGAATTATTTTTTGGAGATTTTGGTTTGAGAGACCCCAGGGACAATAAGCATTGATAATGATGTTTTCTCTCTTGAAAATTCCTATTTTTTTGGAGGTTTGGGTGTGTTTGTATCATGTTATTAGGTGTATAAAGGTGTATAAGGTATAAGGTGTATAAATATATAAGGTATATAAAGGTGTTTGTGCCCCGAAATCTAGAGAATAAAAAGTTTTTGAAAAGACACTTTTCCCTGGAGGCCTGGTATTTTTACTCAATATTGATACAAGGGATTATTTTTTAAAATTTATTCTCATGATACACTCGAATTTATTGAAGACAAAATTATATGATGATACATTAACGCGCCATCTGTTATGAAAATTCGAAACTATTATAGACGTGTATGATTCTTTTAAAAATTAAACAATTTCTACTGCCCTTACTGCAATGGAAAAATTAATGGAAGGGCCTGGCTCACCAAAGAATCATACGCGTCTATAATAGTTTCAAAAGAGTATATCTTTATATTTTAAACTCTTTCTTTGAAACACTTCTAAGTGCATAAGTCTAACTGCTTTCTATGATACATGTGTAAACATGCGGCTTACTTAAAAGTCGTTAACTTCCCACTATTTTTATCATGGCCTGTACAATGTGCACTAGGAATTATAATAAATATGATTTATTCATATTATGACCGTCGAATATTTATTATGAATTTGAGATATTTAAATTACGACCTTCAATTATTTTACCAAGTGATATCTATATGCAAATTTGAAATTTATTTTACACATCCAAATCTATGCCAAAAGATATCCATTCTCTAACTCTGCTGTCTCCATATATAGCTTACCATTCCTTACTATCGAATATTAGTGAGTTATTCAAATTTGACCTTCGAATCAATGGCATCTCCCCCATCACTAACTAAGAGTTTTCAATTTATATAATGGCTGTTTGATTTGTATTACCTTTTTGAAATCAACACTCGACCTTGATATTTTAATATGACCTTTAAATCTGTATTTCAACCATTAAATCTTAACCAAAATCTTCGATTTTACCTGTGTAACCTTCAAATATATTCACACAAACCTTAGAATTAAACTAATATTTATAAATTTTACTTCCTCTCTGATGGATTTATGCTACGATCTTCACAGCTATAGTAAAACACATTTAGATGTTTCGAATATAAAACGGAAGTACAGTTAAACCTGTCTATAGCGCCCCCTCTTGGGACTCACCAAAATAGGTTACTATAAAGAGGGGGTGCTATAGATAGGTCACTTTTAATGTAAATAGCATCGTACTACGTATTTAAAATCGGGCGCTATAGAGAGGAAGGCGCTATTTAGAGGGGGCGCTATAGACAGGTTTAACTGTATATATAAATTTGACTCCGTGTTTCGTGAATTCATGCTACGATCTTCACACCTATAGTAAAACATATATATTTCGTATATAAGACGGAAATATATATAGATATACAAGGTAACTAAGAGTATGTGGAACAACCAAGGCTGGGACAGGAGAAACTCCGCCCCATCAGTACAAGAACTTTCCCGGCCCATTGACCCACTCCACTGCCCAGTGTGGCCAGTCGACCGTCAAATTGTCGTCGTGCTCATTTTAATCTCTTCCTCCCCCACCCTCTCATTTCTCTTGGAGCGACCTTCATCGTTTGGTGTATCTTTGTTTGTCCATGTCTACCTTGTTTTGTCTGTTTTTTTTCTATGTCTAGCTCTTTTGGTCTATTTTTATTGCTCTAAGTCTAGCTTGTTTGATATTTCTATGTCTATGTTTAGCTTCTTTGGTCTATCTTTGTTGCTCTATGTCTAGCTTGTTTGGTCTATTTTTTTTTCCATGTCTAACTTTTTTGTTCTATGTTTGTTTATGTCTAGCTCGTTTGGTTTATCATTTTTTGTCCATGTCTAGCTTGTTTATTCTATCTTAGTCCGTGTCTACCTTATTCTGTCTATCATTGTTTGTCCATGTCTAGCTTGTTTGGTCTATCTTGGTTGCTCTATGTCTAGCTCGTTTGGTATATCTTTGTTTGACCATGTCTACCTTGTTTCGTCTGTTTGTTTGTCCATGTCTACCTTGTTTGGTCTATTTTTATCCATGTCTAACTTTTTTGTTCTATGTTTGCTTATGTCTAGCTCGTTTGGTTTATCATTTTTTGTCCATGTCTAGCTTGTTTAGTCTATCTTAGTTCGCGTCTACCTTGTTCTGTCTATCATTGTTTGTCCATGTCTAGCTTTTTTGGTCTATCTTTGTCCATGTCCAGCTTGCTTGGTATATCTTTGTTTGTCCATTTTTACCTTGTTTCGTCTATGTTTGTTTGTCCGTGTCTACCTTGTGTGGTCTATGTTTGTCAATGTTTAACTTTTTGTTCTATGTTTGTTTGTCCGTGTCTACCTTGTTTGGGCTATGTATGTCTATGTCTATCTCGTTTGGTTTATGTTTGTCTATGTATAGCTTGTTTGGTCTATTTTTGTCCATGTCTAGCTTGTTTTGTCTATCTTTGTGTAAGTCTAGCTTGTTTTGTCTATCATTGTGTAAGTCTAGCTTCTATGTTCTGTGTTTTACATGTCAAGCTTGTTGTCTATTTTTGTTCATATTTCTAGGATTCTTTGGGTTACGTCTATGTTACTATATGTTTTCTTGCTCAAGGTCTAGGTGACTTTGGTCTACTTTATTTCTTTCAGTAAATTTCTATGTTACTCTACGTTTGTTTCTCTCGACTATTGTCTAGGTCTCCCTGGTCAACGCTTGTCAGTCAATTTCTAAGTTATTCTTGTCTACGCTTGTTCTCCCAGTCAATGTCTAGGGTGATATAGCCTATATATTTTTCAGTTTGACATTGTCTACGGTTGTTTTTATCAATGAAGATATCAAAATATCAAAAGGCTGTCCACAGGGCGGACCACTGTCTATGGCTGATATTACTGAATGATTTATTAAACAAAATGCAGATACCCAATTCTGAAATACTGTGTTATGCTGGTGATGTGACAATAATAGTTTGGAATAAAGACAAGGATACTCTTTAAAATTTGATAGAATTAATCTTGGAAGAAATCGATCAATGGTGTACTCAGAATAAAATTGAAATCATTCTTGAGAAAACTTACATTCTGCATTTGCACAATGAAGACATGTCCGCAATAAATTTTAAAAACAAATTAATTATGCCAGTACAGGAAATTAAAATATTGGGAGTCATTTTGCAAATCATTTTAGAAAGAATAAACTTAATTTCAATTCTCACATAGATATTATACTAAATAGAGCAAAAATATTTTAAAAATCTGCTACCCTCAATTTGCGGAAGAGCTTGGGGTCTGAGTACCCAAAAGATACTTACATTATACTAAACAACATAGGTTATTTTGATCTACGTTTGTTACACTCATACAATATCTAGGTTATTCTGAGTTGTGTTTATTTCGCCCAGTCGAAATCTATAATTTCTTATAATAATTATTGTGTTGCATATATTATTCATATATATATACATACTTCACATATATAAATATATATACTGATATTTTATATAATTAATAACATATTCTAAAAATAATTTGGAATTCTTTAAATTTTTCTTATTCTTTCTTATCTCCACTCAATCATATTAGGATATCAAGTTGTGACCCTTGGTGGTGTCTGTTTGACAATCATCATGACTAGGTGAAGTAGAATGCCTTTGTCATTAAGACTGGGAGCACTACTCACTGGAAGGCCGACTTAGCTCCAAAAGAAATGGCCGCCACTGACATGAGGAACAGACGCCCTGTACAGCCGCTCTTAACATGGAGTACAGACTCATCCTGTATCCCTGTATTAAGAGCCCTAACATAGTACTATCAGCCGGGCCAGCTGAACCCAGGTTTTTTAGTGAGCTTGTTACTGCTTCCCCTCCTCCTTTTTCATCCGGGCTTGGGACCGGCAAAGGCGAAGTTCTTCAAATTTTTAATGTATATAATCAGGTCAATATATATATTAAAGGAAACTTCTCTTCCAACAAAAGACTGTTCGAAAACTAAGCTAAATATAAGCCTGAAAGGATGAATGCTCTTATTATGTGTGGCGAGATTTCCTCAATTATATTCATCAATGATGGCAAACTCCTGAACCATTGAAGAACTTCAACAAACAGCTAAATCAGCAAACAATCTCTACGGCCACTTCTTCTTGTTGGAATTAATTTCAACAGAGCCTTCTATATTGATATTCCAAAGTTGGTCAAAAATAATTTTATGAAAAGCAATGATCCTTCAACAAAGATTAAACCTGAAATTTTAGCCATAGTGCGAAGTGTTGGTCAACAATCAACCATAGTGCCTCTTACCTTATTTTCAAAAATATAAATTTATTGAAACTTGAGAATAACGCGTTAATCAAAATCTTCAAGTTTATAATAACAGTACAGAAGAACATTTTCATCTTAGAAATATATTTTAACATCTAATTTAACTGTTTTAAAAAATCGAAGGAATACCTTGCGTCTCTTACTTTTTATTATTTAATAACTCTATATATATATTTATTTATTTTTATAAAAAGGCATTTATTGGATCAAAATATAATTTATTTTACTAATATTTCAGTTGGCTGAACGTCAACCTTTATCAAGGTATTATAACATTTTATTATGTGGCGCTGAATTTGTTGTTGACACACTTTAAAATGTTATAATACCTTGATAAAGGTTGACGTTCAGCCAACTGAAATATTGGTGAATATAAATTATATTTTCAACCAATATATGCCTTTTTATTTAAATATTTTAGAAAGATGAATATATTGGATTTATAAGTATTTTATTGTTCCAATATTTCGAGGGGCAACTCGCCTCCTTTCGTCGGTATTGTTTTAAAAAAACATCTTCGATAAAGAGAGGCGAATTGCCCTTCGAAATATTGGAACAATAAAATAATTATAAATCAAATATATACATATTTTTAAATATAATTTTAATTATGGATTGCTCAATCTTAAAAAAATATATATATGTATATCCTGACAGCTCACATGAGCTTTTTAGATGACAGAGTGCCATCTAGTGGAAGAGAAATCAACTAAATATTGATTTAACCTGTTCCTTGATATTTTGCCAACCCATTTCTTGATAAATCAAGAAAAGCTAACAACGAACGCGTTTCGGGCTGTTGGCCCTCGTGGTGCAAGCTGTACCTCTACTACCAAAAATATTTTGGTCCCAGAGGTTTCTTGAGAAATCAAGAAATGGGTATTTAAGGCCAAAGTTTTCAGAATTATAAACTATTGATTATAATAATATGACAAATATACACCAGTGGTAATCCATGTATTGCGTCTTCATAGGTTAGGTTCAAATTATGCTGTATGTGTAATCACAAAGAAAGGACAAGTTTCTATATATCTTTCAAACAGAAAAAAAATCTCTATTTGATTATTAAGATAATATATAGCATACATTAATTGAAATGTGAACAAATATTATTCTTATTTTTTACAGAAATATCAAAAGAATATCAAAACCCCTTTCTCAATAAGTTTGTTAATTATAAAAACTTCGATCTTTCGAGCTATGGCTCTTCAACAGTCAAATTATATCTGAGAATGTTTGACTGTTAAAGAGTGAGCGCTAAACACCTTGCAGATTTTATAATAAACAAACTTATTGAGGATATTTTGATATTCTCTTGATATTTTTGTAAATACATATATTGGATCAATAAATATATATATATATATATATACTGTACCTTTTAGTACTTTTGTACAAATGTACTTTTTAACATTTGAAAAATTCTGTAGTTATTTGTATTGTTTCCAAAAGTACCCGGAATGCTAATAATGACCTAATATCTGAAATCACAATCGCCATAGTTTCTAATCTCAAATACACACAGTACCTGCCAATAAAATCAAAATGAAGAATACATTAGTTGTGGCGGTATGGTAGAGAATTAACTGGCAAATTGCAGCTATAAGCGTCACTCCTGATAAATCAAACCTTTCTAAATCGGTTTAATCTTGAGTAAATGTAGAAATTTGTCTTATATTCAATGTCAAAATATTTATAATAATTGGCGAGAAAATATGTCAGGTTTCGGGTTGATGGCCTTCGTCAGAGTTAGGCAGGCTGTACCTCAACAAACAAAGAAAATGGTAAATTGGCTTCTTCATAAAAATTTAACCGATGTTTTTCTGATGAACATATTTATGTTTATCCATTTTACCTTCATATAACTAAATTATTTTAGGCAATTATAGGTTCCTAATGCGTTTAGATCTCACCTCACTCTCTATTTATTTTTTATATTTATATATTCATTTATTCATATATTTATAATTATATACTCTTTTTATTTTCATATTTATAGTGGTAGATTAGCTGGGAGGGTTCACCACTGAGCCAGGCCCTCCCATTAATTTTTCCATTGCAGTAAGGGCAGTAGAAATTGTTTATTTTCAAGAAGAATCATACGCGCGTCAATAATAGTTTCGAATTTAGATTACAGATGGCGCGCTAATGCATCACAATATATATATTTATTCTGTATTTAACCTTATATGGACATTGTAATGAATCAGTTTCAATCTCAATCTCTCTCTTTGTTTACTGCGGCGTCATGTATGCGTTAGCTTGCTAACCTATACTATAACCTATTTAACACACACACATACCATCCCCCCATCCTCTCTTTTCTCTCATATAGCCAAAACTTGAGGAATTGAAAAGTATTAGATGTCGCCGGTTGTCATTTTTATTATAAGGAGACATGGTCATTTTGTTCACACTTAGTTATCTCGTGTGTCTTCAATAAAGGTCACTATGTATCAAATATCTTTTAGAGAGTTATTGTCGTCTGAATACCGATATAATTCTAAAAGGCATAACTTCCTTAAGTCCATGAGTGTATCTTTCAGAGTTATTGTCCGAATCCCGATATACATGCTAAAATGTACAACTTCCCTAAGTTTTTTTCAATGAGTGTATTTTTCAGAGTTATTGTCTGAATCCCGATATACATGTTAAAAGGTACAACTACCTTAAGTTTTGTCCATGAGTGTATATGTTTGATTACATCCCCCTGTACACTATTAGAAAAGAAATTATTCAATCAACGACCTGAACAATGAGTCATATTACAAAGGTAGATCAACAAGGATTATATAAAGTGTCTGAAGATCTTTTTTGTTTCAGATTCCCCGTGTTCCTGCAGATGGCCTGATCTTCTTCCATAGGTAAGTTGGGAATTTGGAATTGCATGATGCTTGAGAAAATTTTATTAATTAAGCGAAATAATTAACTAACAAACCAGCATAATATGTTGTATCAATTTCATTAAATTTCCACTTTTACGCTTTTCCACTTCCGGCCCATGACTGCATGTTGGATGAGGAGCCCGCTGTAACGTTGTCAACTCCACTCATTTTATTACAACATATATATATGTGGTATGAAGGGTGGGGAAATAAACACACTACAAGTTGGATGAGGAACCCAGGCAACCAGAGAGAGACGGGACTGGCACAGCCGGGCGGCCGTTCGTGTGGCACACTATCCCCAACTGTCTTAATAGTTCCGAGGTGTTAACTAACGGGCCTCAATGGCCACCCCCTTGGAGTGTCGCTGGTGTTTCAAGTGACCGGACTTTACCCTCCCGTCTCTCTCTGGGTTGTCTGTAGGTTGGCTTCATCATATCTGGAAGAATATATATTATGACATATGTACATATTTATACATATGCATATAATTGAAAAAAAAATCAGCATTTAAATATTTATAATATTTTCATCAGAATTAAATATATGCATATGTATGTATTTGGAATTTTTTTAAAATATTATTTATATATATACGTATCAGAGTCATCAACAATCAATTCTGCCATCGTTTGCTTTTGTGAATGGAATAAATACCCAAATATGGCCATTTATTATAAGCATCGGTGGTTCAGTGGTAGAATGCTCGCTTGCCACGCGGGCGGCCGGGTTCGATTCCCGGCCGATGCATTTTTTTTTTTTTTTACAATTTTTAAAACTCTTTTATATTATTTTTAAAATATACAAGTATCAGAGTCATCAATTCTGTCATCGTTTGCTTTTGTGAATGTATGTAAATAATGGATTTCATATTTTTTATTAATTTTTGTTCTGTTCTTTATTTGTTTAAATCTCTTTTTAAAAATCGTTTAAAATGCAGTCGCAATCATTAGCGAACACATATGTTTGCCTAATATTTCCATATGCTCTTTTATTTTTTTACAGAAAAATATTTACATGCCAGTATTTTGGATTTTTTTTTTTATAAACATTTTTTTTTTTATTCTTACTGAGAAGATGGGCATCGCAGTCAGGATTCTTTACAGTCAGTCACTCAACTCAGGCAATTTCATAGGTTAATGGGGGTTTGGTGGAAAAGCTGCCTTCTATTTAAACTATATTAATTTTGAAGCAACTAAATGGATTGCAAAAAATAATTAAATCAAATACCTAAACACTAATATAATACAATTTTTGCCATTACACACTTTTTTTTCCTGTAGTTTATGTTTTTCTTCTGTATTGCTATTATATGGCACTTCTACTATTTATTATTGATGTACTTTCAGTATGAAGGATACTTCACTAGGGGAATTTCTCGGGCGAAGCCGGGTCATTCTTCTAGTTATCATATATACAAGAGAGCGGTGCGTTTTTTGGAACATATATAAACGCATATATATATGAATTAAGTAAGAAATATATAGAAAAAGGTTGGCATAAGGATTTTAGATGGCAGAGAGGCATCTAATGGTATAAAATTAAATAAAACGTTGATTTAGTTTATTCCAGAAAATTTGACTAACCTTTTTTTTATATATAAATCACAGAGAAGTCAATCACGAATCTCATTTTGGTTGTTGACCTTCGTCAGCGAGGTGCAGGCTGTTTCAAGAGACTTCTCGAGAAATTGAGAAAAGGAAATTAAAATAAATTAGCGTAAATACGCAGATTATGTGCAAAAAATAGAAAAAAAATGCTTATTTGCCCAAATTTTATGGACTTATTTCTTGATTTCACGAGAAGTCTCTTGGACCATAATTTTTGGTCACTGGTGTACAGCCAACAGCAGGCTGATAAGGGCCAACACCCTGGAACGCGTATTTGTTTGACTTTTCTTGATTTTCGTAAAGATAGAGACTTCCTGGCCGGCATTCGTATTTCTATAAAAATTTACACTTCGGCCAGTTAGAGTTTTTTTTCAACTTTTCGACAAAAATCTTTTGTCTTCGTCAGGAGAAGTAAATAAAAATAAAGCATTTGGCAATGCGTTAAAAATTGTTCTGAGGATGCAAGGGCGTTCTCACGTCTTGATTTATCAATAAATTGGACTGACAAAATACTATGAATCAAATTATATCATTGATATAGTGTATTTTCATTCCACTAGATGGCGCTCTGCCATCTGAAAATCCTCATATGTAAGTGGACAGAAAGCGGCCTATTTTTTTTATTTTTGTCCATAATTATTTGACCAAACCAATTTTCTCGATAAATCAAGTCAATCACGTACGCGTTTCGGGCTGTTGACCATCGTCAGCATGGTGCAGGCTGTACCTCAACGACCAAAAAGCTGGTCCTTGAGGCTTCTTGAGATATCTAGAAATGGATATTTAAGGCCAAATTTGCGTAATTGCGCTAAACATGTAGAAAAAAAGAAAAATATATTTGAAAAATGCCCAGGTGTTGATATCCTGACCACTCACATGAACATTTTATATTTTACCTTTTATTTTTAAATATGCCATCCAAAAAGGTCACGTGCTCGTGGTCAGGATATGCTTTTTCTGATTTTTGATTACAGTATATATATTGGGGGGTAGACACTTGTATGCTTGGATTTATTGCTAATTTGAAGTCATAAACAATCGCTCTTAAATTGAAAATGATTCATCAACCAATAATTATCAAAAAATGTCATTATGTAATGCTATATTTTCAAAACAAACTATATTTCTGGTACAATAATTTTGCAATTACATAATAAAAAAGCTAACATACTAATAAATAATATTACACTGTTGTTCGCAACTATTACGTAAATCTAGTTAAAATATTTCATCTTATGTAAATTTTGTTAATAGTTAAGTTAGATATGTAAATTTGAACTGTATAAAAACAGCCATCTGGACAAATAAAGGTGTGTATAGTTAGTCGTCGAATGGGTCTAGTTCTTTGAGTCCGTGCTCCAATCAATTAGTGTTAGGAGACTCACCTAGTCGAAGAGGGTTTATGTTGGTCAAGTAGTCAGAAGGTTTTATAAAGGATCGAACGACTCTAATTCAAGGATATTAATCAGCTGAAAAGGTCTGACCTATCTAGATACAGTCTCTGCCAAACCAAACCATAAAGTACTAACCAGACTTATAGGCAAAGGAAGTGGTAAGGATTCCTAGCTATCACTGCTAGGCCCCAAGTCGCTACCTCCCAACTATTATTCTCGTTTTTGAATCATAACCACTGATGAACCAGGCCCTCCCATTGATTTTTCAACTGCAATAAAGGCAGTAGAAATTGTTTATTTTAAAAAAAGTATCATACGCGTTTATAATAGTTTCCAATTTTGATAACTCTCTCTATGAGACAGCATGAGAATAAATCCTAAATAATTAAGAATCTTCCAGATTTTTAACCTAGGTATGTTCAATAGCCTTCATCTTTTTAGACGCCGAATTGATGCAAACTTGAATAAGAACTCTAATTATCCGTTAACCTTTTTATCTTTATCAAGGTGAAAGCATCAGGCTTCTAGGGATACGTTACTTATTTGCATATAAGAAACATATCTTTGGAATCTTGATGTTTTTACCTTAATATTAATACATATTGTAACAAAGTATTTATTATTTTATTAACAGAGTATCATTTTTTATGTTTATATTTTGCTACTCTGTAAATTTCCCTCATTGCTTATATTTTGTTTATCATTCATAGTTTGTTCTTGCCTGAAATACAAGGTATGTCCCATAAGTTCCCGGACTGGATCCATAAAAAAAATAAATAAATGAAAAATGTAAATAAATTTGACTTTTTATTATAGAAAAAATATATGGCAACACGGTGGTACCAATATCGAGGCGGTAGGTGCACGCGCGCCAAGGTCATTCTAATTTATTTAAAGGTTACACCTAGCGCTGCGGCGATTTTACGATGGAGCAAAAATTGAAGCAGAGGATTTTCATAGAAATTTGTGTGAAACTTCAAATATCTGCAACCGAAACTTTTGAAATGCTTAATAAAGCATTCCCCAATGACGCCCCAAAGAGAACAACTGTTTTTGAATGGCATTCTAGATTTAAAGCTGGCAGAATTTCCATTGAAGATGATCCTCGTCAAGGACGCCCAAAGTTTCAAAGGACTGATGAAAATGTGAAAAAAATCACCGATTTGATAAAATAAAATCCTAGAATCACTTTGCTGGAGCTAGAGCAAGGCACAGACATCTCTAAAACAACGATTGGAAGGATCGTAACCTAAGATTTGAAGCTCAAAAAGACTCCTGCAAAATTCATCCCAAGATTCCTCACCAATGAGCAAAAACTGTGTCGGCTTGCAACCTGTGAGGACATGTTGGAAATGACAAGAATGGATCCGGAATGTAAAGACGAGATAATCACAGGCGAGAGACATGGGTCTATGGCTATGACCCTGAAACCAAGCGTCAATCTGCCGAGTGGAGAGGTCAGGGTGAGCCTAGACCCAAAAAATCCAGGATATTGAAATCCAGAAACAAGGTGTTGCTGGTCGCATTTTTGGATAACAAGGGCATTGTTCATCACGAGTATCTTCCTGCAGGTCAAACAGTTATTAAGGAAATATATTTGGGCATTCTTCGCCGTCTATGGGAAGCGATTCGAAAAATAAGGCGAGAAAAATGGAATAATGGTGACTGGATCCTACACCATGACAATGCCCGCCCTCACACAGCGCACTTGGTGACGAGTTTTTTGGCCAAAAACGGAACACAAATCCTATCTCAACCTCCCTATTTCCCAGACATCGCACCAAATGACTTTTTTCTGTTCCCCAAACTTAAAGCAGTTCTAAAAGGAAGACATTTTGACACCAGGGGTGATATAATAGAAAATTCGCCGTTAGCATTGAAGGGCATTCCAAAAGAGGCCTATAAAAACTGTTTCGACAATTGGGAGAACGATGGCGCTGGTGCGTTGAAGCAAGGAGAGATTACCTTGAAAAGTTTTAATATATATATATTTTTAAATACCTTTTTTTATGGACCCAGTCCGGGAACTTATGGTACATACCTTGTATATTGCTGTGTCACCCTGAAGTTTGTCTTTCCTAATTTTTCACGTGGCAATATTATTCCAATGAATCTCAGCTTTACGACGAAGGTGTGTTCAAAAAGTATCGCGAATTTTGAATTTTCGCGGGTTACGTATATTCGAATTTCTATCTTTTTGTGGCTTTATGTTGGTACTCATGTCTCTCACTTATGCCGACAAGCTCGGCCATTTTGAATTTTCACTCAATTGTTGACAGCTGCTTTGCTTGCAGGTGTTTTGGATCGTCTTCGATTTTTACCTATTAAAAAGAATGGATCAAAGAACCTGCATCAATATTTGTGTGAAAAACGAAATTAAGTGCGCGGATGCATTCCGAATGTTGACTGTGGCATACGGAGAAGCTACCTTGGACCGAAGCAACGTTTATCGGTGGTACAAAATGTTATCAGAAGGCCGAGAAGATGTGAACGACGAAGAGCGTGCCGGACGCCCGAGCACTTCAACAACAGACGAAAAAATTAATGAAGTGGAGAAAATGATATTGGCCAATCGTCGAATCACCGTTAAAGAAGTTGCTGAGGACCTAAACATATCGATTGGCTCGTGCCATTCGATTCTTATCAATGATTTGGGCATGAGACGGGTCGCCGTGAAATTCGTACCAAAATTGCTTAATTGCGACCAAAAACAGTATCGCATGGACATTGCTAATGAGATGTTGGACTCTGTCCGCGACGACCCAAATTTGCTCCAGAGGGTCATAACTGGTGACGAAGCGTGGGTTTATGGTTATGACGTGGAAACCAAAGCTCAATCATCTCAATGGAAGCTGCCGCACGAACCAAGACCAAAAAAAGCGCGCCAAGTTCGGTCGAATGTGAAGGTTTTGCTGACAGTTTTCTTTGATTGCAGGGGCGTGGTGCATCATGAGTTCTTGCCACAGGGTAGAACGGTCAATAAGGAATATTACCTGCAAGTTATGCGCAATTTGCGCGAAGCAATCCGCCAGAAACGCCCGGATTTGTGGAAGAACAAAAATTGGCTTTTGCACCACGATAACACCCATGCTAACACATCGTTGCTTGTGCGCGCTTTTTGGCCAAAAACAACACACTAATGATGCCGCAGCCACCGTATTCCCCAGATCTTGTTCCCTAAACTGAAGAGGCCCATAAAAGGACGACGTTACGCTACGCTTGACGAGATAAAGACGGCATCGAAGGAGGAGCTGAAAAAGATTTTTAAAAATGATTTTTTTGAAGTGCTTCGAAGATTGGAAAAACCGTTGGCACAAGTGTATAATATCTTAGAAGGGGACAAAATAGGTATTCATGAATAAATAAATAATTTTTGAAAAAACACAAAGGTCACGATACCTTTTGAACACTAACAGATTTTTTAGTTGCAAGGTTTCAAGCAAATTTATTTTACACAAGCAAAAAGCTGCCAGAGGTAAAAATATTTCAATTTATTTGGTATATTTTCGTAATCTGATTTCAATATCCATATAATAATTATTATAATGATTCCAATATCCATATGATAATAATGCTAACTACACAATTCGCACTTTTTTTTCCAAACGGAACTCTTAAACAGTTCCATCCAAATTTTATAGTCTCTCATTTTTCACATCACACGGAAATTTCCATTAATCCCTATATATATAAAAGTCAGTGTATATATGTATGTTTGTCGGCTATACACGTCCACAATACGTAACTGATCTACTGAAATTTTAACAGTATATAGAGTAGAATCTGGAAAAACATATAGTGAAAATTTCAGGTCTCTATCCCGAATATTCTTCGAGTTATTTGCAAATTTGCGTTGTAAATTTGACCTTTCGCTCGCAAGCAGCGCCTCTAGCGGTGACGATGGGAGGCAATATCAGCTGACTTAATGTACATGTAAAACGTGTTTTAACAGGACATAGGGAAAATTCTGGAAGAGTTATTTGACGGATTTTTAGCCAAAGAAAATTAAATTGACAGTTTCTGGGTAAAAATATTTGTTTTTTAGTCAGAATAGGATGATGACAATATTGCTGTATCATGTTTGATTATCAGATACAAAATTATATCGGGAAAAAAATCCCAAAAGCAGAGACCACGGTGGAACCCAGTTCATTTTTAGTAAGCAGGAACAAAATTCTAACAGAAAAACATTCATTCGAGCAAAAGACACAAAGCCAGATCATCTCTCTATAGAAATATCGCTTCTAAGACACAAAGTTTGGAGCGGGACGTTGCAAAAAGTGACATCCACGACGCCAATTTATAATTGGCGAAAATACTAGCCGAATTGTCATTCTGCTAGTACTTACATAAAAGAAGTCTGTCACAAACCTCAAATTGTTCCTGCGGAGAAACTGAACAAACTGCTCTTCACCTTATCTATTTTGTCCGAACTTTGAAGAAGTGAGACATCGATTGTTCCCTGATCTAAATGATTTAACTCTCTTATATCAGCCACTTTGTCTATATATTTTTATGAACTCTTTCGAATAATACATGTAAATTTGTAAATATTTGATCCTAAGTTCCAATTTGTTTGTTGTTTTGTTTGTTTCCTCTGTAATAGGCGGAAATATTTCATTATCGCGCCTGGTTGATTAATAAAATGTAAAATATGAACAAGGTTTTTAATTGTGAGTTTTAAACAATATATTCCCCAAAGGTCCCCAAAGATAATTGTCATTTTTCAATTCTATTTCTGTAAAAGAACGACTATACTTCACCAAGGTATTGTATATAGTAGTAATCTGTGTACCTATGAATATCCGGCAACATAATGTAAAAAAAAATGAGAAAGAATAAATTTATAATTGTTCTAACACGATTCGATATCAATTGGCTCTATATATATAGATGGCGTCAGGTTTTTACGTCTATTTTGACGGGAGAGGCGACCTTTGTCTCTTTAGATCATTATCCTCCCGGCAAATTTCCATCTATATATATATAAAGGTTTTATAATATTAAAGGAAAGTTATAGAAATTTTTGATGTCGAATTGAGAGTACAATGTCAGTATAGCAAGCTATTACTGACGCATAACTGCCGAGGCTACAGTGTGAACTTGTTATAACCCTATGTTGTTACTTGAAATAAAAACATTTTTGATACCCTAAAATTAATATTTTTATAATTTGTTTTTAATTATCATTACTGATTCTCTAAAACAACTATCTTCCATATAAATTATATTTAATTCTATATATATATATATATAATTATATATATATATGTGGCAATATAATAAGGTGGGAAGAGAAATAATCACACCACATGTTGGAGAAGGAACCCAGGCAACCAGAGAGGGAGAGAGACGGGACTGGCACAGCCGGGCGGCCGTTCGTGTCGCACACAATCCCCAACTGTCTTCAAAGTCCCAAGGTGTTAACGGACGGGCCCCAGTGCCGCCCCTTGGAATGTCGCTGCTGGCTTTAGTATTCCTAGAATTATGACTGTAAAAACTATCAAACTATGCGAATAAAACTTAAAATATTTTAATTTTTTTTTTTTTTTGTAAAATTCGGGAACATCATTTATGTACGCTAAAAATTGGAAGTGAACGACAAGCAGGGGTCCCTCCAACCAGATTCCACAACGAGGGTTATATATGACAACAAGGAAAATAATTATTGTATTAAAATATGGTAGACTTCAGGAAGATCTATTTTTATGTTGATACTGTTAGTTTGAGTGGAGATGACTGATTCTAGATATAATCTAAACTGCTTGCTGCGTATATGCTGATAAAGGATTTTGGGATGGTCTAGATTAAATTTATGGCCTGTGTGTGATATACGAGGTGTGCTCAAAAAGTATCGCGACTTTTGTGTTTTTTCAAAAATTATTTATTTATTCATGAATACCTATTTTGTCCCCTTCAAAGTAATCCCCATGAGATATTATACACTTGTGCCAACGGTTTTTCCAATCTTCGAAGCACTTCAAAAAATCATTTTTTAAAAATCTTGTTCAGCTCCTCCTTCGATGCCGTCTTTATCTCGTCAAGCGTATCGTAACGTCGTCCTTTCATGGGCCTCTTCAGTTTAGGGAACAAGAAAAAATCACAGGGGGCCAGATCTGGGGAATACGGTGGCTGCGGCATCATTAGTGTGTTGGTTTTGGCCAAAAAGTCGCGCACAAGCAACGATGTGTTAGCAGGGGCGTTATCGTGGGGCAAAAGCCAATTTTTGTTCTTCCACAAATCCGGGCGTTTCTGGCGGATTGCTTCGCGCAAATTGCGCATAACCTGCAGTTAATATTCCTTATTGACCGTTCTACCCTGTGGCAAGAACTCATGATGCACCACGCCCCTGCAATCGAAGAAAACTGTCAGCAAACCTTTCACATTCGACCGAACTTGGCGCGCTTTTTTCGGTCTTGGTTCGTGCGGCAGCTTCCATTGAGATGATCGAGCTTTGGTTTCCACGTCATAACCATAAACCCACGCTTCGTCACCAGTTATGACCATCTGGAGCAAATTTGGGTCGTCGCGGACAGAGTCCAACATCTCATTAGCAATGTTCATGCGATGCTGTTTTTGGTCGCAATTGAGCAATTTTGGTACGAATTTCGCGGCGACCCGTCTCATGCCCAAATCATTGATAAAAATCAAATGGCACGAGCCAATCGATATGTTTAGGTCTTCAGCAACTTCTCTAACGGTGATTCGACGATTGGCCAATATCATTTTCTCCACTTCATTAATTTTTTCGTCTGTTGTTGAAGTGCTCTGGCGTCCGGCACGCTCTTCGTCGTTCACATCTTCTCGGCCTTCGGATAACATTTTGTACCACCGATAAACGTTGCTTCGGTCCAAGGTAGCTTCTCCGTATGCCACAGTCAACATTCTGAATGCATCCGCGCACTTAATTTCGTTTTTCACACAAAATTTGATACAGGTTCTTTGATCCATTTTTTAATAGGTAAAAATCGAAGACGATCCAAAACACCTGCAAGCAAAGAAGCTGGCAACAATTAAGTGAACATTCAAAATGGCCGAGCTTGTCGGCATAAGTGAGAGACTTGAGTACCAACATAAAACCACAAAAAGATCGAATTTTGAATATACGTAACCCGCGAAAATTCAAAATTCGCGATACTTTTTGAACACATCTCGTATTCTATATACAGTTACGAGCGCCATGCGTTCTTAATAATTCTTCATCTCTGTCACCGTTTGCTTTTTTTTTTGGAATGGCGCTCTCCTATTGGTTGGCTACGATTACGCCACCTTTGCCCCCCCCCCCCCCATCATGCCCCCCCCCCCACTCGCTTTTTGATTTTTGTAACTATTGTGTTGGAGCGGGTCGCTACTTAAATAATCTATTGTTAACAATACCTCATTATAGGTCCGTAAATATCGAAAGTATAGGTATGTAGCTTTTGTACTATTAAGGTGTATATATATACATGTCATAATTTGTATATAATGCCCCCCGACCCACTATGCATGTACAATGTATGATTTTCAAAGATTTAATAAAGAATAAGGTAACTGGAGGAAAGAAAGTGGCAACAAGACATAGGAAGCAGGCTAAAAGCGGGCACAAGTATAAATAACTTGTACAGTCAATACTTCCTCGCAAAGCCCGGACGTATCTGGTATCCGCAGAAGTTATATTAGTATAGAGACGCCCAATATTTCCGGACATGACCGGACGTATTTGATAACGCGGAAGTAAATAGAGTCGAACTAACACCCGATACTTCCTATCAGGCCGGGCATATCTTTCACCAAAGAAAGCCGCCGGTCCAATTAGGAAGGAATAACTAAATAGGTCAACCAATAGAAAAACGGACACGTTCCATCCCTCGACCAATGGGAAGGAAGACAACTCGTGGTGTTAAATCGAAAGACAAGAATTGTCAGTAGCGACTTGGCTCCCACGGAGTTCAGATCAGTAGTGATTTGGCTTCCAACAAGGTGACATCTGCTCTAGACCTCTCTCCGTCTGCTCATCCCACAGCTAAGTTCAATCACCGCCATGTGATCAGATAATTAACAATCAAAACCCGCTCCGCTCTTCTCAAGCTTCCTTTCCTCCAACCCAGTTGCCTTTTATTTTCAAACCCCATCACGTGTCCTGATTATTCCTAACTGTATGCTTCACTTGCCACTCAACGACTGCGTTTCAACCAATCCTCACCATTCAAATCAAACAACAAGAAATTCCGCAACGATATTGTCACAGAACGGTTAAGTCGACAGGATTCTACAACAGTGTAATACATCAAATATTGCAGCGTAATAACTTTGGATATATTACATAGAGTCGACAGGATAAAGATATTATGGAGCTTAATCAGGATCAAGATGGAAATTAGCCCAGACACCAGCAAATCAAACGGCAATGACAAACCCAGCGGAAAAGAAGCGGGCAAGAAGAGAGGCGACCAGGCGCCTTCTAGCGGCCATCATATGGCAGATGACCGTGGCCCTCCGACGAGTCAACGCCCCGCAAGGTGAGACGGAATTCCGGAGCGCCATTCCCCGGGGAGGACGACGGACACAACCCCCGCCAACCCCAGGCGAGTGTCACCAAGGCCGGACACCGACCACCGAGGAGTCATCCACCGCCATGCCGTACACCGTCCCCGAAACCAATCCGCGCGATCCGGGACAGCACAAACGATCCCAAAACGATATTCCAGTACCGGACTTCACTTCAATTTCGCGGACGGTGCGAGCAGTCCCGAGCCAAGCCAACCACCCCAAACCAAGACGTCCCAGAGGAGACCTGTTGAACTGAGGTAGGCACCCACCCTATGGCGTCAAGAAATTGACATTGGACTTCTATCTAACCTACCTACCCCTTTAATCATGTATCTAACCTTGTACTCAATGAATGCACGCACGGGCTAGGCCAAACCTGTCCGAAAGGACTCGCACTGCAACCAAATTTGTCACACAGGACAACCCTTGCCTGCATTCATTGACCCCACCACCATGTTTATCACTCAACCCAATTACCAGTACTATATGCCCTCAAATACAAGCCACAACGACTTCAACCACCACCATGCCCAAAAAAACGTGTCAGTACAGCTCACACACTTACCACACAAAATCCATACATGACCATACGTCGTCACACTAACAAACACGCACAACCCGCCCAACAAGCGCGACACTCGCGCCAAAAGACGACAACAACCAACAAACGCATGCATCGTCGTTAGTAACAATCATCTCGTCTACCCAAAACACTAAAAAAATGTTCACCTTAAAAGGTGCCATATACACTAACAATAGAAATTTCGATATATGACTTTAATAAATTTGTTGTTCATAGTGAGAACAGGTTAGATTTTGTACAAACAAGGACTTCGCGTGACACCTTTTCATTCACAATTTTTTTTTTCGATTCGTGTCACAGGTCACCCCACAAAACTCTTCATTTCAGGCCACAGACGCCTTTCACCACGCCTGCGACACGTCTCCACTCAACACGTGTTCACGTCGTAAGCCTCATTTTCACTCAATTCCACTCTAATATCACTGAATAGCATTTTTTACTAAAGTCACAACGACCATTCGATTTAATAAATGGATACAACATCCGGCTTTTCAAAATACAAATAACGTCGAACTTACACCAACTCATCTCTTCACAATGTATTGGCAGAACATAACACACGACAATACAAAAACAGGTAAAAACCTGTCCCACCTGCCGATTATCTACAAGAATCGATGAATCCGACCAACACTACGTAAAACACCGACCCAACCTACAAACAAAACAATTCGTACACAAAATATGCCGCACACAAAACCAATTAGGCGGACAGGAAACGTAGTTCCCCCCACTGTCGGATTCAATTACGTGCAAATAGAGAGGGAGTCTTGCTGCCCCCACGTTCCATGGCCGGTTTCTAATTACCATCCCTCGACCAGCAGCTAAATTGAGGTCAACTGGGAACCTCTCTATGCCACCGATTTTGGATTCCAATTCAAGCCTGCGCATCGACTCTTACAATGTCAATCAAATCGACTGTCATTCGAAAATCAAACAAGGTACACGCACACACATTTCTTACACAACAGACTTCTAACATTTTCCACAACACACACAAAGACAAAAAATTTATAGGGCATAATTGAGCAATTAAAAAATTTAGATCAGGGCATGTAGATACAAAAGGGTTCAAACCAATACACCTTATTTTTCATATTAATCATTTTCATTATTTTCTCTCAATTAAAATTTAAATATATAATCAATTTATCAATTTATTCAACTTATTATCACTTTTAATCATTAATTATCATTTTTTTTACCAATTAGTTTATATTATCATAATTTCAAATCAACGAGAACTCATTGGTTTTCTTTTAAAATTGGATATTATATTTTATTTGGATTTACAAAAACATTCTTTTTTTTCCTTTTTCTTTTTTTCACCATGCAACAAAGCATATTTTTTTCACCATGCAACCAAGCACTCACTTTGATTTCTTCCAACTTTTTATTTTTATTTTTAATTTTTGATTTCTCAAAAGACCTAATAAAAATCCCTCGATTTCCATTCCCAATTTCGAGCGAGAATATGGTTAGGCATTTTTCCTTTTTTTTTTCACCATGCATCAAGCATTCACTTTGATTTCTTCCAACTTTTTATTTTTGATTTCTCAAAAGACCTTATGAAATTTCCTCGATTTCTTTTCCCAAAATTCGAGCAAAAATTAGTTAGGCATTTTTCTTTTTTTTTCACCATGCAACAAAGCATTTTTTTTCTCACCATGCAACCAAGCATTTACTTTGATTTCTTCCAACTTTTATTTTTAATTTTTGATTTCTCAAAAGCCCTAATAGAACTCCCTCGTTTTTATTTCCAATTTCGAGTAGAAATCAGTTAGGCGCATTTTCTTTTCTTTTTAATCCACTATGTACCATAGCATTCATTTTGATTTCTTACAATTAAAAAATTTTTTGATTTCTATTAATTATACTCAACCTATATCATCAACACCATTCTATTTTACTTCTTATATCGCCACCAATGCTTGTATATAGACTCTCAATACCCACAACTAATTTTCCCACAAAATTATTTTTCACCTTACAGAATTCTCTCAGGCTAACCCCTTCTTGAATTCTTCACATGTAGGGGGCGCATCTGTCATAATTTGTATATAATTGTATGCCCCCCGACCCACTATGCATGTACAATGTATGATTTTCAAAGATTTAATAAAGAATAAGGTAACTGGAGGAAAGAAAGTGGCAACAAGACATAGGAAGCAGGCTAAAAGCGGGCACAAGTATAAATAACTTGTACAGTCAATACTTCCTCGCAAAGCCCGGACGTATCTGGTATCCGCAGAAGTTATATTAGTATAGAGACGCCCAATATTTCCGGACATGACCGGCGTATTTGATAACGCGGAAGTAAATAGAGTCGAACTAACACCCGATACTTCCTATCAGGCCGGGCATATCTTTCACCAAAGAAAGCCGCCGGTCCAATTAGGAAGGAATAACTAAATAGGTCAACCAATAGAAAAACGGACACGTTCCATCCCTCGACCAATGGGAAGGAAGACAACTCGTGGTGTTAAATCGAAAGACAAGAATTGTCAGTAACGACTTGGCTCCCACGGAGTTCAGGTCAGTAGTGATTTGGCTTCCAACAAGGTGACATCTGCTCTAGACCTCTCTCCCTCTGCTCATCCCACAGCTAAGTTCAATCACCGCCATGTGATCAGATAATTAACAATCAAAACCCGCTCCGCTCTTCTCAAGCTTCCTTTCCTCCAACCCAGTTGCCTTTTATTTTCAAACCCCATCACGTGTCCTGATTATTCCTAACTGTATGCCTCACTTGCCACTCAACGACTGCGTTTCAACCAATCCTCACCATTCAAATCAAACAACAAGAAATTCCGCAACGATATTGTCACAGAACGGTTAAGTCGACAGGATTCTACAACAGTGTAATACATCAAATATTGCAGCGTAATAACTTTGGATATATTACATACACATACTTATGTATATATGTAAGTACTATAATCATTAATGGTATATATATGTCACATCTACATAAATGTAGATATAATAATATATACTCTACTAATATATGCATTTATATAAGGCGCCAATTTATAATTCAAACAAATAGTATTTGAATAAAAACATTCAATCGGGTAAAACACGGGCGTTGCCCGGGTCATTCGGCTAGTGTAGATATATGAGTGATTTAGGATCCCTATTATTTATTTTCCGTTTATCTTCTGTTAATCTGATGTGCGCGGTTCTACCAGTCTCGCCCACATAGGAGGCTGGGCAATCTTGGCAAGAAACCGCGTACACAGCACCAGTGGAATGGATGGGGTTGTTAGGTTTATCTGCTTTGGTAATGTGATTCCTGAGAAGGGTTGTAATATTATGAGGACTGTTGTAAAAGACCTGAATGCCGTAAGGGCGAAGAACTCTGGAGATAGAAATGGAGATCGGGGAAAAAGGAAGGAAACAAGTGGCTTTATAAACAGTGGTTGACCTTGGAGCAATAGGATCAAAAGAATGTTTTTCTATGAAATATCTGGGGTATCCTACAGTGGTCAAAAGGGAAATGATTCTGGATTTTTCTATGGTTTTAAATATAGGTAAAGAGCAATGTGTGTATAATCTTTTAGTTAAGGTCCTGACTGTATTGATTTTATAAGCTATGGGACTTTGGAGGAGAAATGGGTGTATAGAGGTGGTATGCTCTTTTTGTGGAATACTGTTGTGTGTATCTTGTGTGGGGTACGAATAATCAGGATATCTAGAAAGTGTAAGACTAGGTCTATTTCAGATTCGTATGTGAATTTAATATCTGCATGGAAAGTATGTAGAGTATTGAGTATGTGTCGGAGATTATTGGTTTTGACTATGCAAAAGATATCATCTACATATCTCCTCCAATAATGATTGTCAGAAGAAAGGGTTTGATTGATCCGCTGGTCCAAGGATCCCATCACCACTTCAGATACTATGGATGAAAGTGGGCTGCCCATTGGTGTTCCTCTGATCTGTTTGTAGTATTGGTGGTTGAAAGTGAAAGCGCTGATGGAAAGACACAAGGTGGTCAGCTGGGTTATCTGGGCTATTACTTGGTCATCAATATTGGCTGCTCTAAGAAAGTACTGTAGTTTTTCTGTAATAAGAGTGTGTGGAAGGGAGAGGTACAGCGAGGTGACATCGAATGAGACCATTGTATGTTGTGCCGGAGGTTGTATTTGAGTAATTTCTCGTATGAAGCTGGGTGGGTGAGTGATATTGTATTTGTTGGGGTTGTTTTTCATGATGGGGGATAATCGATTGGATAGAAATTTAGCTAATGAATATGCCGGGGAGAGATGGTATGCAATGATGGGTCGGAGTGGGACCCCTGGCTTGTGTATTTTCGGGGTGCCATACATATAAGCATCATGTCCCAAGGAACCAGTAAATTGAGCCAATTGTTCATTGGTGATGAGATTCGCCCTCTTCATGTTCCTGAGCGATCCTTCAAGTCATCGCTCAGCAGCAGATTAACCTAACAACCCCATCCATTCCACTGGTGCTGTGTACGCGGTTTCTTGCCAAGATTGCCCGGTCTCCTATGTGGGCGAGACTGGTAGAACCGCGCACATCAGATTAACAGAACATAAACGGAAAATAAATAATAGGGATCCTAAATCACTCATATATCAACATATATCACACACAGGCCATACATTTAATCTAGACCATCCCAAAATCCTTTATCAGCATATACACAGCAAGCAGTTTAGATTATATCTAGATCAGTCATCTCCACTCAAACTAACAGTTTCAACAGAAAAATAGATCTTCCTGAAGTCTACCATATTTTAATAAAATAATTATTTTCCTTGATGTGTGTCATAGATAACCCCCGTTGTGTAATCTGGTTGGAGGGACCCCTGCTTGTCGTTCACTTCCAATTTTTAGCGTACGTAAATGATGTTCCCGAATTTTACCAAAAGAAATTTTTTTAAAAGTTTAAGTTTTATTTGCATAGTGTGATAGTTTTTACAGTCATAATTCTTATAAACTAGTTCAATTTTAATTTATATTTGAAACTATTGCTTCGTATGTGAATATGTTTGTATGTATATAATGGCTCAAATGCGTATAAATCTTGTTAGTATATCCATGCCCGTTAAAGAACCGGAAGGTTCGAAAGCTCGCAAAAAATCTAAAAAGAAGCTCCTCATGTAAATTTTTAATCCTTATATATTTAAATGATTAACTATCTTAAAGATAGAGGTTGCCTGGCCGGCATTAATATTTCTTTATGAATTAGACACTTCGGCCCAGTTAGAGTTTCATTTTCTCAACGTTTCAGCAAAAATATTTTGTCTTTGTCAGGAGAAATAAATATAAATAAAGCATTTGGCAAGGCGTTAAAATTTGTTCTGATGTTGCAAGGGCGTTCTAAAGAGAAAAGAAAACTCTAACTGGCCGAAGTGTCTATGTTTTACAGAAACGAGTAAGTATCTTGTTAGCTAATATTTTGTTCACACCTTTCATCATTGAAATAGGGAGTCGGTGGGCGAGTGATCTAGACCGTTGGTTTCCGATCGGTACGACCCGTGATGGATTCCTGCGTTTTCTAATTAAAAATGCTCCAATGACCCCCGATTCTTGCTAATGGAGATTAGCTCCATACAAATTTTATTACATGTTATTGAAACAATAATGTGTCTATATTCAAATTTCCAGGAAGATATTAGAAGAAATAGGATATATGCAAATAAGTGTATCCTAAAATACATTTATGAGATGGAGAGGTTGCTTCCTGTATTTGACTTGCCGTAAACAAAAGGGTGCCATCTCACTAATACACGTAGGCCTAAAATAACATGACACCTTGAACAATGGGCCATAAAATTGGGTTCACTGGTTCCATGGATGGGCGAACATGTGCTCCCAAGCACATCCGGGCTACAAACCGACGTGTATCAGTATGATAAACCATTTCCTTGGTCTTTTGTGGACGTCCACCATTTCTGAATATTGATTTCTTCTTGTCACCACCATTCACACTTATGTGCCACAACAATCCAATAAACCCAGCATTTACATCTTGTTTGTATGATTTATTCTTTAAGTATTCTTAAACCTAAAGGTTTATTGAGGCATCTCCTTATCGAGCAACTCTTCTCTTCTTCTTTCTTATCTCCACTCAATCATATTAAGATATCAAGTTGTGACCCTTGATGGTGTCTGTCTGACAACTATCATGACTGGGTGAAGTAGAATGCGTCTGCCTTTGTCATTAAGACTGGGAGCACTACTCAGTGGCTGTAAAATAAATGGCTGCCTCTGACATAAGGAACAGACGCCATGTGCAGCCGCTCCTAACATGGAGTACAAACGCTGTTCATCCTGTATCCCTGGATTAGGAGCCCTTACAGGGTACTATCAGCCGGGCCAGCTGAGTCCAGGTTTTTTAGCGAACTTGTCCCTCCTCCTTTTTCATCCGGGCTTGGGACCGGCAAAGGCGGAGTTACATCGTGCAACTGAAAGCTGTAAATGGCTTGCGCCATCTATTTTCCAGGATGCCAAATGGCCAGTTTTTTGTCGTTGAGGCACAACTTGCACCACGATGACAAGGGCCGACAGTCCGAAACGCGTACATGGTTAACCTTTCTTGATTAATCAATGATGAGGATTTGGCCAATTCTATATATATATATTTTTTAAATTAGCAGCTTTCAGTTACACGATAAGGAAATGCCTTTTTTTAAATTTATTCATCTTGTTCCAGTACAATATCACTATTTTAGTTAATAATAAGGCATAAATTGGATTTAATAAAAGATTTATTTTGCCAATATTTCGGTTGGCTGAACTCCAACCTTTATCGAGGCATTACATTTTTGTATACACATCATTGATTCCGTATTAAAATTTTACAATTAAAATGTATTTTAATGAAATGGTATCTTTTGAGGAAACCGTAACTTATCAAACGTCAACCCTCACATCGGTTTGGGCAGTTTAATCAACGAAGTTGCTCTATTATTGTATTTGCCTGTATCGCCGACAATCTTTACTGATGGTCTTGAGTGGTCAGTATACTTTGGAGAGTGACTGTGATGTATTTGGATTATTAAGTTTATGGTTTATATATAGAATATTATTTATTAGCAACAAATACAGCTTATATTTAGATATGCAGAATATACAAAAATGTAAACAATATGATGATAAGTTAATATTTACAGAGTCGATATTTAATATACATTGACCCACACAATTAATGTTGTGTCAATGGTCAAAATTGACTTTTACAATTTGAATTCTAACAAAAGAATATTTTTATATGATATAAAGTTATTTACAATACAATATAATGCGGCTTAATATTGTAGAACGACATTTGAAAACTATCCCGCATGTGTTTCTTTTGAAAGAAAAATCGAATTCCCTTTTAAGGAGAAATAACGATTATTCCCAACCTTAATGATGAAGTATGAAAGGATGAATTGTGAAGAGTAATGATGAACGGAAAAATAAAATCCATCCCTGGACACTTTTATTTTTCCGTTTATCATTACCCTTCACAATTCACCCTTTCATACTTCATCCCTAAGTTTAGAAATAATCGTTATTTCTCCTTAAAATAGATTTCGATTTTTCTTTCAAAAGAAACACATGCGGGATAGTTTTCAAATGTCGTTCTACGATGATATGAAGTTATTAAATATGATTTTATTATTAGAGTTGACCTAAATGTAATTAAAGAACCCATATATTTGACATTTTGTTTCTCTATGTGATATGATTGCAGTGGAGTATGCCTGTTCAAAGACATGTGGTACAAGAGATACTCTGACAGCCCGAGGGGCAGCTCAGTTCAGGATGGGTGGACCTGACCCCAGGGGACAATACCCGACCCCCACACAATGTCGTGCTCGAAAACGCCCCACCCTCTCCCACAAAGGACATCGTCCTGCACCACCTGCAGTACAACCAGCTAAATACTTGATAGATTTCAAATAGACATCTAGAACCTGTCACACATGTAGAGATGGAATTCAAATATATATAAATAGAGAAGCTAATCCTGTCTGAAGTTTCCATTTACCCCTTTCAATATAACTCTTTCTAAAAAATGTTGAAGAAAGCGATACAAAACTATTAGAGTCAAATAAAACGATATTTCTATACAGTTCCATCAAATTTTATAGTCACTCAATTTGTCACATCACACGGAAAATTCCAGAAATACTTACATAAAAGAGGTCTATCAGAAACACCAAATTGTTCCTGCGGAGAAACTGAACAAACTGCTCTTCACCTTATCTATGACTGTCCGAACTTTACAGAAGTAAGACATCGTTTGTTCCCTGATCTAAATCATTTAGCACTCTTACATCAGCCACTTTGTCTATATAAATTTTATGAACTCTGTCGATTAATACATGTAAATTTGTAAATATTTAATCCTAAGTTCTAATTTTTTTTTTTTTTTTTTGTAATTGGCGCAAATACCTCAAATGCGCTCTTTTTTTATTAATAAATTTTAAAAAACTCCTAATTTTAGAGATCAACTAAGGAAGACAAAATTCTAAATGAACCTAACTGGTCAAATGTTTACCTTTTTATGATTCACTGGCCAATGAGAGCCTTGTCTAGTTGTACCACCAATTATACAGGTCAGCAGAAAGGTTAAGAATATCAATAAGCAAGGTGAAAACATCAGGTTTCCAATTATTATATTATTTTTTTTAATATAAATTCATATTTATATATTTAGGGCAATTAAAGAAACAGAAGTGTTGAAAGTGACATTTCCAAATATTACTACAATACAATACTCTTGTGATTTGCATAACATTCCAGTATTGTCTATGTTAATTGACATTACTGTCTATATAGCGCGGCTTTGTTGGATTGTTGGTTGGCTAACGGTTATTGGATAGGGCAGGCCAGTGTGAGCTACTGATGTACATATAATTTGATATCTTGTCCTTCCTTATTGTTTTATACCTTTAAGTAATAAAGGGGGGGTCGGTGGAAGGATGGTCTAAACCATTGGTTTTCGACCGCTACGACCCGGGTTCGATTCCCGCAATGGGCACTTTTTTGCTCCAGTGGCCCCCAATTCTTGTAAAAGTTCAACCCCACTAGTGAGTGCAAGTAACCAAACGTGGCTCTGGCACATTTTTAAGTGCAAAGTCGAACTGCTTTTCACATGTATATACATGTGGTGCACTTACAGTAAAAGCAGTCGCCTTCTACCCATCATGATTGTCATGGCCTGTACCACGTTACTAGGGATAAGCAAAAAAAAAGTAATAAAGGTTTTTTCTCTTCTATGAATCAATATTTTTTCCCCAACAATTTGAAAAAAACACGATATTTACACACAGGATTGTACCGTGTGTTTTCTCCTGTAGAAGGGTTTTCATACCCAGAGGGAATAGAGATCTGAAATTTATATTAAAAAAGAAACTCATCCTTATATGCCTGGTGTTTTCATCTTAATATTGATAAAAAAGAATTATTTGATTGAATCGATAAACAATGAAAAAGAAAGAAGAAGACTAGAAGACACAATGGTTGCTATGCATCTCCACCAAGACTGCGTATAGCTGATTGATTAACTTTAAATAAAAAGGCATATATTGGATCAAAATATCATTTATTTTACCAATATTTCAGTTGGCTGAACGCCAACCTTTATCAAAGTGTTATAACATATTTAATGTGTGTCAACAACAAACTCAGCGCTACATTTGTTGTTGACACACATTAATATCATGAACCTTATCCCAGTACAATATCGCATTTGTATTATTTTTTCACACATTAATATGTTATAATACCTTGATAAAGGTTGGCGTTCAGCCAGGATTGGTAAAAATAAATGATATTTTGATCCAATATATGCCTTTTTATTTAAAGATTTAATAATGGATTGCTCTATTTTCAAAATCTGATTACCTATTTATACTTCTTCCCATTGTTTTTTTTTTTTTGGACCTAGGACCAGTTTATATAGGACTATTTGTCTTAACGAGAGGTTTTTGTTGATGGATTATAAATTATCCATTTTATTGATATATTTAATGAAGCAAATGTTTTATATTGGAATATAAACTCATGGACATAAGGAAGTGAAAAACTTTGTCGCCGGTCGTTTGTTTTTTGAAGAAGACACAGGCAATTTTGTTCACACTTGTTTATCTTATGTGTCTTCAATAAAGGTCACTGTGTATAAAATATCTTTGAGAGTTATTGTCTGAATCCTGATATATATGCTAAAATTCCTTTAAATTTTGTCTATGAGGTATTGTATATTTATGTTGTGTTTATACTTTTTATAATATTAATAAAATAAAAATAGTTTTAAAAACAATACGTTTCGTAAAAAAAAAAAGGCTTAGCGATCCATTCCCGTCAAAACTAGACGCCATCTATTGACCGTCGACAGTAGTATGTTACATGCGGTAAATACGTCATTTCCACCATTTTGATAGGCTCTGGTATACTTGTAAGTGCACAAGTATAACTTCTTTTCACTTGTTTAGACTTACAGTAAAAGGAGTCGCTAACTATCCACAATGATTATCATGGCATGTACCACGTGTACTTGGGATAAATAATAAAAAGATATGTAATAGGCTTTACATGTATGAGTATGTAAATGCAAAGTTTCATTATATTCGACCAATCTTTTTATTGGTGCAACTACATTTTTATACTTGTTTGTTATATATAGGTAAAATAAGTTCATATTATTCATCTAAATTTTTCCAGCCAACATCGAGGAAGCTAAGGAAGAACTAATTGTTGACCTCAGATGGGAGGAAAACACCAGTTGGTCAATTGTCCGGAACGTCATTTAGGCCAAGTCGATGTTTGCCACCAAATTATCGTCTGCTAACACAAATTGACGGTGACGTGGAGCCATCGAGTTATGAGATTTATCTGCCAAGATTTGAAATAAGTTCTATATTTACATAATTATTTTATTTTCAAAAGAAAACAAAATGAGAATTACGCAATTACACAAGATCAATAGGTTTTAAGATATTGAGAAGTAAAATATGTTTAAAAGGCGAGTGTTAATAAAATAAATTATTATTCTAAAATAAAGAAACATGTACAAATTCGTGTTCCTTAATGTTTGTTATATTTCGGGAAAATCTTATTTGCATATTTTCCATCATTTGGCGGAGTCTATCCGCGGTGGACAGATACGATGTGATATAGAGAATTTATTCATAAATACAATTATCTATGATTTTATAAACTGTGTGTGTGAATATATCTTTATTATATATTCGTTCTTTTTTGTATTTATCACTATTTATTTAGTGATACCCCAATTGATGACCCCAATTTATTTGTATAATAATTTTTATAATTCAATATATATATATGGACTTTATAATTATAGGTTTTCAATATATCATCATTGACTTGTTATCAGCATTTAAAATGTTTACGATGACTTCTTAAACAAAAATATTCAGGTCTATAAACTAGAATAGTTTATTCAACAAAGTTCTTCATTCTCAGCATCGTGGCCCCATTACAATTTCAGACAAATATATATTACCTCTTTAACATTTCATTTGAAGATAGTACGAATGAACACAAAAACAATTAAAAATATGTTAATACTACGTGATAATTATATTGTATTTATACACACAAAAAATGCCATATAAAAATATTTTAGAAAAAAAATCATATGGCTGAATATATGTATATATGGTTCTGTAAATAGGAGCAATCCATATTTGAATATTTGGACAATAAAAAAGGTATAATTCTGCAAATAGGTTTGCTATTCAATTCATGGGTTTTTCCATAGAAGCAATGGGCGCCTCTCCCGTCAAAATAAACGTCAAAACCTGACGCCATCTATCGTTTATTTTGACGGGAGAGGCGCCCATGGCTCTATGCTTTTATTGCTATGGCTCTATTGCTTCTATGGATTAATTTCCTCCCGGCAAATTTTCCATCTATATACATGAGTTTTTATTATCTAAAATCAATATATGGCACCCACACAACAACTCACCAATTCAATACTTGGAGATAGTCTCATGTCTTGATTATACATCTCTTGTGAATGACCTATTGAATAAGGCAGCTATTTTCTTAATAGACAGTCTTATTAAAACTACAAGTGACATACCATCTGTGACAGGGTATTTACAAAAAGGACAGGACTTTGATTAGGCGGTTCCTCTTTGAAAGGTTTAAGTGCACTTCCAATTCAATTTACATAATTAAAATATAAACAGTATCAATAGGTTTCTTGAATAGGTGGGTATCTTATTAATATAAAGACAGTCTTTTGAAAGCTACAAGTGACTTGACATACCATCTGTGACATGGTATTTCCAAGAGGTAATAGAGAATTCATTGATTAGGCGGTTCGTCTTTGAATGGTTCTAGTGCACTTCCACTTTGATTTACATAAGCTGTATGTGCAGTGAGATGCGGCTATTCGCCTGGATCCTCGCCCTCTCTGGAGCGGCCGTGTTGGCTGACGGCTATTCCCTACGTCTTCAGTCAGGATCGCAGAAGGCCGTGCAGATTAAACTGGCCTTCCAAGGCATGCGGCCTTTGGCCTCAACAGATGCCCCACCGACAGAGAAAGGTCTCTCCACAGAAGCTTCTCATTTGTTGCCTGAAATCACTGCATTCTCACATCATCATACTAAGAACTTCAGACCGCCTACAACTGTAGACACTTTCGAGTACCAGCATGCAGGTAGTCAGAGTGTATCAGCACTCTACTTAACCTCCCCTTCTACAATCACTACAATCAAGAAAGAAGAAACCCTTGGTAATTCTCATAGTTTAGAAGACTTTTTAAACGTTACTACTAAAAGACCTCCGTTTGTTAGAATTGAAAGACCTTTAAAAAATCAAATAGATACACCAGAATATATCAGTAGTTCAACTCCCTTCACAATTGGCCATTACCGAGATCCTCAAATATATTCAATGGAAAAATCTGAAAATTCAAAATTTCCAAGTAAATCTTCGAAAAATGAATCTGATATTAAAACTCCATCAATAATACAGAATGGAACTTGGTACAAAGCAACATTTCATCCCTATTCTTTCATTATAGGTAAAAGACCAGGCAAAAATAACGCACCAAATCCTGCAAAACGGATAAAAATCAAAACCACATTACTTCCAAAAACGAAAAAGGTTACTATTGCGACTAGACATCCTCAAAATGGCTTACGGCAAGTTGAAGTACCACGGTTTAACATCCGAGGAATGCTCCCGGTAGTCCAAAGTCCAAAATTACTTCGAACAAAACCAAATTCTCAACAAAATATGAATCCAAACTACAAACCAGTTACACTAATAGGTATAGTTTCTCATAAAGAACTATCTTCATTGAAAAAAGAACCAAGAAAGAAAGAATATTTTAGGGAGAAAATACCTAAAATTCCGAAAATAAAGGAAATTGAAAATTCAAAACCCAGAATTGCAATACTTCGAATCACACCTATTTACCAACCTCTTACAACTCCATCCACAACTACGACAGTATCTACCAAAGATATTTCAGAACACTTGAAGAAAGTTTACTTCCTAACAAGCAACAACATGCGTAGCACAACCTCTTCATATGAATCTACAACCCCAACTGTAACATCTACAAGTCTTCCTAGACTATCAAGATTACATGATCATATCTACAGCAAAGTTAATCATAGCATCCTGACAACATCTTCCACAACAAAGAGCTATTCAACAATCGAAGCCACAAACAATAAAGAAATACTTCCTACCATAGGAAATGTTGACCATACTGATCCCAATAAAAGCAATTTTGCCTCAACTTCTAAACCAGCCTTCAAATTTTCATCAAATTCATATTTTTCAAGCCCCGATACGACCGTAGAAGTAAGTACTGTAAAATATCCATCTTCATCAACAGTGTCATCTACAAAATCGAATTTGTATTGGGTAGGTATAACTAGCAAACCGTCTGTTAAAGATATAGTGACAATTACCCCAATTCCAACAGTGGGTTCAACCACATTTTCCTATAGGACAAGTCCATCAACAACTACCTCCAAACAGGAAAAATTATTCTATAATTATGCTAAGAAAGATCAATATTCTAACATTGACACGACAACTAACTCCTTTGTAAGACACTACGAAACAAGTTCAAACAGAAATCAACCACTATACACTATTTCTCCTAAAAATATTGCAGATATAACAACGTTATCTTCAATAGCAAAACCTATTGAAACATCATCAACAAATTTATATTGGACAAGTTCATCTACAATTTCTCCATATACCAATCATCCACCCAGAGATAGCATTTCTACACCACAACCTTCATCTACGACTTCAACTCTATTTACTATAGATAAAGTAAAGGTTACTAAATCTCCAATTGTAATATCGACAGAATCCTATTCAACCACTATATCAAATAATGAAGCTTCATCTTTAAAGTCAACTTTGTTAGAAGACCTTTATGTTTCAACAACAATGCCTACAAGGTGGAAAGCGCTCATACCAAAATCTACATTAATTTCGTCTATTGTAGAGCCATCACCTTCTTTTATCTCTAAGAAACAAATTCCAATATCGACAACTACCAGACCTACGGCTAAAACAACAAAAGCAAAGAAGACATTTTCGAATGAAAATAGGCAGAATACAAAGAACAAGGTTAAACCTCAGGTAGCTCAAAATCTGTCGCATTATATTGAGCAAGAGATATCCAAAAAGGTAACTCAATACCCAACAGAATTGAAGCCCATTATATTCCCTTCCATGCCCTTCCTGAAAAGCAAGATAACACCCAAATATCCTTTTAGTTCAGAAGACTATAACGATGTTTCAGAAGAGGTTCAGGAAACGATTCCTGTTCCAACATCCACAGCTTCTCCCGATCTTGCTATAAAAATAAAATCTCTTGATTCCTATCAGAAATTTATTGATCAATTAATATCTCATTCGTATAAAGGCAGTAACACTTCGTCGAATCGCAGTCCACGACTTTTGGGGAACTTATATCAACCTTTCACACTAAGTTCCCTTACATCCCACTCCGCCACAACCAAACCCTACATCGAAGAGCCCTCCACTACTCAAGCTTCAAGAAAACGCAAGAAGAAAAAGAAAAGCAATTCTAGAAAAAGTAGAAAGAAAAAATCCTCTTCGTCCACCACGACCCCACCAACTGTTGTAACAGGTAGGGGATTTTCAGTTATGCCTCATCCAACTCCTTTCTCAAAGTTTGTAAAATCTCAAATTGTTTTCACAAAAGACATTCCAGAAGCTGTTACATACAAAAATCTTGTTATCAGACGTCCAGGGACAAATAGACCGAATCCAAAAACTCCAAAAGTTACTAAATTCAAAGTTGAAAGTCCATCTTGGACAGTAACACCTCCTTCCTCAGGGTTCATCAACAACCATGGCCATAGAACAAGGCCCAACAAGAGACCACCTGTTACGCAACCTACAATATCATCTTCAGCTGAGACGATTCTATCAGAGCTGAGCGACACTAATGTCTTGTCGAAGGTCGTGCAAGTGCTAGGAGACGATAAGGAAAGCAAATCGCATCTTATATTCTCTCATCGCAATATGACGACACCTCTTTCAACAACAGATACTCCTCCACATCCAACACGACCTAGGCCCTATCCATTTATAAGACCTGGCCCTTTGATCCAGAGACCTCCAAACTTGCTGAATCTTATTAGACCTCTTTCTACGTTGATCAAACCATTAATTCGTCCAAGACCAACTAAATTCATAAATCCACTTGCTGCTCTTGCAAACTATGATGGTTTCGAACAAATGACCAGAATCTTTAGAGCTGCAGTGAAGACTAGCTTGTTAGGTGCGGTAGCCTTCCTTGTACCTTCAGGTCTCTTGGCACTAGGCATGGGGGGTGAAGGCATGTTCATGGGATGATAATCATAGATCTGCACACCCCTTCACTTACCTTACACAATCCATATTTAAATCGTTAGAAAATAAAAAGGCATATATGCGGCGCTGAGTTTGTTTATTCAAAAAGGTAATGCCTAGGTTTGGCGTTCAGCCAACCAAAATATTGGCAAATAAATCTTTTATTCAATCCAATATATGCCTTTTTATTTTCTAAAAACTAATCCTAATTCAATACAAATAATCACCCGATTTTTTTTTTCTAGAAAATGAAAAATATCGGCGATGATATTATATTGAATAAATTCTTCGCCGTTATTTCCATTTTATTATTTTCTCTTTATTATTTATATCATAAAGTAATCGGACGACTCATCTTAGGATGAAATATCTCGAACAGAATGATTACGATGGAAAAGAAAATTCAATTTCATAATTAAAATATTTATATCATTGAGAGAGAAAATGAACAATTTCTCTGATTATCATTATTATATTCAGGTATATTTTAAGAGTATTATAAGAATTTTCAAAATATATATTATTATTAAAAATGACATATCCTGACCAGGAGCACATGTGCTTTACAGAAGGCAGAGCGCCATCTGGTGGAACAGAAATCACTAAACATTAATTTAGCCTGTTCCCTAATATTTGGCCAACCCAATTTCTTGATAAATCAAGAAAAGCCATCCACGAACGCGTTTCGCGCTTTTTGGCGCTCGTCAGCGTGGAGTAGGCTGAACCATTGCGACCAAAAAATATTTTTTGATCCCAATGGCTTCCCGAAAAACCAAGAAATGGGTATTTAAGGCCAAACTTGCGTAAATACGCTTAGCACATTAAAAATCGAAAGAAAAAATGAAATATAAAAAGATCAGGTGTTGAAATCAATATTAAAAATGGCATATCCTGACCAGGAGCACATGTGCTTTACAGAAGGCAGAGCGCCATCTGTAATACCCATTTCTTGGTTTTTCGGGAAGCCATTGGGATCAAAAAATATTTTTTGGTCGCAATGGTTCAGCCTACTCCACGCTGACGAGCGCCAAAAAGCGCGAAACGCGTTCGTGGATGGCTTTTCTTGATATATCAAGAAATTGGGTTGGCCAAATATCAGGGAACAGGCTAAATCAATGTTTAGTTGATTTCTGTTCCACCAGATGGCGCTCTGCCTTCTGTAAAGCACATGTGCTCCTGGTCAGGATATGCCATTTTTAATATTGATTTCAACACCTGATCTTTTTATATTTTCTTTTTTTCTTACGTTTTTTAATATATTATTATGTAAATATAATGTTATAATTTGTAAAATCAAGAGGTCAAAGAAAAATGGAGAATAATTTATTTTATAATTTTTTAAATGTCTTCGTTTTTCTTGGGCTTTTCCCTAATTACCTAAGGATATTATTAATTTGAAAACTTATAAATTTGTATAATATAATCGATTAAGAGATAATCGTTATGAACACAAACAAAAATTATTCTCCTTCTATTTTGAGATTTAAATATTGCAAGTCGCGATTATATTTATAATTTTAAATTTTGTTTAATTATATTTTACTATATATTTTTGTTTTCAGATTTGTAAGAATATACTAATATTATTTTATTTGAAATATAATAAAACAATAAAAATAACTAAAACTAAAGAGAGTTGGCTATATATGATGGCTATATATTCTAGTAAATATAAATCTGTTTCTACCTAAAAATCTTCCCATTTAAGGATTTTAGAGACATTTTTTATTGGTTGTAGCCGCTTATTGTTTGATAATATAAATATTATTGATATTAATTTTAATAAAAACTAATATTTTATCAATAGTTCGCAAATCGATTGCTTCTGATATTTTAATCCTTTATAGATATAAAGTTATTTTTTTCAAATCACAGCCTAAACATTTTTCTATTGATGATTTATGAGCTCAGGTTTTTTTTTTATCATTGAAGGATAAAAAAAGAGATTATTCTTTTTCATATTATTTTAGTTTGAATTTATATATGGTATTAACAAATGTCAATGTATTATTTTTTAGTATTATATAAAATTAATTACTTTTAGAATGTTACAATATTTATTTCAAATCTGCTGCATAGAATATGATTAAACTTATACGAATAAAAGATTACACGAGGAGCTTCTTTTCCGTTTAATTGCTAGCTTTCGAACCTTGCGGTTCTTCAACAGGCGTGGCTAGTACAACAATACTAACAAGATAAAAGCGCGCTTGAGCCATTATATACAACATCCAAATTTACATACGAAGGGATATTTCAAATATAATTAAAATAGAAATAAGAATTATGACTATAAAATATAAAACTATGCTAATAAAACTTAAAAATTATTAAAAATTAGATAAAATTTGGGAAATACATTTATATACGCTAAAAGTTGGAAATGAACAACAAGCAGGGGTCCCTCCGACCAGGTTACACTATGAGGGTTATCTAGGGCGACACGGAACATAATTATTGCATTAAAACATGGTAGGCTTCAGGGAGATCTATTTTTCTGTTAATACTGTTGGTTTGAGTGGAGATGATGGATTCTAGATATAACCTAATCTGCTTATTATGTATATGTTGATAGAGAATCTTAGGGTGGTCCAGATTAAACTTATGGCCTGTGTGTAATATATGTTGATATATAAGGGATTTAGGATCTCTATTGTTTATATTGCGTTTATGTTCTGTCATCCTGATGTACGCGGTTCTCCCAGTCTCGCCCACATAGGAGGCTGGGCAATCATGGCAAGAAACCGCGTACACCGCGCCAGTGGAATGGATGGGGTTGTTAGGTTTATCTGCTTTGGTGATGGGATTCCTGAGCAGGGTTGCAATACTGGGAGGACTATTGTAAAATACCCGAATGCCGTAAGGGCGAAGAATTCTGGAGATGGCAATGGAGTCCGAGGAAAAAGGCAGGAGACAAGTGGCTCTATATACCGTGGTTGACTTTGGAGCAACGGGATCAAACGAATGTTTATCTATGAAATATCTGGGATATCCTGCAGAGGTCAAAAGGGAAATGATTCTGGATTTTTCTATGGTTTTGAATATGGGTAAAGAGCAATGTGTGTATATTCTTTTAGTTAAGGTCCTAACTGTATTGATTTTATAGGCTATGGGACTATTGGAGGAGTGGGACTATTGCCATGATTGCCCAGCCTCCTATGTGGGCGAGACTGGGAGAACCGCGTACATCAGGATGACAGAACATAAACGCAATATAAACAATAGAGATCCTAAATCCCTTATATATCAACATATATTACACACAGGCCATAAGTTTAATCTGGACCACCCTAAGATTCTCTATCAACATATACATAATAAGCAGATTAGGTTATATCTAGAATCCATCATCTCCACTCAAACCAACAGTATTAACAGAAAAATAGATCTCCCTGAAGCCTACCATGTTTTAATGCAATAATTATGTTCCGTGTCGCCCTAGATAACCCTCATAGTGTAACCTGGTCGGAGGGACCCCTGCTTGTTGTTCATTTCCAACTTTTAGCGTATATAAATGTATTTCCCAAATTTTATCTAATTTTTAATAATTTTTAAGTTTTATTAGCATAGTTTTATATTTTATAGTCATATTTCTTATTTCTATTTTAATTATATTTGAAATATCCCTTCGTATGTAAATTTGGATGTTGTATATAATGGCTCAAGCGCGCTTTTATCTTGTTAGTATTGTTGTACTAGCCACGCCTGTTGAAGAACCGCAAGGTTCGAAAGCTAGCAATTAAACGGAAAAGAAGCTCCTCGTGTAATCTTTTATTCGTATAAGTTTAACCAAATATACTGAGTTCATTTATTCGTAAAATAGAATATGATGCCAAATAAAATTATTATAAGCTTCAATATTTTTATATTTCTACATTTTCCCTTTTAAAATTTAATCTGAAATAAAAATATATTCAAATGTATAATAGCTCCAAATTTATTTTTTCTCTTTAAAATTCTTTCTATTATTTCGATTCTTTTTAATATGACAACATCTGATTATATTAAACAAAAAAATAATATTTTAAATATATTTATTTCAAATATTTTGTGCACTAGTATTATACACAATGGTTTTCAAAATCGATGATTCACCTAATTCTTAATCTATGATTAATATTATTTATATATATTTATTAATGAGATTTTTATTTATATCCTCACACGTATATATTTACTCTAGTCAAATATTTATATAAATGGGAGACTTTTATCTTTATTTTATTTATTTATACTATTTATATAATATTCCTTAGACCCCCAATAAATATTTTCGACAATTCTTGTGTCATTAATTGTTTACAAAACATGAATTAGGATACAATACAATGTCTCTTGGTTCATCTCAAATCTAAAGATATCTGCTACAATATTTATTGATGCAGGTTTGTATCACATACGCATATCCTTTTTCTATTTTATTTCTTATGTTAAATTAGGTGAGATTAGGTTTGATTTTATTGGTTAGAAGTTAGGATAGGCATTGTTAACTTGATATGTACTTGTTTTTAAAAAGGAAGTTTTGAAATCTTATGCGATAGATAAAAGAGAAAAGTGCTTAACTCATTTTTTCTACACAATACGAAAATGCATTAAAAGGTTTTTATGGATGAGTTGAATATAATATTATTGCCCCATCAATAAATAGAATATAAATAAATTAATATATATATTTGATATTTTAATATAAAATATTTTAAAAACATGTATATACAGTAAAACCTGTTGGGAATCTTTTATGGTTCAGACAATGAAACAACAAATAACAAGTTTACTTACAGCTGAAGTGGTTTTAAAGAATTAGACGATTTTACCTTTTATGAAAGTATTTTAAATTTATTATTTTCAAAGAGAGATAGAAAAGAACATTTAACAATTTACATTACAATTACTAATTTTGTAAACAAAACCAACACTCCTTTGTTCTAGTTTTTATATTACAGTGTTGTCAGTCTAAAAGTATTTCAAGATCATTGATTTACTATTCTTTTTTTTTCCAACATTCCCACTTAAATCAGTGATCTTATCACATTCAACAATTTCTTCACTTGACTTATGTTTTAAATGGTTGTCATAAGAAGGGATTTGAATTTGTCAAACTTTGGTCTGGCTAGAGGTTTTGTTAGGATGTCTGCAATTTGGTGTTCTGTTGGACAATATATCAGGTTAAACTTTTGAGCTTGATCTTTCACAAAATGATATTTGACATCAATATGTTTAGTTTTAGTGGTGAATTGGCCTGATTTTATAATTTTTATAGTGCTTTGGTTATCAACATAAAGATTTATATCAAAATTATCTGGAATTAATTCTTCTAATAGGGATCTTATGTATGACACTTCTTTGCATGCATCTGCTGCAGCAATGAACTCTGCTTCAGTGCTTGAAAGGGCAATTATAGGTTGCTTTCTGGAGCACCAACTTATGGGACCTCCACATAAATAAACAACATATCCTGTGGTACTTTTTCTAGTTTTAATATCTCCAGCAAAGTCAGAATCACAATACACATTTAATTCAAATAGCATCTCTCCATCATATGATATGCCTAAATTGGTGGTGTGATTTAAATATCTTAGGGTTCTTTTGATGTTTATAATATCTTGAGTTGTAGGATCATGCATTGACCTGCTTTCAAAATTTGTGGCAAAGGTCATGTCTGGTCTAGTTTTGTTTGTCAAATATAAAAGGCTTCCAATTGCTTGTCTGTAGAGAAATTTGTTATCATTTGATATTTCTAAGTTTTTGTCTAATTCTTTTACTACATCTGTAATGGGAGTGGGTACTGGTTTTGAGTTTTGCATATTATATCTTTCAAGAATTGATTTTGCATAATTTTCTTGTGAAAGTAAAATTTTATTTTTTTCCTCAAAACACAAATCTATTCCCAAAAAAGTTCTTGGATCATTGTTTATTTTAACTTCAAACTCTTGGGATAGTTTTTCTAAAATATTATTTAATTCTTTTTCATTATCTCCCATTAAGATACCATCATCTACATATATTGCAAGGTACATATTTCCTTTGTTGGTTTTAAAAAGACATGGCTCTAATTTTAGTTGTATGAAATCTTGGGATTTGAGAAAGGTTTTTAATCTTTCATTCCATTTTAATGGGGCTTGCTTTAAACCATACAATGCCTTTCTTAACCTGCATATGTTCCCTTTATAACCTTCTGGCAAGTGAACGTATATTTCTTCATCCAAAAACCCATATATAAAAGCTGTTTTTATGTCAAATGTTTTAGAAACAAACCTTCTCTTAGCCATTAGAGCAAAGTATATCCTTAAAGAGACAGTGCTTATAACTGGACTGAAAGTCTCATCATAATCAATGCCTGCTTCTTGTTCAAAGCCTCTTACAACTAGTCTTGCTTTGTAGCGACCATCTTCTTTCACTTTAAAGAGCCATTTAGAGGTCAGAATCTTCTTGTTTGACGCTTCATTTTCTTTTACTATTTCCCAAACTTCATTTTTGGCAAGAGACTCTTTTTCTTCTTTTATTGCCTTTTTCCATTTTTCTTGATTTGGACCAGATATAACTTCAGAGTAAGTTAGAAGAGCTGATTCTGTTGTTCCATCCTGCTATAAATAGAAGTCTTCATATCTTGATGGTTTTTGTAAACTACTTCTTGGTCTAAGATTATATTTTGAAGTACTTGGTTTTGTAGGGATATCTTCTTTGTCTTCAGAGACTTCTGGTAGACTTGGTTCTTCATTTAATTCTAGTTGATCTTCAGATTCTTCTTCTGGTTCGACAATAGATATTTTTTCTTCTTTATTTATACATCCTTTATCTAAAAAAATTACATATCTAGCTGTAAAGATTCGTTTGCTTTGTTCATCCCAAAGGCGATAACCATTTGGTGCATAACCTATAAAGGTATATTTTTTACTTCTGTCTTCCAATTTCTTTATGTGTTTTAGGGTTTTGACATAAGCTTCACAACCAAAAAGTTGTAAGTTTGACAAATTTGGTCTTTTGTTGAACCAAAGTTCTGCAGGGGTTTTCTCTAATTCTTGAGTAGGGCTTCGGTTCAGCAAATAGGCTGAAATCCTTACAGCTTCTCCCCACATGTATTTTTCTACACCAGAATCAATCAATCAAAAGAGCTCTAGTTTTCTCCATCAGGGTTCTATTTAATCTTTCGGCTTTGCCGTTTAGCTGAGGTGAGTGAGGTATGGTGAGATCCATAATGATTCCTTTAGCTTTCCACCAGGATTTTATATCTTCATTTACATATTCTCCGCCATTGTCACATCTTATTTTTGAAACTTTTAGATTCATTTGGTTTTCTGCTTCTGTAATAAATTATTTTAGATATCCTTTTACTTCATATTTATTTTGTAACAAATACACATGACAAAAATGTGTGTAGTCATCAAGAAATGTTAGAAAATAGTTTTTGTTGTCATGGGTAGTGGGATCTAAAGGTCCACATACATCTGTATGGATTATTTCTAAAGGCCTTTTTGATTTTGTTCTAATGGAATTCAATGGCTTTCTTACCTGTTTAGCTTTAATGCATGTTTCACAAATTTCATCTTGACTTATTTTTTCTATGTTTATTCCATTTACCATAGATTTTAATTGTTTTAAGCTTGAAAAACTTATGTGACCCATTTTTCTGTGCCATTTTAGCATTTCTTCATTTTGGGTAGCTGTTAGGTGAGATTCTTCAATTTCGGGGTTTTCTGTTTCTATATTTATTGTATAGAGTCCATTTTCCTGTTTTTCTCCTTCTAAAACTTTTTTTGCATTTTTTACGACAAATACCTTTTTATCTTCAAAGACGACTTTGCCTTTATTTCTGGTAATGGCACTTACCGATAGTAAATTATTTGTCAAGTTTGGTACAAACATCACCTCCTTGAGATCACATTTTTTCCCTTGAATTTTTCCGACTGATTTTGCTATTAGAGTTTCTTCCTTTTTGCTATTGATATTTTTGAGTTGCAATCTACTTCATCTAGTAAAAATTTTTACTATTCATCATATGGCTTGTTGAGCCACTGTCTACAATGAATTCTAGCAATTCCTCATGTTTACATTTTAAAGTCTCTCCTGCGAAAAAGGACAATTTTTCTTCATTTTTGTTTCTGAAAAAGCAATCCCTTTCTTTATGATTTGTCTTTTTACAAATTCCGCAAGCAATATTTTCCTGGAATTTATTTTGAGATTTCTTAAAGAAGCATTGGTCTTGAGTATGATTTGGTACACCATTTTTTATTTATTTATATAAAAAATAGACACTTCGGCCAGTTGGAGTTTTTTATTTTCTCAACGTTTCGACAAAAATCTTTTGTCTTCGTCAGGAGAAGTAAATAAAAATAAACATTTGGCAAGGCGTTAAAAATTGTTCTGAGGTTTGCAAGGGCGTTCTCACGTGATTCTTCGAATTTAGTACAACATCTAAAGCGCGAGTCAAAAACAAATATTAAACTCGTCAAAGACTATGATTTTAACGCCTTGCCAAATGTTTATTTTTATTTACTTCTCCTGACGAAGACAAAAGATTTTTGTCGAAACGTTGAGAAAATAAAAAACTCCAACTGGCCGAAGTGTCTATTTTTTATATAAATATGAATGCCGGCCAGGCAACCTCTATCTTTTCGATTTTTTATTTAGTCTACAATATTTTGCTAAGTGCCCGCTCTTTTTGCAATTAAAGCACTACTTTACTTTAGTAGCACTCATGGCTATTCCCTCTTCAGGCTTTACTTTTGTTTAGTTTCTTCAAGTGATAGTCTTGATATTAAGTTTGTTAACGTTTTCTCACTTTTTGGTGTCGAGTCCCATGCTGTGCTGAAGTAATTAAAGTAGTCTGGCAAAATGCTCAATATTTTAGAAATTACAAAGCTTTCCTCAATTTCTTGTTTTACATTATTTAGTTTGAATACTAAATTTTGCATTCTGCTTATATTTGTTGCCATATCTGTATTTTTGTCAAATTTGAATCCATGAAATTCTTTTAGTAATTTGCATTTTAATTGCTCATCTTCTCTTTGATAAATGGCTACTAGTTTTTCATACATTTCTTTTGAAGTTTTGCAATTTAGAATATGTGTTAAAACATTCTTTTCAATGGTTAACATTATGTATTTTTGTGCTTTGGCGTCTTTTAGGCTCCATTTATCTTTTCCAGTTTCATCTTTCAAGTCTTCAAACAACGATTTTCCATTTACAATATCTAGAAGGCCATTTGCTTTGAAAATAATTGTTATCTGAAAATTCCATAAATCAAAATTTTCAGGATTTTTAAGCCTAACAATATTTGCGATATCTTCGCTGACAGCCATTTTTGTTTTTATTTATATTTTATATATATATTTTACCGCAATTCAAAAAGAACCACGCTCTGCTACCATGTTGGGAATCTTTTATGGTTCAGACAATGAAACAACAAATAACAAGTTTACTTACAGCTGAAGTGGTTTTAAAGAATTAGGCGATTTTACCTTTTATGAAAGTATTTTAAATTTATTATTTTCAAAGAGAGATAGAAAAGAACATTTAACAATTTACATTACAATTACTAATTTTGTAAACAAAACCAACACTCCTTTGTTCTAGTTTTTATATTACAGTGTTGTCAGTCTAAAAGTATTTCAAGATCATTGATTTACTATTCTTCTTTTTTTCCAACAGAACCTCCCTGTAAAGGACATCTAATTGCAGAGCCAAAGTGTCCTTTAGGGAGAGGTATCCTCTTATCGGAGAAAGATGGAAAATTTTCCGGAAGGAAATTGATCCATAGAAGCATAGGGCGCCTCTCCCGTCAAAACCTGACGCCATCTATTGACCGTCGCCGCAACTAGCGGCCTCGGGTCGGTGACAAAGCCACAACACCAGCTTTGGCAAACTAAGAAGCGTCCACCTAGAGACCATGGTTTCGGGCCTGGGTATTGGCCCTGGTCAATAGATGGCGTCAGATTTTGACGGTAGAGGCGCCCTATGCTTCTATGGATCTTATCGGAGAGTTGCTGAATAGTAAAAATGGCAATTTTGAAAATGAAAACTGTCCTTTGTAGAGAGGTGTCCGCTAGCGGGGTGTTCACTAGAGTTTCTACTGTACTTATTGCATTTATATATTTTAGCAGCCATATATTGATAAATTTTGATATTATAGTTTGGCAATTTAAGCTTCTCATAATGTATAACATAGAAAGGTTTATCTATACATACCTTATGTATATATGTTCTCTAAATTTGCCTAAGTTGCCTTCTTTGGTAAATGCACGAAATATAATTTTAAAAATCTGATACGATTGTAAAGTAACCTGGAAAATATTATTTGGCGAAACCACTCAGAAGGTTCACATCTGTTGACCTTTTGCTTAGAATTTTTAAAAATAAACTTATTCCAGAATATATATTAATATCAAACATTATATTTATTGATTTACAAAACAGAGAACAAAATATAGAAACTTATAACATATTTAAAAAAAAAAAAGAACTTTTTCCCTCTAACGGTTAGCGCATACTTACTTATGATCTTACACACTCTCTGTGTAAACAAATAATTAACTAAAATTAAAATATATATGCGATAACATCTCACCTAATAATTTGTATCATTGCAGCAAGGTCAATAGAGATAAAATTTTATATGATATGGGCGAAATATAAACCTCGATAAATAATATCAGCATTCATACATATTTACATAAAACAGGAGTTTGCTCCACTTACAGAGTCCTCCTATATACGATAACTGCCATAAAATGAAATAAAAAGTTCAAAACCATTTTAAAACATCTTCTTTTAACACAAAGCAATAACGCGCCATCTATACATATAAAATGAAAGGATTTAAAAGCACGAATGTTTCTTTTATACATAATACAAACTTCTACTGCCCTTACTGCGATGAAAAAATATATTGGGAGGGCTTGGCTCATTGTTTGCGGAAGAGCATTGCTCGATACAAATACTTGAATGTAATTCTACTGTCCTATAAGTTTATGTCCATAGTTTTCTTGGAAACCATTTTTAGATTCCACCCTTCAGTGATGCGTATATAAATAGAATCGTCCAGTACAGTATCAGAGCTCTGAGAAGTGGTCTGGTGGATTAAATTGGCGAAACCGCTGGGAGGGTTCACCACTGAGGAGCTAAGCCCTCCCAATATATTTTTTCATTGCAGTAAGGGCAGTAGATGTTTGTATTATGTATAAAATAAACATTCGTGCTTTTAAAACCTTTCATTTTACGTTTTCTTTTGATCAATATCTGGGAGATCTCTCGACCGTTCGAACTCTCCAATGGGTTAAAGTGAATGAATGTTGGTAGAAGTGGTTAAGCCGAAAGTGAAATAAATCACAGAAATAGTAAATTTCAGTAGTAAGTTTGTTAAAACTATTTCAATTGTATACTATCATTTACTAATCACATGCCGCAAAGATCCAATGAGGTAAATTTCTTCAACTTTATTAGTGTTAGAAATAAATATAAACTGAAATAAATATATAGAATTGTGTTTTTATTTATATCATCTCTCACAACACAGAGTACAAATATATAATAATAAATAAAAAGGTTGTTTCACAAAATTACCCATATTTACATATGCTACGGTCTTATACCAAAATATTCTGGTAACTGACTGATGGTCTAACACATCGCTTCGAGGTCAGGTATAGTAGTGACCGGAGATTCTATATCAAATGGAAACATTTTTTTAAAGGTGTGTTTCAAGAAATCGATGAGAGCCATGAGGAGGAACTACATCGAGGCGTGAAGCACAACTTTCTCTGCACGGGCTCATAGGCGATGCCTAGTATACCATCCAGACATGGCTTCGAGTCCGGGGGGAAGCTCACGACGAAGCGCTGCATCAAGGAAGTGAAGTACAGGAAGATCTCAAGGTTGGCAAGTCCTTCTCCAGGACAAGATCTCTTTCCTGAAACACAGCTATGTTAAAACCTGCATAGAAATTGTTAGAAAAATTCAAGCGCTATATATTGTTGCATCATGATTAATGCGCGTATTTTAAAAATTATTTATAATATTATTTTTAATATATTTATAAAATTTAAATTATACATTTATTTATTTTTATAAAACAGATTATTACTATAAAATATTATGTACTATAAAACATTTGTATTTTGATACACTAAATACCCCACCTGCTTTAAACTTTGATGTGATAAATAAAGAGAGATTCTAGGTGCTAGCTAAATATATAGTTGTCTTATTATTGACTGGTTTAACCTTGTAGAATGGTTGAGACACGTTCTGGAAAGATGCAAGACACGTCTGAGGAGAGAAACAAGACTGAAGAATCTGCCAAACCGCAGCCCAGTGCAACAATTGGTAGAGATGCAAGTGCCGACCCAGTTGTCTTGAACCCCAACATAGACATTCCCAAATATGATGGAACAGAAGACCCTCGCCCATGGATTGGGTCCCTTGAAGAAATTGGCTTCCTGTACCACTGGGCAGAATATATTATTTCTCGCTATGCAGCCATGAATATGATTGGTAGCGCCAAAACCTGGTTGGACCTACACAAGATAAGTTTTACCAGCTGGGAACATTTCAAGAGCCGCCTAATTCAGGATTTTGCCTCAGACGCCAACAAAGAAGAAATGAAGATGAGGCTAAACAGAATGCAGCAGTGGAATGAACCTGCAATCAGGTTTGCAGAGGATATCCTGGTTCTGTGCAACAAGTTCGATCCCCAAATGGAAGAAGAGAATAAAATAAATTGGGTTATTGGAGGGTTAAAGAAATAATACTCTTTTGCCCTCTACTTAAACCCTCCTAAGAATACCAACGAACTCCTAAGATTGTGTAAAAAGATGGATTTGTTTGAAAATAATTATCAAGAACGTGTAGAAAAGTCAAAGGCTCTATATAATGGACCACGCTCTCCTCGTTCCCATCATCAAGAGCAATGGAAGAACGCTCCGTCGTTCAGAAGACCAGACCAGAACACCTCCAAGCCCCAGCCCCCCGCTCCGAGGTACTACCAGAACACCCCCAAGCCCCAGGCCCCCGCTCCGAGGTACTACCAGAACAAGCCGCTGCCCCAGGTATCTGCCCCTAGACGATTTTACACTCCTTTTCCTGAGCCAAAACCGGTCTACCCAAGGAAAACATACAATAAGAGTCCAGATTCAAACAGGAATAGGACAGAAGACGGGAGACCAATATGTTTCAAGTGTAACAAGCGAGGACACGTAGCGCGGTATTGCAGAGTCAAGTTTGTGAGGATCGTAGAAGAGGACCCCCTCAGTTTCCCAAGACAAGAGCCAAGAAAATTTTCAAATGGACGAAAGGAAAGATTATACACGGCCTCGCCTCTATGCGGATGTTTGTAATGACACACAAACGAATATTCCTACACGGAATAGATATTCCGTGTTGAAAGATTTAAACTAAGTGTCGCGCCTGATTCCTTCAATCAAAGCAAGTCGACCATAAATGGAATTAGAAAGTTGGACCCTAGGTACAAAATTAATATTAATGTGGACAAGATAGGGTTATGCGAAGCTTTGATTGATACAGGCGCCGATCTTTCAGTGGTCGACCTAAGAACAGCACTTTTTGCTGGCCGTGAAATAAATAGTCTCACTAAAACGTGTTCAGGACCCGATGGGAAAAAATTAGATATGGTAGGTAGCATTATTTTAGATTTAAAAATTGATGACACTGAATTATCCCACGAATTTGTAGTAATGGACGCGCATCTACGAACTCTAATTCTTGGACGAGATTTCCTTTAAAAAATGAATGCTAAAATTGATTGTAAACGAGAAACGATAAAATATAATTTGATGAGTAATCATGACGTAAGCAATTATGATCTAAAAAAAATAAAGAGCACTACAGATACCGTTATACCTAAACTATCTATTAAATTGATTAGGGCCTCAATAGAAGCAGAGGATGGCGAATATGTCATCGAAGAGAACAACAGAATGGCTCAAACAAATGGTCTTCGATTGGCAAGAAGTTTGCTTACTGTCACGGATAAGAAAACCCATATCTGGATAACGAACCCTTATCCTCGACCTTTAAAAATCATGAAAGACCAAACATTGGCTTATGGAAGTCTTCCTGCAGGGGTAAATTTTATAGAGAATAAAGAGAAGCAGAATGAAAATGACGAAATACAATTTCAAATAAACAAAAATTTATCATTTAAAGAACAAGAGAGGTTAAAACAAATTTTGGCCAAGTATACTGATTTGTTCTCATCGAGGTTAGGCAGGACCAATTTGGCAAAACATCAGATTCATACAGAAGACGCAAAACCGATAAAGCACAAGCCTTACCGGTTAAGCGCTAAGGAACGAACCATCATAAAGGATCAAATAGACGAGATGCTTGAAGAAGGAATAATTAGACAATATTCAAGTCCCTGGTCCTTTCCCGGTATATTGGTCAAAAACCGAGATGGCAAATACAGATTTTGTGTGGACTACAGGAAATTAAATGAAGTAACAGTGAAGGATATTTATCCAATCCCAAGAATTGATGATGTAATGGATACTCTCCAAGGATCCAAGTACTTCTCAGCAATAGATCTCAAATCGGGATATTGGCAAGTCGAAATTGAAGAGAGAGACAAAGAGAAGACGGCTTTCACTACGGCACATGGGTTATATGAATCCAACGTAATGCCCTTCGGTCTATGCAACGCCCCTGCTACTTTTGAGAGGAACATGGACAATGTCCTCGGAAATCTGAGATGGCAGATTTGCCTTTGCTACCTGGACGATGTGATTATATACAGCTCGGACTTTCCAGCCCACATTAAAATACTTGAATCTGTCCTCAGATGCTTCAGCGAATCTAATTTAAAACTGAACGCCAAGAAATGCAGATTTGCTTTGGAGGAACTTGAGATCATTGGACATATAACTAACCAAGAGGGTAAAAAACCTGCCGAATATAATATCAAAGCCGTTAGAGATTTTCCTCAGCCCAAGATGGCCAAAGAAGTGCAATCATTCCTAGGAATGTGCTCATATTATAGAAATATTTTATTGAAGATTTCTCATTAATCGCTGACCTATTGACCAGTCTCATCAGAAAAAAAAATGTGCAATTTATCTGGACAGGAAAACAGGAAAAAGCGTTCCAAAACCTTTAAAAAGCTCTTATATATCCGTCAAATTTAGGTCACTTTGATCCAAATGCAGCCACCTGCATTCACACAGATGCCTCTAACATCGGCTTAGGCGCAAAACTAATCTCAATATCGGTGGCGAAGAGAAGGTAATATCATATTTGAGCCGAACCCTAAGTAAACCTGAGCAAAATTATTCAACCACCGAAAAGGAATGTTTAGCTGTAGTGTGGCCGATATCAAAATTACGGCCCTATTTATATGGAAGGCACTTTAAAATTGTCACTGATCATCAAGCACTATGTTGGCTTAAGAATTTAAAAGATCCGACCGGTCAATTAGCACGATGGGCACTGAAGATTCAGGAATATAATTTCGAAATTATACACAAATCGGGAAAAAAAACATCTGGACACTGATGGTCTATCTAGAGGATCCTTACCAGAAAACGAATGGGACGAGGATTATAAAAGACTATTTCTGAATCAAATAATAGACGAAATGGATGATTTTATTGAGAATATTAAGGAGAACCTTAGTGGAAACAAGCATTCAATTACACAGAACTTTAAAGAAGAAAATGGGTGTCTCTACAAGAAAAATCCAAATCCTGAAGGTAGAGAATGGTTGCTGGTAGTGCCAAAGAAGAGAAGGAAAGAAATCATGAGTGAATACCACAACCATATGCTGAATGGCCATCTGGGCGTCGCCAGAACCACATACCGATTGAAGAATAAATACTATTGGCCTTCCATGCTGAAAGATGTTTCCGAATTTGTAAAGACGTGCCATCTTTGCCAAAGTCGGAAAGGTTCAAATCAGTTGCCATCTGGACTTTTACAACCTATTCCCCCAGCTAACTACCCTTTTGAAAGAATCGAAATTGACTTTGTTGGCCCCTTGCCATCAACTAAAAGAAGAAGGAAATGGATAATTGTGTTGACGGATTATTATACCAAGTATGCTGAAACAAAGGCATTACCAGAAGCGACAGTGAGAGAAGTCTCTACATTTTTAATCGAACATATATTTTTACGTCACGGGGCTCCAAGATTTCTTATCAGCGACAGAGGTTCACAATTCACTAGCAATTTGATGAAGGAGGTTATGAAAATGTGCAAAGTTAAACATTGCTTCACAACGAGCTACCACTCCCAGACTAACGGAACGGCTAAATAGAACTTTAATCAATATGATCAGCATGTATGTGAATACGGATCAGAAGAACTGGGACGAAATCCTACCGTTTATCACCCACGCATATAATACCACAATTCAAGAAACCACAGGCTACTCTCCATTTTTCCTGTTGTTTGGGAGGGAACCCATGTCCCTCTTAGACGACGAGAATATCCCAACGGACAGTAACATGTGTGTGGACGATTACGACGAATATATAGAAAACTACTTAGATAAAATAGCAAGGACGAGACAGGTAGTCATTAACAACACAGAGAAGACTCAGGAAAGAATGAAAAGAAACTATGACAAAAAGCACAACGAGAGAATCTATGAACCAGGACATTTAGTGGCAGTTTGGACACCAGTCAGGAAAATCGGAAAATATGAAAAACTATTGAGAAAATATTTTGGCCCATATCGAAAATTAAAGAAGCTGTCCAACGTAAATTGCTTAATTGAGCCGAAGGATAATCCTGGCCAAGACCCATTGATTGTCCATGTCTCAAGACTCAAACCCTATTTTGAAAGAATTGATGAGGTCACTCACGAGGACGTGACGACCTCTGGAGAGGGGGAAGTGTTGCATCATGATTAATGCTCGTATTTTTAAAATTATTTATAATATTATTTTTAATATATTCAAAATTTAAATTATACATTTATTTATTTTTATAAAACAGATTATTACTATAAAATATTATGTACTATAAAACATTTGTATTTTGATGCACTAAATACCACACCTGCTTTAAACTTTGATGTGATAAATAAAGAGAGATTCTAGGTGCTACCTAAATATATAGTTGTCTTATTATTGACTGGTTTAACCTTGTAGAATGGTTGAGACACGTTCTGGAAAGATGCAAGACACGTCTGAGGAGAGAAACAAGACTGAAGAATCTGCCAAACCGCAGCCCAGTGCAACAATATACATAATATATTTGCATCCTTGTCTTGGTGTGGAACTAACACCTACCCCATATTCTCATGCCCAGCAATGGCCGCAGTCTTTCAGTATATTGACATGGACCCAGAGCAATATCTTTACACATCCAAGATAGTGGGCATTGCGACTGCTGTAATAAAGATGTATGGAGACATATGAGGCTCTTCATTGGACACGACAAAAACATCAAATTGACATGGACCCAGGACAGCAGCTTTACACACCCATGATAGAAAGATAGAAAACATTGCGACTGCTGTGATAGAGATGTATGTAGACATCTGAGGCTCTTCATTGGACACAACAACAACAGAAAATTGGCATGGACCCAGAGATGCAGCTTTACACACCCAAAATAGAGGGCATTTTGACTGCTGTGATAGAGATGTATGGAGATATCTGAGACTCTTCATTGGACACGACAACAACAGAAAATTGACATGGACCCGTAGCAGCAGCTTTACACATCCAAGATAGTGGACATTGCGACTGCTGTGATAGAGAGATGTATGGAGACATCTGAGGCTCTTCATAGGACACGACAACAACAGAAAATTAACATAGACCCGTAGCAGCAGCTTTTCACATCCAAGATAGTGGACATTGTGACTGCTGTGATAGAGATGTATGGAGACATCTGAGGCTCTTAATTGGACACGACAACAACAGGAAATTGACAAGGACCCAGAGCAGCAGCTTCGCACACCCAAGATAGTAGACATTGCATCCGCTGTGATAGAGATGTATGGAGACATATGAGGTCTTCATTGGACACAACAACAACACCAGAAATTTGACATGGACTCAGAGCAGCAGCTTTATACACCCAAGATAGTGGACATTGTGACTGCTGTGATAGAGATGTATGGAGACATCTGAGGCTCTTCATTGGACACGACAACAACAGAAAATTGGCAAGGACCCAGAGCAGCAGCTTTGCACACCCAAGATAGTGGACATTGCATCCGCTGTGATAGAGATGTATGGGGACATATGAGGCTCTTCATTGGACACGACAACAACAACATATTTGCATCCCATAATGAAATCGCATAGAATATAGATTATATAACAAATACTAAAACGGAATTAGAGCATATCTCTCTGGGGCGTATTTACCAGGATATGTTGGAGTATATGGTTCATATTTGTCTAATAAAAGTTTAATATTATCAGTTTTTTAATAATTATTTATTGATATATATAGAAGTTCACATTGTCAATATTGTAACCTAGAAAATAAGGAAAGACAAACCTTCGAATTGCACAGTAATTTAATGAAAAATTAAAATTTACAAAATATGAAAGAATCAACGAGAATCAGTTTACCGAGTAACTAAATATAAATATAAAATTGATAATATGTCAATAAAATATTACATATTTCACTGCAATATTAATCTAATGTGAATATTATTTTTGTAGGCGGCATGGAATTCTAAGCGGAGTCAGACAACAAATTATTTATCGTAAAATCAACTTTTAATTACATTTATTTAATACAAATTATCAGAAGTTGTTTTCTTGTTCTATATTACATATTGATATATTATAGTATAAATATTTATATATTATATGATTTATATTTAGAATGATATATAATTATTTTTATATTATATATGACTACAAATAATGTGATATTAATGTTAATTTATATCATTTTAATAAAGTATATTTTATAAGCATTATATTTATAAGATGATTATTATAACTTCATATTTGAATTAAATAGTTTCTAAACAAATTTTGAAAAACTTATAATGAAAATATGAAAAATTAATAATAAATCTAGAAATAAAATATATTTAGTAAACTAGCGGATGTACCCGACTTCGCCCGGGTTTTACCCGAGTAAAGGTTTGTTTAACGAACATTTGTTAAAACAATTCTCTATAAACTTATTAAAAAATAATAGATATTTTTGATAATTTGAAACTCGTAAATTTGAATCTCTCGATAAAGTGAACATTTTTCCCCGGTCCCTTGAAAAATACTAGATAAGTTGAATAAAATCAATATTAATTGGTTCCCTCGGTAATTGGAAGTTAAAGGAATAGTATCTTGTCTTGGAATTGTATCATTATTCTTGTATCAAATAAATTGCCGTGTCATCCTGAATTTTGTCTTTCCTAATTTTCTATATTACAAAATCATCATTTTATCTAATGAACATTTTTTCCCGGTCCCTTGAAAAATACTCAATAAGTTGAATAAAATCAATATTAATTGGTTCCCTCAGTAATTGGAAGTTAAAGGAATAGTATCTTGCCTTGGAATTGTATCATTATTCTTGTCCCAAATAAATTGACGTGTCATCCTGAATTTTGTCTTTCCTAATTTTCTACATTACAAAATCATCATTTTATCTATTCTCCCAATATATATGTTGTAGATAAATGATAAAACTAACTTTGACTTGTGCGCAATTAATAGGTAGAAAATCTTACTTTTGATAAATAATCATCATCATTTAGTTAAATCTACAAATCTGCAAATAACTCTAAGGATATTCAAGATATTCAAGAAATTATTTTTCAAAATCCTTCCCGGGGATATACCTAATAATATCCCAAAATTTAACGGCGATTGGATGTATGGGTTTTGAATTTATAGAGTACAGACAGACATTAAATGTTATATATATATAGATGTCAAAAGTTATATTTCTTTTTTTGTTGTTTTATATATCAATATTAACGAAAGTGAGTATTTTGGAACAGATGCACTTTAATTCATATTAATAGGAAAGACTCACAACAGATGTCTATGTCTGAGATTGAAACTACTTTATTATAATGTCCATATAAGATTATATAAAGTTAAATACTGAATAAAATATAAATATGGATAAATATGATTATATAATGATAAATCTATATATATAAAATTGAATGTCTGTCTGTCTGTCTGTACTCTATAGATTCAAAAACCATACATCCAATCGCCGTGAAATTTTGGGATATTATTAGGTATATCACCGGGAAGGTTTTGGAAAAATAATTTCATGAATATTTTGAATATCCTTAGAGTTATTTGCAGATTTGTAGATTTAACTCGCAAGCAGCGCCCCCATTGTGACGATGATAACAAGTTTTCTTATCACTAAGTTTGTTATCTTAAAGATTATTTATCAAAAGTAAGATTATCTCAGGATGACACGGCAATTTATTTGAGACAAGAATAATGATACTATTCAAGGCGAAGATACTATTCCTTTAACTTCCAATTACCGAGGGAACCAATTAATATTGATTTTATTCAACTTATCGTGTATTTTTCAAGGTACCGGGAAAAAATGTTTACTAGATAAAACGATGATTTTGTAATGTAGAAAATTAGGAAAGACAAAATTCAGGATGACACGGCACACAGGGACCGGGAAAAAATGTTCACTTTATCGAGAGATTCAAATTTACGAGTTTCAAATTATCAAAATATATCTTTTTTTTATAGGTTTATAGAGAATTATTTTAACAAATGTTCGTTAGACAAACCTTTACTCGGGTAAAACCTCGGGCGAAGCCGGGTACGTCCGCTAGTGTATGAATAAATAGATATAAATATATAAAATAATTGATAAATATACATATATATAAATATATACAGTCTTCATTGGCTATGTCTGAAATTCTCTAATGGGTTTTAAAAATCTCCAGATATTGTCTATTCTCCAATTTAATATGAGTTATATTCGGAGAGATATCATAGACTTTTAATACTCAGGTGAAATGGTAAACCAAGGTACGATTGGAGCGATAATATAATATAAAGATCTGGAATTAGAATAAAATATAAGAAATCAACAAAAGATAGAGCTCAAAAAGATGAAATCGTTGTTGAATGATGATTGTCCTCCATACTTGTAACTCTCATAGTTTCGAGAACGAAATATGTGAATCAATCTTGCTTTTTTGAAACTTCAGAAGAATCCAGAATTCGATGTCTAATTAACGGTTCAACTCACCCCAAGAAAACGGCATGTAGGCATCATGTTTCTTGATTGATGCTCCACCAGGCTCCAGGAATCTGTCTGGGTTGAAGTCTTCAGCATTCTCCCAATAAGCCGGGTCCATGTGGATCCTCTGAATGACGGAGAAGATGATGGTTCCTGCAGGGATACAATGTCCGGCCACGTGGATCTCTTCACTGGTGCTGCTCTCACAATTGGCTCTCTCACTTTATATCCATACTGGCTTTTATGTAAATACAGTTAAAATAAAGAAGATCAGTAGGCTTTTTTACTGGCGACAAAGACATCTTCTGTTTGTACAATTCAATCAGTGGCAAACTGACGACAAAGACATAGCTTAATTAATACAAGTGAAACAATAGCAATCTTGAAAGGGAATTTTGACCGATAAAGTGTTTATGCTTTCTTCAATATTAGAATACACTTATCCGAAGAAAGATTTTTTTTAAAAGGGACGATACTATTTTTCTCTTAAGAGAGAGAGAGAGAAAGATGAATCTTATCTTACTTGATAAACCTCAAAATAAAAGCTATAATTATCTTGACATTTATGTGTCTAAACATTTCTATATTAGAACCTAAATTTAAAAGAACTTGGCTTTTTTCATTATAATAAATAATTACAATCTATATATTTTTATTTATTAATCAACCAGGGGCGCGATATTGAAATTTCTGCGCCTATTACAGAGGAAACAAACAAAACAACAAACAAATGAAACCTAGTATTAAATATTTAAATATTTAAATGTATTAATCGACAGAGTACATAAAATTTATATAGACAAAGTGGCTGATGTAAGAGATTTAAAGGATGTAGATCAGGGAACAATTACAATCTATGTATGGTGGTGGTCTTGTGAGTTTAATGCCTCTCTAGAAGAATTCTTCTACATTGGACGATCTTTGCAGCCGTTCTTTCAAGTCCATATAATCTAGATTTCCTCTAATAGTTGGTCTCTGCAAGTATCCCTCTTGTTCTCACATCACTGGAATTGTCTTCTCTTTGGAATTTGAGAGAATCCAAAATATCGAATGCCATTCATCTAATATTATCATTCTAAATGATTTATGCTCATTTCTTCTTACACCTTTCTAAAAACTTTCAACCTCAATTTTGTCATGAGAAAATAATAATAGAGTTGGTCAATAGAATTTTTTTAAGACAACGATCATTATTAAGAGAACGATCCTACAAGCTATCGGGCAAGACGTCCTTCTACGGGTACAGAATTACATGAGTGGGTTTATATATATGCATTTTATGACATCGCAAGTGTCCCTAGGAGGATATGGCGCTTCAAATTGAAATAAAATAACAATATATGCGTATTTAGAATTTGTAAAGAGTTATCGACCTATTTCATTAATTTCTAACTTATCAAAAATATTTGAAAAAATTTTGAAAAATAAAATATACGAATACTATGAAAAAATGATCTCCTTAGCCCCAGACAACATGGTTTCTTGAAGAATAAGTCAACAACAACCTATTTGAAAGAAATCACAAAGATCATAATGGAACATAGACAGAAACAACTAGTCACGCTGATTGCAATTGATATACAAGGAGCGTTTGATAATACATGGTGGCCAGCCTTTTTTAAAAAATTAGACGAAGACAATTTACCAGTTGAATTGATCAAAATTTTACGTTCTTTTTTGAAAAATAGGAAAACGATTTTCAAGTATAATAATATGAAAGTTTCAAAGATATTAACAAAGGGCTGTCCTCAGGGTGGACCATTGTCTCCGTTGTTATGGATGATATATTTAAATGATCTGCTAACTAATTTGCAATCACCAAACTCTGAAATCATTTGCTATTCTGATGATGTAACAATTATATGTTGGAATAATGGGTTAAAAATCTAAAAAAGTCGATTGAGTTTAATTTGGAAAAGATAGATCAATGGTGTAATGATAATAAGCTAAATATCAATCTTGATAAAACTAGTATATTTTACACTTACACAATAAAGACAAATTTTCAATTAATTTTAGAGACAATATAATTGTGCCCGTAGAAGAAATTAAAATTCTTGTAATTACGATTGCGAATAATAGAAGGAAAAACAAATTGAATTTTGGCATTCACCTTAACATTATACTAAACAAAACCCAAAGATTAAAAAAATCTCTTTTTTCAATATGTGGAAAATCTTGTGATCTTAGCAGCCAAAAAAGGCTTACACTTTATAAATCTATAATAAGACCAACGTTAACTTACGAAACAGAAGTATGGTTTGAATTTATTAGCAAAAAATATATGTACAAACTGAACTCAATGCAATATCAAATTCTGCTATGTTGTACCCAAACATATAAAACAACCAGTTATAACTGTGTTCACACATTAGCCAATATTCCTTTGATCATTGATTATATGGAATCTAGAATTATAGGTTATATATATAAATATGAATAATTTATCAACAGAAGATAAACAATTTTATGATTTGTATATTCCAGGTATACTCAAAGATTTCATAATATCAAGGATCAATTTACTGAAAAAGAATACTAATCAAACATTTCAAAGTTTCTTTCCTTATGATATTCCGAAATATTTTCAACCAAACTATTATAATTCACAATTTATCACATATCATGAAATTTTCAGGTTTTTTCTTAAGAAAATTCAGGCTGTGCAAGATTCGACATGTTTCTGTGGATTGGGGGAACAAACTTCAATACATCTCTTGCTAGAGTGTCCTGTCTTTCAAGATTACAGAGTCAACAACAGTTTAATAGCTTTAGTCCCTAGTGATTTGATTTCAAGTAAGGACACATATATAAAATATAATTTCCTTTGTAAATATATTTTGGATTTCATTAGGAAAAATTGTCTTTGATGTAACGATCTCAAGGAAATATTGGACATATCTTGTGGTTGTAAACAATATATAGGTGTATGCGTGTATATGTGTGTATATATGTATATATTTTTAAATTTAATGATGTAACTGTAAATAAAATTCAAAGAATATCTCTATATATGTAAATAATATATATGAATCTTTCTAAGTCGCTTTCTGTGTATCTTTCCATGTTGAATATTTTCTTTGTATATATGTATGTACATTTAGCGCGAGTGTCCCTAGGGGGACATAGCGTTTTGAATTGAAATAAATAAATAAATAAATCATCTCCCTATTTGCTATATAAGAAGAAACACAAGTCAGGGAGAATAGCTTCTTTTATAAGAGAACGATCGTACAAGCTATCGGGCAAGACGTCCTTCTACGGGTACAGAATTACATGAGTGGGTTTATATATACAGTGCGGCAAATAATTTTTAAGACTCGCGCTAGATAAAGGCCAATAGCAGAGCCAGTTATGAAATTGCGCATGCGTATATATATTCGAAGCCTTATCTAGCGCGTGGCTTTGTTTCAGCCATTTTGGTTAACTCTTTAAAAACATACAGGCGATTTTTGAAAAGTAAAATATTTTGTTCGTCGGAATTCTGAGATGGAACAGAGAGCGGTCATTAAATTTAATGCAAAACTTGGTAGAAGTGCATCGGAAACATATATTTTGATGAAGCAAGTTTATGGTACGTTATGTTTGAGTATATCAAATGTTTTCATTTGGCACAAACGTTTTTCGGATGGAAGAAATACGCTAGAAGATGATAAGCATACTGGACGACCAAGTTCTTCAAAGACACCAGAAAGTATAGAAAAAGTGCGAGAATTTGTTGAAAACAATGATGGCAGAGGTTTTACACATCAACAAAGAAACGATTCGAACCATTCTGCATGAAGATTTAGGTAAAACTAAAGTCTGTACTAAATTTGTTCCACACACTTTAACGGGCGAGCAGAAATCAGTGTGAATTGCACATTGCAGGGACATCATTTCTGCCTATGAAAATAATTCAAACTTCCTGAAATCAATTGTTACGGGTGATGAAACATGGTGTTTTCAGTATGACCCAAAGACAAAGCGCCAAAGTGCCGAATAGAAGTCAAAAAACTCTCCACAAGCCAAAAAAACGCGAAAAGTGCCATCAAAAATCAAAACAATGCTGATTACCATTTTCGATAGTAGAGGTATTATCCACAAAGAATTTGTTCCCGCTGGACAAACCATTACTGGAGAGTATTATTTAAACTTTTTGAAACGTTTGATTGCCAGAATTCGTCGCATTCGTCCAGAATATCGCGATGAAGACAGTTGGTGTTTGCTGCATGATAATGCACCGAGTCACTCCTCACTCATTGTTCGTCGCTTTTTGGCCAAAAATAACGTCTGTGTGTTGAATCATCCTCCGTACTCGCTTTATTTAGCACCATGTGACTTTTATTTATTTCCAAAAATAAAATTGAAGTTAAAAGGTTGTTTTTTTTTTATGATATCCCGACAATCCAGAGAGCTGCGACGAGCACTTTGGAGGCGATTCCTCAAAATGGCCTGCAAGAGGCATTTAATTCCTTATTAAATCGGTGTAACATATGTATTGAATCCAGAGGGGATTATTTTGAATAAAAAAATAGTAGAAATTGAATTAGCTTGTTTACGTTTTATTTTACAAACCCATTCTTAAAAATTATTTGCCGCACTGTATATATGCATTTTATGGCAGCGCAAGTGTCCCTAGGAGGACATGGCGCTTCAAATTGAAATAAAAAACAATATATGCATTTTCATGAAAGATTTTTAACATAATTCTATGAAAGTTGCTGAAAGTTCGTGGTTAGACTTTCTGGATTAATCAAGAATGGGTATTTGGCCAATTCTGGAATAATTAGAAATCAACAGAATAGTTTATGAATAAGCGATAGAACTCTTCCTGTTTAGATAATCAAATAAAGTAAATCACGAAGGAAGATGAGTTTCTTTTTAAGAAACTCATCTCCCTTCGTGATTTACTTTATTAGAATAGTTTATATTTATTCCGATAGGTGGAGCAAGTCATCAGCAACTTTCAGTTGCACGATAAGAAGATGCCTTTTGCTAGATGCTAGATGTTGTAATGTAGTGAAACGTACTATCGTTGGATGTTGACGGGCACAACTGTTCTCCACCGCTGAGCCTCCGCAAGCACCGCCCCCACGTACGGTAGGCGTGACCGGTCCTCCCACTCGGGCTCGGCCCCTCCCAGCTCGGCGTCGATCTCAGCGTGGAGGCGGGCCTGGGAGGCGGGGCTAGCAGCCATGGCCACCAACGCCCACTGGACGCTCACTCGTACCGTGTCCGAGCCGGCAGCGAACAGGGCCTGGATGTTGCCCAGGAGCATACGTGCTGTCACACATAGCATTATTTTCTACTTGAGAATGCACAAAAATATTATATAATATATATATCAAAATACGAAACTATTATAGACGCGTATTATTCTTTTAAAAATAAAGCAATTTATACTACCCTTATCACAATGGAAAAATTAATAGGAGGGCACTTCCGGGACCTCTAGTTTATATGTTTCTATGTACTTCTGTAGAAAGGTAGAGATGCTCGAAAGCTCGAGATTACGTTAATTTTGAGCCCCAATGGTCGCATGAAATCTGTAGCATTTGTGTGACAAATTGTTGTTGCTGTTGTTATTGTATTTACCTAATATTCATTTTTATCCTTTTCATTTTTTCCGTAAGTGTAGATTTTGTTGAAGTTTGCAGCGATTTTCCCTTCTCGCTACTTTATTTGATCGAATACCTGTTTCTTAAATCTCCTCAATGGTATCAACAGCTGTGATCAACCTACTTGTGAAACTTTTGGCCTCGTGGGAGTCCATTACATCAAGGTAGGCGTCGATGTAGTCACGGGGCGATCCTGGGACTCTGGAATCTTCGTGGCTCTGGATTTCTTTCCTGAAAACACTTCAAGTCCTGTGGCGTACTGAAGACCTTTATTACAAACCTAGAACTACAGGTATAGCGCGCTGTATATTAGATATTTCTCAGACTTCAACTTTATTACATATTGTCACAGCCTGTATAAACTCATGAAATCATTTTTCATTATCAGTTCATCATCAACACAGTTCTTTTTTCTCATTTTTTCTCTCTTTCTCCTTAGTAATATCATATGACTATTCTAATCACGGCCTAAAATTATTGTATATATATATATATATATATTAAAAATAAAAAAGGCATTTCCTGACCACGAGCACATGTGCTTTTTAGATGGCAGAGCGCCATCTAGTGGAGCAAAAATAAACTAAACGTTTATTTATTTTTTTATTTTTATTATCAACACCTGACCCACTTATCTTTTATTTTTTTTCTATTGTTTTTTCATATATATATTTTTCAGGATGCCTTAATGACCAATTTTTTTGGTCGTTGAGGTACAGCTTGCACCACGCTGATGAGGGCCAACAGCCCGAAACGCGTCCGTGGTTAGCTTTTCTTGATTAATCAAGAATGGGTATTTGGCCAATTCTGGAATAATTAAAAATCAACGAGAATAGTTGATATTTATTCCGATAGATGGCGCCAGCCATCAGCAACTTTCAGTTGCACGATAAGGAGATGCCTTTTTCTTAATATATATATATATATGAAAAAATAGTAAAAATGTAATATTGTACTGGGATAAGGTGCATAAATTAAGAAAAAGGCATCTCCTTATCGTGCAACTGAAATTGCTGATGGCTTGCGCCATCTATCGGAATAAATATCAACTATTCTCGTTGATTTTTAATTATTCCAGAATTAGCCAAATACCCATTCTTTATTAATCAAGAAAAAGCTAACCACGGACGCGTTTCGGGCTGTTGGCCCTCATCAGCCTGGTGCAAGCTGTACCTCAACGACCAATAAATTGGGCATTAAGGCATCCTGAAAAATCATGAAACGGGTATTTAAGGCCAGAATTGCGTGAGAACGCTACACAATGTGAAAAATAGTACAAATGTAATTTTGTACTGGGATAAGGTGCATAAATTAAGAAAAGGGCATCTCCTTATCGTGCAACTGAAAGTTGCTGATGGCTTACGCCATCTATCGGAATAAATATCAACTATTCTCGTTGATTTTTAATTATTCCAGAATTGGCCAAATACCCATTCTGGAATAATTAAAAATCAACGAGAATAGTTGATATTTATTCCGATAGATGGCGCAAGCCATCAGCAACTTTCAGTTGCACGATAAGGAGATGCCTTTTTCTTAATATATATATATATGCATAGACAAATGTAAAGGCATACATATATGACAGCGCAAGTGTCCCTAAGAGGACATAGCGCTTTAAATTGAAATAAATAAATAAATTTTGAAGTTTCAAACTAAATCATTTTGATTTTATTATATTATCAAGTATGATATTTTTCAATGATATAAATTGATTCTATTTCGTTATTCACTCGTCTTCCTTGTTACTGGAATAATAAAGCCTCATCCTTTAATGGGAACTCGTTCTGGAATGTTTTAAGGCAACATGGACACCAGTGAATATCTACATCTCAAGGTTTAACAATATTATAATTACATATTTGTTTTTATTATCAATTTGTAAAACATGACTTAAGCGAGTTCCCACTATGCAGTCTATCGCGTTTCAATGGGGTACGATTAATCCAAAATTTTGAGATGAAATTGTCTCTTTTTCGCTATTCGCTCATCTTCCTTGTTATTTTAATAATAAAGCCTCATCTTTTAATTCGAACTCGTTTTAGACTTTTACGGTTACATGGATACAAGTGAATATCTACATCTCAAGGTGTAGCAATATTAGAGAATTACCTATTTGTTTTTATTATAATTTTGGAAAACATCACTTAAGCGATTTCCCACTACGCAGTCTATCGCGTTACAATAGGGTACGACTAAACCAAAGATTTGAGATTGAATTGTCTCAATTTCGCTATTCACTCATCTTCCTTGTTACTGGAATAATAAAGCCTCATTCCTTTAATGGGAACTCATTCTGGACTGTTTTACGGTTACATAGATACAAGTGAATATCTACATCTCAAGGTGTAACAATATTAAAATTATTAGAGACGGAATCGCCTGACATCATCTTGAAGAAGGAATAAAAGTTAACGCGACGTGTTTCTTTTATGAAACTCTTCGCTATTAACTTTCATTCCTTCCTCAATATTAAAATTACACATTTGTTTTTATTATCATTTTGGTAAACATGACTTAAGCGATTTCCCACTACGCAACCAACCTCGTTACTATGAGGTATGACTAAATCAAAGATTTGAGATGAAGGCAGAATACTCACTTCACAAAGTCCTCCATACGGTCGATGTACTTGTTGACCGGATGTCTACGGAAGATGCCAAGAACCGTGTAAAGACGTTTAAGTGCGGGCAGGAAGGCGTGGGCGGCGGTCTGCAGGAAGAAGGCGGTGACCACGGCCAGCATCTCACTGAGGAACGGCCCCAGGGGGTCGCCCCGCCTCAACCGTCGGCCGAACACCAGCGTGAATATGTTATTCGACATACTGGCGGTGAGGAGGGGCCTAGCGTCAATGGGGGCGGAGCCTGTAGACTCCACCTCCTCGAGGAGAAGTCGTACCTCCGCCTGCACCGCATTCCCTCCTTTTATAACTATACATAGTATTTAGAAAGGAACTATATAATCAACATATATTGTTGTTGTTTCTTATCCCCTTGTGTAAAGATTACACGAATTCCAATCTCATGGAATGGGGTGTAAGGGTACAGCTTTCGTTGATCATTGCACCATAATCCAGGCACACTTTGGTGAAATTCTGACTTTGCCTGTATAATCAACATATAATTATCAAGATGAATATAGAATGCTGTGATACAACCAAATCTAACATAAAGTTGCAGTACGATGAAATTCATCTACCTTTAATTATACATAAGAATAATGTATTATGTTTTTCGCCTTTGTAAAAAAAACTTTCTTAATATTGCAAAAAGAAAAGAACCACAACACCAGTTTAAAAAAAAATAAAAACAAGTTTAATACATTGTTCTGATGCATAATTAAAGTGAGTGATGCCTCTGTAGGCACATAAGAAAATCTGTCTTAGGTGATTTTATGTCTAAACCGTCGGTTTTTATTATTATTTTTTTTTATATAATTGCTGTTCTGACAGAGATATCAAACGTGTTTTATCTGTATTTTAAAATATGAAAAGGAATTATAATATATTAGATATTAAACTTTAATGAGAGAGTGATATCATCTCGGGATAAATTAGAATGTCCAAGAGAGGTTGGCTTTGGTAATCTCTGTGAGGTAGACATGTTTCATGTTTTAAGGCGATACAATTTTAAACTATTTTTTACCTCTCATTTCTTTATCAAATGTATATTATTTTACTTATTTATCTATTTCAATTTGTGTTTTTTTTTTATTATATATAAGTTTTCTATTATTATTTCATTTATAATTTGAATAAATATATATATAAGGTTTGTAAAACAGCAATAATCGTGCCAGGAAATATCCTCATTGGCTACGATATCGTCTATGCACAAAGCTATATAAAATATTATCAAAAATTATTTTGCCAGCCATCTTAAGAAGATCAATATATAAATGCGCAAGAAAATCCAAAGTAGAGCTATTCCTTTGATAAATAATTCCATGTTCTTCTTAATATTATAATGATAATTTTATCAAAAATAAATTTTATATATTATATTTATTTGTCAGATAATAAGAAGACATATATTGGATTTAATAAAAGATTTATTTGCCAATATTTCGGTTGGCTGAACGCCAAACCTTTATCAAGGCATTACATTTTTCTATACACAAACTCGGCGCCGCATAGTGTTATAATATCACAGTTGATATAATTTTAAAAATACAAAGTAGGTTAGGTAGGGGAAATTGTGCAAGCAAAAATTATTATAAAAGTTACAATCAGAATATATATAATTATAATAATCTTTGCTTGCACAATTTCCCCCACCTACTTTGTATTTTTCAAATTATATCAACTATGATATTATAACACTATGCGGTGCTGAGTTTGTGTATACAAAAATGTAATGCCTTGATAATGGTTTGGCGTTCAGCCAACCGAAATATTGGAAAATAAATATTTTATTAAATCCAATATATGCCTTTTTATTCTCTAATGAATTGAATATGGATTGCTCTAGTTTCAAAACAATATTTATTTGTGTATACCAATTTGTGTTGAATCAATGCAATGTATTTGATGTATATGTAAAAATGTTTTACTCTGGCTATTCAACAACGATACAATCAACCCGATTATACGAACTCTCTCTTCTTCTAATTCCAAAGATTTCTAATAATTTGAGTTTACGGCATGTGATAGGTTCGTTATAGGTTAGTTATAGGTCCGTGCTTGTATACCTGTTTAATAAGCTAACCAGTAGAGTGTTCTTCAAATTAAAGATTTACTGGCCGAAATATCTTATTCTTCTTTCTTATCTCCACTCAATCATATTAGGATATCAAGTTGTGATCCTTTATGGTGTCTGTTTGATAACCACCATGACTGGGTGAAGTGGAATGCATCTGCTTTGTCATTAAGACTGTAAGCACTACTCAGTGGCAGGCCGACCCTAAGTATCTTTAATTTGAAGAACTATGAATGCCGGCCAGGCAGCCTCTATATTTACAGTATATTGTTGATATATGTTTAGATATTGATGTTTCAAACCCACTTTAAGATTGTCCAGCAGCCTCGACTGTCCCATTCCAAGCACCCGCAGAGTGTTGAGGAAGAACTTGCGTTGTTCAGACCACTCCTCGCCGTTCACAATCACAAAACCTGCGTCACACATTTCAGTTTCATAATCTTATCATCAATATATTTATATGTTTACATGTTATTATAATAGGAAACTATTATAGACGTGTATGATTCTTTTTAAACATAAAACAATTTTCTACTGATCTTACTGCAATAAAAAATTAATGGAAAGGCCTTGGCGCATCAGTGGTGAACCCTCCTAGCGGTTTCACCAGATTAATCTGCTGAGAGGGTTCACCACTGATAAGCAAGGCCCTCCCATCAATTTTCCATTGCAGTAAGGGCAGTAGAATCGTTTAATTTTTAAAAGAATCATACGCGTCTATAATAGTTTCGAATTCTCATAACAGATGGCGCGCTAATGTATAATTACATGTTCTTATTGACTCTTCCATTTTTTTATACATATACTCTCAAATAAAACTATGCCTGTCTATTTGACAGGATTTAAACCAGTAATCCGTTGGAAGCTGAGACTTGATTTGAAACGATTGTTCATAGACTCACATGGAAGGTCTAAACCCCAAATCCAACACGCACGCAATAAGACTTTAAGCTTTTTAAATAATAAACTCTCAGTCGCCACTTTGAAGCGGATTAGAAGCTTACAGGAGAGATTCCACAAAAATAAAGCGGAATGATAGTTCTTGGATAGTGACTAGTGGCAGTGGTCTCTTATTGGAGGTTGGATAAGTCCAGATATGCCATGTTACATTGTTGGCCTCTCAGACAGGTGATCGCTTATCACAAGGACCCCTCACACTGGTCGCTCGGTGTTAATGAAAACACTGATAAGTCACGCATTGTAAACTTATGTTGTTCTTTCATTGCAGTGAGGTATAAAGGAAACATATAGATTTTTATTTTTTAAATAACGTCGAAAAAGAGCTATTTGTCCTTATTGTTTGTGGAAGACCATTTCTCGATGTGCAAATATTCTAAAACCCTTACGTATTATTAAGAAAAATAGGCATTTCCTGATCGTGCAACTAAAAGTTGCTGATGGCTTGCGCCATCTATCGGAAAAATATCAACTAATCGTTGATTTTTTAGTTATTCCAGAATTGGCCAAATACCGTTTCTTGATTAATCAAGAAAAGCTAACCACGTACGCGTTTCGGGCTTTTTTCTTTTCTTACGCATTATGTTTCTTCATTACGAAAACACTCTTGGATTATAATTCTGCCTGTTGAAGAGCGAGAGCTCGAAAGTTCGTGGTGTTTTGGTAATAAAGAAACATATTGTGTAAGGTTTTTCGAATATTTTTATAAAAGTAAATCTCAAATTTCTTATATCTGAAAATATGCAAATATTTTCTACTATGCATTATTTTCTACTAAAAAATTGTAATTTCAAATGAACTGAATCTTATATAGGGTGTTTTAGTTATAGCGGGGGCTGGTAGGTTAAACTTCAGGAAACCATTAAATAAGTTTAGAATTAAAAACTATTTTAGACGCGTAAGATTCTTTTTGAAATTAAACAATTTCTACTGCCCTTACTGCAATGGAAAATTTAATGATGTTTCACACATGAAACAAACTTCTACTGGGATGAAAAAAATATTGGGAGGGCTTGGCTCATCAGTGGTGAATCCTCCCAAAAGTTTCGCCAATTCAATCTACCAGATCGCGTTTAGAATTATTGTGTCAGGTCGAATATTTTTACCTGTGAAGTCTAATTGTGCTATGCCCATCGGGATTTGGAAAATTTCTATCTGAAATAAATACATATATATTACAATATAATATAATGTGGCTTTGTGATTTTAAAACGATATTTGAAAATTATCCCGCATGTGTTTCTCTCCAACGAAAAATCAAAATTCATTTCAAGGAGAAATAACGATTATTTCTGACCTTAAGGATGAGGTATGAAAGGATGAATTGTGAAGAGTAATTAAAAACGGAAAAATAAAATTACCATCCCTGGACACTTTTATTTTTCCGTTTATCATTACTCTTCACAATTCATCCTTTCATACCTCATCCTTAAGGTTAGAAATAATCGTTATCTCCCCTTGAAATAAATTTTAATTTTTCGTTGGAAAGAAACACATGCGGTATAATTTTCAAATGTCGTTTTAAAATATACATATTTATATTCGACAAAATTCTGTACAGCAACTAGAAAAAAAAGGAAATTACCTTCTGTACGTATTTCTGTCAAATGTACATATGAAATTTTGCATTAGTTCAACAATTGTGTGTGAAAACATACTTGTAAAATAAAAAACTTACTTGTCCCCGTATCTCGAATTTCAAAAGTAGATGAAGGCGGACGTTCCAAAGTTTCTCTCATTTTGAAAGCCTCACGGACAACTTTGTAACTTCCCAGTAGAACGACGTATCTCGACCCCATCTGAAGCCTGTGGAACATCCACAATGACAGAGCTACCTGGCTGATCTAGGATCCTCAACTTACCCAACCACATCCCCGTACCGATGGAAGAGTTTGTTGAACGCGGCTAGGGGACTTCTTCCTAGGAAGGGAAGGTATCCCAGTACTGGTAGACCCCATGGTCCAGGAGGTAGAGCTCTTGATTTCCCTCCAGGGCCCCAGTAGACGACCACTATCAGCGCGAGCAGGAGGACTACAAGCCCGGCAATCAGCATGTTCTTTGTTTGTTGTTGGTCGCTAACTCGGCCTCTTATTCCAACTGGGAGATAAGAGTGCGGGCGCCCTCGACGTCACGCCTGGGGTGTAATCCAAACATTCCTAGAGGATATCTGCTTATCTTGAGCCTAGTAACAGAGCCGTTCTGTTTTCAAATTAGATCCCGTGATCCCTTGTTGCCCAATATTCAGTTTGTTGTAGTCAGTACCAACCTTATTTACACATGATAAACAAGGCTAGAGATCTCTGCATATACGGTGTGTACACCACATGTCAATACATATAGAAGCAGTTAGACTTTGCAATTAAAATTTGTCATAAACCCGTTTTGATTACTTGCAGACACTTGTTGGATATGTGGAAAAATCGAGGCTACCGAAGCGGGGAAAAGGCGCTTAGCTCTTCGCAAAAAACTCTAGAGGGACTGAATACCTTCCTTCCAGTTCTAATCGATTTCTTCAACAGCAAACAACAACAAAAAGCTTTATTAAGACCTTTCAGTCTTATACAGATTCCCCAAGCATAAATATAGGATACATGCAGGAAAAAGGTAATAGTACCTTAATGACAATTGACAATTAAAAATAGTTTATTGACATATAGTCAACAGCAAAAAGAGAGTTTACAGAGTTTTAAATAGTAGGGAAAATATTTACACCAGACGAGGCCTTCTCCAAAGAGACGTCTGGATCTTGTCAGGAGATTAAAGTCGCCTTGAGTGTGCACAGGCCCTTGTCAATGGCGGAGTTCTTGTCTCCAACATGCTCAATGACGATGTTGAGGAATTCGGAGAGGATTACCTTGTTTCCAGGCGAGAGTTCCTCGAGAAGTATCATCCTTTCTTGGCTGTCTAGAATCCCACCAATAGTACCTTAATGGTAATATGATATTTATATACCTGAAAAATTATATAAAAGACAATCAAGCTGATAAATAGATTAATGTGGGTAATTTGGAGGAAAGGAAATTTATTATACATGGATTTACTACGGATTCACAGCAAATGATGATAAAAAAGCAAAAGCTAATCACAATCAATATTGAGATAATAAAATTTATACATTATAATTAAGACAATTGAGCTCATAAACAGATTTGAAAGGGCAAATCCGAAGAAAAAATACAAAATAAAGGAAAATGAAAAAAAAAAAAAAACTCGAATTTACATATTTATTATTTTTTTTTTTTTATTGGGATAGCTAGGAGTCTGTCACAAGACTCCTCACGTGACCCCTCACGCGGGGGGACTTGACATCGTGTCCGTCTATGAGATATAAAGAGTTAAACCCAGTAGTGTTCTGTTTGGAAGTTTTATAGGCTAAAGTCGACGTCTACATACATAGAAAGCATGTCGACGAGTGTCATGTTCAGTCTCTCAGTCAAACCATTTGTCTGTGGATGGTAGGCTGACGTAAATCAACGTACAGTTCCGCAGAGTTTGTTGATCTCCTTTATTGTTGTTAATATAAACCCTTCGGTATAATTATTAACAAAAGACAATTCGCTGAGGGAAAAGTTTCTTCTATGTATATCTGCAATACAAGCTTTCGAGCTCAACAGCCCTTCGACAGGTATATGAGCCCGAAAGCTTGTATTGCCGATATACATTAAAGAAACCTTTCCCTCATCGAATTGTCTTTTGTTAATAATCTCTTTTATTGTTTACTATATAAACACGCTATCTGAAAGTATTTTTTTGGAGTATTCCAGTATTCACGTTTTCTACTATGAACTTACCTACTTCCCCCGCACTTCCATTTGGCATTGCTTTATTCATTGCGTACCTAGATAGACAGTCTGCTGCGGCCACGATTCATTTATTGTCATTTTTCGAGGTCGGGAATCTTCCCAACAAATTTATTTCGACCCTCTGAAAAGGTCGGGCGAACAGGTGGGATCGGCATGCTTAAACCCTTCAGTGTAGCATATATAAGCAAAATTGTCCAAAACAGTATTAGAGCTTTAAAAAGCGGTATGATAGATTAAATTGCCGAAATCGCTGGGAGGGTTCACCAGTGATGAGCCAAGCCCTTTCAATATTGTTTATTCGAAGTACTAATATTAGAAGTTTGTTTATGTGTAACAGAAACATTCGTGATTCAATGATTTTATTACTTATATCTTTTTCTCGGATTGTTTTCTAAGGACCTACACGTCTTATGAATATGACTCTTCACCTCATTAGATTTTCGGGCTCGCGTCTTTAATGCGGCTCGGCGCATGAATTCCGCCTTTTGTCCGAATATTTTTCCAAGAAATCTTCTTTAAAAGAATTCACGGATTCCCAGTTGTCCTCGTTGTTGATGAAACACTACTGGGCCGTTCCTTCCAAGTAGAGGTTGGCCAGGCTGTTGTCACACCGCTCATGTCGAGCTATCCTCGTCTAATCCTTCAGCCATTGTTCGGCTACCTCATAATCCGACATATCTCTGGGAAACATCGAAGGATTCCTGGCACTAAATACAGGAATGCAATGGGATAATAATACTCACATCGGATTCTTTCTTCGCCATATTCTTTTTACTTCTTGACAACAAGTCGTGAGAAGGTTCTAATCAACAAAGTATTGACATTTTTCAATGGGCGAAGTACCCAGCATCTCAATCAATACGGCGAATGTGAAAAAAAAAAGTAATTAATGTTATACTACACGAGAAGTAATTTGTTAAATAAACGTGAAGAATACAATGTAGAATGATGCGTCATCTTTGCTTTTTGCCAGGAATCATAATTATAAAGAGTGTAACAGCTTCAACGCGCCAGCTTGGCCATCATATAATTACAAACGATAATAAAGTTTGATTGAAAGTCCGCCGCACCCAAGACAGGACGGGGTCCCATTTAAGAAGTCGTTAGTTAGTTTTACGTCTGCCCCCACACTGACAAACAGACCGAACATCAACAGATCATCTCTCCCTCTCATGTAGATCACACCTTCATGGACCTTGTCCGTGTCTTCGGCGCTGGTCTCTCTCTGAGGGGACATCCAACCTGCCTCGTCCTTTGTGTTATCCATTGATGCCTGAAACCACTTCAGCCCTATGACTGCAAATACTTGCACTACCACATCATCAGCCGATATATTAACAGTCGTAGGACTAAAGTGGTTTCAGGCGTCAATGGTTAATATAAAGGACGAGGCAGGTTGGATATCACCTCAGAGAGAGGCCAGCGCCGAAGACGCGGACAAGGTCCAGGAGGGTGTGATCTACATTTATTTATTTTTTATTTATTTAACAGTTGGGAGAGACACGCCATATCCACAATTTGGATAATTGCGTGTATATTTTAAATTATACTAGCGGATGTGCCCGGCTTCGCCCGGGTTTTTACCCGAGTAAAGGTTTGTCTAACGAACATTTGTTAAAACAATTCTCTATAAACTTATTTAAAAAAGAAGATATATTTTGATAATTTGAAACTTGTAAATTTGAATCTCTCGATAAAGTGAACATTTTTTCCCGGTCCCTGTGTGCCGTGTCATCCTGAATTTTGTCTTTCCTAATTTTCTACATTACAAAATCATCGTTTTATCTAGTGAACATTTTTTTCCGGTCCCTTGAAAAATACTCGATAAGTTGAATAAAAAATCAATATTAATTGGTTCCCTCGGTAATTGGAAGTTAAAGGAATAGTATCTTCGCCTTGGAATTGTATCATTATTCTTGTCTCAAATAAATTGCCGTGTTATCCTGAGATAATCTTACTTTTGATAAATAATATTTAAGATTTTATTATATATATTATATTATATATATATTACACGTTATTTGTTTTCTTGGCCGACTGTTTTACATATGGTGTTATCTTAAAATTGCTTGTTTTGAATATTTTTTTAGATTGAGATTATTAGCTAGTATGTAAAAAAAATTAACTCTGTTGAAATTTAATTTTGTATTTATATATAAATAAAATTAACTCTGTTGATTTTTTTTGTATTTAATCGATAACAGCGAAGTTACGCAGGTTAATGTTAGGGAAAAATATTTTGATGTTAAGCAAAACCTGCTCCATCTCGTTTTACATAAATGTTGAAAATTTGGTTGAAATTGATGCATTGTAACGAAAGTTTTTAGTGATGTACACTTATGAAATTTGCATTTTATTAATATAGATACAATTAATACAATTGAACATTGGAAATCATTAAAATTAAACGTTCGATATCAAATTTTACATATAGCAATTATAAGTAGTAGCTTGAAATATGTACAGTCAACACTTTCGCCTCAAAATATACATCCTGCAGAATCTATTAAACTTGATGTATTGGTCTTTATTGCAAGCAGCTTGTTTTGTATTAGTCAGGTAAAGTTGGTTTTCTTCCCTTAGATCAGAAGTTAATGGACAGTTTATCAGAAGGTGTTCAGGGGTTTGTTGTTCGTTTCCACAAGTGCATGCAGGTGAACCAATTTTGCCAATTCTAAACAAATATGTGTTGAAGTCACCTTGTCCAGTAAAAAATTGAACGTTATAGAAGTTGGTTGAACATAGTTAGGAATTCTTGAAGTATCAAAGAATCCCTTGAAATTATCATTGGCACACCTCCATAGCATTCCTCAAATTTCTGGTTTATAAAATTAGATATCATTTTTCTTTTAGTTGGATCTGATTTTTTGTATCCAATATTCATTTTAAGTATATTTGTTTCAATAAAATCCGTGAGCTTTGGTGTTCTAGCAACAATATGAGTACAGTTTGAAGATGTTGAATTATAAACCTGTGTACTGTGCTTCAAAATTTTGTACTGCAGAGAGTTTAATTTATCTTTGACTTTTTTGGGTATAAATTTGTACCAGATCGTGGAACCATAAGTTAGTGAACTTCGAAACAATGTCTTATAGAATTCTATTCTTCTTTTACTGTCCAGTCCCCATGCTTTCCCGGTTAATCCAATTAGGTATCCACTAGCTCTATTTGTCTTAGTAATAATCTCATCAATATGGGGCACAAAATCCAATTTGTTTTTATTTCTATGATTTTTAAAAGTTATTCCCATAATCTTCAGTTTTTCTACCCGATTGGCAGCGATAGTGTTAGGAATTTTTGCAGCTATTTTGCTATTAAGCAAGTATAAGATTTTCGTTTTCTCTTCAGATACGGTCAACTTATTGTTCCCACACCAGTCTAATATTCTCCCCATGACCTTTCCTGCTGTATTCCGAAGTTCTGTCAAGTTGTTTCCCCAACATATCACAGTTAAATCATCCGCATAAGCAATGATTTCACTGTTTGATTCTGAATAGTTGTGATCTACATGATCTGTTGTATATATATATATATATATGTGTTAGGAAATAGAAAATAATTTCTGTTGATTTTGATTATATTGAAGATTATGCTATGGTAATGCAGTCGTGGTTAAAATCTTGAAAATAAAAATAGTTAAAATTATGAAGATTAGAAATAATTTTAATTGAGATTATGGGATATATATAAAATCATAAATTGGTAAAAGTACTGCCTGGCTTAAGGCGTAAGAATAAAAAAAATGGGAAATTTATTTACATAATGTACAAAAGGTTTGAGCCGGCCATCGGGAAACAACAACAATGAGTTTTTATAAGGGAAGCATGACCTCTGGCTTTACATAAATAAGGATTACACCTTAAAAGTTAGAGAACAGCGTCGATTGTTGATTAATAAGAGAAAAGAACTTTCGGCTAAAGGAATCTCATCTAGACTTCGAGATAGCAAGTTGATTGTGGGAAGTACTATTTACCAAGTTATAAATGATAAGATCATGAGTTCAGAAGGAACTGAGATATAGCAAACACTCAGAAAGGAACTGGAAGGATCACATCATATCTCTTTTTACAGGCAAGAAAATATCACCATCAATCACATATAGCTAATAGGAATGGAAAACTAAACTACTCGATTTAACAACTATTAAAACTTGGTCACAATTATGTAAATATTATGTATTGGAATTTTTCCAATTTATACGTTTTCCCTTTCATTAATTATTTAAAACAATTCGAAATATTTGCTATAACGGAAACTTAGTGCCAATTTGATCTAAAACTCGAGATCGAGAATTTCCAGGTTTACCAATCACTTGCCAGAAAAATCTCGGGGCAGGGAAGAAGCTCTGAAGACATCATTGTGGGAATTTATATCAAAAATAAACACATACTGGACAATGTTGAAGAGAAAACTAATTGGATTTCGGTTACTTAAAATGAACCCAAGCATAGATTCATTGCTGACTTGTATAACCTTCACGTATCTACCGCCTAACGAACTCCAACTAGAGAATATATATATCACGATCAAGATACACAATGGACTGGAGATAATTTATATGGTGAACTAAACATTCGCATCAACCACCTTGGAGACTTTCTTAACCTGCTGGATATCTCAACTTTATTGTCCAGAGATCTTTCCTCAAGAGATATAATAACATCTACCCATGATAATATTCTAGTTCCCCAGCAACCACTTTTTTGCTTCTCTCTCCCTTGACACGTTGTAAATAGCATTATTGTAACTATTGTATATACCCTCTTCTACTTGGAGAAGTTGTATAAGACCAAAGGGTCATAACAGGTACTTTTGTTGTTGTTAATACGGCTATTCTTGTATGTACCCTACATTTCTGTGCTTGGAGAATCCGTGTAAGGCTGAATTGTCTTAATAAAGCTTTTTGTTGTTGTTGTTGTTGACCTCTGGCGGTCGATTTAGCAGAGTATTTGAATCTATGAAATATAATTTTGAATAAAATAGTTTTTTAATATAACATATATACATATGTTATGAAAAAGGCATCTCCTTATCGTGAAACTGAAAGTTGCAGATTGACTTGCGCCATCTATCGGAATAAATATCAACTATTCGCGTTGATTTTTAATTATTCCATAATTGGCCAAATACCCATTCTTGATTAATAAAGAAAAGCTAACCACGGACGCGTTTCGGGCTGTTGGCCCTCATCAGCGTGGTGCAAGCTGTACCTCAACGACCAAAAAACTGGTCCTTCAGGCATTCTGAAAAATCATGAAACGGGTAGTTAAGGCCAGAATTTTCTGGAATAATTAAAAGCCAACGCGAATAGTTGATATTTATTCCGATAGATGGCGCAAACCATCTTCAACTTTCAGTTGCACGATAAGGAGATGCCTTTTTCATAATTTATGCACCTTATCCCAGTACAATGTCACATTTGTACTATTTTTCATATATATATGTGTTATAAAATGTACGAATTATAATTACAATATGTACAATTAATAATTTTATATAAAAATACAATTTTAATTGAATTTTAAGAAAATATCACGCCACCTGGTAGATTAAAGTGAGGAAACCGCTAGGAGGTTTTACCACTAATGAACCAAGCCCTCTCAATTTTTCCATCGTAATAAGGACAGTAAGAATTTGTAAGAAAAGAAATTCGAGCTAAATAATTACAATTAGCACATATAATATGAAAATTTTGAAAAAAAAAGATGATATTCTAAATATTGTGAAAAAATAGTACAAATGTAATATTGTACTGGGATAAGGTGCATAAATTAAGAAAAAGGCATCTCCTTATCGTGCAACTGAAAGTTGCTGATGGCTTGCGCCATCTATCGGAATAAATATCAACTATTCTCGTTGATTTTTATTCCGATAGATGGCGCAAGCCATCAGCAACTTTCAGTTGCACGATAAGGAGATGCCTTTTTCTTAATTCTAAATATTGTATTGTAAAAGTTCGAGATAGAAGAAGGAATTTATAAATTTTCAATAGAAGGCACCTCTTCCATCTAGTAAAAATGCACTAAACGTATTTATTTTATCAAATGTGTGCAAAATACGTAAATTCAAATAAATGAAAGAACAACAACACCATTTTTATTAAATTCTGAAAATATGCGAACACCTGTATACTATAGTTTTGATAGATTTCATAACTACTTTCTTAAAACGTTAGGAATTCGAAACCTCTTGTACTGATGAGGGTCAATAGACCGAAACCATGGTATACAGGTTGACTTATTTTCCTAATTTGTTATAACTGATGTTGTGGCTTATCCCTTGATCTGTATATGCGCTATCTTCTCAACGATCAAATAAATTCATTGCTTTCATCCATTTGAAAAAACCCATGTTCCAAAGTAGCTCCTCCAAACTCACATCACGAATGAAACAGTTCCTTCTGTAAAAATGACCTCTCGGCCAACATCTCGAGGTAATGTCAAGTGTGGCTACCATCTACAAGTACCATCTTGGTCTTGAGTTGCCAGCCATCACCTCGACCTGCTCCCTCTGTGGGAAAGAACTCTCGCAGTCCATCGGTGGCGGAGTCTTTCCCGTGGTGGGCGCCATCAATATATATATATATATATATATATATATATATATATATATATATAAGTTTTAAATTTTACGCTTATTTATCTATTTATCCTTATTTAATACTAGCCGCATGACCCGGGCAACGCCCGGGTTTTACCCGATTAAATGTTTTTATTCAAATACTATTCGTTACAATTATAAATTGGAGCCGTGGATGTCACTCTTGTGAAACCTCCCGCTCCAAACTTTACATGTACATTAGGTCAGCTGGTATTACCCCCCATTTTCACCGCTAGAGGCGCGAGCGAAAAAGCAAATTTGCAAATAACACGACGGATATTCGGAAGAGAGACCTGAAATTTTCATTAAGAGTTTTTCCAGATTCTACTTTATATACTGTTAAAATTTCAGTCAGATTAGTTACGTATTGTGGACGTGTATAATTGACAAACATACATACCTACGCTGATTTATATATATATATATATATATATATATATATATATATACTAGCCGAGTGACCCGGGCAACGCCCCGGGTTTACCCGAAGGACCCGCAGGTGAGAAACTATAGAAGAAAAATTTTAACAAATCAGAAAATGAAATTGCAAACAACAGAACTACACTTCTTTAAGGACATGAGAGCACATGCACTGTATCACCATACGTGTACCATTTTCAAAGACCCTGCTTAGGATTAAAACTTCTCAGAAGCATAACAATAGTACCAACCTAGAGGTTAACTGGTGTGGATGCATTCCTCTGGGAGTAAGACTATTGAGAAATTCAGTAGGGAGTTATTTTGCTTCTCCGCATTCTAACACTCCAACTGTTAACACTGTGGAAACACTGACTCATGTTTGGTAAGCAATTTCAGGGAAGAAACTATAGACATTGGATTAAATAAATTATTAATTAAATTGTATTAAATAAAAATTATTAGATTTAAATAAATATTATTAGAGTGAAAAAAAAAAGAAAAAATTAACAAATTAGAAAATAAAATTTCGAAAAATACAACTATATTGCAGATAAGATAAGAGGACCTTATTAAAAAATAAATAAACAAACTGTAATTCGACACTATCGATAATTCGACACTTTCGATAATTCGACACTTTTGATAATTCGACACTTTCGATAATTCGACCATTTTAAAAATCAAATTTACAAGGTTGATTGTTGTTTAAATACAACTTTGATTTTGCATGCATAAACACAGGCTCTTGTAGCAAGAACCCAAATATTATTTATAGTCATAGCAAAAGCCAACTTTAGTGAAAACTGATGCCTCTTCAGAATGAATGGAAGACTGAAATCTGAAGGAGCAGAAGATATGGGTCATCTTTACATGTATGCTATCCAATGTTCGCACACTTGAAAAAGCCACATATAAAGTTGTCCGTGCGTAAACACAGGCTCTTGTAGCCAAGGTTTGGCCTTGAGCCTTATTTATAGTCATAGCAAAAGCCAACCTTAGTGAAAACTAACGCCTCTCTAGAATGAAGCGAAGGTTGGTATCCGAAGGGGCCAAAGATATTTCAGACACTATACAGTGTGTTCAACTTTGGGCACTGTCAGTATATGTGCTTCAAGGACATGAGAGCACATGCGCTGAAACACCATACGTGTTCCATCGCAAAGATCCTAAAGGCATTGGTGAAAGTATAAATAAATATTTTGGAAATGAAAAAAAAATACATATATATATAAGAAAATAAATTGGAATAAAAATTTACAAACTATATTTCAGAGTGGATACATATTTGAAAGGAAAAAAAAAGAAAATTGCAAACAACAAAACTATATTACAGATATGACATGAAAACTAACGCCTCTCTAGAATGAAGCGAAGGTTGGTATCCGAAGGGGCCAAAGATATTTCAGACACTATACAGTGTTCAACTTTGGGCACTGTCAGTATATGTGCTTCAAGGACATGAGAGCACATGCGCTGAAACACCATACGCGTTCCATCGCAAAGATCCTAAAGGCATTGGTGAAAGTATAAATGACCCATATCTTCTGCTCCTTCAGATTTCAGTCTTCCATTCATTCTGAAGAGGCATCAGTTTTCACTAAAGTTGGCTTTTGCTATGACTATAAATAATATTTGGGTTCTTGCTACAAGAGCCTGTGTTTATGCATGCAAAAGCAAAGTTGTATTTAAACAACAATCAACCTTGTAAATTTGATTTTTAAAATGGTCGAATTATCGAAAGTGTCGAATTATCGAAAGTGTCGAATTATCGAGTGTCGAATTACAGTTTGTTTATGTATTTTTTAATAAGGTCCTCTTATCTTATCTGCAATATAGTTGTATTTTTCGAAATTTTATTTTCTAATTTGTTAATTTCTTTCTTTTTTTTTCACTCTAATAATATTTATTTAAATCTAATAATTTTTATTTAATGCAATTTAATTAATAATTTATTTAATCCAATGTCTATAGTTTCTTCCCTGAAATTGCTTACCAAACATGAGTCAGTGTTTCCACAGTGTTAACAGTTGGAGTGTTAGAATGCGGAGAAGCAAAATAACTCCCTACTGAATTTCTCAATAGTCTCACTCCCATAGGAATGCATCCACACCAGTTAACCTCTAGGTTGGTACTATTGTTATGCTTCTGAGAAGTTTTAATTCTAAGCAGGGTCTTTGAAAATGGTACACGTATGGTGATACAGTGCATGTGCTCTCATGTCCTTAAAGTAGTGTAGTTCTGTTGTTTGCAATTTCATTTTCTGATTTGTTAAAATTTTTCTTCTATAGTTTCTCACCTGCGGGTCCTTCGGGTAAACCCGGGGCGTTGCCCGGGTCACTCGGCTAGTATGTATATAAAAAAGCAAAGCCCAATTCTAAACCCAAATATTTTTTTTATGAGAAGAACATCAACATATTGCATGATTACGGCAGTCCATAGCTTCCCTGACAAAAATTCACCAAGAAAGTAAAATATTCCAAAATTTTTCTGTGTGTAAATTGCTAAATATGTAAAAAACATGTATACAAAAAAGCAAAGCCCAATTCCAAACCCAAATATTTTTTTTATGAGAAGAACATCAACATAATGCATGATTACGGCAGTCCATAGCTTCCCTGACAAAAATTCACCAAAAAAGTTAAATATTCCAAAAATATTTCTGTGTATATATTGCTAAATGTGTAAATAACATGTATATAAAAAAGCAAAGCTTAATTTTAAATTTCATTATCCTTTTCACAGGAAAAGCATCAAAATACTGCATAAGTACGGCATTTTGCAGCCGCATGATTACGGCAGTCCATAGCTTCCCTGACAAAAATTCACCAAGAAAGTTAAATATTCCAAAATTTTTCTGTGTGTAAATTGCTAAATATGTAAAAAACATGTATACAAAAAAGCAAAGCCCAATTCCAAACCCAAATATTTTTTTTATGAGAAGAACATCAACATAATGCATGATTACGGCAGTCCATAGCTTCCCTGACAAAAATTCACCAAAAAAGTTAAATATTCCAAAAATATTTCTGTGTATATATTGCTAAATGTGTAAATAACATGTATATAAAAAAGCAAAGCTTAATTTTAAATTTCATTATCCTTTTCACAGGAAAAGCATCAAAATACTGCATAAGTACGGCACTTTTGCAGCCCCCCTGACAAAAATTCACTAAAAGAGGTAAGTATTCAAAAAAATATTTTGGTATATATATTGCTAAATGTGTAACAAACATGTATATAAAAAAGCAAAGCTTAATTCTAAGTTCTAATATTTTTTTTATAAGAAAAGCTACAAAAGCAAATAGGGAGAAGTGAAGCCATTTAGCCATTTTCAAAATCTGATTGTGAAAGAGTAAAAAAATGAGTAAATAAGAGCAAATATAAAGAAAAAGTATTGCTAAATGGGTAATAAACATGTATATAAAAAAGCAAAGCTTAATTCTAAGTTTTAATATAAAGAAGAAATAAGACACAAAAATGGAGCCAAATTCAAATGAAAAACTATAACAAATTAATAAAAAAAAAATAAGACCTAATCCAAATGCCACCATCATCAGACAAAAGAAAAAATTAGATTTTATTCTTTAGTTCATTTATTCTTCTGTCTGATGCTGTTGCTGAAACGTCACACACTATTAAATTATTTGGATTAGGTCTTATTAATGAGAAAAAAAAGATGCCAAAGAGAGATGAAAAGATGCCAAAAAAGATAACCAGATACAAAAATTGTGCTAAATTCAAATGAAAAACTATAACAAACACTTATAAAAGATAATTATTATAGAATAAAAGTAATAATTCAATCTACAATTCGAAAAATTTATATATTTAAATGAAAAACTATAACAAAGTACTTACATAATCAAATGAATCAGAAATATATATTATTTCAAAACACATTTTTACGCATTTCAAAACAAATGAATTGATGATGATAAATGCAAAAAATCTACGATTGTAAAATAGATTAAATTAAAAAATAAAAATAACTGTTAACATTAGGAAAATAAAAACAGGCCTATCATACGAAGAAAAAAATAACGAAAATTTTGGTATATAGATTGTTATGTGTAGTTCAGAATCTTCGGAGGAGATAGCTCAGGACTTTACAATGGAAAACTCTGTTACGGTATTATCTATATAGATATTATATTTTTAAAAAAAGTTGAGAGTTTCTGCTTGATATTTGATTCATGTTGAGGATTATTGTAATGGTGGTGCAGTCGTGGCTATAATATTGAAAGAATAATGGTTTTGATCAGATATTGCTTTATTGAGCTGAGAAATGAATTCATATTAAAAACATAATTTTGTACAAGTACAGCCTGGCTTAAGGCGTAAGAATAAAAATATGAAAAACAAAGAATATTTACATAATTACATATGGTTTGAGCCGACCAGCGGGGAAGAACAACAACGAGTTTTATCTTCAAAGTGTGACCTCTGGCGGTCGATTTAAACAGAGTATTTATATCTATGAAATTATAATTTTAAATAAAATAACACTTTAACATAATTCTAAATAAAATATTTTAATTTAACATTTTAAATAAATAATTTTAATATAACATTTCCCCCCTGTGAAGAAAACAATATGGGTTAATTCAGAGTAAAGTGATAAAAATATAGCTTTAAAAAAAGATAAAATTATTAGAAAGAAAGGTGAGAGGTGATATTCACTCATCATATTGGTTTTAAATATGGTAACCAATAGACAGGAAAGTAGAAAATGATGCATAACAAAAATGTGGTATAGAGTGGAAATGTGGTGATGAGAGAAAAAGTGTTCCATAATCGTATTGGCTTGTTGTGAACCAATAGACTGGAAAATGAGAAAATGACACATTATAATAAGAATGAAGAAGGAAAATAAAATGAATGATTATTAAAAAGTGAGAAATAAAAGGGTGATTTTCCTTGATCATATTGGCTTGTTGTGAGCCAATAGATTGGAAAAGACATATGAAAATGGTACACATATATTATATTAACAATGAGGAAGGAAAATAAAATGCAGAATTATTAAAAAGTATATGAATGAAAAATATAAAAATGATAGCATTGAAAAAAACATTGGATGATTATTAAAAAAAGGCATTTGTGAAAAGTAATAAAAGGCAAGGGTAATATTATGTACAAAAAGGAAAATGTGCAAATAAGGAATGAACATGTTAAGATTTAAAAAAGGTAATGTGGTAGGAATAAAGAATGGGTATTGAAAAAAAGAATCAAGGTGAACAAAAACAAAAGTTAAAATTTACATATGTTGGTATCGCTAAATTTACATATTAGTTAGGCGCTTTGAGATGTTAACACAGGAAATAAGCAATGGGGGTAATAATGCAAATTTTGAAAATAAAACATTGTGAAATGAGATTAAATGAGAAAATATCAGAATATTAAAAGCTAGGAAATTTAAAATATATTGAAATGTGAAGCCATAAGGTATTGTGGTTATTAACGAAAAAAATAGTGGCAATATGATTTTTTCAAATGCTAAAGATAGTATAATAAAATATTGAAGATGTGGGAAATAGGTAATGTTATTTTGTTGTTGTCCTCCTGGCCGACTGTTTTACATATGGTACTATATCTTAAAATTGTTTGAAGGGTGTAAATGGTTTAACTTAAATGCAAATATTTAAAAGTAAAACATAAAATGAGGTACAAGGTATGTCCCATAAGTTCCCGGACTGGGTCCATAAAAAAATAAATGAATGAAAAATGTAAATGAATTTGACTGTTTATTATAGAAAAAATATCTGGCTACACGGTGGTACCAATATCGAGGCGGTACTTGCGCGCGCGCCAAGGTTATTCTAATTTATTTAAAGGTCACACCTAGCGCTGCGGCGATTTTACGATGGAACAAAAATTGAAGCAGAGGATTTGCATAGAATTTTGTGTGAAACTTCAAATATCAGCAACCGAAACTTTTGAAATGCTTAATAAAGCATTTCCCAATGACGCCCCAAAGAGAACAACTGTTTTTGAATGGCCTTCTAGATTTAAAGCTGGCAGAATTTCCATTGAAGATGATCCTCGTCAAGGACGCCCAAAATTTCAAAGGACTGATGAAAATTTGCAAAAAATCACCGATTTGATAAAAGAAAATCCTCGAACCACTTTGCTGGGGCTAGAGCAAGACACAGGCATCTCTAAAACAGCGATTGGAAGGATCGTAACCGAAGATTTGAAGCTCAAAAAGACTCCTGCAAAATTCATCCCAAGATTCCTCACCAATGAGCAAAAACTGTGTCGGCTTGCAACCTTTGAGGACATGATGGAAATGACTAGAACGGATCCAGAATGGAAAGACAAGATAATCACAGGCGACGAGACATGGGTCTATGGCTATGACCCTGAAACCAAACCTCAATCTGCCGAGTGGAGAGGTTAGGGTGAGCCTAGACCCAAAAAATCCAGAAACAAGGTGTTGCTGGTCGCTTTTTCGGATAACAAGGGCATTGTTCATCACGAGTATCTTCCTGCAGGCCAAACAGTTATTAAGGAAATGTATTTGGGCATTCTTCGCCGTCTAAGGGAAGCTATTCGAAAAAAAGGCCAGAAAAATGGACTAATGGTGGCTGGATCCTACACCATGACAATGCTCGCCCTCACACAGCGCACTTGATGACTAGCTTTTTGGCGAAAAACGGGACACAAATCCTACTTCAACCACCCTATTTCCCAGACATCGCACCAAATGACTTTTTCCTGTTCCCCAAACTTAAAGCAGTTCTAAAAGGAAGACATTTTGACACCAGAGATGACATAATAGAAAAATCGCCGTTAGCATTGAAGAGCATTCCAAAAGAGGCTTATAAAAACTGTTTCGACAATTGGGAGAAACGATGGCGCTGGTGCGTTGAAGCAAGGGGGGGATTACTTTGAAAAGTTTTAATAAAATAAATAAATAAAAATCTTACCTTTTTTTTATGGACCCAGTCCGGGAACTTATGGGACATACCTTGTATATTTAGTAACTAATTATACAAAGGAAAATAAGGTTTAAAAGGATTGAAGGGTATGATACTATTTAAAAGGAAAAAAACAGCGATGGTCAAATTGATATATAAAAATAATATGACAAAAGGATATATCTAAGCAAATATGCGATTGAAAACTATTGTACATAATGGGTGATAACAAAGTTAAAATGAGGAAAACTACGAAAGATGGTGGATACAAAGTACCTTGGGTTGGATGATGCTGGCTGGATTTGAAGATCTGGGGAGATGGCCGGCGTTGGGCGGAAGGTGTGATGGCCGGAGTTGGCTGTAGATGGAGATGGCCATGTCTGCTAGGAGATGGCTATTTTTGATTGAGGATGTCTATGTTCGATTTTCATGATTGATAATAAGCTATGTTTGTTGGTGTCTATTGTTGATTAGATAAAGCTATTTTTGATTGAGGAGATTTGCATATTTGAGTTTGAAAATTTTGCTTTTGCCATTTTAAAAAATAAACAGGTAAATATCCTGTCGACTAATATTATATTTTTAAAAAAAGTTGAGAGTTTCTGCTTGATATTTGATTCATGTTGAGGATTATTGTAATGGTGGTGCAGTCGTGGCTATAATATTGAAAGAATAATGGTTTTGATCAGATATTGCTTTATTGAGCTGAGAAATGAATTCATATTAAAAACATAATTTTGTACAAGTACAGCCTGGCTTAAGGCGTAAGAATAAAAATATGAAAAACAAAGAATATTTACATAATTACATATGGTTTGAGCCGACCAGCGGGGAAGAACAACAACGAGTTTTATCTTCAAAGTGTGACCTCTGGCGGTCGATTTAAACAGAGTATTTATATCTATGAAATTATAATTTTAAATAAAATAACACTTTAACATAATTCTAAATAAAATATTTTAATTTAACATTTTAAATAAATAATTTTAATATAACATATATATATAAAGATAATAATATAAATGAGTTTTTAAAATTGTAAAAAAAAAAAATGCATCGGCCGGGAAACGAACCCGGGCCGCCCGCGTTGCAGGCGAGCATTCTACCACTAAACCACCGATGTTTATAAGAAATGGCCCTATTTGGGTATTTATTCCATTCACAAAAGCAAACGATGACAGAATTGTTGATGACTCTGATACTTGTATTTATAATTATGTTAGCGTAATGAATTAGTCAGTATTCCCATGGTCTCCAGCGAAGAGGTGTGAATTGACTTTTTGAAAATATACATAATTATAAAGATAGAAGCCTCTATAGAAATAACTAAAATAAACCGAAATAGCTCAGTTGGGAGAGCGTTAGACTGAAGATCTAAAGGTCCCTGGTTCGATCCCGGTTTTCGGCATCTTTTTTTAATTTTTAAAGTTTTACTTACCGTAACTTGACACGTGACCAAAATCTATCCGTGAACTTCACACAGACAGAATAAGGCAATTATATAAGTAGACTAGACGAATGACCCGGGCAACGGGTTTACCCGATTAAATGTTTTATTCAAACACTATTCGTTACAATTATAAATTGGCGCCGTGGATGTCACTCTTGTGAAACGTCCCGCTCCAAACTTTACAGTCAGATTAGTTACGATATAAATCTTCAAATCGAGCGAGCGTCTATAAATACGTATTTCGATTTAGATCAAGTATTCTAATTAGTAAGCGAACTATTATTAATAAAATTTTTAAAAGATTTCGATTTTAAACGTATTTATAACCTTGATAGAGGGCACTGTTCGTGAGCTAAGTAGAATAATTTGAATATATAGTTTTTAATATTTAATTTATATATAATATATATATATATATATTGCGTATGATATTGTTTTTTACAGCACAATACAACAATGTTGGCAAGTTTCTCTAGAGTGGAATGTCGAGGTGACGAATCCACTCCAGGGCCTCCTCTGTGCACCGGTGGATATCCCCAAGTGTTCCCTGGAAGAATCTTCGAGGACAGTCCCTTAGGATATGGTGCATTGTTTGTATTTGTCCACAGTCGCAGTTCTGGTCTGGACTCATGTTCCACTTATTTAGTAGGTAGTTGCATCTACCAGTAGAGGTCCTGATTCTATTGAGGGTTGACCAGGTCCTCCTAGGTAGGTTGTAGCCGGGAGGTTTGGTGTTAGGGTCCTCCACCAGGTCTTTGTTGGCGATGGCAAGATTGCTCCATCGGTTTCTCCACTCTTCTTTAAGATCTACATTTTCATCGGCCACCCATACAGGATTCCTTGATATTAGTCGAGTTGGGGGAGGAATTTCGAGAACAGTGTTGATTGGAAGCTTAGTGTTAGCTTTAATTTTACTGAGAAGGTTGGAGGTAGATTTCTTTCTTCTGAGGTCAGGAGGTGCTATATTAGAGAGATATGGGAGCCAGTCTATAGGGGTAATATAGGGCTATATAATATATAGCCTAGTGGTCATGGGATCTGCCCGGTAAGCGGAAGGTCGTGGGTTCGATTCCCATCCCTTGACACTTTTTTTATTTTATCCATTCTGACCAAAATCTATCCGTGAACTTCACACAGACAGAATAAGGCAATTATATAAGTAGATTAATAATAATAATTATTATTATCATTAGATAATGATAATGATCATAATGATGATGCGCGCGTTGATGACCAAAATCTATCCGTGAACTTCACACAGACAGAATAAGGCAATTATATAAGTAGATAATAATAATTATTATTATTATCATTAGATAATGATAATGATCATATTGATGATGCGCGCGTTGATGACCAAAATCTATCCGTGAACTTCACACAGACAGAATAAGGCAATTATATAAGTAGATATTCTATATATATTTATTATTTTATATTTATAACCTTTTATAGAAACATCGTAATAAAGTAGTGTCAATTTCAATCTCTCTCTCTCTCATAGTAATATCTCAGATGTTTTTGTTGTTGTTGTTTTATTTAGCGTATTTTATAATATTACCTCCATCTGTATATATTTTAATCATTTTTAAATATGCATATTTAATTTTAATAAAGTGCTATTTAAAATAATTTCAATATAATTCGTGTTCATCAGAGATTTAGCTCAGTATCAATATATTTTATCTTATTATTCTGCACAAAAATCTTTAAGGGCCGAAAGAGCACAAGGAAGTCATGTATATAAAAGTCGATGGACGATTGGGTAACACCCTCGATTCCCGACAGTCATGAACCGGGATTTAATCCCGCGTTAACCTTTTGTTTAATATGTGAATAACTCACATATTATTCATTGTTGCAATTATCATAAACTAGGTTGCTCTTGTTGAGCGGTACCTAATAAAGTGATTTTGGAACCGGCGGAAGTCATGTAAAATATTGTTAAAATAAGTAGCGTGAAATCCTCCGCGAAACATACTTATTAGCTCTTTCTGAACCAACGCCGTTGGTTTTCGACCGCTACGACCCGGGTTCGATTCCCGCATTGGTCACTTTTTTCTGATAAAAAAAAAATGCTCCAATGTCCCCCTATTCTTGCAAAAATCCAACAAAACCAGTGAGTGCAAGTAACCAAACGGGGCTCTAGCATATTTATTTGTAAGTGAAAAGTCGAACTTCTTTTCACGTGTGTAGACATGTGGTGCACTTACAGTAAAAGCAGTCGCCTTCTACCCACCATGATTATCATGGCCTGTACCACGTGTACTAGGGATGCGCAAAATATATATATATATATATATATAGTTAACGCTTTTTGCAAAGAGACTGAAGAGGGCTTGAAACTGCTCCATGTGGGACTTCGCACAAGTAGAGAAAATTTTAATTGATTTTCATAATTTGAGAGAGAGATGTAGGGTGGATCGCAATTATTACTCACTTTTAAAATATTGTCAAGTAGCTCTGCGCCTCCGGTCACAATAAGCTTCATGGGACACCTGTCAATCATCCCTGGACTCCGGGGGAACGACCACAGGTGTGAGGGGTTCTCTATGTAACAAAGTATTTATTATTTTATTAGTAGAGTATTATATTTAATGTTTATATTTTGCTATACTCTGTACACTTCCCTCTTTTGCTTATCTTTTGTTTATCACTCATAGTTTGTTCTTGTCTAAAATAAATTGTTGTCTCATCCCGAAATTGGTCTTCCCTAATTTTCCACACGTGGCAATATAAATCTTCTTTCATAAGGTGGAATCCTCTGGTGTATAATTAGCAGCAACACATAAAATTCCGAGGATAAGTTTCTTTTATTTTAAAATAATAATATTTTGAGCTTTCGGGCGTAAACAGCCCTTCTTCAGGAATATTTGAAAACAAATTTTTGAAAACAATTTCAAGTAGAAATGTTTGTACACAAATGGATGGTATCCTTCTTTGGTCTCGTATAGCGAGACCAAAGAAGGATACCATCCATTTGTGTACAAACATTTCTACTTGAAATTGTTTTCAAAAATTTGTTTTCAAATATTCCTGAAGAAGGGCTGTTTACGCCCGAAAGCTCAAAATATTATTATTTTAAAATAAAAGAAACTTATCCTCGGAATTTTATGTGTTGCTGCTAATAAATCTTCTTTATTGAAGGTAGAAAAATAATTAACATAAATTCTAAATATATCTCATTTAGACTTACTGAGAAAACCTACTCATTCTAACAATATGTATATCTATTAACTCACACCTCTCACCTTATATTAGAGAAAATATCTTTATTTACGGGGCTGCTAACCAAAATAAATGATTTTTGAGCCCCAATGGCCGCGTAAAGCGGAATATATAAAACCACTATGACCAGGGTGGAGAGTCTAGGGACAGGATCACCGTCAGGGAAGAGGCAGGTTAGGCCGGATTGGGTCCGCGGAGGTCAGGAGGCAGGAAGAAGGCAGGAGGACTAGAACTTTGCAGCTCTAGCTCTGGCAGTTGGGCAAGACATTGATCTTGCCTCGTGGTCGGCAGAGAGGCCCTTGGCTGAGCAGTTGGCGCACTTGGCGGTCTTGGTTCGGCCTTGGTGGTCACCAGAAGCGCAGTGGAAGCAGGTGACTGTAGCTTTGGTGCACCTATCGGCCTTGTGGCCGTAGCCACAACAGCGGTAGCAGACGCGGACGCGGATAGACACCTCGTAGTTCAGGATCACTTGGTCCACAATGATCCTGCCGCGTCTTCCAATGGCCTTGTGACCTTATATTAGCTCACATATATATATATATATATATATATATGCTTCTGAGACCACAGATCATAAGGTAACAGATTAATATATTCATAGAAAAATCTAACAAACGATACTTATTTCCTAAATTTATTATACAAATGAAAACACCAAAACGCAAAAGTTTCTTTTCACAAATAAATCAAATTTATACTATTCTTAATGCGATGAAAAATATATTGGAAGGGCTTGACTCATCAGTGGTGAACCCTCCCAGCGGTTTCGCTAATTTAATCTACCAGACCGCTTCGTTAGAGCTCTAATACTGTATTGGATCATTCTGCTTTTATATGCAACACTGAAGAGTAGAATCTTAGAAATTATATTTAAGCAAACTATGGACATAAGCTTTCAGGACAGTAAAATTACATTTAAATATTTGCATCGAGCAATGTTCTTCCACAAACAATAAGAACATGGCCAGTTAGGCATAAATTAATACATAGCAATAACGCGCCATCTATACATAAGTATATAATACAAATGAAAACACCAAAACGCGAATGTTTCTTTTATTGTTTTCATTTGTATTATATAGATGACGCGTTATTGCTATGTATATTTATATTATATAAATTATACAACAAACAACAACAAAACAGCTTTATTAGGGCATCTTGCCCTGTACCGATTCGCCGTGGCATTACAGACAATATTAAACACAAGAGAAAAGGGGAAGATGGAGTATTTACAGTTAAGGAATGGTAAACAGGGTGACTTTTTATTGTGCCCCTGTTCTTCTCTCTTCCATGAGTGCAATTTTATTTCCAACCGCTTTTTGATAGTTGAACAGTTCAATTGCCCAACTTTTCTTATCTGAAACAGTTTTTATTAGCTTTATTGAGTTCAAATGCGGTCTAGGAAGACTTTTCAGGATCTTTTTTCTCTCTCCTTCCAGATCCCTGCACTCAGCAATAAAATGGTATATTTCATCAGTTATCTGATTTCCACATAACCCACAATACAAATTTTCTTTCTTAATTGCGTAAATATGATTTTCTTTGATCAATGTTGACATTAATCTGATCTGTGCAATAAAACTCACTAAAGCTGAGGACAAATTGCATGAAAAATAATGTTCTGGAATGAATGAATCATAAAGTAACCTATAGTTTGAGTATGTTTTCGTAAGAGATAATTTTGCCAGATCTTGCTGCAATAGCTGTTCAATTTTTATTTTTAGTATATTCGGAAGTTCGATCTGTATGTCATCATAATTTAACCTATAGTTTAGCCATGTGAGTCCACAATGATTGATGATATCCATAATATTCTTACAGAATCCTATAGGTTTTTTTGTCATCAAGGAAATTTCCTTCAATCTATTCCAGCATAGCTTAGGTAGTCTATTGTCTTCCATTTTTTGTAATCTAATGAAGTATTTCATAATTAATTTGATCGTTGTAAAAGTCAGAGATATTCTGCAAGTTTCCAGCCTTATAATATACCCTGGTATATATCTTGGTAGATTCAGAAAGTTTTTGATAAACGTATTCTGTAATTGGTCTATAATATCCGTATTGTCCCAAGTCCACACAGGGGCCGCATAGAGTAGTATTGATTTAATAACTGAGTCAAATAGATTCAGTGCAACATTTAATGAGTTAATTTTTTCTTTTTTTTATCAGTCTAATAATTGCATTTATTGCCGTATTTGCTTTGGCTTTATAAAAGAGGGCTACCTTTTTGCTATTATTAGTGGAAGTGAATGGATATCCCAAATATGTAATATTGGACGCAACAGTCAGTGGGGTGTCTCCCCAGTACCAGTTTTCGTGTCTTGCCGGTCTTCCTCCATTTCTGAATACCATTATTTTGGACTTATTTTCATTTAAAACTAATTTGTTATTATCCAGGTAAGACTTTAGTAAATTGATTTTAATTTGCAGATTAATTTTCGATTCTCCGATTATGGCTATGTCATCCGCATACATAAGTAGGTGTAAAACACCAAAATCGGGGAGATGAAATCCTGTAAGTGCTGAGTTATTATAAAGTTCTATTAGGTCGGCCATATATAGTATAAATAAAAGTGGGGAAAGTGATTCTCCCTGCAACACTCCAGAATTAATTTCCACATTACTTGAATATTGTCCTTTCCATCGGATAGTAATCTTAGCTTCTTGGTAAAAGTTTTTTATCAGCATTACAAATTTATTGCTAATGCCCATTTTGTGCAATTTTTGCCAAAGTAAATCATGTGGGACTGTGTCGAAAGCTTTAGTCAAATCGACGAAGAAGACATATAGCTTGCCTCGTTTTCTTCTCAGAGATAATTGGATGAGTGAATTCAGTAATAGTATATGGTCAGTGCATGATCGGTTCTTACGGAAGCCTGCTTGGTTTTCTAAAATAATCTCTCTTTTTTCTATCCAGTTGTTTAATCTGTTTCTTAGTATTGTATTAAATAATTTAGATATATTACTGCAGAGGGCAATCCCTCTATAATTTGTTGGGTTATTCTTATCACCGCTTTTATATATAGGGTGTACTATTGAGTTCGTCCAGAGTTGCGGGTATTTTTCTGTGGACATTATTTTGTTGAATAGGTTTATCAATTTAGGTAAAGTTGGTATCGGTAAATTCTTTAGCAACTCATTTGGTATACCATCGAGTCCCACTGCTTTGCCATTCGCTAGTTTTTTAACTATATCATGGATCTCTTCAAGGGTTATTTCCGCGTCTAAATCTGGATCTTTCCAACCGATCATCTGGTTTAACGTAAAAGTAGCTTCCTTATTTTCTTTGTTCAGTAAATTTTCATAAAATAAAAACCATTCTTTTATATCAATCTTTCCTTGTATTATTGGTTTTTTTTCTAAAGGATGCAATGGCATTCCAGAAGGATTTGGGATCTTTGGCGTTTTTTATCATTTCATTCTTGTCCTTGTTGAATTCATCTCTTTTTCTTTGCAGGAGCTTAAAATATTCCCTCCTAGCCTCAATATATTTTTGGCGGTCGTGTATGTTATTTGAGTTCCTACATCTTTGTAAACTTACTTTGGTCGTTTTTTTTTTTTTCATAATGTAACAATCTTTGTCATACCAAGGTTTTGAAAGTTGGTGTCGTCGTTTAACAAATTTAATTATATTTGCCGATTCCATTGCCGTGTAGATCTGTTTAGTAAAATTTACTGTTTCTGTATTAATATCGGTTTCATTTCCATCTTCAATATCACTTAAATTATGTTTTAGCATCTCCACATTTTCTTTCGTCCAAATGAATTTTCGTGTTAGTATTTCATTGTTATACGAGGATTTAATAGCTTCATACCCAGTATTAATTTGTAAAACAATTGGTAAGTGGTCTGAATATGAAAGTTCTTCGATCCACATATCCGATATAATCTGTGTTAAACCGTGTGTGTACATAAAATAATCCAAAACCGATGAACCTCTTTCTGAAATAAAAGTGAATGAGCCGTACGTATCACCCTTAGTTCTTCCATTAGCTATTGTTATAGAATTTGAATCAGTGAAGGAAATTAGTTTTTCAGATAGTTTCGAAGATATTAGGTCTTTAGATTTCCTATATTTGTTGAGGGGTGAATTTAGTTTCAGTGGGTTATGGAAGCCTCCAGCATTGCCTATTCTAATATTGATATCACCGGCTATTAGCACTTCGTTACCTTCACTCATGTGATAATCAATATGCCTAAGTAAATTTGTTAAATTTTGTTCTTGTAATGCATTAGGAGGTAAATATGCGAACAGCAAACATATACTCTCAGTGGTTTTGTCTAGAAATTTGTGCGTCAAGACAGATATCCAGTAAGGGTTTGTTTCGATTTTTCTAACCGTATGTTGAAAGTTTTTTTTTATTCCAATCAGAATTCCCCCCCGAGCCCCTTCCCTTTAGTTCTGTTTTCATTGCTGGGCTTTGAATTATGTAGTATTCCTCTGTTAATAATTCGATAACATTAGTAATCCATGTTTCATTTAGTGCAAAAAGTTCGTATTTTTTTAAGTATTCAACGAGTGGAAATATTGATTTTATTCTATTAAATCCATTTATATTCCATTGTAACATTTTAATTTTAGTATCTATATGTTTGGCCTGGGTTACTTGTTTGTCTTTTATTGCCGATTCACAGTTTTTCGTATGTGGATATCTAATTTTAGTTGTATTTCTATCTGATATATTTTTCGTAACCTTTGGGTTTTTAATTTTAGAAGTTTTAGCCGTGAGTGTTTTATCATAAAGTGGCTGAATGGACACTATATTAGAGATCTGTTTATCAATCTGGAAAGTCTTATTTACATTCGGTGTTATGTTCTGTTTTTGCTATATCTTATTTCCATTATTATTGACAACTTGGCCATTTACAGCTTCAAAAACTACACCGTTTACAATAGGTTTGTTATCTCTCAGCTTTGATCGAGTGCCTTTTTCAAAAAGTTCTTTCCTTTTAGCTATAAGAATAAGCCGTTGGTCTCTAATCTTTTTACTATAATCTTTATTTATGTAAATTTTGCTATCTCTAAGTTTAGTCGTATTTTTGAATAATTTAATTCTATCCTCGTATTCAGGCATTGAAATCAAAATAGGCGATTTATTAGCCTTCCCAAGTCTATGGCATTTAGTTATATTTATATTTTCTAGAATTTGCATTTTTTCTTTTATAATAGATTTAACTTTTTGAAGACTTTCAGCTGGTGCTTCATTCGCTTCTCCCTCAACTCCGTAGAAAACGAGATTTGGCTCCCGCAGCTTCATCTCCAGAAAGTCGGTCCTGGCTTCAATTTCCCTTAACTTAGTTACATTCTCAGAGACTATCTCGTTCGTAGCAGCCAAGGTTTCCACACAAGTTGTTAGCTTCATTTCAACTCCAAGAAGTCTCTGGTCCCACTCTATTATTCTTTTCTCGATGTTTGACAATCTCGTATCTATTCTCTCACCAAGATTTCTGATCTCTGAGGACATTTGGACGATCATTGTCTTCAACTCAGTATCAGGCGATTCCTTCACTGTGGGAGTTGGCTCTGTAAACAAGGTTGTCTGCTTTTTGGGGCCAGGGTTAGGCTCAATACCACTGATCATTAGGAGTATACATATGACCTGGATACAATAGCCGCTGGATATGTTCAGTAGTAGTATAGGAGTGCCATCATATCCAAATCCAGCGTTTAATTTCCGATACAATCTCAGTTTGCGTTTAACCAGCTCTTGTATTAGGCATTCTGGCCGTTTGAAACAAATTATGCTATAGAGAACTAGCAACAAGCATGCAAATTTCAGAATTTTCATCTTGTCCTTACAACAGTTTTATTATTATTATCTTATAAATAAGTTATAACTTAACTTTTCCCCTTTTTTTTCAGTAATTATCCGCTTTAACTAAGAAAAAATATAAATTACTTACAAATTATTCGGGAGCGTTTCTCAATGCGGCCGCTTGCCTTGGCCTCCTGGCGGCGAATCCATATAAATTATATATATATATATATATATATATATATATATATATATATATATATATATATATATATATATATATATATATCAATATATGTTCATTATATATATACACTCATGGACAAAACTTAAGGAAGTTGTAAAACGACATCTAAAAACTATCCCGCATGTGTTTCTTTTCAACGAAAAATCTAAATGTATTTCAAGGAGAAACAACGATCATTTCCAACCTTAGTATGAGGGTACAATCACAAGCCGCATTATATTATATTGTATTAAGGAAGTTGTACCTTTTTGCCTATATATCGGTATTAAGACAATAACTCTGAAAGATATTTGATAGACAGAGGATTGAAGACACACAAGATAACTAAGTGTGAACAAAATTGCTTATGTCTCTTTTAAACAAAACAGACAACCGGCGATATCAAAATATGAAACTTCCTTAAATTTTTTTCCATATGTATATATATGTGCGTGATAAAGGATGGTGTGTTGATGCACCAGTAGCTATGATAAAGAGAGAGTGGTGAATTAGATAAGATTGCAGACTGAGGAGAGATGGAAATGTAGACCATTGTCTTGCAGGAAATGCGGAGTTGGAGTGCAGTGTGAACTGGGAGTTCAGTGCGACCTCAGTGATAACAATGATGTAACTTCGCTGTTGGAGTGGCGGTAGAATCCCATCTACACTTATCTCTCTTACTCATCTCTCTTTGTCACAGCATCGACACACCTGGTTTACGTAACTTCATTAATTAAACCTTCTTTGGGGTATGTGAATAAAGTTATCAAAATTCGAAACTATTATAGACGCGTATGATTCTTTTTAAAAATATACAATTTCCACTGTCCTTACTGCAATGGAAAAATCATACGCGTCTATAATAGTTTCGAATTTTGATAACAGATGGCTCGCTAATGCATCATAAATAAAGGTATATTCATTCAGTAGTGAAAAGAAACAACAGTTGGCGTTTTTATTCATATGAAAATTTCAATAATTTAACTTACTTTATAGTGTCTTGTTCCAAACTCATTTTATTGGGTACCGTTCAAAAAGAGCAACCTAGTTTATGATAATTGCAACAATGAATAATATGTGTTTTGTTTAATATGTGAATAACCTTCACAACAAAATATTAACGTGAATTCAATCCCGGTTCATGGCTGTCGGGAATCGAGGGTGTTACCCACTCGTTCACCGAACTTTATATTGTAGAATAATACTTATTATTTTATTAACAGAGTATCATTTTTGATGTTTATATTTTGTTACTATGTAAACTTCCCTCATTCCTTATATTTTGTTTATCCTTCATAGTTTGTTCTTGCCTTAAATAAATTGCTGTCATTCTCGAAGTTTGTCTTCCCTAATTTTCAACATGGCAATATATAAAAGAAACATTCGTGCTTTAATGATCCCATTTCTTATATATAGATGGCACGTTATCGACTTCTAATTAATTTATGCCTAACTGGCCTCTTGTGTGTACTTATTGTTTTCGGAAGAGAATTGCTCGATGCAAATATTTATATGCAATTCTACTGTCCTAAAAGCTTATGTCCATAGTTTACTTAAATACCATTTATAAGATTCCACTCTTCATTATAGCATATAAAAGCAGAATCTTCCAATACAGTATTAGATCTCTAAGAAGCGGTCTGGTAGATTAAATTGGTGAAACCGCTGGGAGGGTTCACCACTGATGAAGCCAAGCCCTCCCAATTTTTTTCATTGCAATAAGGACAGTAGAAGTTTGATTTATGTTTAAAAGAAACATCCGTTCTTTGATGTTTCCCTTTCCTTTATATGGATGGCACGTTATTGCCTTATAATTCAGTTGCATTTGTTAAACGTGACTTTATTTAGCTTTTATATCAAGTCTCATTAAAAGATGACTGTAGATCTTATACAGAATTGAGTATATGTCTGTAGTTATCACCTACAAATATAATTTAAATCTTTCTTAGGTGATCATATTTGGTGAACTACTCGCTTTATAATATAGAACATTACTTGATCTGATAAAAAAACTGATGTAAAAATAAAGTATCCATGTTTTTTTTTTTTATGTATAAATGGCTGATTTATTTGCTTAATCACGATCACAAAATATTATTTCGTTGTGAGTAAATTCGATTTCTACTTTTGTACGTTTCTTTTTAATTAATTTTATTTTCTTTTTATTTAATTGCTTTGCTAATTTGTCATTTATTCATTGACTTGTTGAATTATTTTATATTCTAAGTTTATATATATATATTTTAAAAAAATTTGGAAATATTTTCATATATCTTTTCTATATATATATATATTTCATCAAAACATTTCCTCCTCTTTTCTTTATTATATACTTTTCTGATTTAGACTTTTAAACACATGCATTTTCTTCGAGAGTGAGTAAGTAGAAGGCTTTTCAGGCTTCTAGGTGGTCGTTACATGTTTGTTCAAATTCTATTACAATATTTATGGACAACATTTAGCATCTAAAACTTGCTAATGTCTTTATATATACATACAAGGAACTCTTTATGTTTATAAACAGTAAGGACTCATATTTAAAATTTAGGAAATTTTGTAAATACACTGCGTGAGATTGAAAATGGAACACCAAGAAATAGTGGCCAGAAAGTGATGAAACTCGTCAGACAGAGAGAGACAGGGACGAACAATAAGTGATCTTTATTTCAAAATGATAGTCATAATACAGAGCGAGAACGGCGTCGGCTTAGTAGCAAGTAGGACCACCGCGGACGGCGATACACGCAGCAACACGTCTAGGTAGAGAGTCAATCAGAGTACGGATGGCGTCCTGAGGGATGGCTCTCCATTCCCTCTCAACCATTTGCCACAGTTCGTCTTCTGAACGCGGCTGTGGCAAGGCATGCAAACGGCGTCCAATGATGTCCCAGACGTGCTCGATTGGTGAGAGATCAGGAGAGTACGGTGGCCAGGGAAGCATCTGTACATCTTGCAGAGCTTGTTGGCTAATGCGAGCAGTGTACGGTCGGGCGTTATCCTGCTGATAAAGGGCATCGGGTACCCCCTGAATGTAGGGGAGTGTCACCGGTCGCAGCACATCATCAACGTATCGTTGGGCCGTCATAGTGCCCTGAATACGAAGTGAAGGTGACCTGGAATCATACGCGATTGCGCCCCAAACCATGATTCCACGTTGTCGCACAGTGGGGCGTTCCACAATTGCTGCCGGATTGGACCTTTCTCCACGTCGACGCCACACGCGTACACGGCGACTATCACTGGACAAGCAGAAACGCGACTCATCTGAGAACACGACCCTGTGCCATTCCGTCATCCACGTCGATCTAGCCCGGCACCATTCCAAACGTTGGCGCCTATTCGGTGGGGTCAATGGCAGTCTTCTTAGCGGACGGCATGAGTGCAAGCCATTAGCAACCAATCGACGGGAAATGGTTCTGGTCGAGATGGAATGATCTAGGGTGTCTTGCACATGTTGCAGGATGGCGGTACAACTGCTTGTCGAAGGATACGCCGATCCACACGTGCTGACGTCACTCTGGTTGCACCGACATTCCTATAAATTGCCACATTTCCTTGTTCCAACCATCTTCTCCACAGTCGGTGCACCGTGGACGCACCAAGGTGTGTATCACTTGCGATTTGACGTATGGACCAACCTGCCCTTTTCAGTCCGATCACCATGCCCCTCGTAAAAGCGTCTGTCTGCTTGAACTGCCTCCGTTTACGATGACCTGTCATTCTCTGTTATTACACGTGTCTTTTGACACAAGAACAACTTTTCTACAATGATTTTCCTTGAAGAAATAACGACACGAATACTGTCCTTTCTGCAAGTTCCTTCCATTATATCTTACTCCATGTGCGCACGAGAGCTGCGCATTTTCCATCATTTGCATAACTCGGTTAGGCGCGTCTACTCTGAAATTTGCATAATTTCCTGGCCACTATTTCTTGGTGTTCCATTTTCAATGTCACTCAGTGTATATCTATGATTTTCTCTCTTGGTTAAAAAAAACCTTAAATGCTAACTATGTATATATTTGTATTTGTTTCATTGTTTTTTTTTTTGTTGTTGTTGTTTTTTGGTTTCAATTGTTTCTGTGAAATAGTACTCTGATTTTGGTGTTGTTTCTTGACGCAAGCATCCTTTGTGTGGATATCGCGTCTTGCAAATCGCCAATCATCGCAAATCAATACATAGCATAAATAAGTCAAATTAGCGTTGCATGGTTGTGGACAAATATACATAAAAACAAAACAAAAAATCTTTAGAAATAAGAGTTCAAATTGAGATACAGTGGTACCTCGACATACGAGCGCCCCAACATACGAGTTTTTCGAGATACGAGCCGACGAGCAAGTGATTTTTTGCTTTTAGTTAGGAGCGAAATTCGAGATACGAGTTCGGTTCGGTAGTGTTGAAGATATTAATCTGTGATTTTAAATGTTTCTTTTTGACCAGTACTTTTGTTTTTGCTTTTCCTAAAATGTTTATTTCTTCTTCTTCATTATTATTTGTTCTATATGCAAAGCTTTGTTTTTTGAGACTTGAATAAACAAATTCAAGTTTATTATATTTTTGTGTGCTTTTAAAGTTAAAACACAACAGGTAGTAACACGCAGTCGCGCCATCACGATCAGTTAGCAGCGTGCTTCCGCTGTGATAAGTTGTGTTTTGTGTTGCGTTTACATTACGGCCTACAGGTGAAAGCGAGAAAAATGTAGCGAAAAAGGCAAAGACCAGTCAGGATATCTAATTTATTTCTTTACATTCTCTTTTTTGTTTTTGTGCAATAAATATTTGATATTTATAAATTCCCTTTTATTATTTGAAACCACGTAAAAAAATAACTGGGGTGACATTTTGGAGGTTGGAACGGATTAATGGTAGTTCAATTGTTTTGTATGGGGAAATTTGCTTCGAGATACGAGTAATTCAAGATACGAGCAAGGTTGCGGAACGAATTAAACTCGTATGACGAGGTACCACTGTATGTTATTTCAAAAAGAATTACTACCACTGACAAATTTTCTTCCGTTTATCATTACTCTTCACAATTCATCCTTTCATACTTCATCCCTAAGGATAGAAATAGTCGTGATTTCTCCTTAAAATAAATTACGATTTTTCGTTCAAAAGAAACATTTGCATAAAATTGTCAAACGTCGTTCTACAAGTAGATAATATACTAGCCTGGTAAAGATCTATGAAACCTACAGTTCAAATATTCACAGTGAAAAATATTACCTTTTATAGGAGAGAAGCTCAAAACTGGTGGTTTTTTTTTTTTTGGCTTATCCCTAGTACACGTGGTACAGGCCATGATAATCATGGTGGGTAGAAGTAGGCGACTGCTTTTGCTGTAAGTGCACCACATGTCTACACATGTGAAAAGCATTTCGACTTTGCACTTACAAATGTGCCAGAGCCCCGTTTGGCTACTTGCACTCGCTGGTGGGGTTGGACTTTTGCAAGAATCAATTAGAAAAAAGTGCCCAATGCGGGAATCGAACCCGGGTCGTAGCGGTCGAAAACCAACGGTTTAGTCCATCCTTCCACCAACACTCCGCTCAAAACTGCGTAAAGTGACAGTGGTTCGAATATTGTATAAATAAACATTTGTGGCTATCTCCGTCTCACTCCCATTCCCCCCGGGGACTAATTTAGCTTGCTAAGAAAAGTTTTAAAAACATTAGAAATTGATAATCAAGGGACAGTTCTCACGGAGGTCGGCTCTACGTTGGTGGTTCCCAGGGTAGTCTTCAGGCCTTCTCTTTCCTCTCTCCGATCTACTACTCACGGGTTTTTGTTCTTGGATCCTGCCTCCTGTACGTGTACTTGCCACTAGACACGCATTTATATCGACTGCTCGTAAATCACCACATACGAGGTGTGTCCGAAAAGCATCGCGACTTTTGAATTTTCGCGGGTTACGTATATTCGAATTTCGATCTTTTTGTGGCTTTATGTTGGTACTCATGTCTCTCACTTATGCCGACAAGCTCGGCCATTTTGAATGTTCACTTAATTGTTGACAGCTGCTTTGCTTGCAGGTGTTTTGGATCGTCTTCGATTTTTACCTATTAAAAAAAATGGATGAAAGAACCTGTATCAAATTTTGTGTGAAAAACGAAATTAAGTGCGCGGATGCATTCCGAATGTTGACTGTGGCATACGGAGAAGCTACCTTGGACCGAAGCAACGTTCATCGGTGGTACAAAATGTTCTCAGAAGGCCGAGAAGATGTGAACGTTAGAGAAGTTACTGAGGACCTAAACATATCGATTGGCTCGTGCCATTCGATTTATATCAATGATTTGGGCATGAGACGGGTCGCCGCGAAATTCGTACCAAAATTGCTCAATTGCGACCAAAAACAGCATCGCATGAACATTGCTAGTGAGATGTTGGACTCTGTCCTCGACGACCCAAATTTGCTCCAGAGGGTCATAACTGGTGACGAAGCGTGGGTTTATGGTTATGACGTGGAAACCAAAGCTCAATCATCTCAATGGAAGCTGCCGCACGAACCAAGACCGAAAAAAGCGCGCCAAGTTCGGTCGAATGTGAAAGTTTTGCTGACAGTTTTCTTCGATTGCAGGGGCGTGGTGCATCATGAGTTCTTGCCACAGGGTAGAACGGTCAATAAGGAATATTACCTGCAAGTTATGCGCAATTTGCGCGAAGCAATCCGCCAGAAACGCCCGGATTTGTGGAAGAACAAAAATTGGCTTTTGCGCCACGATAACGCCCCTGCTCACAATCGTTGCTTGTGCGCGACTATTTGGCCCAAAACAACACACTAATGATGCCGCAGCCACCGTATTCCCCAGATCTGGCCCCTTGTGACTTTTTATTGTTCCCTAAACTGAAGAGGCCCATGAAAGGACGACGTTACGCTACGCTTGACGATATAAAGACGGCATCGAAGGAGGAGCTGAAAAGATTTTTAAAAATGATTTTTTGAAGTGCTTCGAAGATTGGAAAAACCGTTGGCACAAGTGTATAATATCTCATGGGGATTATTTTGAAGGGGACAAAATAGGTATTCATGAATAAATAAATAATTTTTGAAAAAACACAAAAGTCGCGATACTTTTTGAACACACCTCGTATATATAATATTATGAGAAAACAATAGAAAAAAATGTTAGGTGTTGATATTAAAAATAAAGAAGGCATATCCTGACCAAAAGCGCATGTGCTTTTTAGATTTTCGTGGATGGCTTTTCTTGATTTATCAAGAAATTGGGTTGGCCAAATATCAGGGAACAGGTTAAATCAATGTTTAGTTGATTTCTGTTCCACTAGATGGCGCTCTGCCATCTAAAAAGCACATGTGATTTCGGTCAGGAGATGCCTTCTATATTTTTAATGTCAAAAGCTGACTATTTTATTTATTTTTCAAATTGTTTTCTCACGTGTTAAAGGTATTTACGCAAGTTTGGCCTTAAATACCCATTTCTTGGTTTCTCAAGAAGCCTCTGGGACCAAAAATCTTTTTGATCGCAGTGGTACAGCCTACTCCACGCTGACGAGCGCCAACAGCGCGAAACGCGTTCGTGAATGGCTTTTCTTGATTTATCAAGAAATTGATTGGCCAAATATCAGGGAACAGGTTAAATCAATGTTTAGTTGATTTATGTTCCACTAGATGGCGCTCTGCCATCTAAAAAAGGGCATGTGCTTTTGGTCAGGATATGCCTTTTTTTATCATTACTCTTCACAATTCATCCTTTCATACTTCATCCCTAAGGTTAGAAATAATCGTTATTTCTCCTTAAAATAAATTTCGATTTTTCGTTCAAAAGAAACATATGCGGGATAAGTTTCAAATGTCGTTATATAATACTATATTGAGTAAAAATACCAGGCCTCCAAGGAAAAGTATTTATTTTTTCAAGGATATTTTGAAAAGATACTTTTCCCTGGAGGCCTGGTATTTTAGAGCGCAGCAGCCTCTCGACCGGTAAAATAACTTAGTTTCAACATGGTAGTAATACCTGTCGAGGGGATGTTACACCCGAAGACTTGTATTGTCTTTATAATAAAAAATAAATTATTTCCTAAGGGAATTTTCACTTTTATTTATAATTTTACAGAAGGTATTATATAATATTGTGTGGCAAATAAATAATTTATTATTTAATTTAATTATTCAATGAAAATTTTTGGAAACTGATTTATTATTTTATATTTGTAAAATCATCATTTAGTTGCCTAGCTTGCTTGCTCGAAGCTGTAGATAGTTTTGTTGGTTTTGTTAATAATTAACACTAGTCGCCGTGTCATCATCAATAAATACTTTCACACCTTCAGAAATACAAAGACTTGATTTCTACGCTACGATATTAACTAATAATACACTAGATACTTAAAAGTTACTTGCTGGTCAAATGTGACAAATACTGGCGTTTTACCATGTCGTTTATTTATTTATTTTTTGGACCATAAGAAGGTTTTCTTTTTCTGTCACTACACCTTTTGTTTTATATTTATTCTTGGTCTGGAATAGAAGTATCTGTAAACTACGACAAGAATAAAGTACATATATAAACTTTCTGATATTAAAATATTGAATCATCAAACATGTGGCCTTCTTTAGAAAAAATTCCTGAATACTTTTATTTCGTCATTTCGATTAGCTCTACACACTTTCTGAAGCTTCATTCTCTCAATTTTAAAATCAATATATAAAGAATTTAATTTTATAAATAATAATATCTCTTCTAAAATCTTGGTAGATTTTTTTTCATTGAATTGAAAAACTAAATATGATAGTGGAATAAAATTTTGAATAATCGGAATCAAGGGTCCAACAACAACAAAAATCCCCAAACTTCTTCTTTATTAATCCACGTGGAGTAGTCTTTAGCCGCTAGAAAGAAGTTCCTATCACAGCGAGTCGAGGAGAGTTCCAGGTCCGAACAGAGCGAGACGAGATTCCAATATCCGACAATAGCGAGACGACACGAGATTCCAAGATCCGAGCACAGCGAGACGACACGATATTCCAAGATCCGAGCACAGCGAGATGACACGAGATTCCAAGATCCGAGCACAGCGAGACGACACGAGATTCCAAGATCCGAGCACAGCGAGACGACACGAGATTCCAAGATCCGAGCTCAGCGAGACGACACGAGATTCCAAGATCCGAGCTCAGCGAGACGACACGAGATTCCAAGATCCGAGCACAGCGAGACGACACGAGATTCCAAGATCCGAGCACAGCGAGACGACACGAGATTCTAAGATCTGAGCACAGCGAGACGACACGAGATCCTAAGATCCGAGCGAGACGACACGAGATTCCAAGATCCGAGCACAGCGAGACGGCACTAGATTCCAAGATCCGAGCACAGCGAGACGACACGAGATTCCAAGATCCGAGCTCAGCGAGACGACACGAGATTCCAAAATCCGTGCACAGCGAGACGACACGAGATTCCAAGATCCGAGCTCAGCGAGACGACACGAGATTCCAAGATCCGAGTTCAGCGAGACGACACGAGATTCCAAGATCCGAGCTCAGGGAGACGACACGAGATTCCAAGATCCAAGCACAGCGAGACGACACGAGATTCCAAGATCCGAGCACAGCGAGACGACACGAGATTCTAAGATCTGAGCACAGCGAGACGACACGAGATCCTATGATCCGAGCGAGACGACACGAGATTCCAAGATCCGAGCACAGCGAAACGACACGAGATTCTAAGATCTGAGCACAGCGAGACGACACGAGATTCCAAGATCCGAGCTCAGCGAGACGACACGAGATTCAAAAAACGAGCACAGCGAGACGACACGAGATTCTAATATCCGAGCGAGACGACACGAGATTCCAAGATCCGAGCACAGCGAGACGACACGAGATTCTAAGATCTGAGCACAGTGAGGCGACAAGAGATTCCAAGATTCGAGCTCAGCGAGACGACACGATATTCCAAGATCCGAGCACAGCGAGACGACACGAGATTCTAATATCCGAGCGAGACGACACGAGATTCCAAGATCCGAGCACAGCGAGATCACACGAGATTCCAAGATCCGAGCTCAGCGAGACGACACGAGATTACAAGATCCGAGCACAGCGAGATGACACGAGATTCCAAGATCTGAGCACAGCGAGACGACACAAGATTCTAAGATCCGAGCGAGACGACACGAGATTCCAAGATTCGAGCACAGCGAGAAGACACGAGATTCTAAGATCTGAGCACAGCGAGACGACACGAGATTCCAAGATTCGAGCTCAGCGAGACGACACGAGATTCCAAGATCCGAGTTCAGCGAGACGACACGAGATTCTAAGATCTGAGCACAGCGAGACGACACGAGATCCTATGATCCGAGCGAGACGACACGAGATTCCAAGATCCGAGCACAGCGAAACGACACGAGATTCTAAGATCTGAGCACAGCGAGACGACACGAGATTCCAAGATCCGAGCTCAGCGAGACGACACGAGATTCAAAAAACGAGCACAGCGAGACGACACGAGATTCTAATATCCGAGCGAGACGACACGAGATTCCAAGATCCGAGCACAGCGAGACGACACGAGATTCTAAGATCTGAGCACAGCGAGGCGACACGAGATTCCAAGATTCGAGCTCAGCGAGACGACACGAGATTCCAAGATCCGAGCACAGCGAGACGACACGAGATTCTAATATCCGAGCGAGACGACACGAGATTCCAAGATCCGAGCACAGCGAGATCACACGAGATTCCAAGATCCGAGCTCAGCGAGACGACACGAGATTACAAGATCCGAGCACAGCGAGATGACACGAGATTCCAAGATCTGAGCACAGCGAGACGACACAAGATTCTAAGATCCGAGCGAGACGACACGAGATTCCAAGATTCGAGCACAGCGAGAAGACACGAGATTCTAAGATCTGAGCACAGCGAGACGACACGAGATTCCAAGATTCGAGCTCAGCGAGACGACACGAGATTCCAAGATCCGAGCACAGCGAGACGACACGAGATTCCAAGATCCGAGCTCAGCGAGACGACACGAGATTCTAAGATCCGAGCGAGACGACACGAGATTCCAAGATCCGAGCACAGCGAGACGACACGAGATTCCAAGATTCGAGCTCAGCGAGACGACACGAGATTCCAAGATCCGAGCACAGCGAGACGACACGAGATTCCAAGATCCGAGCACAGCGAGACGACACGAGATTCTAATATCCGAGCGAGACGACACGAGAGTCCAAGATCCGAGCACAGCGAGACGAAACGAGATTCTAAGATCCAAGCGAGACGACACGAGAGTCCAAGATCCGAGCACAGCGAGATGACACGAGATTCCAAGATCCGAGTACAGCGAGACGACACGAGAGTCCAAGATCCGAGCACAGCGAGACGACACGAGATTCCAGGATCCGGGCACTGCGAGAAGAAAAGAGAGTCCAAGATACGAGGACAGCGATATAACACGATATTTCATGATCCAAGCCCAGCGAGATGAAACGAGAGTCCAAAGTCCGAGCACAGCGAGAAACGAAAGTCCAAGCTCAAGAGCAGCGAGAAGACAAGAGTCCAACGTCCAAGCCAAGCGAGGCGACGAGAGTCCAACGTCAAAGCACAGCAAGATGACAGGAGACCAGCAGGTCCTAACTTAGCAAGAAACAGGAAATCATGAGTCACACATTTGGTCAACCACTAGCTCCAAGTTATCATTGTTGCTATATTGAATTTAACTGGATCAACAAACAACAATTCGAATCGCTGGTCAAGTGAAGAGTGCAGAGATATAGATTCCATTTACTGGTTGCTTATTAATAAATTCATATAGCCTGATGGTAGGATCTCTGCGACATCCTCGAATAGCTCTACTATAGCATTGGACTACAGTCTTACATTCAACGTACATCTGAACTAACTTTTATATAACAAGTTATAGTACTAACAGAAATGAATGGTCCAAATACTGGTACTAGGCAGAATATAATATACACTGGTGTCCAAAAAATAAGAAACTTAACCAATATTGAAATTTCTCAAAAGCTAATTTATTAACAAATATAAAATTTAGTATACAAATAGTTTAAACTATGGAGAATTTGACTACCTATATGAAAATAAAAATATATATTTGAAATTATGAAATATGCAAATTATTACCAACATACCCAAAGCTAAGGTTCCATATCTTAAAGAAATAAGATATCAATAGGGAGTATGATCACCTCTAACAGCTATCAAGGTCTCACAGCGAGCCCTCATACTGTTTACCAGGCTTTGGAGGAGGTCCAGGGGTAGTAAACCCCACTCCTCCAATAGAGCAGTTCTTAGCTCAACGAGGGTTCTGGGAGAGGGGTGACGAGCTCCAATACGCCTCCCTAGAGCATCCCACACATGCTCTATTGGATTCAGGTCCGGAGATCTGGCTGGCCAATCCATCCTTCGAATATTCTCACTCTGGAGATATTCATTGACTAGCCTAGCCCTATGCGGACGAGCATTATCGTCCATTAAAATTAAATTGTGACCAATTTGATCTCTATAAGGTTTTAGATAGGGATCAAGGATCTCGTCCCTGTACCTTTAAACAGTTAAAGTGCCCCCAGAAAAAATGTGGAAGGGTGTGCGTCTGCTAGAACTGATGCCAGCCCAGACTAAGAGACTGCCCCCTCTAAAACTGTCTATTTCCCTGATGTTACTGGGATGATAGCGGGTTCCAGGCTCCCTCCAGATGAAAACTCGTCGAGAATCTGGGTTTAAACTAAATCTTGACTCGTCACTGAAGAGAACATTGGCCCACTGATCATGAGTCCAGGCGTGATGTTCCAAGCACCAATTCAAGCGGGCTCACCTGTGAGCAGAGGTTAAAGGGATACAGACCATTGGTCGTCTTGCATAAAGAGCACCTTCGTGAAGCCTTCGGTAAACAGTTTGTCTTGAAATTCTCGTTCCAGTAGCACTTGAGAGTTCATTAGAGAGTTGAATAGCTGTCATCTCCCTATGGCGCTTGGCAGTTACGACCAGATGACGGTCTTCAGAGCTATCCGTTTTTCTTTTTCTACCAGAACCTTCTTTTCTTTTGATGGTTCCTGTCTCAATGAACTGTTTCCATATTTTGCTGACCACAGATTTATTCACATTTAGCCATTTTGCTACTTCAACTTGTGATTGCCCTGCCTCCATTCTTCCAACAGCTCTCCATTTTAAATCATCTGCTAAAATTTATCGTAAACTCATAATTAACTAAGGATTAAATAAAATTATAATTGGACAATTCTTAGATGGGGTAAACGACACGCCAAATAGCACACTTATAAAGACAAGCAAAAATTTGCATATTTTCAATTTTACCGAATCGAATGGTTGCGATAAATAAATTCTACGACTTAAAATACCTAATTAAATTACTTTTTAGCTTTTAGCGTTGTATATTTCAAAACATATCATTAAAAAACAAAAGTTTCTTATTTTTTGGACACCAGTGTATAAGTGAGATATGACTCGTACAATATTTGTTTTGTTCAATAAATTATATTTACCATTTGTCAGTAATTGTGACATTCATTTCTATAAATAGCAATATGTTGGTGAATCGAACATTTTGAAATGTGCTGCTGACTTGTTTTTATACTTCCTAACTTTGTAAAGAGTTATACATAGCATTCGAAGTTTTGGCTATAATTTCCCACCTTCTTAAGCCATCTTTCTGTCAGTTCTTCGATCTCACGGAGATACCAGCTTTTGTTCTTCGAGGCGAAGAGCTGCTTCACCCCAACTGCCAACACACTCTGGTCGTTGAAGTGCTGCCGGCGAAGGAAGTGAGACATTGACCAGAACAAGCAATAACCTGACGGCGTTAGATCCGGACTATAAGCTTGGTATGGCTACAGATCGATTGCTTCAATGTACTAGAGATTTCTTGTGTCTTTCGAGCAGCATGTTGTTTGGCATTGCCCTGTTATAGAAGAACGCGTTTTCTGTTTACCAATGCTGGGAACTTCTGCTACAAAACAGTATACAGCCTCTCCAGACAGAATACAGATTGGATGTTGAGATGTGTGGAGTTCGATCGATTTGGAATGAACTCATATTGGATTATACTTTTAAAATCCCACTAGACGCACAGTATCACGTATTTTCGAAACGTCCATGTTTGACAACAGTTTCAGGAGGTTGACCCGTGCGTAACCAGTATTTTAGGGTGTTAGGAGTACGATAAGAGACTCTCTCCTCATCTTAGGTAATAGATATTTTAATAAATTGAACATCATGCCGATTAACTACCAACCTCCTGCATACTTCTCCTCGGTGGTTTGTCTGTGATGGCGTCAATTCAGTATCTTCTGATATTCCATTTTCAATGCCTGTAAGGTAGAGGTTGAAAAGGAGAGGGCTCAGTACAGATCCTTGTGGGATACCCTGTGAGGTGGTGAAGGTTTTAGAAGTGGCTTGGTTGTGTTTAATTTTGAAGCTTATTTTCTTAAGAACGTACCATGCTCAGAACTGACAAAAGAGGACCTATTTTCCAAGCCTACAACTACCATCGCAAAATTGGAGAGAAGTGGACTTCAGGAATTGGTTTAACCATGGAGATAAGCAACACCACCACCACCACGGCCTACCGGTTCTTGGACTATCTTCAAGATTCATGTCACCTTTGTGAAATTTCTTCAATCCTGTTTGTAGTGCTGTGGTTCAAGGACCCTTATCGTTTCGTATGACAAATGTTTTTTGTTGCTTCAGAATAATTCTGGTTCAATTGAAACTAATAAAGTAAAAGTTTTATAATAAGTACATTTTGACATTAGAGTCTAATTAAAGGGTATAAAACAATACAATAAAGGAATGAGGGAAACTTGTCTGGCTTCAAAATAAGATTTCATACGTCATATAGAGAATTTAAAATACTCAAGAATGAGGGGGCTGTTAAAAGCGTTACCTTTAAATATGGCGACCTTTCATCTCACCATAATACATGTATTCTTGACGAATGAACACGGTAGCTCTCAGCTTCCTTATTGCCCATGAAATAATTAATCCCCACAGATTAATTCAAAATAAATTTCTCACTTGAAAGACTTTTTATTTTTTGCATTTTGTTGTTGGCTAGCCGGCGTTGACCAGCGAAGCTGAGATCTCCCTGCGGCATTCCCTAATTGGTTGGCACCCAACTGGTGACTCACTAAGTATGTAGATAAGGTACTGATAGACACTCAGAAGGCAGGAAGTTTGTCTCGAAGAGAGGAGTCGTTGAAGGAAAGTCACAAATGATCATATTGCCATGTGGAAAATTAGGAAAGACAAACTTCAGGATGAGACAGCAATTTATTTAAGACAATAACAAACTATGAAGGATAAACAAAAGATGGTAACTGAGGGAAGTTTGCAGAATAGTAAAATATAAACATAAAAATTTATACTCTGTTAATACTAGTGTAAAATAATAAATTCTTCGCTACAATATTGTTTCCAAACTCTAGCAATTTAAAAATACCCATTGTTTTCATTTTCAGTAAGGACAGTAGAAGTCTGTATTATGTATAAAAGAAACATTTGTGCTTTTAAATCCTTCAATTTTATATGTATAGATGGCGCGTTATTGCTTTGTGTTAATTTATGCCTAACTGGCCTTGTCTTTATTGTTTGCGGAAGAGCATTGCTCGATGCAAATATTTGAATGTAATTCTGCTGTCCTATAAGCTTATGTCCATAGTTTTCTTGAAAACTATTTCTGAGATTTCACCCTTCAGTGCAGCATATATATGCAGGATCGTCCAATACAGTACTAGAGCTCTGAGAAGCGGTCTGGTGGATTAAATTAGCGAAACCGCTGGGAGGGTTTACCACTGATAAGCCAAGCCCTCCCAATATATTTTTTCATCGCAGTAAGGACAGTAGAAGTTTGTATTATGTATAGAAGAAACATTCGTGCTTTTAAATCCTTTCATTTTATATGTATAGATGGCGCGTTATTGCTTTGTGTTAATTGGTGGATCAGGTGTAGCAACTGCTGGACATTATATGTCAGGTAGACAACCTTCCAGTAGGGCCGCGACGACGTTCTCGATAGCAAGTGAGAGATTCCCAGCTGCTATTTTTTATGCTCTTTGCCTATAGGGGAAGGCTTTCAGGAGGAAGGTTCCGAAGGTGAGGCCCTCCTCTAAAATATTGTCACGAAATTGGTTTTATGTAAATAAAATGTAATCAAATGTAAAGCAAATGTCTCTATTAGTAAATATCTACTTTTATCTTTGATGTTATATAAGGAAGGTATGTAAATTCTGTAACTGATTTTTTCATTTCTAGTTTCTAGTTTTGTTGTGAGGGAAATATCACTCACAAAGTGTATCAATTGATTAATAAAATTCTAATTTGAAACTGTGACAATATTAGCATACAGGAATTTTCGGGAATAACGGGTCTATCTAGGGGGTTAGTTCATTCCATTATTAACAACAATTAACAAATATTCCGGGAATTTAATAAAACTACCTTGAACATGGCTATTATGTCTTTATCTTTCCAGGAGATTATGACCTTTTTAGTTTTATGAAATTACACTGGGATCAAGTGGCTGAATTAAAAAAAGGACATCTGATTTTATAACAAAGTTTCAGTTGGCAGAACTCAACTATGTAATCGCTGGTTCAACGCCAAATCTCTTAATTAAAGGTATTTTCTATAGTAGCCAGTTTTATAAACAAAAGTTTGTAAGCTTTAGGTATAGATAACATGAAGTTACCTCCAAATCAAACTCATCTGCCTTGTTGCGCGTATAAAAATGTTGTGGTCTTAGACACAAGTTATTCAGATTCCGTCTCTCCAGTTAATTGTGATCATGTATGTTCTCTGAGCATCTACAAAACTTTATATTTCAAGACTTTTTATTATTTACAAGTGTAACCAGAGCTTTGTTGTTTGTTTTTTACACCAATTAGAACAATCGCTTCACCTGAAACACAAAAGCCTTGAGCAAGCTGACTTCTATTGTAGGTATGGAGAGTTGCTGCTACAACACCACATCTCCTCCTTTAACCCTCTGCTTGAAGATGCCTAGAACACGTGAGGGCCGCGTGCGCTGATTCCCGGGAACCTGTAAGATCGTACAGCAATGAGAGTAAGTTAACATTGAATGGATCAAATTGATTCAAGTTCAGATTTATATCTTTAAGCACAATACAAAGGATAATGGCACTCGTGCCTAGGTTTCACAGAGGTGAAGTTACTAATTAGATAGGATTTTTCTGCGCAAAACGTGAGTTAGCGATTGAAAGAAGTAGTTTGTGGCTCTTCGTTCTCTTTGGTTGAGGGCTGCTGCTCTTTCATATGGTATAGTGCCGTGCGTACACAAGGCGTGTACGATAGATAGGTACACAAGATGTGTACTATAGGGTAACATGGCGAGCAGCAGCCCCCTTAACAGCCCCACCACGAGAAGGTAGAGAACATGGAACCGCCTGAAACACACGGTTAGACACGTGGAGACTTCCTTCATCGAACGCGAACCGGTTTCGAATGTTTGACACCCGCTCTGATCTCCCATATCGTACTTGAGCCGCATATGCCCGCTCGTACTCGACTGTGGCCAGATTCAATCCGAAGAGAGTCTCGACATCACAGTCTTGCGTACATGGTAACGCTGCGTCTCGTTCCTCGGGGCTGAGGGGTCATTCTACTAATGGTTGGAACTCGGGTAGTCTCCCTAACTCTAAAAAGAGGGTAGGGTATCTGCACTATACTATACCCACTTACTCGGTAGTCTGGGCTCCACCATTGAAGAACTGAAACACCCAACACACACAGCCTCCTCCTTCACTAACTATACCCACTTACTCGGTAGTCTGGGCTCCACCATTGAAGAACTGAAACGCCCAACACACTGCCTCCTCCTTTACTAACTATACCCACTTACTCGGTAGACTGGGCTCCACCATTGAAGAACTGAAACACCCAACACACTGCCTCCTCCTTCACTAACTATACCCACTCACTCGGTAGTCTGGCCTCCACCATTGAAGAACTGGAACACCCAACACAGCCTCCTCCTTCACTAACTATACCCACTTACTCGATAGACTGGGCTCCATTATTGAAGAACTGAAACACCCAACACACACAGCCTCCTCTTTCACTAACTATACCCACTTACTCGGTAGTCTGGCCTCCACCATTGAAGAACTGTAACACCCAACACACAGCCTCCTCCTTCACTAACTATACATATTTGCTCGGTATTCTGGGCTCCACCATTGAAGAATTGGAACACCCAACATCCTTTACGTTGAGAAAATCCTCTTTTTTTAAATGCACAAAATAATCAGTTATGAACTTCATTTATGAAGTCTGGGTAATAATTCACAAATTCTACTTTTCAGTAAAGATAGCTGATAGAGTCTAAACAATAGAGCGCGGTCTATGTTCCCGCGGCCTGGTCCCTGTGTCTCCCTAAAGCTTTAGGTAGAGAGAGACTAAGTAAAATATATCGGGATTTATAGGCGGACCACAAATTAGTTAAGTAGCGTTTCTGGTGATATTGGTTGGATTTGAGATACTGAAAGGAAACCATGTGGTGATGGAGCGGCGGTGAACTGAGTGGCGAAGATGTAAACATCACAGATGGGAGATGATATGGAGAAATATTTGGAACTAGAACCGTCGTATTTAGAGACAGATTGAGGCTCGGAAAAGACAGCTTGAATAATGGTGACTTTGCGTTTTCATCAGAACTGTTTGCTATAAGGGAGACTCTCGGATTGCATGTCTGTGAGGTTTTCATTAATTTGGAAATAGTTCAGATAGCGAATGGAATTATGGAATTGATGGGTGGAATGGACAGACGTTTGATTAGCTCAGGGTCTCTCAAGGAGGACAATGGAATTCCTGATAGACAACAGGAATATGGTGGTTTTGAGAACTCCAAACATCAGGCAAAAGGTGTATAAGCTAATAAAGACATGTTAATCATCGGTGTGAACTGGAGGAAAATAGATGTAGCGCATTCCGTTGGGTAAATGTCCAAACGAGGAATGTCAACATTTTTCTGCTAAATTCCATCGAGTTGTGACAGGATATTGCCCGTTCCCGGTGAGTTTAGCAAAATATAAAATAAGGCGAATGTGGATTGCAAATGTGAAAGCTCGGAGACTAATGGAAAACACTATATAGTGGGTTGTTCGAATGACGCCTTGTGGAACTGAAGACGTAGGATAGCGAGAGGAGCTAGTGAGATGGAGCTGAAGAGGATAGGATAGCGAGAGGAGCTAGTGAGATGGAGCTAAAGAGGATAGGATAGCGAGAGGAGCTAGACAGGTGGAGCTAAAGAGGATAGGATAGCGAGAGGAGCTAGTGAGATGGAGCTGAAGAGGATAGGATAGCGAGAGGAGCTAGTGAGATGGAGCTGAAGAGGATAGGATAGCGAGAGGAGCTAGTGAGATGGAGCTAAAGAGGATAGGATAGCGAGAGGAGTTAGTGAGATGGAGCTGAAGAAGATAGGATAGCGAGAGGAGCTAGTGAGATGGAGCTGAAGAGGATAGGATAGCGAGAGGAGCTAGTGATTGGAATATTCCAAGAACATTTTAAAGAGAGAGAGATGGCTCAGGACAAGTCTGCTTTGTTCTACCTAACGGCTAGTAAGGCCGAACGATGTAAGAATGATGGTGATGGCCTAATAACAGGACTGTCTAGAAGCAACGACATACAAATATGGCTAGAAGTTATGGAACAGCTAAATTGAAGGAATGAGCAGTCGTGGGTCGGACTGAAATGGAGAACAGGGCTTATCTGCGGCCTAGCAAGTGAATTCTCCTCTCTTTGTTATGGCGAGATGTGCCATTAGTTTGCAATACCTTCCGACTACCTGTTGGAAAGGACTTTCAATAAGAAATGGCATTGTGATCTCCTACAGCAATCTTTCTAGAAATTGATTTTCGGCACTCAGCAAGGTTCAGGGGGAGAGAGGGTTTCACCACCAGTTCAACATTGTGTGTTTATAAGATAATGAAAGAAACTAAACTATCCTGCCAACCAGAGAACTTTAGATTTCGGTATTTCTGAAGAATTGTTTCGATTTAATGGCCATCTAGACTGCGGTGGCCAGTTGATCCCAAGATGTACCCGCAGGTCACCTCCACCCAGCCTACCGTGTCGACCACTTTCCCCGCGTCTTCAGTTATGTCTTCAAATGATATTTTTTGGCACTTGGAATTCTGATGCTTCGAAGTTATACGATTTTTCCACCAAATCTATCAATAATAAGTATCCATATATTATATCAATATTAGATCAAAAAAAGGAAGGCATTTGAAAAATATAGCTTGCATCTCTAATTTTATTTTCTAATTAAGATAAGTAATGTACTAATACAAAGGTCACTCCAAAGGTTTTTGCAATCAATATTAATTAATTAAAATATTAAAGAATGAATTATACCATTAAAATATAAATGCATCTTTACCTAACATAAACATTTTCATAAAATAGTAACAAAAATTATTCATAGAAGGCGCGACTTTGCAGCGGCAGCGGTAATTTCTAAACATTGCAACAGGCACAATGGAGTTGACTAGAGAAAGTTTACACGCCATGAATTTTATAATTATAAAAGTAATTTAACTTCTAAAGAATCATATGAAAGATTGATGAATGCTTTAGGAGATAAAGCTCCTTCTATTAGAATAGTTTTTAATTGGTTTAATTGATTAAAATTTGGAAAAAACAACCTTGAAGATGAACCTCGTTCAGATCGACCACCAACAGCAGTGACCCAATAAAAAAGTGAGCTGGTAAGATTTTTACTTAGAGAATATCGAATTATCAGCAGTTAGAGAAAGGTGTGGGCATTGGATCGGCAGCAATCAACACCATCATTAATGACAATTTCAAATGTAGAAAACTTGCTATTAGATAGGTACCTCACAGCTTGACTGAATACCAAAAACTTGGTCGCGTTAAATGGCGTAATTTCATGTTGGGTAAATTTGTTCAAGGCAAATCAAAGACTGTTTTTGAAATTATTACAGGTGTGTGTGTGTGTGTGTGTGTGTGTGTGTGTGACAATTTTTTTTTATTTTTTTATTTTTTTTTTTTTTTTGACAATTAAACAATATTTATTGTCATCTTAGACAATATTACATCTCACATGAGAGAGAGAGAGGAAGAGAAGAAAATTATTAAATATATACATAAATGAAACAAATTTACAAGAGGGACAAAGGTAGGAGTCCGCGGCGCTGGAGGGTCCTGGACCAGGCGATGAGCGGGTCCTCCACCGCTTCTCCGAGCCCAACCTGGACAAAGCAGCGATAGATTCGCAACTTTGCCGAGGCCAGGATGGAAAGGGCGTCGTCCTCAAGGCCGGACCCGCCGAAGATCCAAGCCTGCAGGTCAGGGGGCCGCCCTATGATGTTGAAGGCCTCTCTAATTAGAGGCCTGATGGAGGGACAGCACCAGTAACGGTGGCTGAGGGAGCGGTCGATGGACCCGCAGGCAGGACAGGAGGGGCCGACCGAGGCAGGATGGGCCGGATGGGGGAGGGCGTGGAGGGCCAACTTGAGGGCCGCGTCAGCCTCGTGGCCCGAGTAGGCGCAACTCCGCAATGAGGCCCAGTCGATCCTGGATGGTGGATTGATGGTGGGCGTCCATCTCGCCAGGAATCTGGAGATGGGCGTGGCGGCGAGGCGCGGGCGATCCAGGGCCCGTCGGGCTGAGCGGGTCGTGAGGCCGTTGAGGAACGGCGTGGCCGTCCCCCGCAGCACCACGGCCGCAGCTAAGGAGCTAGATGAGGGCGTAGACTCCGCCCCGAAGCCCACGGCGTTCTCGGAGGTCAGCCTCCGGCAGAAGGCGCCCAGGGTCGCGGCGTCAGCCAGGGCCGAGCGCGTTGGGCGGGCGATGAGATTTTCCTCCACGATGAGATCCCGGACTCGGGCTCCGCGCCAGCGGGCAGGGGCCAGGAGGTCGGGAGGGCGGAGGAACCGGCAGCCGCCGATGATGGGGAGGTCCAGCAGCTGAGCCGTGGGGACCGCCCGGTGGTTGAGGCCCAGGATGTTGGAGGCCTCCTCCCATAGCTTCAGCAACCGGAGACGGCGGGGCTGGAGACGGGTACCGTCCGGTGGAGGGTGGATCCAGGCTTCCCCGCTGTTGCCGCCGACCAGCCAGCTGAAGGCATTTCTGCCCCCGCGGAGCGCGACCTGCACCCCCTTGAGGCAGGCGAGCTGGAGCTGGGTCGCGAGGTCGAGGAGGCCGAGGCCTCCGATGGCAACTGGCCTCGCCATGACATCGGCGGGAAGCCACGCCGTGTGGTCCTGTCCCCAGACGAATCTCGCCAGTCGGGCCTGCAGCTTGGCGATGGTCGGGGGTGATGGAAGGTATCCATGCAGGTGGTGCTGGATGACAGACCCCACCAGCGTGTTCGCCGCTCTTGCTCGCCCGACGAGGGAGAGGCCGCGGGTGAAGGGCGTCCATTTGCGGCATGCAGTCTCCAGGAGGGCCAGGAGATGCTGCTCCCGGTGGATGACGGTGCTCCTGGGGGCGATGTCGAGCCCGAGGACCCTGATGGAGGTGGTCGACCAGGAGGCGCCGAGAGGGGAGTCGCCGCGGTTGCGCCAGGCGCCGCACCAGAGGCCAGCGCTCTTCCCGAGGTTCACGCCGATTCCGGAGGCCTGCCTGTAATCTTCGAAAACGGTCGCCACCCGCTCGAAGTCTCCGTCGCGATGGAATAGGAGGACGATGTCGTCGGCGTAGGCGATGACATTGCCCACGCCGAGGGTCAACTCCAGGCGACGTAGAAGCGGCCCCGTGGCGATGCTGAAGAGTGCGGCGCTTACGGCGCAACCCTGCCTGAGGCCGTTGAGAAGGGGGAAGGCTGTTGTATGAAAGCCTCCGACCCGGATGGTGGCGTCCGCCCCGGCGTAGAGGATGTTAATCCAGGCCATGAAGGCCGGCGGGAGGCGGAGGGATGTTAGCAGGGACTCCAGGAAGCCGCGGTCCAATGAGTCAAAGGCGGACTCTAGGTCGACGCCCATGACGGCCAGCGGCGAGCCCAGGGTGGTGGCCTCCTCGATGGCGTCCGTCACCATGGCGATGTTCCATGACGGGGACCTCCCGGGGACGGCGTAGGTCTGGCATTCCGGCACAAGGGTCCGCAGGTGGGGCTTGAGGCGCCGGTGAAGGATGGCGGCCAGGACCCTGTAGTCGGCCGAGGGCAGCGCGACGGGCCTGTAGCCATCAAGGCCGCGACCTCCGCGGGCCTTGGGCACGAGGCAGATGGAGCTGCGCCGCGTCGACGGAGGCAGGGCACCTCGGAGCCGTGATGCTGCGAACACCCGGGCCAGAGCTTCCGCGAAGAAGTCCTCGCTGAAGGCGACGAGGAGCTCGCACGGCAAGCCATCCCAGCCGGGGGCCTTTCCGCGAGGGAGGTGCTCGATAGCGTTGGCGATCTCGCTGGGGCTGATGTCCGGCCGGTGAAGCGGGTCCTCCTCACTCAGCTCGCGGGTGGTGGTGGGCGCGCTGCTAGCGATGAAGGCAGCTCCCGCAGCTGGATCGCTGGTGGGACGGGCGAAGCGGGGCTGGAAGGTCGCGAACGCCCTCCGCCGAAGCTCGGGGCCCTCGATGATGTTATCCTGCTCGTCCCTGATGACGCTGACCGGGCGTCGGAGGCGGATGGCGCATGCTAGGTCCGGCAGCGATGGGTAGTCGGCCCGGATGGAGGAGGCCTCGAGCTGCGCCGCGATGTAACGTCTCGCCCTGTAGACGTAGCTGTCGTTGGCAGCGTGGCGTGGGTCGTGCAGGGATCTGGCCTCCGCCAGCAGCCCCGCCTTGATGGAGGTCCACCTATCCCAGAAGGTCCCGTCGTCGTCATCGTGCGCTGTGTCTTCCTCCAACTCCCGGATGTAACCAGCCAGATGTTCGAGAGCAAGGCCCGAGCGGAGCATCGCGGCCAAGCGAGGCTGGGTGGGGGAGGAGACGACGGTGGTGGGCGGGCCCACCTGGAGCAGCACGAGGCGGTGGTCCGAGAGGTGGTAGTAGCTGGTCGCGTAGATGGACACGCGATCCAGGACTCCAGCAGGGACGAGGATCCGGTCCAGGCGGTTGGATTCGACTTGGTCGCCGTGCATGGAGACTCTGGTGGGCAGGTGGGCGGCGTCGAACTGGGTGGCCACGTCGACCAGCGCGGCCAGGTCCAGAAGAGCGGCGAGGGCATCCGATGATGATGATGATGAGGGGCCCCGATCCCTGATGTTAAAGTCGCCGATGATCCAACAGGCCCCCTCCTCTTCCTGTGCCGCTGTCGCCGCCAGGAGCTCCAGTTGTCGGTTTCTCTCCCGGGGTTCATGCGCCAGATGAACGGCGATGGCCGTCATTTCCTCGCCGTGGACATCTATTGTTGCCAAGGCGATGTGGCCCGGCCACAGGATACGCTGTTGTAGCACGGCTACGCCTGGTCCGAAGACGCAGGCGAGTCCGGATCCCGAGATGGCTACGGGATGGGCCAACACAACAGCACTGTAGCCGAGGCAGAGGTCTTGGCCGCTGCCCGGATGAAATGCGTTTGTCTCCTGGACAAACGCGATGTCCACGTGATGTTGCCTGAGGAGATGACAAAGGGCAAGGCTCCTCCTCCGAGTGGCGAGCCCTCGCGCGTTGATGGTGGCGACGCGGTAACTCATTGGGGCCGTCCTTCACGCAGCACCTTCCTGGTCTTCTGGAGGGTTTTGCGGATGGTGGAGTTGGAGTCTGGGCACAAGGCCTTGATGGTTTCGTGCAATTTTTCGAGGGCGGTGAACTGTTCCTCTGTTAGCGTGGGCGCTCGCCTCTTCATGGTGGTCTCAGAGGTGAGGAGCTTCTGAGCCTCCTCGCAGTTCAGGTCGGGCAGCTTGTCCCAGTCGATGGAGGGGTTGGGGGACTTCCCGAGGTGCTCCAGCAGCTGTTCGAGTGCGGCCTTTCCCCGGGCAGGCGTGGCGGGAGGTGAGGACAGCTTCTCCACCGACATCTCCTGGTCGAGCGGAGGGATGCGAGGCTCGGGGGGCCGCAGGGCAGCCAGGGGATCAGGGTGGGCAGCAGGGGCGGGGTGGGTGAGATAAATTTGTTCGGCAGGCTGGTGTGCCGAGGGGATCGCCTGAGCCTCGGCCGAAGTCTTCGCCGGTTGGACAGGGGACGCCGGTGTTGCGGGCGCAGGTGCCGGCTTCCTTGGTCGCTGAGGAGGAGGGAGGGGGGGCCTTGCGTCGGTGGGAGACGCTGCTTGCCTGGGGCTGCCGTTCCCTTGCCTGGCGAGCGCTGGACAGTTGGCTCTGCGGTGGCCCTGTTTACCGCATTTGGAACACTTGATTCCAAAGAAGAGGAAGGCCGACAGGGTGTCTCCCTTGGAGTGGATGGTCAGACGGGTGGGCAGCGTCTCCAGCCTTACGCCCTCGCGGAGCAGGATGAACGCCTCCCGGCGGCCGTCGCTGAAGGCGAACTCCCCCATTTTGATCATGATGGGGGCGATGGAGGTGATGTCTCCGTATTCACGCAGAGCCTGCACGATGGTGGCGTCCTCTACAAAGCCGGGGAGATTGGCCACGATGATCCTTTCGGCCCTCTTGCGGAAGGGGAAGACCTTGAGGAGTGTTCCCTCGATGTTCAGGCCCTCCTCCACCAAACGGCTCGCAAGGTTCTTGCTCGCGAGGCCCACGATGTAGTGGCCGTTCATCCTGCCAAAGTGGGCGATGTTTTTGGGCCCTCCGACCAGGTCGCCGATTGCCCGGAGGTAGGAGTAGTTTGGGATGTCTGGGCACAGCTCCACGAAGACGTAGTTCTCATGGTTGGTATTGGCCTGCCTCGCCCTGGCGTCGGCGATGTTGGCGCGCGTCGCCTTGATTTCCTGGGGCGGCATTGACCTCGGCCCTGTTGTCCGCTTCTGCTGCTGGGGGCCGCGTTTCTCAGCAGGCCTGCTTGCCTGCTTTGCGGCCTGCTCAGGTGTTGAAGAGAGGCGCCTTTTCTTGCTCTTCACAACGGTGTAGTCGTCGTTGGCGTCGACCTCCGCCATCTCGCTGTCGGCCCAGTTGAGCGAGGCCGGGTCGGCTAAATTCTCGCTGGAAGAAGCAGCAGTCGGCGGCGCCGTGACGTCACCCCGCGCGGCAGCCAGCGTTCCATGCGCCTCGCGCGCCGGCGGGCTTGCATGTGTTCGATATTCCATAGAAAATTCTAGAGAAGAATTCTCTATGATTCCTTTTTTCGGCGATAACTCCTCGCCTGGTTGAGATCCAGTGCTGGGCCTTTCAGGCACTTGTTCAGCGGATCGAGAGGGTTCTTCTGGTACCAAACTCGTGATGGTAAGCGCCTTTTACACACACTCCAGAGGCGAAAATGGCGGAGCCCGCAAAAGCGTGGCCGCACGCTCAAGTGTGTGTGTGTGTGTGTGTGTGTGTGTGTGACAATTTGACAATTAAAAAATATTTATTGTCATCTAGACAATATTACATATTTTCAAACAATAAAGTAGAGAGAGAAAATATATAAATAGAGAAAGAGAGAAAGAAAATATATACATATATGAAACTACAAGATGATGATGGGAGATGATGGAAGGAAACCTCGACGCTGGAGGGTCCTGGACCAGGCGATGAGCGGGTCCTCCACCGCTTCTCCGAGCCCAACCTGGACAAAGTAGCGATAGATTCGCAACTTTGCCGATGCCAGGATGGAAAGGGCGTCGTCCTCAAGGCCGGACCCGCCGAAGATCCAAGCCTGCAGGTCAGGGGGCCGCCCTATGATGTTGAAGGCCTCTCTGATGAGAGGCCTGATGGAGTGGCAGCACCAGTAACGGTGGCCGAGGGAGCGGTCGATGGACCCGCAGGCAGGACAGGAGGGGCCGACCGAGGCAGGATGGGCCGGATGGGGCAGGGCGTGGAGGGCTAGCTTGAGAGCTGCGTCGGCCTCGTGACCCGAATAGGCGCAGCGCCGCAGCGAGGCCCAGTCGATCCTGGATGGTGGATTGATGGTGGGCGTCCATCTTGCCAGGAATCTGGAGATGGGCGTGGCGGCGAGGCGGGGACGATCCAGGGCCCGTCGGGCCGAGCGCGTCGTGAGGCCGTTGAGGAACGGCGTAGCCGTCCCACGCAGCACCACGGCCGCAGCTAAAGAGCTAGATGAGGGTGCAGACTCCGCCCCGAAGCCCACGGCGTTCTCGGAGGTCAGCCTCCGACAGAAGGCGCCCAGGGCCGCGGCGTCATCCAGGGCCGAGCGCGTAGGGGGGGCGATGAGGTGTTCCTCCTCGATGAGGTCCCGAACTCGGGCTCCGCTCCAACGGGCGGGGGCCAGGAGGTCGGGAGGGCGGAGGAACCGGCAGCCGCCGATGATGTTGAGGTCCAGTAGCTGAGCCGTGGGGACCGCCCGATGGTTGAGGCCCAGGATGTTAGAGGCCTCCTCCCACAGCTTCAGCAGCCGGAGACGGCGGGGCTGGAGACGGGTGCCGTCCGGTGGAGGGTGGATCCAGGCCTCACCGCTTTCTACCAGCCAGCTGAAGGCATTTCTGCCCCCGCGGAGCGCGGCTTGCACCCCCTTGAGGCAGGCTAGCTGGAGCTGGGTCGCCAGGTCGAGGAGGCCGAGGCCTCCGATGGCAACTGGCCTCGCCATGACATCGGCGGGAAGCCACGCCGTGTGGTCCTGTCCCCAGACGAATCTCGCCAGTCGGGCCTGCAGCTTGGCGATGGTCGGGGGTGATGGTAGGTATCCATGCAGGTGGTGCTGGATGACAGAGCCCACCAGCGTGTTCGCCGCTCTTGCTCGCCCGACGAGGGAGAGGCCGCGGGTGAAGGGCGTCCATTTGCGGCATGCAGTCTCCAGGAGGGCCAGGAGATGCTGCTCCCGGTGGGCGACGGTGCTCCTGGGGGCGATGTCGAGCCCGAGGATCCTGATGGAGGTGGTCGACCAGGAGGCGCCGAGAGGGGAGTCGCCGCGGTTGCGCCAGGCGCCGCACCAGAGGCCAGCGCTCTTCCGGAGGTTCACGCCAACTCCGGAGGCCTGCTTGTATTCTTCGAAGACGGTCGCCACCCGTTCGAAGTCTCCGTCGCGATGAAATAGGAGGACGATGTCGTCGGCGTAAGCGATGACATTGCCCACGCCGAGGGTCAACTCCAGGCGACGTAGCAGCGGCCCCGTGGCGATGCTGAAGAGTGCGGCACTCACGGCGCAACCCTGTCTTAGGCCGTTGAGGAGGGGGAAGGCGGTGGTGTAGAAGCCTCCTGCCCGGATGGTGGCGTCCGCCCCGGCGTATAGGATGTTGATCCAGGCCCTGAAGGCTGGCGGGAGGCGGAGGGACGTTAGCAGGGACTCCAAGAAGCCGCGGTCTAGCGAGTCAAACGCGGACTCCAGGTCTACGCCCATGACGGCCAGCGGCGAGCCCAGGGCGGTGGCCTCCTCGACGGCGTCCGTCACCATGGCGATGTTCCATGACGGGGACCTCCCGGGGACGGCGTAAGTCTGGCATTCCGGCACAAGGGTCCGCAGGTGGGGCTTGAGGCGCCGGTGAAGGATGGCGGCCAGGACCCTGTAGTCGGCCGAGGGCAGCGCGACGGGCCTGTAGCCGTCAAGGCCGCGACCTCCGCGGGCCTTGGGCACGAGGCAGATGGAGCTGCGCCGCGTCGACGGAGGCAGGGCACCGCGGAGCCGTGATGCCGCGAACACCCGGGCCAGAGCTTCCGCGAAGAAGTCCTCGCTGAAGGCGACGAGGAGCTCGCACGGCAAGCCGTCCCAGCCGGGGGCCTTTCCGCGAGGGAGGTGCTCGATGGCGTTGGCGATCTCGCTGGGGCTGATGTCCGGCCGGTGGAGCGGGTCCTCCTCACTCAGCTCGCGGGTGGTGGTGGGCGCGCTGCTGGCGATGAAGGCAGCTCCCGCAGCTGGATCGCTGGTGGGACGGGCGAAGCGGGGCTGGAAGGTCGCGAACGCCCTCGCCGAAGTTCGGGGCCCTCGATGATGTTGTCCTGCTCGTCCCTGATGACGCTGAACGGGCGTCGGAGGCGGATGGCGCGTGCTAGGTCCGGCAGCGATGGGTAGTCGGCCCGGATGGAGGAGGCCTCGAGCTGCGCCGCGATGTAACGTCTCGCCCTGTAGACGTAGCTGTCGCTGGCAGCGTGGCGCGGGTCGTGCAGGGATCTGGCCTCCGCCAGCAGCCCCGCCTTGATGGAGGTCCACCTATCCCAGAAGGTCCCGTCGTCGTCATCGTGCGCTGTGTCTTCCTCCAACTCCCGGATGTAGCCAGCCAGATGTTCGAGAGCAAGGCCCGAGCGGAGCATCGCGGCCAAGCGAGGCTGGGTGGGGGAGGAGACGGCGGTGGTGGGCGGGCCCACCTGGAGCAGCACGAGGCGGTGGTCCGAGAGGTGGTAGTGGCTGGTCGCGTAGATGGACGCGCGATCCAGGACTCCAGCAGGGACGAGGATCCGGTCCAGGCGGTTCGATTCGACTTGGTCGCCGTGCATGGCGACTCTGGTGGGCAGGTGGGCGGCGTCGAACTGGGTGGCCACGTCGACCAGCGCGGCCAGGTCCAGAAGAGCGGCGAGGGCATCCGATGATGATGATGACGAGGGGCCCCGATCCCTGATGTTAAAATCGCCGATGATCCAGCAGGCTCCCTCCTCCTCCTGTGCCGCTGTCGCCGCCAGGAGCTCCAGTTGCCGGTTTCTCTCCCGGGGTTCATGCGCCAGATGAACGGCGATGGCCGTCATCTCCTCGCCGCGGACATCTATGGTTGCCAAGGCGATGTGGCCCGGCCACAGGATGCGTTGATGTAGCACGGCTACGCCTGGTCCGAAGACGCAGGCGAGTCCGGATCCCGAGATGGCTACGGGATGGGCCAACACAACAGCACTGTAGCCGAGGCAGAGGTCTTGGCCGCTGCCCAGATGAAATGCGTTTGTCTCCTGGACAAACGCGATGTCCACGTGATGTTGCCTGAGGAGATGACAAAGAGCAAGGCTCCTCCTCCGAGTGGCGAGCCCTCGCGCGTTGATGGTGGCGACGCGGTAGCTCATTGTTGCCGTCCCTTATGCATCGCCCCCTTGGTCTTCTGGAGGGTCTTGCGGATGGTGTGGTTGGAGTCTGGGATCGAGGCCTTGATGGTTTCGGCCACCTGGTCGAGGGCGGCGACCTGTGCTTTTGACAGCGAGGGCGCTCGCTTCTCCATTTTTCCTTTAGAGGTGAGTAGCCGCTGTGCGTCCTCGCGGTCTATACCGGGCAGCCCGTCCCAGTCGATGGAGAGGTTGGGGAACTGCTTGAGGTGCTCCTGCAGCTGGACGAATGCGGGTTTTCCCCGGGGAGACGCGGAGGGAGTTGAGGTTAGCTCCTCCTCCGACATCTCAATGTCGAGCGGAAAGGTCTCGGGCTCGGGGGGCCGCGGGGCAGTCAGAGGAGCAGGGAGGGCGACAGGGGCGGGCTGGGCAAGATCCCTCGGTTCGGCAGGATGGTGTGCCGAGGGGGTCACTGGAGCCTCAGTTGAAGACTTCGCCGGTTGGACAGGGGACGCCGGTGTTGCGGGCGCAGGTGCCGGCTTCCTTGGTTGCTGAGGAGGAGGAGGAGGGGGGCGAGGCCTTGCGTCGGTGGGAGACGCTGCTTGCCTGGGGCTGCCGTTCCCTTGCCTGGCGAGCGCTGGGCAGTTGGCTCTGCGGTGGCCGTGCTTGCCGCACTTGGAACACTTGATGCCAAAGGAGAGGAAGGCTGACAGGGTGTCTCCCTTGGACTTAATGGTCAGACGGGTGGGCAGCGACTCCAGCCTCACGCCCTCGCGGAGCAGGATGAACGCCTCCCGGCGGCCGTCGTTGAAGGTGTATTCCCCCATCTTGATCATGATGGGGGCGATGGAGGTCACGGTGCCGAAGTTGCGCAGGGGCTCCACGATGGCGCTGTCCTCGACAAAGCCGGGCAGATTAGCGATGATGATGCGCTCTGCCCTTTTTCGGTAGGGGAAGACCTTCAGGTGGGTGCCCTCGATGTCCAGGCCCACCTCCACCAGACGGCTCGCAAGGTCCTTGCCCGCGAGGCCCACGACGTAGTGGCCGTTCATCCTGTTGAATTGGGTTATTTTCCTTGGCCCTCCGACCAGGTTGCCTATTGCCTGGAGGTAGTAGTAGTCCGGGATGTCAGGGCACAGCTCCACGAAGATGTAGTTCTCGTGGTTGGTAGAGTTCTGCCTCGCCTTGGCGTCGGCGATGTTGGCGCGCGTCGCCTTGATTTCCTGGGGCGGCATTGACCTCGGCCCTGTAGGTCGCTTCTGCTGCTGGGAGCCGCGCTTCTCAGCAGGCCTGCTTGGCTGCTTAGCGGCGTGGTCAGGTGACGGTGAAACAAGGCGCCTTTTCTTTCTCTTCACGACGGTGTAGCCTTCGTCAGCGTCCGCCTCCGCCATCTCGCTGTCGGCCCAGTTGAGCGAGGCCGGGCTGGCTAGAGTTGCGCTGGTCGTAGCAGCAGTCTTCGGAGCCGTGACGTCACCACGCGCGGCGGCCGGATTTACATGCAAGTCGCCTGCCGGCGAATTTGCATACTTTTGATTTTCCGAAGAAATTTCAATTATTTTCTTCATGTTTATGTCTTTTGGCGATAATTCCTCGCCTGTTGGTAGCAGGATGCTGGGCCTTTCAGGCACTTTTTCAGCACATCCTGGGCTTTCTGCCAATATCACACTTGCCAGACTAAGCGCCCTTTACACGCACTCAAAAGGCGAAAACGGCGGAGCTCGCGAAAGCGTGGCCGCACGCCCGAGTGTGTGTGTGTGTGTGTGACAATTTTTTTTGACAATTAAAAAATATTTATTGTCATCTTAGACAATATTACATCTCACATGAGAGAGAGAGGAAGAGAAGAAAAATATATACATAGAAAATTAAATATATACATAAATGAAACAAATTTACAAGAGGGACAAAGGTAGGAGTCCGCGGCGCTGGAGGGTCCTGGACCAGGCGATGAGCGGGTCCTCCACCGCTTCTCCGAGCCCAACCTGGACAAAGCAGCGATAGATTCGCAACTTTGCCGAGGCCAGGATGGAAAGGGCGTCGTCCTCAAGGCCGGACCCGCCGAAGATCCAAGCCTGCAGGTCAGGGGGCCGCCCTATGATGTTGAAGGCCTCTCTAATTAGAGGCCTGATGGAGGGACAGCACCAGTAACGGTGGCTGAGGGAGCGGTCGATGGACCCGCAGGCAGGACAGGAGGGGCCGACCGAGGCAGGATGGGCCGGATGGGGGAGGGCGTGGAGGGCCAACTTGAGGGCCGCGTCAGCCTCGTGGCCCGAGTAGGCGCAACGCCGCAATGAGGCCCAGTCGATCCTGGATGGTGGATTGATGGTGGGCGTCCATCTCGCCAGGAATCTGGAGATGGGCGTGGCGGCGAGGCGCGGGCGATCCAGGGCCCGTCGGGCTGAGCGGGTCGTGAGGCCGTTGAGGAACGGCGTAGCCGTCCCCCGCAGCACCACGGCCGCAGCTAAGGAGCTAGATGAGGGCGTAGACTCCGCCCCGAAGCCTACGGCGTTCTCGGAGGTCAGCCTCCGGCAGAAGGCGCCCAGGGTCGCGGCGTCAGCCAGGGCCGAGCGCGTTGGGCGGGCGATGAGATTTTCCTCCACGATGAGATCCCGGACTCGGGCTCCGCGCCAGCGGGCGGGGGCCAGGAGGTCGGGAGGGCGGAGGAACCGGCAGCCGCCGATGATGGGAAGATCCAGCAGCTGAGCCGTGGGGACCGCCCGGTGGTTGAGGCCCAGGATGTTGGAGGCCTCCTCCCATAGCTTCAGCAACCGGAGACGGCGGGGCTGGAGACGGGTACCGTCCGGTGGAGGGTGGATCCAGGCTTCCCCGCTGTTGCCGCCGACCAGCCAGCTGAAGGCATTTCTGCCCCCGCGGAGCGCGACCTGCACCCCCTTGAGGCAGGCGAGCTGGAGCTGGGTCGCGAGATCGAGGAGGCCGAGGCCTCCGATGGCAACTGGCCTCGCCATGACATCGGCGGGAAGCCACGCCGTGTGGTCCTGTCCCCAGACGAATCTCGCCAGTCGGGCCTGCAGCTTGGCGATGGTCGGGGGTGATGGAAGGTATCCATGCAGGTGGTGCTGGATGACAGACCCCACCAGCGTGTTCGCCGCTCTTGCTCGCCCGACGAGGGAGAGGCCGCGGGTGAAGGGCGTCCATTTGCGGCATGCAGTCTCCAGGAGGGCCAGGAGATGCTGCTCCCGGTGGATGACGGTGCTCCTGGGGGCGATGTCGAGCCCGAGGACCCTGATGGAGGTGGTCGACCAGGAGGCGCCGAGAGGGGAGTCGCCGCGGTTGCGCCAGGCGCCGCACCAGAGGCCAGCGCTCTTCCCGAGGTTCACGCCGATTCCAGAGGCCTGCCTGTAATCTTCGAAAACGGTCGCCACCCGCTCGAAGTCTCCGTCGCGATGGAATAGGAGGACGATGTCGTCGGCGTAGGCGATGACATTGCCCACGCCGAGGGTCAACTCCAGGCGACGTAGCAGCGGCCCCGTGGCGATGCTGAAGAGTGCGGCGCTTACGGCGCAACCCTGCCTGAGGCCGTTGAGAAGGGGGAAGGCTGTTGTATGAAAGCCTCCGACCCGGATGGTGGCGTCCGCCCCGGCGTAGAGGATGTTAATCCAGGCCATGAAGGCCGGCGGGAGGCGGAGGGATGTTAGCAGGGACTCCAGGAAGCCGCGGTCCAATGAGTCAAAGGCGGACTCTAGGTCGACGCCCATGACGGCCAGCGGCGAGCCCAGGGCGGTGGCCTCCTCGATGGCGTCCGTCACCATGGCGATGTTCCATGAAGGGGACCTCCCGGGTCGGCGTAGGTCTGGCATTCCGGCACAAGGGTCCGCAGGTGGGGCTTGAGGCGCCGGTGAAGGATGGCGGCCAGGACCCTGTAGTCGGCCGAGGGCAGCGCGACGGGCCTGTAGCCATCAAGGCCGCGACCTCCGCGGGCCTTGGGCACGAGGCAGATGGAGCTGCGCCGCGTCGACGGAGGCAGGGCACCTCGGAGCCGTGATGCTGCGAACACCCGGGCCAGAGCTTCCGCGAAGAAGTCCTCGCTGAAGGCGACGAGGAGCTCGCACGGCAAGCCATCCCAGCCGGGGGCCTTTCCGCGAGGGAGGTGCTCGATAGCGTTGGCGATCTCGCTGGGGCTGATGTCCGGCCGGTGAAGCGGGTCCTCCTCACTCAGCTCGCGGGTGGTGGTGGGCGCGCTGCTAGCGATGAAGGCAGCTCCCGCAGCTGGATCGCTGGTGGGACGGGCGAAGCGGGGCTGGAAGGTCGCGAATGCCCTCCGCCGAAGCTCGGGGCCCTCGATGATGTTATCCTGCTCGTCCCTGATGACGCTGACCGGGCGTCGGAGGCGGATGGCGCGTGCTAGGTCCGGCAGCGATGGGTAGTCGGCCCGGATGGAGGAGGCCTCGAGCTGCGCCGCGATGTAACGTCTCGCCCTGTAGACGTAGCTGTCGTTGGCAGCGTGGCGTGGGTCGTGCAGGGATCTGGCCTCCGCCAGCAGCCCCGCCTTGATGGAGGTCCACCTATCCCAGAAGGTCCCGTCGTCGTCATCGTGCGCTGTGTCTTCCTCCAACTCCCGGATGTAACCAGCCAGATGTTCGAGAGCAAGGCCCGAGCGGAGCATCGCGGCCAAGCGAGGCTGGGTGGGGGAGGAGACGGCGGTGGTGGGCGGGCCCACCTGGAGCAGCACGAGGTGGTGGTCCGAGAGGTGGTAGTGGCTGGTCGCGTAGATGGACACGCGATCCAGGACTCCAGCAGGGACGAGGATCCGGTCCAGGCGGTTGGATTCGACTTGGTCGCCGTGCATGGAGACTCTGGTGGGCAGGTGGGCGGCGTCGAACTGGGTGGCCACGTCGACCAGCGCGGCCAGGTCCAGAAGAGCGGCGAGGGCATCCGATGATGATGATGATGAGGGGCCCCGATCCCTGATGTTAAAGTCGCCGATGATCCAACAGGCCCCCTCCTCTTCCTGTGCCGCTGTCGCCGCCAGGAGCTCCAGTTGTCGGTTTCTCTCCCGGGGGTCATGCGCCAGATGTAGGCGATGGCCGTCATTTCCTCGCCGTGGACATCTATTGTTGCCAAGGCGATGTGGCCCGGCCACAGGATACGCTGTTGTAGCACGGCTACGCCTGGTCCGAAGACGCAGGCGAGTCCGGATCCCGAGATGGCTACGGGATGGGCCAACACAACAGCACTGTAGCCGAGGCAGAGGTCTTGGCCGCTGCCTGGATGAAATGCGTTTGTCTCCTGGACAAACGCGATGTCCACGTGATGTTGCCTGAGGAGATGACAAAGGGCAAGGCTCCTCCTCCGAGTGGCGAGCCCTCGCGCGTTGATGGTGGCGACGCGGTAACTCATTGGGGCCGTCCTTCACGCAGCACCTTCCTGGTCTTCTGGAGGGTTTTGCGGATGGTGGAGTTGGAGTCTGGGCACAAGGCCTTGATGGTATCGTGCAAATTGTTGAGGGCGGCGACCTGTGCCACGGTCAGCGTGGGCGCTCGCTTCTTCATGGTGGTCTCAGAGGTGAGGAGCTTCTGAGCCTCCTCGCAGTTCAGGTCGGGCAGCTTGTCCCAGTCGATGGAGGGGTTGGGGGACTTCTCGAGGTGCTCCAGCAGCTGTTCGAGTGCGGCCTTTCCCCGGGCAGGCGTGGCGGGAGGTGAGGACAGCTTCTCCACCGACATCTCCTGGTCGAGCGGAGGGATGCGAGGCTCGGGGGGGCCGCAGGACAGCCAGGGGAGCAGGGTGGGCAGCAGGGGCGGGGTGGGTGAGATCCATCTGTTCGGCAGGCTGGTGTGCCGAGGGGATCGCCTGAGCCTCGGCCGAAGTCTTCGCCGGTTGGACAGGGGACGCCGGTGTTGCGGGCGCAGGTGCTGGCTTCCTTGGTCGCTGAGGAGGAGGGAGGGGGGGCCTTGCGTCGGTGGGAGACGCTGCTTGCCTGGGGCTGCCGTTCCCTTGCCTGGCGAGCGCTGGGCAGTTGGCTCTGCGGTGGCCCTGTTTACCGCATTTGGAACACTTGATTCCAAAGGAGAGGAAGGCCGACAGGGTGTCTCCCTTGGAGTGGATGGTCAGACGGGTGGGCAGCGTCTCCAGCCTTACGCCCTCGCGGAGCAGGATGAACGCCTCCCGGCGGCCGTCGGTGAAGGTGAACTCGCCCATTTTGACCAGGATGGGGGCGATGGAGGTGACGTTCCCAAATTGGCCTAGGGCGGTCGCGATGGTGCTGTCCTCAACAAAGCCGGGCAGGTTGGCCACGATTATGCGCTCCGCCCTTTTGCGGAAGGGGAAGACCCTGAGGGACGTACCCTCGATTTCCAGGCCGTCCGCGACCAGACGGTTCGCAAGTTCCTTGTCCGCAAGACCCACGATGAAGTGGCCGTTCATTCGATGGAACTGCGTGATGCTCTTTGGCCCCCCGAGTAGCGTGCTCATGGCCTTGAGGTAGGAGTAGTCCGGGATGTCTGGGCACAGCTCCACGAAGACGTAATTCTCATGGTTGGTAGAGGCCTGCCTCGCCCTGGCGTCGGCGATGTTGGCGCGCGTCGCCTTGATTTCCTGGGGCGGCATTGACCTCGGCCCTGTTGTCCGCTTCTGCTGCTGGGGGCCGCGTTTCTCAGCAGGCCTGCTTGCCTGCTTTGCGGCGTGCTCAGGTGTTGAAGAGAGGCGCCTTTTCTTGCTCTTCACAACGGTGTAGTCGTCGTTGGCGTCGACCTCCGCCATCTCGCTGTCGGCCCAGTTGAGCGAGGCCGGGTCGGCTAAATTCTCGCTGGAAGAAGCAGCAGTCGGCGGCGCCGTGACGTCACCCCGCGCGGCAGCCAGCGTTCCAAGCACCTCGCGCGCCGGCGGGCTTGCACGTGTTCGATATTCCATGGAAAATTCTAGAGAAGAATTCTCTATGATTCCTTTTTTCGGCGATAACTCCTCGCCTGGTTGAGATCCAGTGCTGGGCCTTTCAGGCACTTGTTCAGCGGATCGAGAGGGTTCTTCTGGTACCAAACTCGTGATGGTAAGCGCCTTTTACACACACTCCAGAGGCGAAAATGGCGGAGCCCGCAAAAGCGTGGCCGCACGCTCAAGTGTGTGTGTGTGTGTGTGTGACAATTGACAATTGAAAATAGTTTATTGTCCTCTAGACAATGTTACAACTCAACCAGGAGGGTGAAAAAGAAATATTTACATTGACAGTTGTCAGGAATCAAGGCATCGCCGCCTAAGACTGGCCAAATCGGAGCTAACATCGGGATGGTTGCCCCGAGCCGGTTCTATGGCCGCGCTGAGGAACTCAGCGAGGACTCCCCTCATCGCAGGTGTCAGTCTCGCCATGAGGGACTCTCTTTCATCGATGAAGAGAATGGCATCCTTGATGTCATCCGGTTGGATCCCTGATTGATATAAGGGCCTTAGGCAGGTTGAGTGCTTCAGTTTCTTGAATATATCAATAACCATATACTCCTCCCTCATGATCGGCGTCATCTCCTCCTCGTCGGGAGCAGGTGGTATCGGCCCGGCAGGCTGAGGCGCGGGCAGTGGGGGTGTTGGAGGCAGTGCGGCTGGCGAGGTCTTGAGCGCCGCCCTAGATGTCGATGTCTCCTCGATGGACATCTCAACGTCCAGTGTAGGGACTGCAGGCCCGTGACTCCCAGGAGCCCGCAGGGACGGAGCAGGGGCGACAGGTGGAGGGGCAGGAGGCGCAGCCTCCGCAGGTGAGGCCAAAGGCGCTGGTGGTGATGGCCGGAGTGCAGCAGGTGGAAGGAGCGCTGCTCGGCTCGCGGGAGGCACGTCGGAGACCTCCATGGCTGGGCTGTGGGACGCCAGAGGTGGAGGCTGGGCAGATGGCTGCTGAGGCAGCTTGGGCGCAGTCGCTGGTGGGACGCTAGTGGTAGAGCTGGGTGTGGCCGGTCCAGGTTCCGTGGTTCGCCCTGCGAGCAGGGGGCAGTTGGCCCTGCGATGTCCTTGGCCACGGCACCTGGAGCACCTAATCCCGGTGGACAGGTATGCGGGCCAGGCCTCGCCTTTGATGGTGATGTCGAGGCGGGTGGGCAGCCTCTCGATGTTCATTCCTTCGCGGAAGATGATGAACGCCTCTCGGCGGCCGTCGTTGTAGACATAAGGGCCTGCCTTCATCAGCTTGGGGGCGATGGATGTTACTCGCCCGAAGGATGAAAGGGCGCTGATGACGGCTGCATCCCCCACGAAGAAGGGGAGGTTGCCCACCGTGATTCTCTCCGCCCTCTTGCGGAACGGGAAGGCCCTGTGGAGAGTTCCCTCCACCTCGAGACCCTCGTTGACGAGGCGCTCGGCCATGCTTTTGTTTGCCAGTCCCACCAGGAAGTGGCCGTTCATCTTGGTCACTTGGAAGACCTCCCTGGTGCTCCCAAACATTCGGTCTATGGCCCTGATGTAATGGTAGGGCTCCAGTTCAGGGCTGCGTTCTACATAGACGCAGTGGTCCTCTGTTGAAGACGCCTGCCGCGCCCTGGCCTCCGCGATATGCGCCTGAGTGGTCCTGACCTCCTCCGCCCGCGGTGCCCATCCCGTAGATGATCGTGGCCGGCGAGAGGCTCCTGCACCTCTGGTGCCAGAGGAAGGTGCAGCCGCCGCAGGTGATTCCGCCGAGTCACGGCGTCTTTTCTTTCTTTGGACAGTGATGAAAGGGTCCTCAGATTCGTGCTTGTTGTCCTCCGCTAAGTCTGCCCAGCTTCTATTGGCTTGGGCAGCGGCCTCGGAAAACGAGGCAGTAACGAAGTCGGTCGGCGTGGCCGGATTTGCATGATGTCCGCCGGCGGGCGGATTTGCATAGTTTTGATTTTTGTTGTAGAGATTTGAAGTTTTCTTCTGAAAATCTTCTTTCTCAGATAGTTCAGCACATGGTTGTGCTTTTGCGCCGTGCCTTACAAGCTTTTGCTTGGCGTTTGAAGGGCTTTCAGCCCGTATAAGGTTTGTCGCCATCCGCGACACTTTTCGCCCGCCAGAGGCGAAAAACTCAGGAGCTCGCGCGACGCGTGGCCGCACGGCCGAGTGTGTGTGTGTGTGACAATTGACAATTTAAACTGATTTTATTGACATACCAGTCAATCTTTACATTCAAGAGTTAATAGATATTTACATTTACAAGAGTAGTTGCAAGAAAACAAGAGTCAAGAAATATTTACAGTAATCTTGGAAGTATGGAGCCGTTCCCGAAGGGACGTTTTGGTCCCAGTCGGTAGCTACAGAGCTGACTTGAATTTTAACAGTCCGTCCAGAGTAGTCTGGTCGCCACCCCGGGCGCGCCGTATGACGCTGTCCAAGAAGCCCGAAAGAATCCTCCTTTGGTCTCGCGGTACGTTATGATAGCTGTTCCAAGCCTTCTCGTAGCACAGGACCGAGTTAATGAGAGTATTATCATCGCTCCACACCATTATGGGTCTTAAGATGGCTCTGTAATTCAGATCCTTGAAAGTGTCAAGGAGCCATCTTTTACGGTCTTCGTCGGTCTTGACAGGCAGTGCAGGCGGAGAGGCCACTTTAGTTGGGACTGATTCTTTCCCGTGGGGAACAGGCGGCGTCGGCCTAGCAGGCTGAGGCGTAGGCAGTGGGGGTGTTGAAACTGCGGATGGTGGGGGAGCAGAGGGCTCCTCAGTGGTGGTCATGTCTACATCCGGTGTGTGGGTCGCAGGTCCGAGGGTCCCCTGCGCAGGCAGAGGGCCACACGGGGCAGTGAAGTCCGGCCGGGCGGGAGGCGTCGGCTCAGTCGTCGCCGAGCGAGGGCCCGCGGGGTGCTCGGGTGTAGGGGCCTCTGGTGGAGGGGCAGGAGCCGCCACGTGCACAGATGAGGCCGGAGGCGCTGGTGCAGTCGGCCGGGGCGCCGCAGATGGTGGGGACACAGCTTGGGCATCTGGTTGAGCGCCGGAAGGCCCGAGAGCTGGACTGGGAGGCGCTGGCGCAGAAGGCGCGGCCGAAGACTGCCTAGGCAGCCCAGGCGCGGTCGATGGTGGAAGGCCGGTGGTAGAGGGCGGTGAGGCTCGTCTGGAGGTGGTGGACTGCCCATAGAGCAGAGGGCAGCTGGCTCTCCTGTGTCCCTGTCCGTGGCATCTTGAGCATTTGATGCCATATGAGATGTAAGCGGGCCAGGCCTCACCCTTGATCTTGATCTCGAAGCGGGTGGGCAGCTTGTCGACGGTTATGCCGTCATGGAGGAGGATAAAGGCCTCCCGGCGGCCGTCGGTGAATTCGAATTCGCCCGCTTTAAGTTGTTTGGGGGCTATGGAGGTCACACGCCCAAAGCGTGCAAGGGCGTCAATCACAACGGCGTCCCGCACGAAGAAGGGCAGGTTCCCAATTGTGATTCTGGTTGCACTTCTCCTGAAGGGGAAGGTCCTCAGGAGGGTTCCCTCAATTTCAAGGCCTTCACGGATTAGTTGTTCCGCCATGGATCTGCTGGTGAGGCCCACCAGGTACTGGCCGTTCACTTTGGAGAATTGAACGATGTTTTTTGTTCCTCCAATAATACCTCCAATAGCCCTGAGGTATTGGTAAGTCTCGTAGCTAGGGCAGTACTCCAAGAAGAAGCACTGCTCTTCGGTGCAGTTCGCCTGGCGAGCCCTGGCCTCCGCGATGTGCGTCCTCGTGGTCCTGATCTCTTGGACTCGAGGAATGAGTGCAGGCGAGGATCTTTGTCGCCTGGCTGCCGATCCAGCACTGTTGGGCTGTGCGGTCATGTCGCGCGGTGCTGTTGTGTCACGGCGTTTTCTTTTATTTTGAACGATGGTAAAATCGCCTTCAGTTACAGGATTTAGATCCATAGGTAAGTTATCCCGGTTCTGCTGACCAAGAAATACGCCAGATGAAGGCAACGTAGTTGCAGATTCGCGCGTAGAGGCGGAATTTGCATGTCTTTGGCCAATAGGCAAATTTGCATAGCTGGCCATTTCTTGCGTTTCTTCCGAGTTTTGCAACTGGAAATTGTTATTTGCAGATAACTCTGCTGAGGTTTGTGGTATTAGGCCGTACCTTGCAGGTAATTCATCGGCGTTGAATGGGCTGTCCGCCCATACCAAATTAGTCGCTTCCAGCGACAAATTTAGGCTCTTAAAGGGCGAAAACGGCGGAGCTCGAAAAAGCGCGGCAGCACGCCCGAGTGTGTGTGTGTGTGTGACGAAACTTGGATTTATAATTTTGATCCAGAAACAAAACGGCAACGGCAATCTACTCTTTGGTGCTCTTCAAAATCACCTCCTCCTAAGAAAGTTCGTAGAGCTCGAAGTGTTGGAAAACAAATAGTCGCTTGTTTTTTTGTTTTGTTTTTTAAGAAAAAGTGGCTTTATTGATATTGTGAAGTTAGAATATCGAAAGACAGTTAATAGCGACTGGTATACAACAAAATGCCTTCCAGCAGTATTTGAAAAAATCAAGCAAAGCAGACCAAGAGCTCAACTTAGAGGAGTCCTTCTTCACCATGACAATGCAAGACCGCACACCTCAGCCCAAACATGAGACTTTTTGCAAACTCTGGTGTATAATTAGTCACTCATTCACCATATTCATCAGACCTAGCACCTTGTCACTTTTTTATTTTCAAAAGTTAAGTTATTGTTGAAAGGGATAAAATTTGACACTGATGATGAAGCACTGCAAGCCTTTATCAATGCCGTAAATTCCATCCCCGAAGATGACTGGTGTAAGTGCTTCGATAATTGGTTTTCACAGATGAAATCTTGCATAGGTGCTAAGGGTAAATACTCTGAGAAACTTTGAACTAGTTTGAAAATTTGAAATTTGCAGCTTTAATAAAAATAAGTGATTTCAAAAACTTTCAGAGTGACCCTTGTATCTGACTTACATATGTATTGTTGAGCAATTATATATTCATTCAAAGCTCAATTTTATATTTAAGTCAAATATAACGTCAACAATATTTCTCTATTTCATAATTGAGGAATTGAATCTTCACTTAATATAGTTTCAACGTTTCTTCAATAATAGTTTTGAATGATTGTTCAACAAACAATGAACACCATCATAATGTCCCAAATATATCATCACCTGGCACAGATTTGACCCACACCACATTGTGTGGAACCCAGGATTATATCCCGCCATGTGTAAGAACACCAACAATGGACTCCCGTCTACACTGAATACATGGAGTCAAAGTTATTTTCTATAGTGTAATATAATATATATATGGTTTTGACTAAGGACTTGCTTGTTGTTGCGTGATGTAATCAATATATGGCACGAGATATTCATGTTTTTACTTCTTATGATAATTCTGTGTAATAATAGAACATTATGCAAATATATAACTTTTCAGTAGCATACAATCTATTTTAATAGAAACTACACTACCTAAGATTATTGAATATTAGGTAGAAAGAGTACACATAACATATATAATCCATCGATTGTAACACTACATCGCATCACCTAATCTCTTTTTTAAACCAAAATCACATTGTCAAAAAGCTACTCTGAAAATTTTGTCCTGTCAATTCTATCGAGGAGATATCAGGAATTACTGGAATTGAAGAAAATAATTTTAAAAACATAAGAGAGAAATAAATTTATAATTTATTCATAATCAACACATACAGCAAGTAGATCAAATCCACCACAATGAATATACAAATGTACAAAGGTCAGAATTGATACTAAAAGAAATAGAAACAGCTAGAAATTCTAACAAAACAAACAGGTCTTAGAGAGCACAACTTTACCTTAATTGAACAATGTATTACATTTCTAACTGTATTGGTAACCACGGAGTGTTAAAACAGCACAAACCTTCAAGAACTAAATTATCATACCCAGACACTACAATATATTACTTATTGTTTTTATATTAAGATTAAATATTTATATCGGAAATTTATTCATATCAATTCATATGATTTCAAATTTTATGTTTCATACAAGTTGTATATTTCATTTTATAAAATAAATAAAGCTTCCAGGGTTGTTTCTTGTGCAACTTTTTATTTTCAAGCTTTCGGACTTGTCAGTCCTTCAACAGGAGTATCACTTTAACAACTTAATAATAAATACAATTTTTTTATACAAATTATTATATACATATTTTAAATACTTATTATATATTGAGAGAAAAATATACTACATTATTTCTGTTAGAAAATCAGTGGTAAACCCTCCCAGCGGTTTCGCCAGTTTAATCTACCATACCGTTGTTATATTGCATTTTTTTGGTTTTCCTTTTATACTGATACTGATGCTGGACTCTTGAAATGGTTATTTTAGATGAACTATGGACATAAGCTTTGAGGACAGCAGAATTGCATACATTTATGAAAATATAATATGTTTTAAGCAATCGCTCTTCCGCAAATATAAAATTGAGTCTTTTTGCCATTGTTTCAATGTAATTGTCTTTTAGTACTCACTGATACATTTACCGTCGCACATGTTTCGGAGAATATTTTAAAAAATTATACAGAAAATATGTGTGACGTTTATAGGATGTCAAAAATTATTAATTATAGTTTAAAGTTGTGTGTCAATTAGTACATAGTAGTGTATGAAAAATAGAACAAAAGTGATATCTTATTGGGGAAACAGGTTTCTAAATTAAGGAAAAGGCATCCCCTTATCGTGCAACATAAACTTGCTGATAGTTTGCGCCATCTGTCGGAATAAATATAAAATAATTGTTGATTCTTAATTATCCCAGAATATTGGCCAAAAATACATTTTTCTTTATAAATGAAGAAAAGACAACCACATATACACGTTTTAGACTGTTGACCCTCGAAAGCGTGGTGCAAGCTGTACCTCAATGAACCTAAAAGTTAGAGTTCTTGGGCCTTCTTTAAAAATCAAAAAAGGAGTATTTATGGCAAAGGTGAGTAAGAACGCCAAACTATATGGAAAATCCGAAACTATTATAGGCGCGTAAGATTCTTTTTAAAAATTAAACAATTCCTACTTCCTTTACTGCAATGGAAAAATTAAAGGGAGGGTCTGGCTCATCGGTGGTGAATCCTCCCAGCGGTTTAGCCAGTTTAATCTACCATACCGCTGTTATATTGCTTTTTTTTTTTTAATACTGATGTTAGACTCTTGAAATGGGTATTTTAGATGAACTATGGACATAAGATTTGAGGACAATAGAAACCCATACAATTATAAATATATAATATGCTTCGAGCAATCGCTCTTCCGCAAGTATCAAATTAAGTATTTTATTATATTATAATTTTCATAACAGATGGCGCGCTAATGCATCATAATATATGAAAAATAAGACGCAAGTCATCAGCAACTTTCAGCTGCACGGTCATATGTATTTTCTTAATTTATCAACCTGTTTCCAGTACAATTTCACTTTTGTTAAATTTTTTCATATAGTTTGGCATTCTCACGCATTTTTGGATTTAAATATTTATTCCGTTTTTTCGGGAAGCCTCAAGATCCAGATTTTTTTTTTTTTTTTTTTTTGTCGTTGAGGCACAGTTTGCATCACTCTGATAAGGGCCAACAGCTTGAAACACGTATATAGTTGGCTTTTCTTGTTTAATCAAGAAAATATATTTGGAAAATATTCTGAAATAATTAAGAATCAACGATTAGTTGATATTTGTTCCGACAGATGTCGCATCAAGAAATGTATTTTTCTTTATAGTAAGGCATAAGTGTAATAAAAATTCGATCTTTTCCCCTACGCTACTAAAATTTATCGTCACAGAATAAAGATAAAAATAAAATAAACAAGATTATTAAATATACAACCTTTTTGAGAATTAATTTATTTTTTAAATAAAAAAAGACAAAACAAATAATAAAAACATTTTTCATTTACAACAAAAAGAAATCTTATTCGAATCCACGTTCGAGAACAAGGCTCTAAAAGCTTTCAAATAAATTTTATTTATCAAAAAGTAATTATCTATATTTAAAAAAATGTATTAGAGAGAAAATCTAAGTTTTAGCTTATTTTTAATACTATCTCAATGAATCATATTGTTAATTTATTCGAATATTGAAGATGATAATTGCCATTGCTTATACATAGAAAACAATAAGTTTTACAAACATTTGTAAATTATTTTATTAAACCACTAAAATCGTTCTTTTAAAAATAGAACATCCTCTGTATATATGTATGATTGTGTGTGGTTGTTTGTGGTCAGGTGTGTTGATATTTAAAATAAAAAAGACATACCGTAACTGCTCACATAAACATTTGAAATGGCAGAGCGTCCTCTAGTGAATATAACAACATTGAGAACAATATATAAAGCACAACTTTTAGATGCTCAAGATAATACAGATAAAAGGTTGCCTCTTAGAACATATATTTTACATTTAGATCATTATTGACTTATATCATGCGAAATTTTATATTTTCGTCACTCCAGAGAAAATGCATACAGATTGTGGCGGTCACAGCCAGCGCTAGAGTTGAGAGAACACCTTCTTCCAGCGGCCGCTATTTCTTTCCTCTCTTTATTTTTGACTTTAACAAAGTTATATATTACTTTTTATTTTATTATTATTATTTTTATTGTATATAGTATTTGACCAATTTTGTAATAATTAAAAATCAACGATTAGTTGATATTTATTCCGATAGATGGCGCAAGCCATCAGCAAATTTCAGTTGCACGATCAGGAAATGCCTTTTTTCTTAAAGTTAATTTATTTTATAAAATATTTTTATTTTATTTTAATCAGAGTGATATACCCACAAGTCATATCAACATACGACTTCACAATTTAAAACTGCGATAGTTGAAGAGTTCTTTATGATTTTTTTTTCTAAAACTTGACCCGTATATACATTGAAGGCATGAGCTGTTATATAATTATTGTTTCTACATTCTACAATGTTTTCAATAAAGCTACTGGCGGAAGGGGGAATAAAGACAGATAAGAAAATTCGGCCCTGCAAAGCGGGGCTAGAAATGATATAAACATTGGCGTTGTTGCATCCTTTAAAAACCCGCACCACTCAGCAATCTAGTTTTCCAACCAGTAAGAACTGATCCACGCTCGTGCGACCAAGTTATACGTTTCTCAAGCTCGTCTTTAAGGTCAGACTCTGTAGTGTTGACCAACCGACCGACAAGAGACTACAGGAGTAGAGCATTGGCCTGGTTACTGCCCTGGCCCTCCTGTATTGACTTGGTCAAACTCGCCCTACGTTCCAATAGGACTCCCCTCCCTTTGCGCTCATACCCTTAACCAGTACTCCCTGAATCTGCCGACGAATCTGGGATTTATAAGGCACAAGGTTGATGCAGGTAGGCGGAAGGACGTTACTACTGTGTGCACCCCTTGGAATCTGCTTCTTCTTGTTCCAAAATCACTTTATTAGGTACCGCTTAAAAAGAGCAACCTAGTTTATGATATTTGCCAATGAATAATATGCGATGGTTATTCACATATTAAACAAAATTTTAACACGGGATTAGATCCCGGTTCATGGCTGTCGGGAATCGAGGGTGTTACTCACTCGTCCACCGACTTTTTCTTTTTCGCTCGGCAAGGACGCTCCCCAAAGGGCATACACAGAGTAAAGACCCCAAGTGTTCAAAAACCCATGGTCCCACGTGCCAATCTGCACGTGAGCTACCTGTGTATATTCACACTTGCCACTCGCACTTCCCACGGGTGTGAGGAGTGAGCGGTAACCGACCTTTTCCCCTACCAGCCGCCTCGTGACTAACTCAGTACTAGGGAGAGTTTTCTCCCCGACTTCGACAAGCTGTCAGCATTAGCCGCGTCCCTGTTAAGAATTCGATAGGGGCGCACCACGAAAAGGTGCTGATCAGCACATAGGTGACCGACAGGCCTCTCTACTTTGTGTAGAGTGTGAAAGAATGTCACTTCGAGATCACAGATCCCCGTTAGCGCTGCTAACTCTTTCATTGAAAGCAACACAGATCTGGTATGCTCAGTTAGCCCCTACCACCTACTTTCAGGTGTCAAGTACATTCCACTACCTCTCACGAATCGATAACCTAGGAATACAGATTCAAGGCACCTGATTCGACCTATTCTCTACGTAGAAGAACCAGGGCCCAAACGGGAATAAAGACATTCGAATATTATTTGAAAGAAAAAATCCATACAATTAAGAGTTTCTTACGATATAAAAATTAAGAGATGGAACTTACCCCCGGCTCCCAGACGTCACCACGTCTGGAGGAAGCCAGGGAGGGCGACACCGATGGCGGCTTGGGAGAAGAACGGCGAGGCTTCCAGCGGAGTAGGCTGGGGGCTCCGTGCGGCATGCTGCTACAAACAACACTGACTCGTGCTGGGCGAGACTACTGGGAGATCACGTGTGGAGGAAACTTGGTAAACTTCAGTTATGTGTGAATATTATAAAATCACATTTATCATGGTATCTTCCATAGTAAAGTCTTAATTTATCCATATATATGTTATATAAAAATTAGATTTTATTTCAAAATTATAAATTCTAGAACAAATTACTCTGTTTATTCGACCGCCAGATGCCGCGGCTTTCCCTATAATAAAATCATTGTTGTTGTTTCCCCTTGGCCGGCTAAAATCTTTCTGTATATATGTAAATACGTAATATTTTATTTTCTTCTTTACGCCTCAGGTATTTCTTCCTTTTAATTATTTTCATTAGTACAATTCAAGAAAATTGATATTAATACTGTTTTTATTATTTTACCACGACTGCAAAACAATATAATAATAATATTATATCTTTCTCACATTTTTTTTTTTCACTTCTCTACTCAATTATATTTAAAAAAAAAAATCTAAAGGCATTTTTATAATATACAGTTAAACCTGTCTATAGAAAGCGCCCCCTCTTGGGACTCACCAAAATAGGGTGCTATAGAGAGGGGGTGTTATAGACAGGTCACTTTTAATGTAAAATGTTTACATTTTATTGTTTAAAATCGGGCGCTATAGAGAGGAAGGCGCTATTTAGAGGGGGCGCTATAGACAGGTTTAACTGTATATTTTTATATAATACCATCGCACTGTTGAAAGTGGAAATTCCGGGATATTTCTACGATGTAATACTTTTGTAATTTGCTAATTGTTGTGATATTGTCTATGCTGATTTACATATCTGCCTATATATCACAGCTTTGTTAGATTGTTGTAGTTGGCTAGCTGTTATTGGATAGGTCAGACCGCTGATAGACGTCAGCTGCTGGTGTATATATAATTTTATCTAGTTTAATTTCTTTAATCTCTTGTCCTTCCTTATTGTTTATAAATACCTTTAATTAATAAAGTATCTTTGTAATTATCAGCCTTCTTTCTCTTCTACAAATCTATAATTGTTTTCCCAACATGTACAATCGACTAATCATTTCGAGAATAGCCATTGAATGAATATTTAATTTCATATCGAACAATGTTCATCTAAAATAACATTGAGAATTTTTATAAATATTGCCACGTGGAAAATTAGGGAAGACAAAAACTTCAGGAGGAGACAACAATTTATTTCAGGGAAGGACAAAAAAAAAACTAAAAAGGTAAACAAAAGATAAGCCACGAGGGAAATTTACAGAGTCGCAAGATATAAAACATAAAAATGACCACTCTGTTAAATAAAAAATAATAAAATTAAGAAATACTATGCTACATAAATAAAATTAATAAATACTACGTTACAATATTGTTCTTAAACAACCTTGTACATATATAAAATATGAAATTCAAGAGGCTGCTTTATCTTATTATACAATATCCTTTGAAAATAATAAAATGAAGAAAGGGGTTAGGGAATAAAATTTCTTAAACTATTTATTTTTTTTTTGCTTATCCCTAGTACACGTGGTACAGGCCATGATAATCATGATAGGTAGAAGTAGACGACTAATTTTACTGTAAGTGCACCACATGTCTACACATGTGAAGAGCAGTTCGACTTTGCACTTACAAATGTGCCAGAACCCCGTTTTGGTTACTTGCACTCGCTGGTGGGGTTGGACTAAAAACTATAATATAATACAATATTAACATGAATCATGAAAATTTCTCTTATAAAATTGTAAATAGTTATAAAACGAAGAGAAAATTTTTTTTATTAATATGCATGGGCTACAAGCTTTCGGGCTTCACGCCCTTCGACGGGTACAACCGGTTGTACCCGTCGAAGGGCGTGAAGCCCGAAAGCTTGTAGCCCATGCATATTAATAAAAAAAATTTTCTCTTCGTTTTATAACTATTTATAATACAATATAATGCGGCTTATAATTATAGAACGAAGTTTGACAATTTTACCGCAAATGTTTCTTTTGAACGAAAAATCTTAATTTTATTTTAAGGAGAAATAACTTATTTCTATCCTTAGGAATGAAGTTTGAAAGGATGAATTGTGAAGAGTAATGATGAATGGAAAAATAAAGTGTCCAGGGATACTTCATCTCTAAAGAAAGAAATAGTCGTTATTTCTCCTTAAAATAAATTAAGATTTTTCGTTCAAAAGAAACATTTGCGGTAAAATTGTCAAACGTCGTTCTACAAACTATAATATTGTAGCAAAGTACACCTATCCCCCGATTTACACGGTAGATACGTTCCTGAGAAAAACGTGTAAATCGGGGGATAGGTGTACACAGAAATAAAAATAAAATGCATTGACAGGTTAAAATATGTAGTCAGCACATAAGCTCGGGATTCCTCGTGAGATGTGTACACAGCGCATGTGTTCAATCACAGTAGCATTTAGTATAGTGCGATAAAAACAAAAAAAAACTTATTTGGAAAACCGTGTAAAAGCGAAAACGTGTAAAACAAGTACCGTGTAAATCGGGGGATAGGTGTATTTATTTTATGTACAAATTATTAATTATTTATATCATTTATATTATTTATATTTTTTGTTATTCTGGAAACTTCTCTCATTACTTATCTTGTATCTTATAAATGTTGATTTGTGTTTGTGCCTTAAATACATTGCCGTGTCATTCTGAAGTTTGTCTTTCCTGATTTCTACGTTACAATATTATATGGTGCGCTTTTATATGAAAAGATCTCTCGCTATCCGCCTGTATATATAATATAAATTGTATAGAATATCCAGAGCGGCAGTAAATATAAGGAAATGAAGCCTCATCTGTAGGTTTAAGGCTATTGAACCTGTTGTGTTTACCTTTATTTTTACAAATAACCTCTTACTCACCTTACTGAAATGATTGGAAAATATTGGAGGGGGGAAAAAGGCCTGGCTCATCAATGGTAGACCCTCCATTCGCCATTTTAATTTACCAGACCGTTTATTATTGTATTATTTATTGTTCTGATTATATATATAAAAAATATAAAGGACTGCGGTATATGATTATAAAGTAATACTTAAAGCCTCCCCGCATAAGTTTCTTTTTTTGTGAAAATCAATATTAATTTCAAAGAGAAATATGTACTATTTCTAACTTTTTGGATGACGTATAAAAAGGTTGAATATATGAAGAGTAATGGTCTATATATGATTGGATGACGTATGAAAGGGTGAAAATGTGAAGAGTAATGGCGAACGGAAAAATACGTCCAGGGTAGCCTAGTGGACATGGCACCTGCCCGGTAAGCAGAAGGTTGTGGGTTCGATTCCCGCCCCTGGACACTTTTATTTTTCCGTTCGCCATTACTCTTCACATTTTCACCCTTTCATACGTCATCCAATCATATATAGACCATTACTCTTCATATATTCAACCTTTTCATACGTCATCCAAAAAGTTAGAAATAGTACATATTTCTCTTTGAAATCAATATTGATTTTCACAAAAAAAGAAACTTATGCGGGAAGGCTTTAAGTATTACTTTATTATGATTATATATATATATTTACTTCAAAAGAAATCTCATTTTTAATCCGCAAAAATGTGCTTGATGCCAACAGTCTATATGAAATCTGTTTGTGGAAGTGCCTTGCATGTATTTGTTTATACACACTGCTGGTAAATGATTAATTTTTCTACGCTAAGAAAGAACGCAAATAGTTGTAACTTGTTTATTTACACCTTATGTAATTACAGGAAATATGTTGATTAAATTTGTAAATAACTAGCGGACGTACCCGGCTTCGCCCGGGTTTTACCCGAGTAAAGGTTTGTCTAACGAATCTCTCGATAAAGTAAGCATTTTTTCCTGGTCCCTTGAAAAATATTCGATAAGTTGAATAAAATCGATATTAATTGGTTCCCTCGGTAATTGGAAGTTAAAGTAATAGTATCTTGCCTTGGAATTGTATCATTATTCTTGTCTCAAATAAATTGCCGTGTCATCCTGAATTTTGTCTCTTTCCTAATTTCCCACATTACAAAATCATCGTATCATCATGATAATATTCAGAGCAGATTGTTGAATTATAACAGATAAATTAGAATATTTATCTTGATTATTTTTAGGCGAAAAATAATTTCAAAAGTTTTATTTGCTAGAAACGTTCCCAGTACTATACTAAATAACTTCCCAAAGTTTCATGGCGTTCCAATGAGTGGTTTGGTCAGGCATAAAGGACAGACAGACACACACACACATACATTCATCTATATATATAAAAATGAATGTATGTCTGTTTGTTTGTCCTTTATGCCTGACCAAACCACTCATTGGATCGCCATGAAACTTTGGGAAGTTATTTAGTATAGTACTGGGAAGGTTTCTAGCAAATAAAATTTTTGAAATAACTTTTCGCCTAGAAATAATCAAGATAATTATTCTAATTTATCTGTTATAATTCAACAATCTGCTCTAAATATTATCATGATGATACGATGATTTTTAATGTAGAAAATTAGGAAAGACAAAATTCAGGATGACACGGCAATTTATTTGAGACAAGAATAATGATACAATTCAAAGGCAAGATACTATTCCTTTAACTTCCAATTACCGAGGGAACCAATTAATATTGATTTTATTCTACTTATCGAGTATTTTTTCAAGGGACCGGGAAAAAAATGTTCACTTTATCGAGAGATTCGTTAAACAAACCTTTACTCGGGTAAAACCCGGGCGAAGCCGGTTACATCCATACAAGAATAATGATACAATTCCAAGGCAAGATACTATTCCTTTAACTTCCAATTACCGAGGGAACCAATTAATATTGATTTTATTCAACTTATCGAGTATTTTTCAAGGGACCGGGAAAAAATGTTCACTTTATCGAGATATTCGTTAAACAAACCTTTACTCGGGTAAAACCCGGGCGAAGCCGGGTACATCCATACAAGAATAATGATACAATTCCAAGGCAAGATACTATTCCTTTAACTTCCAATTACCGAGGGAACCAATTAATATTGATTTTATTCAACTTATCGAGTATTTTTCAAGGGACCGGGAAAAAAATGTTCACTTTATCGAGAGATTCGTTAGACAAACTTTTACTCGGGTAAAACCCGGGCGAAGCCGGGCGGGTCCGCTAGTTTATATATATACACTAGACGAATGACCCGGGCAACGCCCGTGTTTTACCCGATTGAATGTTTTTATTCCAATACTATTTGTTACAATTATAAATTGGAGCCGTGGATGTCACTCTTGTGAAACGTCCCGCTCCAAACTTTACATGTACATTAGGTCAGCTGGTATTACCCCTCATTTTCACCGCTAGAGGCGCGAGCGAATTGACTTTTTGTAAATATACATAATTATAAAGATAGAAGTTCTATAGAAGATAATGATCATAATGATGATGCGCGCGCATCCGTGACATGAGGAATTGTTGAGGAAAGACGGTCGTGACTATATATGTTGATAATAAAATAATAAAATAATAATAATAGTATAAAAATAATTATTATTATTATTATCATTAGATAATGATAATGATCATAATGATGATGCGCGCGCATCCGTGACATGAGGAATTGATTGACGGTGGAAAGACGGTCGTGACTATATATGTTGATATATATATATATAGATTTGATAAATAGCGTAACAGAAATCAGAAGCCAGAGTAGCTGCCTCTGGCGGCAATGCCAGCTCTAATCCTGCTGGACATTGAGTCGAACACAGCTTGGATGGAAGTTGCTGGTAGAGAATCTGTACAAATCTGTGTTTAGATCATCAATCCATCCATCCATTTAATTTTTGAGAGATCTGGAGAACACGCTGCCAGGGCAACAGCCTGGAAGGTCAGCATGATGTCGTGCAGTGTCATGTTGAAAGGTAGTGTCAGGAAGACTTTGGAAGCCACGAACTGTAACACTTCATCAATATAACAGCGACTGTCCAAGCTGCCAGCTATGTGACCTAGACGTCAAAGTCATGTCCACCATCACTCCCGGAGTTGTAGAACGTTGAAGATTGCAAGCAGGTGTTTCCCTCGGTGTCTCTACACACGGCCATCATGGTGCAGAATACAGAACCATTATAAAAGACATGTTCATGTCACTCTGTGTCCATGTTTGTCTATCAGTGGGTTATTGTAGACAATCTTGCAAGGACAATGCAAATAAGATGTAGTGAGATCCTGCATGACATTCTGTATAGCCTTGCTGGATTCATCGATTCCTTGCAAGAGTCCATCGGCCATCCCTGCAGCAATAACATGGGATGGTAAACCGCAGTCCCGGTTGGCTGAAATCATGCCGCGATCTATTTCCTAAATGTGCTGATAGGTGTTCCGCTTTTTTTCCATTTATCATAATAATATCTTTCTCAAATAGCAACCAAAATGTAAATGCAATTTCTACAGATATATTCGCTTCGCTAAGCTGAACCTTTATACAGATTGGCATATATCATACCCGCTTTGCATATTATAATTAATATCTAATCATTCTCTCCAAGAGAAGCATTTGTACTTTTCAGGCACTTTTTTTCTCTTTGTCGTGCACCTCTTTCATGGTGCAGCAGTTTTAAAATCCAACAGTATAATTTCACTGACCTCAAAACATAGGATCATAGAGTGTTGATGTAAATATCTAAACCAAAATTTGAGTAAAATTAATCAGGCCTCCAGGGAAAATTTTACTCAATATTGATACAATGGATTATTTTATTTAATAAACCAAAAATGTCACTAAAATGTTGAATTGAAGCTAGGATAAAATAGCCCAATCCAATATTAGACCAGAATGAAGCTGGCTGGGAGAGTTCACCATTGATGAACCTCCTGATATATATCTAATGCATTAAGAACATTAGGAAGTTGTGTCAGTTGAAAAACCCCGTTAAATTGTTTCATATTTTAAATACGGGGGTCGGTGGAAGGATGGTCTAAACCGCTGGTTTTCAGTCACCATGACCTGGGATTGAATCCCGAATTGGGCACTTTTTTCTAATTTAAAAATGCTCCAATGGCCACCGATTCTTTCAAAGTCCAACTCCGCCAGCGAGTGCAAGTAACCAAACGGGGCTCTGGCAAATTTGTAAGTGCAAAGTTGAACTGCTTTTCACATGTGTAGACATGTGGTGCACTTACAGTAAAAAACAGTCGTCAACTACACACCATGATTATCATGGACTGTACCACGTGTACTAGGGGAGATAATTTTTTGATTCTTTTAAATACAAAGGTGTGTGCAAATTGTTTTAGATAGATTAATATCATCTTGAAGTTAGAGGTTGCCTGGCCGGCATTTGTATTTCTAAAATAATCACACTTCGGCCAGTTTAATTATAGAGAAAATAAAACTTTATCTGCCCTCCCCCCTTCCCGAAGTTACTAATATTTCAGAAATATTGGGGGTCAGTGGAAGAATGGTCTAAACCGTTGGTTTTCGACCGCTCCGGGATCGAATCCCGCATTGGGCACTTTTTTTCTAATTAAAAAAAGAATGCTCCAATAGCCCCCAAGTTCAACCCCACCAGCGTGTGCAAGCAACCAAACGGGGCTCTGGCATATTTGTAAGTGCAAAGTCGAACTGATTTTCACATGTGTAAACGTGTGGTACACTTACAGTAAAAGCAGTCGCCAACTTCTACCCACCATGATTAAAATGGCCTATACCCCACGTGTACTAGGAATAAGCAAAAAATATATGGAACGCTTCACGATTTTGCGTGTCATCCTTGCGCAGGGCAAATATATATAAATCTTAATATCAGTACTCCTTTGTATATAAATATGGCACAAGGAGTTTGGTTTAACAAATATAGACGGATGTTGAGGGTTGGACGTAGCTAGCAATACAAAACTGTCCAGTATTCTGAGATCTATATGTAAGCAGAATGTTATAACATCGCTTCCATGATTAATAGATATTATCAAATTTCAACTGTTTAAATATGAGTAATCAAACACCTATACATAATTTGATATTAGTTTAAATTCTATTTTGAACTATGTGCATTTTCATTATTTATTTTATTTCTACACACAAAACGCGATATCCCGGCAAATAATTGCGTCGATTTAAATTGTTAAACAGAAACAGTTATAAACATATTATACAAGAAAAAATAGTATTTGTACAGTAGAAGTATTCTTTGCTCTACACTTTTGAATAGATCGTACTTTCTAGAATTGCAGCGCCTGTACATAGGCTTCTGCTCAAAATTAGGCTGTTTACCATATTACATATGCCAATATATAAATTATATATATTTAGAACGTTACATTCTTCGATATGTACTTAATTGTAGAATTTTGTTATTGTTGTTGTTTTGCTTATCCCTAGTTTACGTGGCACAGGCCATGATAATCATGGTGGATAGTTGACAACTGCTTTTACTGTATGTGCACCACATGTCTACACATGTGAAAAGCAGTTCGACTTTGCACTTATAAATGTGTCAGAGGCCCGTTTGGTTATTTGCACTCGCTGGTGGAGTTGGAATTTTGCAAGAATCGGGGGTCATTGGAGCATTTTTTTTTTTATCATAAAAAAGTGCCCAATGCGGGAATCGAACCCAGGTCATGGGCGGACGAAAACCAACGGTTTAGACCACCCTTCCACTGACCCCCAAATCATAGAATGTAAAGTATAAAATGGAAAAAACAATAGAAAAAAAAAAACAAATAATAAAAGGTCAGGTGTTGATATTAAAAATAAAAAAGGCATATCCTGACCAGGAGCACATGTGCTTTTCAGAAGGCAGAGCGCCATCTGGTGGAACAGAAATCAACTATTCATTGATTTTTCAGGAAGCCACTGGGACCAAAAATCTTTTTGGTCGCAGTGGTACAGTCTACTCCACGCTGACGAGCGCTAACAGCGTGAAACGCGTTCGTGGATGGCTTTTCTTGATTTATCAAGAAATTGAGTTGGCCAAATATCAGGGGGAACAGGTTAAATCAATGAATAGTTGATTAATGTTCCACCAGATGACGCTCTGCCTTCTGAAAAGCACATGTGCTCCTGGTCAGGATATGCCTTTATTATTTTTAAAGTATAAAAGGTGTAATAAAATCGATTGTTCTTTTCGAAATATTAAAAGGATTTCTATAGCTAATTCAGTAAAAACCAATATTTTGTAATATATTTTATTATGATATATGGGGTAATTTTTGAATATAAGATTAAATATAGGGTAATATATCGAGCTTTCTCTCTATTAAAGAGTGAAGGTTCTAAAGCCGTCCACATATTAAGGAAATTTTTACAAAATAAATGTTTTTGCCCACATATTGGAATAGGAGTGAAAAAACATGCCGTGAGCCACTCAAATGCTCATTTTATATAGCAAAGCACCATATTTCGGAATATATAAAACGTTTTTTAAATATTTTTAATCTATATATATATATATATAATTGAATGTCTGTCTGCATGTATGCTTGTACTCTATAGATTCAAAAACCATACATCCAATCGCCTTGAAATTTTGGGATATTATTAGGTATATCCCCGGGAAGGTTTATTAAAAATATTTTTTTGAATATCTTGAATATCCTTAGAGTTATTTTCAGATTTGTAGATTTAACTCGCAAGCAGCGCCCCTATTGCGACGATGATAACAAGTTTTTTTATCTATAAGTTTTATTATCACTAAGTTTATTATCTTAAAGATTATTTATCAAAAGTAAGATTTTCTACCTATTAATTGCGCACAAGTCAAAGTTAGTTTTATCATTTATCTACAACATATATATTGGGAGAATAGATAAAATGATGATTTTGTAATGTAGAAAATTAGGTAAGACAAAATTCAGGATGACACAGCAATTTATTTGAGACAAGAATAATGATACAATTCCAAGGCAAGATACTATTCCTTTAACTTCCAATTACCGAGGGAACCAATTAATATTGATTTTATTCAACTTATTGAGTATTTTTCAAGGGACCAGGAAAAAATGTTCACTTTATCAAGAGATTTAAATTTACGAGTTTCAAATTATCAAAATATATCTATTATTTTTCTTTTATAAGTTTATAGAGAATTGTTTTAACAAATGTTCGTTAGACAAACCTTTACTCGGGTAAAACCCGAGCGAAGCCGGGTACATCCGCTAGTTATATATAAGACGCATTTTAAATATTTTAAAATATTCCATAAACGTTACCAAAATATTTTCTTAATAAAGCTCGAAAAGTTAACCAGGTACGCGTTTCGGGGTATTAGCTCTCGTCAGTGTGATACAGACTTTACGACTCGTCGAGGTGGACAAAGAAGCATTCTGAAAAATCAAGAAATGGATGATATAGGCATTTTGCTTTCGGAAGAGCTTATTTAGGCGCTCTTTTTCTTTATTACTTTTTCTTCACACATAAAATGGAATGAAAAACAATATAAAAAAAGTAAAATGGTCAGGTGTTGATATTAAAAATAATGAAAGAATATCCTGAACAGGCGCACATGTGTTTTTTAGATGGCAGAGCGCCATCTAGTGGAACAGAAATCAATAAAACATTGATTTAACCTGCTCCCTGATATTTGGCCAACCCATTTTCTTGATAAATCAAGAAAAGTCATGGAATATTAAAAAAAATTGCTATTTACATTATTTTCTTTAGAAACAAAATTATCAAAGACAATTGAACAAGATGCGTATGCTATACCACTAAATTATAAAATATAATGTCTTTTGGTTAGAAAAAAGATAATGTTAATTATAAGGCGATAACGTGCCATCCATATACAAAGAAATGAAAGCATTAAAGCCACGAATGTTTCTTTTAAACATAAAACAAACTTCTACTATCCTTACTGTAATGAAAAAATATTGGGAGGGCTTGGCTAATCAGAGATTAAATTGGCGAAACCGCTGGAAGGGTTCACCACTAATGAGCTAAACCCTCCTAATATTTTTTCATCGCAGTAAAGACAGTAGAAGTTTGTTTTATGTTTAAAAGAAGCATTTGTGCTTTAATTCTTCCATTTCTTATAAAAGATAATGTATAGTAACATGGATGACAAGGCCAAGATAATAGAGTAAAGTTGGGGAAAGAGGGGTGGACTCTAGCGGCCCCCGCTGCCATGTGGCAGGCGCCAAAAACAGCATTCCTGTGTGGGGGAGGACATAGTCTGGTTACATCTGCGGAAAGAGAAGACGTGGCGACTTGCCTCCGAAGTGTGGATGATCCTACAAGGCGGTGCCAGGAGAGCCTGACATCGGGGCGGCCTACAAGCCCGTGTAGTCCAGGCTGGACGTGTATAGTGTGGAGCAGAAGGTTTCACAAGAGGACATCCACAACGCCAAGGATTCTTCTGACGGGGAGGTTGAAGGCAAGTCCCACTGATTGTTCTCCTTCTGTTTAGATACATAATAAAGGGCTAACTTTTTCTGCATTCCTTCAAACTCACGTGTATATATTTGTGGCATCCTGAGTAGACAAAGTACACGAATAGCGTCTGGGTACAACGTAACAGTATTTTCGAGTCGTCTGTTTGCCTCCTTCTTTAAAAATAAAGAATTTTGAGAGAGCATCCTGTGTGAGTTCTTTCTCTCATTCAGCCTTACACACTCTCTATGGGGCGAAAGATGTTACTGAAACGTCAAACACTATTTATTTATTTGGATTTGGTCTTATCACGTTGTGAGATGAAATAAATAAGATAAGATATAAGTATATTCCGAACACTATACATCCTGCCTAGTTCTTGTCTACCCTGTAACTACTAATATCTTATATGTTTCAATTTAATGTATAGATAGATATTTGATGAATACAAAATAATTTGTAATTTTTAACGCCTTTCCATAAATACTTTAATTTTTATTTGTTCCTGATGAGGCAAAATATTTTTGTTATGTTTATTCGCATTGATATAATTCAGATGATTTTCAACTCCGCCTTTGCCGGTCCCAAGCCCAGATGAAAAAGAGGAGGGGGAGCAGTAACAAGCTCACTAAAAAAACCTGGGCTCAGCTGGCCCGGCTGATAGTACCCTGTAATGGCTCCTAATCCAGGGATACAGTATGAGCAGCGTTTGTACTCCATGTTAGGAGTGACTGCACATGGCGTCTGTTCTTCATGTCAGAGGCGGCCATTTCTTTTGAAGCTAAGTCGGCCTGCCACTGAGTAGTGCTCCCAGTCTTAATGACAAAGGCAGACGCATTCTACTTCACCCAGTAATGGAGATAAGAAAGAAGAGATGATTTCTCACAGCATGCAGCATTGGCTGAGATACACTTCATGGAGATAGAAAGAAGAAAGTACCTGTTGTTGGTCTCAGTGGGCACCACTCAGTGTGACTTTGGTTTGGGGCCACCACTCCAGCCAGCGAGTTCAAGTAACCAAATGGGACTCTGGCACATTTGTAAGTTAAAATTTAAAATAAATAAATTTACTGGAAATGTGTTTCTTTTCAATAATATCAACAAAATTTATCTCTACAGACCTTACTGCAATGAAATAAGTTATTGAGTGTGAGAGGGCTTGGCTCATCAGTAGTGAACCCTCTCAGCAGTTTTGCCAAAATAATCTCTAGAGAGGTTTAATCGCTGAGAGGGTTCACTACTGATGATCCAAGCCTCTCTCTCAATAACTTATTTCATTGCAGTAAGGTCTGTAGAAATAATATTTAATGACATTATTGAAAAGAAATACATAGCCAGTAAATTTATTTATTTTAAATTTTAACGATAGATGGCAGTTAAATTTATACATTTGTAAGTGCAAAAGTCGAACTGCTTTTCACATGTGTAGACATGTGGTGCACTCACAGTAAAAGCAGTCGCCTACTTCTACCCCCCATGATTATCATGACCTATACCACGTGTATACTAGAGATAAGAAAAAAAACTCCTAACATGGAATACAGATGCCCCTTTTAGCCGCTCCTCTGGAGAACAAACACTACTAATCCTACATTATCAAGATCTAGCACAGCCTAGGATGGCCCTACTTGGAGTTCCAATGTACAGTTCTACCTGTTTCACTCCCCTGCTACAATAAGGCTGTAGGATAGGATTTGAGAGAGTTTATAAGCCTTTCTTTGATAAGGCACAATTTGGATTATAGACTATAAACACAAGGTAATAAGATTCATTCAGTACTTTTGTCTGAATATGGTAACAACGCTGTTACTGAAACGTCACACACTATTTATTTGGACTTGGTCTTATTACCTTGTGTTTGTAAGCTTTTCTCTGATTTATTGATTAATGAGAGCCTTGTTTATTTACACTCGTAGAAAAAACTTAAGGAAGTTGTACCTTTTACCATGTATATCGGGATTCAGACAATAACTCTGAAAGATATTACAGTGACCTTTATTGTGAAGACACACGAGATAACCAAAGTGTGAACAATATTGCTTCTGCCTCCTTAAAAAATGACTGCGACATCAAAATATGAAACTTCTTTAAGTTTTGTCTAAGAGTGCATACGACCAAATTTCTACAGAGAGTTCAGCAGAAAATCTAGCATATTGTTAAACAATAAAATGACTAACACAATGTTTGTTATATGAAAAAATAGTACAAATATGAAATTGTACTGGAATATAAGGTAGATAAATTAAGAAAAAGGCATCTCCTTATCTTGCTACTGTAAGTTGCTGATGGCTTGTGCCATGTATTTGACCAATTCAGGAATAATTAATCCTTTCCGGTCCGCTACCCGGCCACAAGCCACTCTCAGTAACTTCTGTGTTAACAAGGAGATGGGGGAGGCTGGCACTGATTTCATGTTTCCTGGAAATCACGTGAGAATCTTGCTGAATCATCCTCCATTCCCTCTCACTTCGATTTGTGACTTATTTTGTTTGCATTTTTTCACTTTTTTTTAAACAACGTTTCTACTTCATCCGCTAGTTCCAAATCTCTTTTTTGGATGATTCTTCATCAACTGAATATGTTCTTTAAGATTCTAATGCTGTGCAAGCCATCAGCAACTTTCAGTTGTATGATAAGAAGATGATTCTTCTTAATGTTTGTTATATCTTACCACCAAGAAAATGTATAGCTGAGATTATCTGTTCACTTATTGATACTGTCTACCAGTTTACTTTTTTTTCTTTCTTGGACTCTGGGATATATCTATGTCATATGAAATATTTTAATAAAAGGGTTTTGTGTTATATATAGTATTTTGAAATTTATTTTTCATTTTCACATACACACAACAAAAGCTTTAATAATATATTGAATACAAGCTGTATGACCCAGGCAACGCCCGGGTTCTAGCCGATTAAATATTTTTATTCAAATACTATTCGTTACAATTATAAATTGGCGCCGTGGATGTCACTCTTGTGAAATGTCCCGCTCCAAACTTTACCTTTACATTAGGTCCTCCATTCCCTCTCACTTCGATTTGTGACTTATTTTGTTTACATTTTTTCACTTTTTTTAAACAACGTTTCTACTTCGTCCGCTAGTTCCAAATCTCTTTTTTTGGATGATTCTTTTTTGGATGATTTTTTGGATGAAACTTTACCTTTACATTAGGTCAGCTGATATTACCTCCCATCTTCACCGCTAGAGGCGCTGCTCGCGAGCGAAAAGGCAAATTTGTGACGCAGATTTACAAATAACTCTACAAATATTCGGGATAGAGACCTGAAATTTTCACTATAAGTTTTTCTAGATTCTACTCTATATACTGTTAAATTTTCAGTCAGATTAGTTACATATTGTGGACATGTATAGCCGACACATACATATATACACTGACTTTTATATACAAGGTGCGTTCATTAATTTCCAGGACTGGTTAAAAAATAAAATAAATAAAAAGCTAAAGAAAAACTTTTTATACAGAGTTAAATATTGGACATTCGACCACACCTGACTGAAAGCACGAGTCTCGTGGCGCACGCGCCGATCTAAAAATAGAACAAAACAACTTCTTTGTAAGGTTCGCATTTCTAATTTTAAAATGATCATTTTCGAAGAGCAGAGAATCTGCATTAAGTTTTGTTTTAAATTGAAAAAAAGTGCTACTGAGACGTATGAATTGATTAAAGAAGCTTTTGGCGATGCAACTTTATCCCGTTCAAGAACTTTTGAATGGTTCTCACGCTTCCAAAAAGGTCGGGAAAAGGTAAACGATGATCAGCATACTGGGCGTCCAAGATCATTACGTTGCGAGGAAAACAAGCTCAAAATAAAGGAATTAATTAAATCTAACAGAAGAATTTCTATTAAAGACTTATCTTCAGATCCTGGACTATCTGTAGGACTGTGTCATCAAATAGTAACAAAAGATTTGGACATGATCCGGACGTCTTCGAAATTTGTTCCCCGGATTCTAACAGAGGAACAAAAGGAGGTTAGAATGGATGTCTGCAAAAACATGGTTGAAATGACTCGGACCGATCCAGAATGGATGCAAAAAATCATTAGCGGTGATGAGACATGGGTGTATCAGTATGACCCGGAAACCAAACGTCAATCCAGCCAATGGATTGAAAGAGGGGAACCGAAACCCAAAAAGGCAAGATTTACAAAATCCAAAGTCAAGACATTGCTTGTTACATTTTTTGATATTAATGGTTTGGTTCACCATGAATTTATTCCTTTCGGACGTACAATTAATCAAGAGGTTTATTTGGGGATAATGAGGCGCTTAAGGGAGGCAGTGCGCCTTAAAAGACCTGAAAGATGGCAAAACAATGACTGGATACTTCACGTCGATAATGCGCGGCCGCACACAGCCCATGTTGTTTTGCAGTTCTTGGCCAAGCATTCAACCATACAGATCCCTCATCCACCCTATTCCCCCGACTTAGCCCCCAATGACTTTTTCCTCTATCCTAAATTGAAAATGAAGTTAAAAGGAAGGAAATTTGACACCGTTGATATGATACAAGCTGAATCGAAGGCAACCTTGAGGAACCTCTCAAAAAGTGATTTTATCTCCTGCTTCGACAATTGGAAAAAAAGATGAAACAGGTGTATTGAGGCAGGAGGGGCATATTTTGAAATATATTAAATTAGTTTTTTTATTTGTTTTATTTTTTCAAAGATACAGAGCAGTCCTGGAAATTAATGAACGCACCTTGTATATAGGGTTTTACTAAACTTATGTAGGTCACATAAATGATAAAGGAAAAAGAAACACCTACTATATGTTTGGTTTGAAAAAATCTGTCAGAACTTGGCCTGACATAACAGAGGAGTCTCCTATGAGAGACCAGGTATATCCCTATTTTTTTTAGTAGTCTCACAGGAAACTCTACTGTATTTATTTTTATTTTGTAAAAGTTCATTGAGAGGAATTCAAACATAATTAATATTATAAACACAAGTTAATAAGACCAAATCCAAATAAATAAATAGTGTGTGATGTTTCGGTAAAAGCCTTGATACCATCTTCAGACAAAAGTACTGAATTATTATTGAATGAATTTAATGAATTATTATAAACATTCAGTACTTATGTCTGAAGATGATAACAACACTGCTACCAAAACATCACACCCTATTTATTTGGATTTGGTCCTATTACCTTGTGTTTATAATATATGATCCAAGTTGTGCCTTATCAATTAATGTCATGGTTTCATTACGATTAGGTACATCCAGCTTTGATACAGAGGCTAGCTATCTATTGTGGAATTCCATTTCTACCTGTATAACTCCGCCTTTGCCGGTCCCAAGCCCAGATGAAAAAAGAGGAGGGGGAGCAGTAACAAGCTCGCTAAAAAACCTGGGCTCAGCTGGCCCGGCTGATAGTGCCCTGTAAGGGCTCCTAATCCAGGGATACAGGATGAGCCGCGTTTGTACTTCATGTTAGGAGTGGCCGCACATGGCATCTGTTTCTCATGTCCGAGGCAGCCATTTCCTTTGGAGCTAAGTCTCTTTTTTTTTTTTTTTTTTTTTTGCTTATCCCTAGTACACGTGGTACAGGCCATGATTATCATGGTGGGTAGTTAGCGACTGCTTTTACTGTAAGCGCACCACATGTCTACACATGTGAAAAGCAGTTCGACTTTGCACTTACAAATGCCAGAGCCCCGTTTGGTTACTTGCACTCGCTGGTGGGGTTGGACTTTTGCAAGAATCGGGGGCCATTGGAGCATTTTTTTAAATTTTTTTTTTAACAGAAAAAAAGTGCCCAATGCGGGAATCAAACCCGGGTCCTAGTGGTCGAAAACCAAACAGTTTACCCAGCCTCTAATATCTTTAAATTCTTAAACACTATTTTAGATTATAAAAAGCAATCTTTTCTTGGTTCTAGATACACCATAGGTCAGATACATAAAAAAACCTCCCATATCTGATGAACAACCACTTTTTTATAAATAGAAGGTAATAAGAACAAATCCAAATAAATAAATTACCTTGTGTTTATAATCTATAATCCAAATTGTGTGCTTTATCAACCACTTTTTTTTAAATGAAAAATGACTTGTACTGATCTCTCTCTCTAACCTATAAATAACAAGACCTAGACCACTCTAAGACAAGAGTATCAATGTTTTGAGCAGCCTCTCATGGAATATCTAGCATGTGCATCATCGGCCGGCCACCGGACCTACAGTCCTGGAGGTTGGTCTCGAGGACCACACCATCACCATCTCTTCAGTAACAAAGCATGCAATCTATGTATTCTTTGTAGATCACGAAATACGTGGTGCCGCTGGAGACCCGCTGGTGATTCTACACCAAACTTTGTAGCGCTGGCAGAGGTGCCATATTCTTTGTACATAGTATGATGTATATATATATATATGTGAAAACATTATAAGACGCGAATGTTTCTTTCATAAATAAATCAAACTTATACTGTCCTTACTACGATGGAAAAATATTGGGAGGGCTTGGCTCATCAGTGGAGAATCCTCCCAGTGGTTTCACCAATTTAATCTACCAGACCACTTCTTGACAAAACCGCTGGGAGGGTTCATCACTGATGAGCCAAGCCCTCCCAATATTTTTCCATTGCAGTAAGGACAGTATAAGTTTGATTTATTTGTGAAAGAAACACTCGCTTCTTATAATGTTTTCATCTGTTATATATAGACGGCACTTTATTGCTTCATATATATATATATATATCTTTTTAAAATAATGCAGACTGTGCACTATTGTATGTATTGACAAGTTTTAAAAAAAAATATTTTAATTGTAATTACACAAGGTAATAAGACCAAATCCAAATAAATAAATCTTATTACTTTGTGTTTATAATCTATAATCCAAATTGTGCCTTATCATTTAATTGTAATTGTTTAGCATGTGCAACACAAGGCCAACATTTTGTTGATGTTGTAGAGAGAGTACAACAAAGTTGTGTGTAAAGACATTTTTATTTCAAAATAAATACTTGTCACAACCTTGTGGCACAAGAAGACAGGAGCAGAGTTAAGTACGAGACATACAAGGAGGGGAGAAGACAAAGATGGGAGTATTAAAAATGGAAGACGACGCAACCGATCATCCAATTGGAAACATGTTTTAAAAAAAAAAATAAAGAAGAAAAATTGATAAAAAATAGTTGTTTTTTTGTTTGTTTTATGTACAAAAAAATTGTGTTGGCAGGTAGGCAAAGTTGGCAATCAAAATGAGAGAGAGTGCTTGCGTAGATGAGAGTTATGTGAAAGTTAGGGCAACACCGGCCACACAAAACGGGCGTCGCAGCGCTTGTACGCAAAAGTACCCCCTTCTGGAGGTGGGCACTCCCCTTCCTGGAGCTGAAGCTCTGCAACACACATTGGCTGGAGTTGTGAAATAAGGAACCTTCAGTTCCAAAACCAACAAGAATAGTGTTTGGGGCTATTTATAAAAGATGAAAACAAATGCATTAAATCAATGCATAAAATGAAGATCAAAATTTGCATTACAGAAGAACCTCCCTGAAAAGGACACCTAATTGCAGAGCCAAAGTATCCTTTAGGGAGAGGTATCCTCTCACTGGAGAGTTGCTAAAGAGTAAAATGGTAATTTTGCAAATGAAAACTGTCCTTTGTAAAATGGTGTCCTCTAGCGCGAGTGTCTTCTCATGGAGGTTTTTCTGTATTGTGTAATGCATTATTAAATGATTTTATACTTTTATTAAAAGGGGAGAGAGGGTCAGTTTTTATATTTTTATAATGTGATAAGCACATTAGAAACAAATATACATTTCATTTTAAAAGCTTGTAATTAAGACGCATCTTAAGTTGAATTCTATACAGTAGAACAACCTCCATGAGAGGATACTCACGCTAGAGGGCACTTCCCTATAAAGGACAGTTTTCAACACCAACATGACCATTTTTATTAATTAGTAACTCTCTAGTAAGATAACACCTCTCCCTGAAGGATATTTTGGCTCTGTAACTAGGTGTCCTTTATAGAGGAGTTCTACTTTATTTTGCATCTTTTGGGGTCAGAAAAATTGAGATATTTCAGCATCATGTTTGTTGGGCAGAGAGAAGCAATATTCTTTTGGTGAACATTTCTCCAAGCAGAACACTAGCAAATCCAGACGGCATAAATTATTTTAAATATGGAGTTCCATAACAATATATCTATAAATAGGCATTATAAAATGGCATATATTGGATCTAAATTAAAATTTATTATTTAACCAATATTGGATCACATGCCCACGATGATTTAGTTTAAATCAAAGAAAAGCCTTGATAAAAAGAGGCGTTTTGCCCCAAGAAATATTGGTTAAATAATAAATTTTAATTTAGATCCAATATATGCCTTTTATTTATTTATTTATATTTAAACAAGGTAAAATCCTCTGGAGTAACTTGGTAAAGAAAACATTCAAAGACAAAGAGGATGAGTATCTTTTTATGAACAAGCGTTCGAGCTTTCGAGCACAATGTCACCCTTCAACAGGAATAAAACTACACGAAGAATCAAGATACATCTATATATATACAGGTGATTAGCATAAACACAAAAAAACTATTATTTTTAGAGAGATAAAATTTAAGTTTTATGTATGATATACAAAACAGGTAATAGGAGAAATGTAATTATGCTAATATATGGTTTAATCTATTAGTAAAGAATCTATAGGTTGTTGTATGAACAGCTTATGTAAATATGTCATTGTAAAGTTCCGGAATCTCAATATGCCTATTGATGCTATTATATTTTAGGGATAGCAGCGCCTCGACAACCAATCTTTTATATTTATGCTGAATGTTAGAAAAATGCGAACGGGGTTCTATTGTATTAAAAGTATGTCCTGTATTTGAAATGTGTTGGGCTATGAGGGATCTAGGGTCATTATTTCTGATATTTCGGATATGTTCATCGATTCTATCTTTTATCTTCGATGTGGTGAATTTATACCCCAGTCTACCCCATCAACTTATTATAGATTGTACCACACAGTTCTTATCAGATCACAATTACCCCAATAACACCATTTCCAGATTAATATCCTTGATCAGAATCAGTTTAGATAACAGTATATTTAACTTTAATCAGGCATATTTTAAACAAACAAAAGGTACACCTATGGGTAGCCCACTATCTTCCCCACTATCAGAAATAGTAATGCGCCATATAGATAAGCATATAGTTGAACAATACCACATAGATATTTTATCATGGCACAGATACATCGATGACATCTTTGCAATAGTCAAAACCGGTTCACTTGATAACATTTTCTCCACATTAAACAATCTATACCAAGATATACGTTTTACAGTGGATATAGAAACCAATAATACTTTAGCTTTCTTAGATATACTTATCACAAAAATAGATAATAGATACACCACAAGCGTTTATTACAAACCGTCATTTTTTCCATCATACATACATTTTTCTTCGTACTGCCCACTCAGCCATAAAATTAATACAGTCAAAACATTAACTAAATGCATATTCACTCATTGTACCACAGAAATATCAAAACAGCAGGAAACAAATACCATATTATCACATTTATTATCATTGGGCTACCCAAAAAACTTTATTTTGAGAAACTTTCATAACCCTTTACAAACAGCAGTTAATCATAGTTATAAATCTATTTGCACTATTCCTTTTTCCCCTCAGAGCCTCAACATATCCAATTATCTAAAAAACTTTGGTATCCGCACCTTCTACTCTAATACTCCAAATTTAGGCACATTACTCAGAAACCCTATCACCAAAAACAGTTTCCCCCCAAAACCCATACACTTCAATAATGCAGTATACTCATTAAAATGTAATATTTGCTCTAGCTTATACATAGGTGAAACTGGCAGACACATAAAAGATAGAATCGATGAACATATCCGAAATATCAGAAATAATGACCCTAGATCCCTCATAGCCCAACACATTTCAAATACAGGACATACTTTTAATACAATAGAACCCCGTTCGCATTTTTCTAACATTCAGCATAAATATAAAAGATTGGTTGTCGAGGCGCTGCTATCCCTAAAATATAATAGCATCAATAGGCATATTGAGATTCCGGAACTTTACAATGACATATTTACATAAGCTGTTCATACAACAACCTATAGATTCTTTACTAATAGATTAAACCATATATTAGCATAATTACATTTCTCCTATTACCTGTTTTGTATATCATACATAAAACTTAAATTTTATCTCTCTAAAAATAATAGTTTTTTTGTGTTTATGCTAATCACCTGTATATATATAGATGTATCTTGATTCTTCGTGTAGTTTTATTCCTGTTGAAGGGCGACATTGTGCTCGAAAGCTCGAACGCTTGTTCATAAAAAGATACTCATCCTCTTTGTCTTTGAATGTTTTCTTTACCTATTTATTTATATATAAATAAAAGCAAAGGTCACCTCTCCCATCAAAATAAATGTCAAAACTAAACACCCTCTATTGACTATCGCCACAAACTAGCGGCCTCGGGTCGGTAACAAAGCCGCAACACCAGCTTTGGCAAACTGAGAAGCGTCCACCTGGAGACCATGGGTTGTGGCGATGAACAATAAATGGCCTCTAATTTTGACAGGAGAGGCAACCTTTGCTTTTTATCAATTTCTTCCGGGAAAAATTTCCCTATATATAAGGAAGATTCAAAGGCCATGAGTTCACTTTTTTCTACTAAAAAAAAAAAAACTACAGTCTACTCTCGTTATAACGCCACTCGATATAACACCACCCTCACCATACGCCGCTTTTTAGTTTTGTCCCAATCGACATCAATGTATTTTTCTCAATATAACGCCACTCCCTCGCTGTTCGCCTTCTGCCGCTGATTTTTCAAATCCCAAGTGGCAAAAACCCCTCGTTATAGCACCGCTCACAACGTCCCCCCCTGCTCCCCTTTTCCAGTCTGCATTTTTTCCACCAGCGGCACCGGACTTTGCCTGCTGTTGACACAACAGATTGTGTGAACAGCCAGCAGACCCTTTTCCTTCTTGTGCCTGGGACATACACAGTCCCTTCATCCTTTGCTGACGTCAACACAACAACCTTATTGTCGTATCATGAGTTAACAAAAGCGTAAACGTGAGTCGATCACCATTGAAAAGAAGAAAGAGATATGCCAGTTGGCAAGAAATAACCCTACAATGTTGAAGAATGAGATTGGAGAGCGTTTCTCACTTCCACAAACAACTGTCCGTAATATTCTCACTCAGGCTGAGAAGTGGGAAAATTATACTGTTGGTTCTTCAAAGAGTCTGAAAATTTAGTGACTTGGAAAACGCTCTCTTCAACTGGTTTACCCAAAAGCGTGCCAATAATATTATTATTACTGATGACCTCCTAATAGAAAAGGCAAAAAAAACTTTGCGAGCAGTTGGACGTACCAGAAAATTTCGCGTACAGCAGTGGGTGGCTGCAGCGATTTAAAGGGAGATTACATATTTCACAACGACGGCTCTGTGGGGAAGGCGCATCGAGTTCTCCAGCTATCATTGATGAACACCTTACAAATTTGAACAGTATGCTGGCGAAGTCCGGATATGACCCAGCCAACATATACAATGCAGACGAAACAGGATTATTTTTTCAGCTCATTCCTGACCGAACACTTGCTCACAAAGATGAAAACTGCTGTGGTGTCAAAAGGATGAAGCAACGAATCACTGTTCTACTGTGCTGCAACTCTACTGGAACAGACAAGCGACGATTGCTGATTATTGGAAAATAGGCAAAGCCTCGATGCTTCAGAAACTTTAGTCCACACTTCTACTGCACTTACACATCTAACAGCAAAGCATGGATGACCTCTAGCATCTTTCAAAAATGGCTACTGCAGTTCAACAAGCAGCTTGTCTCTGAAGGACGTCGTATCCTACTGTTGTTAGATAACGCTACGTCTCACTGCATCCCTAATGATGGTCTCAGCAACATAAAGATACACTTCCTTACACCAAATATGACCGCCAGTCTGCAACCACTGGATAGTGGCATCATCAAAAGTTTCAAGGCCCAATATCGCAAGCTTTCAACTCCAGAAAATGGTGGAATTGGCAGATGCCCATCTACCCACAGAATTACGTCTAGATTACGCTGTGCACTATTTTGAAATGGCTTGGTATTCTGTGAGCCCTGATTCCATCAGCAACTGCTGGAATCACACAGGCATTCGCTTCACTTCTACTGCTGCAGTTGAGCCTCTTAATTATGGAAATCTGCTCGATCGCATTCGCAACATCTTCGCTATTACACCAGAGAATTTGATGACTGAAAGGGAGTTTCAACTGGTTGATGATTGCCAGGAGGCGGAAATGAAGCTAACAGATGACAATTTGCTGGTGTCCACTGTTACAGCGAAAGAAGAACTTGGCGAGGATGATGATGCAACAGTGACTCAGCGCCTACCATCGTTAAGGGAAGCCAGAACAGCTGCTGAGACAGTTTTATTGTTTCTTGAGCACTTCAAGAGAGCAACATATCTTCTTCTTTCTTATCTCCACTCAATGATATTAAGGTATCAAGCTTGTAAAGCTTGAGACTTTTGATGGTGTTTGACAACCATCATGACCATCATGAAGTAAAATGCATCTGCCTTTGTCATTAAGACTGGGAACACTACTCAGTGGCAGGCCGACTTAACTCCAAAATAAATGGCCGCCTCTGACATGAGGAACAGATGCCATGTGCAGCCGCTCCTAACATGGAGTACAAACGCTGCTCATCCTGTATCCCTGGAGCAACATCTGACGACGTCAATCTATCTGCGGATTTGTTACGCCGTGTCTATGTCATAAGTGAGGAAGAGAAAAGACAAGTTGTGATCATAGACTTCTTCAAGAAAATGTAATTACTTTTTTATGAATAAATTATAAATTAATGCTTTATATTTATCATATTAATTAATTAATGCCGGTTTTGCATTCTATAAATTGACTTAGAGTATAAATTGTTATTAGTAATTGTTATAAATAATTTATTGTATCTTTAAATTTCACATTTTAAACGTGTTCGATACAACGTCACCCTCGCCTTACGCCGCTTTTTTGCAAAATCCAGATGGTGGTGTTATAACGAGAGTAGACTGTACTAATAAAAAAATTTGGCCAACAGGGAAGTAGTTGAAAATGCAGTATAACAGCTAGTCAATTCAAAACCTATTCAAATTAAGGCAATAACTAACTAACTAAATTACATATTTTTGGGGTATAAAAATGATGAGGATGACAATGAAATTTTCCTACTACTGAGATATAATGGTTGAAACTAAGTTCATTAGACAAACTTTCACTCTGGTAGGAACAGAACCAGATAGTAAATAATATAAAGGAGAAGTCCATCACAACTCACCTTCTCCTTTCATAAGTCGGAAGAGTCCGTAGTCTTGAGGGTTGGTGATCCGGAACTTATGAGCAATCATCTTGGCTGCAAACACAGGGTTCTTAATTCTTGCTTTCAAAAAATAAAGAAAATATATTCTAAAAAACAAAGGATGCTATAGAAACAACATCTCCTGATGGTATAGCAACTATGGAAAGATGACTAATACCTACAATTTAATTTTTTTTTTCTAATCCATCAGTTGATTGTTTAAACCAACTCACACAGACCTCCAAGTATATTGATGACTTGCTGTTGTAGATATCTTGTTTGTTCAGGCCACAGCACTGCAGGATGTGCTCCGGGGTGGCCTCACAAGCCAGGCATTTTGTGCAGTTTGGGAAGTGTTTGGTTTTGCCTTCAAAGAATATTTTCCTTGTGTGGCCTGTTTTTAGGTGGGGAATAATTGTCATGTCTTGTCTATCTAGGTTGGTCGGGATGGTCCAGGAATGGAACCACAGTGATGGGAGAAATCCTTTCTCCAAGTTCTTATGAGGGAATTTTTATAGTTGTTAGTCACATCTTTGGGTATTTCCTTGTGTTCGAGTCTATATCAGGGGTAATTAAACAATTAAAATAAATATATTGACATGTGAGAATTTATTTCCAATATAAACACAGTGTCCTCTAAAAGTACTGAAGGGTTTTGGAGAAATACCATTTGGTCTCAATCCCAATGAATGTAAAACCCTTATTTGTACCTCCCAGTGTGAATACAACTCCGGTAGAAGACAGGCAACATCTTAATGGGATGGCTAACACAAAAGGGGACAGAATGAAAGTTGGGAAAAGCTTTTGACTTCATTCTTGTTATGAAGAAGGGCACTCTTGTCCTTGGGGTGAGAAATCTCCCCAAAAGGCAGAAAAGCTAAATTTATTTTCCAATGGCATAGATGGGAGAAGGCACTGGCAAACCTCTTCTGTATCAGGCATTGCTGAGAAAACTATGTGGACCCAAATATCAGATCAAATTGGAGAATAATTGTCCATATACCAAAAGTCAAACTTGTCTTGATGGATGCTGACAACAACAAAAATACAGTAGAATCTCCTGTGAGAGGCGGCACAAAAAACATGGCACCACCCTGTCTCTCTGTGAGGTAGTCTCTCATCAGAGACTGTGTCATGTCTGACCACGTTAATTATTTCAACCCCAACCTACTATAATGAAAGGGGGAGTGATAAGGCACAATTTGTATTATAGTTTAGAAACACAAGGTAACAAGACAAAAATCCAAATTAATAGTGTAAGCTGTTTTAGTAATGTTGTGTTCTCTACCTAACAAAAATAGCACTTGATGAACACTATAAGGTATGAACCATTTATTTCTATAAATAAGATACTTTCACTCTCCTCTTACACTCTATATACATATTTAATTTTCTTAGCACATTAAAAAACGAAAGAAAAAAATAAAAGATAAAAAGATCAGGTGTTGAAATCAATATTAAAAATGGCATATCCTGACCAGGAGCACATGTGCTTTACAGAAGGCAGAGCGCCATCTGGTGGAACAGAAATCAACTAAACATTGATTTAGCCTGTTCCCTGATATTTGGCCAACCCAATTTCTTGATAAATCAAGAAAAGCCATCCACGAACGCGTTTCGCGCTTTTGGCGTTCGTCAGCGTGGAGTAGGCTGAACCATTGCGACCAAAAATATTTTTTGATCCCAATGGCTTCCCGAAAAACCAAGAAATGGGTATTTAAGGCCAAATTTGCGTAAATACGCTTAGCACATTAAAAAATGAAAGAAAAAAATAAAAGATAAAAAGATCAGGTGTTGAAATCAATATTAAAAATGGCATATCCTGACCAGGAGCACATGTGCTTTACACGTTCGTGGATGGCTTTTCTTGATTTATCAAGAAATTGGGTTGGCCAAATATCAGGGAACAGGCTAAATCAATGTTTAGTTAATTTCTGTTCCACCAGATGGCGCTCTGCCTTCTGTAAAGCACATGTGCTCCTAGTCAGGATATGCCATTTTTAATATTTAATTTTCTATCAGAAAATTAATACATATCTACATATATGCTGCATTTTTTCTTTAAGAATAAAATTTGCATATGGAATCATTACAGGTAACAGCATTGTTACCATGATCATACAAAAGACTGAATCAAATTTACAAAGATTTATGTTTTGGCTTGAAAGAATTTAGGAAGGTGTACATCCTCAACATAAAGTGGTGTGAGAAAGAACTCACCAATGTCCCGTGTTGTCATGTTGGGCCGTAGAGGCAGTGTCTTGGTGAGTAGACTTCCTGTCACCTCATCTGGGATCAGTAGGCGGAGGAATCCTTCCCCACCAGGACCATTCACCAGCTGCCACAGTTCCAATATACATGGGGTGATCATCTAATTACTTAGCTGCACTTAGAATACATCTATAACCAGAGGAAATCTTCATCTTCAAACATCAATAACAAGTTTCACAACTATGAGGCACCACAAGGCATTTGTAAGTGCAAAGTCAAACTACTTTTCACATGTTTATACATGTGGTGCACTTACAGTAAAAGCAGTCGCCTTCTTCTACCCACCATGATTACATAGCCTGTACCACATGTACTAGGGATAAGCAAGGGGGTCGGTGGAAGGCTGGTTAAACCGTTTGGTTTTCGACCACTACGACCCGGATTCGAATCCCGCATTGGACACTTTTTTCTGTTTAAAAAAAAATGCTCCAATGGCCCCCGATTCTTGCAAAAGTCCAACCCCATCAGCGAGTGCAAGTAACCAAACGGGGCTCTGGCACATTTATAAGTGCAAAGTCAAACTGCTTTTCACATGTGTAGACATGTGGTGCGCTTACAGTAAAAGCAGTCGCTAACTACCCACCATGATTATCATGGCCTGTACCATGTGTACTAGGGATAAGCAAAAAAAAAAAAAAAGGGATGAGCAAAAAACAAGGCATTCAAATATAAAACACAGCTAAAAAATTGATCCACTTGCTCAAAATGTAACCAATCGCCACGGGCTGTTAAAGAGCACAACTTTGTTTATAAAGGACATTGATATTGGGAAAAACTCTCTCTCTGGAGGAAGAAGAAAGACCTGCAATGAGCTGGATAAAAGGGGTCATGAAAACTACTGCAAGGCCACTATATGAGCTGCGATTGATGATCACTAACAGATCGAATTGGAGAATATCTGTCCATATAGTCACCAAAAGTTGACTTGATGGACACTAACAACTGATGATGATTACATAGTTTTGGCTAGCTCATAGATCATTTTACAAGGAAATAGGCAAAAATGATTAATGTAGTCAATTTTATTTTTTTGGAGAGAAACAATTTTTTTCACTCTTAGTCATCGTGTATGTCTTCAATAAAGATCACTGTGAATCAAATACCTTTCAGAGTTATTGTCTGTATCCTGATATACTTGCTAAAAGGCGCAACTTCTTTAAGTTTTGTCCATGAGTGTATTTAAACTCCTTTGAAAAGGTGAAAACTCCAATTAAATAATGAGCCAGTTTGCCAAATTCAACTAAAGCCGTCCTGTATATACCATAGTATGATACTCAGCTAGGATTCCACAACATTCTGTGGGAGGAAACTTGAGGTGACGAGACAAAATTCATTATTCAGATGACCAAGGGGATCACTGTTCAATAACATCAGAGAAGACCAGGACTACAGATGACCAAGTGGAGCCCAGAGAACCCAGGCAGGACTAGAGATGACCAAGTGAAGCACAGAGAAGCCCAGACAGAACTAGAGATGACCAAGTGGAGCACAGAGAAGCCCAGGCAGAACTAGAGATGACCAGGTGAAGCACAGAGAAGCCCAGGCAGAACTAGAGAGACCAAGTGGAGCACAGAAAAGCCCAGGCAGAACTAGAGATGACCAAGTGGAGCAGAGAGAAGACCAGGCAGAACTAGAGATGACCAAGTGGAGCACAGAGAGGCCCAGACAGAACTAGATATGAACAAGTGGAGCACAGAGAAGCCCAGGCAGAACTAGAGATGACCAAGTGAAGCACAGAGAAGCCCAGGCAGAACTAGAGATGACCAAGTGAAGCACAGAGAAGCCCAGGCAGAACTAGAGATGAGCAAGTGGAGCACAGAGGAGCCCAGGCAGAACTAGGGATGACCAAGTGGAGCACAGAGGAGCCCAGGCAGAACTAGGGATGAGCATGTGGAGCACAGAGAAGCCCAGGCAGAACTAGAGATGACCAAGTAGAGCACAGAGAAGCCCAGGCAGAACTAGAGATGAGCAAGTGGAGCACAGAGAGGCCCAGGCAGAACTAGAGATGACCAAGTGGAGCACAGAGAAGCCCAGGCAGAACTAGAGATGACCAAGTGGAGCACAGAGAAGCCCAGGCAGAACTAGAGATGACCAAGTGGAGCACAGAGAAGCCCAGGCAGGACTAGAGATGACCAAGTGGAGCACAGAGAAGCCCAGGTAGGACTAGAGATGACCAAGTGGAGCACAGAGAAGCCCAGGCAGGACTAGAGATGACCAAGTGGAGCACAGAGAAGCCCAGGCAGGACTAGAGATGACCAAGTGGAGCACAGAGAAGCTCAGGTAGGACTAGAGATGACCAAGTGGAGCACAGAGAAGCCCAGACAGGACTAGAGATGAGCAAGTGGAGCACAGAGAAGCCCAGGCAGGACTAGAGATGACCAAATGGAGCACAGAGAAGCCCAGACAGGACTAGAGATGACCAAGTGGAGCACAGAGAAGACCAGGCAAGACTAGAGATGACTAAGTGGAGCCCAGGCAGGACTAGAGATGTGGAGCAGTGCCCAATAACATCAGAGATAACTTACAGGAGGGGAGGCGGCAGGTGAGGGTGGGGGCAAGGCTTTGAGAATATGGACGGCACTGCTGAGGGTGGCCAGGTAGTAGCCAGCCTCCCCGGCCAGCAGGGAGGGGTGCAACAGGGCCCACATGTAGTCTGCCTCAATCTCCGCCCCCAGCATGCCACACCTCACCACCACCCACATGAACATGGGCAGGAACTCCTCCGCCCCCACACCTCCCCCACACTGCTGAGGGGGCTGCTGCAACACCCACACTTTCTATCATGCCTAGATACTTCACACAGTATAAGGAGTTACAAATCATAATGATTATCATTATCTGATATACTTCCGATAATATAGTTGTTGAGATTACGTGAGGTTAAGATTGAAGGAACCTCCTCCCAACAAGTAAGACTCCGACCTGAAGTCTTGATATTGATTGGACTGCTTTGGGTGACCAAGCAAGGAAGGAAAATAACGAAGACAGAAACCAGCGGCTACACGCGCAGAAGCTCTCGCTCTACTCAGAAACTCCTTTATTTCAACAACACGACTCAGTTATATACAAAAGGGAAATTTACATAATAACAATTTATACATTCAATAGAAAAATCTACATTTCTAGTCATACATTCAAAAGATATATTCACATATTGTATGTTACGACTTTTAACATACCCCCACCTTTCTTTTTTGTAAAAAGAAAAAATCCGGCATACTGCGGCACCCTCTCCATACACACCACCGGAGGTTGCCCCTTAAGCGTCCATCTTCTTCCTCCAAAGAAATCGGAGGTAGTCCCAATCATTTTCCCTGATGGCCATCACCTGGAAATATCTCCTCACGTCGGCCAAAACTCCGTACTTATTTTTCCGAAGTTTTATCCCTATTTCCGGGATTCTCCTCAGTAGAATGGGTCTCCTCTTCAAATATCGCCTCAAAGACAGTCCGCTGCGTCCCCGACAGGAAGCGCCGTCACATACTGGCCGTATAGGCGTCGCCTCGGACTCACACCCAAATACAGGGCGATCAGGAAACCAGTATCCTTTTCCCTCAGGTGGAATTTCATCAACTGCTTCGATGAACCCTTCCTTCAACCAATCCTTTGCATCAATAATCCCTTCTTCCATCTTTGATTCAGTACCTTGTTCTGCATCTAGCTTTTCCCCCACCGTCGAATCAGTACCTTGTTCTGCATCTATATTTTTCGCTTCATTTCCATCATGATCTGTTCCCTTGTTGTATTTATCGTCCTTATTCTTTGCATAATCAGATTTATTTATGGTTTTCAAATCTTGGGATTCTGTTTCTTTATAATTATCCTTTATTCCGTTGTCCTTAGGCTCATCTTCAGAATCATTTACTCCGTCGCCCTTAGGCTTATCCTTAGAATCCTTTATTCCTTCGTCCTTAGGATTCGCTTCAGATTCCTTTACGCCTTCGCCCTTTGGCTCCTCTTCAGAATCCTTTACTCCGTCTTTGAGCTCAGCTTCAGAATCCTTTTCTTTAATAGCATTCACAGCACCTTTTTTGCCCTCATATTCAATATCTATTATAGAGGGAGCTGGACAAGCTTCCTTTAGCATTCTAGCTTTAGCTAGAGTAGGCTTCACATCCGTAGCTCTAGCAGTTTTTACTGAATCCTCTTTATCCACGCCTTCAATTTCATTTTTCACGGACTCTTCCGGGCTTTTCGATAGAGACGAAGAAGTAGTCTGAAGTTTGATAACTTTCTGATTATCGGTTTCTGAATTCGGAGAGGCACTAGACGCCCCTGGTGGAACTTGAGAAGTCTTGACCTGAGCATCCCTATCCTGCTCACGCATTATGCGAATTCTAGTCTTTAAATAATATCTTTCCGTGATGTAGGGTTCACACTCCTCAAACTCCCTATCTATTTCATCATCGGTAGCCTCAGCTTTGGCTAATAAAATTGCCTGGCATCGCTCATTAAATGCCAGCAACTCCAAATGGAGAGATTCCAATTTATCAAATTTGGCATATATGCCACTTTTATCAATAAGAGGATCCCTTAACTCTGTATTCATATCATTTACCACCTCGGTAAAAACGCCTCTTATCACCTCTCTCCGCCTTCTGCTAACATCCTCCATCTCACCTTGTAGTTATCCTTTCGCCTTGTAGGTATCCCTTTACCCTGTAGGTAGCCTTTCACCTTGTAGCTTCTTCAACTTTTTTGCCCTTGAGCTCCTTTAAACCTTTAACAAAGGGCTTCTTGAGCTCCTTTAAACCTTGAGCTTCACTGAGCTCTTTTTAAACCTTTAACAAAGGGCCTCTAGAGCTCCTATTACTCGGGAGACAGCGCTACCAGGTCTTCCCGCCTTCTGTTAGCTTCCTTTCCCTTGAGCTTCTTTAGCTTCTTTTACCTTGAGCTTCCCTAGCTTCTTTTACCTTGAGCTTCTTTAGCTTCTTTTACCTTGAGCTTCTTTAGCTTCTTTCACCTTGAGCTTCTTTAGCTTCTTTCACCTTGAGCTTCTTTAGCTTCTTTTACCTTGAGCTTCTTTAGCTTCTTTCACCTTGAGCTTCTTTTACCCTGAGCTTCTTTAGCTTCTTTCACCTTGAGCTTCTTTAGCTTCTTTCGCCTTTGAGCTTCTTTAGCTTGGGAGACAGCGCTACCAGGTCTTCCCGTCACCTGTTACTCGGGAGACTAATACTTCCTCTGCTACTCGGCAGGCTAATTCTTCCTCTGCTACTCGGCAGGCTAATTCTTCCTCTGCTACTCGGCAGGCTAATTCTTCCTCTGCTACTCGGCAGGCTAATTATTCCTCTGCACTCGGCAGGCTAATTCTTCCTCTGCTACTCGGCAGGCTAATTCTTCCTCTGCTAGACCGGCCCACGCAGCCCACCCGGGGACGTCATTAAATGTTGAGATTACGCGAGGTTAAGATTGAAGGAACCTCCTCCCAACAAGTAAGACTCCGACCTGAAGTCTTGATATTGATTGGACTGCTTTGGGTGACCAAGCAAGGAAGGAAAATAACGAAGACAGAAACCAACGGCTACACGCGCAGAAGCTCTCGCTCTACTCAGAAACTCCTTTATTTCAACAACACGACTCAGTTATATACAAAAGGGAAATTTACATAATAACAATTTATACATTCAATAGAAAAATCTACATTTCTAGTCATACATTCAAAAGATATATTTACATATTGTAATATTACGACTTTTAACAATAGTGTTATATATATTCTAAGACAGAATTCCTTCCAAAATCACTATGTATCTATAAAAAAAACTCACATATATATATATGTCATAATGTATGCTCTTCCAGGAATAATAAAGTAAATCTACAGTCAATCAGAGAGAGACGTAGCTAAAAGGTAGCTAAAGTACGGCCATTTTGGGCCACTGGCCACATTCCGGAGGGGGGCCTTTTCTTGGAACCCTCAGGACTATTTTTGGACAGTTGGGGGGTGGTGTGCGACACAAACGGTCGTTCAGCGGTGACAGCCCCTCGCGCTACCTCTCTCTCGCTGGTTGCCTGGGATTCCGTTTCCAAACTTGTGGTTTCTTTATTTCTCTCTCCCCACATTATTATCATATTGCCACATATATATATATAATTTTATAACACACACACACAATGCATATTTATGCAAAAAATTCACAGGTGTAGACATGTGGTGCACTTTCAGTAAAAGCAGTCGCCTACTTCTACCCACTATGATTATCATAGCCTGTACCACGTGTACTAGGAATAAGCAAAAAAAAATAAATACAAAAATTTCAACTAAAAGTTGAATGAAAAATGAACCCAACTCATGTATTTCCCACAAATATCAACTAAATTTTAAAATCACTTAAGACATTAAGTTACTCAATAGAGTAGAAACTCTCTCTTATAGAACATCTAAATGTGGTGTCAAAATAGTTTTAATGGAGAGGTTTTCTCTCACAAAAAGAGCAGTTAAAATGGTTAATTTTGACATGAGAAACTGTCCTTTACTGGGAGGTGTCCTCTAGCAGAGTTTCCTCTCATAAAGGATCTAATAGTCCAATAACTTAAAAATACTCTATCATACAAACATCATAATCATTTGTCTGAGCAGCAGAAATGTATTTTTTTATTCTCTCTCTTTAAACACAAGGTAATACGGTCAAATCCAAATATATAAATAGTGTGTAACGTTTCAGTAACAACGTTGTTACCACCATCAGACATAAGTACTGAATGAGAAAATATATAACAGCATGTTTTAAAGAGTTACAGTCATCAAGTGTTTTTAAAACATGTTGTGATATATTTTCTCATTCAGTACTTTTGTCTGATGATTGTAACATCACACACTATTTATTTATTTGTACAGTAAAACCCCGCTAATACGAACCCTGGATATAGCGAACCTTCCCTTATAATGAACCTAAGGCGATTCCCAATTCCATTCCATTGAAAATACTATTGTTATAACAAACTTTGCGATTTTTAAAATATTGAACTACCCCTATAATGAACTTATTTTCAGTCCCAAAATAATAAAATATATAAAATACAATGCTTATAACGAACTTAAAATTGTGATTTAAAAAAAAATTAAAACAACAAAATTATGAGCATGTTTCAGCTAACGGATCGTGATTTCAAAACAATAAATTTAACGGTATTGTTTGTTTTGATTTACATTCTATTTTTGGTGTATGTTGTATAAAATTTTACACGTTATACTTTTTATTAAATAGAATATCTTTGCAACCATTAAAATTGAAATAGAAAAAATGCAAATGGCTTCCAAAATAAAGAATACAAAGGCATTCTAAAAACAAAAGCGTTATTACTAAAGGAAAAAAAAAGGGCCATTTCAAAACTTTTCAAAGTGAAACAACACAGGCAAAATTTCATATTAAAATGAAAATATATAACTTTTCTCTTATAAGAGATGAAATAAAAGGCTATTAAAATTGTTTACAAAGAGGAATCAACCTCAACTTTTGCTGCGATCGTACGTGTTAGGGCATAAAAAAAAAAAGTCCAAATAAACAGGCCCGTGATGAAACAAAAATTATTTTTATGTCAAGAACTATGGTGATTTTAAAGTCAGCAATGTTTTGCATGACAGGCTAAAAACATTGTATTATATAATGTGATAAAGATGTTTTAAAATCATTTTATATCTTTGAATATATCTTTAATAAAACTTTGCCTAGGATTTGTCTTGATTTTTAAATTAGACAGAGGTATATGTATGTTAATGATAAGAAGAACCTATCATCTAATGATTTCTACTATTATTCAGTATTAATAATAAGGAAATAGGTCAATTATGGGAATTAAAACAAAGTAACCACTATTAAGAGGCAGCCTCTTCCAGTGTGTATGGCTATCCTTTAATTATACGGTCTAACAATTTTGAAAAAATAAAATAAAATAGCCAAACCGTGGCTATAGTGAACCAAAAGCTCTGTCCCATTGGGATTCACTATAGAGGGGTTTTACTGTATATATATATTTTAATCTCTCATTAAAAACCCAAGGTGGATAATTGATATAAAATTGAAAACCAACTACTTTGAAGATATTGCAGTAGATTTTCAAATCTGCTTTCAATAAATGCCTCCAATTTTATCACACACTGAAAATAATAATAAGACCTATATTATACTTTGTGCTTGTCTAAGTTGCAACTTACTGAGGCCAGGAAGGAATAGAGAGCAGCAATGGCAGCCAGGAGGTTCTCCAGCTTGCGGAGCGGGGAGTAGGCCTGCTGGAGCCTGTTGAGGAAGTGCCGGACCATCTCCAGGACCTCCCCGCTGGGCTGGCCGCATGTGATCCCCATCTGTTGTGGGGAGCGGGCGCGGGCAAACTTGATGGCTTCAGACAGCTTGCGCAGGGCCCCGGAGGTGCTGTGGGCACTCACAAACAGCTGGTAGATGTAGGTCTTCAGGGGCTTGATGACCAGCCGGTGGAGAGCTCCCTCCAGGATGGCATCGATGTTCAGAAACTCATCCGCCTTCAGCTGACAACATAACATAATGCTTGTCTTTCTATGATAATACAGGAGGAACAAATAGGTAAAAACTTCAAGAATAAAATATATTTAGCACAAAAATATTTGTATTGTGGACAACTTATAACAAATTTCAAATACTACAATAGAGAAGATGAGGTATATGGTGAGAACACAATGGAGTTAGTTTCAATAATGGTGAACAAACAGGACTTCCTTGTAGTGTACTCTAGACTGCAGCACCAGGAGCACCTTGCAGAACTTTCCAGAACAGGTGTTGAACGGCTCAGCAATTCCGGTATCTGTGGCTCAGCAACCCAATACTGGACTAATATAGGTAGCACAGAAGCCAGAGTGGTCAGAAAGGCCAGCCTGAAGGCAATGGTTTTGCATTGTGCCCTGAGAAGCAGTTGCGAGACAGGTTGGCCCAAGGGATGGAGTGGGGGACATCAACAGTTGAGGTTCACTGCTCAGCCAGCGCGAAAGGATGCACTTGCAACTGTATCGTGTTCAGTGCCCAGTGTGTGCTGTTAATGTAGGTAAGGGGCATTGCTGAACCCCATTGGATAATAATCTCTGCATGATTAACTAGAACGGGCATTTTCTTGCAGTAAACACTGAAAAGGAGCACAGCATGCATTGAGTGCACTAGAGCAGGATATCCATTGGAAAAGACTCCAAAGGTCGCTTGTAGCTACTGCTCGTGAGCCAGTAAGTCAGGTGGCTTAAAGAATCTGTTTTTTGCCTCTAAAATGTTATTCATGGCAGGGTAATGAACTCAGTGATCCACCTCAAGGACCACCCTGGACTGCCTCCCAGATGCTCAGCAGTCTCCTCTGCCTCAACATGGCCCCTGGGCAAAGATGACATGCAAAATTGTGAAGCATTCCTCCTCCCCAGAGAAAGCTGGATGTCAGGAACCGGTGGTTTAGCCACGAATGGACCTGCCATGAGTAGCTGTTGGCAGCCCAGCCTTGTGAAGCCTGAACCCCCTTCAGGCAGTTAATTCGAAGCTGGCCCATGATGTCCAGCAAGCCGAGGCCATCCTAGGAAACTGGACGTGCCAGGTTGCCTCTGGAAAGTCTCAAGGACAGGCTAGTTCTTCACATGAAGCACACCTGCAGTCTGCCAATGGTAGTGTCAGGTGGGATATAGCCATGGAAGTGGTGCATTATGGATTCCAAAACCAGGCTTTGGCCACGCAGGCTCAACCCACCAACAATATGCCACGAGTGAAAGAATATCACCTCCGGATGGCTCGCTCCAGCAGCTGGGAGGCAATGGCATTCTTGGTAGTAATTAAACATCTATGACAGTGAGAAACCGGATTATCAGGAGTGTCCGTCTGGTGCTTCCAGGAACCGCATCAAAGGCAGCAGCTTTTGTTGAAATTGACAGCTATCCCGGAAGCCATATGGAAGTTTTCTAAGATCAAGGCTATATGAGCTCAAACACGGCCATCAGATAATTTCTCTTTAGGCTATCAAAATCTTGACTTCATTTCCAATGCAATGACAGTAAGTGGTTTGTGATGCCTCATTGTCAAAGTAACCTCGTCAGACACAAATATCAACACTACGCTGATGAAGACCAACAGCCTGAAATGTGTACATGGGGCTTCAATGATAATTGATATTTATTCTGATGGATGGGGCAAACCATCAGCAACTTTTAGTTGCACAATCAGATGCTTTTTCTTTAATTATTTTAACAATATTACAATGTGAGTCATTGTTCTCTTTCATTATCTTTGGTTATTGAGGTGATAACTAAAACACTGCCAGGAGTTTGTCCTTTAATCTCTACGTGAAGAGAGAGACAATGTTTGGTGATGGGCAGGATTAAGGAACACAAGATTGATAAGCATCCATGTTACACCTCGAAATTCCATCGTCGATATGGCAATGTCCAAGCCAAGACTTTCCTCCAAGAAGACTACACGTTGATGCCATAATGACAAAGTTGTTCTTTACAGACAAACTGGGCCAACTGAAGGAATCCTAACAAAAACATGTCACTCCCAAGGTGAGAAGAACAAATTTAAATAAATTATATTTGATGGCTTTGTAACATAGATTTATTATAATTTTCAGACAAAAGTCCTGAATGAGAAAACTAACAGAGCATCCCACTGTACTTTTATGTGGATAAAGCAACAAGACCCAATCCAAACACATTAATTAGATATGATTTTTGATAACAGCGTTGTTACCTTCTTCAAGCTAAAGTACGGTATAAGTACAAAGGTTCTAATCTATAATCCAATTTGAGCCCCATCATCATCATGATATAGTGAGATTGATTCAAACAAATTTCCTTAGAGATGAAAAAATCCATCTGGGGAAGTTTCTTGCCAAAAATATAATTTAACTGACTCAAGTTTTCAGGCTTTGGAGACCTTCTACAGGTAAGTTAATTTTTTTTTTTTAATTATCCCTAGTACATATGGTACAGGCCATGATAATCATGGTGGGTAGATGAAGACGACTGCTTTAACTGTTAGTGCACCACATGTCTACACATGTGAAAAGCATTCCGACTTTTGCATTTACAAATTGCCAGATCCCCATTTGGTTACTTGCACTCGCTGGTGGGTTTGGACTTTAGCAAGAATCAGGGGCCATTGGAGCATTTTATTTTATTTTTTTATCAGAAAAAAGTGCCTAATGTGGGCTTTGATCCTGAGTTGTAACGGTCAAAAACCAACAATTTAGACCACCCTTCCACCGGACCCCTTAAAGTTAAATATAAGGCCGCTATGACAATGTCTTAGAAGGTGAAAAAACAGAAGCTATGAAGTGTAGAATAACAGGAAGGAGGAAGATCTAAATGATCAGCCATGATGTTCAATGAAATAACCTGTCCCCAGCAGGACAGTGAGTTTACCTTACTCCTTTCTTGCTGCACCAGCTGCTCAAACTGCCCCTCCCCGTGCTTCACCAGGTAGTTCTTCATCCCGGTCATGAACTGCCGGATCTACACAACACACAGCAAATTTGGAACTACAGTACAACATGACAGGACACTTTCACTAGAGGAAACCTCTCTATAAAGAACAGTTTTCATCAACACAAAATGTCCATCTTGACTAACAACTATCCGGTATGAGGACACCTCTCCCTAAAGGACACTTTTGTTATGCAACTAGGTGTCCTTAACAGAGTGGTTCTACTGTATATGGAAATCTGGAGAAAATACACAGTAGAACAAACTCCCTGTAAAGAACACTTAGTTACAGAACCAAAGTGTCCGTTTACCAGTGAGTTTCTAATTAGTAAAAATAATAATTTTAGAGATGAAAACTGTCCTTTGTAGAGGGGTGTCCTTTACCAAGAGTGCTCTCTACTGTATTTAAAATATAGATGATTTCAATGCCAAAAGAGAGGGGATTCAAACTCCAAGTGGAGAAAACTATTGTAAACAACCTTGATAAAGCACAATTTGGATTATAGCTACAAGAAAATAAGTCCTAATCCAAATAAATAAATAAATAGTGTATGATGTTTCGGTAACAGTGTTTTTACCGTCATCAGACAAAAGAATAAAAGGAATCCCTTTGTTTATTCTTTTTTTTTTATTTATTCTTTTGTCTGATGATGGTAACAACGCTGCTACAGAAATGTCACACACTATTAATTTATTTGGATTAGATTTTATTTTCTTGTATTGTAAACAAGACTTTGATAATGCTCAATGACTTCAAATGTTCCAGATGTGTTTGACCAGGTAGGTGTAAAGCACGTGTTGATAGAATCCCCTGCTGTATAAGGCCAGAAGAGAAGACTGATGATGGTACAACTGCCAGAAGGATCACAACTAAGGAACCTCACAGTAGTTCTCATTTTGAAGACAAATATTTGAAAAATAGGTTTCGTACAATAAGAAAAATCAGAGAAGAGATGAGTGAGGCCAAAAATAATTTTATAAAATAAATGAAGCTTCCAAGGTTAAGTATCTTGTGCAACTTTTTATTTTCAAACTTTCAGACTTGTCAGTCCTTCAACAGGAGTATCACTTTAACAACTTAATAAGAAATGCAATTTTTATATACAAATTATTATATACATATTTTAAATACTTATTATATATTGAGAGAAAAACATATTACATTATTTCTGTTTCAAAAACAAAATTTTGAAAATATACGTGTGTGGTGGATGATACTGCTGGTGCTGGTTGAATGATATCTCGAGACTTCAAATTAAATAAATTGTATTTATGGTGGTGGTGTCTTGTCCATGGAGCAAATCAGATCGTTCCATGCACCCTGATCACGATACCTGCCAACCGAGGTGCCTTGTCCGTATGGATGTCCTCTTCTGGTGCTCCATGGAAAGAAAGGGTGCCATTGCCCCATTAGTCAGCCACACTTCAGAATTCCCTGTAGGCCTTCACAGTTACTGTAGCGGCTTGGGGCTCACGACACGGTACTTAGCCCTACAGGGCAGTCCCTTACTTGTATTTATGGTACAACTATAAATATAGGGATGACACACGCGAGGTGACAAAACTAAGTAAATTATACGAGATGATTCTCAAGGTAATAAGACCAAATAAATAGTGTGTGATGGTTCAGAGTTGTTTCCGAAATTCCACACACTATTTATTTGGAATTGGTCTTATTACTTTGTGTTTCTAATCTATAATCCAAATTTTACTTTATCGCGTGATGCTTCTGTTGGACACCGAGCGCCGCTACTCAAGTATAACACGTGACCGGAAGGATGACGTCGGCACCTCCCTCTCCAACTGACTGTAAAGTTTTAGCCTGACGACGCTGTTGTGTTTGTTTACCTTCTACGGAGGATGTAACCTCTTTGTTTCCTCTCTTTCCTTTTTTTAATCTTTATATAACCTATGCTTTAATAAATTAGTTAGTGCAAGGCTCTTGTCCTAAGTGTAACCAAGTACCTTGTCTACGCCCCTACAAGAAAAGATTATGAGACTGATTGGAGCTGCCTGAAGCATTGAACGGTAAGCCTATTTTTTGTTCTCTCTCCCCCCTTCAGTGGACGCCATCTTATAATGGAAGCTAACGAAAGTTTAACGAAAATTACCAAGCTAAATGGATTAAACTATTCCTCATGGAGCTTCCAAATTAAGCTCATTCTGATGGACAATGTCTTATGGTCAATTGTTGACCCAGGCGAAGTCAAACCCGAGGGAGGGGATGTTGGTCTAATCAACAAATTTAATACGAGGCAGAATAAGGCTTTAGCAAAGATATGTCTCTCTATTGGTGAGGAGCAGCAAAACCATATCAGACATCTAAATTCCCCCAAAGAAGTTTGGGATGAATTACAAAGACTTTATGCACCCAGGGATAGCAAACACAGAATTCTCCAACTGCGTCGAAAGTTGTACTCCCAGAAATTCTGTCAACATGCGAACATGGATGCCTATTTGGGAAGCATAAATCTAATAGTGAGTGAACTCACAGGTGTAGGGGATAAAATTGAAGACGGTGATCTAAGCATGCTAATTCTTTGTGGAATGCCCGAGGACTGGGATAATGTTATATCAACAATGTGTAACTTACCAGAGTCAGAGTTCACCAGTGCCAACATCAGACGTAAATTGTTAGCTAGGCAGAGCGCCGGTATGCTACAACAAATGAAGGGATGGGTGCACTGTCAGTCAGGAACTCTAACAAGAAACAATTCCCTCATGAACATCAAGGTTCTAAAACTGTTAGAAAATGTTTCGGATGTGGGAAAACAGGGCATATTGCACGGGACTGTTTCAAACTGAAAAAGAATAACGGTAAACAACAGGAAAAGGGAGCGATACATCAACATCACGAAGCAAAGAACTTGAATGTGATGTATAATGCAGCAGTTGTATCAGAAGAGGATACGTGGGTAATTGACTCAGGTGCCACGCATCATATGACTCCGAACAGAAGGTATTTTTCCACGTTGAATGACGAGAATGTAGGACAAGTGACCACCATTGATGGTACATCACATTCAAACATAGGAAGAGGTAATGCTCAAGTAGATCTGATCAACAATTCTGGACAACTTAGAAGCATAGTTGCTCAGAATGCAATGTTCGTACCTGGGATCAGACATGGTGACTCTCTGTTCTACAAATTGTGGAAAATGGTCATGAGGTTATCTTCGACAAGAAGGGATGTCATATCTACGACAATGATCATAACTTGATGATCAGAGCAGAGAAGAGAGGAAGGCTCTATCTCGTCAGGACTGCTCCGTCCAGATTTCCAGAATCAGGAGAATGTTCAAATTCCATTGCTCAAACCAACAATTTTCGTAAATTCCCACTAAATTTATGGCATCAGAGACTCATGCATATCAACTATGACACCATAGTAGACATGATGAAAAGAGAAGTTGTCATTGGTTTGAACTGTCAGGCTGAAAAACCTGATAAGTGCTCTGATTGTATGATTGGAAAATCGACAAAAAGACCTTTCCTGAATTTGAGATCTACCAAGGAAACTCAGACACTAGCTCTTGTTCACTGTGATCTAATGGGACCGTTCAACATTGAGAGCTGGGGTGGATCAAGATTTGTCTTGACCATCATTGATGACGCATCAAGATATACAAGGGTATATTTCCTCAAAAGGAAGGGCGATACTCTAGAAAAATTCAAGGAATGGATGAAAGAAGCTGAAAATCAGACGGGATTTTCTCTCAAGAGGATCCGTACAGATAACGGACTAGAGTTCTGTTCATCTCCTTGGGATATTTTCACGAAGGCCCATGGTATAGTACATGAACGCACCATGGTCTACACACCTGAACAGAATGGTGTCGCCGAACGCATGAATAGGACTTTGCTGAACTTAGTGAGGAGTACTGTGAACAGTTGCAATCTGCCAACCGCCTCTTGGGCAGAGCTCACCAACACAGCAGCATACTTGAGAAATCGTGTTACAAACAGACACAATGAAGAGAAAACGCCTTTTGAATTGTGGTTTGGAAAAAGACCTGCTCTGCAACATCTGAGAGCAATCGGCTGCGAAACCTTTGTTCATGTTCCAAAACAAAGAAGGAATTCGAAGCTTCAGCCAAGAGCCACTAAAGGAATTCTCGTGGGTTATTCTCTACAGGGACGAGGTTGGAGAATCTGGATTCCTGAAAAACGCCAAGTGGTGGAATCTAGAAATTGTGTATTCAAAGAAGAAATCCTCTATAAACAGCCCAAAAGAGAAAGGGATACTCTACCATCTGTCCATTTCTCCTCGAAAGAGGCCTCCTTTCAAGAAGAAAGTAATGCAGATCAACCAGTAGACCGAGAAACTGAAGAACTGATTGGAACTACAGGTGGAATAGATCAGCTATCTGAGACTCTCCCAGAGAACCTGAGAAGCCATCCAATGACACTCCGAAGTCATGGAAAGACGGCAGAATCTCCGGAAGAGGATAATAGTGGTGGACAGATAAATGCCACAAGTGCAGAGGACAATAACCCCACTTATGAAGAAGCCATGAACAGCCCTGAAGTAGCTAATTGGATAGAAGCCATTGAAGAAGAAAGGGAATCGCTCGAAAGACATGATGTATGGCAACTGCAGGAATTGCCGAAAGGTATCAAACCTTTAAAATGTAGATGGGTACTAAATAATAAAATCAATGCAGTGGATGGTACCACTAGATACAAAGCACGTCTAGTCGCCAAAGGCTTCACTCAACGTAGAGGAATTGACTACAACGAAGTCTATACTCCTGTCTCCAGTTTTGAAACTATAAGGCTATTAACGGCGATAGCAACAGAAAAGGACTGGTTCATTGACCAATTCGACGTGAAGAGTGCTTATCTTCATGGGACACTCAATGAGACTATTTACATGGAACAACCTGAATGCTTCAAGAAACCAGGAGAAGAAAACTTGTTCTGCAAGCTTAAGAAATCAATCTATGGATTAAAACAGAGCGGAAGATGCTGGAATAAATTCTTAAACAAACAACTTCACGAAATAGGATTCCAACGTAACCCAATTGATCCGAGCATTTACGAAGTTGAACTTGAAGAAGGAAGGATCATTCTCTCAATCTATGTGGATGACATCTTTGCCATTTCAGAGAATCAAGCAGCGAGAAACAAATGCAGAGAACTCTTAAAATCCAGTTTTGTAGTGAAGTATCTAGGACCAATTTCTCATATGCTTGGAGTATCCTTCAAGAAGGCAGAAGATGGAAGTATGACTCTTTCTCAAAGTAACTACATAGAAGAACTGCTTCAACGTTTCAGACTACAGGATGCAAAAGGTGTCTCGACTCCAATGGAAATTCCAATGAGCTGTTTCCATACCGTGAACTGATCGGAGGACTGTCATACCTTTCTCATAGAACCAGGCCCGACATCGCCTACGCAGTCGGGATCCTAGCCAGATACTGTGATAACTACACAAGAAAACACTGGGAAGCTAGGAAACGCGTGCTGCGTTATCTGAAGAGCACCAAGGACTTTGGCATAACTTACAGATCCACTGGCAAACCTTTGATTGCCTTTTCGGATGCAAGTTGGGCCTCAGACATTGTAGACCGAAAAGGAGTATCTGGACATCTCATCATTTTAGCTGGAGCACCAATAATTTGGAGAAGCACCAAACAAACAGTTACCGCTTTGAGTACTATGGAATCGGAATACATTGCACTGTCATCAGCTGTGAAGGACATCACATGGGTACGGAATCTGATGGAACAGCTGAAAATGTATTCCGATTCCATAGTACTCAAAGCGGTAACTGTTTGTTTGGTGCTTCTCCAAATTATTGGTGCTCCAGCTAAAATGATGAGATGTCCAGATACTCCTTTTCGGTCTACAATGTCTGAGGCCCAACTTGCATCCACAAAAAGGCAATCAAAGGTTTGCCAGTGGATCTGTAAGTTATGCCAAAGTCCTTGGTGCTCTTCAGATAACGCAGCACGCGTTTCCCAGCTTCCCAGTGTTTTCTTGTGTAGTTATCACAGTATCTGGATAGGATCCCGACTGCGTAGGCGATGTTGGGCCTGGTTCTATGAGAAAGGTATGACAGCTTCTGTAACAGCATTGTTATTATTCTTAACTTCAGATGAAGGGGTGCAGAAACACAAGGTAACAAGACCAAATCCGAACAAATCTACTCTGTTGTTTAAACACTTGGTAACAGTAGCTATTTAAAAGCATGCTGAGATATACCAGGTCTATTAGTATGAAATGCGAAAATTTTCAGTGAATTCAAAAGTTCACCAAATCCATACAACAAAAGATTTTTTATTCAAAGTAATTGCCCTGATTAGCTATACACTCGGACCACTTTTCAGGCAATTTTGGAATTCCTTGTCTGAAAAATTCTATTCCTTTTGAGTCGAACCAGTCAAAAAGCCATTTTCAGAGTATGTCTGAGTTCGAAAATTCCTGGTTTTTTAGGGCGTGTCTTAAAGATGTGAAAAGGTGGTAGTCCGACGGCGCTAAGTCTGGTGAGTACAGCGGGTGGGGTAAGAGTTCCCAGCCCAAGTCTTTTATGGTGTTTTTGACCACCGTAGCGTTGTGGGCTGGAGCGTTGTCATGCTGCAGTATCAGCTTGTTGTGCTTTTCACGCCATTCCGGTCTTTTTTCATTCAATGCCTCTCTCAAACTGTGTATTTGTTGTTTGTAGCGACTAGTATCGACCGTTTCGCCAGGTTTCAGGAGCTCGAAATATACTACGCTGGTCTGGTCCCACCATACGCAAAGCATTGCCTTTTTTCCGAAGCATTGGGCCTAGGCGCCTGTTTTGAAAATTGCCCAGGCAGGCCCCATGACTTTTGGCGCGTAGGATTGCTGAGTGGATCCATTTCTCATCAGAAGTTACAATTCGATGCAAAAATGACTTCTTTTCATGCCTGGCCAGCAGCCCTTCACAGGTTACCAGACGCCGTTCTTGCTGCCTTTCGCTCAACTCGTGGGGGACCCATCTGGAAAGCTTTTGGGTCATTCTGAGGCTGTTTAAACGTAGGGAAACAGCACCTTGAGACACCTGGAGCTGTTTCGCGAGTTTTTCCTGCGTTTGGGCACTGTCCTCATCCAACAAAGCTTGCTGTTCAGCGTCCTCGAACTTTTGGTGCGGTTTTCCATGTGGTTCATTATCAAGTTCGAAATCGCCACTTTGGAATTTTTTAAACCACCCGTAACACTGCGATTTGCTCAGAGCGTGGTCGCCGTGAACTTCCTCGAGCATTCGGTGGGCTTCAGTGGCACTTTTCTTCCAGTTGAAGGCGAACAACAAAACTTCCCGCAAATGGGCACTTTTTGGCTCGGAAATCACCATTTTCCACGGGCTCCAGAAATTTTCCACGATTTAAATTTTTCTAAAACTCCACGCATGCTGATGCCACGTGAGTCAAAAAACAAAATGCCTTCAACAGCGCCACCGTCGGCTCAAATAAAGTTACACAGCACCCTCTGGCAGCCATTTTCGCGTTTCATACTAATAGACCTGGTATTTCTCATTCAGTCTTTTGTCTGATTACCGAAGCCGTCACACACTATTTATTTGGATTTGGTCTTATTACCTTGTAAGTTTCTAAAGGAATTTTGTTTTTTACAAGATTACATTAGACTCATTGGATACTGTAAGTAGGGAGGTGAACAACCACCAGCAGCAAGGCAATGGCTGAACTTACATTCCTCATGACAACTGCTGGGTTGGCCTCTGGACTCTCCTTGGTGCACTGGATGAAGTTCTCTATGGATTTGGCGAAGGTGGTGGATTTCTCCTCAGCCAGCCTGTCAGCCAGACATGGAGTCAACAACACAACAGACATGTCATTTGTTGGTAACCAGAGTGCTCAACATCAGCAATAGATAGAGGTTTTGACATAATTATATAAATTTGAAACTATTATAGACGCGTATGATTCTTTATAAAATAAAACAATTTCTACTGCCCATACTGCAATGGAAAAATTAATGGGAGGGCCTGGCTCATCAGTGGTGAACCCTCCCAGCGGTTTCGCCAGTTTAATCTACCATACCGCTGTTATATTGCATTTTTGGAACTTCCTTTTATAGTGATACTGATGCTAGACTCTTGGAATGGGTATTTTAGATAAACTATGGACATAAGCTTTGAGGACAGCAGAATTATATATATGTCATAATTTGTACATAACTGGATGTATCCCGCCCCAATATGTATGCAATGTATGATCTAAAGAATTTTAATAATGACAAGGCTTAGAAATCTGGGGAGAAAGGCCATCAAAGAGGAATAGTCATTAGCAGGTTTTATTATCCAGGAACTCATAAAACTGAGTTCAAGAACCTTCGTTTCCGGGATCATGTCAGAACAAGATAAGGACAAAGGATTAGCAAAGATCCAATCAGAGTCCAGGAGGATTAGCTAGGAACCAATGGAAAACTTACACGAGTCGACCATCAGCCAATCAAAGCCCTGAGAAGTTTTCGTGTTAAATCGCGAACTGAGTTTAGTTAGTTAGGAACTCGGCACCATCGAGACCAGTTAGGAACTCGGCACCATCGAGACCAGTTAGGAACTCGGCATCATCGAGACAAGTTAGGAGCTCGCTACCATCGCAACAAGTCGGGACCTGGTACCAAGGAATCGGTTGGAGCCAGCCACCATCTTCTCAATGATCAGATAAGCCCAATCCTCAATAATGTGAACAGCCATAGATATTAGTCAAATCCGACAAATAGCTTCAACCCCTTTCTCCCTTGATCGCTGGCCTATTTCAATTCAATTCTGTGTCCTCGTTATTTTTCCCCTGTGTGAATACCTTACTATCTCAGCAAACACGACTGCGCCCACCTCAATCATCAATCACTCAATGAATCTCAAAAAGGTAATCGTTCAATATTAGATATAATTATAAATTTATAATATGCCCTCCCCTTAATTTTTCCATTGCAGTAAGGGCAGTAGAAATTTTTTATTTAAAAAAAGAATCATACGCGTCTATAATAGTTTCGAATTTTGATAACAGATGGCGCGCTCATGCATCATAACATTTATATGTTTAATAAATGAAAACATTAAGGCGCGAGTGTTTCCTTCACAAATAAATCAAACTTCCACTGTCTTTACTGCAATGAAAAAATATTGGGAGGGCTTGGCTTATTAGTGGTGAACCCTCCCAGCAGTTTCGTCAATTTAATCTACCAGACCGCTTCTTAGAATTCTAATGTTGTATTGGATCATTCTGTTTATATATGCCACATTGAAGGGTGGAATATTATAGAATGATCCAATACAGTATTAGAGATCTAAATAGAAACAGTCTGGTAGATTAAATTGGCAAAACTGCTAAGAGATTTCACCACTGATGAGCCAAGCCCTCCCAATATTTTTTCACCGCAGTAAGGACAGTTGAAGTTTGATTTATTTGTGAAAGAAACATTTGTGTCATAATGTTTTCATTTATTATATATTGATGGTGCATTATTGCTTTGTATATTTATATGTTTGCTTCCATGTAGGGTCTCCCAATTCTTTCACTAGTCCAACTCACCAGTGAGGAGTGGAAGTAACCAAACAGGGTTAGGGAATCTTGTAAATGTAAAAGTTTAAACTGCCTGTGTAGAGATAGGGTGTACTTAGAGGGAGATTGAAGCTACTTTATTTCATTGTCCATATGAGGATATGTAAGTTTAAATATAGATTTTTTTTTTGCTTATCCCTAGTGCACGTGGTACAGGCCATGATAATCATGGAGGATATTTAGAGGCGACTGCTTTTACTATAAGTGCACCACATGTCTACCCATATGAAAAGCAATTCGACTTTGCACTTACAAATGTGCCAGAGCTCCGTTTGGATACTTGCACTCGCTGGTGGGGTTAGACTTTTGCAAGAATCTGGGGCCATTGGAGCATTTTTTTTAATTAGAAAAAGTCCCCAATGCGGGATTCAATCCCGGGTCGTAGCGGTCGAAAACCAATGGTTTTAACCACCCTTCCACCAATCCCTTAGATAATCTATATATATAAAAATGGATGTTTGTCGGTCCGTTGGTCCGTCCGTTCGTCAGTGATAATCTTCTACATCGCTCAACCAATCGTGATGAAACTTTGGGAAGATGTTTAGTATACTACCAGGATGGTTTCTGGCTAATTACTCTTTAGAAATAACCTTTCGTTGCATATTTATTTACGATAAAACGTAGATTCACTCGCAATCAGCGCCCCCTCGCGGCAGACGTATGGCCTGAAATAGCCTCGCATGAGCTTATTTGTAACGTCAAGCTTAGCCTATAGGTTAGGTGCACAGCTTCGTACCCCCGCAACCTAGGTTCGAGGCTCAGCGTGGGTGTTTTTTTTTTTTTTCATTTCTTTTATATTATTGTAGCAAATTATTAAAAATATTATTTTATTTAAAATGTAGGCTTTTTAAAATAAAAATTAACATAAACAATTTTTTAATAATATTTGTAACAAACCTAGGTTCGAGGCTCAGCGTGGGTGTCTTTTATTATTTTCGTTTCTTTTATATTATTGTAGCAAGGTCTGTTTTTACAGCATTATTATATTTTGATTGGTTTATTTTAAATATGTTTGTTATGAAGGCTCTATGTAATACTATTTAGAGCACATTTAACATTTTAAACACCTAAGCCCCCTCTTTTTAATATTGTAGCAAAGTATTAAACGTATTATTTTATTTTAGATGTTTGCCATGAAACTTTGGGAAGTTGTTTAGTATACTATCAGGATGATTTCTGGTGATTTATTTTTGAATAATGTTTATAACAATAATTATTGCGAAATTAAGACATAGTGATTATATTCTGTGTTTGTGCATATATAAATATTTTACAGAAAATGTGCGAACGTTCTCTTAGAATATCTCGAAAACAAAAAAAAACAATACATATATACGAGTTCACTGACATTTATTAATGCAGTGATTATAATCAATGATTACAATGAAGGGCTATATTATCTATATATATAAAAATCACTTTCAAATTTTAACGTAACGTTCCATTCTCAATCCCGTAGGGCTTTAGATCGGCTACAACATTTTTATCTTTATAAGTGAATATTAACTTTACTGTACTGAATAGTTTAGTATAATGTTAATTTAACATATTACTATTTAGCCACAGCAACGCGTGGCCGGGTTCGCTAGTGGTTTTATATAATAGGTGTTAGTTAGCTGAAGAAGGTACTGCCCAAAAGCTTCTTTTAATTAATGCAAATAAAAAGAGTTGCAGCATCTAATAATTTTTTGTAATAGATAATGGGGGTTTACTAATGATATAAAGATATAGGATAGAGACAGTATTAGCAGTCACCACACAAATCCTACCTATTATTATAGCCCCAGCACCATAAGTACTTGAGCAGATAAATAACTGGAGAAGTGGGCAATGGAACTCAAAATGACCATAAACCCAATAAAAACAAACCTATGCGTCTTCTCCACTGACAGGAAAAACAGGCATAAATTTAACCCCAAAATAAGCATAAACAACCAAATCCCTATATATATAAAAGTCAGTGTATGTATGTATGTATGTATGTATGTGTGTTTGTTCCTATGTCGGCTATACACGTCCACAATACGTTACTAATCTGACTGAAATTTTAACAGTATATAGAGTAGAATCTGAAAAAACTTATAGTGAAAATTTCAGGTCTCTATTCCGAATATTCATCGAGTTATTTGCAAATTGCGTTGCAAATTTGCCCTTTCGCTCGCAAGCAGCGCCTCTAGCGGTGAAGATTGAAGGTAATATCAGCTGACCTAATGTACATGTAAAAAGGGGTTTTAACAGGACATAGAGAAAAATATGGAAGGGATATTTGTCGCATTTTTAGCCAAGAAAAATTGAAATTGACAGGTTTTGGGCAAAAATAGTTTTTTTTTTTTAGTCAGAAATGATGATGACAATATTGCTGTATCATCATTTGATTATGAGATACAAAATTATATCGGGAAAAATTCAAAAGAGCAGAGACCACGGGTGAAGCCAGTTCATTTTTAGTATTCAGGAACAAAATTCTAAAAGAAAAAAAAAATCATTTGAGCAGAAGACACAAAGCCAGATCATCTCTCTATAAAAATATCGCTTCTCAGACACAAATTTGGAGCGGGACGTTTCACAAGAGTGACATCTATGGCGCCAATTTATAATTGTAACGAAGAGTATTTGAATAAAAACATTTAATCGGGTAAAACCCGGGCGTTGCCCGGGTCATTCGGCTAGTAATTGATAAAATTAGAAATCCAAAATACCTAGGTGTGATACTTGATGAGGAATTGCGATTTACAGAACACATAATTAGCACCTCAAATAGAGCTACCAGAAAACTAAATATTCTGAGAAGGTTATGTGGAACAAATTGGGGAGCAAAACCTAGAATTCTCAGAACAACATATACCACCTTAATAAGGCCAATAATAGAATATGCGACACCTGTCTGGGCTCCCTCAAGTTCATCGCTAAAAGGAAGATTAAACAGTGTTCAAGCAAAAGCGACCAAAATAATCACTGATGCTGTTTCATCCACCAACAATGAGAAAATTCAGAGAGAATGAGGTCTAGACCTACTCGCTCGAAAGTAGAACCAATAGCTTAAAAAGTAAAAAAACCGAACACATATCCCATAAAACCTATTTAAACTGGACACAAAAAGAAAGACTTAAAAGATCTTCAACACTTCAGTACGACAACAATATTAGAAAGGGGATAAATATGAAACACAAGGACTTTCTTATTCAAGAAGAACCAATATTCCCTACCCCATTACCATCAAATATAATCATCAATCTCAACCTGAATGAACCCTGCAATAAAAAAGAGAACAAAATCATACTTAAAAAGAAAGGACTTGACACAATTGATTCATACAATCAGAGAAATTATTTATTAGCATACACAGATGGAGAATCAGACTTTACCCTGAGTAATGGAGGGGCCGGAATTAACATAATACTGCAAGATGGAACACACATCAAAATCAAAGAAGGAGCAGGAAAGATTTCGTCAAACTTCACTTGTGAACTGACAGCTATCTGGAAAGCCCTTGATGTATGCCTGAACCAACCATATACAGCGACTCCAGATCCGCTCTAGAAGCAATTCAGAAGGGCAATACTAGAGAGAATCAAGCAGAAATAACACTCATTACTTACCCAACTGGAAACATTGGAGAAGAACTGCATTCTACAATGGATTCCTGCCCATGTAGGGATCGAAGGTAATGAGATGGCAGATGAATTAGCAAAGGAAGCCAGAAAGCTGAGCCAAAGGAAAAACAAATGTCAGTATTTGACGCTGATGCTTTGGAAAAATAGAAGATAATTAAACAAAAAATAAGAAAAGATCAAATATGTGAAATAAACTCTGAGAGAAAACTGACAAAAACTATAACAAGACTTCGAACAAAACACTATAAAGGAATGGCAATACATTCAGATGGCACAAGAACCTATAGGACATGCAACAACTGTCCTGGTGTGGAACTAACACCTACTCACATATTCTCATGCCCAGCAATGGCCGCCACCTTGCAGAAAATTGACATAGACCCAGGGCAGCAGCTTTACACACCCAAGATAGTGGACATTGCTGCTGCTGTGATGGAGATGCATGGAGACATCTGAGGCTCTTCTTTGGATACGACAACAACAACAACAGATAAATAATAACAAACTTGAGAAGTAATTCTGATAGGGTGTTTCACAGGTTTTAGAGGTACAGTAGAACCTCCCTGTAAAGGACAACACCTAATTGCAGAGCCAAAGTGTCCTTTAGGGAGAGGTGTCTTCTTACCGGAGAGTTGCAAAATTGTAAAAATGGTAATTTTGCAAATGAAAACTGTCCTTTGTGGAGAGGTGTCCGCTAAAGGAAGCTTCTACCGTATTCCCAAAATATCCAGTCAATCCTTCCTATAATGGGATTACGTTGGACAAAGATGTTATGACTACACCATTGTTATAAGTATGTTTAAAACAATTTAAAAACAAGTTGTTGTTATAAAGAGGTTCCAGTGTATTTGGATTGGAATCCTCTCGTGCCCTGAGAGTTTAAAATGAAATGGACAGCTGAACCTACCTGAACACATAGCTGCGTATGTTCTCCCCCACTTTGCTACGTAGGGCAACCACGCGCTGAGCCGCTGAGCACACAACAGGGAAACTTGTAAGATACAGTTACTAGAGCATCCACATGTTATACTTCCTAGAAAAGATTTCAAGAATACTTAAACATAAAAATATGTGTGCCATGACGTAATAAAATTTTGGCAAAGTATTTATTATATGTACAGACTATTATTTTTAAATTTATATTATTTATATTTTGCTACTCTGGAAATTTCCCTCATTGCTTATCTTATAAATGTTGATTTTGTTTTTGGCCTTAAATAAATTTCCGTGTCATCCTGAAGTTTGTCTTTCCTAATTTTCTATGTTACAATATCTATCTATTCTTTCATTGATAAAATTCACCATAAGAAGAACAAAATACATCCTTATTATACAGATATTTTTTTCAAAAGGTTCAATACCAATATGATTTATAAATACAAGCTTGAAATGAAATCCTTTTTCAGAAGGTAATAAGACCAAATCCAAATAAATAAACAATGTGGGAAGTTTCAGTAATAGCGTATTTATTGATATGTCACACATTATTTATTTGTGGATTTGGTATTTTTACCTTGTTTTAACCTATAATCCAAATTGTACCTTATCAAAAATTATTTTAAATAAAGTACAATTAAATATAAAAACCCATTTTTAGTGCACAATAAACAAAAATGAGGGGGGGGGGGGATTCTGAAGTTTGAACACCTGATCATTTATTGAACACATTTCTATGTTAACTATAGGCCAATAACCCACCATCTATATATAAGAAAAGAAAACATTTAAACACAAAACTTTCTTTTACACAAAAACAAACTTATACTGTTGTTACTGAGATAAAAAAATATTTGGAGGGCTTAGCTTATCAGTGGTGAACTCTCCCAGTGATTTCACCAATTTAATCTACCAGGCCACTTTTTCTATATGAACTCTCTATGGAAAATGTAGGTATAAAGAATCTAGGAGCTCTACTTTTTATTACCTCTCTCTAATATTTATATTCAATACTTATGTTGCGGAGATAAACCCAGAGAAGTCTGTACCACTGAGAAACTCAACTTTAAATGTTTCAAGAAGCTGAACATTCCAGAAATAAACTTAGATGTTGAGTTTTAAATGACTTACAAAAAGGTATATTTATTCTACCAGCAAGTGGCGCACTCTCGTCAAGTCACGAATCAACTCCTAACTCCGCCTTTGCCGGTCCCAAGCCTGGATGAAAAAGGAGGAGGGGGAGCAGTAACAAGCTCAATAAAAAACCTGGGCTCAGCTGGCCCAGCTGATAGCACCCTGTAAGGGCTCCTAATCCAGGGATACAGGATGAGCCGCATTTGTACTCCATGTTAGGATCCGCTGCACATGGCGTCTGTTCCTCATGTTAGAGGTGGCCATTTCTTTTGGAGCTAATTCGGCCTGCCACTGAGTAGTGCTCCCAGTCTTAATGACAAAGACAGATGCATTCTGTTGTTGTTGTTGTTGTTTCTTATCCCCTTGTGTAAAGATTACACGAATTCCATGAGTTCATGCTCCTCGAGCCAGATGCATTCTACTTCACCCAGTCATGATGGTTGTCAAACAGACACCATCAAGGGTCACAACTTGATATCCTAATATGATTGAGTGGAGATAAGAAAGAAGAAGAAGACGAGTCACAAGCTCTTCTACCAGCACAGGCAGCATCCTCTTTAATAAACCCAAAAAATAATAATAAAAGAGAAAAATGCAAAGTATCTATTTACATAAAGGAAAAATATTTCTAACATCTTACTTTAATTGCACTATATAGATATAGTGCTTCATACTTTTTGCTTTATACTCCTTGTGTATGTAATTGGCATTTACTGTATATGTACTTTGTCCTCACAGTAAATGATAATGGACGCACCATATATACAAACTTATATACATATATGCACTCTAAAAAAATAATAATAATTAACATGCACCATGAAAGAGTTGTCTAATTGGGACAAATATTGGTGAATGTGAAGAACATGTATAGGAGGAAAAAACGATTAAAATTTCAGAACAATCAATTGTCAAGAGTCCAAAGTTTGTTCCTCACAAATGTAGAAAGTCAAAATGTCGTTGAACCCCCACTGGCCTGGATGCAGGCTGCCATCCTGCGTGTCATTGACTGATAAAGATTCTGGATTGTGTGCTGTGGGGTTTCTTGCCAAGTTGACTCCAACTGTCGGGCTAACACTCTGGTATAGTTGAAATCACCTTCCCATCACGTCCTAGATGTGCTCTATGGGTGAGAGATCAGGCGACCTTGCTGACCACAGAAGAGTTCGCCAAGATTAAAGACAATCCATAGTAACACGTGCCATGTGTGGCTGGGTATTATCTTGTTGAAAAGTAAGCCTGAGATGATGTGAGAAGAACAGCAATAAAACAGGCCATAGAATGTAATCTACATACCATTGTACTGTCAGAGTTCAGGAACAACTAACAATTCCTTCCATTTTCTGTGAGAGTGATGATGTTTGAAAAAAAAAAAATGAATTCACAAGTTCATATGAGTTTGCCTAGCTGTTACCACATCACCATGGAACACCTTACTTACATTAAGACAGATTTTAAAGTAGATGATGTTATTAGGTGATAAAGCACAATTTGAATTATAGATTATAGATACAAGAAAATAAGACCGAATCCAAATACAATTGAACCTGTCTATAGCGCCCCCTCTAAATAGCACCTCCCTCTCTATAGCGCCCGATTTTAAATACGTAGTACGATGCCATTTACATTAAAAATGACTATCTATAGCACCCCCTTTCTATAGCACCCTATTTTGGTGAGTCCCAAGAGGGGGCGCTATAGATAGGTTTAACTGTAATTTAATAGTGTGTGACATTTCGGCAACAGCATTGTTACCATCATCAGACAAAACAATAAAATTTTTATTTTTATTCTTTTGTCTGATGATGATAACAATGCTGTTGCCAAAACGTCACACACTATTAAATTATATGGATTAGGTCTTATTTTCTTGTATTGATGTTATTAGGCCTTTATTGTAAAATATTTTACATTTTAAAATAACTTGTTGTGTCAGACTGTATTTTGGGTTGTCTGCTTTATAATACAATTTTAAAATTTATGTCTAATAATTATATTTTCAAATATTAATGATTTATAATAGCTAATCATTTTTATATATTCACACAATATACAATATTACAATGACACAATACAAAACTATGTCGTCTTCTTCTTCTTTCTTATCTCAATCATATTAGGATATCAAGTTGTGACCCTTGATGGTGTCTGTTTGACAACCATCATGACTGGATGAAGTAGAATGTGTCTGCCTTTGTCATTAAGACTGGGAGCACTACTCAGTGGCAGGCCGACTTAGCTCCAAAAGAAATGGCCATACAAGTAACTGCTTCTAGCTGCTACCTAACTAAAATGTTCAACCTTTTTTTTTGTAACAAGATTTTAAATAATGTGCTTTGGAAAGATCAAATATGTGACATCAACGCTGGGAGAAGAATAACAAAAAATCACAAGGCTCAGAACGAAACATTACAAAGAGATGATAATACATCCAGATGGCACAAGACCCTACAGGACATGTAACAACTGTCCTGGTGTGAAACTAACACCTACCCACATATTCACATGTCCAGCAATGGCTGAAGCCTTGCAGAAAAAATAACATGGACCCAGAAGATCAGCTTTACACACTTAAGATAGAGGAAACTCTGCCATTGCCAGTCCCAAGCCCGGATGAAAAAGGAGGAGGGGAAGCAGTAACAAGCTCGCTAAAAAACATGGGTTCAGCTAGCCCGGCTGATAGTACCCTGTAAGGGCTCCTGATCCAGGGATACAGGATGAGCAGCGTTTGTACTCCATGTTAGGCGCAGCTGCACATGGCGTCTGTTCCTCATGTCAGAGGCGGCCATTTCTTTTGGAGCTAAGTCGGCCTGCCACCGAGTAGTGCTCCCAGTCTTAATGACAAAGGCAGACGCATTCTACTTCACACAGTCATGATGGTTGTCAAACAGACACCATCAAGGGTCACAACTTGATATCCTAATATGATTGAGTGGAGATAAGAAAGAAGAAGATAGAGGATATTGCGACTGCTGTGATAGAGATGCATGGAGACTTCTGAGGCTCTTCATTGGATACGACAACAGCAACAACATAAAATTGACATGAACTCAGAACAGTAACTTTGCACACCCAAGATAGAGTACATTGCGACTGCTGTGATAGAGATGCACCAAAACATGTGAGGTACTTCATTGGTCGCGAAAACAACAACAGAAAATTGACCCAGAACAGCAGCTTCACACACCCAGGATGAGAACATTGCGAATGCTGTGATAGAGATGCATGGAGACATCTGAGGTTCTTCATTGGTCACGAAAGCAACAATAATATTTTTTACTTTAACTAAAAATATACATTCAAGCCAATATAATCATTTTGTTTAAATAAACACAATTAACGGAGGAGAGCACTCATTTGTCCTTGAAGTAGGAAATGGCTTCCAAAGGCAGATAACCTTGCTATAAAGTCAATGGCATATGGATGAGAAAGAGAAATGGGAAGAACTACAGCATTATGTTCCAATGTAAATCCTCACCATCACCACACTATGGCCATCAATCTTGTCTGAGTAAGATAGCACAAGAGGAATGATTCACCTGATAAAAATAAAACACAAGGCTTTGGAAACATTTATTTTGGTGCAAATATCCTTCAATGTATCCATTTCACATGTAACAAGCAAATGCTCAAGAGAAAATATAATAGTGGAAAAAAGACAATGCTGAAAAAAAAAACTTCTATCTAGATCAAGTTACAATTAGCTCTTACTAATTGGAACTTAGATAGAGATAAAGCAATTAAGTATATCATATAGCATAAACACAAGGTAATAAGACCAAATCCAAACTAATAAAGAGTGTGTAAAAATAATTCCCACGCTAGGAATTGAACCCAGGCCTCCTGGGTGAGAGCCAGGTATCCTAGCCACAAGACCAAGTGGGAGTTAACACACTATTTATTTATTAAGATTTGGTCTTATTACCTTGTGTTTATAATCTATAATCCAAATTGTGCCTTATCATCTCATATAGCACTAGTCTTAATTAAGATATGTGTTTAAAATACTCTTAAGCTACCAATTCACATTACACCACTTTTATTCATTTAAAGAAAAAAAAAGTGTTTTTCTGTTCCAGCACTAGTTTCAATTAAAAGGATTTGGCTACACAAAAAGGGGTTTCAATACACAAAATGTATGCTACACAGTATATTTCCTTATGAGAAACTGCCTAAAAACTTGTCTCTCCTGGAGGTGATCTCTTATTGGAGGTCATTTTGTCACGTAGTGCAGCCATCTAATGGAAGGTGATTACTCCCTGCCCCAAGCAATACCACTTTGTAGCCTTCAATTCCAGACCATTCTGTTAGATTATCAACTTAACCCTTCCTTGGTGGTCTGCCTTTATGATATTACAAACAAATGTATCAAAATAGTACAAGAGTGAAATTGTACTTGGATCAAGGTGGATAAATAAAGAAAAAGGCATCTCCTGATGGTGCAACTAAAAGTTACTGATGGCTTGTAATATCTATCGGAGTAACTAAAAATCAATGATTAGGTAGATATTTATGATAAGGCATAATTTGGATTATGGATTATAAACACAAGGTAAAAAGACCAAATCCAAATAAATAACATTTGTTTGTAATATCATAAAGGCAGACCACAAAGGAAGGGTTAAGTTGATAATCTAACAGAATGGTCTGGAATTGAAGGCTACAAAGTGGTATTGCTTGGGGCAGGGAGTAATGACCTTCCATAGATGGCTGCAGTATGCGACAGAATGACCTCCAATATGAATATAATGAATGAATCAGTACTTTTGTCTGAAGATGGGAACAATGCTGTTACCGAAATGTCGCACACTATTTATTTATTTGGTCTTTTTACCTTGTGAAGTAGATATTTATTTCAACAGATAGTGCAAGCCATCAGCAACTTTTTTGTTTGCACGAACAGGAGATGCCTTTGTGTTTCTGAATTGCAAATAAGTGAGGGTTAGACTCATTGATTGGTGGGACACACCCCTGAGGAAGAAAGGATGACACAAACAAGGCGCTGGATAAATACCCTGATGAATATACATTGATTCCCAATTAGTGAAGGTTGGCTGAACACTATTGTGTGGAGACAATCCCCCATTGTCTGCTGTCACCCATCCCTGGTGGCTCACCTAGAAGGGGCTCCAGCCTCTCTTGAAAGGTCCGGGAATCCTCACTGAGCACTGAGTCGCTATCAGACTCTGCCTGGATCTGGAACAACAACATTTTGTCTTTTTTTTTTTTAATATTGCCACAATTTGATTTACTGATTAAATTCAAAGGGTCTTTTGGCTTGGGGAGTTAATTATATTTTGGTTGGATGGAAAAGCCTTTGTCAAAGGGTGTTGAGGGGTTTGGCAAGTTAAGTCCTTTTTGGGGGCCTTTGTTCTACCTCATCTGTTCATCTTTTATTCTTCTTTTCAGGTCTGCTTAGATGATTCATTTATCATTCAGAGTCTTCTGGTAAGCTATATTCTATATCGCAGTATTGACATCATTAAAGCTACATAGAATTATGATATTACAATCAAGTTGTTGTTATAAAAGAGGTTGTTATACACTGTATACCTTGTTCCAACTTTATTAGGTACCGCTCAACAAGAGCAACCTAGTTTATGATAATTGCAACAATGAATAACATGTGACTACCTACATCTAATTTAATTTTGAATCACAAAATTTTCCATTTAAACTACTTTATTTTCTTACCTGTAATAATGATAAAGTACAATTTGGATTATAGATTATAATAAAAAAAAAGAAAATAAGACCTAATCCAAATAATTTATTAGTGTGTGACGTTTCGGCAACAACATTGTCACCATCAACAGACAAAAGAGTAAAAAAACATTTTTTACTCTTTTGTCTGATGATGGTGACAATTTTGTTTCCGAAATTTTTTATTCTTTTGTCTGATGATGGTGACAATGTTGTTGCCGAAATGTTACACACTAATAAATTATTTGGATTAGGTCTTATTTTCTTTTTTTATTATACCTGTAATAATTTTATCTTGTATACTCTTGTCTACACACAAGGTGATAAGACCAAATCCAAATAAAATCACACACTATTTATTTATTTGGATTTGGTCTTATTACCTTGTGTTTATAATCTATAATCCAAATTGTGCCTTATCTTGTCTACACAACTACAAAGTAATGAGACCAAATAAATTAATAGTGTGTGATGTTTCTGTAACTTGTAGCTCTAATCTACAATTTTCAAATTTTACCTGATCATCTACATACTTTATATATAGAGTAAGACCCCTCTATAGTGAACCCTAATGGGACTAAATCTGTGGTTCACTATAGCCATAGTTTGTTATAGCCATATTTCACTGTTATCAAAATTTGAAACTATTATAGACGCGTATGATTCTTTTTTTAAAAATAAAACAATTTCTACTGCCCTTACTGCAATGGAAAAATTAATGGGAGGGCCTGGCTCATCGGTGGTGAACCCTCCCAGCGGTTTCGCCAGTTTAATCTACCATACCGCTGTTATATTGCATTTTTGGAACTTCCTTTTATAGTGATACTGATGCTGATGGCGCGCTAATGCATCATAATAGTTCACTGTATTATAAAATAAAAATGGAAAATATTTCAGGTTTGTTTATATGGGAAGGTTCACTATATCCAAGGTTCATTTTAACTGGGTTTTAGTGTATATTCAAAAGATATGTACAAACACACAATTTCAGCCAATTTTCACCCTATCAAAGTGTGATCAAGCCCGCCACATTGAATTTGGGTTAACATTGGTAAGATATTTTCTTTCCAACAAGTGACCCTTTCTGTGAGCTGCACCCATTATTTGAGGAAATATTATTTTAATATATTTTGATCCCATTTAAAAAAAAAAATTTTAGAAACAAAGTTTTTGTCAAAATCCGGTAATTTTGTCCATCAGTGTATTTATTTGGAAGATTTACATGTATATGTTCCCACATTTAGAATTGAAGTTGACAAATTGTGTTCCGTTAAATATCTGTAATAAATGATTAGGTTTTATATAGAGAGGGGGGAAAAAATATGTAAAAAATATTTTAAAAATAAAGTAAACTGGGTGTGACATTTCTATAGCAGCAGAGTAGCAGGTCTGATGATGATAGACACTACACTACTTGCCACACAGTTTACATATTTAGCGACTCTGCCATTGCCGGTCTCAAGCCCAGATGAAAAAAGGAAGAGCAGTAAAAAACCCCAAGCTCAACTGGCTGATAGTACCCTGTAAGAGCTCCTGGTCCAGAAACAAAGGATGAGCAGCATCTGTACTCTAAGAGAGGCTGTACACACAGTGTCTGTTTCCCATGTCAGCCATTTTATATTGGAGCTAAGTCAGCCTGTTACTAGGAATGTTCTTGATCTTAATAACTTACACAGACAAATTTTACTATAGTAGAACCTCCCTGTAAAAAACACCTAATTGCAGAGTCAAAATGTCCTTTAGGGAGAGGTGTCCTCTTAACGGAGAGTTTCTAAATTGTAAAAATGGTAATTTTGCAAATGAAAACTGTCCTTTGTAGAGGGGTGTCCTCTCATGAAGGTTCCAATATTATGAAGCTCCACAGATATCTTTAATTGGTTGAAGAGAGGAGATAAGAAAGAAGAAGAGAAGAGAAACTTTTGTTCTCGTTCAATTTTTGTAAGAACCTTCAATAGAGAAACAATTGAGTTGAGCAGGAAGACCTTCCGCAGGGTAGCTGACATCCTGACCAATCACAGTTTCCCAAATAAGGGAGGAAGTATGGTGAAGGCCGCCATCAATTAGTCAGCAAGCTCCCTCCCACCCACTTCCTGAGAAGATACTGGTCAGGTCATGTGATCCTACTGTGTGTGCTTCGATTGATTAATGTGGATGATGAAACTTTTGGCATCGTCACCACACAAACTGGTAAACTAAAAAAAAAAAAACACTATTTATGGCAATCTGGAATGTTGCCTTTCAACAAAATTGGAAGGAAAAATACAAGAAAATAAGACCTAATCCAAATAATTTATTAGTGTGTACCGTTTCGGCAACAACATTGTCACCAATATCAGACAAAAGAATAGAAAACTTGTATTATAATATATAATCCAAATTGTGCTTTGTCATTGGAAGGAAAAAGTAAAACTGTGGAAAACCTCATTATAACATCTTCCTCAAGTTACAAGAAAATAAGACCTAATCCGAATAATTTAATAGTGTGTGATGTTTCAGTAACAGCATTGTTACCATCATCAGACAAAAGAATAAAAAAAAAGGTCACACACTATCAATTTATTTGGATTCGTTCTTATTTTCTTGTATCTATAATCCAAATTGTTCTTTATCAACATCTTCCTTTATTAACAGCTATAACATTGATAAGGTACACAATTTGAATTATTCTATATACAGTTACGAGTGTCATTCCTCATCTCCTAATCTCCTAATCAATCAACCCTGTCACCGTTTGCTTTTTTTTTGGAATGGCGCCCTCCTATTGGTTGGCTACGGTCAGGTCACCTTTGCCCCCCCCACTCGCCATTTAACTATTGTGTTGGAGCGGGTCGCTCCCTAAATAAATGCATATATTAGATAATAACCAAATGGAATCCTCTCTTTCTTTTTCCCAGTAAGAGACGCCTATGGAAGCCAACAGTACATAGACAGATAAAGCACATAGGCTATAGTTATTAACTAACATATGCAATTAAGGCGCCAATTTATAATTGTAACAAATGGTATTTGAATCAAAACATTCAATCGGGTAAAACACGGGCGTTGCCCGGGTCATTCGGCTAGTAGAATATAAGCACAAGATAATAACACCAAATCTAAATAAATAAATAAATAGTGTGTGACATTTCGGTAACAATGCTGTTACCGAAACATTACACAATATTTATTTATTTGTATTACGCCTTATTACCTTGTGTTTATAAGCTATAACATTATAATTAGGTCCCTAGTTTTAATTTCCATTCGTTTTAATCATAATGAAAACGAGTCACAGGTGATGGTGTTATAAAAATGTTAACCCTTTACAGTTCTGAATTATCAGTGGGGAGAAATACTTAATAGTCTGTTCACCTTTGAAAGGGACACTGAAAATAAAACAAAAAACAATGGGGGGGAGTGGATTGCGTAATACATATATGCAAATATGGATTTGAGGGGAAAAAAAATTATACATTCACATCTCACTAATTGGGATTCAAAGCCAAACAAAAAAAAAATGAAGGAGTAATCCCTCAAAATATTTTGAGCAAAAAAAAATTAGTCCCAGTTATTATTTGTAGTCCCAATTATCAAAAGATATTATATTTTTGTCCAAATGCGTTAGATTGCAATTATTTCAGATAAGCATTTGTTAATTAGAACACACACTGATTTTAGCTCTTCTGATAAGTCACAATCGATGAAAATTATTCTATATCCCAAGACTAATTGTATCTGAATAGATACATAGGTAAAAAAAGTTTTTGTGTGAAGATATATATATAGAAAAGAGACACAGCTTTACAGAAAGAGGCTCTAATACAAGAAAATAAGACCTAATCCAAATAATTTATTAGTGTGTGACGTTTCGACCACAACATTGTCACCATCATCAGACAAAAGAATAAATCTATATAGATTATAAATAGATTTATTCTTTTGTCTGATGGTGACAATGTTGTTGCCAAAACGTCTCACACTAATAAATTATTTGGATTAGCTCTTATTTTCTTGTATTATAATCTATAATCTAAATTGTGCTTTATCAAGAAAGAGGCTCAGTGATACATTGCTTGATGTATTGATTTATAAATAATGAATAGATTTCAATAGTTCCTCAAGCATGTATCCTGAGAAGCTGTGCCCATATTTTCTCTAAATACAGTCTAACCACTTTAATTTGACACCACCAAGGGATCAGAGCTTTCTGTTGAATCAAAAGTGTTGAATCATATAGAAAATTCTTGAATTATTTATAAGATACTATTGTAATTTATTTTAAATAATAATGTGAATTGATACCATTGGGGCTTTTTTTTTTTTTCAGAATGTTTTATATCAACTTTTAAGGATGGAAAAAAATGCATTATATAATATATTTTTAGCTATAACAAAATAATACCTAATCTAAATAAATTAATATTATTTTCCTATATCTATAATCTATAATCCAAATTTTCATTAATTCCTGTAGAAGGGCGTATGTGCCCGAAAGCTCGTATATATTTGTTCTAATAAAGATGCTTTGTTGCCTTGATGCTTTGTTTTATTCATTTATAATCCAAATTGTGCTTTATCATAATACATTTTTAAACACAAAAGAAAAATTACAAATACTATTTTAATCAAAGTGAATAAATGAAACGGGAAGAAAATAAATAAATTTAGAGAATAAAGAAAAGGCTAAATAATTTATTTGACTCTTTAGACACCCCGTTGTTTCCACTGTGACTAATGGCCACTTAAGTTAAGCCTAAATTGCCGAGTAAATAAATCGGCTGTGAATGTCAGCACATATATTTGAGACACATTATAAGACTTTTAAGAACAGTACACAAATGTTAACTACGGTTGCTGTGACCCACATACCAAAGTATTATATTTTTAGTATGATGATCCACAATTTGGATTATAGATTATAATACAAGAAAATAAGACCTAATCCAAATAATTTATTAGTGTGTGACGATAAGGCACAATTTGGATTATAGATTATAATACAAGAAAATAAGACCTAATCCAAATAATTTATTAGTGTGTGATGATAAGGCACAATTTGAATTATAGATTATAATACAAGAAAATAAGACCTAATCCAAATAATTTATTAGTGTGTGACGATAAGGCACAATTTGGATTATAGATTATAATACAATAAAATAAGACCTAATCCAAATAATTTATTAGTGTGTGACAGTAAGGCACAATTTGGATTATAGATTATAAACACAAGGTAATAAGAATCAAATCCAAATAAATAAATATTGTGTGACCGGAAACGTCACACACTATTTATTTAGTTGGATTTGGTCTTATTACCTTGTGTTTAGTGTATGATGTTTCAGCAACAGCATTGTCACAATCATCAGACAAAAGAATAAATGAGAAAAATGTGATTTTTTTTCTTAGTTATTCTTTTGTCTGATGATGGTGACAATGCTGTTGCCGAAACGTCACACACTAATAAATTATTTGGATTAGGTCTTATTTTCTTGTATTATATTTTTAGTAATAAATTTGTATTTTAACAAGGATTATCTAATGTTGGAGAAATTTGATTTTTAAAAATTGTTTGAATTATCACACACACACACACAAGCCTTTTTATTGGGGCATCCAGCCCTATACATGATTCCCCTCTACAGGATTTAGCAAAGGAAGATATTTCGAAAGTAAAAACTAGAATACAGGAAGTAATAAGGAAAAAGAAAAGCGAGAAGAAAGAAAAAAAACAAACATAAATAAATATAACCATATATACAAAAAAAAAATAAACATACAGAGCAAAAGGAACCATACATGATTAAATATTTAAATTAAAGTACCAATGTTTAAAATATGTCAAGGCTAGGATATCATTGAGAGGGCTAGTGTTGAATCAGCCGCATTCAATCTTCGTTTTCTTCCTCCAAGCAAACCACGACATTCGGCGCATCCATTGTTCTCCAACGGACATTGACTGCGGCCTTGTAGAATTTATATAAACCGAGGGAGAGACCCTGATCAACCATCAGTGTGTTCATCCAGCTGCAAATTTGTTGGCAGTCAGGTTGAGACCAGGGTAAGTCACCCAAAATTTCTTTCCTCTGTTTCTCTAAGCAAGAGCATCCAAATATTATATGCATAATTTCGTCTTGGATTCTGTTTTTACACAGATCGCAAGTTAGAGTCAAATCAGTTTTCCAGCGATTTGAACGATTTTCTGGGAAGATCGTCCAAAGGAGTCTCAGTTGTGCAAAAAATCTTTTAATTGCTAGAGGAATAGTTGTGAATAAATATCGTTCTGCTGTTATTGAATTTTTTAGGTATTTGAAGTGACTGTAATGTGAAGTATTTAGGATTTTCGCCATGTCGTTTTGGATGCTTTGTTCGGTTGCTATTCGAATAATACCAGGGATTTCAGTCATTATTGCAGCGTAATCCGGACAACCCTTCAGGAACGAAAAACCGTTTGAGTCTAAAATGGTTGACAGGTTTTTGACAAAGGTTAAACCAGCCCTTTGATTGCTGTGTAATGTCCAGAGGTGTGCCAAACATGCCCGGGGCAACCTACTCTCTTCCATTTTCATAATCCTCACCCAAAATCTCAGGACCTGTTTAATTATGATAACTTCCTGTGATACTCGTCCACACTCCATTCTTAGCATAAAGCCCGGAGTATACTTTGGTAAATTTAGGTAGCGTCTTAAGAAAATATTCTGAACCTGATCAACTACCTTTACTTGGTTGAGTGCCCAGCAGGGTGCGGCGTATAGCATGTGAGGTAAGACCGTCGAATCAAGTAATCTCATTGCCGCATTTAGAGAGTTCATCTTGGATTTTGTCAGAACTTGCCACACAGCGCCAATTGCTGCCAGGGCTTTGCCCTTGTAGTGTGACGCTACCTTGTTTAGTGAATTTCCACTTGTAAGCGGATATCCCAAGTATAGATATTTCGTAGTAACAGACAGTTGCCTCTCACCCCAAAACCATTTGTCATTTTGTGCTAATCGACCGCCGTTTCTGAAAACTACAATTTTTGACTTATTTTCATTCAGGGTTAATAAATTTGTTTCAAAATATTTTCTTAGCATATTGATTTTTATTTGAAGGTTATTTTTGGATTCTCCAATCAAGACAATATCATCTGCGTATAGTAGAATATGAACATATCCGTAATTTGGGAGGTATATTCCCGGTAAATCTGAATTATTGTAGAGACCGATTAAATCATTTAAAAAAAGTATAAATAAATAAGGTGACATCGGCTCCCCTTGTAAAACTCCCGAACGCACCTTTATTGGCGCAGTGAATGAATTATTCCATCGCACTACCGCTGTCATATTTGTGTAATAATCTTTAATTAAGTTAACAAAACGGTGGTTAAGACCTGCATCTACCAGTTTTCTCCATAATAATGAGTGGGGCACTGTGTCGAAGGCTTTTTTCAAATCCACGAAGAACATGTAGCATTTTCTTCTCTTTCGGCTTAGAGTCATTTGAATCAGGGATAATAGAGTGAATATATGGTCTTGACAAGAGTGGGCAGCCCTGAATCCCGCCTGATTCTCAGGAACTATATTTCTCCTTTCGATCCAACTGCCTAGACGAGATTTGAGTATTGATGTAAATAATTTTGCTATATTGCTTAAGAGCGCAATGCCTCGATAATTAGAGGGGTCGTCTGGATCACCATTCTTAAAAATTGGTTGAATAACTGATTTCAACCATGTTGTCGGAAATTCAGACGTTCTCAAAATTCTATTAAATATATCCTTTAAGGAAATTAAATAATTGTTTGAATTATCACTAGTGTCAAATTATCATTGTGTTGAGAGTAAGTTACGATCTGACAACACGGCGGATTCATCGGGAAGGATCATCATCACATTAACTGTTTTGTTTACCTTAGGCTGGTGAAAGTTCCGCCATAGCTGTGATTGTTCTAAGTTTAATAATTACCTTGTAAATAGTTAAATAAATAAGATTAAAGATATAATCCTTAAGGTAAGAGTATCTTCTTATATTTATAACAAGGCAATACACCATACAATCATTAAGTCAAATTAACCTTTGCTATTTGATAGGCCAGAAGTGGGGGCATGAAAACATGGTAGAATTACTGCAAGTGTCAAATTAGAGGTTATACTGTACCTTGCTTGCTATGCTAGCTAAGCAGTCAAATACAATAGTAGAGTAGCAGTATAGATTAAACTTGCAAAACCACTGATGATCCAAGCCCTTATTATTCCTATTGTGGAAAAACTGTTGAAAATATTGATTTGTTTTTAAAGTAAGGAGCAGCCCTATAAGTTTTCCCTTTTTTTTTTTGTCAAAATTTGATTTGAAATTGATTTATTTTTTTTTTCAGATTTAAGAAAATTATTTTTGTCTTGAATTAACACCAAGAGAAAGGGAAATGTGAAGGCAGCTTAAACATTGAATGTGGCAGCATTCTAAAACTGGATGTCCTGCTTGCTTATGCACCAAAGTGCTGTGTTTTTCATTTTTTTTTTTTTTAAAGAAAAACAAAGATGAATAAAATCCATTTATAAAATTCAGAGATGAGAATGAAAGTTCAGTATAGTGTGCTCTGTTACATAAACATATGGAACCTTTTTCATTCTAGGAAAAAAAAACTTTTGACCTTAGGTGCATGTATAAGTTGACGATCCATTTTTAGAATGTTGTCACCTTATGGTTTACTGTTCAACCTTTGTGCCACCAACATGCGAGCGACACTCCAAATCCTGACTGTAGTATTCTGTATTTAAAGATAGACAATTATCATCATCATAGAAAGCATGAAGTATAAACTTTGGATTCGAATATAAATAAATAGTAAAATAAAATAAATATATATATAATTGTAAAAAAATAATTTCATCTGGTGAGTAATGTTTAATTAATAAATTAAATAATAACTATACAACACTGACTATTACTTTGAGAAAAAGGCATCTTTTGATCGTGCAACTAAAAGTTGCTGATGGCTTGCGTCATCTGTCGGAATACATTGATTGCTAACTTTGCGAAGTTAGAATATCAAATATGGAGCTACATTAGAAACTTCTTGTAAAGGACAACACCTAGTTGCAGAGCCAAAGGGTCCTTTAGAGAAAGGTATCCTCTTACTGGAGAGTTGCTAAATAGTAAAAACGATCATTTTAGTGATGAAAACTGTCTTTTGTAGAGAGGTGTCCTCTAAAGGAAGTGTTCTAATGTAATAGGATTACAAGATTAGGTTAACCTGTTAAAACTTCACTTATCATCTAAGGTCTTGTTTCATTGTGCTTCATCTCTTTATGTATACCTGATGTTTTTATCATTTTGTTACATGTGCATTTTCTTGCAAAATATCCCATTTTAAAACTAGATTAATATTCTATGATGCCAAAGCTGAGTATTTTAACAATAGGAGAGGCCCCTTCATTCTATATTAATGATTGATGTTGATACTATTTAGTCTTGGCATTTTGATGCTGCACAGTCTCAAGATTGATTCAAATACTAAAGTAAGCTCCATATACTAGCCAAACCCTATCTATATTCCAAATAGAGAGAGTTTGACTCACCTTGCTCCGGAGCAGAGAATCCGTGCCTCCAGCCTGCTTGAGGAGAGATTCATAGCGCTGTGAGAGGTCCCAGGACTCCGAGTACTCCGTCCTGGCATCTTCCTCCTCCTCCTCATTCTCCAGGTTGTCGTACTCCGAGACACGGGGCGGCGGTGGGTTGGCACTCACTTGGAGGTCAGGAGAGTTGCGGACTATGAGCTCATGGACTGTGGAGCCCTTGCCTTCCTCGTCGCTATCTGCCTCATTGCCCAGCCATTCCCAGGAGGAGTCCAGGGTCCAGTTCCTCTGGGTGGCAGCGCTCAGGGTGTTGTTGGCTGTGGAGGGGGGTGGTGGGGAGTCTGGCTTGTCCCCGTTGCTGACATTGGCTGCCTCAGCCTTGGTCCGCTGGATCTTGGCCCGCAGCTCCTGCAGCCAGGTGTTGTCTGTGGGGGGCCGGGACTTGGTGGTCAGGGTGAGGTTCTCAAAGCTGGAGGAGATGCTGAGTCCCCCGTCATTTACTGCTGCGTCCCCATTGAGGGAAGCCTTGAAGCTGGAGGAGCCATTGAGACTGGGGTCGGAGAATCTGTACAGGGAGGCCATCTTGGGATGGGCTACAGAATCAATGGGCTCAGAGTAGAAGAGACTAGAGTTGTGTTCCACTTTGTCAGTCTGGGTCTCCTGGCTGACCATGGGCTGGGAGTCCTCCTTCAATCTGTCAGGCCAGATGTCCTCATAATCACTGATCTTGTCTGCAAGGCTGCTGCAGAAGTAGCCGTCAATGGTGACTGCCGCCTTCTTTGGGGTGGAGGCTTTGGGTGGTTCTGGGGGGGTGGGGGTAGGGTGGGAGCGGGGAGGTGGGGGCGGAGGGGGAGTGGGTCGAGGCTTGGGGGTCTGAGGAATGGGAGGGGGTGATGATGAGAAGTTAGACAGGTCAGTAAGAGAGGCTGTTTTGAATGAATTGCGGTTAGCAGGAGGTGGAATGGTGTGGGGAAGACCAGGGGGTGCTCCAGTGTTTGGGGCAGAGCTCCAGAAGTCTTGGCCCAGAAGAGCGAGGGAAGAGAGTTCTTGACGAGAGGAAGCAGCTAGGAGAAGTTGGGGCAGCCTCAGCCGGGCCGGGAGTTCATCACAGCATTGGCAGTAATGGCAGATGAGGGTGGGAATGGCATGGAAGCTGTGGGCAGAGCCCTCCAGGCGGATCTCCCCCGGAGTCGGGGAGGGTTCAAGGAGGTAGTGCTCTACTTGGGGGTTGGGCAGCCTCACAGACAGGGCCATAGTCCCAGGCTTGCTGGAGCCCCGCACAATGAAGGTCCCAATCTCCCGGCCCTGCAGGAGGTGCGTGGCCCCCACCCTGCCCAGGTCTGGAAGGAACCACACGGCATGGCTCCGGATGAGCCGCTCCAACAGCCCCAGCTCACACCCAGTGGACTCCCCGCCCCCCGACTCTGTAGTCTCTGTCGGCACGGAGGAGCTGGTGGGGGAGGGGTTGAGAGGGGAGGGGTCCAGGATGGGAGGGGAGGGGTCAGGAGGGGGCGGAGGTGTAGAGGGAGCGGGGGAGGGAGGGTTGGAGGAGTCAGCAGTAGGAGTGGAGGTGGCCAACCTCTCCAAGATGGAAGCATGGCTGGAAAGAAGAGGCACAGGTCAGCCAGATCACACACACATCAACCAGGGGGAGTATTACTTGAGGAGAGGGTCGTCGGGAGAGAGGGCACCCTCCGCCAACAAAGCAGCATCAGGGAAGAGATCATGGAGCATTAAGTCTAGGTCATTGGCCACTCCACTGATGAGCTACACATTCCGTGTCACTGACAGGGGGTGACAAGCTTGGTATATATATACAGTAGAACCTCCATGAGAGGACACTCACGTTAGAGGATACCTCTCTATAAAGGACAGTTTTCATCACCAAAATTACCATTTTTACTATTTATAAACTCTCCGGTATGAGCACACTTCTCCCTAAAGGACACTTTGGCTCTGCAACTAAGTGTCCTTTACAGAGAGGTTCTACTGTATATTCATATCCTTAAAAAATGTGCACATTGTAAAAACCATGAGAATCATTTAATAGAATCTGTTTGGATTGTAAATACATGACTACACACACTGAAGAACTTTATAGCTCCAAGGCCTTGTTTGGTTACTAGCATTCACCAGACTAATGCAAAACATAGGAAGGCTTGGGAGCAATTTCATTAGACACTGTTTCCACACATGGGTTTGAACTTAAGCTACTGTAAGTGTGATTATTTGGGCCACTAGAACAACAAAATTAGAGACTTTGTCTCAGTTAAAAAAAACATGACCTTAATAAAAAATAAACCTTTTATGAACTTCTAGAAGCAGAAAATTTTCACTTTTGACAATTGAATCATCACAACTCAACCCTTTTGTCTATAACGGCCTACCATTGATTGGCTGGAACAGGGGGGGGAAGTCAAATATTTACAGCATCAACATAGGGAGGAGGGTGTCTATTTCTGGGGCAGGAGAGACAATGTCTACTTTTAGACATCACCCCCCTCTTTCTTTCTTTCTATCTCTCTAACCTCTCTGGTAGACAGAACATAGCATAACTCTATCATTCAAGGTTAGAATTTAAAATTTAGTCATTTTATTTATTTATTTCAATTTAAAGTGGTAGGTCCTCCTAGGGACACTTGCGCTGTCATACATGTATGACTTTACATTTGTCTATACATATATATACAATAATTTTAGGCCGTGAATAGTCCTATGATATTAACCCTTAAGCGGTCGCAATGGGTAAAAATTACCCAGAAGGAACTTTTCGAAAATATTTCTATATTAAAAAATATATATATTTAAAATATATTCTCAGTACCTTTCTAAATCTCTCTCTCTCTCTCTATCTAAAGATTATTATAATAAACCTATAATTTTAATTTTATGACATATATTCATTTTATTAGCATGTTTGGGTCAAATTTACCCAGTGCGACCTTTTGAGTTCTCGTCATTGGGTAATTTTTACCCAGCGCGACCTTTTAACGCTTTTGGTTTTGGTTTGAGTAATTAAGTTTCGAGTTACTTTCTGGCTTCTTGTTGTTTGGTTTTGCTGCCCCAAGTGCAATAATACAATCTATTCTCTTCCTACAATAAGGTAGGATTTATATTTTATTTCCTCTTTTTACATAAAATGCTTTAAAATGCTGATTTTCTCCGTGATGATAATAATATTCCAAATCCCGATGATGAGGAATCAGAAACTGATGATCATATAGAAGAGAGGAATTGGAATACAGACACTGAACAGTATACATTATCAGAAGAAGAAAACAAAAAAATGTTCGAACTCGCAGTGAAAATATTATCACCCATCTACCAGGGGTAAAGGGTGAAGCAAATAATGCTAAATCGATATTAGATTGTTGGAATCTCTTTATAGATGACAATATACTTGAATGCATAGTTACAAATACTAACATTTACATTAGGAATATTCAGCAGAACTATAGCAGAGAAAGAGATGCTAATTTGACAAACCTACATGAAATTAAAGCTTTATTGGGAATTATTTACTTTCTTGGGGTCATGAAAGCGAATAAATTGAATACAGATGATGCATGGGCAAGAGATAGTACTGGATTTGAATTGTGTAGAATAGCTATGTCTGAAAACAGATTCCGATTTCTTCTCAGAGTAATTCGTTTTGATGACAAAGCTACAAGAAATGAAAGACGTCGTCAAGATAAATTAGCAGCTGTGAGATTGATTCTTGATACTTTTGTAAAAAATTGCCAAAAGCATTAATCTCCTTCGGAATATATAACGGTGGATGAAAAGCTTGAGGCTTTCAGAGGGAAATGCAATTTCAGGCAGTATATTCCGAGTAAACACAATAAATATGGAATAAAATTATTTGCTCTCGTGGATTCAATAATGTTTTATACTTGTAACTTGAAGATTTATTCAGGAAAAAACCCTGAAGGTCCTTACAATGTCAGCAACAGTCCAAGTGACGTTGTGGAACGATTGTGTGAGCCAATCATGTGAACTGGCCGCAATGTAACAATGGATAACTGGTTCACCAGTTATTCTTTAGCTCTAAAACTTTTACAACAATCAAGACCAACAATTGTTGGTACCTTAAAAAGAAATAAAAAGGAAATCCCCTCAGAGTTTGTCATCAGCAGAGGTAGAAATGTACACACTAGTGTTTTGGCTTTCAAAGTGAAATGACACTTCTTTCATACAAGCCTAAAGAGAATAAAGTTGTACTTATGCTTTCAACTCTGCACCACGATGCAAATATAGATGATTCAACGGGAGAATTTAAAAAGCCAGAGATGATAATGTTTTATAATATGACAAAGGGTGGTGTAGATATGATGGACGAAATGACAGCTACATATAACTGTGCTAGAAATTCAAGAAGATGGCCCATGGTTATTTTTTATTCACTTTTAAATATTGGGGCAATAAATTCCCAGATAATTCATTTTGCAAATGGCAACGCATCAAAGGTTAAATCATGACGTCATTTTTTGAAAATCTTATCCTTAGATATTATTGAAGAGATGGTCAAAGTTCGCAGAGTAAGCGGAAGAATGCCATGTGAAATAAAGGAAAAGGCATCCGATATTTTTAATTTGTTAGAGCCTGGTCCATCTAAAAAGCCAAATATAGGAGAAAGACATCGATGCAAGAAATGCCAGAAAAAAAAAAGGACAGAAAAACTATTCAACATTGCCAGTACTGTTTTTCTTTTTTGTGTAAGGAACACTCTGTAATAATTTGTCAAGAATGTCATAAAGGACGAAACAAGTCCTAATTTCTATGAAAGGAAGTGATAACTTTCATACAAATTTATATTTTATTACCTATCTTCAATATATATTTTTATTTTCATAAAATAGTCAAATATATCATAAATATTTGATATTTTGATTTGTTATTAATAAAATAAATAAAATATGATTTTTATATCTCAGGATTTTATGTAAAGTTATTTAATAGACAAATCATTATTCTAACATAGAAAACAATAAAAATATTGAAACGAATATTTGATTTATTTAGGTTTTTAAAAGTGGGTAAATTTTACCCACCGCGACCTTTCAAGGTATAAAAGAGAGCGCGACCGCTGCCGGGTTAACAAGGAGAAAGAGAGAAAAAAAAAATCATGAGAAAAAAGACCTGTGTACAAAATAAAGAAGTGTCTGGCAATATGTACAATCAGCATAATATAAATTATCAGTTTCTTAAAAGATATTTGTTGCTATATAATTTAGAATATATCTACAAAAGGTATTGAATTTAATATACATTTCTTTACTGGAAATAAAAACACTTGGATGTAAAAGATGTAGTTTTTGGTTTGAAAAACAACAAAAATATGTCCAGTGTAGCCTAGTGGACATGACATCAGCCCGGTAAGCGGAACACTGTGGGTTCGGTTCCCATCCCTGGACACTTTATTTTTCCGTTTATCATTACTCTTCACAATTCATCCTTTCATACTTCATCCCTAAGGTTAGAAATAATCATTATTTCTCCTTAAAATAAATTTCGATTTTTCGTTCAAAAGAAACACATGCGGGATAATTTTCAAATGTCTTCTACAATCATAAGCCGCATTATATTGTATTATAAACAAAAATAATCCATAAACCATTATCAAACTCCTTAAAATTGGTTACAAAACTGTTACTTGCAGTTGCAAAAACTTTTCTCACCTAATGTTTCAACTTCTATGATTAGGTGCAATTTGAATTATAGATTAGAAACACCAAGTTTTCACAACAATGTCACCGAAATGTCACACACTATTTGGATTTAGTCATATTACCTTGTGTTTCAGCTTCTTGCTATATATATATTAATAAACAAAAACTTGAAAACTATATGATGGAAAAATATTATTTTCCCTAGTTATAATAGGCATTTTTTTTTTTGGATTATAGATTATAAACACAAGGTAATAAGACTGAATCCAAATAAATAAATAGTGTGTGATGTTTTGGTAACAGTGTTTTTACCATCATCAGACAAATTTCTCATCCAGTACATTTGTCTGATAATGGTAACAATGCTGTTACAGAAACATCACACCCTATTTATTTATTTGGAATGGTCTTATTACCTTGTGTTTCCCTAGTAATGATGGTGATGTTCTGATAACAAGAAAAAAAAAATATTCAAAAAAGTTACAAGGCTAAATCCAAATAGGTAATTTATAGGTGGCATTTCGATAACAGTAATATGACAATCACAAGGTAATAAGACCAAATCCAAATAAATAAATAGTGTATGATGTTTCTGTAACAGCGTTGTTACCATCATCAGACAAATTTCTCATTCAATACTTTTGTCTGATGATGCTAACAACACTGTTACCGAAACTTCACACACTATTTATTTATTTGGATTTGTTCTTATTACCTTGTGTTTATAATCTATAATCCAAATTGTGCTTTATCATAATATGACGAATGTTCAGAAAAAATTGCACAACATTTAGTATGTTATCTGAATTAGTAATAAGGTTGTTATTTAAATGTCAGATTTAAATTTTATCTTTTAGGATTTGTTCTCATATCTCTGTGGTATTCTTTTCAATAATAGGAATTGTTTCTAATCATTGGCAAAAATAAATTCCACTCTATGTTCCCAAACATATACACATATGGTCTAACCTCTTTAAATGGACCAACAACAATATGACATAATTGATGAAAATTTGAAAGGGGGTCGGTGGAAGGATGGTCTACACCATTGGTTTTCGACCCCTACGACCCGGGTTCGATTCCCGCATTGGGCACTTTTTTTTCTGATTAAAAAAAAAAAAATGCCCCAATGGCCCCTGATTCTTGCAAAAGGCCAATCCCACCAGCGAGTGCAAGTAACCAAACGGGGCTCTGGCACATTTGTAAGTGCAAAGTCAAACTGCTTTTCACATGTGTAGACACGTGGTGAGCTTACAGTAAAAGCAGTAGCCTACTACTACCCACCATGATTATTATGGCCTGTAACATGTGTACTAGGGATAAGCAAAAAATAATAATAATTTGACACAATAATTCAACCCCTTTTCCAAGTCTCCCAAACAAAAGTATAATCATACAGAAAAAATTATGTATTCATTCCACCTGAGTCGAGTCCACTTATTAAAAAAATATTTTCTTTTTTTGCACGTGCATAAAAAAACTAAGGAAGCAGGTGATGATGCTGTAGGAAGAATGTAAAAAAAAAAGTGGGGGGATGGGTTGGCCATGAGGAAATTGAGCAATAGGTTGCAACGCTTTTTTTTCCCCCTTGCCGGCTGTTTCTAGGAAATGAGTTGCATCAACAGCGGTGTTTTTGTTTCAATTCCTTCCTCTCTCATTGATCATTTTACAAATTCTGTTGTCCAATCCTTATTCAAACTTCAAGTGGAGAGAGATTCTTTAAAAAGGGAAGCAGTAAATTTGGAAAAGAAACTAGTTTTTATATAAATGCTACTTTAAAATTAATAATACCGAACCTCCCTGTAAAGGACACCTAGTTGCAGAGCTAAAGAGTCCTTTAAGGAGAGGTGTCCTCTTAACGGAGATTTGTTAAACAGTAAAAATGGTAATTTTGCAAATATTTTGCAGAGAGATGTCTTCTAGCATGAGTGTCCTCTTATGGAGGTTCTACTCAAATAATTAAATATATGACCAAGGCTTTAAATACAGTAAAGGACACCTAATTGCAGAGCCAAAGTGTCCTTTAGGGAGAGATGCCCTCTTAACAGAGAGTGGCTAAATAGTAAAAATGGTAATTTTGCTGATGAAAACTGTCCTTTATAGAGAGGTGTCCTCTAGAGGTGTCTTCTCATGGAGGTTCTACTGTATTAACTTAGCCATGTGATTTTGTAGCAAATGCAAAAGTGTAGAAACAGATTTTTCAACATATGCAAATTTCTTTTTTATGACAAGCTTTTTTATTTTACAATAACTGAAAAGAAACAATTTGGAGAGATTTGCAATCAGAAATCTAAGGTAACAAGACGGCGTCTAAACATACATATTTGTGATATTTTGATAACAGCATTGTTACATGAGCAGTTTATCTATTTATAGATGTGGTCTTGTTAGTTTATGTTTTTTTACATTAAGTCAACACAAGGTAATAAGACCAAATCCAAATAAATAAATAGTGTGTGATATTTCGGCAACAATGTTATTATCGAATCATTACACACTATTTATTTATTTAGATTTGGTCTTATTACCTTGTGTTTATAATCTATAATCCAAATTGTGCCTTATCATTACATTAAGTAAAATATGAACGATAGAAACCTCTGAAATGAAAGCAATAATAAAAAAACTGCCTTCGAGGACAATTTTCTTGCTTTATACATTCTCTCAAACTTTCAGGTATTATAAACCCTCTACAGGAGTATATGACATTACACTCCTGTAGAAAGTTTTATAATACCTGAAAGCTTGAGAGAATTTATAAATAAAGCAAAAAAAACTTATCCTTGTAAGTACAAAGTCTAACTGCTTTTCACATGTGAAGAGATGTGGTGCATTTACAGTAAAAGCAGCTGCCTACTTCTACTCACCATTATTATCATGGCCTGTACCACGTGTACTAAGGATAAGCAAAAAAACGCATCCTTGGAGGCTGTTTTTTATTATTGATTAAATAAAATAATCCATAAATTCTCTAATCCCCATTAATCTGCTAGTTTCTACCCTTCACTCCATACCAACGCCAGCAGACACATTCAACACACAGTAAAATGAGCCAGGATGTTGATAATGTTAAGTTTTATCTATATATAAAAGCATGATTGGTAGCGAAAGTGCAATAGGAACTCTTAACAAAGAACAATTCATCTCAATTATCAGTAAACCACAATAAACAAATCCATTATTTCTAGAGCCATATTTTGGATTTGAAGCAACTTTTATTGCTACTGATATTTCAACAGGTGGCAGACCTATATTTATCAAGATTCCTCTTGAAAAGATAAAAGAAGAAGAGGCGGTAGTTTGATAAAGAAAGGTGTAATGTTTTTTTAGAATATTGAAAAAACAATAAAAATCATTTTAGACAATTGACAATTAAAATAATTTTATTGACATCTTGTCAATACATGCAAAAGTGCACAGTCTGCACTATTTAATAAAGATGTTTATATATATATATATATGCATGTGTGATACTATGTACAATGAATATGGCGCCTCTGCCAGCGCTGCAGAGTTTGGTGGAGAATCACCAGTGGGTCTCCAGCGACACCACATCAGTGGTGAACCATTCAAGTGGTGTTTCAACAGTTTAATCTACCTTATACTGTTCTAATATTGTATTGAGCTTCTTATAGAGCTGGCAATTTTCAGGAATTCTCTGGAAAGGTATTAAGGAAAACTATGGATATAAACTTAAGCTGGCCACTGATGAGCCACCAGGCCCTCCCAATATTTTTCATCAAAGTAAGGAGACTTCAGAAAGTTACTTTATATTTGAGCATTAAAAGCATTAAATAGTTCCAAACAAACACAAGGTAATAAGACCAAATCCAAATAAATAAATAGTGTGTGACGTTTCGGTAACAGCGTTGTTACCATCTTCAGACAAAAGTACTGAATGAGAGAATTTTACCACAGCATGCTTTTAAATAGTTCCTGTTATCAAGTGTGTAAACAAGATAACAGATAGGAAGATATTTATCTGATAAACAGATGGGTAAACACCTGCTGATTAATATTCTTAGAATTAAAAGTTTTTTCAAATATAATTAAAAGCATATCTATAAATATCATTTATATTTCCTCTTTCTTCCATTCTGTTAATTGTAGCACATTTCTTTTGAATGAAAAATGCTTCTTTAAATTGTCTCTTAAAATAATTTTTCTCATAATCTAGTATATTTGTTTCTTTTAGGTTAAAATTATTATGTCCTGTGATTTTTCTATGTTCTACAAGTGCAGAATTCTCAATTTTATCCCATTTCAGAGCATATTCATGGTTTTTCATTCTTTCTTTTAAAGTTCTGGATGTTTGTCCTACATAACATTGGTCACATTTTTCACATTTCACTTCATAAATTAAACCTGCTCTATTTGGTATGTGAGTGTTCTTATGGTTGTTGATATATTGAGAGATAGGGTTACATGGTTTCCATGCAATGTTTATTTTTTCATACTTTTTGAATATATTAGTCAAATTTCTTGCAAACTTTTGATTTATAAATGGCAATGTGATAAATTTGGCTTCTTTGTTTTTGCACTTTAGATTTTGAATTAAAGTATTATTCTCATATTTTTGGTTCATGTCTTCTATTATTCTATCTATCAATTTGATGGGAAAATCTTCATTGATTAGTTCTTTTTTGATGTTGTTAATTTCTGTATTTCTTTTAGTTGTATCATTAATGAGTGTAAAAGCTCTATATATAAGAGCTTTTACTAATCCTACTTTTTGGCTGAAATGGTGTTATGAGCTAAAGTTCCAATAAGTTCCTGTATGTGTTGGTTTTTTTGTATATAGAGGTTGTAATGTTGTTATTGTTGTATGATAAGTTCATGTCCAGGAAATTTATTGATTTGTTGTTATCTACTTCCATAGAGTAATTGATATCAGGCAATATATTGTTGAAAGTATCCAAAATTTTTTGTTCACTTCCCTGATTAATAAATAAAATGGAGTCATCCACATATCTTTTAAAATAATAAACATCATTTTTAAGTGAATTTAGAGCTTTTATTTCTAATTGGCCTATAGTAATACAAGCTGTGTTTGGTGATATTGGACTACCCATTGTTGCACCTTTAACAGAGTGAAAGAAAGAGGAAATATAAATGATATTTATAGATATGCTTTTAATTATATTTGAAAAAACTTTTAATTCTAAGAATATTAATCAGCAGGTGTTTACCCATCTGTTTATCAGATAAATATCTTCTTATCTGTTATCTTGTTTACACACTTGATAACAGGAACTATTTAAAAGCATGCTGTGGTAAAATTCTCTCATTCAGTACTTTTGTCTGAAGATGGTAACAATGCTGTTACCGAAACGTCACACACTATTTATTTATTTGGATTTGGTCTTATTACCTTGTGTTTATAATCTACAATCCAAATTGTGCCTCATCAAGTTCCAAACAAAAAGGTGGTGTGCTAATGGCTTATATTTAACGAATGTTTAGTTTAAAATATTAACCTTTTAATAGTCTTTTTTTCTGTGTGTATAACTGTCCTTTTATTTTTAAAAGAATCATACGCGTCAATAATAGTCTTGAATTTTCAAAACAGATGGTGCGCTAATACATCATAATATAATCCCTATATATATAAAAGTCAGTGTATGTATGTATGTGTGTTTGTTCCTATGTCGGCTATACACGTCCACAATACGTAACTAATCTGACTGAAATTTTAACAGTATATAGAGTAGAATCTGGAAAAACTTATAGTGAAAATTTCAGGTCTCTATCCCCAATATTCTTCGAGTTATTGGCAAATTGCGTTGCAAATTTGCCCTTTCGCTCGCAAGCAGCGCCTCTAGCGGTGAAGATGGGAAGCAATATCAGCTGACCTAATGTACCAGGTCTATTAGTATGAAACGCGAAAATTTTCAGTGAATTCAAAAGTTCACCAATTCCATACAACAAAAGATTTTTTATTCAAAGTAACTGCTCTGATTAGCTATACACTCGGACCACTTTTCAGGCAATTTTCGAAAACCTTGTCTGAAAATTTCTATTCCTTTTGAGTCGAACCAGTCAACAAGTCATTTTCGGAGTATGTCTGAGTTCGAAAATTCCTGGTTTTTTAGGGCGTGTCCTAAAGATGTGAAAAGGTGGTAGTCCGACGGCGCTAAGTCTGGTGAGTACGGTGGGTGGGGTTGGAGTTCCCAGCCCAAGTCTTTTATGGTGTTTTTGACCACCGTAGCGTTGTGGGCTGGAGCGTTGTCATGCTGCAGTATCAGCTTGTTGTGCTTTTCACGCCATTCCGGTCTTTTTTCATTCAACGCCTCTCTCAAACTGTGCATTTGTTGTTCGTAGCGACTAGTATTGACCATTTTGCCAGGTTTCAGGAGCTCGAAATATACTACGCCGGTCTGGTCCCACCATATGCAAAGCATTGCCTTTTTTCCGAAGCGATTGGGCTTAGGCGTCTGTTTTGGAAATTGGCCGGGCAGGCCCCACGACGTTTGGCGCGTAGGATTGCTGAAGTGGATCCATTTCTCATCAGAAGTTACGATTCGGTGCAAAAATGACTTCTTTTCATGCCTGGCGAGCAGCCCTTTGCAGGTTACCAGACGCCGTTATTGCTTCCTTTCGCTCAACTCGTGGGGGACCCATCTGGAAAGCTTTTGGGTCATTCCTAGGCTGTTTAAACGTAGAGAAACAGCACCTTGAGACACCTGGAGCTGTTTTGCGAGTTTCTCCTGCATTTGGGTACTGTCCTCATTCAACAAAGCTTGCAGTTCAGCGTCCTCGAACTTTTGGGGCGGTTTTCCATGTGGTTCATTATCAAGTTCAAAATCGCCACTTTGGAATTTTTTAAACCACCTGTAACACTGCGATTTGCTCAGAGCGTGGTCGCTGTAAACTTCCTCGAGCATTCGGTGGGCTTCACTGGCACTTTTCTTCCAGTTGAAGGCGAACAACAAAACTTCCCGCAAATGGGCACTTTTTGGTTCGGAAATCGTTATTTTCCACGGGCTCCAGAAAATTTTCACGATTTGAATTTTTCGAAAACTGCACGCATGCTGATGCCACGTGAGTCAAAGAACAAAACGCCTACAACAGCGCCACCGTCGGCTCAAATAAAGTTGCACAGCGGCCTCTGGCGCCCATTTTCGCGTTTCATACTAATAGACCTGGTACATGTAAAACGTGTTTTAACAGGACATAGAGAAAAATCTGGAAGATATATTTATCGCATTTTTAGGCAAGAAAATTTGAAATTGACAGGTTCTGGGCATTAATAGTTGTTTTTTTAGTCAGAAAAAGATTATGACAATATTGCTATATCATGTTTGATTATCAGATACAAAATTATATCGGGAAAAATATTCCAAAAAGCACAGACCACGGGTGAAACCAGTTCATTTTTTTGTATGCAGGAACAAAATTCTAACAGAAAAACATTCATTCGAGCAGAAGACACAAAGCCAGATCATCTTTCTATAAAAATATCGCTTCTCAGACACAAAGTTTGGAGCGGGACATTTCAAAAGTGTGACATCCACGGCGCCAATTTATAATTGCAACGAATAGTATTTGAAAATCAAAATAATATAATTTTCAAATATCTTTGTGAAAATTTACATTTTTATATTTTAAAAACACACAAAGTTTGGAGCGGGACGTTTCACAAGAGAGACATCCACGGTGCCAATTTTTAATTGTAACGAATAGTATTTGAATAAAAACATTTAATTGAGTAAAACCCGGGCGTTGCCCGGGTCATTCGGCTAGTTGTTCTAATAAAAGACACAAATTGATGTTTACGGAAGAGCGATTGCTCAAAGCATATTATATATTTATAATTGTATGTAATTCTGCTGTCCTCAAAGCTTATGCCCATAGTTCATCTAAAATACCCATTCCAAGAGTCTAGCATCAGTATCACTATAAAGGAAGATAAAAAAATGCAATATAACAGTGGTATGGTAGATTAAACTGGCGAAACTGCTGGGAGGGTTTACCACTGATGAGCCAGGCCCTCCTATTATTTTTTCCATTGCAGTAAGGGCAGTAGAAATCATTTTATTTTTAAAAGAATCACATGCATATCTATAATAGTTTCAAATTTTCATAACTGTCTTTTAATCATACGATATAAAAATTTTGGAAATAAGTTTTAAAATCTCCAAACACCAGAGATATAGTAAACCAAAAGTTGAGTCCCATTTGGGTTAACTATAGAGGTGTTTTATCAACAAGTGTAAACATGTCTCCAGTTGAGAACTGTCATGAGATAGTGAAGTAGTTGAACAATGGCCACCATTGCAAGCTACAATAGCTGAGATAGAGAGAGATAGCAAAAGTGGGGCCACCTATCTATTTATAAATAAACATCTCGAACAAGTGGAACTTCTGCTAGTGGGTGCTCACACTAGCAGAAACTTGTAAACACCATATTTGAAAATCAATAACTTATGGAAATTGCCAAGAGCTATTACACATTGAGTTGTACACTCATGTACAAAACTTAGGAAGTTTCAAGTTTTGATGTCACTGGTCTTCTATTTATTACAGTAAAACCCCTCTATAGTGAACCCCAATGAGACAGAGCTTTTGGTTCACTATAGCCACGGTTTGGCCATTTTTTTTTAACTTTTCTAAATTTTTAGACCGTATAATCAAAAAACAGCCATACAAACAGGAAAAGGCAACCACTTAATATTGGTCACTTTGTTTTAATTCCCTAAATTGACTTATTTCTTTACAGCAATGCTGAATATCAAAAGAAGTGATTTGATAATAGGTTCTTCTTATCATTAGCATACATGTTTATATATAAACCTATGTATTATTTAAAAATTATGCCAAATCCCCTAGACAAAACATTATTAATTATATATTTGAAAGGTATGAGTATTTTAGAACATCTTTCTCAAATAATATAATACTAAATTTATTTGAAAAAATGCCTCTAATGCCTTGTTGTTTGAAAATGAAAAGTAAAATTAGAAAATCAGAAGGGTCTTAAAATATCGGTATTACCATCAAAGGAATAAAGCTCTGTGTATTCTGAATCCATTGAGGATGAATCAAATCAAAAGTATCCCATTCAGAAAAATCGGACGCGAAACATGATGATACGATAGCGTGATCGGTAAAATTGCGAATAAAAAACGCCAATTTGCAAACACCAAATCGATAGGGAAACGGCCGGCCAGGGGGAATATCCGCGAACCCTGAATGAGTCATATACCTAACAAGAATTCCATTCTAAAAATAGAACTGTAGTGGTAGTTTTTGAGAATGTATAAGTCGATTTGTTTGTGGCCCATGAGACACAGGTTGGGGGAACTATTTTTTTTTTCTTCTTCCAATTCCAGTTTCCACATATTGGCAGAGCTGACTGCTATAGGGCGCGTCCCCAGGTGGCGGATAGGGGAACGACCTTCAGATATGAAGGCCAGCTGCGAAACAAGCAGAATAACTCTGACGAATAAGCAGTCGCGGACCAACAGCAGCATTGTTAGAAGAGGAGTAGACCTCTTTAAAAATCCTGACTTCAACTGACCCAGTTGATAGACCTCAGCAAGGGTCCCACTCCAGGGATACGGAGGAGCTGCGTCTGTACTCATGTTAGAGTCGGCAGCAAAGGCGTCTGCTTCCATGTTAGGAACGGCCTCAAACTACAGGCAAAGTCAGACTTTCACCAAAGTGTGCCTGGATCATGGTGCCATGATCAACGAAAGCTGCACCCCTACACCCCATTCCATGAGATCAGCTCATGGAATTCGTGTAATCTTTACACAAGGGGATAAGAAACAACAACAACAACATATTCTTCTGAAGTGTATATTAAATTTTGTTTTTAACCTGTTATTCAAACCATTTCTGGCTTTAAAATTATTTAGAATTATTTTTTAACCTAGGTTAAACTTGATATAGAACGCTTCTAAAAAGGTATGCTGCCACTGTTTTTTTTTTTTTTTAGAACGCCATTCTTTGTTTCTTTTCTCTATTTTGGAAGCCATTTGTATTTTTCTTCTATTTCAAAATTGTCGAATGCAAAGATATTCTATTAAATAAAAGTATAATGTGTAAAAATTTATACAACCTACAGCAAAAATACGAATGGAAATTAAAACAAACAATGCCGCTAATTTTTTCTTTTGAAATCGCGATCTGTGAGCTGAAGCATGCTCAAAATTTTGTTGTTTTAAAATTTTTTTAAATCACAATTTTAAGTTTGTTATAAGCATAGTATTTTAAATAGATTTTATCATTTTGGGACCGAAAATAGGTTCGTTATAGGGGTAGTTCGTTATTTAAAAAATTGCAAAGTTCGTTATTCAATGGAATGGAATCGGGAATCGCCGTGGGTTCGTTATAAGGGAAGGTTCGCTATATCCAGGGTTCGTATTAGCGGGGTTTTACTGTATATATATATTTTTAAAGACAAATTTTATTTTAAAGACAAACGTAATTTTGTTCCCACTTGGTTATCTGGTGTGCCTTCAATAAAGATCACTATGTATCAAATATATCTTTCAGAGTTATTGTCTGAATCCCGATATACATTTTACAACTTCCTTAAGATTTGTCCATCAATGTATATTTTGTTCACACTTGGTTATCTTGTGTGTCTTCAATAAAGGTGATGTTTATCAAATATCTTTAAAAGTTATTGTTTGAATCCCGATATACATGCTAAAAGATAAAACGTCCTTAAGTTCATGAGTTTTAGATGCAGAGGTTGAGTCAATCTGTATTGAAATGGTGGAGAGAAAACTAAAGATTTTGATAAGGCACAATTTGGATTATAGATTACAAACACAGGGTAATAAGACCAAATACAAATAAATAATGTGTGACATTTTGATAACAGCATTGTTACCATCTTCAGATAAAAGTACTGAATGTAATAAAACCAAATCCAAATAAATAAATAGTGTGTGACGTTTTGGTAACAGCATTGTTAACATCATCAGGCAAAAGTAATGAATGTAATAAGACCAAATCCAAATAGTGTGTTGACATTTCAGTAACAGCGTTGTTATCATCTTCAGACAAAAGTGCTGAATGTTATGAAACCAAATCCAAATAAATTAATAGTGTGTGACGTTTCAGTAACAACATTGTTACCATCATTAGACAAAAGTACTGAATGTAATGAGACCAAATCCAAATAAATAAATAGTGTGTGACATTTCAGTAACAGTGCTGTTACCTAAATGTTACACATTTATTTATTTGGGGAATTGGTCTTATTACCTTGTGTAACTAAAAGATTTTTAAAGTAACAGTGTTTTTTTTTTATTATCCCTAGTACACATGGTACAGGCCATGATAATCATGGTTGGTAGAAGTAGGCGACTGCTTATACTGTAAGTGCACCACATGTCTACACATATGAAAAGCAGTTCGACTTTGCACTTACAAATATGCCAAAGCCCTGTTTGGTTACTTGCACTCACTGGTGGGGTTGGACTTTTGCAAGAATCAGGGGTCATTGTGGATTTTTTTAATCAGGAAAAAGTGCCCAATGCAGGAATTGAACCTGGGTTGTAGTGATTGAAAACCAACGGTTTAGAGCATCCCTCCAACGACCCCCAAACAGTGGTTTGAGTGTAGTATGTGTAGATCACAGGGCAGTAAGCTATGAAGGAAGAGACAGCAAGCAAGGTGAAATTGCTCAGACGACACTACTATGTATTACAGTACCTGCCAGAAGTTGGAGGAAGAGGCGGAAGAGGAAGGGGGCGGGGGCTGCTCTGGTGAAGGGGGATCCTCAGCCATCTGAGTGGAGGGTTACATTTCACTGGAGACACACAGCTTTCTTATACTTCAACAGCATAAACAACCTTGAGAATGCATCTGATAAAACACAATTTGGATTATAGATTATAGCTACAAGAAAATAAGACCTAATCCAAATAATTTAACAGTGTGTGACATTTCAGCAACAGCATTGTTACCATCATCAGACAAAAGAATAAATGATAAAAAAATATTACAGCATGTTCTTAAATAGTACTTGATACCACTTGATAACAGTTCTATTTAAGAACATGCTATGATATTTTTTCTTGTTTATTCTTTTGTCTGATGATGGTAGCAATGCTGTTGCCGAAACGTCACACACAATTAAATTATTTGGATTAGGTCTTATTTTCTTGTATTTGAGTGCATCTGTGTGCATCATAGTGAGGTAGCACATTATGGATATTGTGTGTGTGGTGGGGCATTAAAAGATCAGAAAACATATCTATATAATTATAATAGTAGTATCTTTGCCATCTCCTAGATCACCACCTCTCCCTTCAAAGTTGTCACAATCTCTCAACCATCTCTAAAAACTTTATATTAATATGATGCATTAGCATGCCATCTGGAATAATAAATTTAAACTAGTTTTGCAGTGTATGCTTCTTTTTAAAATAAAGCTATTTTCTACTGCTCTTACTGCAATAATAAAATATAATGGGAGGGCCTGGCTTTGTGGTGTACTCTCCCAGCAGTTGCATCAATTTACACAAAATTGCTGGGAGGGTTCATTACTGATGAGCCAGGCCCTCTCATTATTGTATCATTGCAATAAGAGAGCAGTAGAAAATACGCGTCAAAAATAGTTTTAAAATTTCTTATCTCCAAAACTATCAGGTCAATGGACAAGGCTACAAAACCAGTTTAGTCAAATTCAGCCATGGTGCATGCAGGTGCGTTTCAGGCTAATGGCCTGTCTTTGATTCCATGAGCTCCACAAGGGATCTCCAGCTGTTTGGCAGGTGCTGCTTGTATCATAGGAGTAGCCATTGGCCACTGACATTCAGTTTACATAGTTTATTCAAGACTCAAGGTAATAAGACCAAATCCAAATAAATAAATAGTGTGTGACGTTTCAGTAACAGTGTTTTTACCGAAATGTCCCACACTATTTATTTATTTGTATTTGGTCTTATTATCTTGTGTTTGTAACTTGTAATCCAAATTATGCCTTATCAATTTTATCCAAGGCTGTCTTACAAAAAGGTAACACAACATTGACTGCCCCCTAATACCATGAAATACAGTTATAATGCAATGCCAAGTGAACCGGGAGAACAAATTTTAGGTCTTTGATTGTGTAAGTGCAATGTGGACATCTGATTCAAATCACATTCTGGCGTGGGAGTGAAGGCTCAATATCACGCAAAAGGACCTGAAATAAGCAGCAGCAAAAGTTTTTTTTTTTTTTACTCATTGTAGGTATTGATTTTTTCAATTTTAGATGGGTGCACTAAATTACACTCATGGACAAAACTTAAGGAAGTGGAAAGTCTTTGATGTCACCAGTCATCTAATTTTTTATAAGGAAACAGAGGCAATTTAGTTCACACTTGGTTATCTTGTGTGTCTTCAATAAAGGGCACTGTGTATCAAATATCTTTTAAAGTTATTGTTCGAATCCTGATATACATGCTAAGAGTTACAAATTCCTTAAGTTTTGTCTCCATGAGTGTAGGTACAATGATTACAAATCAGCCAAATTTTGCTTATTTAGATTTTCACAGTGTCAAAATTTTTATGTTATTTATCCAGAAGGTTTACGTAGAATAAAAAAGTCATGAATATCCAGTTTAATTAAGAGACAATATCGCGCCATCTATATATAGGAAATGAAACTATTAAAAGCACAAATGTTTCTTTTACAAATAATATAAAATCAACTTTATTGATAAAGAGGGAGCAATCTCTCAAAATATTGTTGGCGCGCTGTTGGAGCCTTTGATTTGCATGTCACATTTTGATTTACTTGTTTTGTCTACATCATTTCTTATGGATCCAATTTTAACTTTTAACATCTTATTTATTTTTAATAACTTTCATGTATAATCATTTTTACATAATTTTGTTTTCTATAATTATTTTATATACTTTTGTATCGTCAAATTTGCATACTTTTGTTTTTAGATTATTTAAGTCAATAATCTTTAGTTAGAAGGTGCTTCGCCTCAAAACTTTTGGTTTTTGAATAAACGTCATAAAGACTGCTCGAATGTTTCTTCCCAATACCTCAGGTCACCAGCGCAACACTGGTGGAGATGCTGTTTCCAACCCAAGAAGAAGCAGGCGGACACAAGGCCTACCACCAATTAGATCTTTTAGCGCCTCGCCAACAAGACGCATAAAAGTTGATCCTGAAGATGCCGCCTCTTGGAATAACAACGTTTTCTTCTGCCAGCCACCACCCCCAAGCCTAGAATTTTTCGGAGGGTATTCTGAAGAGGACCCAGCAGAATGGCTAGAAGAACTCGAGCTTTTAGCAAGACAGCAGCGATGGCCCGAGGACGTGATGCTGGCATATGCCAGAAGTTACCTGAAAGGTCCTGCAAAAAAATGGGCAAAGCTAAACACTCCCCAAATATTTTCAAATTGGACAAACTTTAAGAAAACACTGATGCGAGACTTCAGGATTGCAGATACGACAAAATTCAAATTAATCATGGATCTCCAGAATAGAGTACAAGGATATAATGAGTCTACTCTACGATATGCTGAAGATGTACTCAACCTGTGCAATAGAGTAAACTCTAAAATGTCCGCTGAGGATAAACTTTATTATATGAAAACTGGACTAAACAAATATCTCTCTCACTCGTCGTATTAATGACACCTTGCAGTACAGTTAAAGAATTCTTGGAACTAGCAAGACGCATTGATCAGCATCTGGTTGACTTCGAACAGAGAAGAAGCTGCAGACAAAGATCTAATCCTATCCAACCATTTCAGACAAGAAAATATAATTATAGCAACTATAGAGGTCCAGCACGACCTTCAAACGAGAGACCCCAAATATCGAACGAACGCCCAACTGACTATGGAAGGCAAAATACAATTCCGAGTAAATTCGAGGGAAAAAGAATAATTGAAACTAGAGCAGGAACAAGTGGCATTAATCTGCGAAATTCACCCCCACCTCAACAAAATCGCAACAACGAGCAAAGATCCACACGTCCTAATACCTATTATCGAAGGCAGTATCAGGTTGACAAAAGAATCTGTTGGAACTGCTCGGAACAAGGTCATATTTCGAGGTATTGCCCGTATAAGCCCCAATACCAAAACTACAATATCAGACCTATCCGAAGACATTATACGAGGTCTATAGACGAACCAAATATACCACAAGAGGATTACCTAAAGAATTGCAGAGGCATCGAGGATGGGGAGCGAGAGGATCCGGATTTCGACATTCATAGCGAGGAAGACTTCCCTACTCTAGGGGAAGCGTCAAAAAACTAATTAAGTCAAAAGGATTGCAACGCTCCGGTGATCGAATAAATTTAATTGTAAATCTTCAGGAAAACAAAACCATTCGCATTGTAATATGTGGAATGCCAATAGAAGGACTGATAGACACCGGAGCAATGGTCAGTTGCATTGATGAGGACCTTGTTAAGAAGCTCGAATTAAAGATCATACCCGATAAAAATCTAAAATTAAAATCAGCAGGTGATCAAAAACTCAATGCAATAGGGAAGTCAAGAGTTAAATTTAAAATCAATAAAAAAGAATATGAAATAGAAATGATTATCTTAAAAAAATGCAACCCTGTAATAATCCTTGGAGATGACTTTTTAAGTCAAAATAAAGCACTAATAAATTGTCAAAACAATACCTTGTGGGTGGAATCCCCAAATGTATTTGACCAAAATGAACCAAATTTAAGATATGCTCATATAGCTGAGGATAAAATCATTCCTGAATTTTGTTTATGCTTAGTAAAAGGATATAGTAAGACTAGCATTACAGGCAGAGAAATACTAATTGAGAATATTCCTTCTCTGACAACCAAATATAATCTTATAACAACCAGATCCCTATTGAGTAATACCAAGAAAAACTTGAACATATGGATTTTAAACGGTACGAACAAACCTGTAAAACTCTTCCGGAACACGAAGATAGGAATACTTTCGGAGGTAGACAGACTGTACCAGACGGAGAGAATGAACCGTACGCTCGCTGATATGATGGCCATGTATATCGATGAGAGACATCAGAATTGGGACGAGATACTTCCATTCGTAACTTTCGCCTATAACTCGTCCATACAGGATACTACCGGCTATTCACCATACTTCCTAATCCACGGACGAGAGCCTTTGACCTTCTTAGATTCTACTTTTGATATGCCAGAGCTCTCTAAGCACAAAGACTATGACGAATATGTATCAAACCTTTTAGAAATAATAGAAGATGCAAAAGAAATATCCACCTCTAGAACAATAGCCAGACAGAATAAATCCAAACAGTTATATGATAGAGCTCACCGAGAATTTAAATATGCCATCAATGATCTGGTACTTATTTGGACACCAATAAGGAAAGTGGGAAGAGCGGACAAACTACAAAGAAGATACGTCGGTCCTTACCAAATACTGCGACAAACATCACCAGTGAACTACGAAGTAATCGAAATTGCAGAAGGAAAAAGAAACAAATAGTACATGTGACAAGAATGAAAAAATACAGATCACCAGACTTGAGGACAAGTCTTTTTCAAGAGGGGGAGTAATGTTGGCGCGCTGTTGGAGCCTTTGATTTGCATGTCACATTTTGATTTACTTGTTTTGTCTACATCATTTCTTATGGATCCAATTTTAACTTTTAACATCTTATTTATTTTTAATAACTTTCATGTATAATCATTTTTACATAATTTTGTTTTCTATAATTATTTTATATACTTTTGTATCGTCAAATTTGCATACTTTTGTTTTTAGATTATTTAAGTCAATAATCTTTAGTTAGAAGGTGCTTCGCCTCAAAACTTTTGGTTTTTGAATAAACGTCATAAAGACTGCTCGAATGTTTCTTCCCAATACCTCAGGTCACCAGCGCAACAATATTTTGAGAAAAAAAAAATCTTTTTTTTTTGTTTTTTTTTTCTTTACAGATCCAGGTACGCCCTTTTATATAATCTTAATTGATAGAACGCCTTTTGACTCAATTTATATTGTTCATCGCAGCAAGGACATTAGAAAGTTTGTTTCAGCTTATTTGAGAAGAAGAATTTGTGATTTAATAAAATCCATAGCATAGAGATAATGATTCAACAGGCTCAGAGAGTAAAATGCTATATTAATACAGCTCATAAGAAAGGTGTGAGAGCATTTGATGGAAAAAAAAGATAGAAACAGAAAATTTGGACAAAATGATAAAGCACAATTTGGATTATAGATTATGGCTACAAGAAAATAAGACTTAATCCAAATAATAGTGTGTGACATTTCAGCAACAGCGTTGTTGCCATCTTCAAACAAAAGAATAAATGAGAAAATATATCACAGCATGATCTTAAATAGTACTAATTGTTTACACACTTGATAACAGCACTATTTAAGAATATGCTGTGATAGGGTTTTTCATTTATTCTTTTTTCTGATGATGGTAACAATGCTGTTACCGAAAATCACACGCTATTAATTTAATTTGAAAATGGTCTTATCTTTTTGTATCAATTGGACCAAATGTTAAATGTCAGAAAGAACACTTAGTGAAAACAGCGCCATCAAACAATCATGGATAAGGCACAATTTGGATTATAGATTATAAACACTTCATTCAGTAATTTTGTCTGAAGATGGTAACAACGCTGTTACCGAAACGTCACACAATAATTATTTATTTGGATTGGGTCTTATTACCTTGTCAACCATGGATAGAATTAGGTGCCATGATTATCCTAAATTCCAAACATCAATCCACTCCAGTCCCATTTGCGTCTGTTCCTCATGTCAGAGGCTTTTCAAGCTTGATACCCTAATATGATTGAGTGGAGATAAGAAAGAAGAAGAGTACCATTTGCACGGTCAATGCACATCTTCAGTAGATATGACCCACCTTCCCAAATAACAGGAGTCTTATCTATTGGATGAGGTTTCCCCTAGAAGATATATTCTTTGTTTCATCTCTTTCTTTTTATCTATGTAAAAGGATGGCTCAATAAGTACCAATGTCCAGGATGAAAACCTCTCAAAATGAAATTGCTCTTTAATTCAACTTACTAAATGATAAGGCACAATTTGGATTATAGATTATAAACACAAGGTAATAAGACCAAATCCAAATAAATAAATAGTGTGTGAGATTTTGGCAACAATGATGTTACCGAAACGTCACACACTATTTATTTGGATTTGGCCTTATTACCTTGTGTTCAACTTACGGAAATTCAACCAACTTTCAAATCCCACTCCTACTTTAATTTAATAATTGAACAGGAAAAAAGCAACTTAGCAACTTTTCCTTGTCTTCTTCTCAAAAATATTAGGGTATCAAGTCTATAGAGCTTGAGACTTTTGATAGTGTCCGCTGGGGATGAGTAGAACTCATCAGTGGAAGAGTCAATACAGTCAATGGGCAATGTGCCATTGTTGAATTAAAGAGGATCCACTGTTTTTCAACCTAGTCTTCTTTATGAGACATACGCTTACCCCAAATGTCCCTGCCATTTTCTCAACTCTTCTAAAAATATATTAATTGTCATGCTCTCCAAATATATCTTCATCTCTCAATGTGAAGACTATATAATTTTTTTTTAAATAGAAAAAAAAAAAGGTGAAATTATATTGGAATCGGTTTGATAAATTAAGAGAAAGACAAACTCTGCCTTTGCCGGTCCCAAGCCCAGATGAAAAAGGAGAAGGGGGAGCAGTAACAAGCTCACTAGAAAAACTGGGCTCAGCTGGCCCGGCTGATAGTACCCTGTAAGGGCTCCTAATCCAGGGATACAGGATGAGCAGCGTTTGTACTCCATGTTAGGAGCGGCTGCACATGGCGTCTGTTCCTCATGTCAGAGGCGGCCATTTCTTTTGGAGCTAAGTCGGCCTGCCACTGAGTAGTGCTCCCAGTCTTAATGACAAAGGCACATACATTCTACTTCACCCAGTCATGATGGTTGTCAAACAGAGTCCATCAAGGGTCACAACTTGATACCCTAATATGATTGAGTGGAGATAAGAAAGAAGAAGAAGAGAAAGCCATTCTCCTGATTGAGAAAATGAAACTAAAACTATGTGGTTAACTTGATTATTCAAGAAAGGGTATTTGGACAATATTCTGGAATATTTAAAAATCAATAATTAGTTGAAATTTATTCCGACAGATAGTGCTAGCCATCATCAACTTTTATTTGCACGATCAAGAGAGATGCCTTTCTTTTAATTAATCATTTAAGCCAATTTCTCTCTCTCTTTCCACTAGCCATTTCTTCATGTTTTGAAACAAGTAGAAATCCTATAAGACTAAGAATATGGGAGTAAAGCAGTAATTGATACAGATTGGCTGCAAAAAAATAAAATAATAATAGGGTATCAAGCTTGCAAAGCTTGAGACTTTTGATGGTGTCTGTCAGGGATGAGTAGAGCTCATCAATGGATGAGTCAATACAGCCAATGATGTGTTTTGAGGTTGCAGGTTGAGATAATTCCTGATCTATGTGCATTGTCAAGTTAAAAAAGCATTTTGTCAAATGAAGCCATTACTTCTGTACTCCCAAGGGACAGCAGTCCTTTTCCAGACTTTAAGTCTGGTCAAATCTACAGACAATGACTTTCCAGAATGGTGTTGCAAGGTTTTCCTACAATGTACTAACTGCAATTCTCAACCTGCAACTCCAAACCACATCAGTGACTGTATTGGTTTAGCCGTTGATAAGCTCTACTTATTCCAAACAGGTACCATCAAAAGTCTCATGTGCTCTACATGCTTGATACCCTAATATGATTGAGTGGAGATAAGAAAGAAGAAGACCATTACTTCAATTATCGTTGAAGTGGCTTAATAATTCCCAGTAGTACTGTCAAGCATGTACAGTAGAACTACCTCCCTGTAAAGGACACCTAATTGCAGAACCAAAGTATCCTTTAGGGAGAGGTGTCCTCTTACCAGAGGGTTGTTAAATAGTAAAAATGGTAATTTTGCAAATGAAAACTGTCCTTTATCTTTAGATATTAGATATTTAAAGGTATCTTTTAGCGTGAGTGTCCTCTTATGGAGGTTCTACTGTAATAGTTTTCTCTTTTCTACGAGGATGACATTCATCCTATAAAAAAAAAATTAAATTTTTGTTAAAATTTTAGGAAAGTGGATAAAATGTGCAAGCCTCAATATATAGTGTTTATCTCCTTCATCGCCGCTGGTTCGATGGGTAAACTCCCCTCCTGAAAACCAACTCACAACTTAACAGATCAGACTTTACCATGTTTTCCCATCTTAGAACAGGCCATCTAAGTCCAATGATTTTCACAAGTGGATCCAAAACCTTTCCAAATTGCACCAAATGTCAGGATTCTCCAGCGAGCCCAGAACACATCACATCGAGCATTGCCGAACAGACATCTACACCGACCCAGCTGTGGTCATCAAGGTGATAAAGAGGCCTTCAGGATCTGGTCTAGACTTGAAGTCCAGACCTAGGTCGTGAAAAAAAAAAAAGCACCAATGTAAATGATGTTGCAGATGTCAAAAAGTATTGTCAAAGAGACTTTTCTTTCCCTTTTCTTCCCTTTAATAAAATTATTTATAATGAATTTGTGTTAGGCACACATCATACAAAAAAAAAAAAAACAGTTAATATGAAATTATATTTAAATTTTATTAAGTTTTGAAATATAAACATGAACAAAAGTTTTGAATTATTGTTGACATTCCATTCCCTAAAGTTTCATATATTTTGGTTTCAATTGTGTTATTCTCCAAAATCATTTGGATTAAACAATATTCAAGTATATATATATATATATATATAAACATTTAAATACATTTATTAAAGTAACAAATGTGACAAAAATAACATGACATTATAAATAATGTTTTAATTTATAAAAATAATTGAGAGGACTTAATATAATTTACAAATAAATAGTCAAGAAGTTTGATTAATGTCATTGAATGGCAGTAAAAAAAAATCGGATTTTTATTTTTCCTGATTATTAAATTTAATTATTAAATTTAATAACTGTGACCCTTTTATAAAACATGAACTATCACAAATAGTAACCCGGGGAGATAAAATCAAAGATAATTAATTCATCCGATTTAAACTGAATCTAAAATATATTTTTAAAAATGATATACTGTATTAATTTCTAAAACACGGCGTACCGACATATCCAATTAAAATACGTGTGTTTTAACAATAGGTAAGTTTATAAAATATATTTTTCTTAATTATAGCCACTTACCTTTGTTTTGTGATCATGATAGAAAAGTAATTCATATTTCAAATATTTATAAATATTGTATATAAGTACATAAAATAGGCTAGTACCTACAAAACTCCATACTAAAACTATCAACAGCGTACCTCCTAACCCTTTTGATTTAAATGTCCATTCATATTGGCTTTGAAAATCTCTTACTTTATTTAATTTTTAAATTCTTAAAAAATAAAAATATTGAGAAAAATACTTTTATTAAATAAAGTGTTTATAATTATCATGTATAATTATATAAGTATCAACAATATTTTTTTGTATTCTATTTTTAAAAATATAAAATAAACTTATATTTTATGATTATTCCTAATTTTAAAATATTGTATTTGCGATAAATACTTATTGAATTGGATTAAGATTTATATTTATCTTCACACACATTTTTATTTAAATATTCAGGCATCATTTTATTCATTTTATTATTTTGACCAATAAATTTTCAGCTTTGTAAAATAGGTAAACACAGCGTGTGCCACTTTAACTTGATTAATTTTTTTATGCAAATATATTTTTCAATTTCTTAATACTACCAAAAAAATATATTTACAATTAAAGATGACATCAGTAAGCAATATGTCAATATTTCTAGCCAGAGTCGTTAGGACTCAGCTGAAAAAAACTGTTAAAGTATCTGTACCTATTCGTGTATTCGATGAATATTTCACAAATTATTTTAGAGAGAGAGAAGAAGTACTAGCATATGATGCAGAAGATAAATGTAAAAATGGTGACTGGGTGTTGGTAAAGAAACTGCCTGAACCATTAAGTATTTCCCTTTCGCATCAGGTAATGAAAATAGTGTATGAAGAAGGGAACCGAATTGATCCACTTACTGGAAAGAAATATCTCCCAGCTTCTTCACAAAATGAACGAGATATTATTTCAGAACATCTTAGAGATACTCCCTTACCCAGACTGAAAGATGAAGAATTAAATTAAAGAACAATAATTTGTTTAAAATTGTTTCACATTCAATTAGTCACATTCTGCTCTGTAAGTTTAATTTTTACTCTCCCCACATGTAGTTAAAATATGTTTTAAGTTATTAAACTTCAAACTGTGTGTTTTATAAGTCTCTTTTTTTTTTTTTTTTCTAATCATAACCTCTCTTTACTTAATACACACACAACACAAACATTAGAACACTTAACACCCGGGATCGAATCCCTCTTTGGACACTTTATTCCAATTTAAAAAAAATGCTCCAATGCCCACGATTCTTGTAAAAGTCCAATCCCAAAGTCGAACTGCTTTTCACATGTGTAGACATGTGGTGCACCTCAGTAAAAAGCATTTGTCAAATTCTACCTACGATGATTATCATGGCCTGTACCATGTGTACTAGGGATAATTAAAAAAAGGTTAGGTTGAATTTTAGAAATCGAACTATTTTGTTTACTTCTGAGAGTAGACCTAGTATAGAATATTACAATCACAGATAGTCCACACATTATTGACTCCTTTATTGATGAGCTCTACTCTTCCCTGGCAAACACCATCAAAAGTCTCAAGCTCTACAAGCATTTTTTTTTTTTTTTATATTATCCCTAGTACATGTGGTACAGGCCATGATAATCATGGTGGGTAGAAGTTGGCGACTACTTTTACTGTAAGTGCACCACATGTCTACACATGTGAAAAGCAGTTCGACTTTAGCACTTACAAATATGCCAGAGCCCCATTTAGTTACTTGCACTCGCTGGTGGGGTTGGACTTTGGCAAGAATCGGGGGCCATTGGAGCATTTTTTTTTTAATCAGAAAAAAGTGCCCAATGCAGGAATCGAACCCAGGGTGTAACGGTCGAAAACCAATGGTTTAGCCCATCCTTCCACTGACCCCCTTCTACAAGCTTGATACCCTGATATGATTGAGTGGAGATAAGAAAGAAGACAGTCCACTGGAATGCGTATATCACCCCCTTATTTTTGAAGATTGTTGGTTGGAAGTTTATATGGAAAAATAAAATATATGGCAACATCAACCATCAAAATGTAACAGCCAATGAGGATCCTAGTTTCAGATTGGGCCAAGAATCTTCTAATCTCCCAACCAATCAGTTCCTGACATTTCAGTGACTGGCTGTCACTCAGGTGAATGATTCCACTGAGTGACAGTGAGTTACAAATGTCGGGAATTAAATAATGGGTTGATATAGCCATATATACATGTCATAATATATACTCTTCCAGGAATAATAAGGCAAACCTACAGTCAACCCAGAGAGAGACGGGCGGGTAAAGTCCGGTCACTTTAGACATCAGCGACATTCCAAGGGGTGACCACTGGGGCCCGTTACTTGGAACCGCAGGACTATTAAGACAGTTGGGGATTGTGTGCGACACGAACGAACGTCCGGCTCTCTCTCCCTCTCTCTCTGGTTGCCTGGGTTCCTCTTCCAACTTGTGGTGTGTTTATTTCTCTTCCCACCTTACTATATTGTCACATATATATATGCAGTCGAACTTAGATAATTCAATGCCTAAGGGACCAAAAAAAAATCTAATTAGAAACAGAAATTCTATTTATAGGAAATTCTAGGGACCAAGATAAATATTTGAATTAAAGACGTTCGAATTATCCAAGTTCTACTGTATTTTTATTTTTTAAATCACCCATTTATATTGTATGGATATGGCACAATTTGGATTATAGATTTTAAACACAAGGTAATAAGACCAAGCATATAAATGAAGTGTGGGAGGTTTCAGTAACAGCATTGTTACCATCATCAGATAAAAGTACATGTCAGTACTTTTGTCTGAATATGATAACAACACTGTTACTGAAATATCACACACTATTTATTTGGTCTTATTACCTTGTATTTATTGTATGAAAAAGAAATCTTACAGCTTTTTTTTTTTTTTACTTTTACAATATTTTTGAGAGTCTCAGAACCAATTCTCCCATGTTTTCTAACCTCATCATCTGTTGTAAACACCCTACATAGGCTTACGTGTAATTTGTATATTTTAAATTCAATAGCATATATCATTTTCACAAAATTATGTATAAACACAAGGTAATAAGACCAAATACAAATAAATAGTGTTTGATGTTTTGGTAACAGCATTGACAATATTCAGCACTTTTGTCTGAAGATGGTAACAATGCTGTTACCAAGATGTCACACACTATTTATTTGGATTTGGTCTTATTACCTTGTGTTTATAATACAAATTGTGCTTTATAAAAATTATCTATAGTCGAACCTCTTTAATTCTACACCCCAAGGGATCAGAGCTATCGGTTGAGTTAAAGTTAGATGATTAGCTAATCATCTAATTCGCTAAAATAATACAGTTGAACCTCTTTAATTCAACACCCCAAGGGATCAGAGCTTTCGGTTGAATTAAAGGAAGTGTTGAATTAAAGTCAGATGATTAGGTAATCATCTAACTCGCTAAAATAATATATATTTTTAAATAGCCTTGTAATATAAATTAATGGTATTAATTGAAACCATTGTGTGTTTTCATTTTATTTTCATTATTAACTTTTAGTATCAGTGACAAAATGGCATTAATACATATTTTAGAAACATAAATAATTGTAACAAATAAATTTACTGGTAATGTGTTTCTTTTCAGTAATATAATCAAATATTAACTCTACAGACATTAAAATATTAAATATAATATATTAAATAATATTTTTTCCTAATTGAAAAATATAGCAGTTGAAAGGAAATAAATATGGTAAATAAAAAGAAATTTTTTAAATATTATTTAAAAATAATCATTAAGATCTTTTAAAAAATTCCTTTATTGATGTCTGTTTTTGCACTGAAATCCTATTCAGGATGTATTCCAGATGGGGATTTTGAAAAAACATGCATGCCTTTCTTCCTCTGAAATGTCTTTTAATAAATAAATTTTAATGTATTAAAGTCATCCACTGCTGCTGCAGGTATTATTGATTTTGTGTTTAAATCTTTTATAATAACACAGAAATGGAATATTGAAATAAAATGTTATCATAATCATTGTGGCTACATTTTATAAAGATTTATTTATTTAAAAGGAAATTATTTGTAAATTTTAAAATAACTAAAATATTTTAATGCTGAAATTTAAAAATAAAATATTATTGTTAATTGGCGCACGAAGCCTAAATCCCAGCGTAAAAAAAAAAAAATAATAATAATAACTCGTGACATTGCGCAATGGCACTGCAAAGTGAAACTTAAACTAACCAGGAACCAAAAGTGCACCTGCGCGATCCTATCGATGCCCTCCGATCGCCGCCGTAATACCTTTTTAGCGGAAAGTTGTAAGTAAAAAACATTCAACTGTCGAAATTTGAATTTTAAAATAGTCGAACTATTGGAAGTGTCGTATTATCGATATGTCGAATTACGGTTTGTTATTTGATAGGCCGGAGGTCGGGACATCAGAACATTGTCGAATTATCGCCGAGTGTCGAATTGGGGTGTGTCGAATTAACGAGGTTATACTGTATTTTAAAAAAATAGCTTTGTAATATGAATTGATGATATTAATTGAAACAATTGTGTGTGTACTTTTTTGTATTTATTTTTTTATTTTCATGATTAACTTTTAGTATCAGGGACAAAATAGCGTTAATACATATTTTATAAACATAAATAATTGTAACAAATAAATTTACGGCAATTAAATTTTTGGCAATGTGTTTCTTTTCAATAATATATTCAAATGTTAACTCTATAGACCTTATTGAAAGGAAATAAATATGGTAAATAAAAAGAAAATTTAAAAATATTATTTAAAAATAATCATGAAAATCTTTTAAAAAATTCCTTCATAGATATCTGTTTTTGCAATGAAATCCTTTTCAGGATGTATTCCAGATGGTCATTTAAAAAAAAAACATACTGAAAAGTCTTTTAATAAATAAATTTTATTTTTTTAAAGGCATCCACTGCTGCAGCAGGTGTTATTGATTTTGTGTTTAAATCTTTTATATTAACATGGAAATGGAATATTGAAATAAAATGTTATCATAATCATTGTGGCTAAATTTTATAAATTTACATTTACTATGTTACATTTATTTATTTAAAAGAAAATTATTTGTAAATTTTAAAATAACTAAAATATTTCAATGCAGAAATTTAAAAAGAAAATAATAATTTTATTAATTAGCGCATGATGCCTAAATTTCCGCATAAAAAAAAAAAAAAACAATAACACTTGCGACATTGCGCAACGGCACTGCAAAGTGAAACTTAAACTAACCAGAAACAAAAGTGCGTAGGCGTGATCCTATCGGCGCCGCTTCCCGCCGTTGTAATACCTTTTTAGCAGTAAAGTTATATGTAAAAAAAAAAAAATTCAACTGTCGAAATTCGAATTTTAAAATGGTCGAACTATCGGAACTGCCGTATTATCGATACTGTCGAATTACGGTTTGTTATTTGATAGGCCGCAGGTCGGAACATCAGAACATGGTTGAATTAACGTAGAGTGTCGAATTAACAAGGTTCTACTGTTTATAGCATATTATCTATATAGATAATTATAACAAGAAAATAAGACCTAATTCAAATAATTTAATAGTGTTTGACCTTTCGGTGACAGCATTGTTACCATCATCAGACAAATGAATAAAATTAAGAATAAAATTTATTCTTTTGTCTGATAATGGTGATAACACTGTTAACGAAACATCACACACTATTAATTTATTTGGATTAGGTCTTATTTTCTTGTATTTATAAACCAAATTGTGCTTTTTCATATATAGATAATTGTGTGTGTGTATATATTTCATTCTATTTTATTATCTATTATTTTAGCTGATGCATGCATGTGTCTGCACGGGCACATGCCAATAACCATTTTTACAATTATTTTTGTGGAAAGATTATTTAGATATTGTAAACAATAGCATCTGTGCCTGTTGAAGAGCAATATTTGCTCAAAAGCTTTCAAAATCTCAGATAAAAAGGAAACTTTTTGCCAAAATTATCATTTTTCCCTATTCAAATCATTCCTGGGTAACTATTGCATACATAAAACACCCTATTGTATATTGGGTTAGTAAACACTGGTCTTGAGACCTAGTGAGTGTTTTGTTTGGTAAATTGGAAGAATATACTTTTAGATCGCACCTCGTTGTTTAAGTCTCTGATTGAATACATCTTTATACTATATATACAGTATAGCCTAGTTATGATAAGGCACAATTTGGATTATAAACACAAGGTAATAAGACCAAATCCAAATAAATAAATAGTGTGTGACATTTCGTAACAGCATTGTTACCATCTTCAGACAAAAGTACTGAATATACATGTACTGAACGCTGTTACCAAAAAGTCACACTATTTATTTATTTGGATTTGGTCTTATTACCTTGTGTTTTTATAACCTAGTTAATTTGACACTCTATAATTTGATATTTGTACTAGTGTCCAATGCAGGATTAGATCACTGGTCATGGCTGTCAAAAATTAATGGTGTATTCCACTCGTCCACCAACTATCCTAAAAAAAGTATCCATGTGGGATCGAATCCCACATAGGATGCTTGTACTAATTCGACCTTGTACTAATTACGCCTTTGCCGGTCCCAAGCCTGGATGAAAAAGGAGGAGGGGGAGCAGTAAAAAGCTCACTAAAAAACCTGGGCTCAGCTGGCCTGGCTAATAGTACCCTGTATGGGCTCCTAATCCAGGGATACAAGATGAGTAGCGTTTGTACTCCATGTTAGGAACGGCTGCACATGGCGTCTGTTCCTCATGTCAGAGGCGGCCATTTCATATTGGGGCTAAGTCGGCCTGCCACTGAGTAGTGCTCCCAGTCTTAATGACAAAGGCAGACGCATTCTACTTCACCCAGTCATGATGGTTGTCAAGTCTCAAGCTCTACAAGCTTGATACCCTAATATGATTGAGTGGAGATAAGAAAGAAGAAGAAGACTAATTCGACCACATTTTCATGTCCCGACCTGCAGCCTATCAAATAACGAACATACACTAACAATAATTCAACAGATTTTTGACAATTAAATTTTGACACATAATTCTTGGTTTAAATATATTTCTGAAAATACAATACTTTGGCATGGCGGACACAACAGCCATAGTTAGTGTATATTTGAAAGTCTTAAAATGTACCGTAAAAATGGTGGCAACGAAACCCCAACTTTAGCTGCTGATAAATTACTGATGTAAACAAATTCTTATAGAGCCTTTTTCTTTTAGCCTTTTCTTTATTTTTGAAAATTAATCATTATTTTTTATCATTGCATTTAGGTCAGAGATCAGCAACTCTGTAACAACGCTGTTACCGTAACATCACACACTATTAATTTATCCAGATTTGGTCTTATTACCTTGTAGTTCTAATCTATAATCCAAATTGTGCCTTATTATATGTGTGTTTTAAAAAGAGTTTGTTCTACTGTATTATAATGTTTTGGTAGTTGATGGACAAGAGCACCTAATTTACCGGTCCCAAGCAAAAAGGAGGAGGGAGAGCAGTAACAAGCTCACTAAAAAACCTGGGCTCAGCTGGCCCGGCTGATAGTACCCTGTAAGGGCTACTAATCCAGGGATACAGGATGAGCAGCATTTGCACTCCATGTTAGGAGCGGCTGCACAATGGCGTCTGTTCCTCATGTGCAGAGGCAGCCATTTCTTTTGGAGCTAAGTCGGCCTGCCACTGAGTAGTGCTCCCAGTCTTAATGACAAAGGCAGACGCATTCTACTTCACCCAGTCACGATGGTTGTCAAACAAGCTTGATACCCTAATATGATTGAGTGGAGATTGGAAAGAAGACCAATTCTCCATCTGTGAGATAAAGATGACCATATTGATAGAACAACATAATTAGGATCATGTACAATTTGGATGATAGCCCAATACCCCAACATAATAAGACCAAATCTAAATAAAATAAATAGAATGTAACATTTCGGTAACAAAGCTGTTACCGAAACTTCACACACTATTTATTTGGATTTGGTCTTATTACCTTGTGTTTATAATCTCTAATCCAAATTGTGCTTTATCAAATCCAAAATTGGTAAATCTTGTGTGACCTTTTAGTAACACAATTTTAGCTTCATCAGTCAAAATCAATTAGGACTAAAACACTTTTCTATTGTCCCATCGTATAATTATACAAGGTCATGGAGAATAAATTCATAGATCAAATTCACAATCTTGGTAGGGTTGGAATATAGGTCCTGTCTTGAGGCATCCATACATTCCAAGAGTTGGTCTGGTGAGGCTTTTTTGGTCCTGCAGATGGTACATTGTGGGAAGGTCTTTACACCATCCTGGAAGAGGATCAGTCTTATATGGCTGCCAGTTTTGAGCCTGGAGATATAGATTTCTGCCTGTCGGTTCATCCCACATTCCAGAATAGCTCCAGGCTTTTGGTTCATATACCAATGATGGGATGTTAACTATAGAAAACTGTTTATTATTTTCAAGCATGAGGATGACAAGGCAGTTTATTTTGTCCTCAAATTATTTAAAACTATTTTAAGAGAAGAATTTTTAGCCAACTCTGGTGTCCAATTAGTCACTCATCCGCCATATTCACCAGACTTGGTACCTTGTGACTTTTTTTTAATTCCCAAAATTCAAGTTATTGTTGAAAGGGATAAAATTTGACACTGATGATGAAGCACTGCAAGCCTTTATCAATGTCGTAAATTCCATCCCCGAAGATGACTGGTGTAAGTGCTTCGATAATTGGTTTTCACGGATGAAATCTTACATAGGTGCTAAGGGTGAATACTTTGAGAAAATTTGAATGTTGCAGCTTTAATAAAAATAAGTGATTGCAAAAACTTTTGGAGTGACCCTTGTATATACACTAGGACCTCTATGAGAGGACACTTGCGCTAGAGGACACCTCTCTATAAAGGACAGTTTTCACAAGGTAATAAGACCAAATCCAAATAAATAAATTGTGTGTGACGTTTCGGTAGCAGCATTGTTACCATCTTCAGACAAAAGTACTGAAGATGGTTACAACGCTGCTACCGAAACGTCACACACTATTTATTTATTTGGATTTGGTCTTATTGTGTTTACAATCTATAATCCAAATTGTGCCTTATCAAGACAGTTTTCATTTGTTAAATTACCATTTTTACTATTTAGCAACTCTTATAAGAAGATACCTCTCCCTAAAGGACACTTTGGCTCTGTAATTAGGTGTTGTCCTTTACAAGGAGTTTGTTTTACTCTATATCCAACAGTCTTGCCAAACTATTTGCCAATGCTTGTAAAAATGTTCACAAAACAAAAGGACAGTGAGCGAGTGGTAAGATTTTTTTATTTAGACATTTAAAATAATTTTATTGACATCTTGTCAATACAGTAGAACCTCCCTTCAGCGGACACCTCTCCAGTTTTCATTTGCAAAATTACTGTTGAGGGTTCAGGCAAGAATCCTCAAGCGCCTAGCGGCGCCAGTGTGGCGGCGGGAACCGGCCGAGACTGGATCCCGCCAGTTTGTTTTGGTGTCGGCTGGGGGCGGAGGACTAACTCCGCGTCTAGCTGTGTGTGGTATTCCCTTTATGTTCCGGCACTGGTTATAAATAAAATCGGTACCAAGGGAGCTCCGACGACTCAGAGTGGATTATTGACAAAACAACGGGCACAACACAACATGGTGGCAGCGCCGGGATCGTGAAGAACCCAAGTAAGTGCCTTTTTAATTAATTCCACTCTTGTTCAACCAAACCTGATATGGAATCAAATTCCTTTCTTCCGCCTCCTAACTTCAGTTTCGACGCCAAGGATTGGCCAAGCTGGAAACAGCGATTTTCTCGATACAGACTTCTCTCCAACTTGAACGCCAAGGAACAAGAATATCAGATCACAGCATTGATATATCTTATGGGGGAGAGGGCTGAGGAAATCCACTCTGCGTTCAATCTCTCAGAAGATGACGCAAAGAACCTCGACAAAGTCATTGAAGCGTTCGACAACCACTTTATTGGCAAACGCAACGTGGTGTATGAACGGGCTTTGTTCGGATTAAGGAGTCAACGGCCGGAAGAAACCATTGAGGAATTTGTAACAGTTTTGCACAGAATATCTGAGCACTGCGAATACGCTAATCTGCGCGAGGAGCTTATTCGTGATCGTATAGTGCTTGGAGTAAAAGACAGGAAGTTGTCGGAGAAACTGATGCTAAACGAAAACCTGACCTTGGCCAAAGCAGTCGATATCGCCCGTCAGTGGGAAGCTGTAATGCGTGAACAACAGGATCTTAACCCTTCTACATCGCAAGTCGACACAACGCGGAAAGTGGCCAAGCAGAAGCCTAAAGCATCAGGTCATGGCAAGGACAATGGCAGATCAACGTCTAGACAAACAGACAGTGCCAAGGAAACAGACGAAGGAAAAAAATTTCCAACTTGCTTTAACTGTGGGACTACCAAACATCATTATCGTTACAGAGATAAGTGCCCCGCTAAGGACAAAGTCTGTGGAAAGTGCGGGAAAAAGGGCCATTACACTAATCTCTGTCGAAGAAAAAACAATGAGGTGAACGCCATATCCTCGGAGGAAACCCCAGCGCGGGAGAAGGTCTCATATGTATATGCTGTCCGCGAGCCTACGCTGGGAAGCAGAAAGAGCAGGTGGAAGTCAACAGTAAGAGTCAACGGCACTGCAATCCACTTCAAGTTGGATCCGGGCTCGGATGTGACACTGATACCATTTTCTCTGTACAAGCGGTATTTCAGCAACGTCCAACTGACGCCTACCGACGGTCAACTGATGGCGGCCGCGAACCAAAGATTGGAGAATGCTGGGACCTTCGTGGCGAAGCTCCGAGCTAACACACGTGAAATGAAGGAAACCGTGTACGTGGTCCACCATTTGGAGCAACCTCTTCTGGGTGTCGGAGCCTGTGAAGACCTCCAACTCGTCAAACGAATTGATCTTGTCATCAACGGAACAACGGATGTCAATCCTGAACGAGAGTTCCCTAAGCTATTTGAAGGACTGGGGCTTCTTGAACAGCCCTATCACATCAAGTTGAAGGAAGGTGCCAAGCCCTTCTCCATACCAGTCCCAAGATGAGTACCTCTTCCGCTCATGCCGAAGTTAAAAGAGCAACTAGATGCCATGGTGGCTCAGGAAGTCATCGAACCAGTTGATGAGCCAACGGAGTGGTGCGCACGGATCGTCCTAGCTGGAAAGCCAAACGGGAAAATCAGGATCTGTGTAGACTTGTCCCGGCTTAACCTGAGTGTGGAACGTGAGCTTCACCCGCTTCCTGTCCTTGAACATGAACTAGCTCAACTCAACTGGGCCAAAATCTTTTCCAGGCTGGATGCTAACAGCGGATTTTGGCAGATTAAACTCTCTGAAGAAAGCCAAACGCTGACGACTTTCATTACGCCCTTTGGCAGATATAAATTCAAAAGGCTTCCCTTTGGGATCTCTAGCGCTCCAGAACACTTCCAGAAACGCATGTCTGCTATCCTACGCGGAGTCAATGGGGTAATCTGTCACATGGATGACATCCTCATTTTCGCAAAGAGAAAGGAAGAGCATGACGAGACACTACGCGAAGTTTTGAGACGCCTAAAGAACTCAGGAATTACGCTTAACAAAGAAAAGTGCCAGTTCGGTGTAAGCAACGTCATATTCCTGGGACATTACATCGACGAACACGGTATCAAGGCGAACGAAAAGAAAGTCAAAGCCATCGCCGAGATGAAACCGCCAACTGACGTGCACGGGGTGCAACGTTTTATGGGCATGGTCAATTTCTTAGGCCGCTCTGTTCCAAACTTAACGGAAATCACAAAGCCACTAAACGACCTAAGAAAGAAAGATGTTAGTTTCATCTGGGGCTCACCACAGAAAAATCGTTCGAGAAAGTCAAAGACGTTCTGGCCAGTGACCGAGTTCTGGCAAGCTTTGACATCTCTAAGAAGACCATGGTCTCAGCTGATGCATCATCGTATGGCCTGGGAGCTGTCCTCAAGCAAGAGCATGACGCCAACGAGTGGCGCCCAGTGGCCTTTGCATCATGGACGCTGACGAAGACGGAACAGGGATACGCTCAAATAGAGAAGGAAGCCCTTGCAATCACATGGGCGTGTGAGCGCTTCAAGGACTTTGTGGTTGGAAAAACCTTCCTCATCGAAACAGATCACAAACCTTTAGTCCCCATCTTCACCACTAAAGATCTGAACGATCTAACGCCAAGGCTTCAATGGTACCGTATGAGGATGCTTCAGTTCTCGTTTCTTATCTTTCATACACCGGGGAAGGACCTAATCACCGCTGATGCCCTTTCAAGACAACCACTTCCAGGTCATCTTCCCGAAGATGAAGAGCTCCAGGAAGAAGTTGAACATTTTGTGCGTAGCATCGTCCTGCATCAATCCACGACAGACGACCGACTTGCCAAAATAGCCCTCAACCAGAAGCTGGAGCCTACCCTTCAAAATGTGGCATTTTATTCCAAAACCGGTTGGCCCGCCAAATGTCAGCTCTCTCCCTTAGAACGCTCGTTCTACGATGTTCGCGACGAGATAGGGGAAGAGAACGGCTTACTAATGAGAGGACTGCGAGTGATCATCCCCTCTACCATGCGAAAAGATGTTTTGAACCGCATCCACGCAGGTCATCAAGGAATAAAAAAATGTCGAGCAAGAGCAAAGGATCATGTTTGGTGGCCAGGAATAGGTCAAGAAATCCAGGATATGGTAAAAACCTGTGAGAAATGCATAGAGAATCAACCTCTAAAGCACGAAACACTCATCCCCAACGACTTTCCGGAAAGACCGTGGCAAAAGATCGGGATGGATCTCTTCCATTACGAAGGAAGTGAGTATTTAGTCGTCGTAGACTACTTTTCTCGATTTATCGAGGTCGTACGACTTACTAAACTTTCCTCGGAAGCTGTGGTAGATCACTGCAAAGCTATCTTTGCTCGTCATGGCATCCCTGAATTGTAATCAGTGATAAAGGACCACAATTTCGCCCATCAACAACTTCAGCTTTTACGAAGTTTGCCTCTGAAGTTGGGTTTCGACACATCACTTCCAGCCCAAAGCATCCACAATCAAATGGTCAAGCAGAGGCTGCTGTCAAAATTGTGAAAAACCTGATGAAAAAGAATAAAGATCCGGTCCTAGCACTCATGGAGGCAACATTAGATAATCCTTATTAAAATACAAATTTATTGCTGAAAATACTGTAGCGAAGTATTTATTATATTATAACAGAGTATCATTTTTTTATGTTTATATTTTGCTACTCTGTAAACTTTCTTCACTCCTTTTTTTTATATCATTCATAGTTTGTTCTCGCCTTAAATAAAATTGAGTGACATCCCGAAGTTTGTCTTTCCTAATTTTCCATGTGGCAATACAATACTTTGGCAAGTGGCACACAGTGACCATAGTTAGCGTATGAGCCCCTTGCTTTAAAATGTTTTAATGCGTCTCAAAAATAGGCACCAACGATCGCGAGCGATTAGGTTACTCGACAATTTAGGCCTAACTTAAGTGGCCACTAATCACGTGGAAACAATTTGTCTTAAACAGGAAAATAAATTCTCTACCTTTTCTTTATTTTCTAAATTTATTCGTTTTCTTTCCACAATTCACATTTAAATTTAATAATTGATGTTTAAATAAAGGTCAAAATTGAAAATAAATAGTTCTTGCAACATCAAACAATCAACTTACCCTTTTAATGCTGTGTTTTCTCAACTTCTTGAAATAGAGGAGAGCTTCAGATCCTGAACTCTTTAAAAATAGAATCTTCAAGTGATGGCTTAGCATCAACATTGATATTCACTTTGTAATTCATTTTCTTCAGCTCATAGGAAGAATACCTTCTTAGGTCTATTGAAGTCTATAAAAACAGAATGGAAGAGAGAGGAAATATAAATGATATTTATAGATATGCTTTTGATTATATCTAAAAAAAGTAGGTTTTTTCCACTTTTAATTCTAAGAATAATATCATACAATCAAGTAAAAAAGCCTGACACGGCGGTGGAATCCTAAAGTCATTCGTGGAGCATGTAGTTCACATCACCCTTTGCCTCAAGTTCTGCTCAGCAATCTTCAGTTTGTCTTTTCTAAACTACATAGTATCTCCAACAAAATGTCAAGTAGAAAATCATGAAAGACAAATTTCAGTATTTCAGAGCAATTTACCGCTGTGTCAAGCCGAATTTATTCTCTAAGTAGACGATATGTGACAGCAAAGCCGCTCCCCATGCCGCAAGAAAAAGGACGCAAAACTACTAGTGACAAACTTCCTAGGCTCAGAGTGAATTCTCAACAGAGGCACGTGTTAGTAGCAGCAAGATTCGCAAGCTTTAGGTCATAGCTCCCATAGTGTGGAGCCCACTTCTGTGACCTCCACAAAGCTCACCCACAGTACCTCATAGAAAACTGGTGGAAAATGGTGAAGCTGCCTCGACAAGAACGAAGTGGACGTCGAGCATTCATCATTGTCAAACCAACCCATCCCTTCTCCTTTATTTTATTAGTTATTTTTAATATATACTAGACGGTGACACGGGCTTCGCCCCGAGATTGACCCGTGTGCCCGAGTGATATATATTTAGATAAGATTTTTTTAAATAATTGTTTGTTATTAGCATTATCTATTTGTTTGCATCAGCATAATTTAATCTAATCTTTGATAGAGGGCGCTGTTCGTGAGGTAAGTAGAATAATTTGAATATATAGTTTTAATAATTGATTTATATATTTTTTAAAATAGCCTATCGTCTTCCCCGTATTTTTTTACCTATGTATGGAAATTTTGGTTTGAATTAGTGAACTACTGCGAATTTGTATACCGGACATACAAACAAACAAACATACAAACATTGATTTTTATATATTTATATAATTAAAATAAAAACATAAAGCCTCCAGGGAAAAGATTCTTTTAAAAATATTTTTATTTAAAAATATCTCGAGCTTTCGGGAGAAACTATTTTACATCCTTAATACGCCAATAAAATAATATTTAAACTTAAATAAAGTTCTTTAAAATACAATATAACGCGGCTGATGATTGTAAAACGAAAATTGAAATTATACCGCGAATGTTTCTTTTATAAAAATCGAAATTTATTTTCAAAGAGAAATAGCGACATTTCTAACTTTGAGGATGAGGTATGGAAATGTGAAACATGAAGAGTAATGGCGAACGGAAAAATAAAAAGTGTCCAGGGGCGGGAATCGAACCCACACCCTTCTGCTTACCGGGCAGGTGCCTTGTCCACTCGGCCACCCTGGACGTATTTTTCCGTTCGTAACTAATACTTAAAGTAGCATTTAAAATACAATATAACGCGGCTGATGATTGTAAAACGAAAATTGATATTATACCGCGAATGTTTCTTTTATAAAAATCGAAATTTATTTTCAAAGAGAAATAGCGACATTTCTAACTTTGAGGATGAGGTATGGAAAGGTGAAACATGAAGAGTAATGGCGAACGGAACAAAGTGGACAAGGCACCTGCCCGGTAAGCAGAAGGGTGTGGGCTCGATTCCCGCCCCTGGACACTTTTTATTTTTCCGTTCGCCATTACTCTTCATGTTTCACCTTTCCATACCTCATCCTCAAAGTTAGAAATGTCGCTATTTCTCTTTGAAAATAAATTTCGATTTTTATAAAAGAAACATTCGCGGTATAATTTCAATTTTCGTTTTACAATCATCAGCCGCGTTATATTGTATTTTAAATGTTACTTTAAGTATCAGTTACGAACGGAAAAATACGTCCAGGGTTGCCGAGTGGACAAGGCACCTGCCCGGTAAGCAGAAGGGTGTGGGTTCGATTCCCGCCCCTGGACACTTTTTATTTTTCCGTTCGCCATTACTCTTCATGTTTCACCTTTCCATACCTCATCCTCAAAGTTAGAAATGTCGCTATTTCTCTTTGAAAATAAATTTCGATTTTTATAAAAGAAACATTCGCGGTATAATTTCAATTTTCGTTTTACAATCATCAGCCGCGTTATATTGTATTTTAAATGTTACTTTAAGTATTAGTTACGAACGGAAAAATACGTCAATGGTTGCCGAGTGGACAAGGCACCTGCCCGGTAAGCAGAAGGGTGTGGGTTCGATTCCCGCCCCTGGACACTTTTTATTTTTCCGTTCGCCATTACTCTTCATGTTTCACCTTTCCATACCTCATCCTCAAAGTTAGAAATGTCGCTATTTCTCTTTGAAAATAAATTTCGATTTTTATAAAAGAAACATTCGCGGTATAGTTTCAATTTTCGTTTTACAATCATCAGCCGTGTTATATTGTATTTTAAATGTTACTTTAAGTATTAGTTACGAACGGAAAAATACGTCCAGGGTTGCCGAGTGGACAAGGCACCTGCCCGTTAAGCAGAAGGGTGTGGGTTCGATTCCCGCCCCTGGACACTTTTTATTTTTCCGTTCGCCATTACTCTTCATGTTTCACCTTTCCATACCTCATCCTCAAAGTTAGAAATGTCGCTATTTATCTTTGAAAATAAATTTCGATTTATATAAAAGAAACATTCGCGGTATAATTTCAATTTTCGTTTTACAATCATTAGCCGCGTTATATTGTATTTTAAATGTTACTTTAAGTATTAGTTACGAACAGAAAAAAAAAAATACGTCCAGGGTTGCCGAGTGGACAAGGCACCTGCCCGGTAAGCAGAAGGGTGTGGGTTCGATTCCCGCCCCTGGACACTTTTATTTTTCCGTTCGCCATTACTCTTCATGTTTCACCTTTCCATTCCTCATCCTCAAAGTTAGAAATGTCGCTATTTCTCTTTGAAAATAAATTTCGATTTTTATAAAAGAAACATTCGCAGTATAATTTCAATTTTCGTTTTACAATCATCAGCCGCGTTATATTGTATTTTAAATGTTACTTTAAGTATTAGTTACGAACGGAAAAATACGTCCAGGGTGCCGAGTGGACAAGGCACCTGCCCGGTAAGCAGAAGGGTGTGGGTTCGATTCCCGCCCCTGGACACTTTTTATTTTTCCGTTCGCCATTACTCTTCATGTTTCACCTTTCTATACCTCATCCTCAAAGTTAGAAATGTCGCTATTTCTCTTTGAAAATAAATTTCGATTTTTATAAAAGAAACATTCGCGGTATAATTTCAATTTTCGTTTTACAATCATTAGCCGCGTTATATTGTATTTAAATGTTACTTTAAGTATTAGTTACGAACGGAAAAATACGTCCAGGGTTGCCGAGTGGACAAGGCACCTGCCCGGTAAGCAGAAGGGTGTGGGTTCGATTCCCGCCCCTGGACACTTTTTATTTTTCCGTTCGCCATTACTCTTCATGTTTCACCTTTCCATACCTCATGCTCAAAGTTAGAAATGTCGCTATTTCTCTTTGAAAATAAATTTCGATTTTTATAAAAGAAACATTCGCGGTATAATTTCAATTTTCGTTTTACAATCATCAGCCGCGTTATATTGTATTTTAAATGTTACTTTAAGTATCAGTTACGAACGGAAAAATACGTCCAGGGTTGCCGAGTGGACAAGGCACCTGCCCGGTAAGCAGAAGGGTGTGGGTTCGATTCCCGCCCCTGGACACTTTTTATTTTTCCGTTCGCCATTACTCTTCATGTTTCACCTTTCCATACCTCATCCTCAAAGTTAGAAATGTCGCTATTTCTCTTTGAAAATAAATTTCGATTTTTATAAAAGAAACATTCGCGGTATAGTTTCAATTTTCGTTTTACAATCATCAGCCGTGTTATATTGTATTTTAAATGTTACTTTAAGTATTAGTTACGAACGGAAAAATACGTCCAGGGTTGCCGAGTGGACAAGGCACCTGCCCGTTAAGCAGAAGGGTGTGGGTTCGATTCCCGCCCCTGGACACTTTTTATTTTTCCGTTCGCCATTACTCTTCATGTTTCACCTTTCCATACCTCATCCTCAAAGTTAGAAATGTCGCTATTTCTCTTTGAAAATAAATTTCGATTTTTATAAAAGAAACATTCGCGGTATAGTTTCAATTTTCGTTTTACAATCATTAGCCGCGTTATATTGTATTTTAAATGTTACTTTAAGTATTAGTTACGAACAGAAAAAAAAAAATACGTCCAGGGTTGCCGAGTGGACAAGGCACCTGCCCGGTAAGCAGAAGGGTGTGGGTTCGATTCCCGCCCCTGGACACTTTTATTTTTCCGTTCGCCATTACTCTTCATGTTTCACCTTTCCATTCCTCATCCTCAAAGTTAGAAATGTCGCTATTTCTCTTTGAAAATAAATTTCGATTTTTATAAAAGAAACATTCGCAGTATAATTTCAATTTTCGTTTTACAATCATCAGCCGCGTTATATTGTATTTTAAATGTTACTTTAAGTATTAGTTACGAACGGAAAAATACGTCCAGGGTGCCGAGTGGACAAGGCACCTGCCCGGTAAGCAGAAGGGTGTGGGTTCGATTCCCGCCCCTGGACACTTTTTATTTTTCCGTTCGCCATTACTCTTCATGTTTCACCTTTCTATACCTCATCCTCAAAGTTAGAAATGTCGCTATTTATCTTTGAAAATAAATTTCGATTTATATAAAAGAAACATTCGCGGTATAATTTCAATTTTCGTTTTACAATCATTAGCCGCGTTATATTGTATTTTAAATGTTACTTTAAGTATTAGTTACGAACAGAAAAAAAAAATACGTCCAGGGTTGCCGAGTGGACAAGGCACCTGCCCGGTAAGCAGAAGGGTGTGGGTTCGATTCCCGCCCCTGGACACTTTTATTTTTCCGTTCGCCATTACTCTTCATGTTTCACCTTTCCATTCCTCATCCTCAAAGTTAGAAATGTCGCTATTTATCTTTGAAAATAAATTTCGATTTATATAAAAGAAACATTCGCGGTATAATTTCAATTTTCGTTTTACAATCATTAGCCGCGTTATATTGTATTTTAAATGTTACTTTAAGTATTAGTTACGAACGGAAAAATACGTCCAGGGTTGCCGAGTGGACAAGGCACCTGCCCGTTAAGCAGAAGGGTGTGGGTTCGATTCCCGCCCCTGGACACTTTTTATTTTTCCGTTCGCCATTACTCTTCATGTTTCACCTTTCCATACCTCATCCTCAAAGTTAGAAATGTCGCTATTTATCTTTGAAAATAAATTTCGATTTATATAAAAGAAACATTCGCGGTATAATTTCAATTTTCGTTTTACAATCATTAGCCGCGTTATATTGTATTTTAAATGTTACTTTAAGTATTAGTTACGAACAGAAAAAAAAAAATACGTCCAGGGTTGCCGAGTGGACAAGGCACCTGCCCGGTAAGCAGAAGGGTGTGGGTTCGATTCCCGCCCCTGGACACTTTTATTTTTCCGTTCGCCATTACTCTTCATGTTTCACCTTTCCATTCCTCATCCTCAAAGTTAGAAATGTCGCTATTTCTCTTTGAAAATAAATTTCGATTTTTATAAAAGAAACATTCGCAGTATAATTTCAATTTTCGTTTTACAATCATCAGCCGCGTTATATTGTATTTTAAATGTTACTTTAAGTATTAGTTACGAACGGAAAAATACGTCCAGGGTGCCGAGTGGACAAGGCACCTGCCCGGTAAGCAGAAGGGTGTGGGTTCGATTCCCGCCCCTGGACACTTTTTATTTTTCCGTTCGCCATTACTCTTCATGTTTCACCTTTCTATACCTCATCCTCAAAGTTAGAAATGTCGCTATTTCTCTTTGAAAATAAATTTCGATTTTTATAAAAGAAACATTCGCGGTATAATTTCAATTTTCGTTTTACAATCATTAGCCGCGTTATATTGTATTTAAATGTTACTTTAAGTATTAGTTACGAACGGAAAAATACGTCCAGGGTTGCCGAGTGGACAAGGCACCTGCCCGGTAAGCAGAAGGGTGTGGGTTCGATTCCCGCCCCTGGACACTTTTTATTTTTCCGTTCGCCATTACTCTTCATGTTTCACCTTTCCATACCTCATGCTCAAAGTTAGAAATGTCGCTATTTCTCTTTGAAAATAAATTTCGATTTTTATAAAAGAAACATTCGCGGTATAATTTCAATTTTCGTTTTACAATCATCAGCCGCGTTATATTGTATTTTAAATGTTACTTTAAGTATCAGTTACGAACGGAAAAATACGTCCAGGGTTGCCGAGTGGACAAGGCACCTGCCCGGTAAGCAGAAGGGTGTGGGTTCGATTCCCGCCCCTGGACACTTTTTATTTTTCCGTTCGCCATTACTCTTCATGTTTCACCTTTCCATACCTCATCCTCAAAGTTAGAAATGTCGCTATTTCTCTTTGAAAATAAATTTCGATTTTTATAAAAGAAACATTCGCGGTATAGTTTCAATTTTCGTTTTACAATCATCAGCCGTGTTATATTGTATTTTAAATGTTACTTTAAGTATTAGTTACGAACGGAAAAATACGTCCAGGGTTGCCGAGTGGACAAGGCACCTGCCCGTTAAGCAGAAGGGTGTGGGTTCGATTCCCGCCCCTGGACACTTTTTATTTTTCCGTTCGCCATTACTCTTCATGTTTCACCTTTCCATACCTCATCCTCAAAGTTAGAAATGTCGCTATTTCTCTTTGAAAATAAATTTCGATTTTTATAAAAGAAACATTCGCGGTATAGTTTCAATTTTCGTTTTACAATCATTAGCCGCGTTATATTGTATTTTAAATGTTACTTTAAGTATTAGTTACGAACAGAAAAAAAAAATACGTCCAGGGTTGCCGAGTGGACAAGGCACCTGCCCGGTAAGCAGAAGGGTGTGGGTTCGATTCCCGCCCCTGGACACTTTTATTTTTCCGTTCGCCATTACTCTTCATGTTTCACCTTTCCATTCCTCATCCTCAAAGTTAGAAATGTCGCTATTTCTCTTTGAAAATAAATTTCGATTTTTATAAAAGAAACATTCGCAGTATAATTTCAATTTTCGTTTTACAATCATCAGCCGCGTTATATTGTATTTTAAATGTTACTTTAAGTATTAGTTACGAACGGAAAAATACGTCCAGGGTGCCGAGTGGACAAGGCACCTGCCCGGTAAGCAGAAGGGTGTGGGTTCGATTCCCGCCCCTGGACACTTTTTATTTTTCCGTTCGCCATTACTCTTCATGTTTCACCTTTCTATACCTCATCCTCAAAGTTAGAAATGTCGCTATTTATCTTTGAAAATAAATTTCGATTTATATAAAAGAAACATTCGCGGTATAATTTCAATTTTCGTTTTACAATCATTAGCCGCGTTATATTGTATTTTAAATGTTACTTTAAGTATTAGTTACGAACAGAAAAAAAAAAATACGTCCAGGGTTGCCGAGTGGACAAGGCACCTGCCCGGTAAGCAGAAGGGTGTGGGTTCGATTCCCGCCCCTGGACACTTTTATTTTTCCGTTCGCCATTACTCTTCATGTTTCACCTTTCCATTCCTCATCCTCAAAGTTAGAAATGTCGCTATTTATCTTTGAAAATAAATTTCGATTTATATAAAAGAAACATTCGCGGTATAATTTCAATTTTCGTTTTACAATCATTAGCCGCGTTATATTGTATTTTAAATGTTACTTTAAGTATTAGTTACGAACGGAAAAATACGTCCAGGGTTGCCGAGTGGACAAGGCACCTGCCCGTTAAGCAGAAGGGTGTGGGTTCGATTCCCGCCCCTGGACACTTTTTATTTTTCCGTTCGCCATTACTCTTCATGTTTCACCTTTCCATACCTCATCCTCAAAGTTAGAAATGTCGCTATTTATCTTTGAAAATAAATTTCGATTTATATAAAAGAAACATTCGCGGTATAATTTCAATTTTCGTTTTACAATCATTAGCCGCGTTATATTGTATTTTAAATGTTACTTTAAGTATTAGTTACGAACAGAAAAAAAAAAAATACGTCCAGGGTTGCCGAGTGGACAAGGCACCTGCCCGGTAAGCAGAAGGGTGTGGGTTCGATTCCCGCCCCTGGACACTTTTATTTTTCCGTTCGCCATTACTCTTCATGTTTCACCTTTCCATTCCTCATCCTCAAAGTTAGAAATGTCGCTATTTCTCTTTGAAAATAAATTTCGATTTTTATAAAAGAAACATTCGCAGTATAATTTCAATTTTCGTTTTACAATCATCAGCCGCGTTATATTGTATTTTAAATGTTACTTTAAGTATTAGTTACGAACGGAAAAATACGTCCAGGGTGCCGAGTGGACAAGGCACCTGCCCGGTAAGCAGAAGGGTGTGGGTTCGATTCCCGCCCCTGGACACTTTTTATTTTTCCGTTCGCCATTACTCTTCATGTTTCACCTTTCTATACCTCATCCTCAAAGTTAGAAATGTCGCTATTTCTCTTTGAAAATAAATTTCGATTTTTATAAAAGAAACATTCGCGGTATAATTTCAATTTTCGTTTTACAATCATTAGCCGCGTTATATTGTATTTAAATGTTACTTTAAGTATTAGTTACGAACGGAAAAATACGTCCAGGGTTGCCGAGTGGACAAGGCACCTGCCCGGTAAGCAGAAGGGTGTGGGTTCGATTCCCGCCCCTGGACACTTTTTATTTTTCCGTTCGCCATTACTCTTCATGTTTCACCTTTCCATACCTCATGCTCAAAGTTAGAAATGTCGCTATTTCTCTTTGAAAATAAATTTCGATTTTTATAAAAGAAACATTCGCGGTATAATTTCAATTTTCGTTTTACAATCATCAGCCGCGTTATATTGTATTTTAAATGTTACTTTAAGTATCAGTTACGAACGGAAAAATACGTCCAGGGTTGCCGAGTGGACAAGGCACCTGCCCGGTAAGCAGAAGGGTGTGGGTTCGATTCCCGCCCCTGGACACTTTTTATTTTTCCGTTCGCCATTACTCTTCATGTTTCACCTTTCCATACCTCATCCTCAAAGTTAGAAATGTCGCTATTTCTCTTTGAAAATAAATTTCGATTTTTATAAAAGAAACATTCGCGGTATAATTTCAATTTTCGTTTTACAATCATCAGCCGCGTTATATTGTATTTTAAATGTTACTTTAAGTATTAGTTACGAACGGAAAAATACGTCAATGGTTGCCGAGTGGACAAGGCACCTGCCCGGTAAGCAGAAGGGTGTGGGTTCGATTCCCGCCCCTGGACACTTTTTATTTTTCCGTTCGCCATTACTCTTCATGTTTCACCTTTCCATACCTCATCCTCAAAGTTAGAAATGTCGCTATTTCTCTTTGAAAATAAATTTCGATTTTTATAAAAGAAACATTCGCGGTATAGTTTCAATTTTCGTTTTACAATCATCAGCCGTGTTATATTGTATTTTAAATGTTACTTTAAGTATTAGTTACGAACGGAAAAATACGTCCAGGGTTGCCGAGTGGACAAGGCACCTGCCCGTTAAGCAGAAGGGTGTGGGTTCGATTCCCGCCCCTGGACACTTTTTATTTTTCCGTTCGCCATTACTCTTCATGTTTCACCTTTCCATACCTCATCCTCAAAGTTAGAAATGTCGCTATTTCTCTTTGAAAATAAATTTCGATTTTTATAAAAGAAACATTCGCGGTATAGTTTCAATTTTCGTTTTACAATCATTAGCCGCGTTATATTGTATTTTAAATGTTACTTTAAGTATTAGTTACGAACAGAAAAAAAAAAATACGTCCAGGGTTGCCGAGTGGACAAGGCACCTGCCCGGTAAGCAGAAGGGTGTGGGTTCGATTCCCGCCCCTGGACACTTTTATTTTTCCGTTCGCCATTACTCTTCATGTTTCACCTTTCCATTCCTCATCCTCAAAGTTAGAAATGTCGCTATTTCTCTTTGAAAATAAATTTCGATTTTTATAAAAGAAACATTCGCAGTATAATTTCAATTTTCGTTTTACAATCATCAGCCGCGTTATATTGTATTTTAAATGTTACTTTAAGTATTAGTTACGAACGGAAAAATACGTCCAGGGTGCCGAGTGGACAAGGCACCTGCCCGGTAAGCAGAAGGGTGTGGGTTCGATTCCCGCCCCTGGACACTTTTTATTTTTCCGTTCGCCATTACTCTTCATGTTTCACCTTTCTATACCTCATCCTCAAAGTTAGAAATGTCGCTATTTATCTTTGAAAATAAATTTCGATTTATATAAAAGAAACATTCGCGGTATAATTTCAATTTTCGTTTTACAATCATTAGCCGCGTTATATTGTATTTTAAATGTTACTTTAAGTATTAGTTACGAACAGAAAAAAAAAAATACGTCCAGGGTTGCCGAGTGGACAAGGCACCTGCCCGGTAAGCAGAAGGGTGTGGGTTCGATTCCCGCCCCTGGACACTTTTATTTTTCCGTTCGCCATTACTCTTCATGTTTCACCTTTCCATTCCTCATCCTCAAAGTTAGAAATGTCGCTATTTCTCTTTGAAAATAAATTTCGATTTTTATAAAAGAAACATTCGCAGTATAATTTCAATTTTCGTTTTACAATCATCAGCCGCGTTATATTGTATTTTAAATGTTACTTTAAGTATTAGTTACGAACGGAAAAATACGTCCAGGGTGCCGAGTGGACAAGGCACCTGCCCGGTAAGCAGAAGGGTGTGGGTTCGATTCCCGCCCCTGGACACTTTTTATTTTTCCGTTCGCCATTACTCTTCATGTTTCACCTTTCTATACCTCATCCTCAAAGTTAGAAATGTCGCTATTTCTCTTTGAAAATAAATTTCGATTTTTATAAAAGAAACATTCGCGGTATAATTTCAATTTTCGTTTTACAATCATCAGCCGTGTTATATTGTATTTTAAATGTTACTTTAAGTATTAGTTACGAACGGAAAAATACGTCCAGGGTTGCCGAGTGGACAAGGCACCTGCCCGGTAAGCAGAAGGGTGTGGGTTCGATTCCCGCCCCTGGACACTTTTTATTTTTCCGTTCGCCATTACTCTTCATGTTTCACCTTTCCATACCTCATCCTCAAAGTTAGAAATGTCGCTATTTATCTTTGAAAATAAATTTCGATTTATATAAAAGAAACATTCGCGGTATAATTTCAATTTTCGTTTTACAATCATTAGCCGCGTTATATTGTATTTAAATGTTACTTTAAGTATTAGTTACGAACAGAAAAAAAAAATACGTCCAGGGTTGCTGAGTGGACAAGGCACCTGCCCGGTAAGCAGAAGGGTGTGGGTTCGATTCCCGCCCCTGGACACTTTTATTTTTCCGTTCGCCATTACTCTTCATGTTTCACCTTTCCATACCTCATCCTCAAAGTTAGAAATGTCGCTATTTCTCTTTGAAAATAAATTTCGATTTTTATAAAAGAAACATTCGCGGTATAATTTCAATTTTCGTTTTACAATCATCAGCCGCGTTATATTGTATTTAAATGTTACTTTAAGTATTAGTTACGAACAGAAAAAAAAAATACGTCCAGGGTTGCCGAGTGGACAAGGCACCTGCCCGGTAAGCAGAAGGGTGTGGGTTCGATTCCCGCCCCTGGACACTTTTATTTTTCCGTTCGCCATTACTCTTCATGTTTCACCTTTCCATACCTCATCCTCAAAGTTAGAAATGTCGCTATTTCTCTTTGAAAATAAATTTCGATTTTTATAAAAGAAACATTCGCGGTATAATTTCAATTTTCGTTTTACAATCATCAGCCGCGTTATATTGTATTTTAAATGTTACTTTTAGTATTAGTTACGAACGGAAAAATACGTCCAGGGTGCCGAGTGGACAAGGCACCTGCCCGTTAAGCAGAAGGGTGTGGGTTCGATTCCCGCCCCTGGACACTTTTTATTTTTCCGTTCGCCATTACTCTTCATGTTTCACCTTTCCATACCTCATCCTCAAAGTTAGAAATGTCGCTATTTCTCTTTGAAAATAAATTTCGATTTTTATAAAAGAAACATTCGCGGTATAATTTCAATTTTCGTTTTATAAAGTTCTTTAGTTGTTTACATTTGTTTTAAGGCATTATCAACGCGGGCTTCTGTTGCGCGCGCGTCACTTGGGAGTTATGGGCTGGGCTCAGGGAATATAATGTTATAAACTTCCGGAATATCTATTCTTCTGTTAATACTATTGTGCTTTCTGGATATGATGGATTCTATGATAAGTCTCTGTAGTCTATTGGGGATGTTGGAGTAATGGGTCTTTGGTTCTGATAGGGAGAAGGAATGGCCTGTTTCTCTTATATGTTGGTATACTAAAGATCTACTGTCTTGATTATCGATATTTCGTTTATGTTCTGATATTCTTATATTTAAATGTCTGCCAGTTTCGCCAACATATTTGGTTTTGCATTCATTGCATTCTATGGAATATATGGCATTCTTAATATTGGAAGGATAATCAATGGTATTGTTCTTTGTTATGGGGTTTCATAGTAACGAATTTTAATTATGTTTTAAGGCATAATGTAAAAAACTAAAGAACTTTATTTAAGTTTAAATATTATTTTATTGGCGTATTAAGGATGTAAAATAGTTTCTCCCGTAGAAGGGTAGAAGGGCTTACTTGCCCGAAAGCTCGAGATATTTTTAAATAAAAATATTTTAAAAAGAATCTTTTCCCTGGAGGGGCTTTATGTTTTTATTTTAATATTGATTCAAGGGATTATTTTATCGAATTTATATAAGATATATATTTATTTTCTCCCATTATAAAAATTTCCATTTTTTAGAATACTAATCAGCTATTTTTGTTTTAATATTTTTAATTAATTTTCTTTAATCAAAATAATATTTTGAATAATATTTTTTTTAAATTATAATTTTATTTTTTTATTTTAACAGTTGGAATATTTTAGAAAATTAAATTAATTTTTATTTAATCTGTTAAATAGAAAATTTGATGGAATTTTTTTGAGCTGTGCCTCTACCTGGAAGAACCATATTTCAGGTTTTTCAACCAAGAAAGGCGGTATTTTAACACTAACTTTGCATATTTCTGAGGTATCGCTAGGCTTATTTTCTGTTTCCATTTTACGTAAATTTAAATTCGACACAACAGCTTAGAGATAAAGTTAAAAATAAAAATATTGAGATAAAAGAATAAGGAAGATAATATAAAAACTTATCTTAGTCTTGAGATGATATCCCGATATCTTGGATGATGCTTCTTGTAATATATCAGCGTGAAATATTCTGTGAACATTTTTTGCTTCTGTAATTCTTAAGTTGTTATCATCATCGTTGTTGTTTTGAATATATATAATTCGCATTATTTGTTTGCTATCTTGGAAAGGGGAAATATTTATCAAAATTAGATTTCAGCAGCGCTTACCTGCAACTAGAGGTGGCAACGAGCACCCAGCCATTTTTAACTATCAACACACATAAGGGACTTTTCAGATTTAGGAGAATGCCTTTTGGGCTGGCTAATGCCCCTAGTTATTTCCAATCTGTGATGGATAGGGTTCTGGCTGGAATAGAGGGCGTTATTTGCTATATTGATGATGTCCTCATAGCTACAGTTTCAGTGGAGAAACACTTGGCTGTATTGAAAACTGTGTTTCTGCGTTTGGAAAAATACAACATTAAACTGAAGAAGGAAAAATGTAAATTTGTGCAAAGAGAAATCGAGTATTTGGGCCATCTTATCAAGGAAGATGGCATTCGACCTTTGGATCACAAGGTGCAAGCTTTACAGAAGGCCAAGAGTCCGACAAACATCTCTGAGTTGAGGTCATTTCTTGGATTGGTGAATTATTATGGAAAATTTATTCCAAATCTACCGGATCTATTGAGGCCTCTTCACGAGCTGCTTCATAAAAAGAATTGCTGGAGCTGGACCAAGGAGTGTGAAGAGGCTATTGAAAAGTGCAAGAGTAGCATTACTTCGGAAAGGGTTTTAGTTCCGTACGACACCACTTTGCCTTTGTTTTTGGCCACGGATGCATCCCAGATTGGAATTGGCGCGGTTCTGTCTCATGTCATCGGAGGCCAGGAAAGACCGATCATGTTTGCCTCCCGGACCCTATCAGGAGCCGAGCGCAACTATTATCAGATTGAGAGGGAAGCTCTCGCAATAATTTATGGAGTGACCAAATTCCATCAGTTTATCTATGGGAGACGTTTTACCCTGATAATGGACCATAAGCCGCTAGTGTCTATTTTAGGCCCAAAATCAGGAATTCCTACTTTATCAACTTCGAGATTACAGAGATGGGCGATAATTCTGTCTGCTTATACCTACGATATCAAGTTTTAAAAAACTCAAGATCATGGAAATGCAGATCTTCTGTCACGTCTTCCAGTTGAGAGTGGGGAAACTTCGAGACTGGATAACATTTATGCACTGTCCTACATGGAGGATTTGCCAATCACAGCTGAAGAAATTAGAATTGAAACTCAAAAGGATGAAGTGCTATCAATAGTGAAGTGCTATACCCAGCATGGCTGGCCTGAGAGGGTGCCAGACCACCTCAGACCTTACTTTCCGAGAAAGCTGGAGCTGACTGTGGATGGAGAGTGTCTATTGTGGGGGATGCGGGTCATTATTCCTTCCTCTCTCAGACCGAACTTGTTGAGTTGCTTACACGAGACCCATTCAGGAATGAGCAAAATGAAGTCTGTGGCAAGGTCTCATTTCTGGTGGCCAAATCTAGACAATGAGCTTGAGTTCCTGGTAAACAGGTGTAGAAACTGCAAACAGGTTCAAGATGGCCCAAATAGAGTGAAGTGGTAACCTTGGATTTGGGCAGTTAGACCCTGGCAGCGGATCCATATTGATTATGCAAACAAAGATAACATCAATTTGCTCATCGTCGTGGATAGTCATTCTAAGTGGATCGAGGCATTCCCATTGAGAGAAATAACCTCAGCAAAAACAATTGAGCAATTAAGACGACTTTTTTCTTCTTATGGTTTACCAGAAGAAATAGTGTCAGATAATGGCCCTCAGTTTACGGGTAGTGATATGAAAACTTTTTAAAAAAATAATGGAATAAAACAAACACTGATTCCTGCGTACCATCCTCAGAGCAATGGCCTGGCGGAGAGAGCTGTCAAGATGATAAAAATGGCATTAGACAAAAATAAAAGAAAACCTGGGGATACCATTCAGGACACGCTATCAAAAATTTTGCTGGCATATCGTAGCACCCCTCATGAAACAGCCAAGAAGGCTCCGTCAGAACTCTTTATTGAGCGTTCCCTTCGAACCCGACTATCAATTATACATCCAAATCTGAAATCAAGAGTAAAGGAGCAGCAGGCCAGGCAAATGAAATACGACCACGGATTTCAACAAGATGAGTTTGGAATAGATGACATGGTTTGGTGTCGAAACTTTAGAGGCGGGGATCGATGGATTCCAGGCAGAATAGTGTGGAGAAATGGATCCCGAGTCTATACAGTTTTAATACACGGACAGGTCAAAAGTTATCATAAAGATCAAATAAGGAAGAGGTGGGAGAATGGTGGAGATGAAGATCGACAATATGGACGCCAAAGAGAAGAAACTGATATCATCGTTCCTGAGGCTGATATGCCCAACAGAGGCAGAAGTGAATCGCCGCCTATAGAAACAGCCAGACAGCAGCGGGACTCTGGACTCGTGGACCAGAATGATGGAGGCATTTCAGGGGAGTCGTCTCGTTCACCGGATCCCGAAACCAGTAATGAAGGACCCATCCCAAGAAGAAACCCACCAAGAAATCGGAGACCTCCTTCAAGATATATTTGAATGTAGCGGGAAGATGGTGTAATATATCAGCGTGAAATATTCTGTGAACATTTTTTGCTTCTGTAATTCTTAAGTTGTTATCATCATTGTTGTTGTTTTGAATATATATAATTCGCATTATTTTCTTCTTTATTGCATTCATTTAATATAATATGTTTGTGTTTATTTTTTTATTAAATATTCAAATATATATAAATATATATATATATATAATAAAAATATGTAACAATAAAAGTTTTATTTCCTCATTTCACTAAAGTTATTGCACTTCTTTTCAAGCTTGAATCAATTTTTGCATTTTCGTATGCTTTTTCTTTTCAATCATGTCCGGCTCACCAATGTGGTGTGTCGATTTATTAGTCCAGCAATGGCCCAGAAAGTATTTCAAAGTTAGTGTTTTATTGGAATTACTTATTAGCTACATTTTTAGAGGGAGACAAAAAGGACAACACCCTGGAATGCACACTCTGGTCCTCTCTTGTTTCCACCGCTGTGCCGCCCTGGCGCAGCGGTCGTCATCTCCTGATTTATGGCGCCGCTTGTTTGTTTTTGTTGACGGCGCGGTGCGTCATCCAGCAGGCTGGAATGGAGTCTCTCAGCCCCCACAGTACTCCCCTTCCAGTGGCGAAGTCACGATTCGGTGCACTAAGTGGTTAATTACAATATATATATATATATATACATCATCAATATAGGAAAGAAAAAAAAGGAGAAATATAGTCTATTGCTCCTTAAATCTCACGGGTTTTTGATTATTCTCCCCGATCTTGTCCTAATCAGGTCTGGTGCTGATCCTGTTCCTTGGAATTCTGTGTACTTCTCCACATCTTGTGGGTCAGGATTCTGTTGGGATGAAGTAGAAGGCAGCGCTCCCGATACGATCGGTCTTGCTGCAGTAGGGTGTTCTGAAGTTAGATTGTCCGAATCTGCCAGTAAGTAAGCAGGTCGCAATCGGTCAATCGATATGGTCAAATTTCTTCCTTTCACTTTGAGTGTGAAATACTTGTCTGTTCTATCAAGGACTGGGAAGGGTCCCTCATATGGTGGTTCCAGAGATTTCCTCACTCTATCTGCCCTGACAAATACATGTGAACATGTTTTCAGATCTTTATGGACAAATACTTTAGTCTTCGAATGATGTTTTTCATTCAAGGGTTTGAGCAATTCCATTTGCTTTTGAAGCTGGTGAACAAATTCTTCTGCACGCAGGTGATGTTTAGAATAATCAAAGAATTCGCCAGGCAGTCTGATGGTTTTGCCATATACCATTTGAGACAAAGAATGGTTGTTATCTTTGTTGATAGCACACACACACACACACACACACAACACACACAGCACGCAAGCCTAGGAGAACTGTTGGCAGCGTTTCTGTCCACTTAATATTATTGTGGGCACGAATGGCAGTTTTGATGGTTCTGTGAAGCCTTTCGATCTTCCCATTACACTGAGGGTGGTACGCCGTGGAATGGCGAAGTTTGATACCACACAGCGTTGTTAAATCTTTGAAAAGCTGAGAAGTAAACTGCTTTTCTTGGTCTGATATTACTGTATGCGGTGCTCCAAATCTAACAATCCAGTTTTCATAGAACGCTCTCGCTACCGTTTCAGACTTCATATCTGGTAGCGGAACAACTTCCATCCAGCTGGTGTACCTGTCGATACAGGTCAGACAGTAGATGTTACCATTGGATGGAGGTAAAGGACCAATTAGATCGATGTGGACAACACTAAATCTTTCATCCACTTCTTGATATTTGCCTATTTCTGATTTCGTGTGTATCCACACCTTGCACTTTTGGTAGCTGACACAAGCTTGAGCCCATTTCCTAATGTCTTTATTCATATTGCGCCATATAAATCTTGACGTTAATTGTTTATTTGTGGCTTTGATGCCTGGGTGTGAGAGTTCGTGAAAGTTCCTAAAAACCATCATTCGGAATTTAATTGGAATGAATGGTCTAATATTATTGGTAGACACGTCACACCATAACAAATTGCCTGATTGTAGTGGGCATTGCTTGAATTTTAGAGAGGTATTCTTTGATATCAGGTTTTGTAGTTCTGAATCACCAGTTTGTTCTTTGGCGTTCTCTTCATAGTCGATAGTTGTGATAGCATCAACTCTGGACAGAGCATCGGCGACTATGTTGTCAGTACCTTTTATATACTTGATGTCAGTAGTGAATTGGGAGACGTATTGTAGATGTCTTAATTGTCTAGGAGAAGCTTTCTCATTTTTTTGTTTGAATGCGTAAATTAAAGGTTTGTGATCAGTCAAAATTGTAAATTCACGTGCCTCAAGCAGGTGCTTGAAGAATTTGATAGACAAATATATTGCAAGAAGTTCTCTATCATATGCACTATAATTACTTCGAGCAGGATTTAATTTTTAGAGAAAAATGCTATTGGTTTCCATGTATTATTGTCAAGCTGTTGGAGAACTGATCCAACTGCCCAATCTGAAGCATCTGTACAGAGTGAGATAGGCAGTTCAGTATCGGGGTAGGCTAACAGTGCTGTATTAGCTAGGGCTTGATTGCATTTTTCAAACTGAACTTCAGCTTCTTCAGTCCATTTTATTTCGCTTCTATCCTTTTTCTTGGCACCCCTCAAGTATTCATGAAGGATTGCCTGAGTCTCTGCGGCATTGTTCAAAAAGGTACGATAAAAGTTTAGCATTCCCAAAAATATGCATAATTCATGAACTGTTTTTGGTTTCTTATATTCTAGAATAGCTTTAACCTTTGTTGGGAGTGGTTTCACACCGTGAGAGGTAATTAGGTATCCTAGAAAATCAATTTCCTGTACTAGGAATATAGATTTAGAAAGATTGATTCTCAATCCATAGGAATTTAGTCTGCTGAATAAGGTTTCAAGGTGGCTATAATGCTCTTCCTCTGTTTTAGAGGCTACCAGTATATCATCTAAGTAGACAAATGCAAAGTCCAAGTTTCTTAAGACTTCATGCATGAATCTCTGAAAGGTAGCAGTAGCATTTCTAAGACCGAAACTCATTACATTAAATTCGAATAGCCCGAAAGGAGTAATGATGGCAGTCTTTGGTTTATCCTCTTCAGCAATTGGAATCTGATAGAATGCCTTGCATTAGGTATATTTTTGAGTACACACGAGTACCTTTTAAGATGTAGTGAAAATCGTCCAGTCTAGGGATTGGATAACGATCTGGAAGTGTAACTGCATTGAGTCTTCTATAATCACCACAAGGTCTCAGTGACTCATCCTTTTTTGAAACTAAATGTAGTGGACTCGCCCAAGGAGAATTTGAGGGTCTAATTATGCCATTATTCAACATATATTGAAATTCTGCCTTAGCAAGAGTTAATCTCTGTGAATCTAGGCGACGGGCTTTTGAGTGAATTGGCTGACCTCTTGTAGGAATATAATGCTAAACGCTATGTTTTGCTTCTACAAAATCTGATGGTGGCCTACATAGGTTAGGATATTTGGTTAGGATAGCGCTGACCTTGGATGATGAATTTAGAGTGCTAATATTTTCCATGTCTGAGATTGACTGAATGACGCCTCTTATGGAAAGATTAGTTATCCCATCAATTAGGCGTTTATTTTTTATATCAATAATCAATCCAAAGTTGTTCAAAAAGTCGGCTCCTATTATTGCTCTGTTAGTATTGGCGATTACAAAAGGCCATTGAAATTGACGTCAAAGTCAAAGTCCGATATCCAAATTTCTAACCTTTGTTCCATAGGTAACAATTTCTGTACCATTGGCTGCATATAATTTATAATCAGAGCTAGGCATCCTATTTTTATCCTTTGGAGGTATTATGGATATATCCGCACCACTGTCCACCAAAAAGCGCAATCCCGTGTTTTTGTCTGTCACAAATAATCGGAGATTGCGACAATCCTGAATGCCGGCGGAAGAGCTTGTCGCTACTCTGTCCGTCAGTTGGAGTTTTCCGACTCTTTCCAACTGCAGGAGGCCTGCATTTATTTTGCAAGCAATTAGATCCATAGCGAAAATGGTAATAGCAGTATTTCCCTTTTTGATCGAAGGATCTTTGAGAATTACTTCTCGGTCTTGACTGAGTCCTATTTTTGGATCGAGATCTAGATCTATCCAGTCTCAATTCGGACACCTGCCGTTCAAGATCTTCCAATTTGGCGATTAAGCGATCTGTTGATGAAGAAGGCACTTCCGCATCATATATTTCTTTGAAAGAGTTTATTTCATTTATTTTATCGAGCCATAAAGTTTTAATTAAATTGTCAGAGATATCTGTGGTAGCGAGGGATCTGAGCTTTTGTAATAACTGGCTCGGCCTCATGTCTCCGAGCTCTATAGCAGAAATTAACTTTTTAATTCTCAACCCTTCACTTTTTCTGAACAATTCAAGTAGTCGTGATTTACATTCAGGGAACTTGTTATCAACTTTGCTATTAATTATGTCCCAAATCTTTTCTATATATTTAGGTTCTAATTGGGAGATCAAATAATTAAATTTAGTGTCTTCCTGAATAATTCCACCTATTTTGAGCTGTGCCTCTACCTGGAAGAACCATATTTCAGGTTTTTCAACCAAGAAAGGCGGTATTTTAACACTAACTTTGCATATTTCTGAGGTATCTCTAGGCTTATTTTCTGTTTCCATTTTACGTAAATTTAAATTCGACACAACAGCTTAGAGATAAAGTTAAAAATAAAAATATTGAGATAAAAGAATAAGGTAAATAATATAAAAACTTTTCTTAGTCTTGAGATGATATCCCGATAACTTGGATGATGCTTCTTTTCAAGCTTGAATCAATTTTTGCATTTTCGTATGCTTTTTCTTTTCAATCACGTCCGGCTCACCAATGTGGTGTGTCGATTTATTAGTCCAGCAATGGCTCAGAAAGTATTTCAAAGTTAGTGTTTTATTGGAATTACTTATTAGCTACATTTTTAGAGGGAGACAAAAAGGACAACACCCTGGAATGCACACTCTGGTCCTCTCTTGTTTCCACCGCTGTGCCGCCCTGGCGCAGCGGTCGTCATCTCCTGATTTATGGCGCCGCTTGTTTGTTTTTGTTGACGGCGCGGTGCGTCATCCAGCAGGCTGGAATGGAGTCTCTCAGCCCCCACAATAGAAGGCAGCAGTAGAGGCAGACAGATGGGGAGAGGTTCTAAGAAAATCGTCTAAAAATGTAGTTTTTAAAATTTTAGTGGAAGAAAACTTCCGCCCCTCCAACTGAAGCACCAAAAAGATAAGTAACTTCTTATAATATTTTTTATTTCAACAGGTTAATTATATGTATATTTTCCCCATTTTATTCTCATTGCCTTTTTATTTTCTGTCTGACCATTCCAATAAAACAATAAATATTAAAAATTCGTTTTGAATCTCAACTTTGGCTCTGAGTCTTCAATTGGTTTAGAGTCAATTATTTTTAACCCCAGTGCGTGCAGAATATTTGCAAGTTATGTTTGTTTTTATATAGCAGGGTATATATATTGTGAACTCCCTGAGAACGAAAGAAGAGTCATTATGGAAGCGGGACAGAAGACATCAGAAATCCCGCGCTACAATATGAAAAGAGCATTGATGTCTGAACATGCTTTGCCCTATTTCGAAGAACAACTGCCTAACGAGCTCCATACTGACGCCAGCGGTTATGGAATCGGAGCTGTCCTCGTACAGATCAACGATGGGAAAGAGCGGCCAGTTGGTTATGCTTCAAGAACTTTATCAAAGATGGAGAAGAATTACTCAACAACGGAAAGAGAATGCTTGGCCGCAATATGGGCCATCAACAAATTTCGACCGTACCTTTTTGGTCGTGAGTTTGTCATCGTCACTGACCACCACGCTCTTTGCTGGTTATCTGACCTGAAGGACCCGATAGGAAGACTAGCGATATGATGATATACCTTTAATAACTGCTCTGATGTGCTTCGAGGCTGAATAAAGAAAATACTAAAAAATTGGTAAATTGTTGGTGGAAATGGAAGGATCTGGTGATAAATCTAAAGGATATAAACTGTTAAAAGGAACCTTGTACAAAAATAATTTCCGCCCCCTAGGAACAAGTAACTTCTAGTTATTCCCAAGCACCTACGCTTAGAGCTATTAAAAAGTTTACACGCGACGCTCTTACAGCAGGTAATCTTGGATTTTCGAAGACCTATGAGAGAGTTAAAAACAAATATTTCTGGCCAGGACTTCTCCGGGACATACGGAAGTATGTCGCTCATTGTAAAGAGTGCCAAAGAAAGAAACAATCAACTCAAAAGCCACCCGGACTACTTAAGGCCATACCTCCTGCAACCTCCCCTTTTCAGAGAGTTGGAATGGACCTCCTTGGAAGATTTCCCAAGTCTGATACTGGTAATAAATGGTTCATAGTCTGTACCAACTATTTAACCGATTCGCTATAACCAAGGCCTTACCCACAGGAGAGGCAAAGAAATTGCCAAGTTCTAGATGGAATATGTTGTCCTCAAACACAGAGCTCCCAGAGAAATCATTACGGACTGAGGTGAGTATTTCAAACAAAGTACTAATGGAGCTTACAAACCAGTGCACTTCCATACACAGGTTTACAACAGCATATCATCCCCAGACGAATGGATAAAAGGAAAGACTTAATAAAACATTAGCTAACATGCTGGCAATGTATGTGGGTGTCGAGCAAAGAGACTGGGATGTTATCCTTTCCTACGTTACTTTTACCTACAAAACGGCCAAGCAGGACACGACAGGTTTTATCCCGTTTAAACTGGTTCATTGACGCGAAGCCGAAACGACTGTAGGGATATACATGCTAAAAGGTACAACTTCTTTCAACTTTGAGTCTAGCTGTGTCCTCCCGCCCAACGTAGAATGGTAAATGACTACAGTCACTGCTTTGATCTCCACAGAGGTGTAAGCGCTAAAACCCGACCTGTTGTCAATAGCTACTGTCTAACACTATCTAGATCCTGCAACAACGCCGTTTGTTAAATATCCATTATAGTGGGCGAGCGGCTCGAAAATACGACCCCATCGAGCAACACATGGTGGAGGCGGGCGTGGTGTGCGCCTGCGCAGGAACGAGTATAGAAGAGTTGCTGGCAGACAAAGAAAAATGGCGGTTGCCAATGTTTACGTTTTGGTTTCATTTTCTTTGGTTATTTAGTTTATATCCCTATATATAGTCACGACCGTCTTTCCTCATCGGCCTCTGTCACGGATGCGCGCGCACAGGGAGGTCACGTGCTCGCCGGCAGCCAATAAAAAAAAAATAAAAACTCCCTCGAGCCGGATTTGAACCAGCGACCTAAGGATCACCGTTGTAACATCTACAGTCCTCCGCTCTGCCAACTGAGCTATCGAGGGATACAAACTGTATGAATAAGTTTACCTTATAAAGTCAACTAATCCTATTTCTACACAAAATGTACTCATACATATATATTATATTATATTATCCCTATATATAGGGATAATACGACCGTCTTTCCTCATCGGCCTCTGTCACGGATGCGCGCGCACAGGGAGGTCACGTGCTCGCCGGCAGCCAATAAAAATAAAAATAAAAAAACTCCCTCGAGCCGGATTTGAACCAGCGACCTAAGGATCACCGTTGTAACATCTACAGTCCTCCGCTCTGCCAACTGAGCTATCGAGGGATACAAACTGTATGAATAAGTTTACCTTATAAAGTCAACTAATCCTATTTCTACACAAAATGTACTCATACATATATTATACTAGCCGAATGACCCGGGCAACGCCCGTGTTTTACCCGACTGTAGATGTTACAACGGTGATCCTTAGGTCGCTGGTTCAAATCCGGCTCGAGGGAGCCGGCGAGCACGTGACCTCCCTGTGCGCGCGCATCCGTGACAGAGGCCGATGAGGAAAGACGGTCGTGACTATATATATATAATAATATAATCTATATTAATAAAATGGAAATTTTATAAGTGGACATCACTAAAAACTTTCGTTACAATGCATCAATTTCAACCAAATTTTCAACATTTATGTAAAACGAGATGGAGCAGGTTTTGCTTAACATCAAAATATATTTCCTAACATTAACATGCGTAACTTCGCTGTTATCGATTAAATACAAAAAAAAAATCAACAGAGTTAATTTTATTTATATATAAATACAAAATTAAATTTCAACAGAGTTAATTTTTTTACATACTAGCTAATAATCTCAATCTAAAAAATATTCAATACAAGCAATTTTAAGATAATTATCATGTTTCTAATTTCGCCTAACAAATATACAAATTTATAGTGACCAACATATGCAAATTTTATCTTTGTTTTTATTTAACTTGATATCGTAAACATATACAACCATTGTAAACATTTTTCTGTTCACCTTCCGTGGTTTCTCTTTTCTCTGATAGTTTTTAGGTGTAGTATATTTTCTTATTACTAGACTACAAACATTCCCTCGAGAAAAACCTGGGCGAAGCCGGGTACATCCGCTAGTATAATATATGTATGAGTACATTTTGTGTAGAAATAGGATTAGTTGACTTTATAAGGTAAACTTATTCATACAGTTTGTATCCCTCGATAGCTCAGTTGGCAGAGCGGAGGACTGTAGATGTTACAACGGTGATCCTTAGGTCGCTGGTTCAAATCCGGCTCGAGGGAGTTTTTATTTTTTTTTTATTGGCTGCCGGCGAGCACGTGACCTCCCTGTGCGCGCGCATCCGTGACAGAGGCCGATGAGGAAAGACGGTCGTGACTATCCCTATATATACTGCTCGCCGGCTCCCTCGAGCCGGATTTGAACCAGCGACCTAAGGATCACCGTTGTAACATCTACAGTCGGGTAAAACACGGGTGTTGCCCGGGTCATTTGGCTAGTATAGTTATATCTATAAATAAATAATATTATCTTTAATATATTTCAAATTCAATTAAAATTAAATGCAATAAATAAAGGCTTTTAGTAAATTCTATTTATTCTTGTTATTAATTAACAAAAGTGGCGAGCCTGCCAGGATGGAACGTGACAAGAAGTTGCGCTCAGTAACCAGAACGCGATTTTACTAAGGTAGTAAATGTTTTGGATTCCGAAATAAGTAAAACTAATGCTGATCTAGGTGTGATCAGGGACAAATTTAGCAAATTAAAAGACATCGATTTCAAATTAAAGGATCTTGACCAGAAGATGTTGGATCATATGATGGTTGCTGATGCAGAAGAAGACACTTTAAATTGTGAAATTGAGGAAGCAGAACATTATTCGGATACCTTCATCACCCTGGAAAGAAAGGTAAGATAATTAATTGATTCTGATAACAAAAGTAAGCTCAAATGGGTCATTAATGGCCAAAAGTTATAAACTTCCTAAGTTCGAAATAAGAAAATTTGATGGAGAACTAATTAATTGGCTTTCATTTTGGGCACAATTTAAAAAGATTCATAAGGATACTGAGCTGCATGATGCAGACAAATTTCATTATCTGGTGCAGTCTGTGCAGACAGTTCAAACACTAGAGCCAGAGAGCTCATAGAAAGCTATCCCCAAACAGCAGACAACTATGCCAAAGCGGTCCAAGCCTTGAAACAAAGGTATGGACAGAAAGATTTGCTTGTTGAAATATATGTAAGGGAACTGCTTAAATTAATGAAGGCAAATGTCAAGACTCCACCAGACGAAAGGCGGTCAGTGTCTAAACTATACGACAAACTTGAAACACAACTAAGATCTCTGGAATCTTTGGGTGTTGACACCAAGGAAAACACAGCATGGCTTTTCCCAATGATAGAGTCTTGTTTGCCAGAAGATGTGCTGGTTGCTTGGCAGAGATCACCGCTGGATAATTGTGATGCATCAAAAAACTCTCATTCTAACTCCAGTTCTCGCCTTAACAATCTATTGGACTTTCTTAGAAGAGAAGTGGAAGGGGAAGAAAGAAGACTTCTAGCCAGGAGAGGATTTGAAGGGTCTTCCCCAAAAGAGAAACTTAGAAATAAGTTTAAACAGAATTCAAATATACCTACCACTGCAGGTTTATTTTCTGCCAAGGAGATGGGATGTTTGTTCTGTGAAAATAATCACCAAAGTAAAGACTGCACATCTGCTCAATCTATGCCATTCAAGGGTAAAAGAGCAAAGATTTTATGAAAAGAGGTGTTGTCTGAAATGCCTTAAACCTGGACATCTTGCAAAGATTTGCAAGAGGACAGTTCAATGTAATATTTGTGCCAAAGAACACTACGTTCTTCTTTGTCCTGACTTGCCCTGCAACCGAAAGGAAAAGACGCATGTCTCTGAAGTAGTGCAGAGTGCTTTAGCCAATCAGCAGTGTACAAGAGATGTAACATTAATGACCTTGATGGTCAATATTATGGGAAATAATGGCTATAGAAGAGTGCGAGCACTCTTGGACCCTGGTTCTCAGAAGTCCTATATTTTGGAATCCACTGTACTAGAAGTAAAATTGAAGCCTGTCAACAATGTAAATATTGCTCATTCATTGTTTGGTGGTACACAAACAGAAACAAAATGCCATAAGGTATATACGGTCGCATTATGCAGCAACCTATCAGAATTGGACACTCTGAGAGAATTTGAATTCTTGGGTCAAGACATTATTTGTGGAGAGATTCCAAGGACGCCTAAAGGAGCATGGTTGAATGAACTAAAAGGATCTAGAATTTGGCTGTCTGATCTTGGGAGAGATAGCCCCAAGATAGAACTTTTGATCGGCAGTGATATTTATGGAAGCCTTTTGTCAGGATGTGTGAAGCAGCTGGAAAATGGACTAACGGCCATAGAAACACATCTTGGATGGACAATTTGTGGCCCTTCACTGAAGAAAGATGAGCAGACTGATTACTCATCACCCAGTGGTTAAAGCCAATAGCAACACCACCAAGATAAGACCTGTGTTTGACGCATCATGCAAGGACAAGGGGAATCTTTCATTGAACGATTGCTTGGCAAGTGGCCCAAATGTTATTGAACAGATCCCAGTTATCTTACTGAAGTTTAGAGAAAAGACTATTGGAGTTATTGCTGACATTAGAAAAGCCTTTTTGCAAATTGAAATGAAAGAAGAAGATGGAGACTATCTTAGATTCTTATGGTGGAAAAATAATCATCAGATTCAGGTTTTCCGTCACAAGCGAGTTGTCTTTGGTGTGACCTGTAGTCCCTATTTGCTTGGAGCAGTCATCCTGCATCATCTCAAAGGAGTCTCATCTGAATTTGGAGCTCTTTCTCAGAAGTTGATGGAATGTTTGTATATTGATAATTGTGTCACTTCAGTGGATACCGAGGCAGAATTAGTTGATCTGGTGGAGAAATCTACTGAGATATTTGCAAAAGCCAAAATGGATCTCAGAATGTGGCAATTCGAACCTATACACCGAGTGAAGGAAGTCTATTCTAGAATACCTCCTAGTGAGAACAAATGAGTGTCAGTACAACTTTTGATGGCCAAATTCCGGCTAGGCCCACTTAAGAAAACTACTATCCCTAGGATGGAACTTCTTGCATGTATGTTGGGATTTAGACTCAGCAGGTACATAACTGAGTCTTTGAATTTGGCTGCGGAACCGGTGTACTACTGGACAGACTCTACTACAGCACTTTCATGGATCAAGACGAACAGGCAGTGGGGCACCTTTGTAAACAACAGAGTCAAAGAGATATGCAACACTTCAGGTCCGAACAAATGGTTTTATGTACCAGGGAGCCTCAACCCTGCAGACCTTCCTTCAAGAGGTTGTAGTGTACTACAGCTTAAACGCACCAGATGGTGGGAGGGACCTGAATGGCTCAAGCAGCCTCAAGATCACTGGCCAAAGCAATTATTCCACTCAGACAGAACTTTGGTCAATTTAGAAATAGATAGACAAGTATTGGTGACTACTCGTGTCAGAACTGAAGTAATGCCATGGTTTGAAAGATTTTCAAATTTTACAAAGAATGTCAGAATAAATGCGTGGATCCGGAGGTTCATACGAAATACACAAAAATTGTCCCCATCAGGTATGCATAGTCTACAGCTTTCAGAATTAGAAGATGCTGAAAAGGGAATTTGTAAAACTGTGCAACAGCAAGTTTTTTTCTAGCCGAGGAGATTCGATCAACGGGTTGATGATAATCAGAGATCATTTTGGATTGATCCGTATAAAATCCAAGCTTATTGAAAGGGATGACGAATATTCATTTCGTTACCCAATTTTGCTTCCAACAAAACATCATGTTGTCACATGCCTGATAAGAGAATTCCATCTGAGACATTGTCATGCAGGAGTTCAGATCCTTTCCGCCAAACTCAGAGAAAATTATTGGATCTTAAATTCCCGGCGCAGCATACGAAGTGTCGTCTCTCAGTGTGCCAAGTGTAGAAGATTTTCATCAAAACCTGTGAAAACTACTCCGATACACTTACCCCTTGATAGAGCGAGAGATGCCACAGCCATTGATAATTGTGTCACTTCAGTGGATACCGAGGCAGAATTAGTTGATCTGGTAGAGAAATCTACTGAGATATTTGCAAAAGCCAAAATGGATCTCAGAATGTGGCAATTCGAACCTATACACCGAGTGAAGGAAGTCTATTCTAGAATACCTCCTAGTGAGAACAAATGAGTGTCAGTACAACTTTTGAAGCTTTCATACAAGCTCTGAGAAGATTTATAGCCCGGAGAGGGCGACCAACAGTCGTTTATTCTGATAAAGGTACTAATTTTGTGGGCGCTAACAATGCTCTCAAGGCTTTAAACTGGAAGAAGATAGTGTTAGACCAAAATCTTCACAAGATAAGTTGGAAGTTCATACCTCCTACTGCTGCATGGTGGGGAGGTTGGTGGGAGCGTCTTATTCGTTCCATCAAGGATCTCCTTGTTCGAATTTTGGGCCATTTTTCAGTGTACTATGTAGAGATGTCCACTATCCTATGTGATGCAGAAGCTACAATCAACAGTCGTCCGCTGACATACATTCATGAGGACTTTGACAGTTTGATTCCTTTATCACCCTCCATGTTTCTACATGATTCAAAATACGTGGGAGTTCCAGATCTTGATAAGTTGGACTCAAAGAAATTTCAAGATATATATCGGCATTGCCAAAGGCTGCGAGAACCTCTCAGAAGTCGCTTTCGGAGTGAATATCTGGGCCAACTTGTCCAGAAGGCCAATGAGAGGACTCCGAAACTGAGTGTGGGTGATGTGGTTATAGTGAAGGTGGAAGACAAGAGGAGACTCCACTGGCCTATGGCAAGAATAGTGGAACTGTTTCCAGGAAGAGATGGACATTCTCGGGTTGCTAAAGTTCGCACAAAACTGGGAACCCTTATACGCCCTGTGCAGAATCTCTATCCCCTGGAAGTGTCAAGTGGGGATCCAATTCTTCGATCCAAAGGAGATACTACAATTGAAGAAAAGCATAGTAAGGCTAAGCGAACTCGATGTGGACGCGTGGTCAAGCCACCACAGAGACTTAATTTATAATGCTTAACTCCTTTATGTACCACATATATATCACTTATCTTAATTGTATGATTTTCTTCCCCAAATAATAGGTGGGAGTATGTTAAATATCCAATATAGTGGGCGAGCGGCTCGAAAACACGACCTCATCGAGCAACACATGGTGGCGGCAGGCGTGGTGTGCGCCTGCGCAGGATCGAGTATAGAAGAGTTGCTGGCAGACAAAGAAAAATGGCGGTTGCCAATGTTTGCGTTTTGGTTTCATTTTTTTTGTTCTTTAGTTTATATATAGTTATATATCTGTAAATAAATAATATTATCTTTAATATATTTCAAATTCAATTAAAATTAAATGCAATAAAGGCTTTTAGTAAATGCTATTTATTTTTGTTATTAATTAATACCGTTAGTAGAGCTGGAACACAGAGAAGTCACACCGCGCGGGTCCCCATCTGGAATATCTGTTACACACAGCAGCCTAGAATTCAGACGTTATGGTCAACAGATTGCAATTGTCACCAGTCCCTATTTTATTCTTGGAATTCAGGCAGTTTGTAATTTTTTCATTCTATCTGATTCTTTGTAGTTTCAAATAGAAAAGTACACAAAGTTCATTTTGGAGGTGGTTTCCATTCAAGTTTGTACTCTTTAAAACTCAATACGTCAATTATTCCAGTTTAAAAAAAGTTTATTGGGTGCCGCTCAGCAAGAGCAACCTAGTTCATAAATATACAATCAATAGCGGTGATATATTTCTATATATACTTATATTCCCATATGTAATATAGATATAGTGTAAAATTCGCCAGTTTAGCCATCATGTAATACAAAACGAAATATTAAAATTAGATTGAGTGACAGCCGGCGCCAGACAGGAGAAAGGTCTCCGATTACACAATTGGTCCACTTAGTCGGATTACCCTCTCTGACACTAGGATAGATCAGACGCTCCACGATCGGCGCCGGCTTCACTCTGGCCACTCTCTCTGTGGTTACATCCAACGTACCTCGTCCTTTTGTGCAATCCCATTTACGCCTGAAACCACTCTGCCCATTGTGGCCACCACGACTGCATCTGACCTACCTGCCCACCATGACAATCAGGAGAAAACCAAACATACCACACTACAGTCATCCGACAGGATAAACTCATCACGACAGACAGTCGGCAGGATCATTTGCAATACAATTCTATATACAGTTACGAGCATCATTCCTCATCTCCTAATCAACTCTGTCACCGTTTACTTTTTTTTTGGAATGGCGCCCTCCTATTGGTTGGCTACGAACACGCCACCTTTGCCCCCCCCCCCCCCCCCCCCCCAATAATGCCCTCCCCACTCGCTTTTTCGTTTTTGTAACTATTGTGTTGGAGCGGGTCGCTCCTTAAATAAATGCATATATTAGTTAATAACTAAATGGAATCCTCTCTTTCTTTTTCCCAGTATGAGACGCCTACGGAAGCCAACAGTACATAGACAGATAAAGCACATAGGCTATAGTTATTAACTAATATATGCATTTATTTAAGGCGCCAATTTATAATTGTAACAAATAGTATTTGAATAAAAACATTCAATCGGGTAAAACACGGGCGTTGCCCGGGTCATTCGGCTAGTATATATATATATTGTAGGCTGTGGATAAAATCAGTAGACCACCTCTTCCACAGATGTTGCACCATTTTTGCACTAATCTCCATCGATACAATAGATAGTCCTTTACCAGTATCAACTCCTCCTCCGGGACGCACAGAGATGTCGAGGTAAGCAAGAAGTGGGCCGGGGATAAGGCCTCCAAATCATTAGGATCATTACCAAGAGGGGCCAACGGTCTTGAATTCAAGCAGGATTCGATCTGAATGAGATAGTTAACATCTATTCATAAGTTAGCACTGTAGTTCCTACAATGCGCCATAAGTGATGTTTCAAACACCTTATGCCGGCCTCCCAAAGGCCTCCAAAATGAGGCGCACCCAGAGGATTGAACTGCCACTCTGTTCTGTCATTAGCAAAGATGGCAGTCAACTCTTTTAATTGCTGTCGGAACAGATAAAATTCCGACTGCAATTTCTTGGCCGCCCCCACGAAGTTGGTACCTTGGTCACTCTAAATCTTGTTGCAACGTCCTCTGCGAGCCACAAATCTTTTGAAGGCCGCCAAGAAGGTAGGCGTCGAGGCATCCATAACCAATTCTATGTGCACCGCCCAGGTAACAAACGAACAAGCAGATGTATCCTTTTCCGACCTTTCGTCCCCTACCTCGAGATAATTTCAATTGAATGGGTCCCGCATAATCCACCCCACTGACCATGAATGGTTTTCCCCGGGTCAACCGTTCCTTTGGTAAATCGTTCATGACTTGATGTTGGATGGTTTGATTGTAGTGGCAACAGATCACACACCCTAGAAGCAGATGGCCTCCCAGACCTTTCGGTCGATAAGCCAGCATGCTCTTCGCTGCTATCCTGTTCAACTCATAAGCCAAGTAACAGTATCCAAACTAGTGCTTGGATATTGTACCTGGGAAAAACACCCAGACAATGTGTCTGGAAGGATTTCTATACCGGTGGCCTTTAGTCACAGCAAAATAGAAAACTATCTACTGTGTCCAGCGGGGAGGCGGCCACCGGTCGACCCTGTTCACTCACAGCTGAGGAAAAGCTCAGCTGCCACGTCCTTGCTTTCTCAAGAAGATTGCTGTGATTTCTCAGCAGCTCACTCTCGATCGCGCCCCTCACCCTCCTTCTCTCTTCCTGCACACCCACTACCCTTGGACAGTCCAAGACGTAGTGGCGTGCGTCTACATCCCTTTCTCCACAGACGTAATCAGGATTGCTTTTAATTTTAAATCTGTGGAGACTCCTGGGGAAAGGCCCATGTCCCGAAACTACCCTAATGAGTTTGTGGGACATTACCTTTCAGAGGTACTTGGATGTTGTTACCCAATTGAATACCTTTCTCCCTTTCACACTGTTCCTCCATCTGTCCAACCATAAGTCCTGGACGTGCCCCCTGATCCTCCTATACACATCTTTCTTGGTCACTGGGGTCCTCACTGATCTACCTCTAAAGCATCCTGCTTTATCGAGCCTGTCTGCGAACTCATTACCTTCGATGAGGCTGTGTCCCCTAACCATATGGAGATCCGGTGCCCGCGTCATCATCTCCAGCTCCTAGATTATCTGATGCGCGAGTTGCCCTTTCTTCAGATTGATGGCGATGAGGGCCGACATACAATCTGAATAGAGGTGGTCCGGGCTGAAGTTCTTCTCGGCGCACACTCTGAGGGCTTCCCTGATTGCAACCAGCTCGGCTGAAAAAACCAGTTCGTCCACTTTGAGTGTTAAGCTTTCTTGGAGGATCAGCTCTCCATTAGTGAAAATCACTACCCCAGCTCCAGTTCTGATTCCAGACTTACTCCCATCAGTGAAAACCTCAGTGCCAATCCCTGTCGGCACTCCAGGACTTCAATTCCACTTTGGCAACCACTGCGGAGGGCATCTTCCCTGTTCTCCCAGATCTTCTGTCTGATGGCTTCCTCCTCTAGTTTCAATCGCAGGGAAATAAACCCAGCAAGGACCAACAAGGCCTCCGTGCTGGTAGTGCCGATATCCCCCTGTGATTCTGAGTGCCGCTGTCCTCTGCACTCTCTCTTGAGTTGTTGCCACCTTCTGCCCCTGTTTCGGCGCCACCAAGCCCTGGAAGCATATAGCAGGATTGGCTCAATACAGGAGAGGTAGAGGTTCCTAAAAATAGTATCCTCATCCCCCCCCTGTTGAGAGCCAACTGCGACAGCCTGCACAATGCCTCTCTGCCTCTCGCCACCATCTCCTCCGCGTGGTATTGCCATCCCATCTTATCATTAATGACCAACCCCAGGATGGTCATCCTATTGGCCAACGCTACCCTCTGTCCTTCCATCCAGATAGCCCGCATATGCTCCCATTTGATCCCTTTCCTTTTTGTTCTTATGTCCCAAGACTTAAAGCTGAGGGCTTTAGTTTTGGAGATATTGAACTCAAGGCCAGAGTCATGGGCCCAGTTCGAGAGAATTTGGAGAGAAGTTTCAACACATTTCTCCGCCTTCGCTCTCTGAGCAGCCTCAATAATGAGGAATTGGTCGTCGGCATAGCGAACCAGCCTGGCTCTCTCAGGTAGCTCCTCCTGGAAAACGGTGTTTACCAGGATATTCCACAGAATAGGTCCACAGCAGGAGCCCTGGGGGCAACCCCTAGCACAGTTTCTCTCCAATTTCAACCCACCAAAACTGAGGCTAATCCGTCTATCCCTCAGGAAGTCACGAACCAAGCTGCACAAATTATATGGACAGCACATGTCCATCAAATTACTTATCAGCTTGTTCCAGTTCATGGAGTTGAACGCGCCATCAATGTCCAGGGCCACGAGAAGAACCCAAGCACCCTTATTTAAACCCGCCTCAACCCCCTCTAACACCTCATTCAGAGCTGTGTGTGGTTGTGGATTTCCCTTCCCTAAAACCATGTTGGGAAGAGGAAAGGAGCTCATTACTCTCTAGCCAGTGCTTCAGGTGCTGAGCCAGTAGACTATCCAGGACCTTACCTAGACACGCTAGTAAAGAAAGCGGATGGTAATCATTAGGAGAATTACCCTTTCTATCAGACTTTTCGAGAAGCACTACTCGGGCAACCTCCCATGCCTCAGGAAAAGTACCAGTGTCCAGGCACCTATTTAATAACCTGGCAAGAAGTGATGGGTGCATCCTTACCAGGGCTTTCACGACCGTGTTATCGATCCCGTCGGGACCAGGAGATTTCCTGTTCCCGAACATGAAAGCCGTCCATTTCACCTCATTCTCGGAAAAGGGCGGATCCACCAAACTACAAGTGGTCAGAGAGATCTCGTCCTCTGGTTCCTCGTTTCCGAAGTGCCGGTCTAAGATGAGTATAGGGTCTCCTTCAGGTCCTGGGTCTTGATCCCATCTTTTCCCTCAAGTAGCCTCAAGTTAGCGGAGCACCTTATCTTCCCAGAGACAACCCTGTAAGGGAGACCGTGTGGATTTACCTCCAGTATGGTTTTGCACTGCTCCCTCCAGTGTTCCCTCTTCGCCCTTTTAATTTTTCTTTTGTACCCCGCTAGGACCTTCTGGAAAGCTATCCTTCTCTTAACTCTCTCTTTGCTCGTACTATTCTGGAATAGCTTCCTCATGGCTCTGACTCTCTTCCTCTCGATCTCCAGCTCCTCGGTCCACCAAGGCTGTTTAAGCCATTTAAATGCGGTAACCTCTCCAGATCAAGGCCCCAAGGTTTTGCACGTGTTGGTTATATCCTGGTGGAGCTCATTGACCATGCTATTAATAGCAATTCTGTCAACTGCTCCAGCCAGTCTATACCCAAGTGTGCAAGAAAACCGGCGTCTGAATCTCTCAAGGTTAGGCCCCCTGATTCTGTACCGAGGAACTCTCTCCACTGATGGCGGTTCCACTTCACAACTGGCCTCAAACCTGATGAGTTTGTGGTCGCTTACGTCCGTGGGGTCCGTTTTCCACCTCAAACGCCGCATCCTGCTCGTTCTTGCCAGGGAGAAGTCCATGATGCTTTCGCCGTTTGCCGTGACAAACGTCGATTCACCATAGACGTTCCAAATCTCCAGACCCTGGCCAACAACAAGATTAACCAGCGCCTCTCCTTTAGAATTTTCCTCCCTGTCCCCAAACTCGCTGATTTCCACCTACCTGAGGTATAAAACAACCACCCGGGGAATCCTCTGCCACCAACTCCGATATGGGAGTCATGTGACCCAATTTTATGTATTCTCGCATGAATGAATGATATTCCTCCTTCAATGGCACTTGCTTGGCCAAATGTCGTTCCAAACTAAGTTGTTGCTGGACACAAATAGAGACCGACCCCCCAAACAACTCAGGAACCGGCACCTTCGGTTCAAAAGGGAGAGGAACGATATATCGCCCACTAGCTGTTCTTTGCACCTTTTTTGAATATTAGTTCTGTTAGAAATGTGAAATTTATAGAGTCACTGTTTCATCCCAAGTTGACCTTCGGCACATGTACACTGAGGCGGCGCCACCATATACCATGTGTGACGTCACTACTTAACCCTTTCTTTCCTGCCTGCTGCTGGCTGTTTACAACTGTCATTCTATCGCTCTTTTGATTTTCTCTAAACTTGTATAACCAATAAATCAATTGGCACTCTGCTTTAACGAGTCATTCGCTAATATTTCCAATAGGTTATGGTCCTGACTACGCCCCAAATTTGAAGAAGCAAACCTAAAGTGAAACTGCTAAGCCTAACTCGTGCTAAATATGACGCCCCTTAAGAATCAAGTCCGCCAGTTCAAAGGCGAAAACTTCTCCCTTTGGAAATTTCAGTTCCGACTACTATTAGAGCAAAATCAACTTTTGGATATCGTGGACGGCAAAGAAATCAAACCAGAGGTAAGTGACGCTACCTCTGCTATACAGGATGCATGGCACGCCAAAGATATCAAAGCCCGAATGCTTATATCACAGGCACTTGAATTAAGATTTCTAGAACCTTTGATGTCCTGTAAAACTGCCGCTCATGTCCATCCACGAACAGAGATCAGAGATTGCAATTGGCATGTTGTGGCAACAATTTTTTGACGCCCGAATGTCGTCATCAGAGGATGTCAGCAGCTATATCGCCAAGATTGAAAATCTTAGTGCAAGAATTCAGGATGCAGGAGGAACGATTACAGATGACCAGAAAGTGGCAAAGATAATAAACTCTCTTCCTTCGAGCATGCGGTGTTTCATCCCAGCATGGGAGTCTCAAGCGCCGATTACGCAGACTCTAGAGAACTTATCAGCACGTCTTCTGATTGAAGAATGCAGAAACCAGCAGGCCGATTCCTCGCAAGGTACAGCATTCTACCAACAGACTAAACCAAGAATCAAAGAAGATAACATAAAGAAGACTGATTCAGGAAAGATATCAGAACTAAAGAAAAAGACTGAATGCCATTATTGTCACAAGATTGGTCATTGGTCACGGGAATGTCGGAAACGGATTGCCGACCAGCAGAAGAAAAACGAGAAGCGGAAGAACCAAGCAGGAGATTGTGATCATAAAGGTTTCAACGCTGATACCATCCTAAAGTGGAATGATTGCGACATATGGTGGGCAGATAGCGGAGCTAGCTGCAGCATGACCTTCCGACGTGATTGGTTCAAGTCCTTCACTCCGATCCACAACGATCATAGAATATATCTTGGAGACAACACTTCCGTCCTTGCAGAAGGTACAGGTGACATTGAAATCCTTGCCATGGTGAATGGAGAATGGATTGCAACATCAATCAGGAATGTGCTCTACTCTTCGAAGCTCAAGAAAAATTTGTTCAGCCTGGGAGTGTGCACTGAAAAGGGATACCGAGTGGACATCGACAAGGATGAGCTGCGCATCTACTCAAGAAAAGATCTGAAAGCAGTTGGACAATGCCAAGATGGACTCTACAAGATGATGTTCCGAGTTACTTCATCTTCACAAGGATTTTCTGCAAAGATCAACAACCTCCAACTGTGGCACGAAAGACTAGCACACATCTCACTCACCACTATTCGAGAAATGGCCAAGAAAGGATTGATCAACGGTTTGCAACCCGAGGACATAAAAGAAGACGATTTCTTCTGTCAAGGCTGCCAAGAAGGAAAAGCTCACAGAAAGCCTAGTCATTTGTCTGAAACAAAGGAGTACAATCCTGGTGAGTTCATTCTAAGTGATATCTGCGGCCCTATGCCAACACAATTAATAGGAGGATCACTTTATTTCATTTTATTCAAAGATTATTCCAGTGGCTTTCGCCATATAGATTTCATTAGACACAAATCCGATATTTTACACAAATTTGAAAACTTTGCTAGATTCAGTTATAATCAAACAGGCAATAAAATTAAAGTGATTAGAACCGACAATGCACTAGAATATACCAGTAAAGATTTCACAAATACTTGCAGAAAGTTCGGAATAGTGCATGAATTGTCAGCTCCATATGTTCACGAACAGATAGGGCGCGTAGAACGAGACAATAGAACTATTGTCGAAGCAGCTCGATCGATGCTGTGCGCACGAAATCTTCCCGAAGAACTTTGGGCAGAAGCTTGCAATACTGCAACCTTCATTCTAAACCGAACATTCACTAAACAAGCTCCCAATACCACACCCTATGAACTCTTTTTCGGAAGAAAAGTTAGTTTGTATAATCTAAAGATTTTCGGCTGTGAAGCATGGTTGCATACACCTAAAGAACGTAGAAGGAAATGGGATAAGAAATCACAAAAGATGATTTTCTTAGGGTACGATAAAACATGCACTAACTTTCGACTCTGGAACCCTTCTACTAGAAAGATTTATATCTCTAAAGATGTTACTTTTAACGAGACAGATCTTCAACATTACGAACTAGAGGGAGAAAACCTAATCCCAATAAACATTGACCTTGATCCGCCGGCACCAACGACCGAGGATGAATCACCTACAGCGCTACGGTTTCCCACGCCGCCGGGATTCCACCCGATGATAACTCGATCTAAAAAGAAAGCAGATTCTTGTAACTACCATTTTGTCGATGAGCCTTCAACCTATAAAGATGCTATGGAAAGTCCAAATGCCGAAAAATGGTTGGATGCAATGAAAGAAGAAATAAAAGCGTTAGAATCTAATAACACATGGTCACTCGAAACCCTACCAGACGGATATAAGCCAATAGGAAGTAAATGGGTTTATAAGCTAAAATCCCATCCCAACTCTACGGCACCTAAATTTAAGGCTAGACTTGTAGCTAAGGGTTACACACAAAGGAAGAACGTAGACTATTTCGACACCTTCAGTCCTGTTGTCAGATATGATTCACTTCGAGTGTTACTAGCAAACGCGGCATCAGAAAGAATGTTCTTAAAACAATTTGACGTAAAGACTGCATTTTTATATGGTGACCTAGACGAAGTCATATACCTTGAACACCCAGGACAGACACACTGGACAGCAATTAAAAATGTATTTCGCTACTTGAAAGCAACACCACAATTAGGAATATTGTACGCTAGCCATCAAGAGTTAACAGGTTACTCAGATAGCGATTATGCTAGGGACATTGATTCAAGGAAAAGTACTACAGGTTACATCTTCATGTTAAACCATGGTGCTGTTTCATGGTCAAGCCAAAAGCAATCGACAGTTGCCCTCTCGACAACAGAAAGTGAATATATTGCTGCCTGTGCTGCTACTAAAGAAATGGTCTGGCTACGCAGACTTCTTAAGGATATCGGGATTAAGATGGACAGACCCACAGTACTCAACATGGATAATCAAGCAGCCATAAAGCTAGTGAAGAATCCCGAGTTCCATAAGAGAACGAAGCACATTGATGTACGATATCACTACATTCGTACTAAACAGGAAGATGGTGAGCTGATCAAAAGATATGTCAGCACTCTTCAGCAGACGGCTGACCTCCTGACGAAACCTTTGGGACCGAAACACTTCAGGCGGCTCCTAGAAAACTTGAACGTTATAAATTTCAAAAGGGAGTGTTAGAAATGTGAAATTTATAGAGTCACTGTTTCATCCCAAGTTGACCTTCGGCACATGTACACTGAGGCGGCGCCACCATATACCATGTGTGACGTCACTACTTAACCCTTTCTTTCCTGCCTGCTGCTGGCTGTTTACAACTGTCATTCTATCGCTCTTTTGATTTTATCTAAGCTTGTATAACCAATAAATCAATTGGCACTCTGCTTTAACGAGTCATTCGTTAATATTTCCAATAAGTTCTTCACAGAATTCATCTGCGCCCGACTTGGCAGGTCTAATGGGGACCTCTTCCACCTCCCAGAAGCGCCTCAATATGTTGTCCAGGTGTTACATCGTATTTGTACATGTCAAAATACGTTGTATTGGTAACTAATTGATAAGCTAGACTCACCAAAACTCGCCACGGCAAACATACAAACAAAAAAAAAATACAATATACGATTAATGTAAACACCTAAATGTTAGCACACTTTAAAGTTTGGAAAATTATTTAGTATATCAAATCCTTCTATGTAGAGTTCGACCTCCGTATTAAAACATGGTACCAAGGGTAAACCTCAAAGTAGGTTAACAAAGAAAATTCCTTAATGCAACAATATTATTGGGTTAATTTCTATAATAATAAAGTGTATAACCATCACCTTTACGAATTTGAATAACACATACGCTCCATTCCAATATACTTTGTGGGAATTTACAAACATGTTGGACCTTTAGATATCTGACCAAAGTGAAAAACACATCAAATATGATACATTCAAACACAGAATTTGATTCCCAATGGGGTGTGTATATTCAACACATATATTCATACCATTGTATGTCTATTCTGGTATAAAACACAAAAGAAATACAAATTGATAAATGAAATCATACCAAATTTTATTATAACTAAAACTCTCTATATTTTGGCATAAAAAGGGGGGTTATATGCAAGATAAAAGGTACTTTACTAATAAACGTTTCTTTACTTCTAATTCCATTGAAATATAAAAGAAAATCTTCTATTTGTTATATATACTATATAGTAGAGATTACAGCCGTGAAAAAAAAAATATATAACTTATTAAAAACTATATGTCTTCTATCCTATAAACGAGCCTTTTGGCCCACACAGAAAATTTTTTATAGGGTATAGTAAACTTACCAATTTTGTCTATTCTTCTACTCACCAACCTAGGCCATTTCCCTCGGCTCTTCGGTCTTAACTGACTTAAATTTTAAAAATCGCGTCCCTCCAAAAATTTATCATCTTCTTTTTACAGAGTAAAAAGAAAAGTAATTTAATTTCGCAGAATATATTCGAAAAAAAAATTCTTTGGAATAAAAGTAAATTTAAATTAATAATAAAAATGTATCAGGTCGATTCCTTGAGATTTTAATTTAGTAATTTCTTCTTTAAAAAATTTATATTGTTATCTTTAAAATAAAAAAATATCTAATCTATCTAGAATATATATATATATAATTAATTTTATTCTTTGGAATAAAAAGATAATTTTAAAATTTCGAAGTGGTAATAAAAAATTTAGACCTTTCATCTTGCATATAAAGGAAGAGATTGGTTATAAACATATATTACATATGTACATTCTGTACTTTCTCCAGCTGGGCCTTTCTGCAGCGGGTTTCGGGATACAAGCCCAGAGCTAATCTAAGTTCTCCACCTGGACAACAAACACTTCGACGAGACACTGTACATATATGATGTAAACTGTTTACATCATTGTTGGGTTTGTTTTGTGAAAAATGGCCCAATAATTCCTCCCTTGCCAGAGTGAAAAAATGTGTTTTATTCCAATATATGAGCACTGACATATGATAAATATGATTTTTGGGAATAAAATATATTTTTTTACGATATACCAGTATGGGCAATTACTGACACTCAGGCAAAGGGGAAGCAAACAAACAGGCCAGGGTACTTAGAACAGGTTATCTTATGGTAGTATTATAGGAAATTTTACCCTACCATTTAGTGGGCAATATACTCAGCCCGTTTTAACTGCCTGTATTCCGGGGAATTTGGTCTAGCTGTGAAGTGGCTCCATACATTCCCTGCTGCAGTCCTTATAGGGGGAAAAGATGGGGAAGTGTTCTATGCCCAAGTTCTGTACAAACAGACATTTAGGCCATTCCAGATAAAACATAGTTATATGGGCGCCAAGGAATTGTGGGTGTTAACGTAGATACGTACAATTCCTAAAACATATCTTATAAATTCTTTATTAACTATAAGCAATGAGGTACATGAGGTAATGTTATAATACGAATGACAAAAACAAAAATAATTATATCTATATATATAAAAATGAATGTTTGTATGTTTGTCTGTTTGTTTGTTGGTTTGTATGACCTGTATACAAATTCGCAGTAGTTCACTAATTCAAACCAAAATTTCCATACATAGGTAAAAAATAACGGGGATGACGATAGGCTATTTTAAAAAATATATATAAATAAATTATTAAAACTATATATTCAAATTATTCTACTTAGCTCACGAACAGCGCCCTCTATCAAGTACTAAAAGGTTATAAATACGTTTAAAATCTAATTTTTCTCAATATTTTATTAATAATAGTTCACTTAATAACACATACGTTTAGAATACTTGATCTAAATCTAAATATTTATAGACGCTCGCTCGATTTGAAAATTTATTTATTTTCATTTTTAGATATAACTGATCTAACTCGCCATTTAAAATAACTGCTCTAATTCGAAATATTTGGTATGTTTTATTTGTGTTCACCCTATTTTTATTTATTCAAAGTATTATAATATCCATGTTTCAAATATATATATAGTTAAAAACCCTTTTCAAAAAGGTCGTTTGAAAAATTAAATTGAAATATTTATAGACGCTCGCTCGATGAGCAATGCCCGAGGAATGATCTAACCAAATTTTTATTCACTAGGGCAGATAAGCACTCGGGTAAATCCCGGGCGTATCTCGGGTCACCCTGCTAGTAAGGTTATATAAGGCAAAAGAAATTATAGTGGTATATAAGATTAAATAATAGTAACAATATGATAAATAACGAGAGGAATGATATATGCCAAAAAAATGAATGAATGTGATACATGTAGAAAAGAAATGACGTTGATATAGAAGATATACAATGATAAACAAACAAACAAATATATGCTGCGGTTAAATTTTTCATTCAGTACATTTGTCTGAAGATGGTAACAACGCTGTTACCGAAATGTCACACACTGTTTATTTATTTGGATTTGGTCCCGTTATCTTGTGTTTATAATCTATAATCCAAATTGTGCCTTTTATCTATATATATATACATAAATATAATTTTAAAAATATATATATATTGTAAATGGTATATTACTGAATATATAATATATCAGAAGAGTAAATATGCACTGAGGGTCATGGGTATTTACGAGTATTTTAGAATATACATACACTAATTAAAAGTTTGTTCTTACTAACTTGTCACTGGGAGTGTGTGTCTGGCGTGTTCTCCGCCTCTCTCAACCATGATGGTAGTCAAATAGAAAAAAAGAAATCCTAGTGGTCAATGATTCTCTAAACCAGATTATTCCAAATTTACCATATCTAGGGTGACAACCTTACTTCTCTATGTTTTTAGTTGATCGCTGTTGTCAACCACTATTATCCCATTGTTCAATTTATCTATAGAATATGTACTTATATATTTAAACTAATAAAATCACTTTAATAAATATATATTGTTATCCTCAAAGAGGATAAATGCTGGTGACTAACAACCTATGTCTTACTTCTACCTTATGATATATCTTCTCACACTTGATTTCTTAATATCTCTTCAGTATTTGATCTTTTGTTCTAAAAATTTACTGTTCTGGGTTACTTCTCAGCCCAAAAAGGAAATTGATATTCAATCTTCCCTTAAATTTCCTCCTTCTTCCAGTCTGGAATACTGGCCTGTTCTGGCAATCTGCTCTGAAGTTCGTTTTTGTTGTCCTACTAATTTAAATTTTATCTTATCATAGAATGAGTTACCCTCATTAAAAAAATCTACTTACTAAATGGTATTTAGACTTGAACTCATTCTAACTAAACGTATGGCAGACAATAGTCTTTACTAGGTGATTACCTTTGCTAGCCTGGGGCGATAAAAACACAAAGAATCTGGACAGTCCATCTGTCACCTTGTTATCTGGTACCTAAATTCGTAGACGGAATCGCCTCGTCTAATCGTAACTTGCCTCTTATTTGCTCTAATTGTTAACTTTCATTAGAAACCCCCTTTGGACTTTTGACTTAGAAACAAGGAATTATAGGGCATCCAATTTACCCACCGCATCTTCCAAGTTTGTCCATAGAGGATTGGTTCCAAGCTGCGCAATGTATAGAAGAGCATCTAACGTGCCAATTTCTCCCAACCTCCCGTCTGAATCACCCTCATCCCAGCCACGCTTAAAGCGTCGAAAACTACGATGTCAGATCGGTTACCCGAGGTCTGTCGCTATGCCCCTGGCTTTACGACATTGGCAACTAAATCCCCCACCTAGCACAAAGTTCACCTGATACCTCTCCGTTCCCTCTCATGAGGAGAAGATTTGTAGGCTTCTTGGTCTGACCGTAACCTCCCACAATCCCCTAGTCTGAGGTTCGAGACATGGTCATTATCTACGACCCTTAGAATTCAAGTTGATTATAATGAAATAAAGTAATTATTTACACAAAAAATTAAAAAAATATACTTATACTCATTCACAAGGGGGCCTAACAAAAAGGAGCGGATATCTTCCTATTAATAGAGTTGTAAGTCCTGTGAGGCTATCGATCCTAACAAATAGAGAAATCAAAATTTAAAAAATTGAACCTATTAAATTCCCTAACACTATTCTAATGTACCTTTGGTCTAACAGTATAATTGACTGTAGCTTTCTCACATTCATTTCGCATTCCCATTCACACAATTCATTCATAGCGAGCAATCATACTAAAGCTAGAAACTACAATAAAAGCCAAAGCACTTCAATAATCAATGTTAACATTTACCCTAACAATTACTAATCTTCAGGACTAAATGTGAAATCAAATAAAATTAACAAATTAAAACAAATTGGGGACTAATTCCCTAGTTTATTCAAAAGAAATTGCCTCATGCAAACTCTATATATAATATTTATACTTAAACAAATTAATAAAATTGATTGTCAACAATCAAATACTGAAATCTAACCTATCATTAAAATTGTGCATCTAACGGTTTGAAATTCTTCTTGTCTTGGCTCTAGGTGACTAAACAAAATGAATCATCAAAACTAGCACTTAAATTGGAGCGAATGGAACTTCAAGCATTTACCTCATTGCCATGTAGGATAAATCTCCAAGTGTTTGCCGGCCTTACTTCCTGTTCAAGGTTATTGGCGTCTTCCTTTCTCTGCTCTTCAGCTAAACTCCCCGATACTGGAATCATAGGGCTTTTAATACCCAACCATTTTGGAGTTTAACAACAGAGATCACTTGTTACCTTACTTATCAACTCTTAGATCACAACTGCCCTACACACTCTCATTAGAAATTCTCCTTGGACTGCACTCTGGACACAAGGGATTATAGGGTGTCAATTTACCCAACGCATGTTCCGAGCCTGCCCATAGGGAATTGGTTACAAGCACAGCAGTTATCTAGTGCATCTAAGTCCCCTTACCTATATTTAAAGTTGAACCAGAGCTCAGATACTATTTACCTCAAACAAAAATAAAATAAAATAAACTGTTGAACTCAATTCAATCATTTTCATCATTTCATCATGACACTAATACAGAATTGTAGCTTAAAAAAAAACTGAAAACTCTTTAAAATCACATTCTAACACTAAAACAAAATGTAGCTTAAAAAGAAGAAAACTGAAAACTCTTTAAAATCACATTCTAACACTAAAACAAGGTTGTAGCTTAAAAAAAAAGAAAACTGAAAACTCTTAAAAATCACATTCTAACACCAAAACAAAATTGTAGCTTAAAAAGAAGAAAACTGAAAACTCTTTAAAATCACATTCTAACACTAAAACAAGGTTGTAGCTTAAAAAAAAAAGAAACTGAAAACTCTTTAAAGGAAAAATTATGGATTCTCAAAAAAAGGAGATTACATATTTGTTATTTAATATAACCTAACATAATAATTAATATGGACTTATACATATAAATTAGTGCATACAGTTACTGAACTTTAGGCAAATCAGCCTATACAAACTCTCAGTGCATATTTTGTGTTATTTACATACATTGGCCTCTAGGCTAGAACAAATTATCAGAGATTATAAGAGTCAAAATTGTTCTATTAAGGTGATAGTGGAGTCAACAATTACCTCTCTTTATACATTAATTACACCTTCCTTTATCAATTTTCTACAGTCTTACTTTCAACTTTTATCCTCTCTCTATAACTCTTTATCAACTTTCCATCAATTCTTTCTATCGATTTCTACCTTTCTTTTCATCTCCTTTCATCACCTTTTCATCCCTTTCAACATCTTTCAACACCCTTTCATCACTCCTCAACACTTCTCATCTCCTTTCATTTCTTTCAACACCTTTCAACATCTTTCTATCAACACCTTTCAACTCTTTTCATCTCTATTCATTGCTTCCCACACCTTTTTATCTTTATTCATTGCTTTCAACACACCTCTTTCCATCTCTTTTATCACCTTTCAACACTTTTTTTTAACACTTCTTAACACCTCAACACATTTCGAAACCTTTTCATACCTTTCAACGCCTTTCAACACTTCTTTCTGTCGATTTCCACCTTTTTCATCACTCCCTTTCCTTTTTTTCATCATTTTTTCTTCCTTCTATCATCTCTATTCTTCGCTTTCAATATTTCTTTAACACCTTTTCATCATCTTTCAACACCTTTCAACATCTTTTCATCCCTCTGGAGTTTCCTCGAAACCCGTAATCGGGAACGAATCCCGATATTACGCTAGTCCACTTTGATATCTCAGGAGTCCTTTCTGGGAATCTACTCCTCCCCTGCCACTTCTTATCAAAGCTAACGACCTACCCTCCTATTTGAAAGGAGGAAATTTCCTCTTATTCTGTCTCCTCTTGACCTTCCCCCTTTTAGGAGATAAGCTAGTCTCGACGGCCTTAGAAATCCTGTCTAAGCTGGTCAGTAAACATTTTACTGTTGTAATTGGGAATTCGACAAGTCAATCTTCTTTAGTACTGCCTCCCACCAAACGAGATAGGGCAACTTTATTATGGTAAAACAGAGATATATATGTACAAAAGTCGGTTGTCTTACAACTTCGCTGAACAATATTCCCTTAAAGAATTTATGCAAGTTTTTAAAGAATTGTAGGTTCTAGATGCTAACTATAACTTGGTATAATCTTATAAATATTGTACGCTGGTTGAATCAGACTATGCAATCCCTCTCGTTCCAAAAAAAAGGAATAAATTCTTAACATTGTTGACAACTCTTAACTCACTGGATAATAGCTCGTAGGACTAAGTCGCTTGTCTAAGACATATTCATGCGGGTGAATGAAGCCCTTCTAGTAGGTCATAAAGTGTCCATCTGGGAACAGTTGATCTAGATAATTTTTTATTGTCTTTATTGCCATGCGTCTTTACGTTATGCAACAGGAGATGTCGCTCCAAAGGACCTTAACATTAGGGTTAAAACTCGTTGCTCCTTTCAGAATGAAGTGGTTGTCAAAACATTGATGTGGAAGGAATCGTATATTTGACCAGTGTATATTGTTGAACTTAAACTATGTCGTCATTCTCTTGTAGCCACCCAGATACTTTGGGGTGTCTCTTGGTTGTTACACGCGAATCCCGTCCGGTATTCAATAAGTTCCAATGGTGATCTTTGTCACGTCTAGGAGGCCATCCCTTATGCGACCTAATCAACTTTCTCCCGACTTATAATACTGTTCTCATCGCGGTAATTGAAATTAACTGACTCCAAGGAGGAATCTTAATCTTGTATATCTTCGTTAATCTTATTAGTTCAACTGTTTTCTCTATTCCTTTTTAATACACTGGCCTGACACACTACACTTCCCCTAATCAGCAGCAAGTTCGATCAATCCCATTGAGAAGGCCACTCTAAGGCGTCAGCTCCTTGTTAAACTCATGCATGGTCCCAAAAAAAAAGAAAACTTATATATTTCAAAGTGGTATCTGCTCCCACTGATGTTAGTAGCCAATATGGGATCTTTCTATTTCTTTTTTTTTCAACTGTTATTAGTCGGGTCACTATAATCCTTTCTCATCTTTACTCCCAGACTCCCGCGCAAACATTGTCTTTGACGTGACTAATTCCTCAAAGTTCTGCTTTTTGAACACCCTGTTAGTTAGAGTTGTCCTAATTAATCACTGGAGTTATCTGCGATGAGTGGATTGGGTCTCACTATCTAGATTTCCACTCTAACTCCAGGATTTAGACTGCCCAGATCTTTCACGAAAAAAAAAAGAAAATTATGTCTAAAAACACTATTGTCGTGGAGAGAAACCACACGTCTGATTCACGAGCATAATTAAAGCTTGCCTCTATAAAACAAGATGGTTATAAGAAATCTGTAAATTCATATAATGAATCAGGATCGTTGAAATATTCTGCTCGTTTCTTCCAAGGGGAAGTAGGTTTTATTTAAAAAAGAAATGCTCAAACTCATACCACTAGAATACCCATGACTTTTGTTATTATATATTCTCATACATATACCATGACAAAGCAATCCTTTCCCGTTAGTGTTGAAACAAATACTTGACTCGTCTTGTATGATTTCTAGGGAATTCTCATTGAACTAATAACCACACCTGTGCCAAATTATAGCAAAAGGAAAGGCTAAATATATACGGGCTTAAATTTCATGGCATCTGATCAGACCTTCTGCTGGTGATTATTTATTGTAATTAGATGCTAATAATGATGCCTTTATTTGTTCTTATCCAAGGAAAGGTGTTTCAGGAAAGGGGATAGAATCGTTGGGAATTTCATCTAAAAAAAACTAAATTCTTCTTATTTATGACATACTGAGGTGACTTCTTATTATTGTCTATGGGATATTTAGGATTTAAGAGAAAAAAGGAATTCTTTAACGTCTTTAATCTTATATATAGTTGGGGGCAACATGGATTGAGAGTCGATCGCCGGGCGCGTCCCATCAGCCGCCATCTTGGAATTTTGTCGTGATTGTACCGTCACGCAAATATCTATATTGTAATTTGCACCAGAAAAGGGATGGAAAGGTGACGAAATTCAACACTTGAAGGATTATATTAACTAGGAAAACAATCCGGGTTATCGTGATACTGGTATGCAAAATGTTTGCAAAAAAAAAAAATGTTTCTATAATCTAAATATATATTTAAATATTAGGCGGAATTTGCTCACAAGTGCCAAAGAAATAAAGGCCCAGTAAATATTATGAATTCAGTTGACCTATTTTATAATCTAAATACTTCAAAAGGGAAGCGAATAGAGAGGCAACAAAATTAAACATCTGCTCTGGGGGGGTATACACCCTTCGAGTCAACAAAAAAATTGAGATAATAAGTCACTTTCATAATAATCTAAAATGCGATATGCAAATATTTGTGATAAATAGATAAATAATTAAGGGATAAATCGCGATACGGGTTACTGGGACATATAAAATAAAAGAATAATCTTAAAGATGATATGCGAATTATATGAATAATATTCAATAACTTCTCAAAGTTTAGGATGTTATTTATGAAGACATTCTATCGTTTATAACTAAAAGAATAGACTAAATATGGGGGTGGTCCCTATGCATATCATATCCGTACAATAGGAAATGGAAAAAAATTGAAAAATATACTTGTCTAAATGCGAAGGAGGTTAAGTTAAAAAATAATGCATATTCATTAAACACTAGTAAAATATATAAATAAATGAATACCGCTGCATCACTTAATGATTAGATTGGGCATGGCTGTAGAAATACTTTACTGAACCAATATATAAAAGAAATAAGCGGATTACAGATTCAAATAAACTAAGTTAGAAGGTCCATGGATAAGTAAGACTAAATAAATACAACTATGAATCAAAGCGGACATTTATGTCTGAACATTATATTCATATAACGACAAAATTATGCAAATACTTTGAGGTAAATAGTGTTTCGAAAAAAAAAGGATTATATGGCGTATACATTTTAAAAGATATAGCAGAAACGCTCCGAAATTACGCTTATCTTAGTAAAACTAAATATCATCGTGAAAAAAAATAAAAAAATAAACAATTGGATTATCAGGAAAAATGTTATAAATTATATATGCTTAAATATGCCTAGCAAAGTCATTCAGACGAATAAAAAAAAATATATATATATTTAAAATATATATATATATATATAGAATCATTATACTTTGGTATAATCTAAATTAAAAATTATATGGCCTATACATTTTAAAAGAGATAGCAGAAAAGCTCCGAAATTACGCTTATCTTAGTAAAACTAAATATCCTCGTGAAAAAATAAAATAATAAACAATTGGATTATCAGGAAAAAAGATTTTAAATAATACATGCTTAAATATGTCTAGCGAAATCATTCAGACGAATAAAATTTAAAAATATATATATATATATATAATCATTGTACTTTGGTATAATCTAAAATAAAATTATATGGCCTATACATTTTAAAAAGAGATAGTAGAAAGGTTTAAAAGAGGATGAAATATTTTAAGAGTGAAAGCGTATGCGAGAGGCAAAGGGAGTAAACCCACCTTTCTGTTCGGAAGCCAGATACCAACTGCTCTATTGGCCATCGCCAGTTCCCGCCTAGAGTCTTCACATGTGTTGTTTTTCTCAAGCCCAGCTATTTTCGTTCCCCCACAGATGTGGTCCCCCTTTTCCCAGAGCGTCCCTAGGGGTTCTAAATCTGGACTTTGTGGGAAGCTCTGAAGTGTGGGAAAACATTGTTCTAAGCCTAATTTCATATCCCAATATTTCAAAATCTATATAAAAGGAAGAAATTATTTCTTTAACACTTGTAATTAGAATTAAAATTGACGTACACACCAAAGCATAGAATATTTCTTTAACTCGTGAAATTGAAAAGTTAAAATAACGTATACACTAAAGCATAAAGTACTTTTCCAAAACGTGAAATTGAAAAGTTAAAATAACACACACTAAGCATAAATTATTTCTTTTAACACGTGAAGTTGAAAAGTTAAAATAACGCATACACTAAGCATAAAATATTTCTTTTAACACGTGAAACTGAAAAGTTAAAATAACGTGTACACTAAGTGATATATAGCTAGCAATAAATATGTATATATATATGTTTCTATGAAAATGTTAATCTGCAAGACGCAGGTTATCATCATCCCTTTTTGATTTGTTTTTGTCACTTTTTTGGCGTTTCGCAAATAAACAATAAAAGGCTGTATCAGACTTTACTAAGACAATAAAGATTTGCTAAAAATAAATGTGTACGAAGAAGCTGCATTTGGCGACGAGGATATAAGAGTAAGTACCCTCGAATTTTGAAGTAAATATTTTTAGAAAATATCTTTGATTTTGCATATAATTGAAAGTTAATTTTAAAAGACACAAATTGCAAAGTTTTAGGATGCAAATTTAAGAAAGAGTGAAATAAAATGGCTAGTTACCAATTTAAGGAATATAATGAGGAAACTGAAACTTTTGAAACGTTTTATGAACGATTGGAACAGTTTCTCATATTGGAGGAGGCAGGGGATGAGAAAAAAAAAGGCTTATCTCCTAACCCTCATGGGAAGTAAAACATATGGTGTTTTGAAGAATTTGTGCAGTCCTATTCTACCTAAAGATAAAACTTTTGATAACCTAATAGATATCTTGAAAAGGCACTTCTCTCCAAAGCGCTCAATTGTAGTAGAGAGGTTCATTTTTTTTAAAAGAATGCAATTAAAGTTCTTCTGGCATATCGAAGCACCCCGCATGTGACAACGGGAAGGACTCCATCAGAGCTCTTTATTGGGCGTGCGCTTCGAACCAGAGTATCGTTGATACATCCCAGCTTGGCATCTAGAGTTAGGGACCAGCAAGCCAGGCAAATGAAGTATGATCGGCGAACCCATTTGGAAGAATTCCAGATAGATGATTTAGTGTGGTGTAAAAACTTTAGAGGTGGTGATAAATGGATCCCAGGAAAAATTGTGGGCAAGAAGGGAACTAGAGTCTACACCATTTTGATCCACGGACAGGTAAAGGCCTATCACAGGGATCAAATTAGAAAAAGGTGGAGGAATGGTGAGGAAGATGAGAGTGGAGATGGAGAGCGTCAACCCGAGCACTCAAGAGGAGCAGGTCCCAGTGCCATAATCTCGGAGGTTGTACGAGACAGAGGTTATATGGAGTCGCTGTCGCCAGGACTAACTAGCCAGCGGTCGGATCAAGATTCAGAGGTTCAGAGTGATACAGACGATGGAAAGTCATTGGAGCCTCTTCGCTCGCTGGACCCCGAGGCCTTGAAAGAGGAGGGTCCTGTCCTAAGGCGGAACCCACCTCGAGCGAGGAGACCGCCTGTGAGATTTCGTGTTTGAAGAGAGAAGATGGTGATATATAGCTAGCAATAAATATGTATATATATATGTTTCTATGAAAATGTTAATCTGCAAGACGCAGGTTATCATCATCCCTTTTTGATTTGTTTTTGTCACTTTTTTTTTGGCGTTTCGCAAATAAACAATAAAAGGCTGTATCAGACTTTACTAAGACAATAAAGATTTGCTAAAAATAAATGTGTACGAAGATGCTGCACTAAGCATAAAATATTTCTTTAACACCTGAAATTGAAAGGTTAAAATAACGCGTACACTAAGCATAAAATATTTCTTTAACACTTGAAATTGAAAGGTTAAAATAACGCGTACACTAAGCATAAAATATTTCTTTAACACTTGAAATTGAAAAGTTAAAATAACACATACACTAAGCATAAAATATCTCCTTTAACACGTGAAATTGAAAGGTTAAGATAACACATACATTAAGCATAAAATATTTCTTTTAACACGTGAAATTGAAAAGTTAAAATAACGCATACACTAAGCATAAAATATTTATTTAACCCTTGAAATTGAAAGGTTAAAATAACGCGTACACTAAGCATAAAATATTTCTTTAACACTTGAAATTGAAAAGTTAAAATAACGCGTACACTAAGCATAAAATATTTCTTTAACACGTGAAATAAAAAAAAATTGAAATAACGTATACACTAAAGCATTAAGATATATTTCAATTTTTAGGTAGAGACATAATTCTTAATCTCAGGGGCGTTGGCCTATTTTCACAAAAAAAAAATATATATATGTAGTATATTTTGACATACATAAATCACGACCTTCCTCTAATATTTATTATATCTATATAAAAATGTATCGATCTTGTAAAAATAGTGACAAATAAAATAAAGGGGTAAAGGTAGACCAAGACGACACCATAGTCCAGACGACAAAGGCCAGACGTGATAAACAGCCCAGACTAACAGGTGTTTATGCTAATGAGTTCATTCCCCCGTCAGCAGGTGGCCGAACACGTGGCCAGACATAATTAATAACCCAGCGCTTGACAGGTGGCGTGATTACGGGAACCAATCAGAACTCGTCAACATCTGCCAGAGTCGAGTATATAAGGTCCCCCAAGATGGGACAAAGTTAGTGGTGTTTTAGTTGTTTCAGTGGTTTCAGAGCGACGCTGTCATACGGTCGGTCAGATCTCTCACCCCCCCTTCTACCCGCGATGTAGGGCATCCGTGACGCCCGTGGTCCGACTGTCTTCGTCCGTGGTCTACCTCTACCTTCTTGGAGTTACCATCTAGACCTGCCTCTGTCTCTTGCTGTCCCAGTGCGGGAATCCCATCACACATCCACGACCACGACTGCCCAGTACATTCCACCTCGGGATTACTACAGAACCCGTTAAAGTCGACAGGATAACTGAGGACAGCCGCAAGCAGAGGATGACGGAGGTCGAAGAGGAACACGTCGCGGATGCCCTCACCAACATGCAGCCCCACTACGAAGACCTAGTAGGCCACCTGGCAGACGCCATGCGGGGACAAGCCATGCCTCGTGCGGAGGAAGCCATTATCTCCTCTTTCGACTGATCACACGCAACAAGCAGCCTTCTTCCATACAGCCATCTCCAGAGATCAACTCCAACCAGCATCAGCCATTTCAAGGTACTTTAAACTTTGTTTCTGCCATTTTCCCCATAAATTTTATACCTATATTTTCACTTTAAGCATTTTAAAATCAATTATAACCTTTTTTATAGCATTTTTATTCAATTTTTAAAACTTTCACCCTCTCATTTATCATTTTTACCTTATTTTAATCAAATTATAAATTTTAATTCATCATTTTCAATTTTATTTTTAAAAATATTCAATCACGCATTTTTGCCAATTTACTAATCTTACATGCCTTTCTTAAAGTCACCTAAAATAGCATTACCCGAATATGCAACTTTCAAATTAAATTTATTACGCTCTTTATTTTACTTAACCTATTACTATTTCAATTGATATTTCTCAATATTTAAAAGTTTTAAAAATTAGTCCTAGATTTGTATTTTTATAAATATCAATTTTAAATTATCTCATCTCAAAATGTGCCTCCCATTTTTCCCACAATTACAAATACAACTATAAATGTAATAGGCGAAAACTAAATAACACCATAAAATTTCCATATCCCATTGCATTTCATTCCTGCCTGTGTTAAATTGTCATTTACGAAACTCTTCCGAATTTTGTACCCATGCCATAACCTTTTCTCAGAAAAATTTCGTAAATTCATTATTTTATCATTTTTCTAAACCTAATCATCGCTATTAATCTCCAATCTAACTATTTGTCTGAACATCTTGACCCAAAACTTACTGGGAAACTAAGGTTATTTCACCTAGAGAATCCCAGAACCTCATGGAAGAAGTTAATCAAGATAGTTACTAATAAATATAAAGACACGCCCCATACTATAACATCCCAAAATTGAAAATTCCCCGAGTTATGTAATGATATAAATCCCAGTATAATAGAAAGTAGAGAAATATCAGTACAACGTACAAATGACAGGCACGACAAAGAGAAAAGGACAATTAAATCCCGAAAATGGCGTCCATCGCCACGACAATGTTCCAATCTTCATCCCAATGATAAACAACTCAAGGTCGCACTGAACTCCCCCCTAATTTGCTTTTTTTTTCTACTTCGTCTTCCCTTACCTACTTCTAAAGGGTTGTAATGACTTTTGTATCCACCATTAGCAGCCTGTCAATCATTTAATTATAGAGCCACATTACCTCCCCGTAGGCTAAACTGAAGGACAATCATTAATCTTGCACCTACACCTAGACATTGTGTGTAAATATGTTCCCTTTTTTCAGGAACGAATATTTTGGTTTTCTTTTAACTTTTCTCCCATTACCTACCTCTCCTTCGATCTTCACGCCTTTTGCCCATCTGATCTAATGCTACTTACAGAGCATCTTGAGATTTCTGAACCCTGAAAACAATACTTCGCTTCTAAGCTCGTATTGCAGGGCAGGATTCCTGAGATGTACTTTGCAGAAACCAATTCAGACCTTCTTCCTTTATTCCTCACTGCGTCACTACCTATCGCAACCTTTTGCTTAAGTAAATTATCTTTTATATTTTATTTTACTTTTATTATCTCTACTTCTCCTCCTTCCTGTATTACATCCCTGAAACCATGTTGTAAATACTCAAGGCACCTTAAGTAACAAAAAACTGTAACTAGTATACCAACTATCCCAAATATTTACTTTCACTATTGTGTGTGTTTACTTTAAATTTATCCTTCCTATGTACTCCTCTTATATATTTTTGTAGTTTTATATTATTATATCAGTGTGAAACCACTACTCCCCTTTATCTTTATTTTATTCTAATAACTAATTTGTGCCCCAAATTATTTCCCATTTAATAGATTTGCTAACTTTTCCCTCATTTATTGTAAATAGACTTACAGTTTTACTAGTTTTGTGGTGTTGGACTTTGTTTTTAACTTACAGATGTAGATAAAAACCATTCACTATTAATCGATAATATCATTTTGTTTATTAACCATCAACATTAATGCCATCAACTACCAACCAACCCTTTATATATTATTACCTTTAATATTCTTATTTTCTCTTTTTCTCATCATGTTCAGACTTAGCATTTTACAACTTCAACTATCCTAGGCACCTTTTAAAAAACCTACACCTAACAATATTTATAATATTTCTTGATCAGATAAAACATTTATCATTTTATTTTTCTTTGTAGATTTCAAAATGTTATTTTTGACGCTTCCCTTACAACCACTAACTCTATCCCATGAACCTTTCCTCCCAACTTTTTACAGCCATCAAGAGATTATTGTTCGTCAACCATTTTCTTTTTTTTTTTTTTGTTGATTAACTAACTAGAAGACCCTTCCTCGCTGTACATTTCCCAACAGTGAGCTCAGGAGACCCAGTTAGAATTTTATTTTTTTTCTCTCATCGTCCGGCTCATCATTTTTTTCATTTTTCAACTTTTTCTTTTCACCACACAAGCCGGACACAATCAAAATTGACAACAATAAATCTCTTACAGCCACCTATCCTTTTCCACATCCTTCAAACCTCCAACCTTCCAAGGGATTCCAGTTCGCCCAACATTTTTGTTTTTTTTCATTGATTAATCCGACTGGAACAATCCTTCCTCGCTATACCATTCCCGATAATGAGTTCAGGATATCCAGCGCGATATTTTTTTTTCTCATCGCCCGACGCATCATATCAATTCATCATGTTTTCAAACTTTCACTTTTTTTGTCATCATTCAACCGGGCATAATCATTATGGACAACAGGGATCCCTCTTACCTCTACCTCTCCCCTTTACCTCCTCAATCTTCCCACCTCTTTTCACTATCTGAGCTAATGATGCAGACGGAATATCTTGGGCCTTCTGTTAATGAAAACAATGCCTCACTTAAACAAGTTCGCATTGCATTGCAGATCATCATTATGATCATTATCATTATCTAATGATAATAATAATAATAATTATATTATTATTATTATTATTATTATTACTATATATAGTCACGACCGTCTTTCCTCATCGGCCGCCTCTGTCACGGATAATATACAGTTATCATCGTCATGCGTTCTTAATTCTGTCACCGTTTGCTTTTGGTTCAGTGGTAGAATGCTCGCCTGCCACGCGGGCGCCCCGGGTTCAATTCCCGGCCGATGCATTTTTTTTTTTACAATTTTTAAAACTCATTTATATATTATACAAGAATGACATCCACGGCGCCAATTTATAATTGTGACGAATAGTATTTTAATAAAAGCATTTAATCGGGTAAACCCCGGGCGTTGCCCGGGTCATTCGGCTAGTAAAGTGTATAACCATCACCTTTACATACGCTCCATTCCAATATACTTTGTGGGAATTTACAAACATGTTGGACCTTTAGATATCTGACCAAAGTGAAAAACACATCAAATATGATACATTCAAACACAGAATTTGATTCCCAATGGGGTGTGTATATTCAACACATATATTCATACCATTGTATGTCTATTCTGGTATAAAACACAAAAGAAATACAAATTGATAAATGAAATCATACCAAATTTTATTATAACTAAAACTCTATATTTTGGCATAAAAAGGGGGGTAATATGAAAGATAAAAGGTACTTTACTAATAAACGTTTCTTTACTTCTAATTCCATTGAAATATAAAAGAAAATCTTCTATTTGCTATATATACTATATAGTAGAGATTACAGCCAAGAAAAAAAATATATAACTTATTAAAAACTATATGTGTCTTCTATCCTATAAACGAGCCTTTTGGCCCACACAGAAATTATTTTTATAGGGTATAGTAAACTTACCATTTTTGTCTATTCTTCTACTCACCAACCTAGGCCATTTCCCTCGGCTCTTCGGTCTTAACTGACTAAAAATTTTAAAAATCGCGTCCCTCCAAAAATTTATCATCTTCTTTTTACAGAGTAAAAAGAAAAGTAATTTAATTTCGCAGAATATATTCTAAAATAAAAAAATATATATGTGATATCTTGGGACCTCTGGGACCAGTGTTACCTGATGCTAGACGACCCTCGATGTCAACTCTACCGTGCAGTCGTGGTGGAAGGCGACACAGCTGGGCCAAAGGTGAAATAAACAAACAGAGATTCCACTAAAAGCGTCTGACGTCAAGAAGGAATGGGATGAGGAGAGAGAGAGAGCTTAAGAGCAAGTGTTACCGTTGGGATCCAAGCGAAGACTGACAATTCTAGGTCCTTGATTTAACACCAAGACTCAGTTTCTCTCTGATTGGTTGAGAGATGATCACATGCTTTTTCCCTATTGGTTGACCTATTTAGATGCTTCTTTCCTAATTGGTGGGACTTTTTCACGTGGCCGTAGGCTATTGGTTGACCTACTTAGGTGATGTCTTCTCGCGGCTTTCTTTGATAGAAAATACGTCCGGTCTTGTTCCGGAAATTGGGCGTCACTCTTAGATTTTATGGTTTCCTCGATATCAGATACGCCCTGTCCTGTCAGGAAGTATTGACTTGTAAATTATTTATAGTTGGGCTGGTTTTAAGCCTCTTTTGCTAGGCCTTGCTTCGACTTCTGTCCTAAACCTGATTTGTTTTAACCTTAACTTTCTCCTGTCTCTCTCCATTCCTTCTATCTGTACAGTTGCAATACTTTATTAGATTCTTATGCGGTACAGATTGATGTTAGTTGAGGTTTTCTATGTGCAGTACATAAGAAGTTATATACAGTCATGGGGTGGAACATGTGGTAGTGGATATCTAGACTATTTACAACAATTCCATGGTCTTAAATCATCACAGATGGCCCCGGATGTGAGAGGGTTCATATGGAGGGATTTAAGAGAGCGGAATAGGAAGACTGTTATTAAGGAAGTAATTTTTTAAAAATTAATTAAAGTGAGTTGGTATATAACATGGGGTTGATTTCTGTATATCCATAAGAGGTAATAAAGCATAAACAACTAATATTAAACATATAAGTAAAATAAAAATAGGAATAAAAGAATTAATAGAGAGCATATAATGATGATAGGAAAAAATAAAAATGATTTGATGGGAAAATCATGATCGCTTCGTGATGGGCGTTAGAAAGGGTTGAGGGGTTAGTTATTACTTGGTTGAGGCAATGTCACTTTGACTCAAGTCCCAAACCATTTAATGTGCACGGCGCGGAAAACCTAGGCCATGTTTCACATGTAAATTTAAGGACCTAATAAAGTTACAGTACCACAATCGAAAAGTAAGATAAGGGTGATTGTTATGGGTTTTAGTAATTAGTCGTTAAGACGTACGCATGCAGGATAAATGAGGGCGTAGATCAGTGACCAGAAATCAAAGTTTTAATTAGAGTCGTCAGGGGCTTAGCGCGAAAAAGAGTAAAATAAAAAAAAACATGTGCCAGCGAGTGGCATGAGAGTGCCCTGGAATAAAAAAAAATACAATTTGCACGTATCCAAGCCAGAAGTTGGGAGAAGGTAAATCTGGGGGACGATGTGTCAAGATTGTTAATTACGAAATCAAAGGAGGTCAAGTCTAGCCTGCGAAGGAGTTAAAAGTTCCTGCGGAAAAGGAATGTTAGTAATTCTTAAGAAGTGACCTTTAAAGTGGTTGTTTAAGAGGTTATTGAAGATTGCCCTGTTTTTAGATCATGAGTTTTAGTTTGATTATAAAAGAATATATCATTGAGATATGAAATTGCGAAATTAAGGCTTTGCATATAGCGTTAAAGGATTTGAAAAATCGAAAATAGAATTGCGAAGTTAAATGCAAAGTAATCTTAAAAAAAAAATAAAAATAGTGATGATATGATACAAAGATTTACACACTACAGCAGTATATAAGGGGTAATAGAAAGTGAAAATATTAAATGAAAAAAAAAATAATGAGCAATAATATACTCGATATCATTGACATGGTAGCGGAAGGTGAAACAATGTAAATAATATCTAATTTATAAAGTGAGAAAAAATATAAAATGATAAATGCAAATTAGTGATATAAACATGAAATATAAACTTGAGATTATTAGATACGAAAGATTAAATATAAAGTTGATTATAGAATAGAGTCATAAAGCAAAAGTAAATAAGTTTTGGTAAAGAAAAATAAAATAAAATGACACTAATCTAAACTGATTGGTGAGGTAAATAAAATATAAGAGCTATATAATGATTATATACAAGATATTAAAATGAAAAAAAAATGTTCATCGAGAAAGAAGAGCAAGTAAGATTATAAATAGAAATTATATATTGGGAAAGAATGTAAAGTTGTAGGCCAAATGAATGTTCCTGTTTTTTTTAGGATGGGTAGAAAGAGCTTTAAATTGTCCTCGATTGATATCTTTGGTCTTGTTGGCCTAAGTTTTTCTAACTTATCGAATTTGTTTTAAGTTTGGTGCGACTCGTGGATCACATTGTTTCTAACTGTGAAACTTACTGAGTCCTAATGTTGTCGATTTTTTGTTTAAACTTATGTGGGTGTGTGTGATTTTTGTAAGTAAAATGTTGTCCTTGGATCTAAGTGTCGATGTTAAGTTGACAAGTTAATCGAGGGCGAGAGAATGTTAGTGAACAGATTTGTTAGTAAATGTAAGATAACGTGTTAAGCAAGTTTTAGTAGCTAAACGGGATATCGGCGTAGATTAAAAATAAAAGGCGCGCACTAATGTTTGATTTAATAGGTAGCGAAAATCCATTAGAGTGACATCGGGGTGGCGATGGGCGTAACAAAATGTCGGCTATTTGTTTGTCCATCTCCAGCGGAAGAGAGGGGAGCGAAGCTATTTTTAATGCGATTCCGGATTTAGGTCAAGGGGGGGAGCGAGGGGGCTTGCTTTCTTTCAACTTATTGGAAGTTAATTCGAACTACGTTCGGAGATATTATTTCTAAAATTGTAAACACAAAAGCGTTTTGATTTGTCACTTTTGGTGAAAAGCGTTATGGGATTGATATAGGGAGATACAGAGGTTGAGTTATTCCGTGTGTTCAAGCATTTGTTAGATTTGTGTTTGTATTTCGAAAATTCGGATATTGTATCTGTTGATATTAAATCGAATGGTTTTTTGGCGAACTTAGTAAAAATGTTATTCAATGATATCAGGTTGGAATTGAGTGAAATTGCGACTATCGACGTGGACAATGTGTGGTTAAATAAATGTGTCACAGGCGTGGTGAAGGCGTCTTTGGCCTGAAAATTGAAAGAGTTTAGTGGTGTGGCGCTGTGACACGAAGCGAAAAAATTGTAAATGAAAAGGTGTCGCGTGAAGTCTCTGTTTTGTACAAAATCTAACCTGTTACACTAAGAATAACAAATTTACTAAAGTCATGGTTGTTGGTTGTACGAACATATCGATAATTTTTATATTGTTAGTGGATATGACACGTTTAATGTGAGAAAAAAAAAAGATTGTGTGTGTTTAGTAGGGCGACGTGATGCAGCTTGTGTGGCTCGAAATTGATTTGGGTGTGAAGTCGCGCATTAAAAATTTGTTAATTAGAAAAAGTGATGTGAGAGGGTGTTGTATATTTTGTTGAGAGAGATTTGTCGATATTTAACTATGCGTGTAAAAGGAAGGTACGAGGGAGTGTAGTTATGTGGGAATTTAACGATTGGAATAGTTTTGGAAGGCTGTGATTTAAGTTACTTCTGTCCAAAGATATGAAAGAAAAGGACATAGGGGCGTTGAAAATGGGATTAGGAACATTACAATAAGATTAAATAAGAATGTTGGAGTTCACCACGTGTGAGCAACTCGTTCCAGGAGGGGAAAATTTAGAAAATGGGACAGTTGTATTAACCTGTCCATGGGACACGTGTTGCTTGCACGAGGTGAATTTGTACAAGGTAGTTGGTAGAGGTACATTATCTTGATACAGGAGTAGCTGAGTACAGTCTATAATTAGTAGAAATCGTTTTATGGAATTAAGGAATAAAATGACAAAAGGCAATGGTGTATCGATTATATGGAATTTTAGATTCTGCGTTATGTTACTTATTTTTAAGATCAAAAAGATAGAATCTATGGTGACAATATTGTTAGCTATGGCGTTAATAGTTAAGTTAAATGAGTAGATATTCTATTATTTTAAAAGTATTCTGCCTAATTATAGCGATAGATGCTCCTGTATTAAGTAGTAGAGTAGGTTTACATTATTGGACAGTTCAGCTCGAACGAGACATTGTTCAATAAAAATTATAGAAGTAGGAACCTACTGTTGTGTGGTCTTGTATGTCGGGACAGTCCTGGTCTTGTTCTTGTGCCGTGGTGGGAGGATCGTTGGGACAGTTAAAGTTCATTGTTTGCGCTGGGCTCGTGGTTTAGAGAAGGTCGGGGGAGCAGGTAACATACGCTCGCGTGTTGGTAACTCGGAGGGGTGCTTGCAGGAGGTTTGGTGGCTTTCTCAGTCTTGTAGAGTATTGTAGTTGGACCCGATCTGCTTGGGCGTCGTAGTTGGTGAAGAAGCTTTGCGCCTTGTACGAACCATCGTAACGATTCCACCTCTCGCGATGTCCGGTCACGGCAGAAAGCTGCTGTAGCGCCGTCGTCAACCTCCCTAGGACATCTGACACCGGCGGCGGGGGTGTGACGTCTTCCTGGCCGGGGACAATTTCCTGCGTCCTACCGAGGGTGGTTTCTTTCTTCGGAATAGTGTTTTCGCCACTTTCGGAGTCGGGATCGGACTCCATGGGTTCCTTTGGATCCTCCTCTCTTCCCTGTTCCATCTTTCTGTACAGACAGTGGTCTACTTGCTTACTTGTACCTTGGCGTCCACTATCCTGTCGACTCTTCGTTACGGGGGAGTCTGTGATATCTTGGGACCTCTGGGACCAGTGTTACCTGATGCTAGACGACCCTCGATGTCAACTCTACCGTGCAGTCGTGGTGGAAGGCGACACAGCTGGGCCAAAGGTGAAATAAACAAACAGAGATTCCACTAAAAGCGTCTGACGTCAAGAAGGAATGGGATGAGGAGAGAGAGAGAGCTTAAGAGCAAGTGTTACCGTTGGGATCCAAGCGAAGACTGACAATTCTAGGTCCTTGATTTAACACCAAGACTCAGTTTCTCTCTGATTGGTTGAGAGATGATCACATGCTTTTTCCCTATTGGTTGACCTATTTAGATGCTTCTTTCCTAATTGGTGGGACTTTTTCACGTGGCCGTAGGCTATTGGTTGACCTACTTAGGTGATGTCTTCTCGCGGCTTTCTTTGATAGAAAATACGTCCGGTCTTGTTCCGGAAATTGGGCGTCACTCTTAGATTTTATGGTTTCCTCGATATCAGATACGCCCTGTCCTGTCAGGAAGTATTGACTTGTAAATTATTTATAGTTGGGCTGGTTTTAAGCCTCTTTTGCTAGGCCTTGCTTCGACTTCTGTCCTAAACCTGATTTGTTTTAACCTTAACTTTCTCCTGTCTCTCTCCATTCCTTCTATCTGTACAGTTGCAATACTTTATTAGATTCTTATGCGGTACAGATTGATGTTAGTTGAGGTTTTCTATGTGCAGTACATAAGAAGTTATATACAGTCATGGGGTGGAACATGTGGTAGTGGATATCTAGACTATTTACAACAATTCCATGGTCTTAAATCATCACATATATTCTTTGGAATAAAAGTAAATTTAAATTAATAATAAAAATGTATCATGTCGATTCCTTGAGATTTTAATTTAGTAATTTCTTCTTTAAAAAAATTATATTGTTATCTTTAAAATAAAAAAATATCTAATCTATCTAGAATATTTATATATATATTTAATTTTATTCTCTGGAATAAAAAGATAATTTTAAAATTTCGAAGTGGTAATAAAAAAATTAGACCTTTCATCTTGCATATAAAGGAAGGGATTGTTTTAAACATATATTACATATGTACATTCTGTACATTCTCCAGCTGGGCCTTTCTGCAGCGGGTTTCGGGATACAAGCCCAGAGCTAATCTAAGTTCTCCACCTGGACAACAAAAACTTCGACGAGACACTGTACATATATGATGTAAACTGTTTACATCATTGTTGGGTTTGTTTTGTGAAAAATGGCCCAAAACAGGTTTTCTTCATAATTCACCCGGATGTTGTACACCATGTGTGGGCTGCTTTCTCCTTTACTTGGTAATTTTCCTGAAAATAACCCAGCCCAATCGGGTCTTCTGCGTGCATAACTGGGTTTTCTCATCATACTTAAATTCGGGAAGCAATAAGCTTCCATATATGTCTGCTCCCAGTATTACATCCACTCGGCCACTTGTCTCAAACTGAGGGTCGGCCAATGGCAGGGCATTCCAGCTGGACGGCACAGGGATATGGAGATTCCGACTAGGTAATGTCCCAGTCATTCTTCCCACCACCAACGCCCTAGTCGGTATAGTCTAACCTGACTCTGTCAATGACTCCACCGAACAGGTTATCATCTGTTCAACATGCTCTCCCCTGGTGTCGTTAATCCCGAAGATTTGTGCATTGACCTTTTTTACCGGAACAGCTAAGTGATGAAGAAGATCTTGATGGACAAAGGACGACTGAGACTCCTGATGCAGCAACGCCCGCACAGTGATTCCTACGCCCTGAAGGCCAGCTATACGAACCCGAGTAGTCGCCAACAAGGCCTTTGGGATTGCGGTTCTCACATGCATCCCTGATAAAGCGACCTTCTGCTCACCAGTCGAGGCCCGCGGCTCCTCAGTGTTTCGCCTTTCCTTATGATCCTGATTGTCCATTGATACTTGCCTTGGTAGATGCAGGGCTGTATGATGGGGGCCTCTGCAGTGCGAGTACTGGATGTGTGTTCTGTAGGTTGTCCTCATGGCCCACCCGCAAACAGCGAAAGCAGGCGTTAACCTTTCTCATTTCATCCATTCGTTTGGTCACTGTCATGGAACGCCAACTTGCGCAGTCCTGGATCCAATGTTTTCCTTTACAACTTAGGCACAGGGGAGTCACTCTACCCTGAGCATTTTTATCTGAGCGGTGTGCATTCTGGCTACATGTTGGCCATAGTTCTTCCTTTGGAATGATTCCCCAAACCCTTCTCTTATATATTTAAGCTGTTGTTCCCCTTTAACTTCTATCCTTAAGAACTCGAGGAGTCGCTGTAATATTTGGTTCGTCCTCACTATACCCTGCCAGAGTACTTCTTTGCCATATCCTCAACATGTCTTCCGGCAGACTTGACTCAATTAGAGAGTACAAAAATGAGGCATTCTGTTGTGTAGTGAAACCCAATGACTCCAAGGCTCTTAAATGGGATTCGACCTGGTTGTACAAACATTCCAACGTTAAGGTCTTTTTCCGTGCATTATTTATTACCAGTTTCAATAGTTGGCGTACATAGACCTCGGTCAATATTACCTTATCCCCAAACCGGTCTTGCATTGCTTAACCACCTTAGGATAATTTTCTGTGGTTAGCGGGTAACTCCTGACCAATCGATCAGCTCGGGTACCAGCCCTCATTGATTGTACAAGGTACTGGAACTTCTCTACTTCCGACAACATTGGACTCTCATGGATCGTCTTAAACTGCGACCACCATCCCAACCACTCGAGACATGTGCAGTCATAAACCGTGAGTGCCATCTTAGGCAGCTTGTATGATGACATACCTTCCTGGCAGCTCCTAGTAGGATTCAGAATGACCCAGCTTTAGTGCTCATTCTCCTTTAACTGGAGATATTCAGCCACTCTAAGTTCCGTTCTTATAGAATATTTTCCAAACTGGACCACCATATCTTGCTCCCTTTCCAGATCATGCGGAGTTATTGTTTCATCCTCCAACATCAGATTCATAATTTGTACACTTACATCTCTGAGTTGGTTCTCATTAGTCTCCAATACTTTAAAATTTATCCTAACGGTCTCCCGATATGGAGATTCCCTATCCAGTTCTGCATCAATTTCTTTTATGCTCTTTGTTGCAGATGATCGCAACAACGTTCGGATTTTCTGACTCTTTTTCATCTTGAATTGTTAACAATACTTCACTTATTTCTTGAAAAAAGAGATACTTCTAAAAAGATTTATACTGGCCGAAGTATCTCTTTTTTCAAGAAATATGAATGCCGGCCAGGCAGCCTCTATCTTCACGATAATACTTCACTTAGTTAACTTAATTTAAATAATTACCTTTAAGTTCTTCAGAAGCATGCAATTTTTCTCTACTTCTTTAGAATTCTTTCTTCTTCAATTTTCTATGCTTCCTTAGAATCCAATCAACCTCTATTTTCTTAGCTTCCTTAGAATCGTTTCTTCTTCAATTTTCTTAGCTTCTTTAGAGATCCTTTCTTCCACAGATCTTCATTTTAAGGGTAAGGCCATAGCAGCTATATGTTAAGTCGGATTTAAGTCCTATTCAGGACGTTTCGAACTTAAACTTGGTTCAGCTCAGCAATAATAGTATTTTTATAATTATATCCCAAAGTGGGTTAAACTTAGATATGCACACAGAAAGATGTAGCGTACACCAAAAAAAAATCATACATAGTTTGTTTATAGTATGTTTTTTGTTTCAAGGAGAAATTATTACAAACACACATTAAATATGAATATATGGGTTTTTATTTCACCCCAACAAATTTACAAACTTTCCATCTGGAGATAATTCTAAGTAGGCTTAAGACTATTTCTAGTGAGAATTCTTTCTGATGTATTATAGAGTATATAAAAAAATTATAAAGCTTCATGCTAAAATGATTTGGAAATATTCAACCTGGCAATCCAACCAAGATACCACATCTAGATAAATGGATTAATAAAAAAAAATTTAAAACTATTTTAGAGGCGTAATATTCTTTTTAAAATAAAACAATTTCTACTGTCCTTACTGCGATGGAAAAATTAAATGGAGGGCCTGGCTCATCAGTGGTGAACCCTCCCAGCGGTTTCGCCAGTTTAATCTACCATACCGCTGTTATATTGCATTTTTGGAACTTCCTTTTATAGGTGACTGTTGTAAAACTCTTGGAATGGGTATTTTAGAAGAACTATGGACATAAGTTTTTAGGACAGCAGAATTAAATATAATTATAAATATATAATATGCTTCGAGCAATCGCTCTTCCGCAAATATCAAATTGTGTCTTTTATTAGAACAATAATGTTACGATGTACTAGAGCGCCATCTGTTATCAAATTATAAAACTATTTTAGAGGCGTAATATTCTTTTTAAAATAAAACAATTTCTACTGTCCTTACTGCGATGGAAAAATTAAATGGAGGGTCTGGCTCATCAGTGGTGAACCCTCCCAGCGGTTTCGCCAGTTTAATCTACCATACCGCTGTTATATTGCATTTTTGGAACTTCCTTTTATAGGTGACTGTTGTAAAACTCTTGGAATGGATATTTTAGAAGAACTATGGACATAAGCTTTTAGGACAGCAGAATTAAATATAATTATAAATATATAATATGCTTCGAGCAATCGCTCTTCCGCAAATATCAAATTGTGTCTTTTATTAGAACAATAATGTTACGATGTACTAGAGCGCCATCTGTTATCAAATTATAAAACTATTTTAGAGGCGTAATATTCTTTTTAAAATAAAACAATTTCTACTGTCCTTACTGCGATGGAAAAATTAAATGGAGGGCCTGGCTCATCAGTGGTGAACCCTCCCAGCGGTTTCGCCAGTTTAATCTACCATACCGCTGTTATATTGCATTTTTGGAACTTCCTTTTATAGGTGACTGTTGTAAAACTCTTGGAATGGGTATTTTAGAAGAACTATGGACATAAGCTTTTAGGACAGCAGAATATTATAATCTATAATCCAAATTGTGCCTTATCTATATATAAATATACATAAATATAATTAGATAAAAAATATACATGGTAAATGGTATATTAATGAATAAATATTATATCAGAAGAATTAATATGCACTGAAGATCTTGGGCATTCGCGAGTATTTAAAATATACATGTACTAATTAAAATTCTTGTTCTTACTAACTTGTCACTGGGAGTGTGTGTCTGGCGTGTTCTCCGCCTCTCTCAACCATGATGGTAGTCAAATAGAAAAAGAAATTCTAGTAGTCAATGGTCCTCTAAACCGGATTATTCCAAATTTACCCTATCTATGGTGACAACCTTACTTCTCTATGTATTAGTTGATCACTGTTGCCAACCACTATTATTCATTATTCAACCTTTCTATAAAATGTGTACCCTTATGTTTAAACCAATAAAATCACCTTGATAAGATATATATATTGTTATCCTCAAAGAGGATAAATGCTGATGACTAACAACCTATATCTTACTTCTACCTTATGATATATCTTCTTATACTTGACTTCTTTCTATCTCTTCTGTATTCTGACCCTTTGTTCCAAAAACTTACTGTCCTGGGCTACTTCTCAGCCCGAAAAAAAAATTGATACTCAATCTTCCTTTAAAATTTCCTCCTTCTTCAAGTCTGGAATACTGGCCTGTTCTGGCAATCTGCTCTGAAGTCCGTTTTTGTTGTCCTACTAATTTAAATTTTATCTTATCATATCATGAGTTACTCTCATTAAAAAAAAAACAAAAAATCTACTTACTAAATGGTATTTAGACTTGAACTCGTTCTAACTAAACGTATGGCAGACAATAGTCTTTAATAGGTGATTAACTTTTGCTAGCCTGGGGCGATAAAAACAAAGAATCTGGACAGTCCATCTGCCACTTTTTGTTATCTGGTACCTAAAATCTGTAGACGGAATCGCCTCGTCTATTCGTAACTTGCCTCTTATTTGCTCGTATTGTTAACTTTCATTAGAAACCCCCTTTGGACTTTGACTTAGAAACAAGGAGTTATAGGGCATCCAATTTACCCACCGCATGTTCCAAGTTTGTCCATAGAGGATTGGTTCCAAGCTGCGCAATATATAGAAGAGCATCTATCGTGCCAATTTCTCCCAACCTCCCGTCTGAATCACCCTCATCCCAGCCACGCTTAAAGCGTCGTAAACTACGATGTCAGATCGGTTATCCGAGGTTTGTCGCTTTGCACTTAGCTTTGCGACATTGGCAACTGAATCCCCCATTAGCACAAAGTTCACCTGATACCTCTCCGTTCCCTCTCATGAGGAGAAGGTTTGTGGGCTTTTTGGTTTGATCATAACCTCCTGCAATCCTCCAGTCTGAGAATCGAGACATGATCATTATCTACGACCCTTAGAATTCAAGTTGATTATAATGAAATAAAGTAATTACTTACACAAATAAAATTATGCTTATACTCCTTTAAAAGGAGGCCTAACAAGAGGAGCGGATATCTTCCTATCGATAGAGTTGTAAGTCCTGTGAGGCTACCGATCCTAACAAATAAAGAAATCAAAAATTAAAAATTGAACCTATTAAATTCCCCAACACTATTCTAATGTACCTTTGGTCTAACAATATAATAGTTTTTAACCTTTATACACATTCATTATTCCAATCCTTTCATACACCCTCCCCCCTATCATTCGCGGAATGCACACAAACTAAAGTTAAAAGCTGCTACAGAAGCCTAAGTACTATAATTATCATTATCAATAGACCCTAATAATAATAAAATCTTTCAGGACAAAATGTGAAATCAAATAAATAATAAACAAATTGGGGACTAAAGCCCTAGTTTACTCAAAAGAAAATGTCTCATACAAACTCTATATAAATTACCTATACTTAAATAAATAAATAAATAAAATATATTGATTGTCAACAATCAAATCTGAAATCTAACCTATCATTAAAATTGTGCTTCTAACGGTTTGAAATTCTTCTTCTTGTCTTGGCTCTAGGTGACTAAACAAAATGAATCATCAAAACTAGCGCTTAAATTGGAGCAAATGGAACTTCAAGCATTTACCTCATTGCCATGTAGGATAAATCTCCAAGTGTTTGCCGGCCTTACTTCCTGTTCAAGGTTATTGGCGTCTTCCTTTCTCTGCTTTTCAGCTAAGCTCCCCCCCCCCCCCCCCCCCCGATATTGGAATCAAAGGGCTTTTAATACCCAACCCGCTGGAGTTTAACAACAGAGACCACTTGTTATCCTACATATCAACTCTTAGATCACAACTGCCCTACACACTCTCATTAGAAATTCTCCTTGGACTGCATTATGGACACAAGGGATTATAGGGTGTCAATTTACCCAACGCATGTTCCGAGCCCGCCCATAGGGAATTGGTTACAAGCACAGCAGCTATCTAGTGCATCTAAGTTCCCTTACCTATATTTAAAATTGAACCAGAGTTCGGATATTATTTACCTCAAATAAAAAAAAATAATAAAATAAACTGTTGAACTCACTTCAGTCTTAAATCACATTCTGGTATTAATACAGAATTGTAGCTTTAAAAAAAGGCTGAAAACTCTTTAAAATCACATTCTACACTAAAACAAAATGTAGCTTAAAAAAAGAAAACTGAAAACTCTTTAAAATCATATTATAACACTAAAACAAAATTGTAGCTTAAAAAAAACTGAAAACTCTTTACAATGACATTCCAACACTAAAACAAGGTTGTAGCTTAAAAAAAAAAGAAAACTGAAAACTCTTTAAAGGAAAAATTCTGGATTCTCAAAAAGGAGAATATATATTTGTTATTTAGTATGACCTAACACAATAATTAATATGGACTTATACATATAATCAGTGCATACAGTTACTGAACTTTAAACAAATCAGCTTACCCAAACTCTCAGTGCATATTTTGTGCTATTTACAAATATTGGCCTCTAGGCTAAAACAAATTATCAGAGATTATGGGAGTCAAAATTGTTCTATCAAGGCAATAGTGGAATCAACAATTACCTCTCTTTATACATTAATTACACCTTCCTTTATCATTCTTCTACTGTCTTTCTATCAACCTTTACCATCTATTTATGACCTCTTTATCAACTTTCCATCAACTTCCACCTCCTTTTTCTTCTCCTCTCATCTCTTTTCCATCATTATTTATCTCTCTTCATCTCCTTTCATCGATTTCAATACTTTTCAACACCTCTCAACACCTCAACACCTCAACACCTTTCAACCCTTTTCAACACCTTTCAACACTTCTTCATCTCTTTCAACACCTTACACCTCTTTTCATTTCTTTCAGCACTTTTCAACATCTTACTTTCAACACCTTTCAACATCTTTAAAAACCCTTTCATCTCTTCTTAACACTTCTTTATCTCTTTCAACACCTTTCAACATCTTTCAACACCTTTTTATCACTTCTCAACACTTCTTCATCTCTTTCAATACCTTTCAACACCATTCAGCACTTTTCAACACTTTTCAACGCCTTTCAACACCTTTCACCTCCTTTCATCTCTATTCATCGCTTTCAACACCTTTTTAACACTTTTTTTCAACACTTCAACATCTTTCAACATCTATCAACACCTTTCTCGCATCTCTCTTCCATCGCTTTCTACACTTTCCATCATCTTTTGAACACCTTTCATCACTTCTTTCTGTCGATTTCCACCTTTTCATCACCCCCTTTCCTTTTTTTATCACCTTTTTCTTCTTTTCTATCCCTCTGGAGTCTCCTCGAAACCCGTCATCGGGAACTGTATGTATTTGCATATCGAATTATGGATATGCAAATATCCTGTTTTGCATACTAGTTTTTATAGAATTGTGTATATAAATAGAGACAGTTTTAAGCTACGTCAGTCAGTCACTTTATGTAATAAAGAAGATTACAGGAGTCCGTCTTTGCCTTAGCCTCGACACCTCACACTTGGCTACCTCCCACCTTCAAGGATAGAACAAACCTGGCGACGAGGTTAAAACAACTCTGCCGACGAGGATAATACAACTCTGGCGACGTGAAAATCTACGGGAAGCTACGGTAGTGACTACGAGGTGTGCAACTATTGGTACGTGTCTACGGGAGCGACCACGAGGTTGTAAGAATTGCGGACTTGGACTGACTCAAAAGTATCAAACCGCCTTAGTGGCTAGATAAAAATGGCGATTAGTCAAATTGTGCCTTTCAGAGTCTACAATCCAAATGAAGACAATTTTGAAATCTTTATACAAAGATTCAATGCTGCGTGCACTGCAAATGAGACTAGTGAACACAAGAAAGTTGTGATTTTGCTGTCTCTATTGGACTCTGGACTACTGAAACTAGGCAACGACCTATTCTTTCCAGAAAAGATGGAAGCACAGACATATGAACTAATCATAAAAAAATAGGCAGCATTTAGAGCCTAAGAAGAGGATAATACCTCAAAGGTGCTTGTTCTTGAAACGAACACAGAGGGAAAACGAATCTGTTTCCGAATACCCCTGAGAGAATTGAAGCACCTGGCCTCTAACTGTGCTTTTGGGGAGATGTTAGAAATGATGCTACGGGATAGATTTGTAGCAGGCTTAACATCAGAGTCCCTTCAAAAGAGGCTCTTGCAAGAGGATGATGAGGTGAAATTAGAAAGGGTATTTGCCCTGGCAGTCTCATACGAGTTGGCAGAGAAAGATGCCAAAGAGCTGCATGAAAGAAAAGTAGCGAAAGTAACCTCACATATTGAGAGGAACAGAAAATCGAAGTACTCTCCTACGAAGAAAACCTTCACGTCTTCGACCAAAGAAAGGATTTGCTACCGGTGCGGTATGAAAAATTCCCACCTAGCACCAGCATGCCCACACAAGTCAAAGGCTTGTTATAAGTGCAAAAAGATTGGGCATCTAAGTAAAGTATGCAAAGCGGCAAGTAATGCACAGAAAAATAGATATGTGCAAGAACAGATACTGTCCCTCAAGGGTGAAACGGAGGCTAAAGTTACGCTCACTTTAGATGGAAATGTATTAAAGTGTGTAGTGGATACTGGAAGTCCGGTAACTTTGATGCCGAAGACCATCTTCAAGAAATTCTGGAAAGTAAAATTATTTCCTACTTCGAAGAATCTAAAAACCTTGTGCAATAATCCTATCAAGTTAGTAGGAGAAAGGGACGTTTTTGTTGAAGAAGCCGGAAAGAAACTTAGATTAATAGTGGTTGATGAAGGTTTTCCAGAGGTTTTACTAGGAAGGGAATGGCTGAATTTTTTTAATATAAATTACAGTAAATTATTAAATGTAAATAACATTTCGGAATCTTGCATAGACTCATTAATTGAAAGTTATGCAAATCTGTTCAACAATGATCTGGGTTGCTTAAAGGATGTAAAATTAAATATTTGCATTGAGAGGGATGCAGCACCAGTGTTTTGTAAGGCTCGAAGTCTGCCTTTTGCTATGAAAAAAAAGGTAGAGGATGAATTGGAGGATATGGTAGATTAAGGAATTTTAGAGCCTCTTGATTACGCCGACTGGGCAGCACCCATAGTGCCAGTTTTGAAGAAGGATGGCAGAATTAGAATCTGTGGAGATTTTAGGAGTACGGCAAATAAGGCAATAATATTGGATAAATACCCATTGCCTACGATAGATGAGATATTTTCTAAATTATTGGGTAGTACAGTTTTATCAACTCTGGACCTTTCAATGGCCTATCTGCAGGTAGAGCTAGCAGAAGCCAAAGGAGTAGTAAATATAAATACTACGAAGGGATTGTTTGCATATAAAAGACTCCCTTATGGTGTGGCAGTAGCACCGAATAAATTCCAGAGGTTGATGGACAACATTTTTGCTGACATACCAGGAGTGGCTTGTTATATAGACGATATTTTGGTGTCAGGTAGAGATGCAAATGAGCATAAAGCCAAGTTGGAGCTGGTATTTAAAAGATTAGAGGACAAGGGCTTGAAATTGAATAAAAATAAATGCAGGTTCGCGGTTGATTCGGTTGAATACTTAGGTTATCGAATCGATAAGAACGGCCTGCATCCATTGATCAACAAGATTCAAGCAGTCTCTAATGCTCTTGAGCCTAAGAACATTAGTCAGTTGCGATCATTTATCGGAATGTTGATGTACTACACGCCAGATTTATAAGAAATATCTCTCATATATTGACTCCTTTTTACAAGTTATTGAAGAAAAATACTTGTTGGAAATGGACAAGAGAACATCGGATATTGTTCAATAAATGCAAATCATTATTGACTAATGAGTCAGTATTGACACACTATGATCCAGCGAAGGAACTGGTACTGGCATGCGATGCCTCAAGCTATGGACTTGGTGTGGTACTTAGTCACAGAGACAAAAATAAGCAGGAGAGTCCAATAGCGTTTGCGTCGCGAACACTTACAGATGCTGAAAAAAATTATTCCCAGCTTGAAAAAGAAGCCTTAAGTATTGTTTATGGCTGTGAAAAATTTAGGCAATACCTTCTAGGACGCTCGTTTGTGTTGGTGACGGATAACAGGCTGCTTATGCACTTGTTCTCACCTCACAAACCGATTCCAGTTTGTGCAGCGTCTAGGATAAAGCGTTGGTCGTTAAAGCTGGGTGCTTTCCATTACTCAGTTGAATTTCGGAAGACTGACGACCACGGAAATGCAGATGCTTTATCAAGATTGCCGTTAAAAGCAGTTGAGAGAGAGTCTATTGATGAAGATCAAGTCTTGCTTCTGAGAAAAATGAATGAAGTGCCTTTTTCATTTCGGGATGTGGCTTTTGAAACTAGAAGAGACAAGATCCTCTCAATTGTTTTGAGAAATGTCCAGGAAGACAATTGGCAAGTGCCAAAGATCTCGAAAGAAAATCCGTTGTTCCCTTTCTACAAGATTAGGAATGAACTAAGTGCGGATTTTGGCTGTTTACAGTGGAGGGAACGGATAGAAATTCCGCCCAAGTTGAGATCGCAGATTCTTAGAGACCTCCATGAGATGCATTTTGGGATAGTGAAAATGAAAATGATAGCACGGAGATATTTTTGGTGGCCTGGAATAGATGGGAACATCGAAGATATGGCCCGGGAGTGTACCATCTGTCAGGAATCTGCAAATATGCCTCCCTCCACGATTTCAGAATGGACTTGGCCCGAAAAACCCTGGCATCGCCTTCATATGGATTTGGCCGGCCCTTTTATGGGTAGAATGTTTTTGGTCATAGTGGACGCCTATACAAAATGGTTGGAGATTTTCATCCTGAAATAAATAACCAGCAGAATCATTATTTACCATCTTAGGCAAGTGTTTGCAAGGTTCGGACTGCCGGAATTATTGGTGACGGATAATGGGTGACAGTTTGTCTCCAAGGAATTGGAGGAATTCACCAAGATGAACGGAATTCGGCATACAAAAACAAGCCCATACAATCCAAGCACAAATGGATTAGCTGAGCGCTATGTGCGAGAGTTCAAGACCTCACTAAGGAAGAACAGTGGAAAGGATAGCCTCGAGACAAACTTGGAGAGATTTTTATTAGCTCAGAGAGCATTTCCACAGACAGTGATGAAGGAATCGCCGGCGGAACTATTGATGAAGAGGCGTTTGAAAACAAGGTTTTCAAATCTAATGCCTAAAATGGAGTTTAAAGGAGAGGCATTTCATGATCCCCTAAAGAAACAAGAGAATTTCAGCATAGGTTCAGATGTTTATTTCCGGAATTATGCTGCTGGACCAAAGTGGAAGCAGGGTACAATACTAAAACTCCTTAGTTGCCGCCACTACCTAATAGGGTATGAGGACCAATCTTTCAAGAGGCACATAAACCAGTTGCGCCCTGTAAAGGAAAAACCAGAGGCTGCAGTACTGAAAGATCCGAGGTTAGTACTTCCAAGTACATCTACGGAAACCCTGGAAAACCATCCTGAGATGAAGTCCTCTCAAATTGGCCTGGAGATCCCTGAGAGGAAACTGCCAGAAATGGAATTGGCAGAGAAGCCAAAATCGACAGGGCCGGACTTGGCACCAGTTGGAGACAACCAGAGTCCTGTTGCTGTTTCTGGAGAAAAGGTCCCGAGCCGGAGCCCTAGACCCCAGAGAGAGAAGCCGCGGTCAACAAGGCAGGACTTGGCACCAGTTGGAGACAACCAGAGTCCTGTTGCTGCTTCTGGAGGAAAAGTCCCGAGCCGGAGCCCCAGACCCCAGCGATCCAGGAGACCGCCTGACCGACTCCACTATTATTAGGAGGGGAGGGTGTAGTGTATTTGCATATCGAATTATGGATATGCAAATATCCTGTTTTGCATACTAGTTTTTATAGAATTGTGTATATAAATAGAGACAGTTTTAAGCTACGTCAGTCAGTCACTTTATGTAATAAAGAAGATTACAGGAGTCCATCTTTGCCTTAGCCTCGACACCTCACTCTTGGCTACCTCCCACCTTCAAGGATAGAACAGGAACGAATCCCGATATTACGCTAGTCCGCTTTGATATCTCAGGAGTCCTTTCTGGGAATCTACTCCTCCCCGGTCACTTCTTATCAAAGCAAACGACCTACCCTCCTATTTGAAAGGAGGAAATTTCCACTTATTCTGTCTCCCCCTGACCTACCCCCCTTTTTGGAGATAAGCTTATCTCGACGGCCTTAGAAATCCTGTCTAAGCTGGTCAGTAAATACTCTACTGTTGTCATTGAGAATTTGACAAGTCAATCTTCTTTAATACTGTCTCCCACCAAACGAGACAGGGCAACCTTATTCAGGAAAAATAGAGATATATCTGTACAAAAAGTCGGTTGTCTTACAACTTCGCTGAACAATATTTCCTTCAAGAATTTGTGCAAGCTTTTTACAGAATTGTAGGCTCTAGATGCTAACTATAGCTTGGTATAATCTCATAAATATTGTACGCTGGTTGAATCAGACTATGCAATTCCCCTCGTTCCAAAAGAAAAATTCTTAACATTGTTGACAACTCTTAACTCACAGAATAGTAGCTCATAGAATTAGGTCGCTTATCTAAGACATATTCATGCGGGTGAATGAAGCCCTTCTAGTAGGTCATAAGTGTTCATCTGGGAACAGTTGATCTAGATAAATTTTATTGTCATGCGTCTTTACTTTATGCAACAGGAGATGTCGCTCCAAAGGACCTTAACATTAGGGTTAAAAAACTCGTTGCTCCTTTCAGAATGAAGTGGTTGTCAAAACATTGATGTGGAAGGAATCGTACATTTGACCAGTGTATATTGTTGAATTTAAACTATGTCGTCACTCTTATCGTCACCCAGATACTTTAGGGTGTTACTTGGTCTCTTGGTTGTTACACGCGAATCCCGTCCGGTATTCAATAAGATATCAATGGTGATCTTTGTCACGTCTAGGAGGCCATCCCTTATGCGACCAAATCAACTTTCTCCCGACTTATAATACCGTCTCATCGCGGTAATTGAAATTAACTGGATCCAAGGAGGAATCTTAATCTTGTATATCTTCGTTAATTTTATTAGTTCAACTGTCTTCTCCATTTCTTCTTAATACACTGGTCTGACACACTACACTTCCCCTAATTAGTAGCAACTTCAATCAATCCCAATGAGAAGGTCACTCTAAGGCGTCAGTTCCTTGTTAAACTCATGTGTGGTTCCAAAAAAAAAAAGAAAACATATATATTTCGCAGTGGTATCTGCTCCCACTGGTATTAGTATCCAATATGGGATATCTTTCTATTTTATTTATTCAACTGTTATTAGTCGGATCACTGTAATCCCTTTTCATCATTACCCCCAGACTCCCGTGCAAACATTGTCTTTGACGTGACTAATTCCTTAAAGTTCTGCTTTTTGAACACCCTGTTAGTTAGAATTGTCTTAATTAATCACTGGAGTTATCTGCGATGAGTGGATTGAGCCTCCTTATTTAGATTTCCACTCTAACTCCAGGATCTAGACTGCCCAGACCTTTTACGAAAAAAAACTATATCTAAACACTATTGTCGTGGAAAGAAACCACACGTCTGATTCACAAGCATAATTAAAGCTTGCCTCTATAAAACAAGATAATTATAAGAAATCTGTAAATTCATATAATGAATCAGCATCATTGAAATATCTTTCTCGTTTTCTCTAAGGGGAAGTAGGTTTTATTTTTTAAAAAATGCTCAAATTCACACCATTAGAATACCAATGACTTTTGTTATTATATATTCTCATACATATACCATGACAAGGCAATCCTTTCCCGTTAGTGTTGAAACAAATACTCAACTCGTCTTGTATGATTTCTAGGGAATTCTCATTGAACGAATAACCACACCTGTGCCAAATTATAGCAAAAGAATAGAGATTCTCACACCTTCGGGACTTTCAGGCGGAGGACAAAGACCTTCACATGGTCTCAACACAACTGCTGCTCCCAGAGCAGTCAGAAGAAAAATTCATGGGACTCTCTCCCTTGACATCCAGTGTGTGCTCCCAGAGCACATGACAAATGACATTTCCCACAACCATGCGAGTGCTTTCTTCACAGAAAGAGAAACTTAGCTGGAGAGCCTATATCTCATCCAGGGTCAAAATCCAGTTAGAAAAAAAAATAGATAAGTTTGAACCTAACATACATAAACATAGAAAAAATTGAAATCAAATTTATACCTCCACATGAAGTGAAGAAACTCTGCCTAAGCAGACATATCAGATTGCCAATGAGTTTACAGATCCCTGATGGTAGATCAAACTATTAAGGTCTTAACACATTTTATATAAAGTTACAAGATCCTATCCTACCAATATTTTAATTTTGTCCAGGTCTAACATACTGTTGGCTTGAAGTTAGATATCTCATTCACTATCCTTCATTCATACAAAACAACTATTCAAAATACTAAATTCAGAGAGATAAGCACAATTGCTCTAAACCAAAGAAAATTTAGTTATGACCCACCTCCATAAACTCACAAAAGAAAATAAACTTGTAATAATTACCATCAATTTGGTCATTCGGTACCCAAAATAGTAATCTAACATAAAAAAAACAAATTGTTGCCTGTAAAGTCGGTTTTACGGGCGAAGATCTTACGTGACAACGGTAGAATATTTATTGATATGAATATAATTAAATTGCACAATAGGAACAAGGAATTGAATGAAAATAAGAATTGCACAAATTTTAACTATAGAAATATATTTTGTTTACTAAAACACTGTACATGTAAACTTAAACTTAACTAATTCCTATTTGAGTGATTTTGTTGAGGATAGGACGATGATAGGAGAAATATGAAATGAAAGGAAGTGTTTCTGCTGTAATGTGTCTTGCGAAAGTCAAGTCGATAGTTGTTCCTTTTAACGTAGTTGACTTAGAAACGTTTGATACGCAATCAAGATTATACGTATTTTTCATGAAATTAAGAAACGAGTTGTCAGGCTTTACGTTTTTGGTAAAATCACCACACAGAAGAATCGGTATACTAGAATCAACTTGCACGAACGGTGGCACGTACTGGCTGTTGTGAATGTACGGACCGAGTCCTTGCCATAGTAACATTCCAATATCCTGCATACTAGCTCCTGGATGAATATATACAGCACCGAGTATAAACTTGAAGCTAGTATTGGCGGCGAAGCAAGTAACTTCAGTCATGCACATGTCACCCTTGGTTTTAATGACACGAGTTACGTCTGTAATCGCAACTTGGAACACTTCCGCCGTAGATGTCGATGATAATTTACGATAGATCGCCACTCCACCAGCCGCGTTGGTATTTGAAAATCAAAACACTTATTCAGATCGAAGGTTCAAATTTTTGCTAAATAAATTTGAAATTAAATAAAATTTGTAATTGTAAATGATGAAGTTGAAAATTAAAACATTTACTTAAATTAGATGTTAAAATTCTTGCTCAACACAGTTTAAATAAAGTTTTCTTATATCTGCCACTTTTTCTTAATATTTGTAATTTTAAAGAATCAATTCGAAAATCAAAACATTTATTCAGATCGAAGGTTCAAATTTTTGCTAAATAAATTTGAAACTATTTAAAATTTGTAAAATAATAATTAATTAATTAATTTTAAACTAATAATTTACTTAACACTATCAACATTTATCAATAGTATGACATAACCTATAAACTCAGTTTCTCAACTTTTGTGTCAATCTAACAATTAATCAATCAATCATAGTTTACGATAATGAAATATCAGTGTACAATTATTTACCTTTATTGTTGTAGTTGTTGTAAATGACGAATCTAAGCACTCCACATTTTCACTACAGACACAGCTGACGATACTTTAACCACACGTGTGAACTTGTATTATGACGCTTTCTTGTTTTTCCAACGCCAAGAACGTTCGAGAAAGACAAAGACAGAGACAAGCATGCGCCGATTCAATGCGCCTAATTCTCTAGCGCTGCGCGCGCAGCACTCTCGTTCGATGACTCATCGTAACGTTACCGGGCGTTACACTTTTTCATAAGTGACTCCCAGCCGCAACCTAATTTAAGACGTTGTCACGTCAAAAAAATTTTAAAAATGAGCAAGGTTCATAAAAAGAATAGAAATCCTATCTTCAAATATTCATCTAATCCTATCTATTTAACCTAAAAAAATTATCATTTACTGTAAAAGCTATCTAGAGGGCCTGTATCCCATCCGTCCTGTGTTTTCAATAAGCGACAAAGAGAAAACAACAAAAAAAAGGAAATCCTCAAATTTAGACCATATTATAAAAATCCTAGAATCCTAAAAAAAATAAACTACTAACACTGACTATTCAACATTGCTTCTTAAAGATTGCTTACAGTGATGGATACCAAGAGAGCCTAAATCTCATCTTTTAGGTGCTTCACTGTCCGAGACACAAAATCTTAACTCCTAGTTGAAGAAATGGATATCTCATTAATTATTTAAAAAAAAAAAAATCTTAAATCTATACTAAAATAAAGGTTTATAAAATTACTAAAAACAAAGGCTGAGTTTGAGAAAAAAAAGGATGCACAAATGCTCTTACATTTTGATAAATTTACACACAAAAAAAAAAGTTCAAAAATCTAGAAATTACCCTAAAAAAATGTAATATAAACTTTTGCTCTAAATTTAACTTGTTCATACCATGTAAATATTTCCTTTATACTATGAAAAGCTTAATCATGTAAGTCAGCATGTACCCCTAGGGCAGACCATTGGCATGCTAACACTTCTATAAGTGAAAATCATTATTAACCAAAAAGAATGTCTAAGAAATGTTTTGTTTTTTTTTACACTCATATGTAATATTCCTGAAATGCCTTATTATGATAATAATAAATATAGCTTTTGTTATTTCAAAAACTTAAAAAGAAAACATGCCTTTTTATTCAATAAATTGCCCTAGAAAATTGTTTCTACCTCATTGTTTCAACCAATAAAGAAGAAAAAAAAAACATTTAGGCCTAAAAAGAAATAAGCTTCTGATTGGTTTCAACTATCTACTGGTTTACAAATAAAGGTAAACTTAATGAAATGTATTTCATGGATTAAAATATTAAATTTGGGTATATATAACCAAAATAGGAAAACCTCCCTGCCAATTTTTTACATAATGGTAAGTCATTTGAAATTGATATTTGTTATATGTTTATTATGACACTGTGTCATAGTTTCCATATTAAAGTAAATTAAAAATTATTAAAGTGATATTTTCTAAGTAAATGTATTTTGAAACATCTATATTTCTAATATTATGTTACAAACAGAAAAGAATTTAAATAAAATATTGTATATAATAAATGTATGAAACAGGTTTATTATTAGTGTATCTTCAATAATATTTGAAAATATAAACGTGTATTTTCTGTTAAAAAGATAGAAATGGTAATTAAATTTAATTAACTATTGTGTTGAAAGACTTGGCTGGGGTCACGTGGGCATTTTCAACCAATCGTGAGCAAGAATGGGGAGAAATTCTGACGTCAGTGTTATCATTTCCTAGCGCCAAAATTTATATTTGATCCCAGCACATCTGGTGACTCCAGATGTTGTTTTTCTGCACTGAGTCCTAAATTTAAACTAAGCTGCCAATCATGGCTCGAATTTCGTCTAGGCCTAGCGTGGTTCTTTGTCTAATTGTACGTTACATTCTTTAAAATTATAAAACACAGCATTAAATATACCAATCGATGAATCTATAATATTGTAAATTAAAAATAACGGTTGCTATATTTACCTAACTCCCACTTAACATAATACCGTAAATCAAAGTATAAAGTATTAAATATAAATGTTTATTAAAACATACAAAAAATTAAACTTAAACTCACCAAGTTTTAGAACCAGCATTAGATTTGTTTACTTACTACAGAGTGGATATTGGATGATTATTATCACTTTATATAATTCAAAACACAAACTTGCTTGTAAAATGCAAGTTTTATTTTTTAATATAAATAATTACCTAAAATAATTGTTCTGTGTACATTGAAAAATATTTTATTAGTCTCATTTCCCTGGGTATTGATTCTTAATCTCAGGATCGCGTTCTACTTAGCCCTAATGGCGTTTCACTATGTATATAATTTAGAATATACTAGAAGAAAATTATATACATAATTCGAGCCCCGCGGCGGGCGCCATTGTTAAGTCGGATTTAAGTCCGATTCAGGACGTTTCGAACTTAAACTTGGTTCAGCTCAGCAATAATAGTATTTTTATAATTATATCCCAAAGTGGGTTAAACTTATATATGCACACAGAAAGATGTAGCGTACACCAAAAAAAATCATACATAGTTTGTTTATAGTATGTTTTTTGTTTCAAGGAGAAATTATTACAAACACACATTAAATATGAATATATGGGTTTTTATTTCACCCCAACAAATTTACAAACTTTCCATCTGGAGATAATTCTAAGTAGGCTTAAGACTATTTCTAGTGAGATTTCTTTTTGATGTATTTTAGAGTATATAAAAAAATTATAAAGCTTCATGCTAAAATGATTTGGAAATATTCAACCTGGCAATCCAACCAAGATACCACATCTAGATAAATGGATTAATAAAAAAAAATTTGCAAAGTTACAAAATAAAAGGAGAGATTAAAACTTCTGACATAGACGACATCAAATATCTGTCTTAGTAATTCAGCCAAGATACAATATCTAGAAATTGGATTAATAAAAATAGGAAATATTTTGCAAAGTCATTAATTGAAAAAAAAAGAGGCTAAAACTTTCTACACAATAAACGGGCTTTGGAGCACCCATAAAAAAAAATAACAAAACGTCGTCTTACCTTGACAAAGTCTATACTTACATCCTAATGGCTTCGTCGCTCGACCATCCCTAACTAACTCCCTCTCCAACCGTTTATCCTTTTTTTTTTAAACCGCGTGACCCGATTTTCTTTTCTTTTTACAGAGTGAGTAATTTACTCTCTCGTAAAATAATTGTTAAAAATTAAATTTATCTTTTGGATAAATTTCAAAAATTGAATTTAATAATTAATGAAAATAAAAGAAGAAATAATCCTTGAAATTTTGAATTTATCTAGTTAGCAAAATTTAATTTGGTAATTTTAAATTCTATTGTTTAATTGTGAATTCCCAGTGATATATATAGAAAAAGAAATGAATTATGGTAATATTTATAATAAGTGATATATATAGAGAAAAATCATTTATGATACATATTTACAATATGTACATAATTATGCAAGTCCAAAGGTGGCAGTGGTCATCATCCCCAGTACTGCTGCGGGTTTCGGAGTGCATAAAGCTCGTCCAGATCCTCCCTCTGGACAACAAAAATTCGGAATGGCTATTGCAAACTTATAATATATGATGTTTACATCATTGTTGGGTTCGTTTTGTAAAAAAAATGGCCCAACATAGGAGCAGTATAGGAGATTCTTATGTAATCCAAGTTAAATTCTTTTCACTCAACAATGAAGCTGCTCGATACCATATTATAACAACTCTACTATATGCTTCACCAATCTGGTCAGATGAACATGAGATAATATTGAATAAAATCCAAGATACCTTTCTGAGACGTTTCTAAATCTCCCAAATTATACCCCAGGATATATTTCAAGTATAGAAACAGGAAGAACATCTCTCGCATTGATAGCAAAAATATTATTATGAAAATATTTGCTAAGAATGTTGAAAATGGACACTACGAGATTACCTTCAAACAGTTTGGCTTACTTGTGGGATGTTTATACCTCTATAAGACTAAATATTGGATTTACAAATAGTTTAACAAATACACTAAATAACGCCAGTTTCTCATGGCTTATTGGATGCTCGGAACAAAATATATTGCAAAGTTATATTCCTTTGATTATTAGGACAATGTCAGATCAATCGATACAAGAAGACCAATCAACAATAAGAAATTCAAAACTTTATCCACATTATAAAAATTTCCATACGTCAATAGAAATATAATTCTACCTAACCTATGATTTCCCTTTACTAGTCAATCGATGTATAGCTTGATCAACAATACTATTTACAGTCTTAAAAAAAACACATTCTGACGTTTGAGCCCAAAAACCTAATGCAATAGCTTATTATAAATTTTTTAGATCATCATTAGGTAAGGACCAGTCAAAAAGTGGATGACTTTGAGACGAAGAGTATAGGCCGTTTCAATTTCTATTTCACTACCTATGTAGATAACACAAGATGATTAATACCTTACTCAATTGGGAGAAACTGTATGGAGCAAGCCCCTAATAAAGGCTTTTGTGTGTGTGAGTGAATCCTTTCTTTCTCAATTTTCTTAACTTCTCTAGAATCCTTTCTTCCTCAATTTTCTCTACTTCTTTAAACTCCTTTCTTCTTTAATTTTCTTAGCTTTCTTTAAATCCTTCCTTTCTCAATTTTCTTAGCTTCTTTAGAATCCTTTCTTCCCCAATTTTCTTAACTTCTTCAGAATCCTTTCTTCCTTAATTTTCTCTACTTCTTTAGAATCCGTTTTTCCTCAATTTTCTTAGCTTCTTCAGAATCCCTTCTTCCTCAATTTTTTAAGCTTCCTAAGAATCCTTTGTTCCTCAATTTGCTTAAATTCTTTAGAATCCTTTCTTGCTCTATTTTCTTAGCTTCTTTAGAATCCTTTAATCCTCAATTTTCTTAGCCTACTTAGATTCCTTTCTTCCTCAATTTTCTCAGCTTCCTTAAAATCCTATCTTCCTCAATTTTTTTTCTTAGTTTCTTTAGAATCCTTTTTCCACACATCTTCATTTCAAGCTTAGTCCATAGCACCTATTGGAGCAGTATAGGAGATTATTATGGAATACAAGTTAAATTCTTTTCACTCAACAATGAAGCTGCTCGATACCATAGTTATACCAACTCTACTATATGCTTCTCCAATCTGGTCAGGTGAACAAGAGTTAATATTGAATAAAATCCAAGATACCCTTCTGAGACGATAGCTAAACCTCCCAAATTATACCCCAGGATATATTTTAAGGATAGAAACAGGAAGAACATTTCTCGCAGTGATAGCAAAGATATTATTGTGATATTCAGGCTAAGAATTTTAAAAATGGACACTACGAGATTACCTTCAATCTCTTTGGCTCACTTGTGGGATGTTTATACCACTATAAGATCAAATATTGGATTGACAAATAATTTAACAAATACACTAAATAAGGCCGTTTTCTCATGGCTTATTGGATGCTCAGATCCCACTATATTGCAAAGTTATATTCCTTTGATTATTAGGACAATATCAGATCAATCGATACAAGAAGACCAATCAAGAATAAAAAATTCAAAACTCATCCACATTTTAAAAATTTCCATACGTCAATAGAAATATTATGCTACCAAACCGATAATTTCCCTCTACAAGTCAAACGATGTTTTGCTTAACCGGGAATACTTTTCAGAGTCTTCAAAAAAAAACACATTCTGACGTTTTAGACCAAAAACATAATGCAATAGCTTATTATAATTTTTTTAGATCATACTCATGTAAGGACCAGTCAACAAGTGGATGACTTTGAGACGAAGAATATAGGCTGTTTCAATTTCTATTTCACTACCTATGTAAATAACACAAGATGATTATTACCTTACCCAATTGGGAGAAACTGTATGGGGCAAGCCCCTAATAAAGGCTTTTGTGTGTGTGAGTGAATCCTTTCTTTCTCAATTTTCTTAGCTTCTTTAGAATCCTTTCTTCCTCAATTTTCTCTACTTCTTTAGAAACCTTTCTTCCTCAATTTTCTTAGCCTCCTTAGAATCCTTTCTTTCTCAATTTTCTTAGCTTCCTTAGAATCCTTTCTTCCTCAATTTTCTTAGTTTCTTTAGAATCCTTTCTTCCTCAATTTTTTTAGCTTCCTTAAAAACCATTCTTCCTCAATTTTTCTTAGCTTCCTTAGAATCCTTTCTCCCACAATTTTCTTAGCTTCTTCAGAATCTTTTCTTCCTCAATTATCTTAGCTTCCTTAGAATCATTTTTTCTTCAATTTTCTCTACTTCCTTAGAATCCTTTCTTCCTCAATTTTCTTAGCTCCTTTAGAATCCTTTCTTGCATAATTTTCTTTGCTTCCTTAGAATCCAATCTTCCTCAATTTTTTTAGCTTCCTTAGAATCCTTTCTTTCTCAATTTTCTTAGATCCTTTAGAATCCTTTCTTGCATTATTTTCTTTGCTTCCTTAGAATCCTTTCTTCCTCACTTTTCTTAGCTTCTTTAGAATCCTTTCTTGCTCAATTTTCTTAGCTTACTTAAAATCCTTTCTTCCTCAAATTTTTAAGCTTCTTTAGAATCCTTTCTTCCTCAATTTTTTAACTTCTTTAGAATCCTTTCTTGTTAAATTTTCTTAGCTTACTTGGAATCCTTACTTCTCAATTTTCTTAGCATCCATAGATTCCTTTCTTCCTCAATTTTCTTAACTTCTTTAGATTCCTTTCTTTCTCAATTTTTTTAGCTTCCTTAGAATTCTTTCTTCTTCAATTTTCTTAGCTTCTTTTGAATCCTTTCTTCCTCAATTTTCTTTGCTTCCTTAGAATCCTTTCTTCCTCAATTTTCTTAGCTTCCTTTAAATCCTTTCTTCCTAAATTTCTTAGCTTTTTAGAATTATTTCTTCCTCAATTTTTTTAGCTTCCTTAGAATCGTTTCTTCCTCAATTTTTTTAGCTTCCTCAGAAAACTTTCTCCTTAATTTTCTTAGCTTCATTAGAATCCTTTCTTGCACATATCTTCATTTTAAAGGTAAGGCCATAGCAGCTATAGGAGCAGTATGGGAGATTCTTATAAAGCCAAGTTAAATTCTTTTCACTCAACAATGAAACTTCTCGATACCATAGTTATAACAACTCTACTATATGCTTCTCCAATCTGGACAGATGAACAAGAATTTATATTGAATAAAATCCAAGATACTTTTCTGAGATGATATCTAAATCTCCCAAATTATACCTCAGGATATTTTTTAAGGATAGAAACAGGAAGAACATCTCTCGTAGTGATAGCAAAAAAATTATTGTGAAATTCTAGCTAAGAATAATAAATATGGACACTATGAGATTACCTTCAATCTCATTTTGGTTCACTTGTGGGATGTTTATACCTCTATAAGACTAAATATTGGATTTACAAAGAGTTTAACTAATACACTAAATAACGCCGTTTTATCATGGTTTTTGGTGGCTCGGATCAAAATATATTGAAAATTTATTTTCCTTTGATTATTAGGAAAATGTCAGATCAATCAATACAAGAAGACCAATCAAGAATAAAAAATTCAAAACTCATCCACATTTTGAAAATTTCCATACGTCAATAGACATATTATGCTACCTAACCGATGATTTCCCTTTACCAGTCAAACAATGTTTTGCTTAACCGGGAATACTATTCACAGTCTTAAAAAAAAACACATTCTGACGTTTTAGGCCTAAAACATAATGCAATAGCTTATTATATATTTTTTAGATCATCATCATGAAAGACCAGTCAACAAGTGGATGACTTTGAGATGAAAAATATATGCTGTTTCAATTTCTATTCCACTTCCTATGTAAATAACACAAGATGATTATTACCTTACCCAATAGGGAGAAACTGTATGGGGCAAGCCCCTAATAAAGGCTTTTGTGTGTGAGTGAATCCTTTCTTTCTCAATTTTCTTAGCTTCTTTAGAATCCTTTCTTCCTCAAATTTCTCTACTTCTTTAGAAACCTTTCTTCCTTAATTTTTTTATCCTCCTTAGGATTCTTTCTTCCTCAATTTATTTAGCTTCCTTAGAATCCTTTCTTCCTCAATTTTCTTAGCTTCCTTAGAATCCTTTCTTCCACAATTTTCTTAGCTTCTTCAGAATCCTTTCTTCCTCAATTTTCTTAGCTTCCTTGGAATCCTTTTTTCTTCAATTTTCTTAGCATCCTCAGAAAATTTTCTTCCTCAATTTTCTTAGCTTCTTCAGAATCCTTTCTTTCTTAAATTCCTCTACTTCCTCAGAATCCTTTCTTCCTCAATTTTCTTAGCTTCCTTAGAATCCATTCTTCCTCAATTTTTTTAGCTTCCTCAGAATCCTTTCTTTCTCAATTTTTTTAGCTCCTTTAGAATCCTTTCTTGCTTAATTTTCTTTGCTTCCTTAGAATCCTTTCTTCCTCAATTTTCTTAGCTTCTTTAGAATCCTTTCTTGATCAATTTTCATAGCTTCCTTAGAATCCTTTCTTCCTCAATTTTTTCAGCTTCTTTATAATCCTTTCTTCCTCAATTTTTTAACTTCTTTAGAATCCTTTCTTGTTCAATTTTCTTTGCTTACTCTGAATCCTTACTTCCTCAATTTTCTCAGCTTCCGTAGATTCCTTTCTTCCTCAATTTTCTTAACTTCTTAGAATCCTTTCAACCTCAATTTTTATACTTCTTTAGAATCCTTTCTTCCTCAATTTTCTTAGCTTCCAAAGAATCCTTTCTTCCTCAATTTTTTTAGCTTCTTTAGAATCTTTTCTTCCTCAATTTTCTCAGCTAATTTTGAATCCTTTCTTTCTCAATTTTTTTAGCTTCCTTAAAATCAATTTTCCTCAATTTTTTTTAGCTTCTTCAGAATCCTTTCTTCCTCAAATTTTTTAGCTTCCTTAGAACCCTTTCTTCCTCAATTTTCTTAGCTTCTTAGAATTCTTTCTTCCTCAATTTTCTTAATTCCTTAGAATCCTTTCTTCCTCTATTTTCTTAGCTTCCTTAGAATCCTTTTTTCCTCAATTTTCTTAGTTTCTTTAGATTCCTTTTTTTCTCAATTTTCTCCAATTCTTTAGAATACTTTCTTCCTCAATTTTCTTAGCTTCCTTAGAATCCTTTCTTCCTCTATTTTCTTAGCGTCCTTTGAATCCTTTTTCTCCTCAATTTTCAAAGTTTCTTTAGAATCCGTTCTTCCTCAATTTTATCTACTTCTTTAGAATACTTTCTTCCTCAAATATTTTAGGTTCTTTAGAATCCTTTCTTCCTAAATTTTCTTAGCTTCTTTAGAATCCATTCTTCCTCAATTATCTCTACTTCCTTAGAATCCTTTCTTCCTATATTTTCTTAATTCCTTAGAATCCTTTCTTCCTCTATTTTCTTTGCTTCCTTAGAATCCTTTCTTCCTCAATTTTCTTAGCTTCTTCAGAATCCTTTCGTCCTCAATTTTCTTAGCTTCCTTGGAATCCTTTTTTCTTCAATTTTCTTAGCTTACTCAGAATATTTTCTTCCTCAATTTTCTTAGCTTCTTCAGAATCCTTTCTTTCTTAAAAATTCCTCTACTTCCTCAGAATCCTTTCTTCCTCAATTTTCTTAGCTTTCTTAGAATCCATTCTTCCTCAATTTTTTTAGCTTCCTTAGAATCATTTCTTTCTCAATTTTTTTAGCTCCTTTAGAATCCTTTCTTGCTTAATTTACTTTGCTTCCTTAGAATCCTTTCTTCCTCAATTTTCTTAGCTTCTTTAGAATCCTTTCTTGCTCAATTTTCATAGCTTCCTTAGAATCCTTTCTTCCTCAATTTTTCAGCTTCTTTAGAATCCTTTCTTCCTCAATTTTTTAACTTCTTTAGAATCCTTTCTTGTTCAATTTTCTTTGCTTACTCTGAATCCTTACTTCCTCAATTTTCTTAGCTTCCGTAGATTCCTTTCTTCCTCAATTTTCTTAACTTCTTAGAATCCTTTCTACCTCAATTTTTCTACTTCTTTAGAATCCTTTCTTCCTCAATTTTCTTAGCTTCCAAAGAATCCTTTCTTCCTCAATTTTTTTAGCTTCTTTAGAATCTTTTCTTCCTCAATTTTCTCAGCTAATTTTGAATCCTTTCTTTCTCAATTTTTTAGCTTCCTTAGAATCAATTTTCCTCAATTTTTTTAGCTTCTTCAGAATCCTTTCTTCCTCAATTTTCTTACCTTCCTTAGAATATTTCTTCTTCAATTTTCTTAGCTTCTTAGAATCCTTTCTTCCTCAATTTTCTCTACTTCCTTAGATTCCTTTCTTCCTCAATTTTCTTAATTCCTTAGAATCCTTTCTTCCTCTATTATCTTAGCTTCCTTAGAATCCTTTCCTCCTCAATTTTCTTAGTTTCTTTAGATTCCTTTTTTCCTCAATTTTCTCTAATTCTTTAGAATTTTTTCTTCCTCAATTTTCTTAGCTTCCTTAGAATCCTTTCTTCCTCTATTTTCTTAGCGTCCTTTGAATCCTTTTTCTCCTCAATTTTCATAGTTTCTTTAGAATCCGTTCTTCCTCAATTTTCTCTACTTCTTTAGAATACTTTCTTCCTCAAATATTTTAGGTTCTTTAGAATCCTTTCTTCCTAAATTTTCTTAACTTCTTTAGAATTCTTTCTTCCTCAATTTTCTTAGCTTCCTTAGTTTCCTTTCTTCCTCAATTTTCTTAGCTTCTTTAGAATTCTTTCTTCCTTATTTTCTCTACTTCTTTAGAATCCTTTTTCCTCAATTTTATTAGCTCCCTTAGAATCCTTTCTTCCTAAAATTTCTTAGCCGCCTTAGATTCCTATATTCCACAATTTTCTTAACCTCTTTAGAATCCTTTCTTCCTCAATTTACTTAGCTTCCTTAGAATCATTTCTTCCTCAATTTTCTTAGCTTCTTCAGATTCCTTTCTCCCTCAATTTTCTTAGCTTTCGTAGAATCCTTTCTTCCTCAATTTTCTTAGCTTCCTTATAATCCTTTCTTACTCAATTTTCTTAGGTTTTTTAGAATTCTTTCTTTCTCAATTTACTCAGTTCCCTTAGAATCGTTTCTTCCTCAATTTTCTTAGCTTACTTAGAATCCTTTTTTCCTCAATTTTCTTAGCTTCTATAGAAAATTCTTTCTTCCACAAATCTTCATTTTAAGGGTAAGGCCATAGCAGCTATAAGAGCAGTATAAGAGATTCTTATGAAATCCAAGTTAAATTATTTTCACTCAACAATGAAGCTGTTTGATACCATAGTTATAACAACTCTACTATATGCTTCTCCAATCTGGTCAGATGAACAAGAGTTAATATTGAATAAAATCCAAAGATACCTTTCTGAGACGATATCTAAATCTCCCAAATTATACCTCGAGATATATTTTAAGGATAGAAACAGGAATAACATCTCTCGCAGTGATAGCAAAGAAATTATTGTGAAAATTCTGGCTAAGAATTTTTAAAATGGGCACTATGACATTACCTTCAATCTGTTTGGCTCACTTGTGGGATGTTTATATACCTCTATAAGACTAAATATTGGATTTACAAAGAGTTTAACAAATACACTTAATAAGGCCGTTTTCTCATGGCCTATTGGATGCATGGATCACAATATATTGCAAAGTTATATTCCTTTGATTATTGGGACAATGTCAGATCAATCGATTCAAGAAGACCAATCAAGAATAAGAAATTCAAAACTTTATCCACATTATAAAAATTTCCATGCGTCAATAGAAATATAATGCTACCTAACCGATGATTTCTCTTTACCAGTCAAACAATATATAGCTTAATCGAGAATACTATTCACAGTCTTCAAAAAAAAAAAAAAAAAAAAACACGTTCTGACGTTTGAAGCCAAAAACTTAATGCAATAGCTTATTATAATTTTTTTAGATCATCATTATGTAAGGACCAGTCAACAAGTGAATGACTTTGAGACGAAGAGTATAGGCCGTTTCAATTTCTATTTCACTACCTATGTAAATAACACAAGATGATTATTACCTTTCCCAATTGGGAGAAACTCTATGGGGCAAGTCCCTGATAAAGGCTTTTGTGTGTGCCTGTGAATCCTTTCATTCTCAATTTTCTTAGCTTCTTTAGAATCTCTTCATCCTCAATTTTCTCTACTTCTTTAGAAACATTTCTTCCCCCATTTCTTAGCTTCCTTAGAATCTTTCTTCCTCAATTTTCTTAACTTCTTTAGAATACTTTCTTCCTCAATTCTCTTAGCTTCTTTAGAATCCTTTCTTCCTCAATTTTCTTAGCTTCTTTAGAATCCTTTTTGCCTCAATTTTCTTAGTTTCTTTAGATTCCTTTTTTCCTCAATTTTCTCTAATTCTTTAGAATACTTTCTTTCTCAATTTTCTTAGCTTCCTTAGAATCCTTTCTTCCTCTATTTTCTTAGCGTCCTTTGAATCCCTTTTCTCCTCAATTTTCATAGTTTCTTTAGAATCCGTTCTTCCTCAATTTTCTCTACTTCTTTAGAATCCTTTCTTCCTCAATTTTCTTAGCTTCCTTAGAATCCTTTCTTCCTCAATTTTCTTAGCTTCCTTAGATTCCTTTCTTCCTCAATTTTCTTAGCTTCCTTAGATTCCTTTCTTCCTCAATTTTCTTAGCTTCCTTAGAATCCTTTCTTCCTCAATTTCCTTAGCTTCTTTAGATTCCTTTCTTCCTCAATTTTCTTAGCTTCCTTAGTTTCCTTTCTTCCTCAATTTTCTTAGCTTCTTTAGAATCCTTTTTTCCTAAATTTTCTCAGCTTCCTCAGAATCCTTCCTACCTAAATTTTCTTGGCTTTTTAGAATCTTTACTTCCTCAATTTTCTTGGCTTTTTAGAATCCTTACTACCTCAATTTTCTTAGCTTCCTCAGAATACTTTCGTCCTCAATTTTCTTAGCTTCCTTAGATTCTATTCTTCCTCAATTTTCTTAGCTTCTTTAGAATCCTTTCTTCCTTATTTTCTCTACTTCTTTAGAATCCTTTTTCTTCAATTTTCTTAGCTCCCTTAGAATCCTTTCTTCCTCAAATTTCTTAGCCTCCTTAGATTCCTATATTCTACAATTTTCTTAACTTCTTTAGAATCCTTTCTTCCTCAATTTACTTAGCTTCCTTAGAATCATTTCTTCCTCAATTTTCTTAGCTTCTTCAGATTCCTTTCTTCCTCAAATTTCTTAGCTTTCTTAGAATCCTTTTTTCCTCAATTTTCTTAGCTTCCTTAGAATCCTTTCTTACTCAATTTTCTTAGGTTTTTTAGAATTCTTTCTTTCTCAATTTTCTCAGTTCCCCTAGAATCGTTTCTTCCTCAATTTTCTTAGCTTCCTTAGAATCCTTTCTTCCTCAATTTTCTTAGCTTCCTTAGAATTTTTTTTTTTTCAATTTTCTTAGCTGCTATAGAAAATCCTTTCTTCCACAAATCTTCATTTTAAGGGTAAGGCCATAGCAGCTATAAGAGCAGTATAGGAGATTCTTATGAAATCCAAGTTAAATTATTTTCACTCAACAATGAAGCTGTTTGATACCATAGTTATAACAACCTTACTATATGCTTCTCCAATCTGGTCAGATGAACAAGAGTTAATATTGAATAAAATCCAAAGATACCTTTCTGAGACGATATCTAAATTTCCCAAATTATACCTCAAGATATATTTTAAGGATAGAAACAGGAATAACATCTCTCGCAGTGATAGCAAAGAAATTATTGTGAAAATTCTGGCTAAGAATTTTTAAAATGGGCACTATGACATTACCTTCAATCTGTTTGGCTCATTTGTGGGATGTTTATATACTTCTATAAGACTAAATATTGGAATTACAAAGAGTTTAACAAATACACTTAATAAGGCCGTTTTCTCATGGCCTATTGGATGCTCGGATCACAATATATTGCAAAGTTATATTCCTTTGATTATTGGGACAATGTCAGATCAATCGATACAAGAAGACCAATCAAGAATAAGAGATTCAAAACTTTATCCACATTATAAAAATTTCCATATGTCAATAGAAATATAATGCTACCTAACCGATGATTTCTCTTTACCAGTCAAACAATGTATAGCTTAATCGAGAATACTATTCACAGTCTTCAAAAAAAAAAAAAACACGTTCTGACGTTTGAAGCCAAAAACTTAATGCAATAGCTTATTATAATTTTTTTAGATCATCATTATGTAAGGACCAGTCAACAAGTGAATGACTTTGAGACGAAGAGTATAGGCCGTTTCAATTTCTATTTCACTACCTATGTAAATAACACAAGATGATTATTACCTTTCCCAATTGGGAGAAACTGTATGGGGCAAGTCCCTGATAAAGGCTTTTGTGTGTGCCTGTGAATCCTTTCATTCTCAATTTTCTTAGCTTCTTTAGAATCCCTTCATCCTCAATTTTCTCTACTTCTTTAGAAACATTTCTTCCTCAATTTTCTTAGCTTCCTTAGAATCCTTTCTTCCTCAATTTTCTTAGCTTCTTTAGAATACTTTCTTCCTCAATTTTCTTAGCTTCTTTAGAATCCTTTCTTCCTCAATTTTCTTAGCTTCTTTAGAATCCTTTCTTCCTCAATTTTCTCAGCTTCTTTAAAATCCGGCTTGAGGGATCAATTTGTTTAACCTTGGCTGGAGGAGGTGTTCTACTTCCAAGTACCAACACCTTTGCCTCCTCCATCTTCTGAGGACTGTAGTTGATTTGCCTTGAGAAAAGCTCCAATTGCTGGGGATCACTCGTTGATTCACAAAAGGGGATTTACTCTATAAAGCATGGAATCTCACACACGGGCCTATTTCACAAACGCACTCACTTTATTAAACAAAGATATATATTTATACATACTTTGGCACATGGTCAAATGAATTAAAAATAAAAAGATAATAACAATGATTTGACAAATAAAATTATGTAAAAAAAGTTAGATTTAACAATCTCTCTCTCTCTCTCTCAATCTGAACATTCAGTATGGACTGTAATGAAAAACAGCGAGTCTGCATAGAGTTTTGCTTCAAATTAGGGAAAACAGCTTTTGAATCATTTCAAACGTTGAAGCAGGCTTTTAAAGAATATACCCTATCACAATCGAGGACATTTGAATGGTTTGCACGATATAAAGCTAGTCGAACAAGCGTCAAGGATGATCTATACACTGGCAGACCTTTATCGATAAGAAACCCCGAAAATGCACTCAAAACCAAGTCATCGATCAAAGAAAACTCAAGAATAACTATCAGAGATCTATCAGAAGACTTGGATATCTCTTTTGGAACATGCCAAACCATCATAAAGAATGATCTGCATCTTGAACGAACCCCGGCTAAATTTGTCCCACATCTCTTAACGAATGAGCAGAAACAGCATCACAAAGAAGCGTGCAAAATCATGGTCAAAATGTTTAATTCTGATCCCCATTGGCTCAAAAATGTTATCACGGGAGATGAAATATGGGTGTACGGATATGATCCTGAGACTAAGAGGCAATCAAGCCAGTGGCGACGTTTAAGAGAGGCTGTGCGTCAGAAACGACCCAAAAATTGGCATCAGAAAAATTGGCTCTTGGCCGTCACTGTACAACTCTATTTGGCTAAACACGGAAGTGCTTTACTACTCTAGCCACCCTATTCTCCTGACCTTGCTACCAACGACTTTTCCTTTACCCTTAAATTTAAAAAAAAGTCTTAAAAGGACGTCGATTTAACTCAATACCTGAAATAAAGGAGAATACGAAGAATATTTTGAAAAGCCTGAAAGATGAGGATTTTCAGAGGTGTTTTGATACTTGGAAAAAAAGATGGAACAAGTATATAGATAGTGACGGTGATCATTTTTATAAATTATAAATAAAACTTTCTTATACTTTTGTATTTCTTTAAATAATTAGCATTCCTGGAAATTATTGATCACACACTATGTATATTAAATTAAAAAGGCATTATTATAAAATATGTTTTGAAAGCTTGAAATTACCTGCTTCTCTGGCTGTCGTTCTGTTCAAACCCGATGACAATGCAAGTTGACATCAGATTTCTGGGTGGTCGGCAATGGACTAATTTTAATTTATATTTATAATTTAAAATATGTATTCAGTTTTAATATACTTCTAAACCACACAGAAGTTTGAAAATTGTAGAGTCGTTCAATTACAGCTAACAATTCAAGTTGACAAAATTTAAGAACTTCTGGGTTTTTCGTTTCAAATTTTATGATCAATTTTTTATATACTTTCTGACCACGTAGAAGTCTGGTATTTAATAGACTAGTTCGATCCTAATAACTTTACAAGTGTGAAAATTTTCAGACTTTTAGGTGACCGCGAGGGTCGGGAATAGACGAGAAAAGAGAATTTCCTTTCAAACGAACAAAAATAGGTGCAGCTATTTCTTTGACGTATAATGAGAGGCTGGAGTTCTATAAGATGTTGTCGGGGTGGTTGGGACTGGAATAATTTCTATATTTCCTTTCAATTTTGATAATCAAGTTTTAATATACTTCCAGATTACATAGAATTCTGAAATTTTGTATTCGCTCGATTCTGTTCATAATGCAAGTCTACAAAATTTAAGACTTTAGGGTTGTCAGGATTAGATTAATTTCTATATTTCTATCTAAATTTTGTGATCAATTTTAATATACATCCAAACCATGTAGATGTAAAAGTTTGTGCAATCAATCAATCTAACAATGCATGTGAAAAAAATAAGACTTCAAGGTAGTCACGATGGTCTGGAATAGAATTTGCATATATCAAAGGGAGGTAAATATTTTACGTCTTCCCTCAATATACGATGATCGTACCCCAACCGCTTTTATTTTGGCTTATATACAGGGCGCAGCAGCAATTTGAGATCACACAATATAGGTGCCACATTTTCCTTTAGTTTATAGCAACAATGTTTTTTCTGAAAAAATAGTACAAATGTGGTTTTGTACTGGGATAAGGTGCATAATTATTTTTAAAAGGCATCTCCTTATCAGTTGATATTTATTCCGATAGATGGCGCAAGCCATCAGCAACTTCCAGTTGCACGATAAGGAGATGCCTTTTTTCATAAATGTTTTTTCTGTTGTAGGTAAACATGGCAAAACCTACTCTTATGCAGTAAATGAAGAGGCATGTAGTTATTGTCTCCTTGGCTGCAGGACACAGTGGTTCAGAAACTGCTAAATTCTTTAAAGTCGTCCGAACATTTGTTTTCAAAGTTCGGAGAGAATTGGGAGCTGCAAAGGGTGATGTGGTGGAAGTTTTCCAAAGTAAACGACATTGTCGACATTCTGACAGTATCAGGACGCCAGACTTTATAAGCCGTGTCCAAGCCTACATCAATGAGGACCATGGTAGGTCGATGAGGGCACTCACCAGAAAGCTGTAGGTTGATTGGCTACCATCCGATGTGTGGTTTATGAAGACCTCGGTTACAAATCATACGTGATGTGGAGAGGACAGCTCATTTTCAAAAGAATCAAAGTTAACCTCTTGACCAAAGCCAAGCGCCTTCTGAACAAGCTCAAACATCCCGAGGAGCCAGGAATGATCTGGTTTTTCTCAGACGAGAAGAACTTTGTTCAGACCAGAAGGTGAACGTCAAAAATTTTCGGTAGCTGTGTAAAAGCTCTGACGAGATACCTACGGTCATGCATACCAAATTTCCAGCATCAATGATAGTTCTTGGTGTTGTTAGTAGTGAAAGTGATGTGATGTCTCCACATTTTTTTACTCCAGGTGCCAGAGTCAATGCCGTTGCTTACACTGAGGTATTAGCCACAGTTGTCAAGCCTTGGATCGCTGCTGTAGAACGTGGGATGTCATATGTTTTTCAACAAGATTCAGCACCATCTCGTACAGCCAGAACAACCCAAGAATGGATAGCCGAGAATCTTCACGACCATGTCGCCCCTAACGTTTTGCCCTCCAGCTCACAAGATGTCAATCCGCTGGACTATTACGTGTGGGGCATAATTGAGAGGATTCCAATAGTTATTCCCACAACACAGCTCTGAGCTGCTATAATGTATGTGATGGCAAACATTGCCAAGACCCATCTCGTTACTGCCTGCAGTTGGTTTCAACAGGTATAGAAGTTGTTATTCCCACTAATGATGGTTTCATTGAATGATGTCATCCTTTAAGTGTATGTGTTCATCTATATAAAACTCTAATATGTGATAAATGTTATTTTTCCTTTGTCTATTATTTTTTCCCCCCCATGCAAATTATGTTGTTCTCAAATAGCGGCTTCACACTGTAGATCTAATTGTTCAATGGCGGCAGCTGAAATATTTATTTTCTCCATTTTAGTGTATTTTAATTATATTTTTATTAAAAACCCTTTTTATCAATTAACTCTTAACAATTTTGATGTATGTCTTGTGTTCATCCTTGAAGAGAAGTTTTTTTGAAGTGATCCATTCTTAATTATGAGAGCCTGTCTCTCTTATTCAGGTTTTCTTGATCATTTCTTCTATTTTTTTTTTTTTACCATTGTACTACTTGTGTTCCATGGCTTTTTTCCCATTCTTTGGTTTTTCTTGCCCCGTTTTTTCTAAATGCTCATATTCATTTAGGCCAAAACTCAACCTTTGCCGGTCCTAAGCCCGGATGAAAAAGGAGGAGGGGGAGCAGTAACAAGTAACCTAAAAAACCTGGGCTCAGCTGGCCCGGCTGATAGTACCCTGTAAAGGCTCCTAATCCAGGGATACAGGATGAGCAGCGTTTGTACTCCATGTTAGGAGCGGCTGCACATGGTGTCTGTTCCTCATGTCAAAGGCGGCCATTTCTTTTGGAGCTAAGTTGGCCTGCCACTGAGTAGTGCTCCCAGTCTTAATGACAAAGGCAGACACATTCTACTTCACCCAGTCATGATGGTTGTCAACTAAGTGCAACACTCAACCTGCAACCCCAAAACACATTATTGACTCGTCCATTGATGAGCTCTACTCATCCCCGGCAGACACCATCAAAAGTCTCAAGCTTTACAAGCTTGATACCCTAATATGATTGAGTGGTGATAAGAAAGAAGAAGATTTAGACCAATATTTAAAAGGACTACACATTTTCCCCATGTTTATCAATGATATCAGCTTGCTCATTTTCTAGAATGTCCACATGGGATGGAATCCATTGATGATGTGAGTGATATCTTTTTTGATAAACTTTTTAAAAAAGGATAAATATTTGTAAAACATATTTTATTGCTAATAGATTCTGTATTAATAAATATTGTAAGTTTAATGTGTATTTTGCTGAGAATCAAATGAAATTCCATGAGATTGTGAAAGCTATCATTAAAACCCAACCTAGCTTACTCGTTAACATTGTCCTCCTTTTTTTCATCGCAGTAAGGATAGTAGAAGATTGATTTATTTGTGAAAAAGAAATATTCACCTCTTAATGTTTTCATTTATTATATATAGATGGCGTGCTATTGCTTTGTATTAATTGTCCTCCTTTCTTACAGAAGGTAGCCATTTAACACAGAGCCCTGTTTTGTTTAAAGTTCAGTGACCATCCCATGGTCCAGTTTGACCAAATATAAACTGAGCAAATTGACACCTCATAGATGCCAAGGCAGAGCCTAGGTCTTCAAGTGGAAGCTCTCAATTCTAGCTAACCTGTATGCCTTTCATTACTTCACAACTGTTCAACTCAATAATCTCTATATATATAAAAGTCAGTGTATGTATGTATGTATGTGGGTATCTATGTAGGCTATACACGTCCACAATACGTAACTAATCTGACTGAAATTTTAACAGTATATAGAGTAGAATCTGGAAAAACTTATAGTGAAAATTTCAGGTCTCTATCCCGAATATTCTTCAAGTTATTTGCAAATTGCGTTGCAAATTTGCCTTTTCGCTCGCAAGCAGCGCCTCTAGCGGTGAAGATGGGAGGCAATATCAGCTGACCTAATGTACATGCAAAACGTGTTTTGACAGGACATAGAGAAAAATCTGGAAAATATATTTATCGGATTTTTAGCCAATAAAAAATAAAATTGACAGGTTCTGAGCAAAAATAGTTGTTTTTTTTTTAGTCATGATTTGTATTGATGACAATATTGCTGTATCATGTTAGATTATCAGATACAAAATTATATCGGGAAAAATTCCAAAAAGCTGAGACCACGGGTGAAGCCAGTTCATTTTTAGTGTGCAGGAACAAAATTCTAACAGAAAAACATTCATTCGAGCAGAAGACACAAAGCCAGATTATCTCTTTATAAAAATATCGCTTCTCTGACACAAAGTTTGGAGCGGGACGTTTCACAAAAGTGACATCCACGGCGCCAATTAATAATTGTAACGAATAGTATTTGAATAAAAACATTTAATCGGGTAAAACCCGGGCGTTGCCCGGGTCATTCGGCTAGTTCTTCAATAAATTTGTATTATGACCATTTTATTCTTTCACTGAATGGAGAAGGGCGAGCAGTAACAAGCTCACTAAAAAACCTGGGCTTAGCTGGCCCGGATGATAGTACCCTTTAAGGGCTCCTAATCCAGGGATACAGGATGAGTCTGTACTCCATGCTAGGAGAGGCTGCACATGGCGTCTGTTACTCATGTCAGAGGCGGCCATTTATTTTGGAGCTAAGTTGGCCTGCCACTGAGTAGTGATCCCAGTCTTAATGACAAAGGCAGACACATTCTACTTCCCCCAGATTCTCAACCTGCAGCCCCAAAACACATTATTGACTGTATTGACTCATTCATTGATGAGCTCTACTCTTCCCCGGCAGACACCATCAAAAGTAAACAATGGCTAGGGGCAGGCTGCTTCAACCCTCCTTGTGCAGGCATGCCAAAGCTATTGAGAGGTGATCTCCAGAATTGAAATGCCATTTGTGTTTAAATACTCCAAAAAACATAAAGAAACAAAATCAAGGTATAAGAAAGAAGACTAAATGGTTCTCTTTTTAAAGATAAAAACTATTTCAGTATTTTATAGTTTATATTGGACTCATCACATGTGATCTAATGCTCTAGTACTGACAAAAAAAAGGGCATATTTTGACCTCTCATATGAGCATTTTACATGACAGAGTGCCATCTAGTGGAAAAAAATATAAACTAAACATTGATTTAGGTCTGTTCCATAATAATTGGCCAACCCATTTTCCAATCATGTACATGTTTCAGGCTGTTGGTTCTCGTCAGCATGGTGCAGGCTGTACCTCAATAACCAAAAATTTGTTCTAGAGGCTTCCTGAAAATAGGTTAGCTAAATATCATGGAACAAACCTAAATCAACGTTTAGTTGATATTTTTTCTACTAGATGTCACTCTGCTATGTAAAAAGCTCATATGAGAGGTCATGCTCCTCGAGTTGTTTTATGATAAGCAGCGGCCTCTCCCAAAGTTCCATTTTACATTGTGAATGTGTTATCAATAATAATATATAAAAATGAATGTATGTCTGTTTGTTTTTCCTTTATGCCTGACCAAACCACTCATTGGATCGCCATGAAACTTTGGGAAGTTATTTAGTATAGTACTGGGAAGGTTTCTAGCAAATAAAATTTTTGAAATAACTTTTCGCCTAGAAATAATCAAGATAATTATTCTAATTTATCTGTTATAATTCAACAATCTGCTCTAAATATTATCATGATGATACGATGATTTTGTAATGTAGAAAATTAGGAAAGACAAAATTCAGGATGACACGGCAATTTATTTGAGACAAGAATAATGATACAATTCAAAGGCAAGATACTATTCCTTTAACTTCCAATTACCGAGGGAACCAATTAATATTGATTTTATTCAACTTATCGAGTATTTTTCAAGGGACCGGGAAAAAATGTTCACTTTATCGAGATATTCGTTAAACAAACCTTTACTCGGGTAAAACCCGGGCGAAGCCGGGTACATCCATACAAGAATAATGATACAATTCCAAGGCAAGATACTATTCCTTTAACTTCCAATTACCGAGGGAACCAATTAATATTGATTTTATTCAACTTATCGAGTATTTTTCAAGGGACCGGGAAAAAAATGTTCACTTTATCGAGAGATTCGTTAGACAAACTTTTACTCGGGTAAAACCCGGGCGAAGCCGGGCGGGTCCGCTAGTCAATAATAATAATTGTACATTATTTTTCACATAGTCTTTCTTCTTTGATTCAACACCCCCAAGAAATCAGCATTTTCAGTTGAATTGAAGTTGGTATTGAATTATAATCAGTTGAACCAAATAGGCTGATATTGGGTTAGGAAAAAATAGTTGAATTAAGGTCGGCTGTGAGGATAAAAGAGGTTACACTGTACATGTGACATTCCTTAATTTCAATACCTTGATTTTGTTTCTTTATGTTTTTTGGAGTATTTAAACACAAATGGCATTTCAATTCTGGAGATCACCTCTCAATAGCTTTGGCATGCCTGCACAAGGAGGGTTGAAGCAGCCTGCCCCTAGCCATTGTTTACTTTTCTTGACTTATTTTGAAGAATATACTAGAATCAATATGTCAATATAAGGGGGTCGGTGGAAGGCTGGTTAAACCGTTTGGTTTTCGACCACTATGACCCGGGTTCGATTCCCACATTGGACACTTTTTTTCTGTTTAAAAAAAAAAAAAGCTCCAATGGCCCGCGATTCTTGCAAAAGTCCAACCCCACCAGCGAGTGCAAGTAACCAAACGGGGCTCTGGCACATTTGTAAGTGCAAATTCGAACTGCTTTTCACATGTGTAGACATGTGGTGCCCTTACAGTAAAAGCAGTCGCTAACTGCCCACTATGATTATCATGGCCTGTACCACGTGTACTAGGGATAAGAAAAAAAAAATGTCAATAAAATAATCCCTTGAATCAATATTAACGTATTCTTCGTTGATAGCGAAATGCGTGGTGTCGCTGGAGACCCACTGGTGATTCTCCACCAAACTCTGCAGCGGTGGTAGAGGCGACATATTCAGTGTTCATAGTATCATGCATATATATAATTATCTTTTTTTGAATAGTGCAGACTGTGCACTTTGCATGTATTGACGAGCTGTCACTAAAATTATTTTAATTGTCAAATTGTCAATATTAAAATATGAACATTAGGCCTCCAAGGAAAAGTTTCTTTTTTTACAATATTTTTCATTTACAAATCTCTCTAGCTTTCGGGCAAGAAAGCCCTTCTACAGGAGAAAATATTTTACTTCAAATCGCCAATAGAATAAGAGTTTAAATCAAATAAAATGCTTTAGGTGTTTAGTTGTTTGAATGCAGAATTAACACGGGCCTACATTGCGCATGCTTATTGACTTTGCTATTCAGAGGCGATATCTTCATTTAGAGGTTATGGGGTGAATTCAGGGAATAGTATATTATAAATTTCCGCAATGTCTATTCTTCTGTTAATACTATTGTACTTTCTGGATACGATGGATTCTATTATAAGTCTCTGTAGTCTATTGGGGATGTTGGAGTAATGGGTCTTTTTTTAAGAATCAATATTTACTTCAGGGATTTATTTTTTTTCATTTATAGTTGATTTACCTGAACCAATCACATTCCCAAGACATTGGCTCAGTTGATTTTGATCCCTCTAGATAATAGTAATAAGTGATATTCTAATAAGTGACCTACAACCTCCCTGAGCAACCACTTTTGTAAAATCACCAAAAAAGGACTATCAAATCTGATGATAAGGTACAATTTGGATTATAGACACAAGGTAATAAGACAAAATCTAAATAAATAGTGTGTGGTGGTGTCTTGTTTACTCCATGGAAAGGAGAGGGGGTGCCCTGTTAGTCAGCCACATTTCAGAGTTCCCTGTTCACAGTTACCATAGCGGCTCGGGGCTCACGACACCATACTACAGGGCAGTCCCTTACTTGTACTGTTTCTCCCATCCACCACGTATAAATAGTACTTTTAAAGAAATAGAAACAGTAGCCAAAACAAAAATAAACAAGAACTGGAGGATCCCACCTAAGCACAGTTGGTACATCCTTGGAGCAGTGGCCACCCAAACCTTTCGGTCCATAAACTGGCATGCGATAGCATACCCATAGCACAGTTGGTACAGACTTGGAGCAATAATGGTTTCCCAGACCTCAAAGGTCCATAAACCGACGCACGAATGCACACCCATTGCTGCCATCCAGGTCACCTAGCCAAAAGGGAATGATGCATTCTCCATGCACCGAGCGGCCATTGTTTGGCCCCTCGCGCCCGCTATTATGGTCTGGCTCCATGGGATCGACCAATCAAACCTACAGGCGTCTCTGAGAGTTCATGGCAAGGTTGCTGACCGAGCCCTCTCGTTCGGACTTAGTGTGAATATATTTATATAAATGACCAAAAATGATTTGACTACTCTGATTTTGTTCTTCTAACTCGTAACTTGTAAACAAGAAGTTTATAATATTTTTTGTTCTTTTCCTTTTTTTAAATTGGATCTTAAAAAAAATAATGATATAAAAAAGGATTATCTTTTTAATTCAACCCAAATTAACACACTTAGTTAAACCCGTCCTACCCTCCAATAGGACTCCCCCCCCCCCTTTGGCCCTCGAACCCTTTGATCACAGTACTCCCTGAATCTGCCGACGAATCAAGGACCTCTGAGGTTCTGAGGTTTACGCGGGGAACCGACGCGAAGGCGGAAGGGTGGTACTACTGTGTGCACCCCTTGGCTTTTCATGGTGCGCACGGCAAGGACGCTCCCAATGGCACACACACAGAGCGAAGACCCTAGAGTTTCAAGACATGTGCGCCTAGCGTCAGCCAACCAAGGGTATATGGCCAGCTTACAGCTTCACCAGCCATCAGCCAGTGGCACCCCGACGCGGACGAACACGCAGAGACTCCTCTCCACTCCCCTATCCTCAAGGGTGAATGGTGAGGGTGGGCATACTTCTTTCCCCACAGCACAGTTGGTACAGTGGAGTGAACCCAGGAGAAGCTTTGAGCATCAGAAATAGACAGCATCAAACAACACTAACAAGATTTAGAACAGGCCATTTCAAGCCATTGAAGATAGAAAATAACAACAAAATCTACCTCACTTGCCCAAAATGTAGCTTGGCACCTGCAGCTCCAGAACACATTTTGGCTTGCATTAGATGTACTAAACAGGACCTTTGGGAGAGGCCGCTGCTTATCATAAAACAGCTAGAGGAGCATGAACTCATGGAATTTGTGTAATCTTTAAACAAGGGGATAAGAAACAACAACAATGTATAAATAGTGTGTGACATTTCAGTAACAGCGTTGTTATCTAAACATCACACACTATATATTTATTTAGATTTGGTCTTATTACCTTGACTATCTAATACAAAATTAACTAGGTTACAGAGAGATCCCACCATATATATGTATACATTCAAGAGATCACTTCGCCAACATACTTACCATTCTGTTATTGTTTCTTATCCCTTTGTGCAAAGATTACACAAATTCCATGCTCCTCGAGCTACCTACCATTCTACCAATAACAAGTTGTGTAGTAAGAAAAAAAAGGCATCTCCTTATTGTGCAATTGAAAGTTTCTGATGGCTTGCACAATCTATCGGAATAAATATCAACTATTCATTGATTTTTAATTATTCTAGAATTTGCCGAATACCCAATAAGGAGATGCCTTTTTTTTTTTTTCTAAATTTATGCACCTTATCCCAATACAGTATCACAGGGTGGTCTAAACCTTTGGTTTCAGACTGCTAGGCCCTAGGATCAAATCCTGCATTGGGCACTTTTTTCTAATTAAAAAGAAAATACTCCAATGGCCCCTATTCTTGCAAAAGTCCAACCCCACCAGCAAGTACAAGTAACTAAACAGGGCTTTGGCACATTTGTAAGTGCAAAAGTCGAACTGCTTTTTACATATGTAGACATGTGGTCCACTTATAGTAAAAAGCAGTCGCTAACTACCCACCATGATTATCATGGCTTGTACCACATGTACTAGGGATAATAATATCACATTTGTACTATTTTTTACAAGTTGTGTAGTGAAAAAAAAAAAGGCAAGAGAGAGTTTTGATAACATTTTTTACTAAAAATAACTTCTACATGTACATGAATATATATATATAGACAATGAGATGTCTACATGAAGGAGGAAAGATAGATAACCTAATATTCCCAGCCAACTAGCAGCTCTACTCCATATACCACACAAGGCTAACTACAACTTCTTCTGTCAGAGAACTAAGGGAGGAGGAGGAAGACAACACAGTGTGCTGCTAAGGCCTAAACAACCATCCAAAAGAAAATAAATTAGTTTGTGAGGAGGGGGAGGGAGAAAACAAAAAAAAAAAATTTTTCTAATAGAGAGAGGGGAAAAAAAAAAGACTTCGAAAAAAAAAAGGTGATCGCTACACAAAAAAAAATCCCAAAATAAAAGAAAAAAAAAATATTTTTAATGATCAATGATGGAATGAGAGAATATTTGACTACGGACTACCATCAATAGATTCTCATTTTAGCGCAACATGACTGGTGAAAGAGAGAGAGATAGAGAGAGATAGTAAAAAACTTAACAATTCTCAACAAAATTGTAAAATCTCTATACAAAAAAACTAGAGGTTTTTTAACAAGGTGATAACAGGATTGTAGAGGAATAACAGGGAAGAGAGCGGATTCTAATGTTAATTCAAAAATAAATATATATCCCGACCAAAAATAAAATTCATTAAAAATCTATCTCTAAAAAAAAGAAAAAGAAGAAAAAAAAAAACTCTTTTTAAATCGACATTGAATCCACTCTCAAGCCTATATATTCCTCCTTAAAAAATAAAAAACATTTATATTTAAAAACTTCTTTTTAAATATATATATAATAAAAATACAACAGAGAAAATCTAAAACTTTGGTAAACCTCTTAATAAAAAATGTTCTTCCATTTTATATATATTATACTCAAATATTTGTTTTGGTGTGTTAAATATATAAAAATAGATTTTAAATATTATTGAGATGTAAATATATATATACCTCGAGGTCAGACTAAACAAACACTTCGTTGTCAAGATAGAGAGAGATAGAGGGGGGGGGGGAACAAAATAAATAAGTAATGGTATCTCGGCAGAGCACCCAGGATTGTCGTCAACCCAATACTGCGAGGGGGAGGCACTTTGTGAGGGGCTACGGAGTCCGCTATGATGAGCTGCGGGACTTGGCGCTGTGACACTGGTAGCCGTGACTGAGGTCCTCTCCTTTAAGTAGCAGGTTGAGGAGTACACTGCTGGAGGAACCTGCACCATCACATCCCTTTGTTACTTATGTTATGTTCCTATTTATTTTTATTAAATTAACGTAAATAAGAAACAAAAGATAAATCAACTTTATTATTCGACGAACAAAAGGTAACAACCGCTGTTCGACGCGCGCACAGGCCGTTGGCTGCCCGCACGTCTCGTGATGTCACTCAAGTGCAAAGAGCGCAAGTGCCGGGCAAACAATTTATAGCTTTCACTCCATTCCTTTCTTCTCTTATATTAGGAGTACAAATAAGTTTTGAGGGATTTTTTTTATAAATTCGAAGCTTTATTCAGAGAAATCAGTACAATATATTTCATTCAAAGTTTTGTCCATCTTTAGCTACGACTTTTTCCCATCTTTCAGGCAGCATACGGATTCAGTGTCGAAAATATTCCTCGTCTTTTGAGTCGATCCAAACATTGACCCAATTTTTCGCCTCTTCGTAAGAAGTGAAGTGCTGCTCGGCCAGGCCATGTGTCATCGAACAGAACATGTGGTAGTCTGAAGGAGCAATGTCTGGTGAATACAGCGGGTGGGGTAGGACATCCCATTGAAGCGCCTCCAAAGTCTCCTTGACAACTTTTGCAACATGTGGCCGAGCATTGTCGTGCTGATAGATCACCTTGTCATGTCTTTTGGCATATAGTGGGCGTTTAATCTTCAATGCTCGGCTTAATCGCATCAATTCTTGTTGGTAACGTTCTCCAGTGATGGTTTCGTTAGGCTGAAGTAGCTCATAGTAGATCACTCCGAGCTGATCCCACCAGATGCACAGCATTAGCTTCTTGCCATGAATATTCGGTTTGGCCGTTGAAGTTGATGCATGACCGGGCTTAACCGAAGATTTTCTGCGCTTTGGGTTGTCGTAGTGAATCCACTTTTCGTCCCCCGTCACGATTCGATGCAAAAAAACCCTTCCGATTTTGTCTTTTGAGCAGTAGTTCGCACGTGCAAATACAGCGCTCAATGTTTCCTGGCTTGAGTTCATATGGAACCCAATTTCCTTGTTTTTGCACCATACCCATGTTCCTTGAGACGGTTCGAAATAGCTTGTTGAGTCACTCCCAAGGTTTCAGCGAGCTCCTCTTGAGTTTGGCTTGAATCTTCGTCCAATAAAGCCTCCAACTCAGCGTCTTCGAACTTTATTGGCCTCCCTCCGCGTTCTTTGTCTCTGGTGTCAAAATCGCCACTTTTGAAACGCCGAAACCAGTACTCACATGATTTTATTGATAGAGCATGTTTGCCATATGCCTCACACAGCAATCGATGTCCATCAGTTGCACTTTTCTTCAAATTAAAACAAAAAAGCAGCACTTCCCGCAAATTGTGTTTTGTTGGCAAAAAGGTTGACATGGTTAGAGCACCAAAAAAAAAGTTCCTTACACTTGAGTGAAAAGACTTCTGCTGATTTTTTTGGGGAAATGATGAAGCCTTAACATGAAACCTTACAAGGTCCGATGCTATTTATATATTACTAGCTGAATGACCCGGGCAACGCCCGGGTTTTACCCGATTAAATGTTTTTATTTAACTACTATTCGTTACAATTATAAATTGGCGGCGTGGATGTCACTCTTGTGAAACCTCCCGCTCCAAACTTTGTGTCTGAGAAGCGATATTTTTATAGAAAGATGATCTGGCTTTTGTTTTCTGCTTGAATGAATGTTTTTCTGTTAGAATTTTGTTCCTGCGTACAAAATAATGAGCTGGTTTCACCCGTGGTCTCTGCTTTTTGGAATTTTTCCTGATATAATTTTGTATCTGATAATCTTACATGATACAGCAATATCGTCATCATCATTTTCTGACTAATAATATATAGTTTTAATAATTGATTTATATATTTTTTAAAATAGCCTATCGTCTTCCCCATATTTTTTTACCTATGTATGGAAATTTTGGTTTGAATTAGTGAACTACTGCGAATTATACAAACCAACAAACAAACATACAAACATTGATTTTTATATATATAGAAGATATAATATAAATGAGTTTTAAAAATTGTTTTAAAAAAATGCATCGGCCGGGAATCGAACCCTGGCCGCCCGCGTGGCAGGCGAGCATTCTACCACTGAACCACCGATGCTTTAAAAAAATGGCCATATTTAGGTATTCATTCCATTCCGGATTAGTCCTCGTAAAAAAAAGTTCTTCAAATGAAAAAAAGAAATAGCCAAAAATACTAATCAAAATGCAGCCGAAAATTTTCCTCAGGTTTATAAAAAGCGACATGCAAAATTTGGTACCAATTGGTTCAGTAGTTTTTGAGTTTATCGCGAAACAGACAGACAGACAGAAATTGATTTTTATATATATAGAGATTTGTTGTGGCTTCTTTTGCAAATCCCTCAAAACTTATTTGTACTCCCAATATTACAACTTACTTCTCTCAATCCACTAAACAGGACCAAAAGTCTCCATGATGGGTAAAAAGAGCTGATGTTGTTAGTTGACTATCAAGGGAGCACTGTACACAAGTGACATTGGAATGTATGGGAGTCTCAAGACAGGACCTGTATTCCAACCCTACCAAGATTGTGAATTTTTATCTATGAATATAGTCTCCATGACTTTGTATAATTATACAATAGGATAATAATAAAAAAATAAAAAACTAAATAGGACCTTTGGGCATGGGACTTTATCATCAGACAGTTCGGGGAGCATGGACTCATGGAATTTGCATAATCTTTGCACAAGGGGGTAAGAAACAACATTCCCGATGTACATTGATTTGACTTTTTTTTTTTTTCTAAGCATTGTCTAGGGGGGGGGGGGGGGGGCTAATGATAGTGTTATGGCTCGATTGTTCAATATATAATATAAAGAAGCAATTAACCATTTGAATTGATTTTGAATTATATTTTTTATTAAAAGACTTGATTCATCACAGATTTAAAAGCTTTTATATTAATATAAAGCAATAATGCTTCATCTATATATAGGAAATAAAAGCATTAAAACATGAATGTTTCTTTTACGTATAAAACAAACTTCTACTGTCCTTACTGCGAGGAAGATATTCGTAGGGCTTGGCTCATCAGTGGTGAACCCTCCCAGCGATTTTGCCAATTTAATCTACCAGACAGCTTCTTAGAACTCTAATACTGTATTGGATCATTCTGCTTATATTTGCCACACTGAAGGGTGGAATCTCAGAAATTGTATTCAAGCAAACTATGAACATTAGAATTACATATAAAGAAGTGATTGGCCACTTGAATTGATTTTGATTTGAATAAATTTTTTTAATATGAGAATCGAATCACGGATTTTAAAAGTTTTGATGGAAACCAAAAAAGGTTCTTGATTCAGATTTTTTAGAGCCATTTAAAATCATAAGGTACAATTAGGATTATTGGTTAGAAATAAAAGGTAATAAGACCAAATCCATATGAATAAATAGTGTGCAAAAATCTGGGGTCATCGCGCACAAAGCAAATTTTTCTGCATAAAAAGTACCTTGCACTGGATTTAATCCTGGGTTAAGCTGTCCAAAATCAACAATTATACCACTTTCCCCCAATCCCCATTATTAAACAATTAGGCGGAGCCACCTAAGAAAACATTTACTTCCAATCCATGTACAAGATTTAGATCTACATGACCTGGTAGAATTGCACTACATTCGAGATATATTTTTTCTAAATATCAATTTATTTCAGGTTTGCCACATACTTGTCTTTTTCAAGCATGTTTATAGGTTCACTACAAGGAAGGGTGGACTAAACCATTGGTTTTTGACAGCTACGACCCGGGATCAAATCCTGGATTGGACACTTTTTTCTAATTTAAAAAAATGCTCCAATGGCCCCTGATTCTTGCAAAAGTTCAACCCTACCAGCGAGTGCAAGTAACCAACATGAAACATTTGTAAGTGCAAAGTCGAACTGCTTTTCACATGTGTAGACATGTGGTGCACTTAGAGTAAAAGCAGTCGCTAACTACCCACCGGAAAGGATACAACTAAGTGCAGCTAGAATTATTACAGGTCTTCGAAACACCTGCCCTAACAATATTGTACTTTACGAGGCAGACATTATGCCCTTAAAGGATAGAAGAAGCTACAATCTGCCAAAATATATAAACAAAATCAAGAGTTATGGAAACAAACACAGAACTTCCAATTACATACTTAATTGGGAATCCAATCTAAGACTCAAAAAAGAAGGTCCTCTCCACCTGGCCAAAAGAAATGGATTTTTAAAATATAAAGTAGAAAAAAATTATTTAGCAGAAAAAATTTCTCCATGCGAACCACTACAAAATGTTATTTTTAATGACACTTTAAATGAACCCACCAACAAACAATACCAAAATCCAGAATACTTAAAACAATTATCATTAGAAATAATTAATAACATTCTTAAAATGCAATAACTATCTATACCGATGGTAGCAGAGATGAGTTGGGACACACTGGCAGTGGCTGTCTCATCAAAACTACAAATGGCATTGAGAAAATGAACAGAAGAAACCCAGATTTTTGCTCAGTCTTCAGATCAGAACTTATAGCCATCTATGAAGCCTTAAAATCCATCAGAAATACTAATTATCAAGATATCTGGATTCTTACTGATAGTAGAAGTGCCATACAACACTTGAGTCACAGGGGAACTCAGAGACAAAGTAAGCAGGGACATACAGTCGAACCTCTTTAATTCAACACCCCAAGGGATCAGAGCTTTCGGTTGAATTAAAGGAAGTGTTGAATTAAGGTGAGATGATTAGGTAATCATCTAACTCGCTAAAATAATATTTTTTTAAAATAGCCTTGTAATATAAATTAATGATATTAATTGAAACCATTGTGTTTTTATTTTATTTTCATGATTAACTTTTAGTATCAGGGACAAAATGGCATTAATACATATTTTAGAAACATAAATAATTGTAACAAATAAATTTACTGGCAATGTGTTTCTTTTCAGTAATATAATCAAATATTAACTCTACAGACATTAAAATATTAAATATAATATATTAAATAATATTTTATTCTAATTGAAAAATATAGCAGTTGAAAGGAAATAAATATGGGGTAAATATAAAAAGAAAATTTTAAAATATTATTTAAAAATTATCGTGAAGAGATCTTTTAAAAAATTCCTTTATAGATGTCTGTTTTTGCACTGAAATCCTATTCAGGATGTATTCCAGACGGTCATTTTGAAAAAACATGCATGTCTTTCTTCTTCTGAAATGTCTTTTAATAAATAAATTTTAATGTATTAAAGTCATCCACTGCTATTGCAGGTATTATTGATTTTGTGTTTATAAATCTTTTATAATAACACAAATGGAATATTGAAATAAAATGTTATCATAATCATTGTGGCTACATTTTATAAAGATTTATTTATTTAAAAGGAAATTATTTGTAAATTTTAAAATAACTAAAATATTTTAATGCTGAAATTTAAAAATAAAATATTATTGTTAATTAGGGCACAAAGCCTAAATCCCAGCGTAAAAAAAAAAAAAAAAAAAAAAAAAACACTCGCGACATTGCCCAATGGCACTGAAAAGTGAAACTTAAACTAATAGAAGCCAAAAGTGCGCCCGCGCGATGCTATCGGCGCCCGCCGATCGCCGCCGTAATAGCTTTTTAGCGGAAAGTTGTAAGTAAAAAACATTCAACTGTCGAAATTCGAATTTTAAAATGGTCGAACTATCGGAAGTGTCGTATTATCGATATGTCGAATTACGGTTTGTTATTTGATAGGCCGGTGGTCGGGACATCAGAACATGGTCGAATTATCGCCGAGTGTCGAATTGGGGTGTGTCGAATTAACGAGGTTATACTGTAATTGGTTATCTCCAAAAACTCTCAAAAACCTCAAAAATTCACCTTCAATGGATACCCTCACATGTTGGAATTGAAGGCAATGAAGCTGCTGATGTGCTAGCGAAAAAAGGCACAAAAGAACCCTTGCCACAGAAAAATAAACTTACTTTTAAAGAAATAGAAACAGTAGCCAGAACAAAAATAAACAAGAACTGGAGGATCCCACCTAAGCACAGTTGGTACAGTGGAGTGAACCCAGGAGGAGCTCTATACATCAGAAATAGACAGCATCAAACAACACTAACAAGATTTAGAACAGGCCACCCTTGGCAGAGCTGACTGCTATAGGGCGCGTCCCCAGGTGGCGGATAGGGGAACGACCTTCAGATATGAAGGCCAGCTGCGAAACAAGCAGAATAACTCTGACGAATAAGCAGTCGCGGACCAACAGCAGCATTGTTAGAAGAGGAGTAGACCTCTTTAAAAATCCTGACTTCAACTGACCCAGTTGATAGACCTCAGCAAGGGTCCCACTCCAGGGATACGGAGGAGCTGCGTCTGTACTCATGTTAGAGTCGGCAGCAAAGGCGTCTGCTTCCATGTTAGGAACGGCCTCAAACTACAGGCAAAGTCAGACTTTCACCAAAGTGTGCCTGGATCATGATGCCATGATCAACGAAAGCTGCACCCCTATACCCCATTCCATGAGATCAGATGTTGATTTGCATGCTGCATCGCCCGTCGCGCAGAATAAACAGGGGCGCGGTCAGGACTTAGGTAGAGGGTTCTGTCCGATAAGTATAATACAGTCTCCACAAACTTCTAACTTTGCAGCTTCCAAGCAATTGAGAATTTTGCAGTGCAACATCAATGGATTGTGCTCAACAGCAACAAAAATAAAATTAGAAGAAATAATGGAAATAGCTGAAAAACAAAAGATACAAATTATAGCCCTACAGGAAACCAAATTAAATGAAAAGTACAATCTCAAATATAAAAACTATAATATCCTCAGAAAAGACAGAAATAAAGAAGGGGGTGGCCTTGCATTTTTTATCAAGAATTTGTACTATGAAGACATAGCCATTAATATTCCAAACACATCAGACCTCGAAGCCCAAGGTATCAAAGTCTACCTCAGTCAAAACAAAACCATCGACATATTCAATATGTATCACCCACCAAACAATAAACTTATTGACGATGGAACAATGGCTCAATTTCTTAAAGACAACACTATTATTGTAGGTGACCTTAATGCCAAACATCAACTATGGGGATGTTCCATGCCAAACCCAAGAGGCAAAATACTTTCAAACTTATTTGACGACAATGCCTTCATGTGCTTAAATGATGGGAATCCTACCCACCATTCCTACAGCTATAATACTGCACAAGCACTTGATATAAGTTTCTCCAGTCCTGACATTTTCCACAAATGCAAATGGCAAATATTAAAAAGTATTGGAAGTGATCATTTGCCTATTTTGATAGAAATTAGCACCAAGACCAAAACCAGCTCAATTAAAGAAAAATTCTGGAACTTCAAAAAGGCTAATTGGAATCTTTACCAGAAAAACACCAATGAAGACTTTAGAAAAGCACCCACTAGAATAAAAGATCTGGAACAAAATTGGATATCTTTCAAAAACACCATTATTAAAGCAGCCAAAGTTTCAATACCAAGAGGTAATATTAAGAAATGGATTCCAAATTATACACACCAGGCAAAAGATATTCAAACACTTATAACTAAAAGAAATGAACTACAAAAAAAGTGCACCCAAAACCAACCAAATTGTAGAACCGAACTGAACATTGTGAATGCAAAAATAAAAAGGTTATACGTAAATATGAAAAGGGAAAAATGGAAACAAACTTGTGAAAACCTGAACCCAAGAAACCCGAATACAAAACTTTGGCATTTGGCAAAACAAATTGACAGAGCCCAGCCACAAACTGAAAACACAAATATGATTAAGAATACGGATGGTACCCCAGCAACTAATGACAAAAATGCTGCTAATCTTTTAGGTAATTCATATCAAATAAGTAGTAAAATCAAATTTGAAATAAAAGATAAGAAAGTTGAAAAAAAGGCCCGAAAGATTATTCATGACTGTAAAAATTTCACCAGCACTCATAATATTTTCCATGAAAAAATCAATATGAAAGAGCTAGATTATGCATTAGAAAACACTGACCTAAACAAGACTCCTGGGCCAGATGGAATCCATGGCCAAATGATATCAAACTTGGGCAAAAATGGCAAAGAAATACTTCTTGATATTTTCAATAACTCCTGGAAAACTGGAAAATTGCCTCAAGACTGGAAAACTGCAACAATAATTCCTATTAAAAAACTTGACAAATCTGCTGATGACCCAAAAAACTATCGACCTATCTCCCTCACAAGTATTTGCTGCAAATTAATGGAAAAAATTATACTCAGACGACTTACCTACCACCTTGACACAAGAAATCTCTTACCAGAAGAACAATATGGATTTAGGAAAGGACATGGGACAATAGACCAACTCTTATTTTTCACCCAAAAGGTAAAAGATGCACAAAACAGAAAACCAACTAGCCACACCATAGCTGCTTTTTTAGACCTTACACAAGCTTTTGATAAAGTATGGAAAAACAAGTTGATTACAAAATTATACAAGCATTTCAAAATTGATGGAAAAGCTATCACTTGGATAAATGATTTCCTTAAAAATAGATACATCAGGGTCAAATATAATGGAACTCTATCTAAAACCTTCAAATTGTACCAAGGATTACCACAAGGATCAGTCCTTAGCCCTACTCTCTTCACCCTATTTATTGCAGGCATAGAAGAAAAAATTTCACATAAAACCAATATTGGACTTTTCGCTGATGACATTATTCTATGGAGCAGTAACACTAACTGTAAAAAAGCTGAAAGGAATTTGAACAAGACTCTTCTCCACCTAGAAAAATTTGCTAATAAACATAAATTAGAATTTAACCCCCAAAAATCTGAAACCTGTCTTTTTACTACCGATAAGAAACTATACAAAATAAGGCCAAAAATTATTCTGAAAGAACAACAATTACAATATAATAAACATCCTAAATATCTTGGCTACACCCTGGATCCAGAAATTAACTCCAGTAAACATATTGAAGAAGTTATTAGAAAAGGAAGAGACAGACTAAAAATCCTGAAATATATTTCAGGAAGAGAGTGGGGAGCCGATGCAACCACACTAAAATTAACTTACACATCTCTAATTAGACCTATCCTGGAATATGGATATCAAATCTATGGTACAGCATCTGAAACAAGTCTAAAATCACTGGAAAGGATACAACTAAGTGCAGCTAGAATTATTACAGGTCTTCGAAATACCTGCCCTAACGATATTGTACTTTACGAGGCAGACATTATGCCCTTAAAGGATAGAAGAAGCTACAATCTGCCAAAATATATAAACAAAATCAAGAGTTATGGAAACAAACACAGAACTTCCAATTACATACTTAATTGGGAATCCAATCTAAGACTCAAAAAAGAAGGTCCTCTCCACCTGGCCAAAAGAAATGGATTTTTAAAATATAAAGTAGAAAAAAATTATTTAGCAGAAAAAATTTCTCCATGCGAACCATTACAAAATGTTATTTTTAATGACACTTTAAATGAACCCACCAACAAACAATACCAAAATCCAGAATACTTAAAACAATTATCATTAGAAATAATTAATAACATTCCTAAAAATGCAATAACTATCTATACCGATGGTAGCAGAGACGAGTTGGGACACACTGGCAGTGGCTGTCTCATCAAAACCACAAATGGCATTGAGAAAATGAACAGAAGAAACCCAGATTTTTGCTCAGTCTTCAGATCAGAACTTATAGCCATCTATGAAGCCTTAAAATCCATCAGAAATACTAATTATCAAGATATCTGGATTCTTACTGATAGTAGAAGTGCCATACAACACTTGAGTCACACAGGGGAACTCAGAGACAAAGTAAGCAGGAACATAATTGGCTATCTCCAAAAACTCTCAAAAACCTCAAAAATTCACCTTCAATGGATACCCTCACATGTTGGAATTGAAGGCAATGAAGCTGCTGATGTGCTAGCGAAAAAAGGCACAAAAGAACCCTTGCCACAGAAAAATAAACTTACTTTTAAAGAAATAGAAGCAGTAGCCAAAACAAAAATAAACAAGAACTGGAGGATCCCACCTAAACACAGTTGGTACAGTGGAGTGAACCCAGGAGGAGCTCTAAACATCAGAAATAGACAGCATCAAACAACACTAACAAGATTTAGAACAGGCCATCTCAAGCCATTGAAGATAGAAAATAATAACAAAATCTACCCCACTTGCCCAAAATGTAGCTTGTCACCTGCAGCTCCAGAACACATTTTGGCTTGCATTAGATGCACTAAACAGGACCTTTGGGAGAGGCCGCTGCTCATCATAAAACAGCTCGAGGAGCATGAACTCATGGAATTCGTGTAATCTTTACACAAGGGGATAAGAAACAACAACAACAACAGAACAGGCCATCTCAAGCCATTGAAGATAGAAAATAATAACAAAATCTACCCCACTTGCCCAAAATGTAGCTTGTCACCTGCAGCTCCAGAACACATTTTGGCTTGCATTAGATGCACTAAACAGGACCTTTGGGAGAGGCCGCTGCTCATCATAAAACAGCTCGAGGAGCATGAACTCATGGAATTTGTGTAATCTTTACACAAGGGGATAAGAAACAACAACAACCACGTGTATTAGGGATAATAAAAAAATATATATGTAATATTGTTTCAAATGATCCTGCCGACGTATGGATAAGCTGGCAGTCGTGTACGTGAGGCGAGTGTTGATGTTCTTCCCACACGCGGACAACAAGAAGCAGAGGCAGGGCTAGATGTTAGCACCGAGTGATCGGGGACAGCCCACGGGGCAAAGGTAGAGGCCATGACACAAACTTGGATGCCTATCACCGAGACATGGAGAGAGACACGTGAGACAGAAGCGGTCTGCAGAAAGACACACCCTATAACATCTGCTGACCCCCTGCTCAAACCTGTCCTGTTAACAGGGGTCGTCTATAAAATGTCCCTGGGGGCCCCACATGGACTGGGCGTTAGCTTTTTCCTCCTCTGTCCCCAGCTGACCAACCACTCTATGGATCCTTATTTTGACGTCACCATTTTTAGTTTAAATACAAATAGGGGGTTTAAATACAAATAGTTTATATACAAAATATGGGGTGGTAGTAAATAGAAAGTGTACATTTTAATAGAAGGGTAGGATCTTATAAGGTATCGGCTCTAACTAATTGGAAGATATATGTGACATATACTAAAAGTGTCATTATTATACAGTTTAAAATATACTATATATATATATATTTTTTTTTTTGACATTTAAATAAATGAATTATCAATTTTCATGGTGCCTAGTTGGCTGTTCTTTCTTCAATTTGATCTCTCAAATGGAGGGAGAATCAACATCTACTTCTACCTGGAATAGAGCCATACAAATTCTGGCATGTGCCTCTTACCTGTAATAGATTAATTGAGATCATCAATTAATAAAGAGAAGTTGCCAGTGTAATTTCTGTTAGATATTTGATATATGGTATTTTCTAAACCCTCCTTTACTTTGGTAAACCAGGATTCAATTGTAATTGAACCTGTACAAACTCTGGCAAAAAGAACAAGAGTGATAAAATTGAAAACCTATAGATAGATCACTGAAACAATAATGGTGATTACCCATGATATAATATGAAACCTGTACAGTCTTCTTCTTTTAAACACAAGGTAATAAGACCAAATCCAAATAAATAAATAGTGTGTGACATTTCGGTAACAACTCTGTTACCGAAACGTCACACACTATATATTTATTTGGATTTGGTCTTATTACCTTGTGTTTATAATCTATAATCCAAATTGTGCCTATCAGTCTTCTTCTTTCTTATCTCCACTCAATCATATTAGGGTATCAAGCTTGTAAAGTTTGAAACCATCAAACCTTGAAACCTGTACAGTGACATATATATACTCACCTGTAATGTAATAGAAAAGACATACAGATATATATCTGACATAATGGTAATCATCACCTGTGATGTGTGGGGGGCGAGACTCCAGCCGAGGCTTCTTGGCAGAGATGGGGTGAGGGGGGCAGCTGGCTCTCTTGCTGGAGGAGGTGGCAGTCTGGCGGTCCAGAGAGTAGTTGTGGTAGAGGTCTGGCAGTAGGCGGTGGATAAGGCGGGCGCGAGGGGCCGCAGGCAGCATGTTGGACTGGAGCAGAGTGGCCAGGCTGGAGGACTCTGGCCGCGGCGCAGGCAGTGCCAGGCCATCCTCCTCTGCCCACACTGAGGGCTGGAGCAAGGAGAGGTCCTCGCTGCTGCCGGACAACAGCTCCTCCTCTGTGGTGGCTGAGGACAGGGAGTCCAGAGGACTGTCCAAGGACCCGCCAGGCGAGGACTCCTCCCTGTAGCTCAGGAAGGGGTCGTTGTGCAGGAACCCGCTGGAAAGAAAGTCAAAGTCCGTGGAGTCCCCACCCCCAACCTCCAGCATGTCTGGTGGGATCTCCAGGGTGAGGATCTCCGGGGAGTTGTCATCTTCCAGCACTGGCACGTCATCACATCCTGCCACCACCACCACACAGGGTAAACTAGAGCACACATGCCATCAAACATAGATATTACATATATCACATCTTGCCAGCATCCACACAAAGTACATCCTACACAGGAGACTATAGTACAGCCTGCCAATACCCACACAGAAGGCTATCAGTAGAACCTCCCTGTAAAGGACACCTAATTGCAGAGCTAAAGTGTCCTTTAGGGAGAGATGTCCTCTTACCGTGAGTTGCTAAATAATAAAAATGGTAATTTTGCAAATGAAAACTGTCCTTTATAGAGAGGTGTCCTCTCATGGAGTATGTTCTACTGTAGTACATGTTACCAACCACAGAGACCATCATGCCAACATCTACCTGGGTGACTATAGTATATACTATTTAGAATACAAAAATTCTAAAACACCATCACCTACACAACACATACACTTACCTACAAGGGGGGTCGGTGGAAGGCTGGTTGAACCGTTTGGTTTTTGACCACTACGACCCGGGTTCGATTCCCGCATTGGACACTTTTTTCTGTTAAAAAAAAAAAAAATGCTCCAATGGCCCCCGATTCTTGCAAAAGTCCAACCCCACCAGCGAGTGCAAGCAACCAAACGGGGCTCTGGCACATTTGTAAGTGCAAAGTCGAACTGCTTTTCACATGTGTAGACATGTGGTGCGCTTACAGTAAAAGCAGTCGCTAACTACCCACCATGATTATCATGGTTTGGAGATAAGAAAGAAGAAGAAGACTTACCTACAAAACTTGATATCTCTGTCATACAAGTGATATATTTAAATCCAAATACTGTTTCTGTGTAGAGAAGCTTTCTACCACCTTGACAACCTAAAATCATGAGGATATCAAAAATTACAATGTAGCATTATAAACACAAGGTATATAATAAGACCAAATCCAAATAAATAGTGTTTGACATTTCTGTAACAGCATTGTTACCATCTTCAATATAAGTACTGAATAAAAAATTAGAGAAAGAGAGAAAATATGGTTTTACGGGTTACTAACCAAAGTGTATGATTTTTGAGCCCAAAATGAGAAATTATACCACAGCGTGTTTTAAATTATTTACTGGGCTTGAAAATCATACACTTTGGTTAGTAGTCCATAAAACCATATTTTCTCTCTTTCTCTAATTTCTCATTCAGTATTTTTATCTGAATATGGTAAGAACGCTGTTACTGTCACACACTATTTATTTGGATTTGGTCCTATTACCTTGTGTTTATAATCTATAATCATAATTGTGTCTTATCATTGTAGCATTAAAAAAAGGAAGCAAAAACATTCTCTAAGCTGGGAAATAAAGTTCCTGAAGTTACAACTGGCTCTCACACAACAGGATAACATTAACCCCACACACACTGTGTCCTACCATATATACCTGCAGGTGGGAAATCATCTCACCAGAAAGATTATAGGGAAGTCCTTATTAAAGAAGTTTTAGTATTTACATTATTTGGTAAAGAGAGAACATTCAAAGACAAAGAGGATAAGTTTCTTTTTATGAACATGCGTTCTTCAAAGACAAAGAGGATAAGTTTCTTTTTTGTCTTTTCTTTGTCTTTGAATGTTCTCTCTTTACCAAGTTACTCCAGAGGATTTTATCTTATTTACATTATTTACTAAATAATGGAAAAAAAGATATCTGAGTAAACATTCCTCAAAACACCAGGAGGTGGGGAGACAGGCCAGGTCATTTGAAATCTTTCAACCCAGAGTATCAGAAGAGAAACTAGGAGATACCACATTCTGCCATTTTTTAACCAATCTCTAATTAAACAGAGACTCTACTGTACTTTAATCGAATTTTGTTCATATATGCATAAATAACAAATATCCACGCTGTGCGCGCGTGCAAGATATAGTGTTATGATGGCGTTAAACTAGCGAAACCGCTGGGATGATTCACTATTGATGATCCAGACCCTCCCATTAATTTTTCCATTGCAGTAAGGGCAGTAGAAATTGTTTAATTTTAAAAAGAATCTGACGTGTCTAAAATAGTTTCGAATTTTCATAAGATAGTGTGTTTTAATTGAGCCCGTTGAAAAGTGATTGTTGCTTGAGAGCTTGCATTTTAAAATGAAAAGAAACTCATTGTGAGAAGATATTTTTGCAGTTTTTAAAATAACAGAAGTGTTAATAGGTACACAATGTAGACATAATTAAACACCAATCATTAGATAGCAGCAACAGTTAGAAAACAACAACACTGAACTTTAATATATATGAGGGAGAATGATTACTTTCCAGAATATAATGAACCAGGAACAGTTAGTTGGCAGCATCAAGAGATCTGACCAGAAGAAACTGGGACCATTGGTGGCAAAAACGAGGGGACACTCCAACCACAAAACAACGAAAATAAACTTGATAGGGTACAATTTGCCTTATTGATTGAAAACACAAGGTACAGTAGAACCTCCCTGTAAAGGACACCTAATTGCAGAGTCAAAGTATCCTTTAGAGAGAGGTGTCCTCTTACCGAAGAGTTCCTAAATAGCAAAAATGGTAATTTTGCAAATGAAAACTGTCCTTTATAGAGAGGTGTCCTCTCATGAAGGTTCTACTGTAATAAGACCAAATCCAAATAAATAAATAGTGTTTGACATTTCGGTAACAGTGTTGTCACCAAAACATCACACACTATTTATTTATTTGGTCTTATTACCTTGATAAGAAATTTGAATTAGTTTCCAGAAGGCATCACGAACCAGTGAAGAACCATCACTAGAAGAAACTGGAATGGTGAATTTTGCAAGAAACATGAGACTAGAACCAGTTAAGAAGAAGAAACAAGATATAAGAGGTGTGTTCAAAAAGTATCGCGACTCTTGTGTTTTTCAAAAATTATTTATTTATTAATGAATACCTATTTTGTCCCCTTCAAAGTAATCCCCATGAGATATTATACACTTGTGCCAACGGTTTTTCCAATCTTCGAAGCACTTCAAAAAATCATTTTTTAAAAATCTTTTTCAGCTCCTCCTTCGATGCCGTCTTTATCTCATCAAGCGTAGCGTAACGTCGTCCTTTCATGGGCCTCTTCAGTTTAGGGAACAAGAAAAAGTCACAGGGGGCCAGATCTGGGGAATACGGTGGCTGCGGAATCATTAGTGTGTTGTTTTTGGCCAAAAGGTCGCGCACAAGCAACGATGTGTGAGCAGGGGCATTATCGTGGTGCAAAAGCCAATTTTTGTTTTTCCACAAATCCGGGCGTTTCTGGCGGATTGCTTTGCGCAAATTGCACATAACTTGCAGGTAATATTCCTTATTGACCGTTCTACCCTGTGGCAAAAACTCATGATGCACCACGCCCCTGCAATCGTAGAAAACTGTCAGCAAAACTTTCACATTCGACCGAACTTGCAGCGCTTTTTTCGGTCTTGGTTCGTGCGGCAGCTTCCATTGAGATGATTGAGCTTTGGTTTCCATGTCATAACCATAAACCCATGCTTCGTCACCAGTTATGACCTTCTGGAGCAAATTTGGGTCGTCGCGGACAGAGTCCAACATCTCATTAGCAATGTTCATGCGATGCTGTTTTTGGTTGCAATTGAGCAATTTTGGTACGAATTTCGCGGCGACCCGTCTCATGCCCAAATCATTGATAAAAATCGAATGGCACGAGCCAATCGATATGTTTAGGTCCTCAGCAACTTCTCTAACGGTGATTCGACGATTGGCCAATATCATTTTCTCCACTTCATTAATTTTTCGTCTGTTGATGAAGTGCTCGAGCGTCCAGCATGCTCTTCGTCGTTCACATCTTCTCGGCCTTCTGAGAACATTTTGTACCACTGATAAACGTTGCTTCGGTCCAAGGTAGCTTCTCCGTATGCCACAGTCAACATTCGGAATGCATCCGCGCACTTAATTTCGTTTTTCACACAAAATATGATACAGGTTCTTTGATCCATTTTTTTTTTTAATAGGTAAAAATCGAAGACGATCCAAAACACCTGCAAGCAAAGCAGCTGTCAACAATTAAGTGAACATTCAAAATGGCCAAGCTTGTCGGCATAAGTGAGAGACATGAGTACCAACATAAAGCCACAAAAAGATCGAAATTCGAATATACGTAACCCGCGAAAATTCGCGATACTTTTTGAACACACCTCGTATTAGTTGATTAGATGTGTAAAATTAGAATATTCTAGACTAGACGAATGGCCTGGGCAACGCCCGGGTTTTACCCGAGTGCGAATATATTTTAAAAACGTTGTCTTGGGTGGTCGCTATAGACAGGGTGGTCTGTATAGACAGGTGTATGTATCACACAGCCGATAACAGGGTTGTCTAGAGTGGCCGCTATAGACAGGGTGGTCTGTATAGACAGGTGTATGTATCACACAGCCGATAACAGGGTTGTCTAGAGTGACCGCTATAGACAGGGTGGTCTGTATAGACAGGTGTATGTATCACACAGCCGATAACAGGGTTGTCTAGAGTGGCCGCTATAGACAGGGTGGTCTGTATAGACAGGTGTATGTATCACACTGCTGATAACAGGGTTGCCTAAGGTGACCGCTATAGACAGAGTGGTCTGTATAGACAGGTGAATGTAACACACTAATGATAACAGGGTTGCCTAAGGTGACCGCTATAGACAGGGTGGTCTGTATAGACAGGTGGATGTATCACACAGCTGATAACAGGGTTGTCTAGAGTGGCCGCTATAGACAGGTGTATGTATCACACAGCTGATAACAGGGTTTTCTAGAATGGCCGCTATATACAGGGTGGTCTGTATAGACAGGTGGATGTAACACACTGCTGATTACAGGGTTGCCTAAAGTGTCCGCTATAGACAGGGTGGTCTGTATAGACAGGTGGATGTAACACACTGCTGATAACAGGGTTGTCTAGAATGGCCGCTATAGACAGGTGTATGAATCACACAGCTGATAACAGGGTTGTCTAGAGGGGGGCAGGGAGGACACGTGTTTGCCGGCGGCAGCCAATGGGCGCGCATTCTATCCGTGAGCTTCAGAATAAGGCAATTATATAAGTAGATAAGAAAGACAAGATAACAAGACCAAAATGGTTTATTTTACCATAGTTCTTTGGTCTTATTACCTTGTGAAGATAGGATAAATAAAAATAAAAAAAACCTTGTGAAGATGTATTAGTTGTGTGAGTGGATCAATGATGGAAGAATGATCACCTGGGATAAGGCGGTCATCTTCCTCCAAGGAGAGAAACTCTTTGCTCATGATGCCGCAGCCGCCTCTCTGGGGTTCATTGCACTCTGGAGACACAACATACACTGGGTTCAGCACTGCACAGTTTACAGTAGAGGGAGGGAACACAGGACTAACAAACATTTTAGCTGCAGTAAGGATTTAGAATATCATAACACCTTATGTATAGTTTATTTGAGTTTTAGAATATGAATCACTTAGCTTTTACCAGGTCTATTAGTATGAAACGCGAAAATTTTCAGTGAATTCAAAAGTTCACCAATTCCATACAACAAAAGATTTTTTATTCAAAGTAATTGCCCTGATTAGCTATACACTCGGACCACCTTTCAGGCAATTTTCGAATTCCTTGTCTGAAAAATTCTATTCCTTTTGAGTCGAACCAGTCAACAAGCCATTTTCGGAGTATGTCTGAGTTCGAAAATTCCTGGTTTTTTAGGGCGTGTCCTAAAGATGTGAGAAGGTGGTAGTCCGATGGCGCTAAGTCTGGTGAGTACGGCGGGTGGGGTAAGAGTTCCCAGCCCAAGTCTTTTATGGTGTTTTTGACCACTGTAGCGTTGTGGGCTGGAGCATTGTCATGCTGCAGTATCAGCTTGTTGTGCTTTTCACGCAATTCCGGTCTTATTTCATTCAATGCCTCTCTCAAACTGTGCATTTGTTGTTCGTAGCGACTAGTATTGACCGTTTCGCCAGGTTTCAAGAGCTTGAAATATACTACGCCGGTCTGGTCCCACCATACGCAAAGCATTGCCTTTTTTCCTAAGCGATTGGGCCTAGGCTTCTGTTTTGGAAATTGGCCGAGCAGGCGCCACGACTTTTGGCGCATAGGATTGCTGAAGTGGATCGATTTCTCATCAGAAGTTACGATTCGGTGCAAAAATGACTTCTTTTCATGCCTGGCGAGCAGCCCTTCGCAGGTTACCAGACGCCGTTCTTGCTGCCTTTCGCTCAACTCGTGGGGGAGCCATCTGGAAAGCTTTTGGGTCATTCTGAGGCTGTTTAAACGTAAGGAAACAGCACCTTGAGACACCTGGAGCTGTTTTGCGAGTTTCTCCTGCGTTTGGGTACTGTCCTCATCCAACAAAGCTTGCTGTTCAGCGTCCTCGAACTTTTGGTGCGGTTTTCCACGTGGTTCATTATCAAGTTCGAAATCGCCACTTTGGAATTTTTTAAACCACCTGTAACACTGCGATTTGCTCAGAGCGTGGTCGCCGTGATCCTCCTCGAGCATTCGGGGGGCTTCAGTGGCACTTTTCTTCCAGTTGAAGGCGAACAACAAAACTTCCCGCAAATGGGCACTTTTTGGCTTGGAAATCACCATTTTCCACAGGCTCCAGAAATTTTCCACGATTTGAATTTTTCTAAAACCCCACGCATGCTGATGCCACGTGAGTCAAAAAACAAAATGCCTTCAACAGCGCCACCGTCGGCTCAAATAAAGTTGCACAGCACCCTCTGGCAGCCATTTTCGCGTTTCATACTAATAGACCTGGTAAACAACTTCCTACTGTTTTTACTGCCGACCATATAGGCAGAACAGCCCAATACAATAGTTTAGTAGATTAAACTGTTAGAGGTATTTATCACTGATGAGCCTTCCCAATATTTTTACATCACAGTACGGACAATAGGATTTTTTTTTTTTTTTTGAAAATAGCGTTAAGTTGTTTATGAAAAACTGGTGCTAAGATAAGATACCAAGTTGATATTATTTAGATTGTTTATATTGTAACGTTTTCCTGTTGGGGAACAGCAAGGCAACTAACTGGATCTTCTTGAAGGTGATGTTATTTGTTCATTTCAGCCAGGCCATGGTAAAAGGCTTCAGTAGAGGCTGAAATTCTCTCTTGGCCAGTCGTCATTTAGCTCTTGGGTCTTTACATTTGGTTCTTGCCTCCTTTAGAAATACCCATTTCCTCATTTTGTCTCCTCCTGTCATGGCAGTAGAGGACAACAAGGCATCCACAGTGGAAACAAATTGGCTTTCCCTCAGTGGTCCGCCATTCATTGGTATTGTGCTTTCCTCCTTGTTTCTGTTCTTCAATTCCAGGGTGTGATTTTTTTTAGATTGAACCTCATACCTAGAATTGAAGCCTGAATGTTTCCTTTGGAGAGGGGAGGACTTCTAGGTTTTGAGATTGGCGTTGTTAACTCTGAAGGAGTTCGAATCAGTGAACATAGCAACAAACAACAGCCTATGTATATAATTAGTTAGTATCTTACAGCGTTTATTATTATTCCTTTTATGTACTCCTGTAGAAGGCCAGATGCCTGAAAGCTTGAGATGACATTAATAAAAAGAAACTCATTTCCAGAAACTTGTTGAATTATTTGAACAGTCTTAACAAAATTTGGAAAATGATAAAAAGCCATGATTTTATACATATTTGGGCACATGGATGGCTTCAATTGCATCACAAGAAACAGGAATATAATCATCAATATTGGTTAGATCTGACATAGAGGTGGTGGTGTCAATTTTAGGTTTTTTTTTTGCTTATCCCTAGTACACGTGGTACAGGCCATGATAATCATGGTGGGTAGAAGTAGGCGACTGCTTTTACTGTAAATGCACCACATGTCTACACATGTGAAAAGCTTTTCGACTTTGCACTTACAAATGTGCCAGAGCCCCATTTGGTTACTTGAACTCGCTGGTGGGGTTGGACTTTTGCAAGAATCGGGCGCCATTGGAGCATTTTTTTCTTAAAAATATTTTCATTTATTTAAACACAATTTCAATTCTAAGAATAATATTCTGTGTTTCTCTGAAAACTATCTTCTTCTTATCTGCTATCTTGTTTACACACTTGATAACAGTAACTATTTAAAAAATGCTGTGGTAAAATTTCTCATTCAGTACTTTTGTCTGAAGATGGTAACAACACTGTTACCGAAACATCACACACTATTTATTTATTTGGATTTGGTCTTATTACCTTATGTTTATAATTTATAATCCAAATTGTGCCTTATCAATATACAGTAAAACCCCGCTAATACGAACCCTGGATATAACGAACCTTCCCTTATAACGAACCCACGCCGATTCCCAATTCCATTCCATTGAAAATACCATCGTTATAACGAACTTTGCGATTTTTAGAATAACGAACTACCCCTATAACGAACCTATTTCGGGTCCCAAAATGATAAAATCTATTAAAAATACTATGCTTATAACGAACTTAGAATTGTAATTTAAAAAAAAATTAAAAAACAAAATTTTTATCATGTTTCAGCTCGCGGATCGCGATTTCAAAACAATAAATTTAGCGGCATTGTTTGTTTGATTTTTGCACTTTATTTTTGCTGTATGTTGAAAAAAATTTTACACATTATACTTTTTATTAAATAGAATATCTTTGCATCCATTAAATTTGAAATATAAAAAATGCAAATGGCTTCCAAAACAAAGAAAACAAAGGCATTCTAAAAACAAAAACGTTATTTCTTTTAAAAAAATAAAGTCCATTTTCAGAACTTTTCAAAGTGAAACAAAACAGGCAAAATGTTAAGAACATATTAAAATAAGAGAATATAACTTTTCTATTATAAAAGATAAAATATAAAGTTATTAAAAATTGTTACAAAGAAGAATCAACCTCAACTTTTGCCGCGATAGCGATCGTACGTTTTGGGTTAAAAAAAAAAAAAAAGTCCAAATAAACGGTCCCGTGATGAAACAAAAATTATTTTTATGCCATTAACTATGGTGATTTTAAAGTCAGCAATGTTTTGCATGGCAGGTTAAAAAAAAAAACGAAATCTAGACCTAGAAGAATATGGGGAAACATGAAATGGAAGAAAAACACTAACTTTATTTGAATGGTGCAATGCTTGGAAGAATGCTTTGAAACAACAAGGTATTAGAGCCATTTTTTCAAGTAAAAATTGTATTATATAATGTGATAATGATGTTTTAAAATCATTTCATATCTTTGAATATATATTTAATAAAACTTTGCCTAGGATTTGTCTTGATTTTTAACTTAGACATAGAGGTACATGTATGTTAATCATAAGAAGAACCTATTATCTAATGATTTCTATTATTATTCAGTATTAATATAAGGAAATTAGTCAATTAAGGGAATTAAAATAAAGTGACCACTATTAAGAGGCAGCCTCTTCTTGTGTGTATGGCTGTTTTTTAATTATACGGTCTAAAATTTTTGAAAAGTAAAAAAAAAATAGCCAAACCGTGGCTATAGTGAACCGTGGCTATAGTGAACCAAAAGCTCTGTCCCATTGGGGTTCACTATAGAGGGGTTTTACTGTATATTTTAGTTCCTAAATGTGATCAATTTAAGATATGAAAATTGCATTATGTGTGTGTGATGTCAGAAAAACTTTAAATCTCTCAAAGACACCTCATTCTTTACGCCGGTGATTACTGGCCACTTATGTTTAGGCCTAAATTGTCCCAGAGTAAACAAATCACATGTGACACTGCAGCCAATATTTGTGACACATTGTAACACTTTTAAGCACAGTACACATTAGCTAACTGCAGCCTCTATGACAAAGTATTGTATTGTTTGCAATGATAAAGCACAATTTGGATTATAGATACACAGCTACAAGGTAATAAGTCCTAATCCAAATAAATTGAGTGTGTGACATTTCGGTAACAGTGTTGTTACTATCATCAGACAAAAAAAATTAATTAATTTTTTTTCTTATCGGCTATCTTATTTACACACTTGATAACAGTAACTATTTAAGAACATGCTATGATATTTTTTCCTCATTTATTCTTTTACCTGATGATGGTAACAAGGCTGTTACTGAAATGTCACACACTATTAATTTATTTAGATTAGGTCTTATTTTCTTGTAGTATTGTTAGCAAAATTTGTACATAAATAATGTCTTCTCTTCTCTGTAAGTTCTTTAAAATAACACAATGTGACTCTCCAAAACACCTCGTTGTTTACATTGGGGTCTAACGACAGCTTAGGTTAAGAAAAAAGGCATTTCCTGATCGTGCAACTGAAATTTGCTGATGGCTTGCGCCATCTATCGGAATAAATATCAACTAATCGTTTATTTTAATTATTCCAGAATTGGCCAAATACCGTTTCTCAATTAATCAAGAAAAGCTAACCACGTACGCGTATCGGGCTGTTGGCCCTCGTCAGCGTGGTGCAGCTGTACCTTAACGACCAAAAAGGTTGGTCTTTGGGGCATCCTTAAAAACCATGAAACATGTATTTAGGCCGGAAGGATGTGAGAATGCCAATCAATGTGAAAAATAGTACAAAAGTGAATTTGCTTAGGTTATCAAGCCAATGACGCCTCACATTTACGAAGCGCAGGCATTTACGCTGCTAAAACGTTACTTTTAGCTTGGGTATACATGCACTATGAGTGACGAATATTGCATTAATGCATTTCTGGCAATAAATTTATATTTAAACAATTAACTAATTAATTCATTAGAATTTGAATTGAGAAATGGCCAAATTTTATCGATAGTATAAGATTATAGTTGGCTGAATTAATGTGTTAATTATTTGATAAATTGTAAGACGGGACATGAAAACATTGAAAATGTTGAATTATCATTGGTTGAATTGATAATGTTTTTTTTTTCCTTATCCCTAGTACACGTAATACAGACCATGATAATCATGGTGGGTAGTTAGCGACTGCTTTTTACTGTAAGCGCACCACATGTCTACACATGTGAAAAGCAGTTCGACTTTGCACTTACAAATGTGCCAGAGCCCCGTTTGGTTACTTGCACTCGCTGGTGGGGTTGGACTTTTGCAAGAATCGGGGGCCATTAGAGCATTTTTTTTTTTAACAGAAAAAAGTGTCCAATGTGGGAATCGAACCCGGGTCGTAGTGGTCGAAAACCAAATGGTTTAACCAGCCTTCCACCGACCCCCCTAACATTAATATTGTTAAACAGTACATCTACTTATATAATTGCCTTATTCTGTCTGTGTGAAGTTCACTGTGTGAAGTTCACGGATAGATTTTGGTCAGAATGGATAAAATAAAAAAAGTGTCAAGGGATGGGAATCGAACCCACGACCTTCCGCTTACCGGGCAGATGCCATGCCACTAGGCTACCCTGGACATATTTTTCCGTTCATAAAGTTAATTTATATAATGACTGCTCTAATTTGAAATATTTGGTAGGTTTTATTTATTTATATATTTTCATTTTTAGATATAACTGATCTAATTCGCCGTTTAAAATAACTGCTCTTGAAATATTTGGTATGTTTTATTTATTTATATATTTTCATTTTTTGATATAACTGATCTAATTCGCCGTTTAAAATAACTGCTCTAATTCGAAATATTTGGTATGTTTTATTCGTGTTCACTCTATTTCTATTTATTTGAAGTATTATAATTTCCATGTTTCAAAAACCTATTTCAAAAAGGTCGTTAGAAATATGTAATGCCTGAAATAGCTTTGCATGCGAATATTTATAATGCAAAGCGTAGCTTAATAGTTAGGTGTGCGGCTTCGTATTTCCACAACCTTGGTTCGAAACTTAGCCTGGGTGTTTTTTTTTTTTTTATATTATTGAAGCAAAGTTTTTTTTTACAGTACCAAGATTTCCATACATAGGTAAAAAAAGTACAAGGAAAACGATAGGCTATTTTAAATTATATATTCAAATTATTCTACTTAGCTCACGAACAGCGCCTTCTATCAAGGTTATAAATACGTTTAAAATCGATATCTTCTCAAAATTTTATTAATAATAGTTTGCTTAATAATTAGAATACTTGATCTAAATCGAGATATTTATAGACGCTCACTCGATTTGAAGATTTACACATGTGTATATCGTAACTAATCTGAGTGTAAAGTTTGGAGCGGGACGTTTCACAAGAGTGACATCCACGGCGCCAAATTTATAATTGTAACGAATAGTGTTTGAATAAAACATTTAATCGGGTAAACCCGGGCGTTGCCCGGGTCATTCGTCTAGTATATTAATAAAAAGGCATCTCCTTATCGTGCAACTAAAAGGTACAGCTTGCACAACACTGACGAGGGCCAACAGCCCAAAACGTGAACATGGTTAGCTTTTCTTGATTAACCAAGAATAGGTATTTGGCCAATTCTGGAATAATTAAAAATCAACAAATAGTTGATATTTATTCCGATAGATGGTGCAAGCCATCAGCAACTTAGTTACACGATAAGGAGAAGCCTTTTTCTTAATTTATCCACCTTATCCTAGTACAGTTTTACATTTGTACTGTTTTTTACAATATATATATTATTGCTTAAAAAATAAATTACAAAAATATGTATATTTATTATACAGTATTTTTTAAATCATAATTTTATGATTATTCTTATTTTTTGATTGCAAAAGTATTAGATAATTATAAATAAAAATTTGCTTCAATTTATAAAATATTTTTAAAGGGAGAGGTACCACTTTCTTTTTACAGACAAAAAATGTGTAAACTTTATTTGAGATAGAGATGACATGAATATATATCAATATATAGTGATACCATGTGAGGCAATTTTTATTTAAAAACTAATTTAGATGCAAAAGTTTATAATTAGAGATTTTAAAAATTAAGAAAGAATTTTGAAGATTGGCCAAAACATGCTGCAAGCAAGATAAGTGGTTGCTTGTGTTTACCGTCTACTCCAGATAATTATAGCGCTGGTGCTTGGATAAATATCGCTTTAAAATACATGAAATTCCACTTTTTGTAGGTGGTTCTCTCAACGCATGCATTACTTTGCTATTAAAAATGTCAACTTATTTTGAAATAGATCGTTTGCTATACTTATTTTAATATTTTAAAAAGGATTTTCGAATATAAATTACTTACAAACGATCTCTCTTGTGACAGACTATACATGTTTGTAATTATTCTAAATATAAATGTATATAAGCACATATTTAAATAATATATTAATATTTTTGGGAGATAAATATTTAACTGTATTGGAAATAACAAAATTTCATTTTGAACCCTTTTAAACGCATCTCAAAATAATGGTTAAAAAATAAAATAACCATTGTGAAATATTGTAAATAAAAAATAATTAAAGGTAAACATAAATACCTCTGCACTAAAGCGTGAGTCCCGTTATGTTATTTATCGTAGACTTTTTAAAAATAGAGCTCTACTAGCGTGGATGTTCGTGTTAAAAATAATACTCTGTGGTTTATTTATATTTATATTTTTTGGGAAAAAATTAGTGTAAACATAAAATTTACAGTAAATATTTTTTAGTAATTCCAAAATCTTATACCATCCATATTATATATTTTTATAAACATATTAACCACAAATCGTATTAAATTTATTAATTTACAGATACAGTAAAATAAAATCAGTTAAATTTACTTTAAAACATTCGAAACATTAATTTTATTTGTGAAAGTATATAAAATTAATATTTTTAAAAATTTTGTATATCAATCATACTTTTATAATTATATTAAAGACATTTTTATTTCAATTTATTTATTTATTTATTATCATTTACAAAGCACGCGATATCTGTCTTGGATATTTGCATGCATAAACAAGTTTGGGAGCTTATTTACAGTAATTATTAATATGATTTTAGTTATTAAAATAGAAATTATTAACATATTTGTCAGTTTGTTAACGATTTAATTACCCTATAATGAATATTAGTGAACATCACAGATAAGAACAGAAATTTAGAGCTATTTACAGCATATAACTATATGTCAGTTTTTACAGCCCAGGCTATCTATTACTAAAAAACATTCTACAAAATCTATCAAAATTAATATACATATATCTATTATTAACTATTTGATTTAGACAATTTATATTTATTTGATTTTTGACTCTCAAGTCCTCTACAAGTCGACAGTCCATTAGAATATGTACAGGATTTTCTTCTTCTGCACCACATGAGCATTTAGGCGAATCCGTCTTTCTGACTTTGTACAAATATGATCTAAAGTTACCGTGTCCAAAAAAAATTGGACATTGTAAAAATTTGGCTTGACATATTTGGGTATTTGGGAATCAGTGAAGAAGGACTTGAAAATGGTATTAGTCTTCTCATAGTATTTCTGCAATTTTTCCCTTATATAATTAGAAATTATATTCCTACTTGAAGAGTCAAATCGGTTGTAATTTATTTCGGTTTTCAACATGTTAGATTCAATATAATCAGTAAGTTTGGGGACTTGTGCAAGTATATGTGTACAATCCGATGATGTTGTACTGTAGGCCTGTATACAATGTTTTAATATACTATATTGAAGAGAATTTAGTTTGTCCTTAGACTTTTTGTTTATGAATGGATACCATATTGGGTAACCATAAGTAATTGTACTTCGATATAATGTCTATACAATATCAGTCTTCGTCTAAAGTCTAGACCCCATGCTTTCTTTGTCAGGCCAAATAGGTATCCACTAGCTCTAGTTACTTTTATGATCATTTCATTAACGTGAGGCGTAAAGTCCAGTTTGCTTCTGACTCAGTGATTTTTAATAGTCACTCCTAGGATCTTAAGTTCTTCAGCCGGTTTAATTAACTTGCTACCTGAGACTATTATATCGCTATTGCATTTAAATAAATATAATATTTTTGTTTTTTCATCTGACAATTTTAATTTACGGCTTTCACACCACTTATTGATTTTTCTTAATACATTATCTATTGTCTTTCTTAGTTGTTCAGGAGTTTTATTCCAACATATTAGCGTAATATAATCTGCATATCCTATTGTTTCACAATTATCATCCAGATTATTATTCAGTATCTCATTAATAAGAATATTCCATAATGTGGGAGACAGTGGTCCTCCCTGTGGACATCCTTTACTTAGTTTCTTATTAATTTCAGTTGAGGAATATCTAAATCTTATTCTTCTATTATCAAAGTATGATTGTAGAAGTTTTATCATTGAAGCCTGCACACCATCTTCATCTAGTCTTTTCATCAAGGCCGGCCACCATGCATTATCAAACGCTGCACTAATATCCACTGCAATTATTACTGCATATTCTCTTGTTTTATGTTCTAACGCAATTTTTATTATTTCAGTTAGTGCAGTAATAGTAGATTTCGATCTTCTAAAGCCATGTTGTCGATCACTTAGTAAATTAAAATCTTCATAATATTTTATTATTCTGTTATTAATTATTTTTTCAAATATTTTAGAAATGTTGGAATTAAGACATAAAGGTCTATAATTTTTAAAGTTATTAAAATCAGTTTTTCCAGGTTTCGGAATAATTATTGCCACTGCTCTTTTCCATTCAGCAGGATAGTATTGTAGGTCTAAACATTTTTGAAATAGTTTCACCAATATAGGAGCTATATATTGTTTAGTGTGCCTTATCATGTTGTTAGAGATGTTGTCTATTCCGGGAAATTTCTTTGGATTTAATTTGTCAATTAAGTCGTTAACTTCAGTAATCATAACCATCGGTTTTTCTTTATTGAGTAGTTTTAAATTATAATTTCTTATACTTTTATGGATGTTTGTATCTTCTTCACATTTATCATCTGGAAATAAGTTATTCAATAATTCCTCACCCTTCTGCAAACATTCCATATCAGTATTACCCTCCAAAATTTGCATATTTCTCTTCCGCTTAGATCCACTTTTGATGTTTTTGTACACCTTATATAAGTTTCCATAAGGGTTGTTCGACTTGTTTTCCTCCAGAAAAATTCTCCATGATGCTTTCCTAGCTTTTTCTATTTCCCGTAAATACTTATTTCGTATGCTTTTATAGTATTGTTTAATATGATTAGGGCAATTTTTGTTTCTATAGTAACAGTTTCTAAGATAATGACACAGTGATCCTTTAGAAGCTGTAAATTCGTATTCCACCACTTATTACTAATATTATTTTTGGTTGTCATATTATTATTTACTTTAAGTGAATTATGTGCTGCCTCAATCAGTATGTTCGTAAGTTCTTTTACCATTTGATCAATCATTTCTGGTGTATCCACCATGTCTAGTAAGTTTTCAATTTTTTCTCGTTCAGTACTGTTAATTCTCTGACTAAAACTTAACCAGTTCGCATTTTTCTCATTAAATTTCCAAGTGGAATAATATTTTTCTGAACTAAATTGTTCGTTTGTATATATTTCAAAAGATATAGCTACATGATCTGAAATTTGCGATATCTGCTGTGTCTTCCAATTTCTGATCGCCGCAATTGCATGTTTATTTGTTAGTGTGAGATCAATCACACTTGCATCACGACACGTGAAAGTTTTACTATTATGGATACTTAAGTTTATTTCATCTATGATAGGGATCAGTCTATGTCCATTATAATTTTTCCTGATATCATACCATAACGGAGCTCTGGCATTGAAATCGCCGCAAATTATCACCGGTATATGTAAATTTGTATTAATTAACTTCTTCATAAATTCCTCGTGCTCACTTTTCATTGAATTCGGATGTATATAAATGTTGGAAAGATATATTTTCTTACTTTTTGTTTGTATGGTTATAGTTGTAGCAAATGAGTTAGTGAATTCTGTACTTAATTGAATTTTTAAGCTGCTATTTCTTACAATTATTGCCGTATTTATGTTGGGACTGTTCATCAATTGATATTTTGTACAAGGTCCTGGAAATATTACCTCCTCTTTGATTATATAAGGTTATTGTATCATTACTATATCTGCATTTCTAATTTCATCAGATGCACAAAGCTCATTTATACAGTTTTTGCTTTTTCTGGTACTTTGTTGAATAATATTGCATCATTTTACATTTTAAAATTTTTGAATGTATAGGTTTTGCAACATTAAGACGCCATTTTACACTTTGATGACAACATTTCTTCCATTAGACATTCTCATAACTATTTTTTTTTATATATTTGTTAAAGGTTGAGAGTGAGACAATCACCAAATCGAGCATTTCCTTTGAGGTTTTCGTGTACTTCGATATTCATAAGGAAATAATATTGTCATTCGCGAAAATTAATAAATATATTCAAACTAGCCAATGACCCGGGCAACGCTGGGGTTTACCCGATTAAATGCTTTTATTCAAATACTATTCGTTACAATTATAAATTGGCGCCGTGGATGTCATTCTTGTATAATATATAAATGAGTTTTAAAAATTGTAAAAAAAAAAATGCATCGGCCGGGAATCGAAGAACCCAGGGCGCCCGCGTGGCAGGCGAGCATTCTACCACTGAACCAAAAGCAAATGGTGACAGAATTAAGAAAGAATGCATGACGCTGATATAACTGTATATATTAATATGAATAATATTATGTTATCTTCTCAACATTTATTAATCCCACATGTGACTGAGAAAATATAGGATATCTAAACCAGAATGCTAACTCATGCGATGTTTTCATTCAACCTAAAAAAAAAAAATCTTAAAAAAAAAAAATTAATATGAAAACAGCTGAAGTTCAAGCTGTGAAGCAATTTGTAACATATATATAGAAAAACGCCATATTAAACAGTAATCAACTTTACTTGAGAAAAATCTCAATGCATTATTTATATTGATTGACTAAATTGAAATAAAAATGTTTTCAAAATAATTTTTTAAAATTAAAATTGAACTATTTGGATAAAAATTCGAATGAATATATAGTAAAATTTCAAGAATATTATTTTAAATTGAAAATACTATGTTGTTAAGGTGTAAAATGTTGTCTTAAAAGTACAAAACCTATATGAAGGTTTTACACATATATTATTTTAAAGTTTAAAACGCTATTTTTTTTGTATAAATTATTTTACATTTAATAGAAATGCACAATATTTGTATTCAAGATTTAATAACAAAATATTTGTTCAGCATTGGTATTTAAAAATTTTTGAAGACGTTTTAGTTTTTTAAAAATATTTTTGATAAAAACTCGTTTATTCTAATGATGAGAGGGAGATAAGGTAATCTGGGTTCTCCTGGAAAGCAAATGAAAAAATGTATCTACCCTAGCTCTACAGCAGTCTAGAAGAAAGTTCTAGTCATGAGATGAGCAACCTTTTGCCGTGAATCAGTTGACCAAGTAGTTCAATGTCTAAAGTGAGTTTGGAAGGAGAGCCAGGGAGGTAAGGCTGAAATCTTGTACTCCCAGAAATAGGGCTGCTTGCAAATTGTGTAATAGAAAAGTTGGGCAGAGCTCAAAAGAAGGTGACCCACTGTTTGCGATTATTACTTGGTAGTGAGGCCATGTTGGATCAAGATCTGTGTCAGAGCACGAGATTTACAAAGACGAGGCTATGACCAATAAGGATGGTGAAGGTTGCCATTCCAAAACGGATCTTGGACAGGAATTTTCTATGGCGGATTGAAGTGGACGCAAATCTTCTGAGTCTTCTGTTTGGGTAGTCTTGAGAATAGACTAAAGTATACAGATATCTATTATAGAAGACTGAGCAAGGCTGCAAGCCAGGCTCCGGTGGGAAGGTGGAATCAGGTTAGAGACTGTTGCAGTCTCATCTTCCTGGTGCGCCAGTTCATTGCCTGCAACTTCTCTGCGCCTGCTGGCCCAACAAAGTTGGCATGTGGTGTTCAGTCTAGCGCCAGGATTATCTCTACTATTAGATCTGATTGAGGCGAATCTCAGGAATACATATTGCTGCCAGGGAAGATCTTCAATTAGATGCAAAAGCGACTCCAGGGCTGGCTGACATACCTTCCGCGAGGCAAAAATGGTTACGAGTTCGGCTTGGAAAGCTGACCAATCAGGGTGTAGGCTGATAAGTATTGATTGGTCTTGTAATGGAAGGATAATTGTAGCACCAACCCCTGCTTGATTTTGATCCATAGGTATGTATTATAAGAGATGTAACATTATCTTAATCTAGGATGAAGGAGATTGGGTGTCAGAAAAGGGAAGTTATTGGGAGAGAAGCTGGACCAGGCCGGAATTCAAAATCTTTCAAATCAATTCAAAGTCATTCGAGCTTTTATGATAACGTCAAATAGTGGGCTACCAGTTAGGAAGACGGCTTAGATAATGGGAGTTCATGGGACAACTCGCAGTATGCGATGCGCAAAGAAGTACTGCAGACTACGGAGTTGTTGGATGCCTTCTTTAGAAGAAGCACAACTACCCAAGGCAGAGACTCCATAAGGAAAAGGCGGGAACTTACATTGATTTGAATAAGTGTTTCCAATCAAAAATAAGATTCAAAATTATCCCTAGATAGCATTTTGAGAATAGGATTATGTAGAGAGTATGGAATACAATTTTATTAAGATGGAAGACGAATTTCTCGTGTGGTGAAATTCGACTTCCAATATAATGGCGATGAGGCCGATAAGGCATAAGGTGATAGGCTAGTTGAGAATCTTTAAACCAGGATCCGGGTTGGAGCGAACTCTCCGCGACTGGAAGATACAAGCCTATGTTGTCTTAGGGTTTATCTGGAGGCCATTATCAACACACCAAGCAATTACTTTTTCTTTAAAATCGTTTATAGGTATGAAGGCAAACGAGTACGAATCTGTATTAGGAGGGTGGAGCCATCAGAAAACTTTTCTCGATTTGAAAGAGTAGGGATAGTCCACGAGTGATCACATTCTAAAGGAAGGGCTCAACACAGAGCATTGAAGTGTTTCCAGTTGAGAGAAGACATTGAATGACCACCCAGAGTAAGACATTTTTCTGTATTCAAGGAAACTTTGCACAAGGCAAACCAGCGAGTCTGGGCATACAAGGCGATCAAGGCTTTGGACAATGGCCAGTCTACATATGGTATTGAAAATTTTGATGTCTAGGCTTATTGCCGGTGTCATCCTCCACTGTGACTGCTTGCGGTCAACGAACTCTGTGATTTTGACTAGGGCATCTTCTGCTGATCGTCCATGGGAAAAAAAACGAATAGGTTGTCAGAAAAACAGTCAAGTCAGTCTGTCAGCCATTAGAGTCTGGCGCGCAAAAATGCACCTTTAAAACACTTTGCAAAGTTTTTAAAAATGGTATGGGGGACCTGTACCTATCTAGCTGGCTTAGGGCTATGATAGAACCATTGGGGATTAACATGAGACGACCTACTTTCCAGGGGCGGGGAAGTTGTAATTTGGAGACACGTGAAAAAGATGTTGGCCAGAATGATTGTAGTGGGGATCCACCCAGAACCAGGCATAGAATGCTAAGACCATACGGGCCTGGGGTGTACCAACTTCCACAAAAGTAGATGACGTTAGAGATTTCCAACAACTGTAATTCTGGTTCATATGAGTAGGGTGGAGGTTTATTTTTGATGGGTGCAGTCGAGGATGTGATGGAAGAAAATTTTCTAGAACTGCATACAACTTGTCTCTTCTGTAATAAAGTGGGAGCCACCGTTATGCTTGAGGAGAGGAGAACCCTGTAGGGTTCACGAACCTGTGCTATGAAGCAGTATATGGTATTTCATGCATTAGCTGAAACTTAAATGCAGAGGCTTTTCTTTACGCTTTTAAAATAAAATTATTTCTATTAAAATGAAATAAATATATAGTTTAATTGCAAACATTTAAAATAGAAAGAAAATTTTTCGAGTTAAAATGAAAATGTTACCATAAAAATGAAAAAAAAAAGTTGTTATTAAAATGAAAAAATTGTCATTTAGTGTAAAATGTTGTTTTAAAAGTGTAAAATCTATAACACAAAAGCAAAAAGGTCCTTATTAAAATAAATAATTCAATAAAATAAAAATATATTTTAGACATAATTCAATATATATATTAAAATATTAAATAATTTAATATTTATATATTTTAATTTAATATTTATATTAAATGATGTCTAAAATAAGTAAATGAAATATTTTTAAAATTATTTCAACTGTGATATTATAACACTATGCGGCGCTGAGTTTGTGTAAACAAAAATGTAATGCCTCGATAAAGGTTGGCATTCAGCCAACCGAAATATTGGCAAATAAATATTTTATTCAATATATGCCTTTTTATTATATAATAAAATTATATATGGTTAAATACAAAAAAAAAAAAAGATTAAATACGAATAAATAAGAATAAACAGATAAATGAGAGAATCCGTCTGGTGCTTCCAGGATCCACACCAGAGCCCGCAGCTCTTGCTGAATTTGACAGCCACCTCGAAGGCCATGTGGAACTCTTCGAAAATCAGAGAGAGAGAGATTATTTATTACAATAAGATGAATCGCCGATTATCATTGATAAGAAAAGCGACAAGTTTCTTTATTGAAGAGATATTAGCTTAAATCTTGATCTAAAGATACGCTCCAGGAGCCTGGGTTACCTTTATGTTACCACTACTAAATGTCAGGATTCTCCAGCGAGCCCAGAACACATCATTAAATGCATCAGGCATTGCCGAACAGACATCTTCACCGACCCAGCTGTGGTCATTGAGGTGATAAAGAGGCATGGCCCTCAGGATCTGGTCTAGACTTGAAGTCCAGACCTGGGACAAGAAAAAAAAATCTCTCTTTAACAAAGAAACTCATCGCCGTTAGCTTCTATGAATTCTTATCAGTAATACGTTGAATAAATTTACCTAAATCCCCTATAAACCTAAATCATAATAGACAGCTTTTCTTCACGTACTTAGTTAACTTTCGAAGACTGAATCTCGATGGTTAATTCAGTTTCGAATAAAACATCCACTTAAAAACTTCCCATCATGGACTAAATAAGGACTAATAGTGTAGATCTTTATGACCAAATGGTTTCATAGGGGGGAAGGGTTGCCCTAGTAACCATAAATAACATAAAGAAAAATTTCCCAAACCTCTAGGCCCATAATGACTTTTTTTATTGAAAAAGTGAAACTCTGATCTCGTGCTCCACTCTATTAGTGACTCCATTATTTATCCAAGTGAGGTGTATTTTTTTTTAAAGACAGTCATTAAATTCTCCAGATTATACCTTCAATTCGAATTTAAAAGATTAAATTTTCTATTAGTGATACAGCTTGAAATTGTATTATACTTATTATGTATTTAAAAAGAGCCTTAAAGTTATATTTTTAAAACTTAAATATATATTTCCAAATATATTTAGCCAGAAGTATAAAATATTTAACTATATACCGTTTATATGCAATTCAATTCCGTAATTTTAACAATTTTTATATTAAAATAAGTTTTAAAACAGCGAAAAATTAAATTTAAAAATGATATAGCTTATATTCCACACAGAAAAAAAATATTACCCAATATTTATATATAAAATAATGCACATTTATAAACAATAAAAAATATAAAAAAGGTCAGGTGTTGATATTTAAAAAAAAAAGGCATATCCTGACCAGGATCACATGAGCCTGGCTATCAGGATATGCCTTTTTTGTTTTTAATATATATATTTAATATAAACAAAAAAAGAGGCGATTTTAAATCGTGAATAAAAAAAATGAGGTTAGAAAATTTTAACATTCTGGCTCCTTCGCACAGCTCTAAAATCACATTAGAGTGGCGTGGAGATTATAATATTGTCAGGTAGAAAAAATAGGAAAGACAAACACAAGACTGACACACAAGCCAACTTATTTTAATTAAAACAATTAAAACTTATTTACATCAAAGAACAGAGAGGTAAAGATGCAAATTTTCTGAGCAACAAGATGTTTAAACTATTAATCCCTCTGTTTATTATATACGAATATTATGTTATATATAAAAAAAGCTCCTCTTCTTTCCCTATGGAATCTGTGATCCTCAGAGTGCAAATCTTGTTGCTACTAAGGGAGACGGTGGTATTTCGGTTATAGTTTTAACTTAGCGTCTTGAACGTAATCACTAGTGGCTTTCCATCCTTTTTCTTGTGAGAATTGACAATTGAAACAAGTTTATTGACACCTAGTCAACAGCAAAGTGAGGTTTAAAAATTAGATTTAAAATAAAGATAAATATTTACAAGAGACGGAGCCTTCTCCGAAGGGACGTCTGGATCCTATCAGTAGCTTAAAGCCTCCTTGAGTTCAGACAGGCCCTTGCCAATTCTGGATTTCTTGTCCCCAACATGCTCGATGACAATGTTAAGGAATTTAGAGAGAATAATTTTGTTTTCAGTCGAGAGTTCCTCGAGGAGACTCTCCCTATCACCGCGGTATAGGACCGCTCCTTTTTCTTGTGGCGTCAAGAACGGCTTTAGCGTCTATGGGGATGTCATCTTCTTGGAGGGAAATCTTGGCTTTGTCAGCGTGGAGGAATTCAGGAGTCAGTTGAAGAAAATGTAGCTCACATCATCTATAGACTCAAGGTCTGTTAGGCGATATTCAGTTTGTCGTCTCTAAATCTTATCCAGAATATAAATCAAAATGTCATGTAGAAAAATTGTGAGGACAAACATGAAAATAACAAGGCAATTTATTCTAATCAAAACAATTATAAAAAGTTTTCAAATGAAAGAAAACGTCTGGTCAATGGTTGCCAAGCGACTAGCTTGTCACCACACGACAATTACTACTGTCAATGAACTGTGACATCGTGTTGAAGCTGTATGGGATGTTGTACCTGTACATACCATCCAATATCTGTTTGACTCAATACCCAGGTGTATCAGTGCTGTTATTGCTGCCAGAGATGGTTCTTCTCTTAGTACTAATTTCTCTGGATCCATACTTCCATATTTCTTGAAAATGTAATCATTTGTTATTCTTAGTATAATGTATTTGTCAAATAAATATCATTTTGTTATTTGCATTCCTTGTATAAAAATTTAATGGCCAGAAAGTGTAGATATTCTTCATTGTTTTCTTCAAACTCTAGACCTTAACTCTATAGAAAATGTATAGAGAGATGTGTCGAATATGCTTCAAGAGAGAGAAAGAAACTTAAAATATTTCTAAAATGAAAGAAGAACTCATGAGATTTTGAATCTATGGAATCATTATCGGCCAGAAAGATGTCAGGAACTTTTTTGTCGATATCTAAAAGATACCAAGCTGCCTTGACAATTAATGGGTACCTACAAAATATTAATGAATATTTTTAGATGGCAGAGCGCCATCTAGTGAAACAAAAATCAACCAAACGTAGATTTAACTTCCGATTTTTCTTCTTATTTTTTCATGATATTGCAATTGTTAAAATTGAAATAAAATACATTGTTTATATATATTTTATATCTCTTTATATAAACAATTTAGTTTTTTTACTAAAATATGCGATTTTGCCGTTTGTTTTAATTTATAAGTTTTTAAAACGATGGTATTGGCTTGTAGCGAGTAAAAATATTTTATTTATTATTTAAAATGAAATGAGAAACATTTACTTATATAGAGAATGGACTAGAGAGGGACCATATATAAATAAAATATTTATTCAAATTTTCAACCATAAATCTTTCTTAGAGATAATTAAATCTATGAGGTAAATGAATGATAAATGAGAATAAAATAATTTAAATTAATTATCCAAGATGGATATCATTATTAAAACTTTTCCCGCACTAATTATTTACTATTTCTTATTGTGACCAAACGATTATTTTTATCACAAGAGGTCAGTGTATCGTTCAAAACGATCGAACGTTCCAAATATAAAAAGTTTCGATTTATTGATTTGATTTAAATATGCAACAACATTGATCAATGCTTCCATTGTTTTATTTTCCCGGAATATTAAAGAAATTGCTTTTCCTTAATGTACATTTAATGTATAATTAATGTATAATTTATTAATGTATAATTTATATGTATAATTTATTGTATATTTATTGTAACTTAATGTATAATTTAAAATCTTAATTTTTTATCGCTCGATCTATGAAATTTTAAATTTAAATTTGAGAGAGACTTTGAGCACACACACACAAGCATTTAAATTAAATAATTGAGTTCATTTTTGTATTGAAAGAAAGATAATCTATACAGCTAAGAAGAAATATTTCAAAAAGTATCATTTAACCAATAGAAGACAAACTAATAAAATATAAGTTTTCTGACATATACACTTTTTTTTTTTTGTTTTACAAGTCTTTCTAAAAATAATATCTTCATTATAAAAGGTTATAATAGTGGTTTATGGCTCAAATCTCATTTTAAGAGATATTTTTTATAAAAAATATATATTATATAAAAATGGTATTTAAAACTGGGTCATATTGTCATATATAATATGCTCATATGAGCTATCAGGAAATGCCACCTTTATTTATAAAAACATATATAAAGCATATTATATTGTCTCACATTGTGTTAAACATTTAAAAATTAAATGTGAATAGAGGGGTAATGCAAATATATGAATATCAGTATATTACAACAATAAAGAAGGCAAAATATGTCGTAACTATTTTTCTTTATAATTTATCATTTTTATTCGCTGATAAGGGCCAACAGCCCGAAACGCGTCCGTAGTTAGCTTTTCTTGATTAACCAAGAATGGGTATTTGGCCAATTCTGGAATAATTAAAAATCAACGAGAATAGTTGATATTTATTCCGATTGATGGCGTAAGCCATCAGCAACTTTCAGTTGCACGATAAGGAGATGCCTTTTTTCATAAATTATTATTTTTAGTTATACAAAAAAAATTGCGGCGTCTTATGTCTTTTTTTAAAAAGTGATTTGTCAAAATCTAAAATCCTGTGAAAATGGATATCAACAACAACAACAAAAAAGCCTTTATTTAGGGTCACTGACCCTATACAGGATTCACCAGAGGTATGCATAAGAACAAAGCAGTGAAACAAAGGAAATAACGATATATACAGAGTAAAAAGAGAAAGGGGGAAAAAAATAATAATAAGAAAGAGGGAAGCAAGAAATCAACACAAAAAAGAGTAGCAGTAAGAAAGTGAGGAGTGAGTATCACTTGGCCTTCTTCTGAGATATGGACTTGTGGAAGCCATAAAACGCCGTAGCAATATACTTATTCTGGGTCATATTGTCAATTATTGATGGAAGTGAAGCACAGAGTTGCCCAGTTTTGAGCATAAGGGTTCTTCTTTCTTCTTTCAGAGCAGAGCAATCAAAAATATAGTGAGTGATTTCATTTTTTAGTTTTGAATTACAGAAGGTACAAGTCGGGTCCTCACCGCAGAGCATCTTGGTGTGGTTTTCTCTAAAAAAACTTGAAAGTATTCTAACTTGTGCGAGTAGTCTTACAACCGGGAAAGGAAAATCCCCTAAAAGGTATCCCTCCGTCATGAAAGATATGTGAATGTCTTTGTAGTGAGAGTATAGCTTAGATTTATCCATTCTTGTAAGGTCGTTTTGTATAGATTGGTCTGCCGCTGTTTTTAAGAGCCCTGTAATCGTGCTCCTCAGCGTTCCAGGGTCATCACAGGAAACAAGTGCAGGGGATCCATTATTGTTAAGCAGATTGGTGAGCTTTTTATTGAAACCGATGGGTGTGCCCGAAGCATTAGACAGTTCCCGTGTTCTATTAAAACATATACGTGGCAATGAAAATGGATATCAGTATACGTGTATATGTTAATATAATTTTATGTAGATTGCAAGTATTTTTCATATACATATTTTATATTGGATTAGGATAGAGGAAAATTTATTTGTGAGCAAAATATGTTCTTTATGCTAGGTATAATTGTTCTAGGTTTCACATAAAAAAAAACTCGCACAATACACACAGAAATAACAACGAGGTTTTTAAAATTAAAATTGTTAATTTTTATTTTGAGTTTTTGTTGATTTCCCAACACACAGGTGGATGTCACAGGAAGAATAGACGATCTAACAGCTATCCCGTGTTCCCAACACACAGGTGGATGTCACAGGAAGAATAGATGATCTAACAGCTATCCCGTGTTCCCAACACACAGGTGGATGTCACAGGAAGAATAGATGATCTAACAGCAATCCCGTGTTCCCAACACACAGGTGGATGTCACAGGAAGAATAGGTACCTAACAGCTATCCCGTGTTCCCAACACACAGGTAGATGTCACAGGAAGAATAGATGATCTAACAGCTATCCCGTGTTCCCAACACACAGGTGGATGTCACAGGAAGAATAGGTGATCTAACAGCTAACCCGTGTTCCCGACACACAGGTGGATGTCACAGGAAGAATAGATGATCTAACAGCTATCCCGTGTTCCCAACACACAGGTGGATGTCACAGGAAGAATAGATGATCTAACAGCTAACCCGTGTTCCCAACACACAGGTGGAGGTCACAGGAAGAATAGTTGATCTAACAGCTATCCCGTGTTCCCGACACACAGGTGGATGTCACAGGAAGAATAGATGATATAACAGCTATCCCGTGTTCCCAACACACAGGTGGATGTCACAGGAAGAATAGATGATCTAACAGCTATCCCCGTGTTCCCAACACACAGGTGGATGTCACAGGAAGTGATCTAACAGCTATCCCGTGTTCCCAACACACAGGTGGATGTCACAGGAAGTGATCTAACAGCTATCCCGTGTTCTCAACACACAGGTGGATGTCACAGGAAGAATAGATTATCTAACCGCTATTCCGTGTTCCAACACACAGGTTTGCCACAAGAAGAATAGATTATCTAACAGCTATCCCGTGTTCCCAACACACAGGTGGATGTCACAGAAAGAATAGATGATCTAAAAGCTAACCCGTGTTCCCAACACACAGGTGGATGTCACAGGAAGAATAGATGATCTAACGGCTATCCCGTGTTCCCAACACACAGGTGGATGTCACAGGAAGAAAAGATGATCTAACAGCTATCCCGTGTTCCCAACAAACAGGTGGATGTCACAGGAAGAATAGATGATCTAACAGCTATTTCAGACTGTCCTATATAGAGCCCGCCACTGGGAGCTGGTGCTAAGTTTAGCCCCGAGGTGACGCAAAACCCGGTGGTTGAGAAGTGGAGGAATTTCTGTGGCAATTGATTCCTTCTCATATTTTCACAATTTCAGGAAAACTCTGTGGAAACTTCCAATCTCTATATAACACATCGTATTTTTTATATTCTTTCAATCTTGAATTTATTTATCATGGCCTTGTTAGAAAAGTTTTTACCCAGTTTTCACGTCTCATTTTTTTAAACCGAAAATAATTTTATTTAGGTCATTTTAAAATTCATATTCGGCCAAAAAAAAATCTCACTAATTTAAAAATTCCAATTTCAAAAAAGTAGAAATCCACCGCAAAATTACAATACCTACTATAAAAACAGCTTCAATAAAAAAAAACTATTAAATTAGATTTCTTTAAATCAAAGTATTAATCAAAACACCTCTACTCAATTAAAAACCCATCTAAAAAAATTTAAACAAGACAATTACAATATTATTCAGTCTTATTATATAAATATAAAGAGACAAGGGTCGCCTCTCCCGCCAAAATAGACGTCTATTTTGACGGGAGAGGCGACCCTTGTCTCTTTAGATAAATTTCCTCCCGACAAAATTTCCATCCATATTTTAGCCATAGATATAGCCCAGCCACTTTGCCAGCTAAACACCTCTTTGACAGATTGTGAAGATTCCATTAGATCCCGTGTGGATCTCATGGAATAAAGTCAGCCCTAGACTGACGAGGACCATTAGCCCGAAACCATGGTCTCTAGGGGGACGCTTTTCAGTTTGCCAAAGCTGGTGTTGTGGCTTTGTCACCGACCCGAGGCCTCTAGTTGCGGCGACGGTCAATAGATGGCGTCTAGTTTTGACGTCTATTTTGACGGGAGAGGCGACCATTGTCTCTTTATATCAATATCCTCCCGGCAAAATTTCCATCTATATATAAATCTATTTAAATAAATATACATTTGAAAGTATTTTTACTATAATATCTGTATAGAAGTTGTTGGTTGGATTCCAACAGGTTCTACTCTATCTCTTGAAGGAAATTCTTATATATTTAATCTCATTTCACATTGGCTGACATCGATGGCGCTATCAAGTAGGCGTGGAACAACACGAGGCGGCCGCTGCTTATCATCAAACAGCTCGAGGAGCATGAAATCATGGAATTCGTGTAATATTTGCACAAGGGGATAAGAAACAACACGAGTTTCTTGTAACGCTATTCTCTACACCTAGGTTACCAGGCGGGGAATATTTCCGCGTATCTCAACGGCACAGTCCAAAATTGCCAGAGCAACGGTGCCAACGTCTTCCGCAACCAAACTCCTGCTAATTGTCCATTGTCTGTATGAGAGCTCAAGACAAAATATTGCGGAATCGAGGTCTCAGAAGTCCTCGGGCATCTTCGACTAGTGTGTTTATTTATTTATATGAAAAATAGACACTTCGGCCAGTTGGAGTTTTTTAGTTTCTCAATGTTTCGACAAAAATCTTTTGTCTTCGTCAGAAGTAAATAAAAATGCTTTCTTTTTATTTAATTCTCCTGAAGAAGACAAAAGATTTTCAAAATAAAAACATAAAGCCCCCAGGGAAAAGATTCTTTTAAAAATATTTTTTATTTAAAAAATATCTCGAGCTTTCGGGCAAGTAAGCCCTTCTACGAGAGAAAATGCTTTACATGATTAATATGATTTTCTCCCGTAGAAGGGCTTACTTGCCCGAAAGCTCGAGATATTTTTTAAATAAAAAATATTTTTAAAATAATCTTTTCCCTGGAGGCTTTATGTCTTTATTTTAATATTGATTCAACGGATTGTTTTATCGAATTGTGAACAAAAGATTTTTGTCGAAACGTTGAGAAAAAAAAAAACTCTAACTGGCCGAAGTGTCAATATCGCGCCTGGTTGATTAATAAATAAAAATATATTAAAAACAAAGAAGGCATATCCTGACCAAGAGCACATGTGCTTTTTAGATGGCAGAGCGCCATCTAGTGCAACAGAAATCAACTAAACATTGATTTAACCTGTTTCTTGATATATATAAAAATATAAAATTTTATTAAAATTCAATAAGTTTCAATAATACTGAAATGTAAAGATATTTCGTATATAAGGTCTTATATCCAATACCATAAGTTCTATGAACCTGAACTACAATTTTTTAAAGCCAGCAAAAAAAAAAAAAAAATCAAACGAAAAATTAATTTTCGTATGGCATAAAAAAAAAACCGAAAGCTTTAAAAAGTTTGTAGTTTGATCGCCAGATGGCAGTAGCCTGACATTCCTTCTAATTTTGGCTTGACAGACAAAATGTATCACCTCTTCTACAAGCTAATTTGAATCACCATAAACATATCTACGTCAAATTTAAAAAATAGGTACCTGATATTTTTAGGAGACAAAAATGATTTCATATCAAAATATAAAAATAAAATTTTCAGAATTTTGATTTAACTATAAAGCAGATAAAAATATATACATAGTTTATTAATGTTAAAAAAAGTAAAAATGTGATATTGTACTGGGATATGGTTCATAAATAAAGAAAAAAGGCATCTCCTTATCGTGCGACTAAAAGTTGCTGATGGCTTGCGCCATCTATCGTAATAAATATCAACTATTCGTTTTTTTTTTTTTATTTACAGTATTGGCCAAGTACCCATTCTTGATGTACAATATTACATTTGTACTATTTTTTCACATTGACTCGCATTCGCACGCAATTCTGGCCTTAACTACCCGTTTCATGATTTTTCAGGATGCATGAATGACTAGGTTTTTGGTCGTTGAAGTAAAGGTTGAACTACTTTGACGAGGGCCAACTGCCCGAAACGCGTACATGGTTAGTTTTTCTTGATTAATCAAGAATGGGTACTTGGCCAATTCTGCAATGATTAAAAATCAACGAAAAGTTTATTCCGATAGATGGCGCAAGACATCAGGCACTTTCAGTTGCCTGATAAGGAGATGCCTGTGATGTAATCTGTAAATAATTCATAGAATGTACAAAATGTTATGTTTATGTTTTGAGATAGAGACAGCTCGAATTAGACTGTAGATAGTTGATAGAAAGGCCATAAGTTAGGAATTCCCTCTCTTTGATTTCCAGATTTAAGTCTGGTCATCTACGGACAATGACTTTCCAGAATGGTTGCAAGGTTTTCCCACAATGTACTAAGGGTCAACCTGCAACCCCAAAACACATTAATGACTGTATTGACTTATCCATTGATGAGCTCTACTCATCCCCGGAAGACACCATCAAAAGTCTCAAGCTTTACAAGCTTGATACCTTAATATGATTGAGTGGAGATAAGAAAAAAGAAGAAATAAATATAATAATTAATTATTCATCTTTGCATTCTGATTTGTAAAGAAAACAAAACAATGTCTTTTTTCTTTTTTAATAGTTTATTAAGACATTGCGCATTGAATAGACTAATTTAAGAAGGATAAAAGAGAAATCAAACGATAGTAGAAAGTACCAATATGTAAAAAGGTAATCAGCTTTGCAAGCTATGCAGTATAACAACCACTCTGTGTTTTCTAGTTATCTTCTTTTTCATTTTTAACGATATTCTCAACTTTTCTAACTGTAGAACTGGGGGTATAAGTGGACAAAGTTTTCATCGGCCATTAAATCAGAGGAAATCTTATAAATATTTAACTTGTTACGTTAATAGCGAATGAAACTGCACATTTTTTTCCTTTTTTCGGAAGCCGTGAACAATGAAGAATTTCATTGGACATTGTATCGTGAATTTCCTATCTATATAACTCATATTTAATAAAATTGACTCATAGAAAATTATTTGAAAGAGGAAAATTAAAATCAGGTAAAAGTTTCTTTTAATTTTGAATTCGCAAGCTTTCGAGCAAATATACTGCTCTTCAACGGGCTAATACTCTATGTACAATCTCTTAATAATTTATGTATAAATATTATTATAAGAGATTGTACATAGAGTATTATCCCGTTGAAGAGCAGTATATTTGCTCGAAAGCTAGCAAATTCAAAATTAAACGAAACTTTTTACTTGATTTTTATTTTTCTCTTTCAAATAATTTATGGGTAACTATAGCTCACAAGAAAATTATTTATACGAGTTGTGTTCAAAAAGTATCGCGACTTTTGAATTTTCGCGGGTTACGTATATTCGAATTTCGATCTTTTTGTGGCTTTATGTTGTTACTCATGTCTCTCAATTATGCCGACAAGCTCGGCCATTTTGAATGTTCACTTAATTGTTGACAGCTGCTTTGCTTGCAGGTGTTTTGGATCGTCTTCGATTTTTACCTATTAAAAAAAATGGATCAAAGAACCTGTTTAGGGAACAATAAAAAGTCACAGGGGGCCAGATCTGGGGAATACGGTGGCTGCGGCATCATTAGTGTGTTGTTTTTGACCAAAAAGTCGCGCACAAGCAAAGATGTGTGAGCAGGGGCGTTATCGTGGTGCAAAAGCCAATTTTTGTTCTTCCACAAATCCGGGCGTTTCTGGCGGATTGCTTCGCGCAAATTGCGCATAACTTGCAGGTAATATTCCTTATTGACCTTTCTACTCTGTGGCAAGAACTCCTGATGCACCACGCCCCTGCAATCGAAGAAAACTGTCAGCAAAACTTTCACATTCGACCGAACTTGGCGCGCTTTTTTCGGTCTTGGTTCGTGCGGCAGCTTCCATTGAGATGATTGAGCTTTGGTTTCCATGTCATAACCATAAACCCATGCTTCGTCACCAGTTATGACCTTCTGGAGCAAATTTGGGTCGTCGCGGACAGAGTCCAACATCTCATTAGCAATGTTCATGCGATGCTGTTTTTGGTCGCAATTGAGCAATTTTGGCACGAATTTCGCGGCGACCCGTATCATGCCCAAATCATTGATAAAAATCGAATGGCACGAGCCAATCGATATGTTTAGGTCCTCAGCAACTTCTCTAACGGTGATTCGACGATTGGCCAATATCATTTTCTCCACTTCATTAATTTTTTCGTCTGTTGTTGAAGTGCTCGGGCGTCCGGCACGCTCTTCGTCGTTCCCATCTTCTCGGCCTTCTGAGAACATTTTGTACCACCGATAAACGTTGCTTCGGTCCAAGGTAGCTTCTCCATATGCCACAGTCAACATTCGGAATGCATCCGCGCACTTAATTTCGTTTTCCACACAAAATTTGATACAGGTTCTTTGATTCATTTTTTTAATAGGTAAAAATCGAAGACGATCCAAAACACCTGCAAGCAAAGCAGCTGTCAACAATTAAGTGAACATTCAAAATGGCCGAGCTTGTCGGCATAAGTGAGAGACATGAGTAACAACATAAAGACACAAAAAGATCGAAATTCAAATATACGTAACGCGCGAATATTCAAAAGTCGCGATACTTTTTGAGCACACCTCGTATAGTATTCCAGTATAATTGTATTCATTACAATGTCAATTAAAACTTTTTGTAATTTGAATTTGAAAATTTCGTAAACATATTATGATTTATATTTTGCCAAGATTTTACGTACTTTTAGGACAACCTTATTAATATTCGTAACCTTGGTAAAATTATAACAGAATTCTTATAGAAGAATGATTCTATATCAAGGGTGGCCAATCAGCAGGTGGGCCAAGTTTCAGAATTACAATATATATTAATGCTTAATATTACTCTGTTGTTTAGTATTATTTATATATAACTAGCTATACGCTACAATAATATGTATTTTTTTTATTATGGTTTTTCAAAGTTTAAAAAAATATCGATGTTTTAAAACAACATTTAAAGGCAACAAAGTTTTAAAGTTTAAAATAACATTATGTCATTAAATAACAATATATTTTGATGTCAAATAATAAAATATAGATTTAAATAAGACTTTTTATATTGAAATTGAATTTTTGCAACTTTTTATGTTATTTTATATAAGTCGCTTAAACTTGGAGTAAGTTGATTTGAATTAAAATATATAATATCGATTGTAAATCGATGTGATTTAATTCCAAATAAAGATGTAAAATTTATGATTAAGATATTGTATATCACAAGGAATAGGTCACAATACCAGTTTTAGAAAATTCAGCCAAAAATCCTATCTGTATACCATTTTATTTATTTTTATTTATTTATTACAAAACACACTCTATATCCTATGTGGATATTTGAATGTAAATGTTTAAACTATTTTATAAAACGACATTTGAAAATTATCCCGCATCTGTTTCTTTTGAACGAAAAATCTAAATTTATTTTAAGGAGAAATAACGATTATTTCTAACCTTAGGGATGAAGTATGAAAGGATGAATTGTGAAGAGTAATGATAAATTCCCATCCCTGGACATTTTATTTTTCCGTTTATCATTCCTCTTCACAATTCATCCTTTCATACCTCATCCCTAAGGTTAGAAATAATCGTTATTTCTCCTTAAAATAAATTTAGATTTTTCGTTCAAAAGAAACACATGCGGGATAATTTTCAAATGTCGTTTTACAAACATAAGCCGCATTATATTGTATTATAAACTATTTTATGTACATAGTTTTAAAAAATATATACAAATTATTTCTAGTTTTAAAGAGAGAGTGAATTTATTTAAATTTACATTTTAGAGCAAAAATTATACAAGCAATAAAGTCTATTTACACACATATTATACTATATTAAAAATGGCATATCCTGACCAGGAGCACAAGTGCTTTACAGAAGGCAGAGCGCCATCTGGTGGAACAGAAATCAACTAATCATTGATTTAGCCTGTTCCCTGATATTTGGCCAACCCAATTTCTTGATAAATCAAGAAAAGCCATCCACGTTATTAAAAATGGCATATCCTGACCAGGAGCACAAGTGCTTTACAGAAGGCAGAGCGCCATCTGGTGGAACAGAAATCAACTAATCATTGATTTAGCCTTTTCCCTGATATTTGGCCAACCCTTTCTTGATTTATCAAGAAATTGGGTTGGCCAAATATCAGGGAACAGGCTAAATCAATGATTAGTTGATTTCTGTTCCACCAGATGGCGCTCTGCCTTCTGTAAAGCACTTGTGCTCCTGGTCAGGATATGCCATTTTTAATATTGATTTCAACACCTGATCTTTTATCTTTTATTTTTTCTTTCGTTTTTTCATATTATACTATCTGTATACCATATAATGCCATTTAATATATAATACCATATAATTGCGAAATAAACTCTGCGAGAAAAATGACAAAAAAAAAATAACAAGACTCAGAACGAAACACTATAAAGGAATGACAATACATCCAGATGGTACAAGAACCTATAGGACATGCAACAACTGTCCTGGTGTGGAACTAACACCTACCCACGTATTCTCATGTCCAGCAATGGCCGCAGCCTTGAAGAAAATTGACATGGACCCAGAGCAGCAGCTTTACACACCCAAGATAGTGGACATTGCTGCTGCTGTGATAGAGATGTATGGAGACATCTGAGGCTCTTCATTGGACACGACAACAGCAACAATACCATATAATACTATCTGTATATCATGGTCAATACAGGGGCGGCTTTATAATTATAGATATATTGCAATTTGAAGTGAATACACACAGGATATTTAGAAATCTAGAATATGTAAATACAGACGAAAGTTTTAAACATTCTGATAATTTATTGTCAACCTATAAATTGCGATTTAGAAATCAAAAATATATAAATTCATACTAAAGTTTCAAACATTCTGATAATTTATTTGCATCTTAGAAATTGTGAATTTTTGGTTCAAAATGTACATGATGAATTGTAAATTATAAGCGCAACTGTAAAATAATTATGGTGCATTGGCGCGACATCTAATATTAAAATTCGAAATTATTATAAACGTGTACGATTCTTTTAAAAATTAAACAATTTTCTCTCTACTGCCTTCACTGCAATGAAAAATCCCATTAATTGAACAATTTTCTCTACTTACTGCAATTTTTTCATTGCAGTAAGTAGAGAAAATTGTTCAATTAATGGGATTTTTCATTGCAGTGAAGGCAGTAGAGAGAAAATTGTTCAATTTTTAAAAGAATTATACACGTCTATAATAATTTTGAATTTTGTAAACTAATTCTTTTCACTCTAATTAGAACATATTTATTTTTTCAAAACCGTATTAAAATATGCGAAAACAGCTTAATTTATTCAAATATAATTTTTCTATTCTTTTCGAATTTCGCAAACAAACTATGATAAATTATCTAATACAGTATTCTAATTACATATTCTACTTCACCAAACGAACAAACAAGCAAAACATGCGCAGAAGGTGTTTTACGCAACTTCCTGTCTAGACGAAAATAAATGAAAAAAAAAAAAAAAAAACGATTATTTTATTTATTTATATTGTAGATGTTTCTTAACATATATATAACAAGTAAAACAAATTGATCTAACTTAAGCCTAGCTTCTATGAAAAATGATCGATGAAAAAAAAATCGATTCAAAAACAATGTTGATTATGGCAGTTGGCTTATAAATATATAAATATAAATAAATAAATAAAGGTATATATATATATATATATATATATATAGAGATTAATATCTCTAGGATTATCTACCTAATAATTTTTCCTATCAGACGATCCCTCATATAGCTAAGCCGCTAATGCACGCCAAACGACTAAGTCCACGAGCATGCGCAGTACGACCCCATCGATAGTTTCGGCTGACCTCATTCCCGACTAGCCCACCAATCTAGTTCCCCGCTCAATTGGAATTGGGAGGATTCGTTTTTCTATTTAGGGTTAGCATTTTGCTTCCTTTCTTCGCTGTTTCCGGGTAAAGTAGAGTGAATAGCTCTCTATTAAATACAATAACACTGCAAATAAGTTGTAAATAAGTCAGAATTCAAGATTAGAATTGTGAAAGTTTTTAAAAATCTATAAATTTTTTCTTACAATGAATTTCCTTTTATATTTTAAAATGCTTTCAAACGATAATCTCTCTTCAACGGACTTAATTAAAACATTGAGTATTTCTTACAAGAAGTGTTTACAAATATACGCGCGTAGTGTGGGATATTTATAACTGAAATTTCACAAACTAGAAATTAAAATTTTTAAATATATTTTTTTAAAATATGATAGCTATTTATATATATTTTTTGCATTTTACTCTATTTTTTATTGGTCTATTTATAAATAGACTTTCCATAAAACTTAATGAGTAAAACGTAAAAATGTAAATAGCTATCATACTTTTAAAATATTTAAAAAAAATTAAATTTCGAATTTCTAATTGTGTGAAAACTTACCAGAAGACCTTCTCTTCCTTTGTGTAGTTACTTATTTGCATGTCAAAATGTAGTTTAAAATGTGTTAATTGATTTCTACCTACTTCCTATTCCTATAGCGTGCCATTAACATACCATTATATATTTTAAAAAATACCATTATATATTTTTCTACTTTTTTCACGGTAATTCGAAACGAAAAATTAGTGCTGAATATTTATAAATTTTTATCTTATTACACTTTTTTTGTACCTAACTATTTATTATTAATTCTATAGTACAGGTAATTCGTCACTTGGTATTCAAAACTCTAATTAAAATGTAATTGTTATTATTAATAATAATTTAAAAATCAATAATGTCATTCAGAATATTTCAAAATTTATTGCATTGCTATAGATCTGAGTTGTAAAGTTTTGAAGGACTTTTAGATCACATTTTGTGTAATAATAATAATTACGAAAGATATAGGATAGAAATCTGTGATTTTAAAAACTAAAATCATACTCTTCTGTGATTCAATATTCAAATAATTATATTAAAAATAGAAATATTTTAAGAAAATGATATAATTTATTTCATATATCATGTAGCAGATTATTTATTATTCTATGACAATATTTTTAATTTCGATATTTGTACTTTGATACATTGTAAAATGTTCTCATTGCCTCTCTGCTATTTTATTAGTTTTAATTGGGTTTTACATTAAATAAATTGCCGTTTAATTCTGAGGTTTGTCTTTCCTAATTTTCTACACGTTACAATAAATATTAATATTAATCATATAATTATAAAATTAAAAGATTTATCTACTGTTTTACCGATAAAATCAATAAAAATCATACTACCCTGTCATTTCTATCTTGAAAATGGCTTTTTTTTTTGACATTTCAAAAACGACTTCTATTCTAAATTTTCTCCGTGAAAAAAATAAAAGGCGTCGAATTTTTCAGCTTTTTTTTTTTTACCCTTGACGAACCATTTTATCGCTGCGCTTTTTTGAAATCAATTTATTGATGCACAGGTCCTCTAGGAGAGATGTCCAATATGGATCTTTTCTTGATTATTATCTTCAGGGGGAAAATGCTACGTAATCTTTTGGTTATTTGACAGTTTACAGAAAGATTCTAATTTCAATTGCTTCTATCGATAAAATTTGGAACTACAGTAGAACCTCCAAGAGAGGACACTCGATCTAGAGGACACCTCTCTATAAAGGACAGTTTTCGTTGCCAAAATGACCATTTTTACTATAAGGTTATCCCAAATTTCGTGTTTTTCTTATTACTTGGCGAATAATATTATTACAGCAAATACATAATAATACATAATACAATTACTTTATATAAAATGAAAAGATTTAAAAGCACGAATGTTTCTTTTATACACAATACAAATTTCTAATAAAAGAAACATTCGTGCTTTTAAATCTTTTTATTTTATATATATGGCGCGTTATGGTTTTGAGACAATTACTTTATACATGATACAAATACATTACACATAACAACGAATAATATTATGGCGAATATTAAAGTTTTTTTTTTTTTTTTTTTTTTTGCAAGTGTTTACGAACTTTTGGAACAACCTTGTATTTATCAACTCTCCAGTAAGAGGACACCTCTCCCTAAAGGACACTTTGGCTCTGCAACTAGGTGTTCTTTACAGGGAGGTTCTACTGTATTTATCAACTTTCCAGTGAGAGGACACCTCTCCCTAAAGGACACTTTGGCTCTGCAACTAGGTGTTATTTACAGGGAGGTTCTACTGTATTTATCAACTTTCCAGTAAGAGGACACCTCTCCCTAAAGGACACTTTGGCTCTGCAACTAGGTGTTCTTTACAGGGAGGTTCTACTGTATTTAACAACTCTCCAGTTAGAGGACACCTCTCCTTTAAGGACACTTTAGCTCTGCAATTAGATGTCCTTTACAGGGAGGTTCTACTGTATTTAACAACTCTCCAGTTAGAGGACACCTCTCCTTTAAGAACACTTTAGCTCTGCAATTAAATGTCTTTTACAGGGAGGTTCTACTGTATTTAACAACTCTCCAGTCAGAGGACACCTCTTCTTTAAGGACACTTTGGCTCTGCAACTAGATGTTCTTTACAGGGAGGTTCTACTGTATTTAACAACTCTCCAGTTAGAGGACACCTCTCCTTTAAGGACACTTTAGCTCTGCAATTAGATGTCCTTTACAGGGAGGTTCTAATGTATTTAACAACTCTCCAGTTAGAGGACACCTCTCCTTTAAGGAGACTTTAGCTCTGCAATTAGATGTCCTTTACAGGGAGGTTCTACTATATTTAACAATTCTCCAGTAAGAGGACACCTCTCCCTAAAGAACACTTTGGCTCTGCAACTAGATGTTCTTTACAGGGAGGTTCTACTGTATTTAACAACTCTCCAGTCAGAGGACACCTCTTCTTTAAGGACACTTTAGCTCTGCAATTAGATGTCCTTTACAGGGAGGTTCTACTGTATTCAACAACTCCTCAGTTAGAGGACACCTCTCCTTTAAGGACACTTTAGCTCTGCAATTAGATGTCCTTTACAGAGAGATTCTACTATATTTAACAATTCTCCAGTAAGAGGACACCTCTCCCTAAAGGACACTTTGGCTCTGCAACTAGATGTTCTTTACAGGGAGGTTCTACTGTATTTAACAACTCTCCAGTTAGAGGACACCTCTCATTTAAGGACACTTTAGCTCTGCAATTAGATGTCCTTTACAGAGAGGTTCTACTGTATTTAACAACTCTCCAGTTAGAGGACACCTCTCCTTTAAGGACACTTTAGCTCTGCAATTAGATGTCCTTTACAGAGAGGTTCTACTGCATTTAACAACTCTCCAGTTAGAGGACACCTCTCCTTTAAGGACACTTTAGCTCTGCAATTAGATGTCCTTTACAGGGAGGTTCTACTGTATTTAACAACTCTCCAGTTAGAGGACACCTCTCCTTTAAGGACACTTTAGCTCTGCAATTAGATGTCCTTTACAGGGAGGTTCTACTATATTTAACAACTCTCCAGTTAGAGGATACCTCTCCTTTAAGGACACTTTAGCTCTGCAATTAGATGTCTTTTACAGGTAGGTTCTACTATATTTAACAACTCTCCAGTTAGAGGACACCTCTCCTTTAAGGAAACTTTATCTCTGCAATTAGATGTCCTTTACAGGGAGGTTCTACTGTATTTAACAACTCTCCAGTTAGAGGACACCTCTCCTTTAAGAACACTTTAGCTCTGCAATTAAATGTCTTTTACAGGGAGGTTCTACTGTATTTAACAACTCTCCAGTCAGAGGACACCTCTTCTTTAAGGACACTTTGGCTCTGCAACTAGATGTTCTTTACAGGGAGGTTCTACTGTATTTAACAACTCTCCAGTTAGAGGACACCTCTCCTTTAAGGACACTTTAGCTCTGCAATTAGATGTCCTTTACAGGGAGGTTCTAATGTATTTAACAACTCTCCAGTTAGAGGACACCTCTCCTTTAAGGAGACTTTAGCTCTGCAATTAGATGTCCTTTACAGGGAGGTTCTACTATATTTAACAATTCTCCAGTAAGAGGACACCTCTCCCTAAAGAACACTTTGGCTCTGCAACTAGATGTTCTTTACAGGGAGGTTCTACTGTATTTAACAACTCTCCAGTCAGAGGACACCTCTTCTTTAAGGACACTTTAGCTCTGCAATTAGATGTCCTTTACAGGGAGGTTCTACTGTATTCAACAACTCCTCAGTTAGAGGACACCTCTCCTTTAAGGACACTTTAGCTCTGCAATTAGATGTCCTTTACAGAGAGATTCTACTATATTTAACAATTCTCCAGTAAGAGGACACTTCTCCCTAAAGGACACTTTGGCTCTGCAACTAGATGTTCTTTACAGGGAGGTTCTACTGTATTTAACAACTCTCCAGTTAGAGGACACCTCTCCTTTAAGGACACTTTAGCTCTGCAATTAGATGTCCTTTACAGAGAGGTTCTACTGTATTTAACAACTTTCCAGTTAGAGGACACCTCTCCTTTAAGGACACTTTAGCTCTGCAATTAGATGTCCTTTACAGAGAGGTTCTACTGTATTTAACAACTCTCCAGTTAGAGGACACCTCTCCTTTAAGGACACTTTAGCTCTGCAATTAGATGTCCTTTACAGGGAGGTTCTACTATATTTAACAACTCTCCAGTTAGAGGATACCTCTCCTTTAAGGACACTTTAGCTCTGCAATTAGATGTCTTTTACAGGTAGGTTCTACTATATTTAACAACTCTCCAGTTAGAGGACACCTCTTCTTTAAGGACACTTTAGCTCTGCAATTAGATGTCCTTTACAGGGAGGTTCTACTGTATTTAACAACTCTCCAGTTAGAGGACACCTCTACTTTAAGGACACTTTAGCTCTGCAATTAGATGTCTTTTACAGGTAGGTTCTACTATATTTAACAACTCTCCAGTTAGATGACACCTCTCCTTTAAGGGCACTTTAGCTCTGCAATTAGATATCCTTTACAGGGAGGTTCTACTGTATTTAACAATTCTCCAGTTAGAGGACACCTCTCCTTTAAGGACACTTTAGGTCTGCAATTAGATGTCCTTTACAGGGAGGTTCTACTGTATTTAACAATTCTCCAGTTAGAGGACACCTCTCCTTTAAGGACACTTTAGGTCTGCAATTAGATGTCCTTTACAGGGAGGTTCTGCTGTATTTAACAACTCTCCAGTTAGAGGACACCTCTCCTTTAAGGACACTTTAGCTCTGCAATTAGATGTCCTTTACAGGGAGGTTCTGCTGTATTTAACAACTCTCCAGTTAGAGGACACCTCTCCTTTAAGGACACTTTAGCTATGCAATTAGATGTCCTTTACAGGGAGGTTCTACTGTATTTAACAACTGTCCAGTTAGAGGACACTTCTCCTTTAAGGACACTTTAGCTCTGCAATTAGATGTCTTTTACAGGGAGGTTCTACTGTATTTAACAACTCTCCAGTTAGAGGACACATCTCCTTTAAGGACACTTTAGCTCTGCGATTAGATGTCCTTTACAGGGAGGTTCTACTGTATTTAACAACTCTCCAGTTAGAGGACACCTCTCCTTTAAGGACACTTTAGCTCTGCAATTAGATGTCCTTTACAGGGAGGTTCTAATGTATTCAACAACTCTCCAGTTAGAGGACACCTCTTCTTTAAGGACACTTTAGCTCTGCAATTAGATGTCCTTTACAGGGAGGTTCTAATGTATTTAACAACTCTCCAGTTAGAGGACACCTCTCCTTTAAGGACACTTTAGCTTTGCAATTAGATGTCCTTTACAGGGTGGTTCTACTGTATTAATATTTTGGCAATATGTTTTTTTTTGTGATATTTATTGTCGAATAATCTCTATTGACCTCTTATTAAAATGATAAAAATGAATAGGTGAGAGAGCTTGGCTCATTACAATGATGAATCTTGTCAGCTAATAATTTCTTATCATTTCAGTGTAAGGTCTGTAGAGACAATATCTGAAAATAACTATCATAAGAAACATATTTATATGAGAAAAATAGTACAAAAGTGAATTTGTACTTGGATCAGGTGGATAAATATTAAAAAAAGGCATTTCCTGATCATGCAACAAAAGTTACTGATAACTTGCACCATCTATTATTTGGCCAATTCTGGAATAATTAAAAATCAACGATCATTCGATATTTTTTCCGATAGACGGCGCAAGCCATCAGTAACTTTTAGTTGCATGATCAGGAAATGCCTTTTTAAAAAATATTTATATGAATGTATATACATTTTAAAGAAACATATTGTGTCTGCCAAAAATAAATAATGTGAAAAAAAGTACAAATATGATATTATACTGGGATAAGGTGCATAAAAGCGTATGTGGTTAGCTTTTCTTGATTAATCAAGAATGGGTATTTGGCCAATTCTGGAATAATTAAAAAAATCAACGAATAATTAGATATTTATTCCGATAGACAATTGACAATTAAATTAATTTTATTTACATCTTGTCAATACATGCAAAAGTGAACAGTGTGCACTATATTAAAAAGATAATTATATATATGCATGATACTATGTACAAAGAACATGACCCCTCTGCCAGCGCTGCAGAGTTTAGTGGAGAATCACCAGCAGGTCTCCAGCGACACCACGTATTTCGTGATCTACGAAGAATACAGAGAATAGATGGCGCAAGCCATCAGAAACTTTCAGTTGCACGATAAGGAAATGCCTTTTTTCTTTCCCAAAAATTAATAGCTCTTTAAATTAAAGATACTTCGGCCAGTAAATCTTTTTATTATCTCGACGTTTCGACAAAAATATTTTGTCCTCGTCAGGAGCGAACAAAAATTAAAACATTTGGCAAAGCGTTAAAAATCATTCTTATAAATATTTTAATTTTTGTTCGCTTCTGACTAGGACAAAATATTTTTGTCGAGATAATAAAAATATTCACTGGCCGAAGTATCTTTAATTTTAATAACTATGAATGCCGGCCAGGCAACCTCTATCTTTACCACAAAAATTAATAGTTACAAATTTCACAGAAATATTGTATTTTACTGATTTGAATATTACTCTGATTATATATTTTACATATATTTCACATAAAATACTTGAATCATTAGCCCGTTGCAACAAAATACAAATATGAGCCTTATACTTAAATGTTTTCTTGTGAAATAAAATGTAATTTGACCACAGACATAATTGTCTTTTAAACACACGATACCAGAAGAGAGATGGAGAATACATGGTTTTAAATGTCTTCCTCATGGGATATTATAATGTATATAATAAAATAGTCCATATACAAAAATCGTTAAATTTATTTTTAAATTGGAATTTATAATAATATACATTTCTTTCATACACTATTCCCGTTTTTGTCTATATTCAAAGAAGCACTTAAGTTCCTCTCATAAAATTTAAACGACAGGAATTTAAATAGCTTTATTTCACAGAAAATCGATTTTTCCCAACGGGATTTTCAGAATGGTTTCATTGCTTCAGTTCAAATTTCCCATAACACTAACTTCTCTGTGGAAATTTCTACAAAAAAAAAAACTTAACCAGGATTTCCGGTGAGATATCAAAAAATAGTTTAAATATTAAACTAATGACTATTATAATATCTTGAAACTCCGCCTTTGCCGGTCCCAAGCCCGGATGAAAAAGGAGGAGAGGGGAGCAGTAACAAGCTCGCTAAAAAACCTGGGCTCAGCTGGCCCGGCTGATAGTACCCTGAAAGGGTTCCTGATCCAGGGATACAGGATGAGCAGCGTTTATACTCCATGTTAGGAGCGGCTGTACATGGCGTCTGTTCCTCATGTCAGAGGCAGCCATTTCTTTTGGAGCTAAGTCGGCCTGCCACTGAGTAGTGCTCCCAGTCTTAATGACAAAGACATTCTACTTCACCCAGTGTGGAGATAAGAAAGAAGAAGATAATATCTTGAAGATAGAGGCTACCTGGCCGGCATTCATAGTTCTTTAAGAAATAGACACTTCGGCCACTTAGAGTTTTTTTATTTTCTCAACGTTTCAACAAAAATATGTTTTCCTCATCAGAAGAAATAATTATTTTTATTTATTTCTCCTGACGAAGACAAAATATTTTTGTTGAAACGTTGAGAAAATAAAACTTTAACTGGCCTAAGTGTCTATTTTTTAAAGGCTATTATAATAGTTACTGGTCGTTTTATTTTTAAAAGACACATTTACACAACCATTAAATGGAAGATGAAGGTCTTACTCATCAGAATTGAATATTCCTGTTTCGCCAATTTAATCTACCTGCCCGCAGGAAGGGTTCACCACTGATGAGCCAGACCTTCCCAATATTTATAGTTATGATACTTTCACTTTTTCACAGATAGATGGCGCTGAATTTAATGTTCAAAGTTCTGGATAGAAGTTGGATGTCTTGAACACACACGTATATATTGCCACGTGGAAAATTAGGGAAGACAAACTTCAGGATGACACAGCAATTTATTTAAGGCAAGAACAAATTATGATAAACAAAAACAATGAAGGATGTTTACAGAGTAGCAAAATATAAACATAAAAAATGATACTCTTTTAATAAAATAATAAATACTTTGCTACAATATTGTATAATTTATAAAAATATATTTCATATTCATTCATTTATAATTTAAAATATTTTGACCAAAAAATTAAAAGAAAATATAATTTTCCTATTGTTGTAAATACGTATAGATGCTTTACCTTTTTTTTTTAAATTCGATAATATAGGATTAATTTTATAAATTCTATATATTTCAGGAACCTGGGTTATATACAGTTAAACCTGTCTATAGCGCCCCCTCTTGGGACTCACCAAAATAGGGTGCTATAGACAGGTCACTTTAATGTAAAATGTTTAAAATCGGGCGCTATTTAGAGGGGGCGCTATAGACAGGTTTACCTGTATATATATGAAGTACAAGAATTATTTGGAAAACTTGGCTCGGATTTTGATTATTATTGACTCCTAATATTAAAGCAGTTTAAGATAGAAGTCAAGCAATTTTGAATTTTGACAGAAATTTTTCCAAAAATGAAGTCTTAACCTCTAACGAACTTTGAGCTAAAAGCGCGTCATACTCATAGACATTTATATAAATACATTCTCTAATAGAAAATAAAAAGATTTATGCGTGAAAGAAACATTCGCGTTTTAATGTTTTTATTTGCTATATATACGAGGTGTAAGTAAAGGATATGAAGCGTACGAGGATACTTTTCTTTTAAATTTTAATGAAGATTCAAGCTTTCGGGCGAAAACAGCCCTTCTACAGGAAATTATAGAAAAACATTTTCAAAAAGTAACGTTTGTAAACAAAAATGGTATCTCTATTGATCTTGTAACGCGTGAATAAATCTCACATCCACGCGACCCAGACTATGATACATTGAATAAATCTGCTAAGTTGAGACTTTTCAAAGTAAATCAAACTGGCATAGGGCAACTATGGTACACAATTTATGGAAATATTGCTTTATATGCATCAGGAATCTCTATATGTCGGTTGATACTATTGTATTTCAAAGAGAGCAACGCCTCGACGACCAATCTTTTAAATTTGCTGTTGATATTAGAGTAATATGCTTGTGGTTGGGATGTGTTAAAAGAATGTCCCGTTTGTCTAATATGTTGTACGATAAGGGACTTGGGTTCATTATTTCTAATGTTTCTGTGATGTTCGTCCATTCTGTCCTTGATTCGTCTGCCTGTTTCTCCTATGTATATACTGTTACAGTTTGAGCACTTTAATGAATATACGGAGTTTGTGAAAAAAGGTAGGGTAACGGGAAAACTATTCTTGGTTATGGGATTTCTGATTATTGTTTCTAATTTGGGGGTGTTGGTGTAAAAGGTACGAATACCATAGTTATTTTTTAGGAATCTAGAAATGTTGACACTATGAGTAGAGAATGGGATGGTGCATATGGATCTATAAACTTGGCTATTAAGGTGCTGTTGGGGATTATAAAAATGTCTGAGTATGAAATTTTTTGGGTATCCAGAGTTCATCAGGTGACCGATTACGTTTTGTGTTTCTATTTGTTTGAATTCTTGCGAAGAACAGTGTGTGAAAATGCGTTTCGACAAGGTTTTTACGGTGTTAATCTTATGGCTAAGGGGGCAGTATGATGTGTAGTGAATATAGGAGGGATAGAAAGAGGGCTTATAGTAAACATTGGTTATGTATCTGCAATTTCTTCTTTCTTCACCACTTCAGAAATAGTCATGCGGAAAATAGACAAGTTAATAACAGATCATTTTCCATTAGATATCTTAACTTGGTTTAGATATATAGATGACATATTTAGTATAATTAAAATAGATTCCTTAGACAAAATTCATACCAAATTAAATTTACTTTACCCTGATATACAATTCACAATAGAAAAAGAAAGCAATAGTTCACTAGCCTTTTTAGATATTCTGATTACAAGACAGAATTGCAGATACATAACCAATGTTTACTATAAGCCCTCTTTCTATCCCTCCTATATTCACTACACATCATACTGCCCCCTTAGCCATAAGATTAACACCGTAAAAACCTTGTCGAAACGCATTTTCACACACTGTTCTTCGCAAGAATTCAAACAAATAGAAACCCAAAACGTAATCGGTCACCTGATGAACTCTGGATACCCTAAAAATTTCATAGTCAGACATTTTTATAATCCCCAACAGCACCTTAATAGCCAAGTTTATAGATCCATATGCACCATCCCATTCTCTACTCATAGTGTCAACATTTCTAGATTCCTAAAAAATAACTATGGTATTCGTACCTTTTACACCAACACCCCCAAATTAGAAACAATAATCAGAAATCCCATAACCAAGAATAGTTTTCCCGTTACCCTACCTTTTTTCACAAACTCCGTATATTCATTAAAGTGCTCAAACTGTAACAGTATATACATAGGAGAAACAGGCAGACGAATCAAGGACAGAATGGACGAACATCACAGAAACATTAGAAATAATGAACCCAAGTCCCTTATCGTACAACATATTAGACAAACGGGACATTCTTTTAACACATCCCAACCACAAGCATATTACTCTAATATCAACAGCAAATTTAAAAGATTGGTCGTCGAGGCGTTGCTCTCTTTGAAATACAATAGTATCAACCGACATATAGAGATTCCTGATGCATATAAAGCAATATTTCCATAAATTGTGTACCATAGTTGCCCTATGCCAGTTTGATTTACTTTGAAAAGTCTCAACTTAGCAGATTTATTCAATGTATCATAGTCTGGGTCGCGTGGATGTGAGATTTATTCACGCGTTACAAGATCAATAGAGATACCATTTTTGTTTACAAACGTTACTTTTTGAAAATGTTTTTCTATAATTTCCTGTAGAAGGGCTGTTTTCGCCCGAAAGCTTGAATCTTCATTAAAATTTAAAAGAAAAGTATCCTCCTACGCTTCATATCCTTTACTTATACTTATCAGAGGATTCCAACTTTATATATATACGAGGTGTGTTCAAAAAGTATCGCGACGTTTGTGTTTTTCAAAAATTATTTATTTATTCATGAATACCTATTTTGTCCCCTTCAAAGTAATTCCCATGAGATATTATACACTTGTGCCAACGGTTTTTCCAATCTTCGAAGCACTTCAAAAAATCATTTAAAAAAATCTTTTTCAGCTCTTCCTTCGATGCCGTCTTTATCTCGTCAAGCGTAGCGTAACGTCGTCCTTTCATGGGCCTCTTCAGTTTAGGGAACAAGAAAAAGTCACAGGGGGCCAGATCTGGGGAATACGGTGGCTGCGGCATCATTAGTGTGTTGTTTTGGCCAAAAAGTCGCGCACAAGCAACGATGTGTGAGCAGGGGCGTTATCGTGGTGCAAAAGCCAATTTTTGTTCTTCCACAAATCTGGGCGTTTCTGGCGGATTGCTTCGCGCAAATTGCGCATAACTTGCAGGTAATATTCCTTATTGACCGTTCTACCCTGTGGCAAGAACTCATGATGCACCACGCCCCCGCAATCGAAGAAAACTGTCAGCAAAACTTTCACATTCGACCGAACTTGGCGCGCTTTTTTCGGTCTTGGTTCGTGCGGCAGTTTCCATTGAGACGATTGAGCTTTGGTTTCCACGTCATAACCATAAACCCACGCTTCGTCACCAGTTATGACCTTCTGGAGCAAATTTGGGTCGTCGCGGACAGAGTCCAACATCTCATTAGCAATGTTCATGCGATGCTGTTTTTGGTCGCAATTGAGCAATTTTGGCACGAATTTCGCGGCGACCCGTATCATGCCCAAATCATTGATAAAAATCGAATGGCACGAGCCAATCGATATGTTTAGGTCCTCAGCAACTTCTCTAACGGTGATTCGACGATTGGCCAATATCATTTTCTCCACTTCATTAATTTTTTCGTCTGTTGTTGAAGTTCTCGGGCGTCCGGCACGCTCTTCGTCGTTCACATCTTCTCGGCCTTCTGAGAACATTTTGTACCACCGATAAACGTTGCTTTGGTCCAAGGTAGCTTCTCCGTATTCCACAGTCAACATTCGGAATGCATCCGCGCACTTAATTTCGTTTTCACACAAAATTTGATACAGGTTCTTTGATTCATTTTTTTAATAGGTAAAAATCGAAGACCATCTAAAACACCTGCAAGCAAAGCAGCTGTCAACAATTAAGTGAACATTCAAAATGGCCGAGCTTGTGGGCATAAGTGAGAGACATGAGTACCAACATAAAGCCACAAAAAGATCGAAATTCGAATATACGTAACCCGCGAAAATTCAAAAGTCGCGATACCTTTTGAACACGCCTCGTAGATGGCTCGTTATTACTTTATAAAAAATTTGCTCTAAACTTAACAGAAAACTCGAAGTGAAATGTCTAAACAACTTTCTTTATAATCGTTCGAATATTAGAAAAGTTCATTTAGAGAATAGCCGAATAAGATAATTTACTTATAACACAATGTCACCGAACTGTATAACAAGTTGAATTCTTTACTTCATTCACCATATTGCCTATTCAAATACTTTCGTTACTTAACAATGTATCTAAATCAGATCCTTACACTTGCACTGTAGCTGAATTGACAACAATTAAAGCCAGACATTCCATCCAAGCCAAAAACGATGCAGACGACGTGTCAATTACACAGGAATCTAATTACATTCCGCGGGGGCTGTCAATCATCCAGATGGGCGACTCCCATTGGTCCAATTAGAGTTGGGGCGTGGCGGTCATTTGTAAGTCTACCCATGCTATTCTTACATGGGAGAAGGACTTTTTGTTAAAAATACTGGCATATCACGCATGTGTAAAGTCAAAGTTTACCTATAGAGTACAAATTGAGTACTAAGTAAGAAGATCTCCTATACAAAAACATATTCACACACAATACTTCAAATTTTGATTTCATTTAACTATATTTGCATACCAACTTTTTACATATTTCAATTGGATGATATTTTTTCTTTTTTCATCTAACTAAAACTTACATACTAATTCTTGTACATATTTCAAATATCTTTCTTTCTTTCCTTTCAATGTTTAGCTTACATTTGTAGTGCGAGTGTCCCTAGGGGGACATAGCGCTCTAAGTCGAAATAAAATAAAAAAAATAAAAAAACATTCTCGCATTAAAAGGTATAAAAACATAGGTCGCCTCTCCCGTCAAAACTAGACGCTATCTATTAACCGTCGCCACAAACTAGCGGCCTCGAGTCGGTGACAAAGCCACAACAACAGCTTTGGAAAACTGAGAAGCGTCCACCTAGAGACCATGGTTTCGAGCTAATGGCCCTCGTCAGCCTAGGACGGACTTTATTACATGAGATCCACACGGGATCTAATGGAATTTTCATAATCCGCCAAAGAGGTGTTTAGCTGGTAAAGTGGCTGCGCCAAATCTATGGCCAAAACTGATGGAAATCTTGCAGGGAATATATTGATCTATAAAAACATGGGCGTCTCTCCCGTCAAAATAAATCTTAAAACTAGATGTATATATTTGTACTCCTGTAGAAGGACTACGAAAGCTAGAGTTTGCAATAAAAAGAAACTCATCTCCGGAGATTTATTGACTTGTTTAATTGATGTAATCTATTAAAAAGTATATTATTTCAAATTGATATTGTTGATGCACTGCTGGAGTGTTTTATTTACACGTCACATTTTAACTTACTGTCTACATCTTATGGATTTAATTGTAACTTTTTACAACTTATTTTTAATAACTTTCATGTATAATTATTTTTACATAATTTTGTTTTGTATAATTAATTTGCATACTTTTTTTTTTTTTAGATTATTCAAAACAATAATTTTTAGTTTGAAAGTTATTTTTCCTCCAAACCTTTAGTTGGTGGATAAACGTAAAAAAGACTTCTCGGATGTTTTCTCCCAGTACATCAGGTCACCAGCGCAACAATATTTCACTATGTTACACAATCTCTAAACAAATTTACAAAATCCCCACAATAGGATGCCTGTTTATTAAAACAAAACTCGAAATCGAAATGACGAAGCTGCTTAAAACCAAATAATGAAACCAAGACACAGCCAATTAAATACAATCATAACGCACGCACACATACAAAACCAAACAATGTAACAAATACATCAAATAATAAAACTAATGAATCATTTTACCAAGGAACAAAATAATAATGTTGACTTTACTTTGATATTTTAAAGATACTGATTCCAAGAATATTAAACAAACATTACTTTTACTGATTTACAAGAGAGAGAACAAATAAAACAAAACTTATAACAGAGTAAACAAAGAGAAACTTATCTATTTCTTACGGTTAACACCTATTTTCGTGGGATCTCTGTATACTCTGTGGGAACAATTAGTTAATTAAACTTAAAATATATATACAACAACAAATAGAACTAAATATTCAGTCTTTAGTTTTACTTGTTGTATTTAAAAGCTAAATACGAGGGTTGTCCGTTAAATAAGTTCCACGGGGCACCACTGTCATGAGGATCGCTTTTAGGCTCGAGCCGACTGCACGGGCTCGTAGCTTGTTCTCCCCACTCCAATTTCCCACCAAGGACACGTCGCTGGTAAGCTTAGTTTTGGCTGAGCAGCCGTTTGTGATGGAGCTTCCCCACATGTCTCCCGCCAGCTGTGAATTACGGTCAGTAATTCGCTTTTTGGCCGCAAAGAAGAATTCGGCAAAGGACATTCATACTGAACTCTGTCAAGTGTATGGAGAAGGGTGTATGAGTTCCGGGATGGTGCGCAGTAACCCGTCGATCTTCAAGCATTGCCGCTTCGACTTTGGCAATGGTTTCGTTTGAAACCGATGGCCGTCCAGCACGCGGTTCATCGTGGACGTCTGTTCGGCCGTTTTCAAATTCTCTGACCCATCTGCGCACCATCCCGGAACTCATACACCCTTCTCCATACACTTGACAGAGTTCAGTATGAATGTCCTTTGCCGAATTCTTCTTTGCGGCCAAAAAGCGAATTACTGACCGTAATTCACAGCTGGCGGGAGACATGTGGGGAAGCTCCATCACAAACGGCTGCTCAGCCAAAACTAAGCTTACCAGCGACGTGTCCTTGGTGGGAAATTGGAGTGGGGAGAACAAGCTACGAGCCCGTGCAGTCGGCTCGAGCCTAAAAGCGATCCTCATGACAGTGGTGCCCCGTGGAACTTATTTAACGGACAACCCTCGTATTACCATCAATAGCCTGAATCATAATTAGAACGCATATTTTTTCGATACATACTCCGCGTTATGTAGATTGGGCATTGAATACGAACATCAACAAAATTCTCTTTGAATTATAAGAAATTATAAATTTTACATATGTGAAGCAATATGTTTTATATTTTATTAAATTTATTTGACAAATGTTCCTATTTACATATTTAGAGCGTTTATTAATTCGACACTTAAAAAAATGTAGCACATCTAAAAGGAAAATTTCAAAACAACAAGAAAAAACTAAAGAAGAAGAAAGAAAAGACAACCTATTTTAAAACCCTTGAGAAGACAAGAATAAAAATGGCAAGTGTTTGCGGAAGTTACATTCTTTTTTAGCAGAAGATCGAAATCAGACGACAGTGATATGGTAAAAATTCGATTTTTTAAAAAGTACTTTTTGATAGCCGGTGTGTAAGTGTTACAATCTTTTTTTATATATAAACATATACATACAGCTTTATTAAGACCACCGGTCTTATACAGATTCACCACAGGAAGGAATTGTATATGAATAGGATAAATAAACTTGTTATAGAAAGAGAAGGAAAGAGAGAAAAATATTAATAATGCTCGGCGAATTTCTTTAATTATTGGAATTGTGCAGATTTTATTGTTGTTGTTGTCGTGTCCAATAAAGAACCTCAGATGTCCCCATACATCTCTATCACAGCAGTACTTAGAAAATTAATAGCTGGTGTGAAAACAGTAAATTACAGATACCAAAGGATAAAACGAAAATATTATATTTATATATTTGCATAAATGATACAAAAATCCTTAATAACAATATAGTAGACATGTTGAAACCTTTAAGATCATGGGATTGACCTTGAAAAACCATCGAAGCAGGAACAAGCTGGACTTTATGCCACACATTAATGAAATCGTCAACAAAACTACTAGAGCTAGCGGTTACCTACTGAGTTTAATAAAGAAAGAATGGGGTCTATCACAGCAGTTGCAATGTCGACTATCTTGGGTGTGTAAAGCGCAGATTTTATTGGATATAGTTATAGGGAGGGGTTGTTTCTGTTATTTAAAATTCTACTGAAAAAACGAAATAATTTAAAATTAAGCTCAAAACTCAATAATTTTAAGAGCAGTAAGAATATTGATAATTGAAGGGTGTTATAATATTTTTATGTATATATACACACATACAGCTTTATTAAGACCATTGGTCTTATACAGATTCACAACAGGAAGGAATATTATATGATATTATCAATAAAATCAACTTCAGAAATAAGGCACAATATAATATCTTATTTACCAGACGATTGTATAATAACAGAGAGTTAATACACATGTCTATCACAACACTTGACAGCAGGTAGTATATCTAGATAATACAATACAAAAAGTTTCAATTTAAGTGTTATTTGATATCACGCAATACGGAAGAAAGTCTTACAGTAGCGTGTCATATGGGACTTTGTTCCCGTCACGCACTGATGGTATCATATTCGAGGTTACAGCAGGTGTCTTAGGATTGAAACATGGGAGACCTAACCTACCATAGGTATATATCCATCTTTACATTAAAGCATATATAGTAAAAACTATGGATTTTTATTATTCGAAAGGGGTGTCGGTGGAAAGATGGTCCGTTGGTTTTCGACAGCTACCACCCGGGTTCGATTCCTGCATTGGGTACTTTTTCTGATAAAAAAAAAAAATGCTCCAATGGCCCCTTATTCTTGTAAAAGTCCAACCTCACCAGCGAGTGCAAGTAACCAAACGGGGCTATGGCATATTTGTAAGTGCAAAGTCGAACTGCTTTTCACATGTGTAGACATGTGATGTACTTATAATGAAAGCAGTCACCTACCTCTACCCACCATGATTATCATGGCTTGTTCCACGTGTACTAGGGATAAGCAGAAAAAAATAATTATTCGAAAGATAAAATCCTCTGAAAATGTTAAGAATAAAAACGGCGCCATATCAAGTCGAATGGTTGTCGAATGGGAATGTCGAATGTCCATATACAACTTATACAAAGCAGTAAACAGGAAAATTAGCTTCGATTTATATATTTATCCTTCACTGTATGATGGTGGTGGTGGTGTCTTGTCCATGGAGCAGATCAGATCGGTCCGTGCACCCTGATCACAATACCGGCCAACCGAGGTGCCTTGTCCGTATGGATGTCCTCTTCTGGATTGATGTCTGCCATATAAAAGGCTGCAAGGATGGCCGGGTATATATGGTCCGGAGTGAGTTGTGACAGTTATTGCAGTTTCTGTAGGATCTAGTCAAGTCTGGGATTATCTTCATTCCTTTAAAATGTCCTGTTCTGATTCTTGAAATTATTGTTGTCAATTCTCTGTTGAGGTTATGGTGATTGATCATCGTTAGGATATCGTGTCAAGCCAGCAATGAGAGAGGAGAATCTGACTGGTGTCCTAATGAAAGCTTTGAGTGTGAGAGAGAGTGTGATATAGGTTGATAGAGCTAAAGGGAAAGTATAAACTTAGGGATTACTAAAAGAAACATAACGACTCCTGGTTTCTCCTGATCCAATGGCTACACAAAGCTAAAGGCTGCCTGGCCGGCATTTTCATTGTTCTTTAAAATAAAGACACTTCGGCCAGTAAAGGTTTTTATTATCTTGAAGTTTCGACAAAAATCTTTTGTCCTCGTCATAAAAAAAAATAAAATTTAAGCAATTAGCAAGGCGTTATGAATCTGAGGTTGCAAATCGCTTGAGAACGCCCCTACAACCTCAGATACATTTATAATTAATTAATATCATTTTATTCACGATCGAGCGTTGTGACCCACTGTACATATTACATCCCAAACACGACGCCAGCCATCTCTGTCTTGAGCTCGATGTACCATCTCGGCGACTGTTGAGCCAGTAAGTTCCTTAATATACATTTATAACGCCTTGCTAAATGCTTTAATTTTTATCTTTTTAATGACGAGGATATAAGATTTTTGTCGAAACGTCGAGAAAATAAAAACCTTTTCTGGCCGAAGTGTCTTTTATTTTAAAGAATAAACAAAAGTATAGTTGTGTATAGATGGTCGCTTACCAGGATAGTCGCTTATTGGAGGTTTATCTGCAATACTTTGATTTTACTCACAAACAAGAGGGTTACAAAACTGTATGTATTACAGGTGAGTATAGTACTGTAAATACGGTAGAGAATATCTCAGTAACAAGAGAGAACACCGCAATTTCCTAAGTGGATAGTTTGAAACATCTACACGCCCCATTTCCTGATTATCTACAATTATAGAGATAGGATCTACGCCACGTACTGCCTGATTAATTCTCACATACTCCTGGTTATTATAGAATATCATGCTCAATTAGGGAAACATTCAAACACCATTATGTTAATTGGATTTCTGTGACCCATTAGTCTAACACTTCCTTGTGTTGTATCCACAGAATATCCTGTTCTAAAAATAACTTTATTAGGTACAGCTCAAAAAGAACAACCCAGCATATGTTATTTACAATGAATAACATGTACAGGTTCTTCACATTTACAGTGTATTCATATACAGTCGACTCTCGATAATTTGAAACTCAAGAGACCAGAGAAATTTTTAAATTTATCAAGAGTTCAAAATAACAGGAGTTTAAACAACCAAGAGGGAGGGAGGGAAAAATGAAGTAAAAAGAATTTGAAAATTTTGGCAGTTTCGGGATATACATACTATGTTGATACAAGATTAAATAAGTCACTTACCGCAAGAGTTTTTAAAGTAATAACTTTATTGAGACCTTTCGGGTTTTGCCCTTTCACAAATAAGAGTTTGATCTCAAAATTCGTGATTTATTATTTTGAACATTTGTTTAGTCAGTTTGTTTTTTTCTAGGTACATGTTTTTTTCTTTCGTTTTTTTACATTTGTTCTCAATTGATATAAGAGTTGCCTTGGGTTTCCTTTTCTTTGTTTCTTGTTTGTAATTACAGGCTTCTCTGAAAGTTATGTTTAAAGATTTTCTGATTTTTAAGAAAAGTTAAAAGCTTGTTTTATTATGAAATCATTTATGTTTTCTATATTTTTGAAGTCTTTTCTAATATTACTATCACAGAGTATCTTAATGTTTCAATATACGATATTTTAAAAACTTTATGAAACATGGCTCTTTGTTTATACTTTTAAAAGGTTAATATATTATTTATATAAATAAAAATATCATAGATATACTTAATAAGTAAAGTTTTATCTGATGCCATGGGATGCCATCTGTTATAAAAAATGTAAACTATTTTTTACGCGTATGATTCTTTTAAAAATAAATTGAAGTATAAATATAGTAAGAAATATATATAAAAATGCATATATTGGATCAAAATATTATTTATTTTACTAATATTTCAGTTGGATTTATCAAGGTATTATAACATTTTAAAGTGTGTCTGAAATGTGGAAGCATCAAAGCACGGATGTTTATTTTGAACATAAAACAAACTTCTACTGTCCCTACTGCAATGAAAAAAATATATTGGGAGGGCTTTGCTCATCAGTGGTGAACCCTCCCAGAAGAAAGGCGTGTTAAAATATCTATAATATCTTTTCCAACATCTGTCTGATTATCCCTTTCAATTCTATCACTTCAGACCATTTATTATCGGGGTAGGTAACTGTCATCTTCTGGGAAAAGTTGCTTTCAGCTGTTTTTTTATTTTTATTTTTGGTTCTTACGCATCAAGCTACGCGGTGGCTGACAAATCAACTGCTGGAATTTATAATTTTAGATTTATAAAATCGATGATAAGTCGAAAGCTTCTTTTTTCCCCCTAAATAAATGATTCTTTTCATGATTCAAGGTCAAATTGTTGTATGCGTGTTGTGTTTTGTTTGTTGTGTTTTGTGTGTGTGTTGTGTTTTGTTTGTTTTGTGTGTGTTGTGTTTTGTTTGTTTTGTGTGTTGTGTGTGTGTTGTGTTTTATTTGTTTTGTGTGTGTTGTGTGTGTTTTTGTTTTGTGTTGTGTGTATGAAAGGTGTTTAAAAACTACAATTATTTTTCAAAATAAGTTTATTTTTTATTTTAAAACACTTTATCAAGTGATAATCGCTCTTCAACAGGCTTAATTATAAAATATGGACATGTTTGCAGAAAACACTTCTTGTGAGAAATAGTTCAATGTGTTTACACTTGGTTATCTAGTGTGTCTTCAATAAAGGTCACTGTAATATCTTTCAGAGTTATTGTCTCAATCCCGATATACATGCTAAAAGGTACAATCCATCCATATGTTTAATGTTAGATAAAAAAGTTATATATTGGATTTAATAAAAGATTTATTTGCCAATATTTCGGTTGACTGAACGCCAAACCTTTATCAAGGTATTACATTTTTGTATACACAAACTCAGCGCCGCATAGTGTTATAATATCACAGTTGAAAATTTGAATTAAATATGGATTGCTCTATTTTCAAAAAAAAAAAAAAAAATGTTTAATGTAAAACTAAATATTTATCAGATCATTTCTTAATTTAGTGTTTATAATAACTCACTGCTTACGTGATTCAGTTTAAATCACACACAAAACCTTGATAAAGAGAGGCGAATTCACTCTTGAAATATTGGTAAAATAAAATTTCTCTCAAATCCAATATACGTTGATAGTTTATATAAATATATTTAAGCATCTGATGTATCCCAAACTAACCCAATATCCTCAATGTATCCAATAACCGAAGTATCTAGAAAGGGTATATAGGTTGTTAGTTGGACGTGGTAGCTAATAAAACAGTTTTACAACCCTCCAGAGCTTTGTGCAAGTTTTTTGTTTGTTTGTTCACGTAATAGAATAATAAATAGCCAAGTCTCTAGGGAGAGGTTCTCTCTCTCTCTCTTTTAATTATTTGGCACTTAATTAATTACTTCATTTGCTTCATTCTAATTGACACAATGGTTTGTAAGTATTTTCAGGGATGTTCTGTTCCTTAACTTGGAAAGAGGGAGATGTAGACCAAGAAAGGATTGATTCGATAATCTAATAGAGAGTGATTATTGCTCCAATGGCCCCCGATTCTTGCAAAAGTCCAACCCCACAAGAGAGTGCAAGTAACCAAACGGGGCTCTGGCATATTTGTAAGTGAAAAGTCGAACTGCTTTTCATATGTGTAAACATGTGGTGCACTTACAGTAAAATCAGTCGCCAACTTCTACCCACCATGATTATCATGGGCTCTACCACGTGTACTAGGGATAATAATAAAGAAAGTGATTATGGAATTAATTAGAAGTTAAAGATATTGTTGTACACTTTGATCTCAGCCAAAAGGCCGAGAAGCGATATATAGATATTGTTGTCACGTCGCTGCCGCCATGTCAAGGATGACCAAATAAACACGCTGGATCGGTGAGGATCTCTGTGTTTGACTTCTCTTTATTTACCACATAGAGAATTTATTAAGAAACCAGTCTTATACAGATTCTTCTCTCTTTAATTGCCGCCTTGCAACGATATCCTCACGATGATCAATCACCATCATGTAGTGAGAGATAAAACGATGAATCCAAGTTCCTATTTACTGCTTTGTAAAAGTTGTATAGAGACAGAGCAACCGTAATACTTGTTATGACTCTTTATTTACCACAACATACACATAATATTTAATATTTTAAGATATTTTAGTTGATCTGATTGTAATTTTTATTATAATTTTTTCATGCACAAATTTCTCCCACCTACTTTGTATATTAAATCATTTCAACTGTTATATTATAACACTATGCGGCGCTCAGTTTGTATACACAAAAATGTAATGCCTTGATAAAGGTTGGCGTTCAGCCGTTCAGCGTCATCCTAAAGTTTGTCTTTCCTAATTTTATTTGTTACAATATAACTATTTATTTACTCCCGCGTATTATAAAGAACAAAACAGGTGACATACAAAGAGCATCAACCAACAGTTGTCATCAACAAGGAAGTCAACTTCACCTCTATTTGTAAACACACTATACAATAAATAAACATTAATTGTTGTTCACCAAACAAAAACGCAGCAAAAATAGATCAAATAGAAAATAAATACAATAAGAACACAGAGAAAGGTTTAAGGAAGAGTGGTGACAATTTATTGATTTCATTATGCAACTACTCTAAGTAACGTCCAAAACAATGGCCAATTGTTTTTTTTCTTTTCTTCGCTAGCTTGTCGTCTGGTCAGCTATCATCGTCTGCTTCGATTCTTATTGTTCTCTGTATCGTTTGGTATTGTATTGAATTCTATCTAAGCGGTACTGTTTCTTTCTTTAAGTGAAGTAAGTGTCATTCTAGTTGCCTTTTGTTAAAAAAATATGTATATTCTATCCCTATTTAAAAAGGGAATATGATTAAAAGTTTTTTTAATAACCAAAATCTACTTGTGCTCTCTCTTTCTCTCTCTAAATGTGTATACTCAAAGAGTAAAACATAACTTTCTTCACTTTTTTTTTGCTTATTCCTAGTACACGTGATACAGGCCATGATAATCATGGTGGGTAGAAGTAGGCGACTGCTTTTACTGTAAGTGCACCACATGTCTATACATGTGAAAAGCAGTTCGACTTTGCACTTACAAATGTGCCAGAGCATCGTTTGGTTACTTGCACTCGCTGGTGGGGTTGGACTTTTGCAAGAATCGGGGGCCATTGGAGCATTTTTTTTTTTTAATTAGGAAAAAGTGTCCAAAGCCGGAGCTGAACCCGGGTAGTAGCGGTCGAAAACCAACGGTTTAGACCATTCTTCCACCGAACCCCTCTTTTTTCACATTTATGTTGCATATATAATTTTTAATTCTTTATATAAAAACCTAATAAATGAATTAGTTTAGAGAGACCGCTCTACTATAACATTAGGTTATATTGCTTATGTATTGAGTACTAAATATAGCTTGGTTGTGGTATTTAAGAAAACTGTGAAGATAAGCTTTTAGGATAGTAGGTACAGTAGAACCTTTCTGTAAAGAACACCTAATTTCAGAGCCAACGTGTCCTTTAGGGAGAGGTGTCCTCTTACAGGAGAGTTACTAAATAGTAAAATTTGAAATTTTGCAAATGAAAACTGTTTTTGTAGATAAGTGTCCGCTAGTGCGAGTGTTCTCTCATTGAGGATCTACTGTTTATGTGTAAAACATCAATTAAAAAAAAAGGTTGATTTAGAGAGAAAGTCATCTCTTCAGGGGGATTCTCATTCAGTAGATGCAGCAAAATATTGTATCAAAGTATTCATTATTTATCAACAAATTATCAAAAAAGATCATTTTAATTATCAATTTTAATTTGTGGTTGTACCTTTTAAATAAATTGCAGTGTCATCATGAAGTTTGTCTTCCCTAATTTCCTACGTGACAATATAATTATTTCCTCAATATCTCGTTATATTTTTTATAAAATAATGGATAGAATGATGATAAAATCTTCGGTGGCCTGCGGTATAAACTGTTCGATTCCCGACAGCCATGAACCGGGATTGAATCCCGCATTGGACACTTTTTAAATTATATATGTGAAGAACCTGTTTATATTATTTATTGTAAATAACATAAGCTAGGTTGCACTTTTTGAGTGGTACTTAATAAAGTTATTTTGAAACAGGAACAGAAAATAATGGATATGTTTATGTAACATGCTTTGTATTTATTTATTTATGTAAAATATTTAGTTATTCTTTGATTTTTATCATAGTTAGGCAGTCGGCAACATTGTACTTTTATTCTGGTAATTTTGCATAAGTTTGTTTTGTTGATATATATATTTTGATTAACCTTGTAATTGAACCCGGGGCTCAAAAATCATCCTTTATAGTCAGCAGCCCTGTAAAAGAAGATATTTCCGTTGTAATTGAATTAAGTAATTATGATCATATAATTTACGTCTGTAACAGGTCAAAATCATCGTCTGCTTTCAATTAAGGGTTAACTATTCTAACCTTCAGCCCAAAAAAAAAAAAAAACACAAAAAAAAAACAGAGTATTCATTCGCAAATACTTTATTTTCACCCAAATAAAATAAAGAGAATTGCTTTCTATATTCCCAGAATATTTCCCAGAAAAAGTAGTTCCAGAAATTCAATGACAGACACCAGATGTTCCATTTGTACTAGAGTTGCGCAGGCGCAAGAAATGCGCGCTGTCATCTTAAAACTTTCGTCTGCACAATAAAATTAGAGTTCAGACAAGACGCAAGTTTCTTGGTTATAAAACAAGATGATTGAATTGAATTTTGACAATAGAACAATAGTCTAATTCTTTCGAATTTTTTTTTTGTTTGAGATCCAACAAATGTAGAATTATTTTGTTGATAATGATTATAAATGTATAAATGAAAAAGGTTCAATCAAGTAAATATTTTTATATAGAGAAAAAAGCTTTAAGATTTGAGCAGCATTATATTTTGAATCTATATTGAACGTTGCCTACACTTGCCTCGGCTGTTTGAAGGCTTTTTGACTCTTTAGAGAGAAAGAGAGAGAGAGAGAGAGTTTGGCCATATATAAAATCAACACGCGATACAGGAGTATATATACGAGAGCCATCCAATAAATAAGTTTCCCTATTTTTTTTTCTGCAAACGAAACGTTGTAAAAATTAGTTAGTATGGAAGAAATGGTCACTAGGATGCGTTGGAAGCTGGTGACCTTCAAAATCACGCTACTCGTACGCGCAAGTCCGTAGCGCTTCAGTTTCCATGGAGCTACCACTGGTGAACGTGTCCACTTGCGAACTCCGTTCTGTAATTCGTTTTTTCACGGCGAAAAATTAAACTGCGGTCAATATTCATCGCAATTTAGTGTCAGTGTATGGTGAAGAATGTATGAGCATCCAAATGGTTCGCCGATGGCGTTCATGGTTCTTAGAAGGACGGCAAAACGTGCATGATGACGAGCGAAGCGGCAGGCCCGTTACTGCTACGGACAATGCAGCCGCTGCTGCTGTTCGGAATGTGGTGGAAGCAGATCGCCGCGTCACCATTGACGAAATAATGATTCGACTGCCTCCTGGAATCGAAATTGGACGCTCTTCGATTGGAACAATCATGTTAGATATTTTGAATTTTCGCAAAGTCTGCGCAAGATGGGTCCCACGTTTGCTCTTGGAAAATCACAAGCAACAACGGATGGAGGCAGCCCGAGCTTTCCTGGAAATGCATCAAAGAGATGGAGATCAACTGTTTCCCCGTATTGTCACTGGAGATGAAAGCTGGGTGCATCATTCAACTCCAGAAACAAAACGACAAAGCATGGTGTGGAAGAAGCCTGAGGAAAGTGCACCAAAAAAGGCGAAGGTCACAATCTCTGCAGGCAAAGTTATGGCTATGGAAAACTTCAAATGGGAAATATTCATACATCCACCTTATTCTCCGGAACTTGCCCCAAGCGACTTCCATCTTTTTCCAGCACTCAAGTGGCACCTTGGAGGCAAGCACTTTGCGAATGATGACGAAGTGCAGGCTGAGGAGAACCACTGGCTACGAAGACAGGACACGGCTTGATACAACAGTGGTATAAAAAAATTGCTACAACGGTACCAAAAATGTTTGGACAGAAATGGTGATTATTTAGAGAAGTAGTCTATGAGTTGTATAATGAAAATAAAATAACTGCATAATTGTAAATAATGTGGTTTATTTGTTAAAAAATAGGCAAACTTATTTATTGGATGGCCCTCGTATATATGTTATCTATAAAAGCACAGGTCGCCCTCCCTCCAAAATAAGCGTCAAACCTAGACGCCATCTATTGACCGTCGCCGCAAACTAGCGTTCTCGGGTCAGTGACAAAGCCACAACGCCAGCTTTGGCAAACTGAGAAGTGCCTACATGGAAACCCTGGTTTCGGGCTAATGGTCCTCGTCAGCCTAGGGCGAATTTTATGACATGAGATCCACACGGGATCTAATAGAATCTTCACAATCTTCCAAAGAGGTGTTTAGCTGGCAAAGTGGCTAAGCCAAATCTATGCCCAAAATCTAAAATATCTCTCTCGCATACAAAACTTTCATCATTGCAGTAAGGTCTGTAGAGATAAAAAGAAACACATTGTCAAAAATTTACAAAATTTATCGATATAGATGGCAATTAAATTTATAAAAAATATTTTAAATTTTTCCAAATACGAACCAAAAAGAGTCAGCATATCTCCAAGAAGAAAGAAGATAAAAGGGAAAATGGTCACCACCTCTATACAACTTCCAGCTTTCACGCACATTAACAAGCTTTGGAGGAAGTCTTGAGGCAATAAATCCCATTTCCCCAACGGGTCGATTTTACTGCCAGATGTGTTCAGAGTAAAAGCTGACGGTCTCCAATACGTATACATTAAACTGGCTCAGCAATGGTAAACCCTCCCATCGGTTTCGCCAATTTAATCTACCAGACCGCTTCTTAGAGGTCTAATACTGTATTGGATCATTCTACTTTTATATGCTACACTGAAGGGTGGAATCTTAAAAAGGTATTCAAGAAACACTTGGTTAGCTCATGTATCTTTAATAAAGGTCACTGTGTATAAAATATTTTTCATTAATTTATCATTGCAAAAAGGGAAGTAGAACATTTATTTTATTTGAAAAATAATCATACGCGTGAAAATTGTTAAAATTTCTTATTTTCTATTGGATTCAAGTAGGAGATCTAGATGACCTATTCTCTGAATATCTTCATTCTCAACGAAATATTTGACCAGCACATCTGGATCATCCATAAAATTGAGTTGCTGAAAGATCTTCAACAGGAATTAAGAACCTTGGTCCTGTATTCTTGAGCATTTACAGTGCCTCCTTCAAACACGTGGAGAGATATACGCTAAAGGATCTTTCTACAATTAATATTATTTTTCTGTAAAAAAAAAAAAGTGAAAAAACTCTAACTGGCCGAAGAAGGCCTATTTTTCACAGAAATATGAATGCCGGCCAGGTAACTTCTATCTTCAGGATAATTAATTTTCTGTATCTATAATGTAAAATAGTGAATGCCTTGATCTAATGGCTGGTAGTATTGGATGACAAATATGGAAATGTAATGTATTTGTCAGTCAGGCTTTTGTGCCTTGGTACATGGTCCAAATTCTCCCAATTTAAGACTCCATTTTACCATCCAATATGTTCGTGTATTATATAACCATATGTGTGAAGTCATCCAAGTCTTTCTTATTTATAATAAAAGATAAAAGCTGACAGCGACGAGTTTATTGAGAAGGAAAAAGCTTGGCGAGCTTTCGGACAATAACTTCCTTCAACAGGCTGTAATATGAATACAAGAAGCCTGTTGAAGGACGTTATTGTTCGAAATCTCGCAAGCTTTTACCTTTTCCATTAAGAAACTCTTCCTAGATTTGATCTTTTCTTCGAAATGATACCTGGCGATTCCTCTTATTGTAAATTTATTATTTGAGAAATAAATGAATGAGAAAGCTAATTTTCACACATGTTTAATAACACCTAGGATATTATTTGATGGAAAAATAAAGAGTAATAGCTTCTTATCTCCTAAAAGGTTGGTTAAAAAGCAAAAGTTCAATCCTTTTTTTATTATTTTTAACCAAATTAAAGGTGAAATTTTTATTTCAATGTTTTGTTGGACACTACTTGATGAAATAGGCCTACCCTACATTCAAATTAAAAATATCTCTGAGTGAATATTCCTACAATATCTTCGAGTTTTACCTTTCAATATTTCAAAGTTTGCATATTTACTCTATTTACACTCATGGACAAAACTTAAGGAAGTTGTATCTTTCAGCATATATATCGGGATTCAGACAATAAATCTGAAAGATATTTGATAGACAGTGATCTTTATGGAAGACACACGAGATAACCAAGTGTGAAAAAAAATTGACTCTCTCTTTAAAAAAAAAAGAAAAAAAAAAAAAAAAAAAAACAGACGACCGGTGACATCAAAGACTTTCCACTTCCTTAAGTTTTATCCATTATCGAGTTTTACCAATGTGTTCGATTTTTCGAGCTCAAAACCAAATGACGACATTTGAAAACACTTTTATTTCAGAAATGAAAAAAATAGAGACCATTATTTGTAATTAAATTTACTTTAATTAAGATATAAAATAAAAATTTAATTTGAAAGTAAATAGCCCATTGTTTAAAGAAACGACGAGAAAACAAAAACAGTAATGAAAAGACAAAGTGGGTGTATATCTTTGTTTAAAAGACGCTTGATAATTACTTCACAGAATATTTCACAATTAAAAACAAAAAAAATTAATAGTTTAGACTTTGATATTGCCACGTGGAAAATTAGGAAAGGCAAACTTCGGGATGACACAGCAATTTATTTAAGGCAAGAACAAACTATGAATGATAAACAAAAGAGATAAGCAATGAGGTAAGTTTACAGAGTAGCAAAATATAAACAACAAAATGATACTCTGTTAATAAAATAATAAATATTTTGCTAGAAAATTTTAAACCTGAATAATCGAATTTTATTTTTTAATAGTCTATCATGAGAGGCAAAAATAAAATTCATTTTTAGTAGTTGCTGGTCGTTTACGGGGATGGTTGTTCATAGGAGGCCCATTATGGTAGGTTAAAAATGGAAATTTTATTTTTGTTCTTACTAGGGTAGTCATTCAGGAAGGTGGTCACTTGTTGGATAAGTTGTTCATATGGAACTCTACTGTAATAAGGAAGCTAGCAAAGCACTGTGAATTTATTGATCTCGAGGATAGATTACGGGATGAATTAGTGTGGCATCATTGATGAGAAGTTGCAGACTATGTTACTAACGGATGACAAGTTAACACTTAAAAGAGCTCAATAAATAGCAACAGCATACGAAGCTGCAACAAGAGATGTAGCAAAAACTATTTTAATATCTTAGAGTACGAAATGTGTTGGAAAAAAAGAAGAATAGTAAATCAATGATCTTGAAATACTTTTAGACTGACAACACTGTAATATAAAAACGAGAACAAAGGAGTGTTTTGTTTTACAAAATTAGTAATTGTAATGTAAATTGTTAAATGTTCTTTTCTCTCTCTCTTTGAAAATAATAAATTTAAAATACTTTCTTAAAAGGTAAAATTGCCTAATTCTTTAAAACCATTTCAGCTGTAAGTAAACTTGTTATTTGTTGTTTCATTGTCTGAACTATAAGAGTTTCCCAACACGAAAAAATATAAAACTATATTATTATATTAGTACGAAAATATACATTCATAGAAAAAAACTTAAGGAAGTGGAAAGTCTTAAATTGGCGAACTCTCTGGGATAAATTTCACATTTTTCATATTCTGTTCAATAATTGTAGAAATTCGTCTATTTATTTAAAAACTTTAAAATATTATTTCACATCAAAATGTAGTTTTAAACTTCGAAATTCTAATAAACTTTGTAATGTTAAACACAAAAATATGTTTTTAATTAAAAAGGCATATATTGGATCAAAATATCATTATAAATATCAGAATATGCCTTTTTAATTAAAGATTTATTTATGGATTGCTCCATTTTCAAAACAAAAATATGTTATTAAATTTTGAAATATCGTTATTACAATTTAGATAGTTGAAATATTATACCTTGAAATGTCGGTTTTTAAACTTTAAAACATTGTTCTAAACCTTAAAATATACCATTGTTAAACCTTTAAATATATGCATAAAAAATTTAAGTGTCATTATTAATATCCAAAATGATCTTAAAGAAAAATCACCTTATTAAATTCAAAATTGTCCTTAAAAATAAAATGCTTGTAAATTGTTATATATTTTTAATAATGTTAGAAATAGATTCGACAACGTTGTGTTGTAAATAATAAGATGTAATCGAATAAGCTTTGTTTACCGCCTTCAATGTCACACCTCAAGTATGTACTTTTATTTTTATTGTGTGTTATATTATGTCATCTCATTCCTAGATAATTAAAACATTTAAAATCAACCCATACCTTATCATTTCAAATACAAGGCCCACTTTTATACACAACACAAATATACATATATATTTTGTTAAAAATACAAGTATATATCTAAACTGTTCAAAATGTTTTCTACAAATAAATATATATTTCCCTATAGAGAGAAATGACGATATATCTACATAAAAATAGGCATATATAAATAAATATAAAGGAATATTTTTGTTTTAAAATATTTAGATGTGCCTTTTATCCATACAAATCTCATTTATTTTTACAAAAATATTCAAAGCTGCGAAGGATTTTACAAAGGTTATATTACGGTGGTACTTTGAGTGTATTCAAATACGTTGTTTAAAAAAAAAGCTATATAAATCTCTTTAAGAATATACGATGTCTACATATATCTGAAAGCTTCAGATTTATATAAATATACAAACAAGCTTACAACGGCTACAAAAATTCCCTTGTGAAAAATATATATTTTATCTCTGTGGTTAAAATATACATTCAACTCAACAATATATTTTTGAAACAAAAGTCGTGTTTGATTACCAAAGTTTTGCGCGCGTATATATATTTATTTAGCCTATAGAATACAACATAAAATATATTCCCCTATATAGAGAAATGACAATATATTTAAATAAATAGATGTAATATTGCGTTGGGATCCTGTTGACTCTCTGTAATAATATGTTGGGGTTTGGTAAGCCTGTTGTAGAACCTCGTCGACTCTCGCTATAAGTTGTGGCAACCGAGGGTCAAACCTGTAGTAACCGCGAGGGACAGTCAGGGGTGGAGAGTTTTCCAGTAGCCTCTCTGCACCTTGTAGGACCTTTAACAGTTCTCACAAAGTACAGGCAGTCGTGGTCGAGGCAGAGTGGAAAAGCTGGGAATGTCCACACACACAAAACGAAGCGACACAGTTGAAAGAAAGTTCCTTGAATAGATAAAAAGTCGAGCCAAAAGCAAGATGGAGATAGAAGATTTCTTACTGTTTTACATGGTCGATGAGTTGGTGACAACCGGCGATAAGGGGTGACGCTGACCGGAACTGACTAGAACTGACTAACTCTGTTGCTAAGGCCGGTCTTATTTATACCACTTTTTGGACCAGGAAGGGGACCAGGAAGTATTGCCTTTCTGCACGTGTCCGTAAATCGACACTGGCAACAGTCTGTTGGCTTCCATCTATCTTTAGAAGTTACTTTGTGATTCTCTCTCTGGCTCTTAACTCAGCTTTTAATCTATTATATATTTTTATTTGTTCATCCTCAGTACATTACATTTGGTGATGCAAAGAGACATGTCAATTATTCATATAATTAGTTATAGTTTATAATTAGTTCTATATACAACATGACAATCTTGTTATAAATTACATAATATAGGGTTATTGGTTTAAATTATCATAGATGGGCCCCGTGAGTGAAAGGGTTTATCCGGGTTTAAGCGGGTAAAGCCTCTCTAACACAGGTAAGTAATTAAAATTTCTTTTAATTAATTAAAACTGTGAGGGTAAAGGGCTATAACAAGATGTTTATTTGGCTATATCTGAAAATTGTAAAAATAAAACTTAGGTTTAATTTAAAAGTTATGATATTCATTATAAAAGAGAACTGTAGATAAAACCTTTGTTTGCTAAAAAAAATAATGATGATAACAAATGATGTTCTAAAAGATTGTTGGCGGGCGTTGGAAAGGGTTAGGGGTTGAAGAATATGCAATTGTAAGTGTTGCACAGACAATCAAATACTGAGATCCAGGTGCAAAGCGAGGATATAGACTTGTGCGTCTTCCTAGGCAATGTTTCACCTGTGATCCTGTATAAGGTTACAGTGCTTTGTCACAATTGTAGGGTTATTGGGTTGAAAAGTTGTTGAAGAAAAGAATTAATATGATTGAAAGGGGTGGTAGAGCCATGCGATAAGTAGAATTGTTGTAGCGACAGTAGGTGGTCTGACTTGACTTGAAATCAAAGGTTGATTGTGGTCCGCTAGAGCTGAAAAAAATTGAAAGTTGAAAAAAAGTGAACGCTTTGTGCATGCGTTGGTGATGTGCTCTGCGGATGATTGAAATAAACTTTTGAAACGTGTTCAGACCAAAAAAGTCGAGACTTGTACTTCTGGGGAACGGTGTTTTCAAAGAGTTTGTTGAATTACGAAATCAAAAGAAAAATATGTCAAGCAGTACTGTCGTTTCTACTATGGTTCGAAGCAATGGCTGAAATAGGTAGTGAAAAAAAAGTATAGGGAAGTGATTAGTAAATAGGATTATTGAAAAACGATTGTTGTATGCCCGGTAGTTGCTGATAAATAAACATTGTCATATAATAAAGTTATTTAAACAAAAATATAGTGAATAAAAAGATAAAAATTTGATTGCGGATAAAAAAAGTATAAGTGGATAAGATCAAACATGTACTATATGAAAGATATAATAATGAATTAGTAAAATGTAAAAGATATAATAATGAATTAAAAAATGATTATTGAAAGAATCAAATGTTTTGTCATACTAAAATAATATCATGAAAAATAAAATTGTTATAATAAAGTTGTTAAAAAATGTTGGAATGAAAATTTGATTATATAATTGAAAAGTAAAAAAAAATAAAAATAATTATTCAAGATTTTATACAAAGTTATAATATAATTAAAGATTATTAATGATTAGATAAATGTTAAGTAGGGAAAAATGGAACAAAAATTGTCTCTTTGGAATAAAAGTTACAACTGTGGTGTGTAACTAGGTCATTTCCCTTTTGGTAAACATTGGTGTTTCTATGTCTCTGAAACTGGGAATATGTGATCTGAAATGTTCATGGTAATATGTTAAATTGGGTAATGATTGGTAAGTCAATTAATTATAGGTGCTGCAATCTATCCATTCTGCGAGCTGGATCACGTGTCAGGTACAGGCGAACTGCAACTGGAGGTGTCATTTTAACATGGCGGTTGTAACTGGTGTCCATATCAACATATGTCATGTCCTTTGATGCCGACCGACATAGCTGGGTTGTTTATTTTCGTAGGCGGTCCTTTGTTGCCGACCCTTTGTTACCGACTGACACCTGATGTCATGTCTGGCCTACGTCCCGAGTTGAGTTATCTCCTCTTGCCTGTTTGAAAATATAGTCTTCTCGGTGTTCGCAAGTGTTGTGTTTCGACGATGTTGCGGACTAATTAAAAAATGTTATTCAATGATGTCAGGCTTAGATGTGAATAAAAGTGCGACTTCAACGTAGACACGCTTTGGTGAGGTGTCACAGGCATGAAGGCGTCTTGGGCCTGTTAAGTGAGAAAATTGTTGTGGTGCGCTGTGTAACACTAGTGGGTGTTGTATGGAAAGGTGTCACGTGAAGTCTTCGTTTTTGGGTACAGCATCTAACTAGTTTCCGAATGAATAACAAATTTATTAGTCATGGGTGGTTGTTGTACGAAACACATCGAGAATTTTCAGATTGTTATAGAGGTGGTATGTTTATCGTGAAATCTTTGTGTTCGCGACGATATGGAGCTCGTGTGGCTCGAAATAGGACGTGTTGTTAAAAGGCGCGTTAATAGATGTGGCCAATTGGAGAAAGTAAGGTGGGAATGTGTTGAAGTTCGTTCCGAGGGATGTGTGAATTATTAATAATTATGCATGTAAAAAGAAAAGGACGAGGGAGTGTAGCTATGTTGGAATTTTTAACTTGTTTTGGGGAAGGACAGTTACATTTCTAGTTGTGCTTTTGAAGATATTGTATCTTTCGATTTTTGTATTAAAAAAAAAATGCGTTTCATCTATGTTTATTAAAATTTGAATATATTTTTTAAATCGTTGATTATGGTAGTGCGAAAATTATACTTGTAAAAGGGCAATGGCATGATAGTGACTTATAATTTGAATGGGGCGTGTACATAAAATAGTGAACATAATAATGATTTTTTGCAAAGTTTTGTGTATTTAATTAAGACATTGGTGTTTTTTGGTATAAAAATAAGGTATTAAAAAAAAACACACAAATAAGTTTAGAATTATGATTCGAGTAATTTAAATATAATATGATTTTTTTAAAACTGTAAGATTGCAAGTAATGAATTAAAATTTATAAGTTGCTTAAAATAAAGTAAAAATTGATAAATGATGGTGTACAAGATTTAAAATTTGAATTGAAATGCTATAAAAATGGTAAAATTTGATTTTAAAATAATTACAGTAAAAATAAACATTATATTTATGGAAAATCAAGTTGTTAGCATGAAGAGAGAGTTAAGTAGATTTTTAAAAACTCACAGTTTTTTATGATTGTTCAGTCAGGAGACTTGGTCTTTGGTTGTTGTCCTGATGACGTGGAAGGCGTGCCATGTAGAGCTTGTAGAAGCTTGTGACTTCTGTTTGGCGATGGTGGCATGTCGTCTGGATGGTTGCGTTGTAAGGTCGAAGGTGGGTAACTTCTCACCGGCTTATTTTGCGGGATGTTCGGCTGTGTCGTTGGGGGGGAAGATTGCTTGGTCGTTTCGTTGGAATGGCGTGCTTGTTCCTCCATCTTTGCTTCTTGGCTCTTCTATCTATCTGGACAGTCTTTTTACCTTCTTCGTTGTGGTCTCCTTCGTTGTGGTAATCCTGTCGACTAGCTGTAATAATGTGTTGAGATCCTGTCGACTCTCTGTAATAATATGTTGGGGTTTGGTAAGCCTGTTGTAGAACCTCGTCGACTCTCGCTATAAGTTGTGGCAACCGAGGGTCAAACCTGTAGTAACCGCGAGGGACAGTCAGAGGTGGAGAGTTTTCCAGTAGCCTCTCTGCACCTTGTAGGACCTTTAACAGTTCTCACAAAGTACAGGCAGTCGTGGTCGAGGCAGAGTGGAAAAGCTGGGAATGTCCACACACACAAAACGAAGCGACACAGTTGAAAGAAAGTTCCTTGAATAGATAAAAAGTCGAGCCAAAAGCAAGATGGAGATAGAAGATTTCTTACTGTTTTACATGGTCGATGAGTTGGTGACAACCGGCGATAAGGGGTGACGCTGACCGGAACTGACTAGAACTGACTAACTCTGTTGCTAAGGCCGGTCTTATTTATACCACTTTTTGGACCAGGAAGGGGACCAGGAAGTATTGCCTTTCTGCACGTGTCCGTAAATCGACACTGGCACCAGTCTGTTGGCTTCCATCTATCTTTAGAAGTTACTTTGTGATTCTCTCTCTGGCTCTTAACTCAGCTTTTAATCTATTATATATTTTTATTTGTTCATCCTCAGTACATTACATTTGGTGATGCAAGGAGACATGTCAATTATGCATATAATTAGTTATAGTTTATAATTAGTTCTATATACAACATGACAATCTTGTTATAAATTACATAATATAGGGTTATTGGTTTAAATTATCATATAGACATATATAAATAAATATAGAAGAATTGTTTGGAAATATTTAATTGTGTCTAATCCACACAAATCTTTATAGGTACATATATTAATATTAAAAATAAAGAATGCATCTCCTGACCACAATAAATATATTTTTATTTTGAACACTTCAGTATATAAATATAATAATATTTTCACGATTAACAATTAAGATGATAGAAATTTTGGGTAAAATAGTGTCTCACTTTATATAAAACAAAAGGTCAAATTTCATTTGAGAAGCGATGTATTTTAAAGCCAGATATATTTTCAGAAGATTATAACATCATATTATACTAATTTATTAAGATTTATCAAGATACTAATTAAATTGTTTTAAAAATAATCATACGCGTCAAAATAGTTTAAAATTTCTTATAACAGATTAATATTACACTATTGCAAAAACTAATTGTTCTCCTTCAGGTATACAGTAGACTCTCCTATAACGCGATTAATGTGTTCCGTGTTGTATGAAATCGCGTTATACGAACATTTTGTACCACCGATAAACGTTGCTTCGGTCCAAGGTAGCTTCTCCGTATGCCACAGTCAACATTCGGAATGCATCCGCGCACTTAATTTCGTTTTTCACACAAAATTTGATACAGGTTCTTTGATCCATTTTTTTAATAGGTAAAAATCGAAGACGATCCAAAACACCTGCAAGCAAAGCAGCTGTCAACAATTATGTGAACATTCAAAATGGCCGAGCTTGTCGACATAAGTGAGAGACATGAGTACCAACATAAAGCCCCAAAAAGATCGAAATTCGAATATACGTAACCCGCAAAAAATTCAAAGGTCGCGATACTTTTTGAACACACCTCGTAGGAATTAAAGTTTATTCACTACGTAATTTGTTTTTTTTTTATATACATTTGCATATAAAATAATATAACATTCAGTTTTGTTTTAGTATATAATTATTTTTCCTATATACATCATTTTATACAATACATTTTTACATGATACAGTATATCTCCATTTTAATTTTTCTTTTTTTTTTTCCAACTTTATTCATCATGCCTGAGGAGCAAGTTTCGTAATTTTTTATATTTGCAAAATATTTACATGTAAATTCTAATTTAATACCTAAACGCGTGTGCATAAAAATTAAATGTATTGTACAGTTGTCAATATGGAAATTTCCGCATTTTATTTTATAACGCGTTATACGAACATTCGCGTTGTATAAATAAATTTGTCGCAATTTTTTTATCGCGTTGTACGAAATCGCGTTATAAAAACTCGCGTTATAGGAGAGTCTACTGTATATATTTATTTGTAGAAATAAATTTTATTTTGAACACTTCAGTATATAAAATATGTTATAATTATAGTTTTACGATTAACAATTCGGATGATAGAAATTTAAGGTAAAAGATTGTTTCACTTTATATAAAACTAAAGATCAAACTTCATTTGAGAAACGATATATTTTAAAGCCAAATATATATTGGCAGAAGATTATAACGTTATACTACACTATTAATATGATGCATTAGCACGCCATCTCTTATAAGAAATTGTAACTATTTTGACGCGTATGATTATTTTTTTTTAATAAATCAATTTTACTACGAAATAGAAAAAATCAAGTATTTTCCCATCATTTATAGTTATTTTTGGCAGATGAATTAATTTAATTAATTAAAAAATACTGATTAAGTCTAATATTAATTTTCGGTTACAAAATCCCTAAATGTTTAGGAAAATTACAAACATTCACACAAGATCTTGGCTATTTTGGTACGAATGTCGCAGAACCTAATAATAAGACAAGGCAGCTACGTGTTCCTACATGGAACGGGATGTACTTCTATTTCCACACGTTTTTACTTTTTATATTTGTTCATTCTCCCCGTTCACTGATAACGGAAAATTAAGGAAATAAATCACTCGCCTTCCTCCTATTTTTCTATAAATATAAATATTAAGGAAATTTACTGTGAAAAACCAAACATTTCAATAATAATAAAATTGAAATAATTATTAAAAAATTCGTTAAATACCAAAATATTTTAAAATTTGTATTAACTCCCACTTTAATTTGAAATAAATAATTATCATTTCGCAAAAAAATAAATGAATGAAACTTTTAAAATAAAATTGAAGGGCATTTAAATGTTAATTGAACCTTTTTAATTGAGTTTTTTTTTTCAAAAATTTAAAATATCTGATGGCTTACGCCATCTTTCGGAAAATTACCATTTAATTTTATTTTATTCCTGATTATAAGTTTTCTGTTGCCCTTTTTTTAATGATCCACATTTTCTTCCATAAGAGCTTTTGCACTCATAGACAAAACTTAAGGAAGTTGTATCTTTTAGCATGTACAAAGCTTGTATTATCGGGATTCAGACAATACCTCTGAAAGATATTACAGTGACCTTTATTGAAAACAATTTTAAATTGAATTTTTTTTTTCAAGTTTTAATATCAATTGATTTGAATCCTCTGGACCTTAATTACATAATTAAAAATGTTTAAAACATGTTTTAAAAATAGATTTTTTATAAGCCTAATGAAACATCACAAATTATTTTTCCCTCGAGGTTCAGAGTATTTCGATATATTCAATCAGGATACAATTCAGTCTAGAAATAATATTATCATTCGAAAATAACAAGTATCGAAGAAATTCAAGGATATATAAACCCAAATGCAAATACTGGGGCGATGTTTTCATTCAACCTATAAATAGCTAATTAAAACTGTATGAAAACAGCTTAAACTTAAGCTGGGAACAAACTTGTAGCGGGAATATAGAAAAAACAGCAATGTCATGTGTTAAACAATAATTAACTTTATACTCGAGATAAATCACTCAATTTTTTATTTCATGATTAAAACTTATATAAAAATGTCTAAAATAGACCAACTTCAATTAAAATAAAACATTACTTTTAAATATAAAACTATTCATATATAGTATAATTGTTGAAATATTTTAAATAAATCGAAAAATACTGATTATAATTCGAAACTATTATAGGCGCGTATGATTAAAAAAAAATTTACTGCCCTTACTGCAATGTAAAAATTAAAGGGAGGGCCTGGCTTTAATTTTTCCATTGCAGTAAGGACAGTAGAAATTGTTTATTAAAAAAAAAAAAAAATCATACGCGCCTATAATAGTTTCGAATTTTGATAACAGATGGCGCGCTAATGCATCATAATATATTATAATTAAGAAAAATGCATCTCCCGCCATCTGTTGGAATAAATATCAACTATTCGTTGATTTTTAATTATTCCAGAATTGGCTAAATACTGATTAAGATAGCGCAAGCCATCAGAAACTTTCAGTTTCACAATAAGGAGATGCCTTTTTCTTAATTTATCCATCTTATCACAGTACAATTTGACATTGGTATTATTTTTCACATATTAAAATATTTTTAGGAAATTTACTGTGAAAAACCTAACATTTCAACAATTATAAAATTACAATAATTATTGAAATATCGTTGAATACCAAAATATTTTAAAAATTTATTAACTCCCCCTTTAATTTAAAATAAATAATTATCATTCATTATAAAATATTAAAATATAATTGTTATTATTAAAAAATAAAATTGATATTAAATTAAAAAGTCCTGATTAAAGTGCAAAAGGTTATATTAGAGTGCTAAATACAAGATAAAAATTGCGGGAGGATGCATGTACCAAAAGAGACATCTCTCTCTTGAATTATGCATCAGAACAACAATACATTATGTTTATCATCGAAGCAAAAAAATTACGGACGTAATAAGGAATGTGCTCTAATGAATAATAAGAATGTTATAATACATAGTGTATATGAAATGTTATCAATAAAGTGTGAAATGTCTTTAAAAAGTGTAAAAACTATAAATATATACAAATATTATTTTTAAATGCTTATTTTGGATCATATATTTTTATTTTCCAATATTTCGTATGGCATCTTCCCTGAAGAAGTTTGGCGAGTTGCTATACGAAATATATTGGAAAATAAAAATATATAATCCAAAATAAACATTTTAAAATAATTTAATATATGGATATTGCTCAATTTTCAAACAAATATAAATATGTAGCATTAAAAATAGTCAAACGATTATAAGTGTTGCTTTTGACACTATTTTATTTAAGTTTAAAACCACAATATAGGTGAAAAATAATTTAATAATATTGTCGAAATTAAATGAATAAAGGTACACAGAGTTATTTTAGCAGATTTTTTATTATTAAAACTTAAAATTTTAAAATTTTCAGCCATTTGCTATGTAAAATTTTAGGGCAACGTTTTAAAATATCAATATCAAGCCATACTGAGGTTCAGACTGTTATAAAATATTGTCAACCTTCAAAACAAACATTTTATGCCGTGTGACGAACATTAAGTCCATTTAGACTTCGTAAAACGTAAAATTAATAATTTCCTTCAAATTACTTAAAATTGTGAAAAAGAAGAGATATGACCAAAAACTTCACCATTTCTAAACAAAAATGTAAAACACACGATTCCAAATTATTGAAACATCATAATTTAATTAGTGCAATTTTATCTAAACATTTCTAATTATAATTCTTTATTTCGACTTAGAGCGCTATGTCCCCCTAGGGACACTTGCACTTTAAAGATAAACAAAATTTTGAAAGAAAAGAAAGAAAGATATTTTAAATATGTACAGAATTAGTATGCAAGCTAGTTAGATGAAAAGAGAAAAGATATCAACACAATTGTTATATGTACAAAGGGTTGGTATGCAAATTTAGTTAAATGAAATCCAATTGTAAAGTATTGTGTGTATTCGAGAATTTCTAATATATTTCTAATTATAATGTTAATTAATATTGAACTCATTAATTTTCAATAGAATGGTATTGAACCCCTAAATAGATTGTTAGGAAAATTTCAAAATATTGTTTTAAAATTGTATAAATAGGCAATTACGATCTTTTATTAAAATACTTCAAATAGAGTCCTCAGTCAATAATAATGAAATGTGAGAGAATATTTCAGGTCTAATTACTCGCACTCACAGAATGGTAACTCTGTGGTCGCCATTAGTGGCAGGGTGCCAGAGGTCTGATGATAGCTATGATGATATTTCTGGATACCCCCCCCCCTCCTCCATTAATGACTTGACAGATGGCCCAATATGGAACAGTCATTCTCTATAATCCATTCATACCAACTCATTGGAAGGAGATTTTGTTAAGAGAAATGAACAAAACTTGCAAGAATTTTGCTTTTTTAATTTAGGAAAAATATTTTCGATTTTTTTTTTGGTAGATGATGTGTCAGAATTATTTTTTTAAAAGAAAATTTGTTTTGAGAAAAGTGTGAACATTCTAAATATATTTTGGTTTCTTGATTTGAGCTCTTATTGTTAATGGGGCTATGTGGAAGTCAAGCTAAGAATTTTGATGGTAAAGTAGATCTTTTGAATCACTATTTTATTATGGAGAGAGAGAGAGGGTATAAAGGAAAAAATATATATATACAAACAATATGTAAAATATTTATGGAAAATATATAAGTATATGTAAATTTATAAAAATCATACAGTAGACTCTCCTATAACGCGATTATGTGTTCCGTGTTGTATGAAATCGCGTTATAGGAATTAAAGTTTATTCACTACGTAATTTATTTTTTTTTTATATATACATTTGCATATTGCAATATAAAATAATATAACATTTAGTTTTGTTTTATTATATAATTATTTTTCCTGAATACATCATTTTATACAATACATTTTTACATGATACAGTATATCTCCTTTTCAATTTTTCTTTTTTTTTCCAACTTTTTTCATCACTACTTCGTTCAAAAATAAAAAAAAATGAAAAACGCGTGTGCATAAAAATTAAATGTATTGTACAGTTGTCAATATGGAAATTTCCGGATTTTATTTTATAACGCGTTATACGAAAATTCGCGTTGTATAAATAAATTTGTCGCAATTTTTTTTATCGCGTTGTACGAAATTGCGTTGTAAAAACTCGCGTTATAGGAGAGTCTACTGTACCTGAAAGATTTTTATGAAACTTTTTTTTTTATTTAATGAGCATTTAAAAAGTATACCATTAAATATATTGCAGTAATCACATACCTTAAAAAACTGTTCCATTGCACCACTCGTATAACTTCGAACAAATTGTTTTATTACACCACACGTATGGCCTCAAACAATGTGATCAATTGCACCACCTACATGCCTTGACAAATTGTTCTATTACACCACGCACATTGCTTCAATCAAGCAGTTATATTGCACCACGCACATTGCTTGAATCAAGCAGTTATATTGCACCACGCACATTGCTTGAATCAAGCAGTTATATTGCACCAAGCACATTGCTTCAATCAAGCGGTTATATTGCACCAAGCACATTGCTTCAATCAAGCAGTTATATTGCACCAAGCACGTTGCTTCAATCAAGCAGTTATAGTGCACCAAGCACGTTGCTTCAATCAAGCAGTTATAGTGCACCAAGCACGTTGCTTCAATCAAGCAGTTATATTGCACCACGCACATTGCTTCAATCAAGCAGTTATATTGCACCAAGCACATTGCTTCAATCAAGCGGTTATATTGCACCAAGCACATTGCTTCAATCAAGCAGTTATATTGCACCAAGCACGTTGCTTCAATCAAAAGTTATATTGCACCAAGCACGTTGCTTCAATCAAGCCGTTATATTGCACCAAGCACGTTGCTTCAATCAAGCAGTTATATTGCACCAAGCACGTTGCTTCAATCAAGCAGTTATATTTCACCAAGCACGTTGCTTCAATCAAGCAGTTATATTGCACCAAGCACGTTGCTTCAATCAAGCAGTTATATTGCACCACGCACATTGCTTCAATCAAGCAGTTATATTGCACCAAGCACATTGCTTCAATCAAGCAGTTATATTGCACCAAGCACATTGCTTCAATCAAGCAGTTATATTGCACCAAGCACATTGCTTCAATCAAGCAGTTATATGGCACCAACCACATTGCTTCAATCAAGCAGTTATATTGCACCACGCACATGTCTACAGACCAATTGTTCTATTGCATCACGCACATGTCTACAGACAAATTGTTTTAATGCACCACGCACATGTCTACAGACAAGTTGTTTTAATGCACCACGCACATGTCTACAGACAAATTGTTCTATTGCACCACGTACATGTCTACAGACAAAATGTTCTATTGCACCACACACATGTCTACAGACAAAATGTTCTATTGCACCACGCACATTGATTCAATCAAGCAGTTATATTGCACCACGCACATGTCTACAGACAAAATGTTCTATTGCACCACGTACATGTCTACAGACAAAATGTTCTATTGCACCACGCACATTGATTCAATCAGGCAGTTATATTGCACCACGCACATGTCTACAGACAAAATGTTCTATTGCACCACGCACATTGATTCAATCAATCAATTATATTGCACCACGCACATGTCTACAGACAAAATTTTCTATTGCACCAGGAACATGTCTTCAGATAAATTTTCTAATAAAAAAGCACCTGGTGTAAAGTAATAAATTTATTCAAACACGCTTCGGAGCAAACACAAGTCCTAATGAAACATAGAAATTCAGAAAAAAATGCCCCACATTTCAATACCTCATAGATCTCATCCAAACTAAGCTATTTTTAATATGTTTATAGAGAAGCTAAGTGTATCTACAGAACGTAGACGAGACGAAAGTAAAAGTCACGTATATAATTCTGGCACGTCATTCACAGGAAGTGACGTGCACCGTCGTCATCCTTGGCACAAAGCCACCAGCCTGCTGCACTTGAATTTGGTCCTGCTCGCTCCAGCTCGAGCGCTCAGTGGGGGGATGTCGTTCGAGTTATTTGCTCAGAGTGAGGTTGGTCTCAGATACTTATATATGAACCACTTCTCTCTTATATTGTGGCCTTAGAATGCTTCTTCTCCTAGCATGTAGAAGGCGGAACAATTGATCATTACTTCTCTCTTATACATCTTTATATAAATTTGATCAATCATTAGTGCTTTCTTTCCTTAAAACTCTAAAAAAAAAAACACAAGTCTCTATGGATCATTCTATTTCATAAATGGCGTAACACAAAAAAGAAAAACATTTATTAAAATAAAAAAGTATATATATAAAAATAATAAAAAATAAAAAAGGTCAGGTGTTGATATTAAAAAAAAAAAAACATATCCTGACCATGCTCACATGAGCATTTATAGATGGCAGAGTTAAATAAACGTTAAGTTTATTTTGGTTCCACAATCAATCGCGGTAGTTGTGTTATGAGTGATAAGGTGCACACAGAAGCGGGATTTGGGAGCAAAAACCAGCGAGGAGTAGATCGGAGAGGAAATAGAGAAGGTCCGAGGACTACCCTGGGAACAAATGGTGTCGAGACCACCTCGGTGTGAACTCCCCCTGATCATCAAATACAGGAGCTTTTAAACTGCTTTTTTTATTTATTTATTTCAACACACAAACGCGATATCCCGGCTAGGGATAATTGCGTCGATTCACATTTTTTAAACAGAAACAATTATAAAATTTTTACAAAAAAAAAAAGGTAATCGAAATAAAAAGAGAAAAAAAATATTTATATATATATATTAGGAACCTGAACCTTTCAGGTTTGAAAGAAAATCATGAATATATTTACAAAAATAGTTAAACTTATGATAATTCTCTCTGTTATTTACAAATTGATATAGATCTACAACATTATTTATTGTCTGTTGTCTAGCGGTGAAGAAGAGTGGACATTCCAGCAGTAGGTGTCTCGAGTCCTGGAATTCGTTGCCACAATGACAGCTAGAGTCTTCAATCGCGCCAATTTTTGATAAAAATCCCTTAAAATTTCCATGGTTCGTTATAAATTGTGAATTATAATAGTTTGGTCGAAAATATTTCGGAATTGCATAAGGAAAGAAACTTTGAAATATTTGATTAGTATTCTTTTTCAGTAAATTAATCCTTGATATAATGAAATCTTTGAGTATACCTGGAATATACAAATCATAAAATTGTTTATCTTCTGTTGATAAATTATTCAACTCATATACACTGCGTGACATTGAAAATGGAACACCTAGAAATAGTGGCCAGAAAATTATGCAAATTTCAGGGTAGACGCGCCTAACCGAGTTACGCAAATGATGTAAAATGCGCAGCTCTCGTGCGCACATGGAGTAAGATATAAGGGAAGGAACTTGCAGAAATGACAATATTCGTGTCGTTATTTCTTCAAGGAAAATCATTGTATAAATTTTGTTCTTGTGTCAAAAGACACGTGTAATAACAGAGAATGCCAGGTCATCGTAAACGGAGGCAGTTCAAGCAGACAGACGCTTTTACGAGGGGCATGGTGATCGGACTGAAAAGGGCAGGTTGGTCCATACGTCAAATCGCAGCTGATACACACCTTGGTGCGTCCACGGTGCACCGACTGTGGAGAAGATGGTTGGAACAAGGAAATGTGGCAATTTATAGGAATGTCGGTACAACCAGAGTGACGTCAGCACGTGTGGATCGGCGTATCCTTCGACAAGCAGTGGCGGCCCCACAAGCCACTTGTACCGCCATCCTGCAACATGTGCAAGACACCCTAGATCATTCCATCTCGACCAGAGCCATTTCCCGTCGATTGGTTACTAATGGCTTGCACTCATGCCGTCCGCTAAGAAGACTGCCATTGACCCCACCGAATAGGCGCCAACGTTTGGAATGGTGCCGGGCTAGATCGACGTTGGATGACGGAATGGCACAGGGTCGTGTTCTCATATGAGTCGCGTTTCTGCTTGTCCAGTGATAGTCGCCGTGTACGCGTGTGGCGTCGACGTGGAGAAAGGTCCAATCCGGCAGCAATTGTGGAACGCCCCACCGTGCGACAACGTGGAATCATGGTTTGAGGCGCAATCGCGTATGATTCCAGGTCACCTTTACTTCGTATTCAGGGCACTATGACGGCCCAACGATACGTTGATGATGTGCTGCGACCGGTGACACTCCCCTACCTTCAGGGGGTACCCAATGCCCTTTATCAGCAGGATAACGCCCGACCGCACACTGCTCGCATTAGCCAACAAGCTCTGCAAGATGTACAGATGCTTCCCTGGCCACCGTACTCTCCTGATCTCTCACCAATCGAGCACGTCTGGGACATCATTGGACGCCGTTTGCATGCCTTGCCACAGCCGCGTTCAGAAGACGAACTGTGGCAAATGGTTGAGTGGGAATGGAGAGCCATCCCTCAGGACGCCATCCGTACTCTGATTGACTCTCTACCTAGACGTGTTGCTGCGTGTATCACCGTCCGCGGTGGTCCTACTTGCTACTAAGCCGACGCCGTTCTCGCTCTGTATTATGACTATCATTTTGAAATAAAGATCACTTATTGTTCGTCCCTGTCTCTCTCTGTCTGCCGAGTTTCATCACTTTCTGGCCACTATTTCTTGGTGTTCCATTTTCAATGTCACGCAGTGTATATATATATATATATGTCGCAATATCGTTGCGGAATTTCTTGTTGTTGGATGAGAATGGTGTAGATTGTTGGAAGCGCAGTCGTTTGAGTGGAAGGTGAAGCATACAGTGGGGAATAACCAGGACACGTGATAGGGTTTTGAAAATAAAAGGCAACTGGTCGGAGGAAAGAAAGGCTTTGGAGAAGATGGAGCGGATTGTCTATTAACTATCTAATCACATGGCGGTGATTGACTTAGCTGAAAAGGATGAACGGGGGAGGTCTCTAGAGCCGGTGTTACCTCGGTGGGAGCGAAGCGACAACTGACAATTCTTGGTTCTCGATTTAACACGAGAACCCTTCTTACTTCCCATTGGTGGAAAGGTGTGACGTGGCGGTTCTCTATTGGTCTACGTTACGTCTTTATCCTAAAACATGTCCCAGCTTGACCAGGAAGTAATAGTTTGTTGAACTCAACTTTTTATTAGTTCCGCGATAATAAAACGGGGTATAACTTTCCTAATGATTGTGCTAACTTCTAAGCCTCTTTTCTAGGCCTTTCTTCTAAGTCTTTCTATCCTCCAATAAAAAATATATATATATAGTGGTTTGAACCCGTTGTGTATCTACATGCCCTGATCTAGATGTCTTAATTGATTAATTATGCCCTATAAATTTTTTGTCTCTTCTGTAGCGACACTTAGGCGGAAACGTGATCCTAATCCTCAAGTGCGAATTTATGCTATGTATACAGGAGACATGGAAATCTATATAACCTTTACATGTATTTTTGTCCTGTGTCATTGTTTTTTGAGATCTCAAAAGCCAAGTGTCGTATTTTAATTTGTCTCAAGCCTTAATGCGTTCTAGGGGTTTTTATGCGATCCCCTAGGGCACTTAAGATGTGCTCGCCCAATATCCACTTTATATATTGTGTATCAGTACCTATATTAATACCTTGAATACAGGATTCGAGGAGAATCTCGATCCTTCTAAAAGGTCGTTTAATCCCTTTTGGGAGAATACGTAAGTTTGAAAACTAACTAACAATTAAAGCGGTAGTGTGCGTGAACTTTGTTCATATTTGACTTTGAGATCTACGTGTAGGTGGAATATGTAACGTTTTTTTTTTTTGGAAGTCTGTAAAGTAATTATGATTAATTATAATAGGGATATAATAGAGGCGTGAATTCATTAAGATGTGTTGGTACGTCTTGTGTGAGTGAAGTTGTATTTGTAAAAGTCGATATGCAGCTGGAATGGGGAATGCAAGATTGGTGACATGGAGAAATCTGTGGATGGGGAAACGCGGTGACCTATATTTTATGTGTCGGCCAAAAGAGGGGTCCGGTCCGCGGTAATTTGAGATCCGGAAACGGGACTCTCACCCTCTGTTTGCATGGGGAATTTTTATTGCCTCGCGGGGCCACTTGCTTCCTGTCTCCTAATTGATTTTGTGTGCGACTTGCATCTTTTATGTTTCTCTACTTATTTTACTGGAGTGGGATTTTTTCTTTCTTTTGGCACTGGTTTGTTACTTTTCAGTTACTTCTATCTCCTCGGAATTTATTTAGATTTTCTGCAAAAATGCTTCCTAATATTATAATAAGTTTTACAAATGCTTGTCCTAAATGAAAAACTGCCTCTTGCAGCTCTAAAACTCTATTAGAAGGCATGGTATAGGTTAAAAAATAACTAAGGAATAAAACTGGGGTACATTTATAGGGTAGGACTAGCAGACAAAGGATAAAAATCAGATGAAAGATAGGGTATTGATACATGTTCTTCCATGTTGTTGTAAATGGTGATTCTGAAATATTTGCTCGAACCTTATTCATTGTTGATCGTTCAATTTCGCACTGCTTGTTATCGTTGGGGAGTGGCGTGTATCTTTTTTGGGACAGAATGATAGGATTGAAATGATTGTCAGGTTCGCAGTTCTTAACATCGGGGAAGAATGGCGCAAATCGCCTTGTTGAAAAAATGGCAGGGTCTAAATGCCTGAAAGGCTCGCTGTTTGTGGGTTTGACTCTTAATGGTTCTGCTGGAAATAATTCGGGTGTGAAATGCTTAAACGGGAACGTGTAATCGGGCTTGTGCTTTATATGACATATTCTAACGGCGGGTGGTGATATATAACGGACTGTTTCTGTATACAGCTTAAGCTTGTTGACGTGGATCGTATCAGTGTCTCTTTGAAGAGGTTGATTTGGTCGATCTATACGGACCACATTTGGTGAAATAATTTCTAATACTGTGTGGGGTCCTGTGAAATATGGCGCGAGTTTCCCTGTATTGGGGTGGTGATATAATTTAACTAACACTAGATCACCTACTTCGAAATGTGGTTGTTTATGTCGTTGATCATAAATGTTTTTGTCTTGAAGATGCTTGTTTTGTGTTCGTGTGTGTGCAATCTTTCTAGCTTTGTCGATATCTGGGTAAGGTGTGCTATGGTCAGAGAGTTCTGGGGGTAGGATGCCAAACATTAGGTAGATGGGTGGAAAACCTGTGGTAGAGTGTGGGGTTTTGTTATATATGACTGTAACTCTTTTGACCAACTTGGTCCATGCGATCTTAGGATTTTCTAAATGTAACAGCCTAAGTTTTCCCGTGAGGGTGGCGTTCAGGCGTTCACATAGACCGTTGGCTTGTGGATTGTTGCTGGTTGTAAGTAGTGGGTGGATGTTTCTATTAAGTAGGAAACTACTAAATTTTGGCGAAGTGAAGGCAGGGGCTCTATCCGTGAGGAGGCGTTTCGGAGAACCATCCTGTAATACTCGCTTAAGTACCTGTTGGTAGGTGGTGATGCTGGTGGATTTAGATGGAAAAGTCCACGCGTAGCGCGAAAAATGGTCGACTACAACATGGAGGTATATTTTGGTGTTGCCATATTTGGCAAATCCTGCTATGGTATCTAGGGATAATAGGTCAAAGGGTTCTTTGGCTTCCGGAGGTTGACTTAATTCCCCGTAAGTGGGTCCCGATGGACGTTTTGTTAATTGGCAGGTGGGGCAGGTCTTAACCTTTTGTTTAATATCTTTTGACATACCTTGCCAGTAATATTGTGTGGAGATGAGTCGTGACATTTGTGAAATACCGGGGTGATTGTATTGTGTGTGTACTGTTTGTAAGAGTTGTTGTATGAGTGGTTTTGGAATTATAATCTTGGTTACACCTTTTCTGGAAACTGTATGTAATCCATTACGATCAATGGTCAGACTAGACTCTCTCGATGGAGGAGGTTGGTGTGTCTTGATAAGGGACGCGTCTAAAAATCCACAGAACGGGTAACGGGACAAGAGATCCGCCTCATACTGTTATTTTCCCTGTATGTAGCGGACTTCGTACTCGTAACTCGATAGCCGTAAACTCCATCGAAACAATCTGCCGGACGGGTTTTTGATGGTCTTCAGCCATTGCAATGCGTGATGGTCAGAAAATATAGTAAACTTTCTGCCCATCAGATAGATGCGAAACTTCTCCACACTCTCAACGATTGCTAAGCACTCAAGTTCAGAGATGGAGTAGTTTTTCTCGTGTGGGCGCAATGTTCGACTGAAAAACTGAACTGGATATACGTTCCCGTCAGGGTGAACCTGTTTGAGAATGCCTGCTATACCGAGGGTGGATGCATCGCAATACACTTGGCATGGCAGACCTTCTTTGTAAAGGTGTAAAATGGGGTGTTGTGTGAGGTTCTCTTTCAGGTCACTGAACGCCTTTTGGCAAGCTTCATCCCAGATCCACACGACATCCTTTTTGAGGAGGTTATTGAGTGGTGCTCGCAAGCGAGCGTAGTCCGGGATGAATTTGTTATAGACGTTCACAGCGCCTAAAAAGGATTGTAGTGTTTTTCGGTTGTGTGGTTGTTTAATGGCGTGAATGATGTCTGTGTTGCGTGTGAGCGGTGTGGTTGTACCAGCTGTGACGGTGTAGCCTAGAAAATCTATGGACTGCTTAAAAAATTCGCATTTCGCGAAGTTAAGTTGTAACTCCTCTGCTTCGCAAAAGGCGAAAAATTGTCGCAGGTGGTTTTGATGTTCCTCCAATGTGTTGGAGTAAATGATGAAATCATCAAAGTAATGTGCCACACAGTCAAGTCCGTGTCTCTGTAGGACCTGACTAATGGCTCGTTCGTAGATCTGAGGGCTGGTTTTTAATCCGAAAGGTAATCGAGTGGGTTGGTATAACCCTTCGAGGGTGGCAAATGCTAACAGTGGTCGAGAATCGGGGTGTATTGGGACCTGCCAATACGCAGAGGATATGTCGGCCGTGGAGAAATACTTGGCCCGTGCGAGGCGGTCGAGGATATCCTCGATTCTCGGGAGGGGATGGACATCAGAGCTAATTAGCTCGTTCACCTTTCTATAATCGATACAAAACCGTTTGGTCTTGTCGCGCTTAGTGACGAGGGTGACAGGGCTCGAGAAAGGTGAAAAAGATTGCTCTATAATGCCATTCTCCAGCATTTGTTGGACTTGATTACGGATTTCTAGTTGGTCACATATCGGGACACGATATGGCCGTATGGTAATTATTTTGTCGGAATTCGTGGGTATTTTTACTGGTGGAATCCGTAAGCATGGTACGTTGAATTTGTTCTGTGTGAAGATGTGATTGTATCTTTGTAAAAGTGTTGTGAACTGGGGTGTATAGAGAGGATTGTGTGTCGTGTTGTAGCATGTATGTGGTAAAGGATTTTGTTGGGTCTTAGTGTGAGTGTCGAGTTCGTGGTGTGGGTTTGTCATGTGATATTTGTGTGACGACGTATGATCACCTATGTGCTTGGTATGCGAGTTGTCCCGCTGTAGGGGTATGTTTTGGGCATTCTGGTTACCAATTGAAGCCGTGGTGGCTTTGTTATTTGAGGGCATGTAAAAAAGGCAATTGGCCTTAGTGAAAAAATGGCATGTAGATAAGGGTTTTTTTTCAATGAATGCACGCAATGGTTGTCATAGGCGGAAGGTTTGGCTGTATGGTAAGATCTTTGTGACATCGCCTGACATTGCCAGTAGGTGCATACATTTGGTACATGGTTAAGATGGTAGGATGGGGTAGACAATGGGGCGCCCAGCTGGAATATAGTGCATTTATTAAAATCTATTGCTAATTTGAATTTGTGGAGGCTATTAAGGTTAAGAATTCCAAATGGTAACGGTGCATTCACTACATGGAAATTCTCTCTTCGGGATATTTGTCCTATGGTTAGAGGGAGAGACAGTTTACCCATTGTTTTTGCAAAACCATCTAGGGTTTGGAGATCCAGTGAATGTCTCTTAAGGGTTAATTTTTAAAAAGGGGCATGGTATATTAGGGGCTAGGAAAAGTTTTACAGTCAGTTGGGTTAGGGAGCCTACCTCAGTCTCGAAAAGTCTGCTCTGCTGGGGTGTCTCTGGCTTGACTTGGTTGCTGGGGACTCGGGACTGGTTGCTTTGGGACTGATTCCACTGTCCTGGCACTTTGATATAGGTTGCTCGGGACTGATTGCACTGTCCGGTCTTTTTCGTGGGTCGCCGGGACTGGTCGATGCCGGCATTCGCTGTGCCAGTGTCTCGCGCCGCAGAACTTACAGTTGGACGGTGGAAGAGGTGCATTCCAGGCACCTGGGCGTCGAGGTGTGTTGTGGTACGGACCCGACATCGTGGGCGGTTGGTCCTCTCTGTGTCGCGTTGTCGGTACACTGGGCCCGTGGATCCGCTGTACCAGTCGGAACCACTCTCCTAGGTTCTCGGGAGGCACTACGCGGACTAGACGCTGGTCGGAGAATGGCAACCCTTCTGTCAGCGTCTCGAGGATCACCTCCTGCGGGAGTCCTAGCTGTAGCCCCATGGCGGTTTTCTCCCGGTAGTAGGTCTCTAGGTTGGCTTGTCCAGTAAGCTTCATGGCGAAATATTTCGCAAAGGACGCTTCGCTCGACTCAGGATAGAGATCTAAGAGGATTTGTCTCACCTGGAAATAGCTCCGGTCGGCCAGCCGAAGTTTCCTGAAAAGCTCCAGGGGTTGTCGCACCAGGTAGTTTGGTAGACGGAGCAGTTTTTCTTTTTCTTCTATGGCGGCGTCTTCCATTTTCCGGTCGAATACTTGGAAAAACTGGATCGCGCTGTATGTTCCATCGAAAGGCGAGATTGTCGGTCCTGTAGGGTCGCATGACCTACCCTGGGACAGCGCGGCGGTGAACTGCTGAATGACATCCGCTAGAGGGCCCGTCTCCTCTCTGCCGGTCATTTCCTGTCTGCTGCCTTCTTTTTCCCTTTCTTTCGTTGGGTCGTCCTTCTTTACGCCGATTGAATCTTGGTTAATCTCCATCTCTTTATCCTGTCGACTTAATCCGTCTGTCGCAATATCGTTGCGGAATTTCTTGTTGTTGGATGAGAATGGTGTAGATTGTTGGAAGCGCAGTCGTTTGAGTGGAAGGTGAAGCATACAGTGGGGAATAACCAGGACACGTGATAGGGTTTTGAAAATAAAAGGCAACTGGTCGGAGGAAAGAAAGGCTTTGGAGAAGATGGAGCGGATTGTCTATTAACTATCTAATCACATGGCGGTGATTGACTTAGCTGAAAAGGATGAACGGGGGAGGTCTCTAGAGCCGGTGTTACCTCGGTGGGAGCGAAGCGACAACTGACAATTCTTGGTTCTCGATTTAACACGAGAACCCTTCTTACTTCCCATTGGTGGAAAGGTGTGACGTGGCGGTTCTCTATTGGTCTACGTTACGTCTTTATCCTAAAACATGTCCCAGCTTGACCAGGAAGTAATAGTTTGTTGAACTCAACTTTTTATTAGTTCCGCGATAATAAAACGGGGTATAACTTTCCTAATGATTGTGCTAACTTCTAAGCCTCTTTTCTAGGCCTTTCTTCTAAGTCTTTCTATCCTCCAATGTTACCTTTGTTCTTTTATTGAAACAAATCATACATTTTATACATATTGGATTGACTATTGGCATCTATGTATGTACAAATTATGACATATATATATATATATATATGAAAAAATTGTACAAATGTAACATTGTACTGGGATAAGGTGCATAAATTAAGAAAAAGGCATCTCCTTATCGTGCAACTGAAAGTTGCTGATGGCTGGCGCCATCTATCGGAATAAATATCAACTATTCTCGTTGATTTTTAATTATTCCAGAATTGGCCAAATACCCATTCTTGATTAATCAAGAAAAGCTAACCACGGACGCGTTTCGGGCTGTGGGCCCTCATCAGCGTGGTGCAAGCTGTACCTCAACGACCAAAAAAATGGTCATTAAGGCATCCTGAAAAATCATGGAACGGGTAGTTAAGGCCAGAATTGCGTGAGGACGCTACACAATGTGAAAAAATTGTACAAATGTAACATTGTACTGGGATAAGGTGCATAATTTAAGAAAAAGGCATCTCCTTATCGTGCAACTGAAAGTTGCTGATGGCTGGCGCCATCTATCGGAATAAATATCAACTATTCTCGTTGATTTTTAATTATTCCAGAATTGGCCAAATACCCATTCTTGATTAATCAAGAATGGGTATTTGGCCAATTCTGGAATAATTAAAAATCAACGAGAATAGTTGATATTTATTCCGATAGATGGCGCCAGCCATCAGCAACTTTCAGTTGCACGATAAGGAGATGCCTTTTTCTTAATTTATGCACCTTATCCCAGTACAATGTTACATTTGTACAATTTTTTCACATTGTGTAGCGTCCTCACGCAATTCTGGCCTTAACTACCCGTTCCATGATTTTTCAGGATGCCTTAATGACCATTTTTTTGGTCGTTGAGGTACAGCTTGCACCACGCTGATGAGGGCCCACAGCCCGAAACGCGTCCGTGGTTAGCTTTTCTTGATTAATCAAGAATGGGTATTTGGCCAATTCTGGAATAATTAAAAATCAACGAGAATAGTTGATATTTATTCCGATAGATGGCGCCAGCCATCAGCAACTTTCAGTTGCACGATAAGGAGATGCCTTTTTCTTAATTTATGCACCTTATCCCAGTACAATGTTACATTTGTACAATTTTTTCACATTGTGTAGCGTCCTCACGCAATTCTGGCCTTAACTACCCGTTCCATGATTTTTCAGGATGCCTTAATGACCATTTTTTTGGTCGTTGAGGTACAGCTTGCACCACGCTGATGAGGGCCCACAGCCCGAAACGCGTCCGTGGTTAGCTTTTCTTGATTAATCAAGAATGGGTATTTGGCCAATTCTGGAATAATTAAAAATCAACGAGAATAGTTGATATTTATTCCGATAGATGGCGCCAGCCATCAGCAACTTTCAGTTGCACGATAAGGAGATGCCTTTGTCTTAATATATATATATATATATATATATATATATACTGTATATATAACCTATAATTCTAGATTCCATATAATCAGTGATCAAAGGATATTGGCTAAGGTGTGAACACAGTTATAACTGGTTGTTTTGTATGTTTGTGTACACCATAGCAGAATTTGATATTGCATTGAGTTCAGTTTGTACTTATATTTTTTGTTAATAAATTGAAACCATATTTCTGTTCCGTAAGTTAACGTTGGTCTTATTATAGATTTATAAAGTGTAAGCCTTTTTTGGGTGCTAAGACCCCAAGCTTTTCCACATATTGAAAAAAGAAGGTTTTTTTCAATCTTTGGGTTTTGTTTAGTATAATGTTAAGGTGAGGGCCAAAATTCAATTTGTTTTTCCATCTATGATTCGCAATCGTAATTCCAAGAATTTTAATTTCTTCTACGGGCATAATAATATTGTCTCTAAAATTAATTGAAATTTTGTCTTTATTGTGCAAGTGTAAAATACTAGTTTTATCAAAATTGATATTCAGCTTATTATCATTACACCATTGATCTATATTTTCCAAATTAAACTCAATCGACTTTTTTGATTTGTTAACCCATTATTCCAACATATAATAGTCACATCATCAGCATAGCAAATGATTTTAGAGTTTGGTGATTGCAAATTAGTTAGCAGATCATTTAAAAATATCAGCCATAACAACGGAGACAATGGTCCACCCTGAGGACAGCCCTTTGTTAATATCCTTGAAACTTTCATATTATTATACTTGAAAATCGTTTTTCTATTTTTCAAAAAAGAACGTAAAATTTTGATCAATTCAACTGGTAAATTGTCTTCGTCTAATTTTTTAAACAAGGCTGGCCACCATGTATTATCAAACGCTCCTTGTATATCAATTGCAATCAGCGTAACTAGTTGTTTCTCTCTATGTTCCATTATGATCTTTGTGATTTCTTTCAAACAGGTTGTTGTTGACTTATTCTTCAAGAAACCATGTTGTCTGGGGCTAAGGAGATCATTTTTTTCATAGTATTCGTATATTTTATTTTTCAAAATTTTTTCAAATATTTTTGATAAGTTAGAAATTAATGAAATAGGTCGATAACTCTTTACTAATTCTAAATTCGTTTTGTGAGGTTTTGGAATTATCCTGAGAGCTGCCTCTTTCCATCTATCTGGATAATATCCGAAGTGAATGCATTTATTAAATAAATCGCATATTAATGGTAAAATTTTTGGAAGGGCACTTTTGATCATGTTGTTACTTATACTGTCAACCCCAGGGGCTTTTTTGATGTCTATGTTAAATATTAGGTTCACTATTTCCCCTTCCTCAACACAGACCTTATTCTTGTTAATCATTTTTAGTTTGTAATTTCTAATTAGTTGATGGTAAGAATCATCCGTATCGAAATTATCATCTGGTACCAACTCATTTAACAAATTGCTCATTGATCGTTCTTTTAGGTGTTCTGGGGCATTGTCAATTAAGGGTATTCCCCTTTGTTTATCTAGTGTTCTTAATTTATTAAAAAATTTATATGCGTTACCAAATGGATTGTTTGTATAATTTTCTTCTATAAGATATCGCCAGTTAATTTTCTTTGCTTTATCAATTGCATTAGTGTATCGATTCCTAGTCAACTTGAATGTGTTATAACTGATTGCTCCGTGGCGATAATATAGGTTTCTTATGTAGTGAAAATGATCTTTCATTTTTTTCAATTCATTATTCCACCAGTTATTACTAGAATAATATTTAGAGTTGGAGGATATAACTTCCAAAGATTTAAAGGCAGCTTCTGTTAAAAGGTTTGTAAGTCCATTTACTATCATATCAATATCTAAATCTGAATTAACTCTTTCCACTTTACTTTTAAGTCTTATTATTTCTGTTAAAGATATATTATGAGAAAATCGAGACCAATCAGCATCTTTTTCTTTGAATTTCCAAGTGGATTTTTGATTATTGAATAAGTATTCGTTTTTTTTTTATTTCGAATTTTATAGCAACATGGTCCGAAATATTTGTTAGTTGGGAAATTTGCCAGTTATTTATTAAGCTTAATGAATGTTTATTAGAAATAGTAAGATCGATTATACTAGTTTCGCGACAGGTAGGCGTTTTCAAGTTATGTATATAGAGATCGTTTTCATCTATAATTGGTGTCAATTTAAATCCGTTAGAGTTAGTTACTTTGTCGAACCATAATGGGTGACGAGAATTAAAGTCGCCACAGAGTACTACTGGTTGGTTTTTATAGGTTTCAAGTAATCTGCTCATAAAATTCAGATGATAATTGTTTAGTGAATTAGGATGAATATAGAAATTTGAGATAATTATGTTTTCTTTAAAAGTAGATAAAGCCATTGTTGTACAAAAAGAATTAGTGAAATTTTCTACCATGGAGCATTTTAGCTTTTTGTTTAATACAATAATTGCCGTGTATTTTTCTTCTATCCTATTCGAACACACTATCTGAGAATCCATATCGTACATGATCTTGTTGTGTAAAACATAAGGTTCTTGAACCAGTAGAATATCGGTTGGGTTATCTGTAATATAACCTTGTAATTCATTTATTGCCCTAATACTCTTTCTAACATTTTGTTGAATACATTTTAAGTTTTCATTCATTGTTGTTTACATAGGTAAGACATATATATTTAAATTATATATTTGACAAAACCGATTCCTCGATAATAGGCGTATATTGCGTTCTTTGTATGACTCTGTCCAGTTGTATCTTATATAATGGACACTCGTTGGAATTTGATCTATGATTTAATGAATGGGTTTTGAATTTTGGGTGTTTAGAACAATTATAACAATTTATTTCTCCGGTGCAGCTGTGACTACCCTGAATACCACAGCTTTTACATACTTTAGCATTTTGACAGTCTTTCAGTTTGTGGTTCGGGTTAAATTGAAAACAGTTTTGGCATTGTCTAACAAAAACTTTATCTTGAATATAGCATCTTTCAAATTCAGTATATATTGTATTTTTCATTTTCTTAAGTATTTGGTATACTTTAGGTGATACTCTTAATACTATATTGTGTTGTGGTGTATTTGATTTCATAGTGAAGAGTACATTCATTTCACCATCCAAACCTTCCAATTCTGGATTTATTTTACATACCGTTTTTACAAAAGTTGCGATTTCTGTTATTTTGCATACATTCTTGACTATGATTGTTGGATCTCTTGGCTTAGGTATGTAAATTTTGCTCATATTCTTTATTTCTTCTGAATTATTCAATTCTTCAAGTAATATATTTGTATCTTTTTGGCATGGAGATTTTATAATTATAGTTTTCTTAGCGTTTATAATTCCATTAATTTTAATATTTTTACCTTTCTCTCTAATAATTTTGCTATTATTAGAAATAGCTTGAATCATATCCTGACTGCGCTCCTCGTTATTCAATGCTACAATTAAAGTAGATTCATCTTTTATTGTCTGCTGTTTTTTATCAATGAGTTCTGTTTCTTGTCTAACTGTTTGGGCATATGAAGGTTTAGACTTGGGTATTTCCTTGATAAACTTATCTAATTTTTGATCAATCATTTTACCTAATGTGTCAGTCAAACCCTCCGTAATGCTTTGTTTAGAAATTTCAGTGATAGACTCAATTCCATTTTTTGTTTGTTTTATCATTGAAGCCAAAAAAGAAATATCATTTTTATTCAAATTTTTCTGATTAGTTTTAAATTTATTTTCAAAATATAATAAAATTTCATCAAGTTTAACGTCTATCGATTTCAAAATGGAATCCATTTTTTTAGCCATTTTCTTTTTATTTATCTTTTTTCCCTCTTCTCTCTTTATCTAAGTATTGTTCAAACAAATGGCAAGATGTACCATCGCCCAGACGTCTTATGACATATATAAAGTACTAGCCGAATGACCCGGGCAACGCCCGGGGTTTACCCGATTAAATGCTTTGATTAACATAAATTATTCCTCAGGGGAAAAGGGCGTGAGATGGGTTAGAAAGCTGTACATCTGGTAACCAGAGAATTTTCTCTTTCTTTTCCTCATACTCCCACACAAGGCCAAGATGGCCTAAATATTTCTATATATTTTATGACATATATAATAATATCATTATATTCGCTATCGAACGTTGTGGCCCACTGTACATATTACATCCCAAACACGATGTGACACCAGCCATCTCTGTCTTGAGCTCGATGTACCATCTCGGCGACCGTTAAGCCAGTGAATTCCTTTAATTGGTCCATGAACCGTGTCAGCGGGCGTCCAGGTATGCATCGCCCAGACGTCTTATGACATATATAAAGTACTAGCCGAATGACCCGGGCAACGCCCGGGGTTTACCCGATTAAATGCTTTTATTCAAATACTATTCGTTACAATTATAAATTGGCGCCGTGGATGTCATTCTTGTATAATATATAGATGAGTTTTAAAAATTGTAAAAATAAAAATGCATCGGCAGGGAATCGAACCCGGGGCGCCCGCCACTATAATATATAAATGAGTTTTAAAAATTGTAAAAAAAAAAAAATGCATCGGCCGGGATTCGAACCCGGGGCGCCCGCGTGGCAGGCGAGCATTCTACCACTGAACCAAAACCAAACGGTGACAGAATTAAGAACGCATGACGCTGATAACTGTATATATTAATAATATATCATTTTAAAAATATATTTAAAATAATCCTGTAGTCTAGCTCACTTATGGACCGATAGGTCTGGGTGGCCATCTGCCTAAAGGGTGTAGAGTCTAGCTACACACAGTTGTACCACCCTCGCCTTTCGCGCGGTTCCCCGTGTCAACCTCGTACCTCAGATTTCCTTGATTCGTCGGCAGATTCAGGTAGTACTGGGAACTAAGGGTACGAGGGCCAAAGGAGGGAGTCCTATTGGAGCGTAGGACGGGTTAAACCAAATCCAAACGAGAGGACAGCAACCTGGCCAAGAAACTCTCGTAGCGCCTGTGGGCTGATTGGTCGACCCATGGAGCTAGACCATAAAGGCGGGCGCGAGGGGCTAAACAATTGGCCGCTCGGTGCATGGAGAATGCATCATTCCTTTGGCAAGGTGGTTAGTGAAAAAGGATAGGCTTATGGACCGAGAGTTCTGGGTGGCCATATTACTCCTAGGATGTAGTCTAGCTCAAATAGAATACCAAGTAGAAGTTTCGAAAATTTTTTTTGGAGGGGGGGGGGGGGGGAGAATAAAACTGGATTTATCTTCTATAATAATGTCAAGTAGCTCCATCCAGATGGGACACCTGTCAATCATCCCTGGATCCCGGGGGGGGGGGGGGGGGGGGGGGGGGGGACCACAGGTGTGATGCTCGGAAGCTGATCTGTAAATAAGGAAAACGGGACGGTGGCTGCGGCCGTTCATTAGGATTATCTTTAACTTGGGGTAAGTTGTACACTCTCTCTCTCTCTATAATTACTATTTATAATAAATTAATTATTCCCAAATTTGCCCTTGCTTTATTTATCTCCGCGACAATATGATGAATCCACAAGCACGATGACATTACTACCGACAAAAAACGAATAGTTTTCATTAATATAAACCTATTATGTGAGAAATTTAAACTATTTTTTTAACGCCTATGATTCTTTAAAAAAAAAAACAATTTTCTATTGCCCTTACTGCAAGTAAAAAAAAAATAATTCACGTCAAAATAGTTCAAATTTCTTATAACAGATGGCGCGCTAATGCGTTCATATTAATATAAACCTTTGTTAACTATAAAATATTTTATGTGAAGCCATTCTTTAGAAATATTTAGTTGATGACTCCTTATCTCCCAAAAGAAAACTTACAAGAAAAGGATTAGTTATGTAATCCTGTAGTCTTATCGAAATGGAACACAATCGTCTGCAATTAATTCCTCATTCCTTTATTGAGAGAGCAGACGATTGGAATCTGTTGATAAAAATAGGAATGTTAAACTTCTTTTAAGAGGAAAGATTGTACGAAAGAGTTAAAAGACAAACACACACAAATAAACTTTCAAAAATCGTTTTTAGAAATTTAAATCGGATTAAAAGATTTTAAAATACGAATATATACGCTTTGACAATCAAATGTTAGTTCCAAATTCAGAGTTGCTTTGAGCATTCGTTTTTAAACAAACACACACACACACACTTTCAAAAATCGTTTTTAGAAATTTAAAACCGAATTAAAGGATTATAAAATGCGAATATAGGCGCTTTGTTAATAAAATTTTAGTTCCAAATTCAAAGTCGCTTAAAGTATTTCACACAAAATTATTAATTAAAACTTTTCAATTTTAAAAAATTGCAACATGTAATATTTGATAGATTCTGAGATCTCTCTCCATATTTAAAAATAAACTCAGACAAAACTTAAGGAAGTTATATATTTTAGCATGTATATCGGGATTCATACAATAACTCTGAAAGATATTACATTGACCTTTATTGAAGACACATAAGGAAATCAAGTGTGAACAAAATTGTCTGTTTCCTACAAAAAAAAAAAAAAAAAAATTCTAAATTCTAATTTTCTAATTCCTTAAGTTTTGTCCAAGTGTGTGTAAATATACATCATCATATATACAAACAATTATTACATTTTCATTTGAAAATAATAATTATATTAAAAATGTAACAAGATATTGGACTTTTTACTATTTAATATAAATCCTATGTACTAGCGTAGCTTATGCTCAACCTTTTTTCGGACCGATAAAATTGGAGAAAATATTTGCGAATTAAAAAACAAAAACCTTTACTAGATATTAAAGAACTTCTGTACATGGGGAGGGGGGGGGAGGGGTAATTATTATTTTTAATCTTAAAATTAAGGAATATTAAGGTAAAATATCGTATAAAATATTTGTATAAGAATTATACAAGTATTATACTTGTATTTTACGCACAGACAGGGGAAAATCTCTGATAACTGGTTGAAATTTTCCATGAACAATGGCCAGAGTGTTGTAAAGTACTACACAACATCGTGAAATTGAACCTATTCCGTGAAAAATAGTATAAAAATGAATTTTTGCTTGGATCAGGTGGAGTTTACTAAATGATGGCTACATACTTTTATAAAAATATATTTATATCTAAATATATTTATGTCTAAATATACTTATATACTGAAATATATTTATATATTTATGTTTAAATATATACTTATACATCGAAATATATTTATATTTCTATGTATAAATATACTTATAAATCGAACTATATTAATATATTTATATTTTTGTTATCTATCCGAATAAATTCAGGTATGCCTTTTCTTTTGACAATCTTTATTACATTTTCGTTTGATTAAAATAGACATAAAATATATAAATATAGGTGGAATTTGTATAAATACACTTTAAAATATGAAAAAATAAAATTCTAAAAGTATCAATTATTATATTAAAAAAGTTTTAAAAAACCATTTAAGGCATTTCTAAAATTAGAAATTTTTAAATAAAAAATCTAATTTCACACACATTAAAATATATATATTTTTGCAAACATTATTTATTAAGCTTTTTTATTAAACATTATTTATATTTTTGCAAAGTATATATATATATATTTAAAAAAGATGCATATATTGGATTTCAAATTATTTTATTGTTCCAATATTTCGAGGGGCAACTCGCCTCTCTTTATCGAGGATGTTTGTGTTTTTCACTAGAACATGCGCGCACGCGCGTACACCACTCTCGTTCTACAAGGCCAATGAAAGAATTGTATCCTTGATTTAACTATTGTATTCAGTTTATATACAGCTAATAATTATATCCAATATTATAGATTATTCTTTTATCTATGAAAGATAGAGAGATTTATATACAACAGTGTAATTGTAAATGATTGTTTATATACATATTAATTACAAATTAATAAAAATTTTGAAAGAAAAATAAATAAGTAAATTAAAAGTATATACATAGTTATTTACAAATAATTAAGATATGAATTCTTTATAAACCTCTGGGAAATCAATTTTTCTGTTTATACTGTGTTTATCTTCGGCAGAAGCCCAACTTTCTAAAAACAGTCTACAATGCTTTTCTGTTATATTTCTGTATATAATTGTGGCCTGTTTGAAATCTGGTACATGGCTATTGTTAAGGGAGTGGTCAACTAGTAGGGATAAAGGTTTGTAGTTTTTTAAAGCTGCTTTATGTTGATTTATACGATCTTTAAGTGATTTACCTGTTTCTCCAATGTATGTAGCTTGACATGTTTGGCAGGGAATTTTGTAAATTACATTGGTTGCATTTTCTTGATTTAAAGTATTTTTTGTATCTGAATGGCGTAAGATTTGGCGAAGATTTTGTGCAGATTGATATGTTGTAATTATATTATGTCTCTTTAAAATTCGGGCAATTCTCTCCGAACCGTAGCTATATGGAATAGAGCAATATCTTTTTTGGGATTGATCACGACTATTATTTGAAGGTATATCTCTCTGTTTATGAAAATGTTTTTCAATAAATTTTTTTGGATAATTATTATTTATTAATTCTTTGAAAATTCTATTTCTTTCTTCTGTTGCATTATTTCTATTTGAGTGGTGTGTTTCTATTCTTTTAGAAAGAGATTTCACTACGGCTATTTTGTTGTGTATGGGACCAAATGAGCTGAAATTCAAATAGTTTCCGGTGTGAGTGGGTTTCCTGTAAATGCAAGTTTCGATGTTATATTGATTTCTTTTAAGCTGGATGTCTAAAAAGGCTAGGGAATTATTGCTTTCTTTTTCATATGTGAACTTTAAAAAAGGTTTGAGACTATTGAGAAAACATATGAAGCTGTCAATGTCTATTTCTGTTAGACAAAAAATGTCATCAATATATCGTAGCCATAATATTATTTTATATTGGTTTGAATTAATTATTTGTTCATCTATTTCATTCATAAATATGTTGGCTAATGCAGATGAAATCGGGTTGCCCATTGGTAGGCCTTTAATTTGCCGGAAGAATCTGTTTTTGAAACTGAAATAACTATTGTCTAAACAAAGTTTGATTAAATCTATTAATGCTTCTTTAGAGAGGGGCAGAACTATTTCTGTGTGGATTTCGAGAAATGATTGGAGGGCCAGGAGTGCTTCATCGTGCGGGATTGAGGTGTAGAGAGATTCTATATCAAAGGAAACCATCCTGCTGTCATTCGATATTTGAACTGTTTTGATAGCTTCAACAGCTATTATGGGATTGGGGACTGTGTGGGGTAGTTGCTTTTGGAATGGAGAGATGATTGAAGATAGAAATTTCGTGAGAGGATAAAGAGGAGAACCAGCATAGCTCACTATTGGTCGTAATGGAATGTTGGGTTTATGGATTTTAGGTAGGCCGTAAAAGTTGGGTAGAGTTTTTTCTTCTGCTTTGAAATTTTCGAACGATTTTTTATTAAGTTTATGTGTGCGTATAATTTTATTTAGTTTTTTATTAAATTCTTTAGTGATATTAGGCAATGGATCTTTTGATAATTCTTCGTAAATTTCTTTATCTTGTAGTAATTGTTCGATTTTAGAGTTATATTCAGTGGTATCCATGATTACAGTATTCCTTCCTTTGTCGGAAGGTGTTACGATTATATCTTTGTTATCTCTTAATAGATTAATTGCCTTTTTTTCATCTTGGTATAAATTGGTCTTATTTTGCCTTTCTACTTTTTTAATAATCGGTGTTATTTCTGTTCTAATTCTAGATTTATCGTCATCGGGTAAAAGCTTTATAGAATTTTCTATAGAGGCTAATGTTTTAGGAATATGCATTTTTTGAGATGGAACAAAATTCAATCCTTTAGATAAAATTGTTATAATATCAGGAGAAATCGACTGTTTTGAAAGGTTCACAACATGATGTGAATCAGGTTGTATTTTTTGTGTCCATTTATCCAGTTTCTTTGACTGAATATTGCGAATTAATGTTGTTTTGTTTTGACATTTGGTGTCCAAATATTTATTCAATTTGTCAAACAGATCATTAGGTAATATTGCCTTCAACTTGGGGATTAAATTTTCCATCTTAATTTTATAATTATTTAAATAATAGTGGCAGTTTTTTATTCTCGCATTTAAAAGTTTTCTGCCCGTTTCTAATATAATCTTTCTTGAAAATTTTGTTTTCACGGGGTCTTTGAGGAGCAGTGAAGGAGGAATTATTCTTGATTCGAGACATCTGTGGTTGAAATATAAGTGAAGTTTCCAACTGTTGATAGCTAATTGAATTCTTTCAATTGTTCTTGCTAGGCGAAGAGCTTCTGAACCAAAACTGGTTGAAATCGTTTTGAAGATTCGGCAATCCATAATTAAAATTATATTTAAAAAAGATGCATATATTGGATTTCAAATTATTTTATTGTTCCAATATTTCGAGGGGCAACTCGCCTCTCTTTATCGAGGATGTTTGTGTTTTTCACTAGAACATGCGCGCACGCGCGTACACCACTCTCGTTCTACAAGGCCAATGAAAGAATTGTATCCTTGATTTAACTATTGTATTCAGTTTATATACAGCTAATAATTATATCCAATATTATAGATTATTCTTTTATCTATGAAAGATAGAGAGATTTATATACAACAGTGTAATTGTAAATGATTGTTTATATACATATTAATTACAAATTAAATATATTTATTTTTAATTAAAAAGGCATAATATTGGATCAAAATATCATTTATTTACCAATATTTCAGTTGGCTGAACGCCAACCTTTATCAAGGTGTTATAACGTAATAATGTGTGTCAATATGTCAATATTGTTGTTGACACACATTAAAATTATAAAAAAAGGGCGTACCTTTTACAGATCCAGGTACGCCCTTTTTTATAATCTTAATTAATGGATCGCCTTTTGACTCAAACACATTAAAATGTTATAATACCTTGATAAAGGTTGGCGTTCAGCCAACTGAAATATTGGTAAAATAAATGATATTGATTCAATATATGCCTTTTTATTTAAAAATTTATTTATGGATTGCTCTATTTTCAAAACATATATTTATCTGTAAAATAAATGGCACTTTATTCGAGTGATAGGTTGTTAAATTGTAAAAATGTGATTTGTTTAATAATCTTATATCAACCATTTATTGCTTGTTTTATCAGAAGGATGGCAGAAAGAGAGTCGAGTGGATTAAAATAAAAAAGAATGACCCATGTAGATTATTCTTTAGAAAACCATCAATCCAGGCCACCAACATTATTTACTGTGTCAAAATTGCTTATCATTTATTTATTGATAAATTTAACATTTTAAAATTTCAATAGAAACAAGCACATAAAGGTTTTGAAAATGTCTTTTACTTGCGCGGTCATGTTTTTTTTTAAACTGGCAATTTAGTATATAAGGGTAAAAAAATATATATATATATTATAAATAAAAAGAAGAGATTTCTGTTGATATTTGATTGTTATTTATATAGAATTATTAGCTGTTGCTTGAATTTGGTATGCAGTCGTGGAAAAGATTATAATAAAATTAGTTATCAAAAATAGCTTTAATTGAGCTTAAGGAATATTTATAAAAACATAATTTGGTAAAAGTACTGCCTGGATTAAGGGGTAAGGATAAAAAAAAATGAAAAACTTATTTACATAATGTACAAAAGCTTTGAGCCGGCCAACAGGAAACACAACAATCGGTTTTATATAGGGAAAGTCCCGACATCTGATGGTAGATATAAACAGAATATTTGAATCCATGAAATATAATTTTAAATAAAATAACATTTTAATATAACATATATACTTCTCTTTCTCTCTCATCGCAGTAAGGATAGAAGTTTATTTATGTGTTAAATAAACATTCGTGCTTTAATGCTTTTTTATTTCCTATATATACTACTGTGACCATTATATAATTGTTACATTAAGTAGACGACACGCATTCGTGAAATTCACACGAATAAGATGCTGTGATATGCAAATGAATAGATTTTTAACGCATATATGCAAAATAGGCATCGGTAGCAATACCTACAATGTATTGAAAGGAAGAGATTGCACAGCAAGTTTCTTTCATACATAAACTGTATTTGAAACGTTATGAAAAGTTGTGATGCCTCGTGTAAGAAGGAGAAATACTTAACAACACGTTTCTGAGTTTGATAGAGATAGAATTGTAGCCTACCGAGATTTCGGTTTATCGTACCGCAGTATTGCCGATGGCGTCGGTCGAGATCCTATGGCTGTTAGCAGAATATGGAATGGATAGGTTCAGGATGGTCATACGGAACGACGTACTGGATCTCAGCGGTCTGCTATCACTAAAAGCCGAGAAGACCGACATGTTACCTGTATGGTCATAATGGGTCGTACAGACATGTCAAATAGTTCTGAGTCACACACACAGCTTTATTAAGACCACCGGTCTTATACAGATTCACCACAGAAAGAAAGGAAGCATAGATGGAGATTCTATACTCCAGGCAACGCAGCAGCCAACAACAGCCTCCAGGTCCGACGCATGTCCAGTGGCCACACCGTACATACGTCAAGGTTAGTGTATCACTGAAAAGACGAGTGTAGAATCAGCCACGTTCTAGTCTTCGTTTTCCTCATCCAAATGGACCACGACATTCGGGGATTCTATTAATCTCCTCCGAAAGAGTTCTGAGTCAAGAAATAGGGTTGTTATAAAATCAAAAAGTGTCTTTACGAACAGTTCGACGGCGTTTAAGGCAGCATGGACTGTTATTCAGCGACCATGGCTTCAGCTATCCTTGACGCCTCATCACAGACAGGAGTACCTTCATGGTGTGATCAACGACGAACCAGGACGCAGGAATAACGTGATGCCATGTTTTTAGACGATTCCAGATTCAGTTTACAGCACTTACAGTATGGGCACATCCGTATTTGGCGCCATCGTGGAGGAGGCACGTTGCCAGAATTCATTCAACTTCATTATACTTGGCCCATTACCTGAAGTGATGGTATGGAGGTCCTTTGGATAAACGTCTCTCTCACCTCTTGTTCGCATTCCCAGCACTTTAAACAGTCCTTGTTACATTTATGATGTGTTAAGACCCGTGGCAGTACTCTTTATTCAATACCTGGGAAACGGCACTTTTCAGCAGGATAATGCACGACCGCATGTTGCCAATATTGTACGGACCTTCCTATATACAGAAAATGTTCGACTGCTCCCGGGCCAGCACGTTCTCCTGATCTGTCACCAATAGAAAACATCTGGCCAATGGTTACCTAGAGACTAGCTGGTCACCACAATCCAGCCACTACTGTCAATAAACTGTGGCATTGTGTGTTGAAGCTGAATGGGAAGTTGTACTTACTATCCAATCTCTGTTTGACTCAATACCCAGGTGTATCAGTGATGTTATTGTGCCAGAGGTGGTTCTTCTTAGTACTCATTTCTCAGGATCCAAACTGTAAATTTCTTGAATATTTAATCACTTGTTATTCCCACTATAATGTATGTGTCCAATAAATATAATTTTGATGAAAATTTTAAACATTTTAAACGTTATTTGTCTTTTTAAGAAATATATAATTAAAATTATTTCTACAGCCATTATCCCCCGCGAAGATTAAAAATACAAAGAGGAAAATGCAAGGCTCATTACTGGTGAACCCTCCTAGCGGTTTCACCAATTCGTAAATGGCGAGACCATCGAGAGGGTTCACAACTGATGAGCCCTATCCTCCCTCTTTGAATTTTTAATCATGGCGGAATAAGGGCTGTAGACATAATATTAACTATTTTTACATATCAAAAGAAAAATATCGTTAAAATAGGTTTAAAATTTTCATTGATAGATGCTGCTAAAAAGTTAATGATAATATTTAAAATATCATTTTGTTATTTGCATTTCTTCCTGGTGAAGCAATTATAATGGCCAGTAAAGAGAGACGCAAAATTCCATACACATATTCACAGAAAAAAAATCGTTAAAATTTATATTTATTTTCTAAATGAAATTATATAAATTGAAGGCCATGACATTTTATTGCCCCAATATTAATTCTAATTAAATTACTGAGAACCCTCTCTAAGACGTTTTTATTTTTTATTTTTTTTATTAATTGATTATTAATTAGAAGTGGGGGGGGGGGGGGGGGAAATCTAATTAGGTTAATTCTGAGATGTGAGTGTAATAATATCATTAACTGGTGGACTCACTTTTGGCAAATTTCACTCTACCAGGTGTTGGGTGGCAGACATAGTGATTGAGTTAGGATAGCATTCTATAAACATTTCTCTTTATAAACTTTATTTATTACATTAATTCAATACATCAATTACATAATACGTTAATTCTTTTAATATATTGGAATAATAGAGTCAAATAAAAATAATAGAAAACCTGTATATAATGGAAAAAAGGTACAAATGTGATATTGTACTGGGATAAGGTGCATAAATTAAAAAATGAAAAAAAAAAAAAGGCATCTCCTTATCGTGCAATCGAAAGTTTCTGATGGCCGGCGCCATCTATCGGAATAAATATCAACTATTCGTTGATTTTTAATTATTCCATAATTGGCCAAATACCCATTCTTGATTAATCAAGAAAAGCTAACCACGTACGCGTTTCGGGCTGTTGGCCCTCGTCAGCGTGGTGCAAGCTGTATATTAAAAACAAATAAGGCATATAATATGAGCGTTTTCTATATGGTAGAGCACCATTTAGTGGAACAGAAAGCAACTAAAAATTGATTTAACCTGCTCCGTGATATTTGGCCAACCCATTTTCTTGATAAATCTAGAAAAGCTACCACGAACGCGTTTCGGGCTGTTGGTCCTCGTCAGTGTGGTGCAGACTGTACCTCTACGACCAAAAATCTTTTGGTCCCAGAGGCTTCCTGAAAAATCAATAAATAAGTATTTACGCAAGTTTGACCTTAAATATATATGTTTTGAAAATAGAGCAATACATAAATAAATCTTTAATTAAAAAGGCATATATTGGATGAAAATATATAAGGTAAAATAAATGATATTTTGATCCAAAATAGGCCTTTTAAATCAAATATATATGTATTTGTGTGTGGATAATAGATATAATATTACTTTAATATATATATATATATATATATATATATAATATTTATGGATATTTTTTACTACTCCTAGATCTTTTAAAAAATATATAATATAGAAATATTTCCAATATATATTGAAATTTTCGATATTATATTCTTAAAAAGGTCTTGAGGAGAGTGACAAAATGGCCGTCATATTTTATTTTTTACCAGACGACAGAGAAATGCGATATCGGCTGATATTGTCACTTGCCATTTATCAAGGCATCGTCTGGAACAAATAGGAAATGATAAATGATTGGGCTATTTGCAATAAATTTCCTTCCTAATTACAATTAAGGTAAGCGATAAAAAAGGATAATTACACTTTAGTGAAATAAGTTTCCTTTAATAGCGAATTAAAAAGACACCCATAAAATATTGACGTTATTTAAAAGTTATTATGTAAAAGGAAAATGTAGGTATTCGTGAATTGTTTTTAAAAAATGTATTTTATTTTTATTAGTTTTGACCAAGTGACTTTTAAACTTTCTCTTTCAACTTTATATAAAGCATTTTATAAAAGTCATTATTATATGATAGTAAATGTATATCAAATGAATTAAAAGGAAATAAAAAATGTCTGATGATAACAGGAAATTATTATGGGCGGAAGAAATAGAACACTCAGATGTCCTGACTCCAATTTATATAAAAACTAAAAAAGGCCAGAATGGAGAAAAATTATGCACAATTGATGCCACGCTTTTAAAACAAATTTTAGATCGTTGTCAAATCCCATATGTTTTTGAAGATGAGGCAGTTACTGCACGAAAACGACAACGACATTCTAAAGAACATTGCATTTCATCCTCTGATAATGAAGAAAATCCAAAGAATCCTAGAATTCAATTAGACAATCAGAGCCGTAATAATAAAAAAATGATTTGGACGAAGTGGAGGAGGGTTACGATGAGGAAGGATCTTGGTGTGATGTCCCAAAAAGTAGAAAAATCAGAATTCCTCCTGTTATTGTTGAAAATGTGAACGATTGGAAATTGCTTTGTAAAGAACTAAACAACTTAGCTGATGAACCATTCCAAGTCACCATATCAGGACCTAAGCATATTATCAAAGCTAAGAATATAGGAGACTTCAAAAAGATCCATGAATATGTTCGTTTAAATAACGGCGGCTACTCCTATAAATTACAAGAAGAAAAACCTTTAAAGGTAGTCATAAAAGGCGTTTCAATCAGTTTTAAAATTGAAGACATTGCAGTTGAATTATCCCACTTAGGCTTTAAAGAGGCCTCAGTAAAAAGGCTTCACCGCCAATCGTCAAAGCAGGCAATGAACATAGTTCTTGTTGAACTTCCAAAATCTGATTCCAACAAGAATATTTATAACCTGACTGACCTGCTGTACCAGAAAGTGGTCGTTGAATCCTTCAGAAATTCCCAAAAAGGTCACCCAATGTTTCAATTGTCAAGGGTTTGGCCATGGGCAATTGAATTGCTTTCTAAAACCTAAATGTGTCAAATGCGCCGAAGCTCATCACATACCAAAGATTGCCCGAAAAAATCGAAGCAATATTCACCCAAGTGTGTAAACTGCGGGCAAGCTCACACGGCCAACTATCGTGGCTGCCCTGCGTTCCCAAAAATTCCCAACCAGTCTCTTAACCAACGATCACAAATTCCCAAGGTATCTTCATATATTCATAGCAATGTTACCAAAGACAACAGCGCAGTGCAGGAAAGTACTTTTAAGCCTAGTTATGCAAGTGTATCGAAACAAAACTTTGCGAATCAAAATATTAAAGCTCTTTGCGAAAAGCTATTAAGCATTATTGGCGAAGTTCTAAAATGAATATAAATATGTTTTTAAAATTAGTAATCTGGAATGCCAATGGAATTTTAACTAAAAAAGATGAACTACTCTATTTTTTGGAATATAATAAAATCGATATAGCACTAATCTCAGAAACTCATTTGAAAAATTCTAAAACTCTTAATCTTAGAAATTACGACGTTATTAGGATGGACCGTCTTATTGGGAGAGGAGGAGGAAAGGCTATTATCCTCAGAAATTTCTTCAAGTATAGAAAGATTATTGTTAAGACTGATTATTTGGAAAATACTACTATAGTATTTAAACCTGATGGAAAAACCAGCCTGCAAATTTCTTCTGTTTATCGCAAACCAGATCAACTATTGAAATGTGAGGATTTGAGTAAATTATTTCAAAATAATCTTGTCATCGCTGCAGGAGACTGGAACTCCAAACAGCCATTATGGGGCTCTAGTAAAAGTAATCCGAGTGGAATGGTTCTTCATGAGTTTTCGGAATTTGCAGGATTGGACATAATAGCTCCTTCCTTGGCTACTCACTACAGTCATATTGGTCATCCTGACTTCTTGGACTTTGCGGTTTTCAAAAATGTGCCGTGGAATTTTGAAATTACCACAGTAGATGCATTATCTTCTGATTACTTACCTGTGGTTTTAAGGCTGGCATGTCCTAAATATGATTTTTCTATGAAAGTAAATAAGAACACAAACTGGATATATTTTCAGCAAGATTTAATCAATAATCCACCTCCCAGATCCCCTTTAAAATCTACTATAAATATTGATCTTGAAATTGGAACCTCAACAAAACCATTCTTAATACTTATTCTAAAAATACAATAGTTTCTCCCATAGTTAAACCGCATGTGCCTATTTTTATTAAAAACATTATCAGAGAAAAGAATAAAGCTAGAAAGAAATGGCAGTCAACATGGGACCCCAGACACAGAGAAATTTATCTACATTTTCAAAAGAAAGTGAATATTATATTACAAAAGTACAACCAGCAAAGTCAAAATGATCTTATCAACAGCGCGTTAAATACTCCAAACACCTTCTGGAGACTAGTGAAGTCAACTCGAAAAAAATCGGAAATTAAAAATATTAATGTAGATGGTGATATTCTACATTCAGATGAAGAAATTGGCAAGGCTTTGGCATTTAATTTCTCAAAACACTTTTCCATAGTTTCAAAAGAAGCCCTAACAAATCATCCAACCTTAAATGAAACTCGAATGACTCTTGATAACAACGAAAATATTTTGAAACTTACATCACCACAAGAAGTAAAACAAGAAAAAACAAAACTTTCTGCAAACAAGGCGCCTGGTCACGATGAAATAACTACCAAATTAATCAAAAACCTACCTATAAAATGGGTTGTATTTTTAACTAGCATTTTCAATGCATCTATTAATCTTTGCTACTTTCCAAAGATATGGAAGCATGCTATAATTATTCCTATACCAAAAAAGCAACTATCTAAATCCCTGGATGATTTTAGGCCAATTAGTCTCTTGCCGATATTTGGAAAAATATTTGAGCGGATCATCCTTAAAAGACTCCAGACCTATATAGATACAAGAAATGTTCTAATTCCCCAGCAATTTGGGTTTAGAGCAAATCTTTCAAAACTCACCAATTGATTACCGTTATTGATTTTATACAGACTCGCAAATCCCTTAACGAAGCTGTTTGAGTAGTGTTTTTAGACTTAAAAAAGGCTTTCGATATGGTTTGGCACAGAGGCCTCATCATTAAATTAACTTCTTATAATTTTCCTCAGAAATTCATCAGGTTCCTGAAGAATTATCTTCAGGATAGAACGTTCTCCGTAAAAGTTGGAACATATATATCAAGTCCTCGGCAAATAGAATCTGGTGTTCCGCAAGGCTCAATATTGAGTCCTAAACTTTTCAATTTATACATCAATGATATTCCACATATCCCACAATGCCGACTAGCTCTTTTCGCTGATGATACTGCCCTGTTATCCAGCTCGCGTTCCCCAGATATTTTAATTTCTCGCCTTCAAAACTATCTTGAAATCATTAGCAATTGGTGTGATAAATGGAAACTCAATCTGAATCCAAAGAAATCTCAAGCAATTATCTTTCATCCACGAAATAGCTTCAAGTTCACACCCAGGACAAATCTTATAATTTATTCATCTCCCATAAATTGGACCCAGCAGGTCAAATATTTGAGAGTCACTTTCGATTCTAAACTGAAATTCACCAGCCACGTGAAGGATATAATAAGAAAATCTAAAATAGCCAAAGCCTCATTATCCAATATGTTCAGTTCAAAAAGTGGTTTATATGTTAACCAAAAATTTACTTTATACAGAAGCTGTATTCTCCCTATAGTAACATACGCATTGCCTATATGGTTTAAATACATAACCTTGACTGATAGGAAAAGAATAGATGCATTCATGAGAATTTGTTTAAGAAGTACTGTAAATGCCCCATTTAATCTATCAAATGCAATTTTAAAGCAGGACTTAAACCAGGCTAATATAGAAGAAATATACATATCCTCGACCCAGAAATTATATCTAAAACTCTCTACTTCCCAAAATCTGGTTATACAAGAATTGTTCCAATTTGATAGAGACCTCAATCCAAGACATAAAAGATCTGGACTTCACTCTACCTGAACTGTGACCTTCCAGTCAGTTCTGAAGGCCATTTTTTGGAAATTCTTGGTGCCTAACATCCACGACAAAGTGACTCGTGAGCTTTATGCTCGAATGGTACACTGTAAATTTGAGAGGAAAATTGAATATTTATAAAATATATTTCTCTATTTTTAAAACAGTAAAAATGAAATAATAATATTTAGTTTTTTATTTTTACATTTATATAAAAAATAATAATTTTTTTAAATATGCCAAATTAGAAATTAGAGTTTATTTATTTCTGGAATGATATGCCAGTTTATAAATAGATATGCATAATATTATTTTATTGGATTAAAAGATATTTATCATTACCAGTTGTTTTTGTGGCATGAGGAACAAACCTCAATACAGTAGACTCTCCTATAACGCGAGTTTTTACAACGCGATAAAAAAATTGCGACAAATTTATTTATACAACGCGAATTTTCGTATAACGCGTTATAAAATAAAATGCGGAAATTTCCATATTGACAACTGTACAATACATTTAATTTTTATGCACACGCGTTTTTCATTTTTTTTTTGTTTTTGAACGAAGTAGTGTTGTATACTTTGTCAATTTAATTGCACATGTGTTTCTGAAAGTAAAATTTTTTAAATAGTGTTAAATTGAGTTTTAAAGTTTAAAATAATATTTTTTAACGCATATAAGGTATTAAATTAGAATTTACGTGTAAATATTGTGCAAATATAAAAAATACGAAACTTGCTCCCCAGGCAAATCATTTTTTAAAATCTTTTTCAGCTCCTCCTTCGATGCCGTCTTTATCTCGTCAAGCGTAGCGTAACGTCGTCCTTTCATGGGCCTCTTCAGTTTAGGGAACAAGAAAAAGTCACAGGGGGCCAGATCTGGGGAATAAGGTGGCTGCGGCATCATTAGTGTGTTGTTTTTGGCCAAAAAGTCGCGCACAAGCAACGATGTGTGAGCAGGGGCGTTATCGTGGTGCAAAAGCCAATTTTTGTTCTTCCACAAATCCGGGCGTTTCTGGCGGATTGCTTCGCGCAAATTGCGCATAACTTGCAGGTAATATTCCTTATTGACCGTTCTACCCTGTGACAAGAACTCATGATGCACCACGCCCCTGCAATCGAAGAAAACTGTTAGCAAAACTTTCACATTCGACCGAACTTGGCGCGCTTTTTTCGGTCTTGGTTCGTGCGGCAGCTTCCATTGAGATGATTGAGCTTTGGTTTCCACGTCATAACCATAAACCCACGCTTCGTCACCAGTTATGACCCTCTGGAGCAAATTTGGGTCGTCGCGGGCAGAGTCCAACATCTCATTAGCAATGTTCATGCGATGCTGTTTTTGGTCGCAATTGAGCAATTTTGGTACGAATTTCGCGGCTACCCGTCTCATGCCCAAATCATTGATAAAAATCGAATGGCACGAGCCAATCGATATGTTTAGGTGCTCAGAAACTTCTCTAACGGTGATTCGACAATTGGCCAATATCATTTTCTCCACTTCATTAATTTTTTCGTCTGTTGTTGAAGTGCTCGGGTGTCCGGCACGCTCTTCGTCGTTCTCATCTTCTCGGCCTTCTGAGAACATTTTGTACCACCGATAAACGTTGCTTCGGTCCAAGGTAGCTTCTCCGTATGCCACAGTCAACATTCGGAATGCATCCGCGCACTTAATTTCGTTTTTCACACAAAATTTGATACAGGTTCTTTGATCCATTTTTTTAATAGGTAAAAATCGAAGACGATCCAAAACATCTGCAAGCAAAGCAGCTGTCAACAATTAAGTGAACATTCAAAATGGCCGAGCTTGTCGGCATAAGTGAGAGACATGAGTACCAACATAAAGCCACAAAAAGATCGAAATTCGAATATACGTAACCCGCGAAAATTCAAAAGTCGCGATACCTTTTGAACACAGCTCGTACATGTATGACAGCGCAAGTGTTCCTAGGAGGACATAGCGCTTTAAATTGAAATAAAAAAAAAATCATTTAAGATGAAGGCAATTTGCAGTTAATTAGAAAATATTCACTAACGGCAAAACCAACATAAAACAAGGCGATTTGACCATATTGCTGTTTTTGGGCTGATTAAGATGTCTTTCTGAAATTCCATCAACTGGGAATAATGTCTTTTGCTTCTTTTTACTGGCATTCTGATTACATCGTATTTATTACAACGTGATTAGGCTCTTTCACTCTAGTGAATACCATCTAGTATGAATATTTATAACAACCAGAACTTTCTGAGCAGAGTGTTCAATACGACGCATTCATACCAAAATAGGATCATTTACCTATTTGCATAGTTTGGTGTTTGTAGCTTATACAGTAGAACCTCCATGAGAGTACACTCGAGCTAGAAGACACCTCTCTACAAAGAACAGTTTTCATTTGCTAAATTACAATTTTTACCATTTAGTAACTCTCCGGTAAAAGGACACCTCTCTCCCTAAAGGACACTTTGGTTCTGTATCTAGGTGTCCTATACAGGGAGATTCTACTGTATTCGTTTTGGGACACAAATTTCATTCTCCGTTAGTGTCTATTATATAAATTAAAGTCAAATTGAACCTTTTTTTTCCGTAGAGAATGTATTTAATTTTATAGTAAATTGTTATATAAATAACACGTTATTTTTAACGCGTTTGGATTTCAACAAAAGAATTGTAGAATATTATCAATATTCATGAGAATTAATATTTTGACAAATAAAGTTAATTTACTTCATCACTGAATATTTTAAACTATAATAATATTATCAGTGAATAATTTATTAAATATAAGGTTGTCCCAAAAGTTTGTGTTTTTATTAAAACGTTGTTTTTCTTATTACTCGGCGAATACATAATAATACATAATACAATTATGAATGATAAAGCACAATTTGGATTATAGATTATAATAATTGAGTCTTATTTTCTTTTATAATACAATTACTTTATACATAATACAAAGATATTATACATAACGACGAATAATATTGGTATTTCAATTTTTTTGCAAGTTTTTACGAACTTTTAGGACAACCTGATAAATAATAAATAATCACTGATTAAAAGGAATTAATCTGCCTGTAAATTGAATTAGCCCCACTGATGTTTCATATACCTTGTTGATTATTAGTATTGTAAATGATTTTGATCTTATCTGAATAAATAGTGTTATCTTATTGATAAATTAAAAAAAACCATGTTTTTATCTTATTCGACTCTTCGTCATCACTACCGTGACAATATTAAAAAATATATATATAGAATAAATTATTAATGATTCAAAATTTGGCATTACCAATTTTAGGTATATAAAAATATAGCAAAAATACAACAACAACAACAAAAAGCCTTTATTTAGGGCCTCTCGCCCTATACAGGATTCGCCAGTTCACAATGGATGGGGAGAACACTGTGTGGCCTTTTTCCGGGATATAGTCTTGTGGAATCCAAATATCGCCATCGCTATATACCTATTCTTTGATATTTCATTAATTAGTGCCGGAAATGAAGGACAAAGTTGCCTCGTTTTATCATTTAGTTTTCGTCTTTCCTCAGACAGAGCAGCACAGTCAAATAAGTAGTGCAACATCTCCGTTGTTATTCCTGATGCACAGAAAGTGCATTTCAGGTCTTCACGCCTCAATAAACTCAGATGGTGTTCTCTGAAAAAAATTGAATGGGTTCTAAATTGTGCGATTAATCTGATGACAGGAAAAGGGAGTTCATTTAAGAAATATTCTTCGGTGGTAAACGTTGTATATATATCTCTATAGTGGGAATATAACTTTGATTGGGTTATTCTTGTTAAGTCATTTTGTATTGTTTGCTCTATCGCAGTTCTTAATATTCCTGGGATAGCATTCCAATATAGCAAAAATATATATATTCATTTGACTATTTTATAATAATACACGTGATAGAGAGGTTATACATTTCTGAAGAACAAGAATTAGAATTCTACGTTTCTCTCATTAATAATAAGGTAAGCCTAATGATAAAACTTATTATTGCGTAACTTAATATACAGTGTACTCCGCTTATAACGAAGTCGCATTATCCATGACAATCACTTTGTTATATCCGAAGTTTGTTATATCCGCAGTTGGAAAAAAAAAAATGTTTTGTACCAATAATTTTATTTACTATTCAACTCAAAAGAGCAACACAAAGATCAATAACAACCTCATCAGGTGTTTTTGGAGAACTAGTTTGTGATTTTCTTTTGACAATTTAATTTTGTTTAAATAATGTAAAAAAAATACTTATAATATGTTTGCATATTTTAAAATTGTATATTATTAACTTATTTGTTGTGTATCATTAAATTTGTGTCATTCACACGTTGTAATTTGATATATATTATGCATAATATATTAGTCAATTATAATGGTAAATGAGAAAACTTCGTTATAAACGGATAAAATAAAAATTTATACATGCAAATCACTTCGTTATAAGCGAAAATTCTTTATATCCGACTTCGCAATATCCAGAGTTCTTTTAATGGTTTAAGCCCTTCTTTTCTTTCGTGCAGACAATTTCATTCGCTATATGCGGAATTTCGCTATAACCGACTTTGTTATAAGCGGAGTACACTGTATACATATATGCTTAGAACTCCCAGAATTAATATAAAATTCATTATCTCTACATACTTAAGCAGGTAAACCAACACAAAATGCCAACTACTAGGTAAACAAGGGTTATATTTAAATAGTTGAATAGATTTAAATATATCCAACAAAACAACTCCAATTTAAACGAAATGAAGTTGTATTCAATTTAACGCAAAAGAAATTGAAGGATATAATAGAAGGGCAAACAGTGCCTTAAGGTAATTTTAGCTAGGCTTACATTATTAAATAGTCAGACGATGGACACAATTCTAGAAATTTTCATCCGAGACTTGTTACGCCCTTGGCAGCTTGCCAAAAGTCTTTCTAATTGCTTTAACAATACAGACGACATTTTCAATGAGGCAGCTAGCGATTTGTTTTCGTTTGCTGACAATTTATCCGCCATGTTTTATTCTTTTTTTAACTTGTGTTTTTATTCCTTTCTATTTAATTTCCGTTCTGGAAGCGTTGATTAAATTACTTTTTTCAGATTCTATAAGAGTATTACATTAAATTATTTTTCTATAATGTGTGTGTGTTAAAATAAGCAATATATAATGCATAGATACTAAATTTTTCGAAAAATGTTTAAAATAAAGATATTTTTATTCATAGATTTTTAAAGTTATTTTAGTACTATTTTTATATTTAAATTATCTATATATATACTATAAATCATATTAATTAACACATTCTAAAAACACGTTTAAATATATTTTTACTAAGAATTGATGTACGTTTGCACACGTCCGAAAAAAATGACATTTTTTAAATGATTAAATATTACCTTTTATATTCCTTTCTATTTAATTTCCGTTCTTTGGAAGCGTTGATTAAATTACTTTTTCAGATTCTATAAGAGTTTTACATTAAATTATTTTCTATAATGGGATAAAAAAGGGCAATATATAATGTACCTTAAATAAATTATAAAAAAAATTAAATAAGATATTTTTATTCATAGATATATTTTTAGAAAATTCTAGTAGTATATATTTTTATCTTTGAATATTTTATCTATATTTCTACTACATCATATTAATTAACACATTCTAAAAACACGTTTATTTAAATAAATTTACCAAGTAAATATATTTACTCCGTAAAAAAAAGTATTTTTTTTTCAAATTAATAAATATTAGCCCACATTCAAGTGCGCCTTAGACTATGAGGTTGCTTTTATTTATATGAAGGTTTAACAATTTTAGAATGAAAACTGTCGTTTCTTCTGTTGAAAAAAAAAAAGATATATAATAATAATAATGATGATCCTAATAATATCGTAACAAAGTATTAATTATTTTTATTAACAGAGTGGTCATTTTTATGTTTATATTTTGCTACTCTGAAAATTTTCCTCGTGGCTTATCTTTTGTTTACCATTCATAGTTTGTCCTTGCCTGAAATATCTTTATTTATTTTTTCAAAAAGGTTACAAGGTTTCATCTAAAAATAGCTGCATTCTCTCTCTCTCAATGATATCTACAGTATTTACATATTCTCTCTTATATAAAGCATTAAAATAATAATATAATAAAAAGTCTATATATTTATAAATAATAAGCAAAATGACTTCTGAGAGTGAGTTTATTGGTTTATTGTATATTTATCTCAAGCTTTTTGGTATTACAAACCTTCATACAATAATATATACTCTTGTAGAAGGTTTGTAATAGCCAAAAGTGTTTGAGATTAATGTACACTCATGGAAAAAATTAAGGAAGTGAAAAGTGTTTGTTATCGTCGGTCGTCTGTTTTTTTTTTTTGAAGGAGTCAGAAGCAATTTTGTTCACACTTGGTTATATCGTGTCTTCAATAAAGGTCACTGTAATATCTTTCAGAGTTATTGTCTAAATCCCGATATACATACTGAAGGTACATCTTCCTTAAGTTTTGTACATAAGTGTTTTTCAGAGTTATTGCCTGAATCCCGAAATACACACTGAAGGTACAACTTCCTTAAGTTTTGTACATGAGTGTACAATAAAATAAGAAAATCACTCTCGGAAGACGCGTTTTGCTTATTATTTATATGTATTGAAGAGTATTTTACTTTTAAGAGTTTATATAATTGCAATTGGAATATTGACTCCTGGTCACTGCTGTGATACTGATTATAGCAGATATGGTTCACTGATGTCAAAGCCCTGTAGCAATCTCCTTACATCTCTTCCTGGTGGCTTCTGGATAGAAGAATTCCCTGGCCTGTTGTTGTTGTTGCTTATTCATCAAGTCGTTTAAACAATCTCCATTAGGTCCCATTGTCTCAGCTTTTCTATTATAGTCCTGGGGTTTTCCCAGAGGTCTTTTTTGGAGGATTTGATACAATTCAATAGATGTTCAGGACTGGCAGGCTGAGAATCGCATTTAGGGCATTTCGGAATTGTTTTGATTTTTCCATTAAATTTGAGCATTCTAAGATGTCCTGTTCGTAATCTTAATTCCCTGGTCTTGATACATCTTCATATTTGACTGTCATGTTTCCTGTTACCAAGTCCAGGTCGTTTTCATGGATCTCTTCTATGGTCGTCAAAGTGTCCTTGGGATCCATGGTTTTCTCTAGTGTTCCATATTCACCATCCTATTTTTCGCATGGGTTAGGTAGATATAGCAAAAGTAAGATACCCTATAAATCAATACGAGGCAGATATAGAAAGAACAAGAAGATTTCAAGAAATCCTAGCAAGCAACACGAGATAGCTGTAGAGAGAGCCAGAGATCTTAGAGATAAACACGAGGTAGATACAGCAGAGAAACAAGAGACCATCTCAAGAGATCCTTTAAGACAAAACGAGGTAGATAAAGCAAAGAGGAAAGAGACCATCTCAAGGGATCCTTTAAGACAAAACGAGGTAGATACAGCAGAGAGGAAAGAGACCATCTCAAGAGATCCTTCAAACCAACACGAGGTAGATACAACAGAGAGGCAAGAGACCATCTCAAGAGATCCTTTAAGACAAAACGAGGTAGATACAACAGAGAAGCAAGAGACCATCTCAAGGGATCCTTTAAGACAAAACGAGGTAGATACAGCAGAGAGGAAAGAGACCATCTCAAGAGATCCTTCAAACCAACACGAGGTAGATACAACAGAGAGGCAAGAGACCATCTCAAGAGATCCTTTAAGACAAAACGAGGTAGATACAGCAGAGAGGAAAGAGACCTTCTCAAGAGAACTTCCAAACCAGCACGAGGTAGATACAACAGAGAAGCAAGAGACCATCTCAAGAGATCCTTTAAGACAAAACGAGGTAGATACAGCAGAGAGGAAAGAGACCTTCTCAAGAGAACTTCCAAACCAGCACGAGGTAGATACAACAGAGAGGAAAGAGACCATCTCAAGAGATCCTTCAAACCCACACGAGGTAGATACAGCAGAGAAGCAAGAGTCCTTCAAGCCAACATGAGGAAGATACAGAAGAGAGGAAAGAAATCGTCTCAAGAGGTACTAAGAGTCCCAACACGAAGTAGCAGAGAAGAAGAAAGTGCGGGCCTCAGCTATGCCTAAATGTCAAAGTTGACGGTCGATCAGCACGCCACCTGTCGTGAGGTGAATGTCGCATGATTAAAAGAATTCGAATCCTGAGTTACAATTAGCAGAAGTTGATCCCAAAGGCTTCCGTCCTCTAGAGAACGTGGGTGGGATACTTGGGATGGTTGGAGATCTTCTTTGACAAGAAATGCAGTTCTGGCTTTTTGAACCATTCCATTTGAACTCCTGGAAGCTATCAAACTTTTGTGTAAAAAGTAGAACATCGCGTCGTTTAGTATTTCACCATAAAACACCGGCTAACTCCACATAAAGCGAATCTTCAAAAGTGGATAATTTCCTATGACTTTAAGAGAATAGACAATTCAAATAGAATTTTATTTTTGCGCACGAATTCAATTCAAATAAATTCTCAACCAGAATAATCGATAAAAAGCGAAAAATAAGTCAATTGATATTTCCAAAGTACTTTCCAAAAGTTTTAATAAATAAATAACGCGAAATGCCTTATATGAAGATATTTTCATTCGCCAAAGAATACGACCAATACATTGAATTGAAAATCATCAACATGACCTTTACCTATGAATTTCTGCTAGCTAACCATACTGATTACATCAAATACAGAAATATGTGAGAAATTCTCTCATCTATGCCCCAAATGGAAAATAGAATCTACCTCACTCACCTATCTTTAAGGTAAATTTTTGTTATAGCAAGGATATTCTCTGGTATCTGGGCCGAAAAAATCACAATATAAAAGAGATATATTGTAAAAGAGATTAAAAAAAGACAATTTCAGAGTGTTAGATTTCTTTTTAACCAAATTAAAGAATATAATATTAATTATTTAACTTTTTATTCTTCTAAATACACAAACATAAAACTGAACTCTTCCATTTTTTACAATTGTTTCCTTTCTTATTTTATATATTTTACCTCAAAATACAAGGTATGCAAAATAATAATTTACATTATACAAATCACAAGGTATATTACACAGAGAGAAATCGTTAAGATTGTAAGAACAAAGTCGAACTGTTTTTCACATGTGTAGACATGTGGTGCACTTACAGTAAAGGCAGTCGCCAACTTCAACTCATCATGATTATAATGGCCTGTACCATGTGTACTAGGGATGAGGAAAAAAAATTAAGAATGTAACTATAAGTTAATAAGACCAAATCTAAATCAATAAATAATGTCGCCAAGAAAAATAATTAAATAGGCTTCCGAATTATTTTAAATATTTATTTAATTAGTTATAGGAAAATTTTTAAATATAAAATAAAAGTTACAATCTACATGAGCCAAATCGACCCAGCAGTTAGAGCAAGAGGGGAGAACTGAGTTTTTCTACCTTCCACGTGGCGCCACTGTTTTCCCCGACCTGTCCGTCCAGTCCAGATAAGAGGGAAAACTCTGTCCTCCTGACAATAATAATACAATATAACGCGGCTGATGATTGTAAAACGAAAATTAAAATTATACCGCGAATGTTTCTTTTATAAAAATTGAAATTTATTTTCAAAGAGAAATAGCGACATTTCTAACTTTGAGGATGAGGTATGGAAAGGTGAAACATTAAGAGTAATGGCGAACGGAAAAATAAAAAGTGTCCAGTGGCGGGAATCGAACCCACACCCTTCTGCTTACCGGGCAGGTGCCTTGTCCACTCGGCTACCCTGGACGTATTTTTCCGTTCGTAACTAATACTTAAAGTAACATTTAAAATACAATATAACGCGGCTGATGATTGTAAAACGAAAATTAAAATTATACCGCGAATGTTTCTTTTATAAAAATCGAAATTTATTTTCAAAGAGAAATAGCGACATTTCTAACTTTGAGGATGAGGTATGGAAAGGTGAAACATGAAGAGTAATGGCGAACGGAAAAATAAAAAGTGTCCAGGGGCGGGAATCGAACCCACACCCTTCTGCTTACCGGGCAGGTGCCTTGTCCACTCGGCTACCCTGGACGTATTTTTCCGTTCGTAACTAATACTTAAAGTAACATTTAAAATACAATATAACGCGGCTGATGATTGTAAAACGAAAATTAAAATTATACCGCGAATGTTTCTTTTATAAAAATCGAAATTTATTTTCAAAGAGAAATAGCGACATTTCTAACTTTGAGGATGAGGTATGGAAAGGTGAAACATGAAGAGTAATGGCGAACGGAAAAATAAAAAAAATTCGTTTTACAATCATCAGCCGCGTTATATTGTATTTTAAATGTTACTTTAAGTATTAGTTACGAACGGAGAAATACGTCCAGGGTAGCCGAGTGGACAAGGCACCTGCCCGGTAAGCAGAAGGGTGTGGGTTCGATTCCCGCCCCTGGCCACTTTTTATTTTTCCGTTCGCCATTACTCTTCATGTTTCACCTTTCCATACCTCATCCTCAAAGTTAGAAATGTCGCTATTTCTCTTTGAAAATAAATTTCGATTTTTATAAAAGAAACATTCGCGGTATAATTTTAATTTTCGTTTTACAATCATCAGCCGCGTTATATTGTATTTTAAATGTTACTTTAAGTATTAGTTACGAACGGAAAAATACGTCCAGGGTAGCCGAGTGGACAAGGCACCTGCCCGGTAAGCAGAAGGGTGTGGGTTCGATTCCCGCCCCTGGACACTTTTTATTTTTCCGTTCGCCATTACTCTTCATGTTTCACCTTTCCATATCTCATCCTCAAGTTAGAAATGTCGCTATTTCTCTTTGAAAATAAATTTCGATTTTTATAAAAGAAACATTCGCGGTATAATTTTAATTTTCGTTTTACAATCATCAGCCGCGTTATATTGTATTTTAAATGTTACTTTAAGTGTTAGTTACGAACCGAAAAATACGTCCAGGGTAGCCGAGTGGACAAGGCACCTGCCCGGTAAGCAGAAGGGTGTGGGTTCGATTCCCGCCCCTGGACACTTTTTATTTTTCCGTTCGCCATTACTCTTCATGTTTCACCTTTCCATACCTCATCCTCAAAGTTAGAAATGTCGCTATTTCTCTTTGAAAATAAATTTCGATTTTTATAAAAGAAACATTCGCGGTATAATTTTAATTTTCGTTTTACAATCATCAGCCGCGTTATATTGTATTTTAAATGTTACTTTAAGTATTAGTTACGAACGGAAAAATACGTCCAGGGTAGCCGAGTGGACAAGGTACCTTCCCGGTAAGCAGAAGGGTGTTGGTTCGATTCCCGCCCCTGGACACTTTTTATTTTTCCGTTCGCCATTACTCTTCATGTTTCACCTTTCCATACCTCATCCTCAAAGTTAGAAATGTCGCTATTTCTCTTTGAAAATAAATTTCGATTTTTATAAAAGAAACATTCGCGGTATAATTTTAATTTTCGTTTTACAATCATCAGCCGCGTTATATTGTATTTTAAATGTTACTTTAAGTGTTAGTTACGAACGGAAAAATACGTCCAGGGTAGCCGAGTGGACAAGGCACCTGCCCGGTAAGCAGAAGGGTGTGGGTTCGATTCCCGCCCCTGGACACTTTTTATTTTTCCGTTCGCCATTACTCTTCATGTTTCACCTTTCCATACCTCATCCTCAAAGTTAGAAATGTCGCTATTTCTCTTTGAAAATAAATTTCGATTTTTATAAAAGAAACATTCGCGGTATAATTTTAATTTTCGTTTTACAATCATCAGCCGCGTTATATTGTATTTTAAATGTTACTTTAAGTATTAGTTACGAACGGAAAAATACGTCCAGGGTAGCCGAGTGGACAAGGCACCTGCCCGGTAAGCAGAAGGGTGTGGGTTCGATTCCCGCCCCTGGACACTTTTTATTTTTCCGTTCGCCATTACTCTTCATGTTTCACCTTTCCATACCTCATCCTCAAAGTTAGAAATGTCGCTATTTCTCTTTGAAAATAAATTTCGATTTTTATAAAAGAAACATTCGCGGTATAATTTTAATTTTCGTTTTACAATCATCAGCCGCCTTATATTGTATTTTAAATGTTACTTTAAGTATTAGTTACGAACGGAATAATACGTCCAGGGTAGCCGAGTGGTCAAGGCACCTGCCCGGTAAGCAGAAGGGTGTGGGTTCGATTCCCGCCCCTGGACACTTTTTATTTTTCCGTTCGCCCTTACTCTTCATGTTCCACCTTTCCATACCTCATCCTCAAAGTTAGAAATGTCGCTATTTCTCTTTGAAAATAAATTTCGATTTTTATAAAAGAAACATTCGCGGTATAATTTTAATTTTCGTTTTACAATCATCAGCCGCGTTATATTGTATTTTAAATGTTACTTTAAGTGTTAGTTACGAACGGAAAAATACGTCCAGGGTAGCCGAGTGGACAAGGCACCTGCCCGGTAAGCAGAAGGGTGTGGGTTCGATTCCCGCCCCTGGACACTTTTTATTTTTCCGTTCGCCATTACTCTTCATGTTTCACCTTTCCATACCTCATCCTCAAAGTTAGAAATGTCGCTATTTCTCTTTGAAAATAAATTTCGATTTTTATAAAAGAAACATTCGCGGTATAATTTTAATTTTCGTTTTACAATCATCAGCCGCGTTATATTGTATTTTAAATGTTACTTTAAGTATTAGTTACGAACGGAAAAATACGTCCAGGGTAGCCGAGTGGACAAGGCACCTGCCCGGTAAGCAGAAGGGTGTGGGTTCGATTCCCGCCCCTGGACACTTTTTATTTTTCCGTTCGCCATTACTCTTCATGTTTCACCTTTCCATACATCATCCTCAAAGTTAGAAATGTCGCTATTTCTCTTTGAAAATAAATTTCGATTTTTATAAAAGAAACATTCGCGGTATAATTTTAATTTTCGTTTTACAATCATCAGCCGCGTTATATTGTATTTTAAATGTTACTTTAAGTATTAGTTACGAACGGAATAATACGTCCAGGGTAGCCGAGTGGTCAAGGCACCTGCCCGGTAAGCAGAAGGGTGTGGGTTCGATTCCCGTCCCTGGACACTTTTTATTTTTCCGTTCGCCATTACTCTTCATGTTTCACCTTTCCATACCTCATCCTCAAAGTTAGAAATGTCGCTATTTCTCTTTGAAAATAAATTTCGATTTTTATAAAAGAAACATTCGCGGTATAATTTTAATTTTCGTTTTACAATAATAATACAAGTTTGACAACTATACCGCAAATGTTTCTTTTGAATGAAAAATCGAAATTTATTTTAAGGAGAAATAACGACCATTTCTAACCTTTAGGGATGAAGTATGAATTGCGAAGAGTAATGATAAACGGAAAAATAAAGTGTCCAGGGATGAAAATTAATTTTTCCGTTTATCATTACTTTTCACAATTCATCCTTTCGTACTTCATCCCTAAGGTTAGAAATAATCGTTATTTCTCTTTAAAATAAATTTCGATTTTTCGTTCAAAAGAAACATTTGCGGAATATTTGTCGAATGTCGTTCTACAATCATATGCCGCATTATATTGTATTATAAATAAAATAAGTATTAATAGATTTGGATTTGGTCTTATTACCTTATAGTTCTAATCAATAATACAAATTGTGCCTTATCAATAAAGGATGACCTTATATTCTAGAGCGTGTTTATGTCTAAGTGTTACAATAAGTTAATAGATTAGTGCCGTAAGTTGTGATGGTGATAACCTAATCATTTCTAGAGATCCTGAAGATGTGATCTGCTACTGAGAGAGTTGAAGAAGTGGACCTGATGAGAAAAACGTGGTCTATCTTATCTTTTAAGGAAGATGTTTGTCTCTCTCTGATAGACAGTAATCTATGGTTCTTACTTGGTGTACTGAACGGGGCGTTCCCAGCGTCATCTCCTTACTCCTTCTTGACTTTATTTGAAGGAAATGTTTAAACATTACTTCTTAACTCTGATTGTTTAATGCTGATGTCTCTTTAGAATTCCTTCGATTAGCTAAATCAGCAAAATTGTTTCCTTTTGAATGTAGGTATCTTTTTTGTCTTTATATCTTATTTAAATGAAACTATTTTGTCGTAAAGAATTAATACTAAATACGGAATCTTCATTATTCTTTCAACTTCCCTAAATTTTGTCAATGAGTGTATAGAAAAATGTTTTTGAGTATCATCTTCAGCGATTCAATACAATTTTTATATAGAGAGAAAATTAATAAATGGAGGTGTCCAAGTGAGCACAACCTCTTTGGCTATATTTGCATATTTTCCTTTGCTCCTCACCCACAAGATTTGAACTATCCGGATAAAGCATTGATAAGATACATTTTCTTCTTCTAACCTTTCTCTCTTTTAAGTGATTATTAAATATTAAAATGCTCAGGTGAGCGGTCAGGATTTGCCATTTTTGTTATTATGAGTATTATTCCGCTGTACAATTGACGTAAAATTTTAAGAATAATTCAGATTTTTAAATGTTCTTAAAATTAAAGATACTTCGGCCTGTAAATCTTTTTATTATCTCGACGTTTCGACAAAAATCTTTTGCCCTCGTCAAGAGCAAACAAAAATTAAAACATTTGGCAAAGCGTTAAAAATTATTCCTTACCAATTTTTTTAAATTTTTGTTCGCTCCTGACGAGGACAAAAGATTTTTGTATAAACGTCAAGGTAATAAAAATATTTACTGGCCGAAGTATCTTTAATTTTAAGAACTATTAATGCCGGTCAGGCAGCCTCTATCGTTACGATAAATTTTAAATGTATAGGTGTATAATGCATTCGATCAAAAAATTACATTCATGAACAAAAAAAAAAAAAAATTAAGGAAGTAGAGAGTCATTTATAAGAGTTAGGTCTAGAACAGTGATTCTCAACCTTTTTTTTGTTGCGGCACTATTTTAAAGATTTTAAAATTTGGCGGCACAATTTTAGAATTTCGCGGCACACTTTTGCTAACTTGAATGCAAGAAAATTCAAATTATGTATCAATATTTCTATGCAAAATATAAGTAATATACATCTCTAACATTCAATTTGCTAATTTCGTTATTTTAAAAAGTAAAAAAATGAAAAAGAAAAACCAATACAAACGTGAACATAATCATATGACTAAAATTCGGCGGCACATTTTTAGAATTTCGCGGCACACAAAATTACCGCGGCACAGTGGTTGAGAATCACTGGTCTAGAAGGATTTGATATTATAGTTTGAAACGGGAAATATGCAAATAGTTCGATAACAGGCTAATATTCAGTGTGTTCCGCATACCCGGGCGAGGCCGTTTCATTTGTCGAGTATGTAAATAGAGTGAAACATATCTTAAGTGGACACGCAAGAGTAAACAAGAAAAATAGTTTGATAAAGCTGGTTATCGCTTAACATGGGTTTAAGTATATGTATTTGGGACCACGTGGCTTTATCCATCTACAAAAGGCTTCCACTAAAGAGAGAGTCTGTTTTTTACTTTATTTTAGAGAAAATAATATAAATAAACTCTCTTAGAGAAAGAGTTTTCCTTTTTAAATGAAAAAAAAAAAATAATACCAATATTAAGATGAAGCATTAAGTATAGAAGAGATATACCAAACGACGTACCTGCGAATTATTTTTTTTTTAGGCAGACGAGATTGCGACACACACAATTATGTTCAGACGACTTCCTCTTCTGTCTACGTTGCCAACGTTACGTAAGAGTGTACGGAGTTCCGCGTTGAGCTATTCGTCTGCTTCTTTACGTTCACTAGGCCTAACGTATACCTATCGAGTACTTATACTACCATTCTGATATTCTAGGATTTGATGGATAAATATTTTAACAGATTAATTAAACCTGATTTTAGAGAACCTTTTTTTTGTAATATACATATTATATAATCTAAAAGCTCAAATATCTTATTTAAAAAAAAAAAATATATATATATATACATATATTTTTTTTCATTGATAATTCTGCGTTTTTTATCATCGTTTTTAGAATGACTTTTATTATTGTTGTAAATATGTATAGTTAAATTACCTATTTTTTTAAATTCACTAATATAGAATTAATTTCATAAATTCTATATAATTGTAAAAATATTTAATGTGTAATTTTCTTTAAGTAATTGAAAATAAAAACTACTTGATAGTAAATATTTATTTTTCTTTTATTACAACTGCACCTTCAATTCTTTATCTTAACAACCACAAATAAATTATTCATAACATATATATATTTTAATTCTAACCTTCTCTCTTGTAAGTGTTTATTAAATATTAAAATGCTCAGGTAAGCGGTCAGGATTTGCCATTTTGGTTATTATGAGCATTATTTCTCCGCACAATCGATGTAAAATTTTAAAAATAATTTATATATTTAAATGTGTCGTTGTAATGAAATCGATTAAAATTATACTCATGGACAAAACTTTAAAAAGTAGAAAGTTTTTGATATCGCCAGATGTCTATTTTCCTTAAAGATATACAGAGGCAATTATGTTCATACTTGGTATCTCGCGTGTCTTCAATAAAGGTCACTATGCATCAAATAACTTTAAGAGTTATTGTCTGAATCCCGAATACATGCTAAAAGGTACAACTTCTTCAAGTTTATTCCATGAGTATATATTATGTTCACACATGGTTATCTCGTGTGTCTTCAATAAAGGTCACTGTGTGGCAAATATCTTTCAGAGGTATTGCCTGAACCCCGATATACATGCTAAATGCTACAACATCCTTAAGTTTTGTCCATGAGTGTATATTATGTTTATACTTGGTTATCTCGTGTGTTTTCAATAAAGGTCATTGTGTATCAAATATCTTTCAAAGTTGTTATCTGAATCCCGATATAAGGTCACGTTGTCACGCTTATTTCTGGGATTCGTCAACTTTCCTTTGATTTTATTGATTACTCACAAGTTACATATAGAAAAGATTATTTGATTTTCATATTATATATATGTTGTAATATATTCCAATATACCTATGTCCCCATGTGTTGTATAGTTATAATGTAATTGCTAAAGTGGCAGAAATAAAATTTCGAGTGAGTGACAGTCGGCGCCAATAGAGGAAAAAGGTCCGAAAAATAAGTCGGGTTCCCAGGTGTGCCCCTTTCTTACTCAAACAGATTAGTCCGCTTTGAGACACGAGGATTGACAGACCCCTCTAGACAGTTCTCCCCTGACCGGTGTCGGCTTCATTTGCTCTCTTGCCATCTCTGTGGTGACATCCAACATGCCTCGTTCTTGGGTAATCTTAATTCCACGCCTGAACCCACTCTAATCATTGTGGCCACCACGACTGCAACCAACATGCCACACTACAGTTATCCAACAGGATAACAACCATCCACATTACTACATGTATTTGTATTTAAAAGCATTCGCTATTTTATATTAATATTTCTCAGATATCAATCCTCCCCCATTATTCCCTATGTTTATTTCTCCATCCGGGCGACACGTTTAAACATATGAAATCCTATTACCCCTACTACTAAAAAGAGCAATAATAATATTGTAGCAATGTTTTTATTATTTTATTAACAGGGTATAATTTTTGATGTTTGAATTTTGCTACTCTGTAAACTTCTCTCTTTTCTTATCTTTTGTTTATAAATCATAGTTTGTTCTGGGCTCTGTAGCAAAGTATTTATTATTTCATTAACAGAGGATCATTTTGTGTTTAAACTTTGCTACAATATATAATCATAATAGCTAATATTCAATTCTTATTTAAATCTTATAAAACAAATTTGCACAAAATAAATTAATTTAAACATTTGAATGTGTTATAATACGCGGCATATGATTGTAGAACGCCATTTGAAAATTATCCCGCAAATGTTTCTTTTGAACGAAAAATCGAAATTTATTTTAAGGAGAAATAACGATTATTTCTAACCTTAGGGATGAAGTATGAAAGGATGAATTGTGAAGAGTAATGATAAACGGAAAAATAAAGTGTCCAGGGATAGGAATTCCCATAATTTTCAAATGGCGTTCTACAATTTGAGTGCGTGTTTGGAAAATTATTATTATTATATATGAGAATATATCAAAAAATAAAAAAGGCATATCCTGACCAGGCTCACATAAGCATTTCTAGATGGCAGAGCGCCATCTAGTGGAACAAAAATAAACTAAACGTTTATTTAGCTTATTCCAAAGATATTTGGCTAACCAAATATCTTGTGATAAATCAAGAAAAGTCAACCACGAACGTGTTTCGGGCTGTTGGCCCTCGTCAGCGTGGTGCAGACTGTACCTCTACGACCAAAATTTGGTCCCAGAGGCTTCCTGAGAAATCAAGAAATGGGTATTTAAGGCCAAATTTGCGTAAATGAATTTTTATTATTATTATTTTTTTTTACTTTTCATTGTTTTTTCCTATTTGGGAATATATTAATTAATTTCACATTCGAATCTTTAACTTCTCCAATAAAAGTAATAATCATATGATTGTTATAATTAAAATTTATTAAACAATTATCGTTGGGCAAATATTCACTAAGGCAATTCCCAGTGCCAGGCCACTCGACTCTAATTTTATATAAAAATCGTCTATATTTACAATTAAAATCAAACACAGATTGACCGCAATGATTCCAGATAAAATATTTAGAAGAAACAAAAACTATATATATAATTTAAAAATACATATTCAGACCACAGAGTGCAAACCTCTCCAATAACTTGACGAGAGAGACCATCTCCAAGTTTTATGATGATAAAAATCGTGCAGACGACGGTCGTAAACTTTGTTTATGATGACGTCATTGGTGATGATAGCGTCCAGCTATAACGGATCTTTTGGTTTAAAATCTTTTGTTTTTTATCTCTCACATATTGGTTTGGAAAAACCTAGTTTTTTAAATGTTAGTTTTAAAAATATTTTATATTTAATGTGTGACTAATTTGCATTATTAATAATTAATATATATGCTTATATTTTAAAAAAACACAAAGAAGGCATATCCTGACAACGAGCACATATGCTTTATAGAGAGCAGAATGCCATCTGAATATAAACAAGGTTTACCCGATTAGAAACATAGGGTTTCCATCTGCTATGCTCTGAAGCCAACCACCATCTAAAGCTACCATCTAAAAAGCACATATACTCGTGGCAAGGATATGCCTTCTTTGTTTTAAATATCAACACCTGACCATTTTTGTTATTTATATTTTCTATTACTTTTTCGCATATATTTTTTTTAATATATTGCCACGTGGATAATTAAGAAAGACAAACTTCTGCATGACACAGAAATTTATTTAAGGAAAGAGAGAATAAACTATGAATGCAGTAGTAATAGTAACATAAAGGTAACCCAGGCTCCTGGAGCGTATCCATAGATCGCCAACTACCCGGGCTGTCCTGTGGTTTAGGAGTCTGTCTTGGTAGCCTTAGTGAACCAATTCACCAAGTGTTTCCGGTTTGTTTCTTGGTAGATTCAATAAGGCAGTGTTATTGAATGAGGGCAGTCCAATAAGTGTAGCCGTTTGGAATCGCTGTAGTTCAAATGCGACACACTATGAATGATACAGATAAGCAATGAGGGAAGTTTACAGAGTAGAAAAATATAAACTTCAAAAATGATACGCTGTTAATAAATTAATAAATACTTTGCTACAATATATTATTTCATATAACTTGGGATTCCCTCTGACACCAACAATAACAACTACTCACCCGGCAAATTACTTTAAAGGAAAAGCACTTACAGCAATTAACGCCACACACCCAATATTAATAAAATCAAAAGCAAAGTCAATAAATTTATCAATCAAACTCTTTGATACAATAGTGAGAGCTGTCCTGATGTATGCCGCTCCATTGTGGGCAACAGAGCATAAAGACTTACTGGACAGTATACAAGACATATTTATCCGTAGGTTCCTGAATCTGCCCGATACACTCCAGGCTACATAATCAGATTAGAAACCGGTCGTATCTCATTGAGTGTAACAGCTTTAAAATTAACCCTGAAGTATTGGCTGCGGGTGTTGAATATGAGCAGAGACAGATTGCCGCGTATATGTTTTAATAGAACACGGGAACTGTCTAATGCTTCGGGCACACCCATCGGTTTCATTAAAAAGCTCACCAATCTGCTTAACAATAATGGATCCCCTGCACTTGTTTCCTGTGATGATCCTGAAACGCTGAGGAGCGCGATTACAGGGCTCTTAAAAACAGCGGCAGACCAATCTATACAAAATGACCTTACAAGAATGGATAAATCTAAGCTATACTCTCACTACAAAGATATTCACATATCTTTCATGACGGAGGGATACCTTTTAGGGGATTTTCCTTTCCCGGTTGTAAGACTACTCGCACAAGTTAGAATACTTTCAAGTTTTTTTAGAGAAAACCACACCAAGATGCTCTGCTGTGAGGACCCGATTTGTACCTTCTGTAATTCAAAACTAAAAAATGAAATCACTCACTATATTTTTGATTGCTCTGCTCTAAAAGAAGAACCCTTATGCTCAAAACTGGGCAACTCTGTGCTTCACTTCCATCATTAATTGACAATATGACCCAGAATAAGTATATTGCTACGGCGTTTTATGGTTTCCACAAGTCCATATCTCAGAAGAAGGCCAAGTGACACTCACTCCTCACTTTCTTACTGCTACTCTTTTTGTATTGTTTTTCTTGCTTCCCTCTTTCTTGTTTTTTTTTCTTTTTCTTCTGTATATATCGTATTTCCTTTGTCTCACTGCTTTGTTCTTATGCATACCTCTGGTGAATCCTGTATAGGGTCAGTGATCCTAAATAAAGGCTTTTTGTTGTTGTTGTTGTTGTTGTATATTATTTCATATAAAAGCATTCCCACTTCTACTTTTTATTTCTCTTTCCGAATGCTTAGTTGTTTCATGGGTAAGTTGTTTACAATATATACCAGACGAATAAACTGGATGACAGAAGGGTTTTGTTCGAGTGTATTTTTACCCGAGTGTATATAGAACAAAAAGCTCTTTTAAAGTAAATTTAATTATTTATGAATATTGTGGCGAAGAAATAATTTATTATTTAATTTAATATTATTCAATGAAAATATTCAACAGATTATAAAAATATATATTACTCTGTATTTGTAAAATCATCTTTAAAATATTTCTTTGCTTGCTTGTTCAAGATACCCTAGCTATAGATGGTTTGATTGATAATTGTCGACTAGTCGTACTGACGTCATCAATAAATACTTTGACATATTCCAAGACTTGATTTCTACGCTACAATATTTATATTTTATTGAAAGTAACAAATTAATGAAAATTATAATCTAAAGTTTGCTTCAATATACTTGAAATATAATTGCAAATATAATTATAATTGAATAAAAATAAAGATTAAAATATTTGAGTTTTTTACATTCAAAAATATTTTTGAATAAAATAAAATCAGCAAATAGTTTTATCTTTATTTATATTCAATTATAAATATTTGCAAATATATTGCAAGCATTAAAACAAACTTTAGATTATAATTTTTAGTAATTAGTTTCTTTCAATAAAATATAATTCGTGACAAAGATAATTTACCTAAACTCGGTGAAATCCACTCGGGTGCAAATATTTGTATCTTTATTTTTATTCAAAGTTTGCTTTAAAAAAGGCCTCGATTAAAAATAAAAAATAAAACAATCCAAATTGAATTATTTCTGTAATTTTATTTATTTGGATTTTATATCAGTATTAGGTAGCTTTGTTCTACTTTTGTTTCATTGTGGTTTATTTACATTTTTATTGATTATTTTTTACTTTAATGTTTCTATAATTAATTATCTAAACAAAGTTCCTTTAAAAAGAATTGTATCAAAAAGAAAAATCACAAAAAATATCTCTAAAACTTTTCTTAAAGTTCTGAAAGATCACATTCAAAGTGTTTTTATAAATGAAGATATAAATAAAATACGATATGTATATGCAAATTTTAAATTTGATAAATTTCTAACATTTTAATTTGATTTTTGGGCATAATATTCTTAATGAAAAATAATTCTCTATGGAAAATTAACCTAAAATCATTTTCAGAGGTAAATGGTGTCACATTGAAAATTTGGTGACATTTGTTACAATAATGGTTTAGGATTTTATAGATAAACACTGACAAAAAAAGGCAAAATTTTGATTTTTATAATAATAAGATATCTTTAAGACTGTCATATTTTCAAAACCTCTCATTGATGATATAGATTTAATAATGATTGAAAACTATTTTATAATAAAGATAGTTTTTTAAAGTTTTTTTACTTAGATTTTTTTTTTCGGAAATTGTGTGTAGCGAAAAAATAAAAAATAAATTTTACAAAAAAAAAAAAGCCTTAAAACTTTCCGCAAGTTTATAAATGGCCACATGGAAAGAGTGGCTAGAATAAAGATTTTTAAAAAATCAAATTGTTTAAGTATTAACATTTTTATTTGTTTTTTTTTAAATAAAATTACAGCGAAAAATTGATTTCTAAAAATCGCCCAAAACTATTCCCACATGGTCAAAAGCATTTATATGAAAAATTTGGTGAATTTGGCTCAGTGTACTTTAGTAGTTTATGGAAAACACACAGAAAACTTTTGATTTCTATAATAATGGAGGTTAATATATTGCCACGTGGAAAATTATGGAAGACAAATTTCAGGATGAGACAGCAATTTATTTCAGGCAAGAACAAACTATGAAGGATAAATAAAAGATAAGGAATGAAGGAAGTTTACAGAGTAGTAAAATATAAACCAAAAAAATGATACTCTGTTAATACTAGTGTAAAATAATAAATGCTTGTAAAATAACAAATACTACGCTACAATATAAATATAGGCTCTCATGAGCCTGAAATGTAGCCAACCGGTCTCTCCTGGAGGTAGTCTCTCCTCAGAGACTCTGTCCAACATGATAGGATATCTGATATGAGACCACCTCTAAGAAAGACCAGTTTCAGAAATGAAAGCATTTAAGCACGAATCTTTCTTTTAAATATAAAACAAACTTCTACTATCCTTGCTACGATGAAAAATTATATTGGAAGGCTTTAGCTTATCAGTGGTGAACCCTCTCAGCTGTTTCGCCAATTTAATCTACCAGACCGCTTCTTAGAGCTCTAATACTGTATTGGACGGTTCTGCTTATATATGTTGCGATGAAGAGTAGAATCTTAGAAATGGTATTCAATCAAACTATGGACATAAGCTTTTAGGACAGTAGAATTATGAGCAAAATTAATCATTCCTCCAGGGAAAAGTTGTATTTTCTTAAAAAAAAAAAACATTTCCCTGGAGGAATGATTAATTTTTCTCAAAGTTGATACAAGGGATTATTTTATAGAACAGCATAATTATATTTAAATATTTGTATCGAACAATGCTCTTCCGCAAACAATGAAATCAAGGCCAGTTAATTATAATTAATTTTGTATACAAGGTGCGTTCATTAATTTCCAGGACTGGTTAAAAAATAAAATAAATAAAAAAGCTAGAGAAAATATTTTTTTACAGAGTTGAATATTGGACATTGACCATACCTGACTGAAAGCACGAGTCTCGTGGCGCACGCGCCGATCTAAAAATAGAACAAAACAACTTCCTTGTAAGGTTCGCATTTCTAATTTTAAAATGTCCATTTTCGAAGAGCAGAGAATCTGCATTAAGTTTTGTTTTAAATTGAAAAAAAAAAGTGCTACTGAGACGTATGAATTTATTAAAGAAGCTTTTGGCGATGCAGCTTTATCCCGTTCAAGAACTTTTGAATGGTTTTCACGCTTCCAAAAAGGTCGGGAAAAGGTAAACGATGATCAGCATACTGGGCGTCCAAGATCATTTCGTTGCGGGGAAAACAAGCTCAAAATAAAGGATTAAATTAAATCTAACAGAAGAATTTCTATTAAAGACTTATCTTCAGAGACTGGACTATCTGTTTATTTGGGGATAATGAGGTGCTTAAGGGAGGCACTGCGCCTTAAAAGACCTGAAAGATGGCAAAACAATGACTGGATACTTCACGTCGGTAATGCGCGGCCGCACACAGCCCATGTTGTTTTGCAGTTCTTGGCCAAGTATTCAACCATACAGATCCCTCATCCACCCTATTCCCCCGACTTAGCCCCCAATGACTTTTTCCTCTATCCTTAATTGGAAATGAACTTGAAAGGAAGGAAATTTGACAACGTTGATATGATACAAGCTGAATCGAAGGCAACCTTGAGGAACCTCTCAAAAAGTGATTTTATCTCCTGCTTCGACAATTGGAAAAAAAGATGGAACGGGTGTATTGAGGCAGGAGGGGCATATTTTGAAAAATATTAAATTAGTTTTTTTATTTGTTTTATTTTTTCAAAGATACAGAGCAGTCCTGGAAATTAATGAACGCACCTTGTATTTATGGAAAAATTCGTGCTGGAATGTTTCTTTTTCTTATGTATAGATGGCATCTGTTTATAGACCAGTTTAGTCATGATTTTAGGCAGTTTTTTTTTTAAAGGAATCTCTTCACTATATCTACTTTGACTCAATCTTTTACAAATATCTTTTAAAAAACTGATAATTTATATTATGTTGATTGTACATATTGTCAGACACTTCTTTCTTTTGTACACAGTTCTTTTTTCTCCTTTTTTTTCTCTCTTTTTCTCCTTGTTAACATCATATGACTGTTCTCTTTACGGCCTAGTTTATTGAAAAAATATATAGACAAATGTAAAGGCATACGAGATATCTATTATCATCCATTATATGCATATTGGCACGTTCTCATGTATAAGGATACACATTGTTATGCAAATTAAAAGATTATTGCGTGTATTCGGGATTATTAATTTTTATATATCTTTTAAAGTTCCGAATACTTCAAAATCCTTCTAATGTATATTTTTTTATTACGGTTATTACTTTTATCATAGTTATGGGGCCAAAATCAAACTTTTTATTTATTAAAAATGAACATGGTACGTGTTTAGCTTTTCTTGATTAATCAAAAATGGGAATTTGGCCAATTCTGTAATAATTAAAAATAAACGAATAGTTGATATTTATTCCGATAGATGGCGCAAGCCATTAGCAACTTTCAGTTGCCCGATAAGGAGATGCCTTTTTTTCTTTTTTTTTTAATTTATGAACATTATCCGAGTACAATATATCACATTTTTACTATTTTTTCATATTTTTATTTATTGAAAACGACTTTTTTTATTATGGGTTTATATTAGTGTACGTATCAATTTGAATTGTAGATAACATTTGAAAAAAATCAGTCTTATATTTTAGTTTTTATAAAAGCAATTTTATAGAACCTATTATAATAATACAATCCAAAAAAAAAAAACTAATTACAAAGATATCAGACGAGAAGTGCCGACCGTAATAACGAAGACTGCAGCAGCAGGGTGGTCGTCCTGCCTAAATGCAGCCAGACGATGACGTTGGTATTGATCGTATGCGGCCGTCTGACTTTATCGGCACCTGACCACACTGTCGTCTGCATTTAATTTCCGCAACAGTGTATATATAGTGTATTTTCATCAAACGATATATTCTATACTTTAATAATCGCAGTAAGGACAGTAGAAGTTTGATTATTTGTGAAAAGAAAAATTCGTGTCTTAATGTTTTCATTTGTTATACAGTTAAACCTGTCTATAGCGCCCCCTCTAAATAGCGCCTTCCTCTCTATAGCACCCGATTTTAAATACGTAGTACGATGCGATTTACATTAAAAGTGACCTGTCTAAGCACCCCCTCTCTATAGCACATTTGGTGAGTCCCAAGAGGAGGAGCTATTGACAGGTTTAACTGTATATAGATGGTGCGATATTTATTAATTTATGCCTAACTTGTCCTTATTGTTTGCGGAAGAGCATTTCTCGATGCAAATATTTAAATATAATTCTACTGTCCTAAAATCTTATGTCCATAGTTTGATTAAATACAATTCTCAAGATTCCAGACTTCAGTGCAGCATATAAAAGCAGAAGGATCCAATACAGTATTAGAGCTCTAAAGAAACGGTCTGGTAGATTAAATTGGCGAAACCGCTGGGAGGGTTCACCAATGATGAGTCAAGCTCTCTCAATATTTTTGATCGCAGTAAGGACAGTAGAAATCTGATTTATTTGTGAAAATAAACATTAACGTCTTAATGGTTCCATTTTTTATATATAGATGGCGCGTTATTGCTTTGTATAACTTTAAAATTGTGTTAGTTATTAATAAATTATAGCGATAACAAGATTCAAAAGGAAAATAGAACATTAATCCAGTTTTACCCTAATTGATGCTAACTCAGTATCTCTCGCGGTAAGGAATGTACCTTTAGTTTTGTTGTGGAAGGCATTGAACGTTTTCCTGCAAACTACGAACATGTTTAACGAACGTTTTTGTACGTTTCCTGAACCCATAAAGAAACAATATAGTCCAAATGATGTGTATACTTACTTGAATTCTACAAATTATACGAATGTATATATTTTGTTCTTAAAATGGAGCAATTCATACTTAATTAATTAGATAATAAAAAAAGCATATATTGGATTGAATAAAAGAGAAATAATATTGGATTGAATATTGGCGAATAAATATTTTATTCAATTCAATATATGCCTTTTTATTATCTAACATGTATATATGTGATTTTCGTTTGTTTTCCTATTCACGTACCCTCTAGTAAACGAGAGTGTATATACATTTTACTAAATAGACTTATATTGGATCAAACGAGATATATATACACTCATGGACAAGACTTAAGGACGTTGAACTTTTAGCATGTATATCGGAATTCAGACAATAACTCTGAAAGATATTACAGTGACCTTTATTGAAGATACACGAGATAACCAAGTGTGTGAACAAAATATACAAACATGAACAAACTTAAAGAAGTTGTATATATTTCAGCGTGTATATCGAGATTCATACGATAACTCTGAAAGATATTACAGTAACCTTTATTAAGACATACGAATAAACAAGTGTGAACAAAATTGCCTGTCTCCTTCAAAATCAGATGACCGGCGATATTAAAGACTTCCCACTTAAGCTTTGTCCATGAGTGTATATATATATTTAAACCAGTATATCGGCCAGGCTAAACGTTCATCTTCTTGGAATAACGCCATTTGAACAGAACTTTCAATTTACACGGAACACATGATAATGGAACAATTAATTACATACTGTAAACTTTCGCTTTTTACTTATTCACATAGGTGTGTGAATGTAACCTTCAGTTTTCTGTTCTTGCCTTGGTCTCCATCTTTATCAATGGATTTGTATGTTAGAATATCAACTTTTATTTAAATACGGGATTTTCCTAAGTAAACGAAAATAGTCACTTATTTGTATATAGCAAGTAAAAATTATTGATAATGTACAAAGTAAAAAATATAATCACAGACTTTTTCGAATTAGTGTAAGATTTATAGGAATATATTAGCTTTAAAATAAGCTAAGTATCCATATTCGCATATATATTCATGGACAAAACTTATGTGGAAAATTTTTGATGTCGTCTGTCGTCTGATTTTTTTTTTCGTTAGAGACAGAGGCATTTATGTTCACACTTGGTTATCTCGTGTGTCTTCAATAAAGGTCACTGTAATATCTTTCAGAGTTATTGTTTGAATTCCGATATACATGTTAAAAGCTACAACTTCCTTAAGTTTTGTCCATGAGTGTATTCGGATATACACAATTTTAGCGAATAATATAATATAATATATATATTAGATAATAAAAGGCATATATTGGATTTTATAAAATATTTATTTTGCCAATATTTTATAAAATCCAATATATGCCTTTTATTATCTAATGAATTAAGTATGGATTGCTCTATTTTCAAAACGATTTTAACAAAAAATGTAATGCCTCGATAAAGGTTGGCGTTCAGCCAGCCGAAATATTGGCAAAATAAATATTTTATAAAATCCAATATATGCCTTTTATTATCTAATGAATTAAGTATGGATTGCTCTATTTTCAAAACGATATTATATATATGTTTATAATAAAATTTAAAATTCCTCTATGTGCGGAAGTTCGTTAAAGAACCTGATCCCTATAAACTCAGCCATCCAACAGATCGATAATCCATAGATAGCTTAACACTGATGAGCTAATTTTCGTACTCATCTTGATGATGAGACGAACTTTTTGATATCACTTTCTCTGGTCTTCAGCAGATCCTGACATCTAGTAGCACAATGCCTCCTCTGTGTGAGCGAGATCCGCGTTCTGAGTGTTGGGGAAGAATGGAAATTTCCAACCCACATGCGGTATTGGCGGATGGCCAAGAGAGTCCTGATGATGATAGCACCATCGAAATGTCCCCATCGAGCGAGTGTGTGTTAAATTTTCAATTGAATATATTCCTACAACATAGGAAGCGGATACAAATTCGGTTAGAACAACTGCGGATATGTAAATTTGTCTAAGAAAATCCGGAATTGGGTTAATATCGTGTAGAGGAATTGGTTGACTCTCAGCAGAGAAAACAAAAAATAGAAGCATTCGCCCTCTTTGACGAAGGAGTGCTGGCTTCTTTCTGAACAATCTTGTCAAGACATCAGCAACCCGAGACGGGACTGTGCCGTGCCAGTCGTCCCAGAAACAATATCGAGCCGGTAAAGATCTCGAGGTAAATGGTCGAACAGTGCAGGATGATATCTGCAGCTGGGACCTTTAATCAGATGCTCTACTAGAAATACGTCCCAGAGTTCACTTCGGTAGACTACATCAAAGCCGTTGAGAACAAATTGGGAAAAAGCTGCGTGGTGCAGTTTGATAAGGTTTATGGGCAGGTCTTGGTTGGCCTGGTGCAGCCTGAAATGGCTAAGACAGTCATGGAAGATGGTTGTTGATCAGCGGAGCCCTACTCAAAGCCCCCGCCACACCAGAAGACGAACAAAAATCACTATCAGTGGTCTGCCATACGTCATCGAGAACATGGATACCATCCGGAGCCTAAGACCCTTTTGCCAGATGGTCTCCATTGCCCCTACCATGAACTCTTCATGCGGCTATACTTGGCTGGACTGAAGTAAACTGCCTTCGTTCATTTGAACGATGGAAAAATATCACGGACCTTCCGAAAAAGATTTTGACTGCTAAGGGTGGCTATGCGTTGGCCTATTTGGAGTACAGTTCCATTTCTCCAAGTATTACCGGATAGGCCACAAATTAATGAACCTCCCTCAGATCACCATGGCAGCAAGCCCTTCCCAACCTTCCAGCCAAAAAGAGCAGTATGACTGTCCCGACTCGTGTTCCTCTTGCAACTCCAGCTGCATCGCCGCCTATAGCCTTCAACCAACCTGTACCAGAGGCCCAAATGTCCTCCACACCATCAGCCCAAAAAGACAAAGCCTCTGAGTCCTCACCCTCAACTCGGGAATCTTTCAGAAAGGCCCGAAATAAATAGCTGGGGCGACAAAGACCTTTAACCTTTGTACCAAGGTTCAGAAATAACTCCGTCCATCAAATGTCTGGCTTCCCCTCGTAACACCTGGCCACACTGTCATCGAGGTGTGTCGTCTGACAACCTTAATCCCTTGACAACTTTTTTATAATTTTGTTTATAGAACTTCTGTATATCTTTGAAATAGATGATCTAGATGTTAAAATGATATAAGCTAAAGCATTCCTTGTTCATGAAACTAGGATTCTGCCAAATTTAAGAATAAATACAAATTTAGCGTGGATTTTTAAAAACATTACCGAGGATATAGAGAATTGTGAATGGTTATTAAATTATATATATATATATTTTACAACGAGTTATCTTTTTATTTGAGCTGCAACCTTTCACGCTAAAATTGCACTTCAACCGGCTTAAATCAATAAAACATCGACAATTTCATAGCTAGGATCACTTGAATGCGTACGGCGGATATTTAAAACCTAAATTTGAAATATATTCAAATATATTTGAAAAAATATTTTTCAAGCTGCCGATCCTTTCATACCTTTATTCGGCTAGAGACAGGTATTTCAGGGTTACAAAAAAATAAAAAAATAAATAAAGAATATGCAGTACTGATCACATCAAAATTTTGTCGAAACGTCGAGGTAATAAAAAGATTGATACTGGCCAAAGTATCTTTAATTATAAGAAGAATATTTTATGTTGATCATTTTGTTTATTTACTTCATTTATGATAGGTGTTTGTTTATTCAGTGATTTTAATAACCAAATTTAGCAGTGTTGTCAGACATACCCCGAAGATATCATAGAAGAGGATAGACACGTGACAACATTGATGAAGATAAATTCTTGTCATCGCCTGAAAATAATGGAAGCAGGATATTGGGAAATTTGGCGACAGATGGTGGACACTCGTGTGAAACGTCACTCGATTTATGGGGTTTTAATAGAGGTCAAAATCGTGTTCAATATTTGATATCCATGATATATATATATATCTCTTTTGAAGTTTTATTTATATATTATATATTAATATGAGATGCATTAGCGCGCCATATATATCTGTTATATAAAATTTGAACTATTTTTGAGACGCGTATGATTCTTTTAAAAATAAATCAATTTTCTACTGACCTTACAACCCCCCCATATTTTATCATTGCAGTAAGGGCAGTAGAAAGTTCCTAAAATTGTTACGTGAAAATTGTAATATGAAAATGATTAAGAATTTTTGGGCACTTCATTTTCTCAACATTGAAAAGTTTCCCCAGAATTTTCTATTCACTGAATAATTTAAAGAATTCTTCTTTTAAAAATCTTATTTCAGCAACATTTCTTGAAGGAGTGAATGTAAATGAATATGTAAATATTTATTCGAATAGATCTTTTTTTTTTTGAAATTTTATAAATATTAACAATTTAAAATATATTCAATGGAGTTAAGTTTCATTTTTCCGAGAGTTTGAAAGGAAAAATAATATATTTATTAAGAAAAAGGCATCTCCCTTGATCGTGCAACTAAAATTAACCAATGGGTTACGCCATCTGTCGGAATAAATAACAACTAATCGTTGATTTTTCAATTATTTCTGAATTAGCCAAATACCTTTTTTGATTATTCAAGAAAAATTAACAACATGTACGTGTTAAAAATTATAGAATAATATAATAATTTTTAATGCCTTACCAAATGCTTTGATTTTTATTTGCTCCTGATAAGGACAAATGATTTTTTCGAAACGTTGAGATAATAAAAAGATTTACTGGCCGAAGTATCTTTAATTTTAAAAAGTATATTTTTTGTTGATTTACTTTATTTATTATAGGTTTTTGTTTATTCTCTCAATGATTTTAAAGACCAAATTTATTCAGGAAGGTGACTTCTTGAAAAATCAAGAAATGGGGTCTTCGTATCGTGGATTAGGTACCGTGAAATCAGCTTACCACCAGTGAATTTCTTCAGTAACAAGATTAAGTCTATACACTACATATCATTTAACTCTTCTTGGAAAACCGTAACAATTATACTTTCCAATCTTTTTGTTGGATAACTTGATTTTTTTTATCAAGGTCTCCTCTTTGATTAATATAAATTTTATAAGGCCGCAGTCACCGTCGTGGTCTATTTGGATGAGGAAAGCGAAGATTAGAACGTGGCTGATTCCACACTCGCCTTTTTCAGAGGTTTCACCACTAATGAGCCATTTCTTTCATCATTTTCATATTTTAATCATCGCAGGATAAAGGAGGCAGAAATAATTTTAATTATATATTTAAAAAAGAAGAAAATTAATTGTTACAAAAATATAATTATTCTATATACAGTTACGAGCGTCATTCCTCATTGGCCTCTGTCACCGTTTGCTTTTTTTTTTTTTGGAATGGCGCCCTCCTATTGGTTGGCTACGGTCACGCCACCTTTGCCCCCCTCCCCCCCATCATGCCTCCCCCACTCGCTCTTTCGTTTTTGTAATATTGGTTTGGAGCGGGTCGCTCTTTAAATAAATGCATATATTAGTTAATAACTAAATGGAATCCTCTCTTTCCTTTTCCCAGTATGAGACGCCTACGGAAGCCAACAGTACATAGACAGATAAAGCACATAGGCTATAGTTATTAACTAATATATGCATTTATTAAAGGCGCCAAACTTATAATTGTAACAAATAGTATTTGAATAAAAACATTCAATCGGGTAAAACACGGGCGTTGCCCGGGTCATTCGGCTAGTTGTTATATAAACATAAAATATGTTTATAATATTATCTATATTTTTATATTAATTTATTTTTATTCCGTAACAAATGATATTTTATTCTAATTCAGAGGAAGGATTAAAACTAGCCATATCTTCGATATAAATCCAATAGAACGTTATAAGAACGCCTTAAGGAGAAACGAATTGTAGTTTGCCAGCTCTCTTTCAGAACCCTTCTCAAACTTAAATCTGCCTTTTTTTTTTTTTTGGAAAAGTGGGATTCATTGCCTCAAGACCTTCTTCCAATTTTAGTAATCAGCATCAAAGCTGGTTGGTAGAATTGTATAGCTGTTAGAATTGATACCATTCCTTATTGGCCGCTATTTCTTGGAAATATGACGACTCATTTTTGTATTTGTGAAAAAATAATGAAATATAAAATAATAAACAATTTTGTATATATTTAAAAAATTATTTGAATTTATCATTTATTTTATTCATGCTTTAAACACACGGGATTAATTACCCATATGACAATCATTTGTATACAAAATTTCATAGAATTGTTAATAAAATATTTATTTAAAAAATTTATTTTTATGTTTACTTTATTTGGATACCATTGTAAACATTTAAGACGTTTAAATTCTAACATGTAAAGAAAAAAAATTACATAATTTATATCTCTCGTGCTATCTTCAAATTATCTTTTGTTATCTTACCGCCACTGTAGGATCTTTTGGCCTGGTAATATTTCAAACATACACAAAAATCCTATTTAATATTAAAATATTTTAAGTTTAAAAAAAATACAAAAATGTTCATATCGGGAGTTATTTAAAAATAGATTGATGGACATTATAATTGTGCCAACTATCTATTTTTAAATTAAGTCAGTCAATTATAGAAATATATACAAAAGCGCTGCACGCACATACAAACCATTGATTGAATAACAAAGAAGCAAGTAGATTTTTATCCGACGAAGTTACGAAGCAATTTAGTTTGGTTAAATAGTTTATAAACTTTTCATTTAATTTTAATGAATACCTTTTAAAAATATATATTTCTGTTGTTTTATTTATATGCAAAGCATATATTTAACTCTCTATTTAAATTATTTTAAATTAACTATCTAACTTTTTTCTTTCTGTCGTTGCACATTTTAGCAAATCATAATGCGCTAAAAAGAAAATCGATATAGTCTTTAAATAAAATATTATTTAAAATATAATAATGCTTTCATACACATTATAATATATATATTTGTATACGTATGAAGATATATATTTTTTAATATATAAAATATCTATTTGATAACACTTCTATTCGTATATTAAAAATATTCAATAAAAAAAACCGCTTAAATATCCTTGATATTTTAAAAATATAGTATGATAATACGAAATTGTATTATGTAGGAATATAATAACCGGTTATAATATAAAATATATTTTCACTTAAAATTAAGACTAAATTATTATAATGGAGAAAATATATCGTTATATATTAGACATTTTAAAATATACAAAATGAAAATGATACTAATTTATTATTCATTGAATACCAATATATAATGTATTTAGATATTATCTAAAAAAAAAGTAAAAATATAACAAAATAATAAATTAAAAGCCTATATTTCGAAATTAAATTAAAACTATTAAAAAGAGGGAAGTGATATAATAAATAGATCACATACATGAGAAAGAAATGTAAATTAAGGAAGAAGACTAAGGAAGGCCAATGGAATAATAAAAAAAAAAGTCAGGAGGCCAACGTCGAAGGCCAAGACTGTCTGCTGCAGCACTGTAAGATGGCAGCACCGTCGAATGGGATCGAATTTAGATCAATCGTGGTTTCTTACATAACTTCCTCAACTCTTCTTTCATAGGGCGGAAGTACAGGGAAAAAAAGATAAGCAGACGATAAGTTTACCTTGAATTGTTAGGTTAGATAAATGTTAGATAACTCAATGATTATTTATAGATAGAGATAGAGATTGTTATAAAGAATTTGATGTATATTAAGTTAAAAAGGCCAATTTGAGTGTATCCAATCCAGGAAGCCATATAGGGTTAAGCCATCTAAAACTGGCCTACCTGAAATATAGGAAGCCAACGGCGTGGAGGCAGCGGTTGTCGGCGGTAGGCTCGAGACAATCCACGGCGCGTGCGCGAACACTGGTAGCCTTGACCCAGAGAGAAAGGGAAGACACAAGCTCTAACAACCGGCCACATTGCTTATGTCCCACGCTCACTCCATTCTTATCTTCCCTCTTTTCTCTTATTATATCCATTTTACACGATGAATTTATATATCGAAAACAAACATGACAAAAAGTTTCTCATTTCCCTTTTTTTTTATATTAATAACAAGCCGAATGACCGGGCAACGCCCGTGTTTTACCCGATTGAATGTTTTGATTCAAATACTATTTGTTACAATTATAAATTGGCGCCTTAAATAAATGCATATGTTAGTTAATAACTATAGCCTATGTGCTTTATCTGTCTATGTACTGTTGGCTTCCATAGGCGTCCCTTACAGGGAAAAAGAAAGAGAGGATTCCATTTGGTTATTAACTAATATATGCATTTATTTAAGGAGCGACCCGCTCCAACACAATAATTACATAAACGAAAGGGCGAGTGGGGGGCATGATGGGGGGGGGGGGGGGGGGGGGTTAGGGGGGCGAAGGTGGCGTGTTTGTTTGTAGCCAACCAATAGGAGAACGCCATTCCAAAAAAAAAAGGCGAGTGGGGGGTGGGGGGGGGCAAAGGTGGCGTGACCGTAGCCAACCAATAGGAGGGCGCCATTCCAAAAAAAAAAAGCAAACGGTGACAGAGATGAAAACTGACGACTGATGACTGATTAGGAGATGAAGAATGACGCTCGTAACTGTATATAGAATTATAAAAAAGGCATCTCCATATCGTGCAACTGAAAGATGCTGATGGCTTGCGCCATCTATCGGAATAAATATAAACTATTCTGGTTGATTTTTAATTATTTCAGAATTGGCCAAATACCCATTCTTGATTAATCAAGAAAAGCTAACCACGGATGCGTTTCGGGCTGTTGGCCCTCATCAGCGTGGTGCAAGCTGTACCTCAACGACCAAAAAAAACTGGTCATTCAGGCAACCTGAAAAATCATGAAACGGGTAGTTAAGGCCAGAATTGCGTGAGATCGCGACACAATGTGAAAAAATAGTACAAATGTGATATTAATAAATATTTTATATATAAAAAAGAGATAAATATTCAGAGCTTTTAGTTGTCATAAAAAACGTATATTCTAGATACGTTACCTTTCATGCAGTCGTGGATAAAAAAAAAAAAGAATAATAACCTTTTATGTTTTCCTTAAATTATATTTATTTTCATTATTTCTCAAAGCAAACAGTTTTACATACAAAGACAATCAACAATCAGATCGAATTTGTTGAATGTGGCAAAAATGATGTCAATTCTATTGTGTATCGAATCTTAAAGGAAGATTATTTTATTTCAACACACAAAACACGATATTCCGGCTATGGATGATTGCATCGATTTACATTTTTAAACAGAAACAGTTCTAAACATATTATACAAGGAAAAAATAATTAAAAAAGAGAAACAATAATATATATTAGGAACCTGAACCTTTCAGGTTAGAAAGAAAATCATAAATATATTTACAAAGATGATTAAATCTATGATAATTGTCTCTAGTATTTACAAATTGATATAGATCTACAACATTGTTCACTGTCTGTTGTCTAACGTTATAGAAAAGTGGACATTCCAGCAGTAGGTGTCTCGAGTCCTGGATTTCCTTGTCACAGTGACAGCTAGAGTCCTCAACCGCTCCAATTGTTGATAAACTTCCCTAAAATTTCCGTGGTTCGTTGTGAACTGGGTATTGTAAAAGTTATAATGGAAAAATGATGGAATTCCAAACGGAAAAAAGCTTTGGAATGTTTCATTTGTTTTTAGAAATAATTATTATATATATTTTTTTCAATTAAAAACGACCTGATTATACTTGGAGCATGTGGTCTAAAGCCATTTTGATTCTCTATTGAAAGTTGAGCCAAATCATATTTGATTCTTTTAGATTCAATATAATCTGTGAGAAGGGGAATGTTCACAAGACTATGGACATAGTTGGAAGATGTAGTTTTGTAGGGTCTAATCGCCCAAAGAAGAATTTGATATTCAATAGAATTTAGTTTTTCTCTGCATCGACTATTTATAAATTTGTACCATATTTCTGAACCATACGTAAGAACTGGCCTGATAATTGTTTATACAGAATTATTATTTTTTTAGTATTTTTTCCCCACATTTTCCACTAAGTGAAAGCAGAAAAAATTTCATTCTTACGGTCCTGCACAAAATATCGTTGATATGTGGGGTAAAATTTATCATCTTTTTTTATTCTATAATTTGAGAATTTTATGCCTAATATCTTAACTTGATCTACTGGATTTAAAATAATATTCGGTATTTCAATTGGAACTTTAGGTTTATTATGTAAGTAAAGTAAATCCGTTTTCTCTGGGCTTATTGATAATTTATTCCTATTACACCATTGGTGACATTGATATGACTGTTCCTTAATTCGAATTTTTTAAATTCAAATTTTACACTTCTCCATAAGTATAGGTTTTTTTCAAATGACATTTTACAAATCAAATAGTTGAAAATAAAACGTGGACATTTCTAAAAATAAAATTATTGGTGACAGATCAGGAGAACGTGCTGGCCAGGGCAGCAGCTGAAAATTTTCTGTATGTAGGAAGGTTAGTACAATACCGACAACATGAGATCGTACATTATATATTTTTCATCTTTTAAAATACCATGTTTTCCTTTTTTTAAACCTTTGCATATTTACATATAACCATTTTTATATCAACTTATAAAATTGTATTTATAAATTAATTCAATTGTGTGCTTGTGTAAATACAATTAATGCAAATTAATTCGAATGTAAATATGCACATAGAAGTAAATTATTAGAAATATTCTAAAATATCATTTAAAAATCATAATTTTTGTACATACCATACTTGTAAAATGCATGTTTGTAACTGCACTGGCTGCTATATGTACTCCTGGTCAATAAGCTCTAATTGCGGAGATAATTCTGGCGCTAGACCAAGTTCCACAGGTTTGTTGGGTAAAGGGACACAGTGAAGTTGCAGGCTATGAACCGGCTGACCAGGCTACAGCAATCTCTAACCTGTCCTACTCCATCCTTCCCTAAAGCCTTCACCGCAGTCGAGCCCACTCATCTGCAATGGAAACATACACCTTAGTCTATTCTCAAGATTATTAAAACAGAAGACTAAAAAGATTTGCAACCTCTTCTATCCGCTTTAAAACATTCCTGCCCAAGATTCGTCTTGGAATGGCCACCACTACCATCCTTACTGGTCATGGCGACAGATCTAGTGATCTGGCATAGAGATCCAACATGTCCTCATTGCCGGGAAGAGCCACAAACGGTAGATCATCTCCTCTTATTCTGTCCAGATGTTACACAGTCTACAAACACTACTTGGAGTACAAGACTTCAGTCCTACAGTCTCTACTTCCTGACTCAGCCTGGAACTACCATGTTCACAGCAGCCCTCCCCATGACTAGACTTCTAGACTGTGACTGTACAGCCCGGGTAGTTGGTGATTTACGCTCTAAGAACCGGATTACCTTTATTCTCTATCTGTTTGTTATGTAAATAGTTTTCCTTATTTTTTTTTTTCGAGAGAGAGTTCCACGAGGAAGTTTCTCGAAAATTCAAAGACTGTACATAAACTCGCCAGGGGAACAAGTCCGTTATCAGCAGCACGTGTAGTAGCGACAAAATAATCTCTCTATATAAACACAAATATTTGTTTTTTATTTCAATTACGTTTTTACAATACAACCTTGTCAGTCGCCCACTGTCTATTTTTTGGTCGCAATTACCACTCAAGCGTTGACCGAAAATTTTCTAACAAAAATATACATCATTAGATTAAACAAAAAAGGCATATTCTGACCGCTCACATAAGCATTTTAGACAATTGACAATTAAAATAATTTTATTGACATCTTATCAATACATGCAAAGTGCACAGTCTGCACTATTAAAAAAATAAGATAATTATATATATATATATGTTTATAAAGGGCACATCTTGGATTCAATAAATAATCTTTTTATTTCCGATATTTCGATGGGCTAAACGACCATCTTTTTCTAGGATCTCATCCTTTTTCGCGGCAAGCCGCGATACATGCATCATACTATGTACAAAGAACATGGCGCCTCTGCCAGCGCATTTTAGCATAAGCATTCATAAGCATTTTAGATGCCATTTAGTGGAACAAAAATCGACTAAAAGTTGATTTAACTTGTTCCATGATACTTGGCCAACCCATATTCTTGATAAATCAAGAAAAACAGCCGCTAGGTGGCCGATCTGGCTGGACGTGCGTCATCTCGCTCCGCAAGTTTCGGTAAACACTGCCTAAATTTCTTATTTTATTTTCTAAATGCTTACGTTGAAATGTTTTAAATCGGTTTATTGTTTTGCTATTTAATTTTTACCTTGCTTTTTTATATAGTTCGAATTGTTTCTCTTTGGATTAAATATGAATTCTATGGTTAGTTTACTAAATTTGAAACTGGATGAAATTTTTGCATACTTAGAGAATAAATTTCAACAAAATCAAAAATATTTGACTAAAAATGATTTATCATATCTTTCGACTATGTTAAAACAAACGAAAGATGGAATTTCTTCTATGGTTGAATTGGATAACGAGAACCTTTTGGCACAGATGAAGGAAACCGTCGGCAACATAGTGGAAGAGAAGCTCGGTGAGATTCGAAGCGTGATCTCCTCGAAAGGATTGTCTTATGCCCAAGTTACACAGCGAGATCATACACAGAAATTTATTGAGGTTAGACAACGGACCTCAAACACTGAAGCTACACTGCTCGCAGTTCCTATAAATAATGAGCCTATTAACAACATAGCTCAGGCCATTTCAACTAATATAAAAAAGTTACGAGAAAATGGTAGTGGGATACGAATTAATAAAATTCTTAACACCAAAAATGCAATAGTAATAAAAACTCCTAGCGACGAAGAGGCTAAACACTTGTTAAAGGAACTGAGCATGGCGGCGGAATTGAAAGCAAATAGTAAAATTTTTACCCCGCAACCTAGAGACCCAACAATTATTATAAAAAATGTCAGTAAATTAACGGAAGTTAATAATTTAATACCAATCATATGTGCCATGAATCCTGATTTGAGAGGACTAGAGAATGAAATCCGAGTGCTGTTCCCCATGAAATCCAATACCTCTCACCACAATGTAGTGTTGCGGGTTTCTCCACGAGTGTATCAAACCTTAAGGAAGAAGGGTAATGTTATCTATACCGACTGTGAGAGATGCCATATACACGACAAAGTATTAGTTAGGCAGTGCCAGAAATGTTTTGAGTTTAATCCAAGACATAAAATCAGCGAATGCTCCCATGAAAAGATTTGCTTAATATGCGGCGCGGCGGGAAATCATGAGTGTTCGCGTAAACAAAAATGTTTCAACTGCGCTAAACACCCGAGGTACAAGAATGGAAGGTCTCTTGATCACAAGGCGAACTCCAGCGAATGTCCCCTGTACAAAACCTAGATGGAAATAGTAATACAAAGAACTCAATACCATTCAGATTAATGATAACAATATCAGATGTATGCAATTTAATGCAAGGAAAAGTATGATGGCAACTAGTGAGTTAGGTTTGATAATTGCAGACGATCCTCCTGACATCATATTTCTACAAAAACCATACATGTGCAATGATACAGTGAAATTTGGCAAGAATTCACGAATAGTATGTTCTAGCACAGATAGGCAAATTTATACTGCTACTATTATTTTGAACCGCAACATAATATATGAGAAAATTAATAGGTTTACAAATTCCTTCTGTACAGCGACTCTCTCTATTTCAACGGGAAAAGAATAGTTATTGCCAATATTTATATACACCCAAACTCTATGGCTGCATTTCATATCCAATTCATCTCAGATATACTTGAGGCCTTTGGTCAACTCCCAATTATCCTTTGTGGAGATTTCAATTCAAGACATCCACTCTGGTTCGATTCTACGATAAATAAAAACGGATACATTCTAAAGTCTATTATTGAGGAGCAGAATCTATTTGTTCATAATCTTAAAATCCCAACTTGCAGAAATGCTAGCATGATCGACTTGACAATTTCTAATAAACATTCCATTAGTCTAATACATAACTGGAGAACCTCAGCACTTTCTGTTACCTCAGACCATTTGGCAATACTTTTTTGATATCTTCAATATGATGAACTTGGCAAACAATAATAGACAGACATCGACATGGAAATTCAGAGAAAAATCGGCGAATTGGACCAAATTTGCTGAGAGTATTTCGCCTTCGGATTTACTGGATTTAAATTCAGCTTCTAAACACATTGTCAATTGTGAAGATATTGATAATGTGGTAAACAAATTGACAAATTTAGTAATGGAAGCTGCATACTCTTCTCTCGACGTCAAGCCTCACACCTCTATAAACACGACAACTTCCACAAATTGGTGGAATAAAGAGCTTAAACAATTAAAAGAACATTTACATTATCTCAGGAATTTGTATTATAGAGGGGGTAACCTGAATCTGAGTATTTACAGAGCGGCAAGAAATAAATACTTAAGAGCCATTAATAGAGCAAAAAAAAGACGTCGTGGAAAATATTTATTGAGGAAAATGAGTCTACGAATGCTTTCGGGAATACATACAGGATTTTTAAACGGTTAAGATCGACCGACATTCAAGTGGGCATACCATTACTGAATAAAACTGCAGAGTGCATGAGAGAGCAAAAGATGAAGGAAATTCTAACAGCATTTTTTCCTGATGATTATGTGCGGTTGGACAATGAAGAACACACTTTAATTAGAAATCACATCCCAAGTTTTACCAACAGGGAAATCATTTTTATTACTGAAAAGGAAATAAAGGATTTGTGCTCGAATCTTAATATCAGAAAGGCTCCTGGTCCAGATAACGTGAGTAATTATATGATTAAGCACTCATTATTATCAATCCTACCCAGTTTAGTCAAACTCTTTAATGAGTGTCTGGTGCTGGGTTACTATCCTGAAAGCTGGAAACATTCGGTATTAAAAATTATTGCGAAACCGCAAAAAGCTGACTACGAAGCAATTAATAGCTATCGCCCAATTTCACTAACATCAAATTTCTCAAAAATATTTGAAACGATCATTAAAAATAAAAGACTCAATTATTATAATCATAATAACTTACTGAGCCATAGACAGCATGGATTTACGAAAAGAAAATCTACAATAACGGCATTAGACAAAATAACCGAGACCATACTGAAACAAAAACAAAACGAATTGGTTGCATTGATTACCATTGATATAAGTGGTGCGTTTGATAATGCGTGGTGGCCTGCCTTAATAAAAAGAATGGACGAAGACCACGTCCCAGCAGTTCTTATAAAAATCATCCAATCATTTTTAAATCGGAGAAGAAAAAGAAGTCTCACCTTCTCGAATACAACAATTTCAAAATATTTATCAAAGGGATGTCCTCAAGGCGGACCATTATCACCTTTATTGTGGAATATAGTCCTGAATGATTTGTTGATCAACTTCGCATCCCCAAATTCTGAAATAATCTGTTATGCGGATGATGTTTCCATTGTTTGCTGGCACAAGACCATAGAAGGGTTAAAAAATGAAACAGAAAGTACTTTAAATTTTTTATGTAATACAATGGTGTACAAGAAATAAGCTAAAACTAAGCCCGGAGAAAACCGGCTTAATACATATGCACGGCAAACAAAATATTCCAATGGGAACTCCAAACTTCATAATAAAACCAGTGAAAGAAGTAAAGATTTTAGGTATAAAATTTTCTAATCACAGAATTAAGTCAAAAATTAACTTCACACCCCACATTAATGATATTCTTTGTAAAATCAACCGTATTAAAAACCTGTTATTTTCACTCTGTGGGAAAATATGGGGATTGGATGCTAAAAAAAGATTAATTTTATATAAACTCTTTTCAGGCCAATACTAACCTATGGATCTGAAATATGGTATGAATTTATTAATAAAAGAAGTAAACAAAGATTAAACTCTCAGCAATATCAGATTCTTCTTTGGGTAGTGAGAGCCTATAAAACGACCTCATCAAATTGTATTCATAGTTTGGCAAAAATACCTATTCTCACAGATCACTTAGAATCTTTGATAATAAAATACGATCTGGCCAATTTATCAAAAGAAGAAATTAATGTATTCAAACCGCATGCCCCAACTATAATTCATAACTTCATAGAATCAAGAATGGCTGAAACAATAGCTAACACTAATGAAACATTCCGAAAATTTTTCCCATTTGGAATTCCTTTTTATTTTCGTCCGAATTTTTATAACTCACAGTTCGTCACGGGTCATGGTAATTTTGGAGAATTTTTGTCGAAAATCGGGGCAACGGATGATCCTAGCTGTTTCTGTGGAAAAGAAAACCAAGACTCAATACATTTATTAATAGAATGTCCGATATTTCACAGCTACAGAAGTAATCATTTTTATCCCATCGAAGAAATTTGCGAATTTGTATATAACAAAGACACTTATGTAAAATTCAATAATTTTTGTAGGTTCATTTTGGATTTTCTCTTCTGTTTGAGAGAACCATCGTTTCAGTTTTAATTGTGTTTTTAGTCGGTTATTGAGTTGTATATAATGAATTGTATATTGGTTGCTAAAATAATCCATTTTAGATTTTCTCTTCTGTTTGGGAGAACCATCGTTTCAGTTTTAATTGTGTTTTTAGTCGGTTATTGAGTTGTATATAATGAATTGTATATAGGTTGCTAAAATAATCCATTTTAGATTTTCTCTTCTGTTTTGGAGTACTATCGCTTAAGTTTCAATTAGTTTTTAGTCCGGTTATTGAATTGTATAAAATGAATTGTATATAATCTACTAAAATGTATTCAGGCGCAAGTATCCCGAGCTGGGATATCGCGTCCGATATGTCAAATAAATATCATAAGAAAAACTAACCACGAACGCGTTTAAGGTTTTAGGCCCTTGTCAGAATGGTGCAAGCTGTATCTCAAAGACCAAAAAATTTGATCTTAAGGCTTCCTTTATTTCCTTTTACTTTGTTTTTAAAATAAAACCTGACCTTTTCTATTTTTTAAAAATTTTATTTATTTATGCTTATGAGGTGATACAGCAACGTCTTTACAATAAGAGAGGAGACAAAATGATTCAAATCTAGAAAAAAGAAGTGAGGACTTCTCGGTCATTAAAGTCTGAGATTATTTCACATATATCCTTTAATTAGACAAATTTAATAGAGACCTTGAGTGTTCTCTTCCTTTTTTTAAACTCAAGGCATTACACTTCATTTTGAATAATCAGTGGTAGTCAATTTAATCCTATTTTCACCTGTTGATATGAGGATTAACCACTATTAAACCAGGCTATTCAAGAGTTTTTCAGAGACAATAGAAATTCGTACTTTAATAATTACATTTCTTATATATAATCGTAGATGGCACGCGGTAATTGCCTTATAAATATTTGTTTACAAACAAAAAATAAACAAAACCACAGGTTTATGGAGATGAGTTTCTTTTCATATTATTAACATAGTCTCAAGTTTTTAGGCATCTCTGGCCTTCTACAGGAGAACATAACACTCACTAACGACTTATGGAAGTTCCCTTGGAAGAAATGATGTAATCTTTACGTAACTGGACCTCGCCCTGTCTTGAGTGTGGCGGTCTTTCAATAAATTTGTATAGTCTTGTTTATGATTACACGATGTCCAAGCTGGCGAGTTGGATTGTATCTATATCTTGGGGATGTTACACTATTTATAATAATGGTAGATATGAACATCTACTGTACATTGACATATATATATTAACTAGCCGAATGACCCGGGCAACGCCCGTGTTTTACCCGATTGAATGTTTTTATTCAAATACTATTTGTTACAATTATAAATTGGCGCCTTAAATAAATGCATATGTAGCGGCTCCCAAATATTAACTTTTCATATTTTCATTATGAGTTTTAATTTGTTTAATAACTATTTAATTCAAATATTAAATTAAATTATCTTATAAATAAATAATGCTCATATAATATACTTTATTAAAATTATATGAATTAGCATTAATATCATATTAATTGTTGTCATATCAATATAATAAAATAATTATACATCATTCTAAATATAAATCATAAATCATATAAAATGTAAATATTTATCTATAAGATATCAAAAACACATGTATCTAACATTATATAATCTAGAAATGATATTTGACCACACACACAGATACAAAAAGAACTTCAACGTGTAATATACAACAATTTAACCCCTTCTGAATATTTGTATTAAATAAATGTAATTAAAAGTTGATTTTACAATAAATAATTTGTTATCTGACTCCGCCTAGAATTCCTTGCCGCCCACAAAATGGTGAGCCGTATTTAAAATATAAACTTTAACGAACATTTGCAAGCAATCAAACAAGAATTTCAATTCGATCAAAAGTGAAAAATAAAAATTATTCATAATATCAAATTATAAATATTTAAGAAATACATTTTGAATATTTATATTTAAAACAAAAAATATACACTGCGTGACATTGAAAATGGAACACCAAGAAATAGTGGCCAGAAAGTGATGAAACTCGGCAGACAGAGAGAGACAGGGACGAACAATGAGTGATCTTTATTTCAAAATGATAGTCATAATACAGAGCGAGAACGGCATCGGCTTAGTAGCAAGTAGGACCACCGCGGACGGCGATGCACGCAGCAACACGTCTAGGTAGAGAGTCAATCAGAGTACGGATGGCGTCCTGAGGGATAGCTCTCCATTCCCTCTCAACCATTTGCCACAGTTCGTCTTCTGAACGCGGCTGTGGCAAGGCATGCAAACGGCGTCCAATGATGTCCCAGACGTGCTCGATTGGTGAGAGATCAAGAGAGTACGGTGGCCAGGGAAGCATCTGTACATCTTGCAGAGCTTGTTGGCTAATGCGAGCAGTGTGCGGTCGGGCGTTATCCTGCTGATAAAGGGCATTGGCTACCCCCTGAAGGTAGGGGAGTGTCACCGGTCGCAGCACATCATCAACGTATCGTTGGGCCGTCATAGTGCCCTGAATACGAAGTAAAGGTGACCTGGAATCATACGCGATTGCGCCCCAAACCATGATTCCACGTTGTCGCACGGTGGGGCGTTCCACAATTGCTGCCGGATTGGACCTTTCTCCACGTCGACGCCACACGCGTACACGGCGACTATCACTGGACAAGCAGAAACGCGACTCATCTGAGAACACGACCCTGTGCCATTCCGTCATCCACGTCGATCTAGCCCGGCACCATTCCAAACGTTGACGCCTATTCGGTGGGGTCAATGGCAGTCTTCTTAGCGGACGGCATGAGTGAAAGCCATTAGCAACCAATCGACGGGAAATGGTTCTGGTCGAGATGGAATGATCTAGGGTGTCTTGCACATGTTGCAGGATAGCGGTACAAGTGGCTTGTGGGGCCGCCACTGCTTGTCGAAGGATACGCCGATCCACACGTGCTGACGTCACTCTGGTTGCACCGACATTCCTATAAATTGCCACATTTCCTTGTTCCAACCATCTTCTCCACAGTCGGTGCACCGTGGACGCACCAAGGTGTCTATCAGCTGCGATTTGACGTATGGACCAACCTGCCCTTTTCAGTCCGATCACCATGCCCCTCGTAAAAGCGTCTGTCTGCTTTAACTGCCTCCGTTTACGATGACCTGGCATTCTCTGTTATTACACGTGTCTTTTGACACAAGAACAAAATTTCTACAATGATTTTCCTTGAAGAAATAACGACACGAATACTGTCCTTTCTGCAAGTTCCTTCCCTTATATCTTACTCCATGTGCGCACGAGAGCTGCGCATTTTACATCATTTGCATAACTCGGTTAGGCACGTCTACCCTGAAATTTGCATAAATTTCTGGCCACTATTTCTTGGTGTTCCATTTTCAATGTCACGCAGTGTAACATATTTCGCAATATTTAAAAACAACGAAAACGTACATCGTTTGGTATTTAATTCAAGGCAAATTTTCAACTTAAATCAAATCGCTATCAAATATAATTTTAAGAAATTTTTTATGTGGATTGTCGTTAATTAACCACCACACTTATATTAGTTAATAACTATAGCCTATGTGCTTTATCTGTCTATGTACTGTTGGCTTCCGTAGGCGTCTCTTACTGGGTAAAAGAAAGAGAGGTTTCCATTTAGTTATTAACTAATATATGCATTTATTTAAGGAGCGACCCGCTCCAACACAATAGTTACAAAAACAACAAAGCGAGTGGGGGGGGGGGGGGGGAAAGGCATGATGGGGAGGGGGGGGGGGGCAAAGGTGGCGTGATCGTAGCCAACCAATAGGAGAGCGCCATTCCAAAAAAAAAAAGCAAACGGTGACAGAAATGAAAAAGAATTGATGGCGCTCATAACTGTATATAGAATAGTAATTTTTTTTTTTTTGAAAATAGAGAAAAGTAAAATATTAATAAATAGTGATTTTGAATTTATCTTTGATTCAGAACAGAAAGCTAATTCTGTATCGAATAATACCGTTAAGAGAAATTCAAAAATTTATATAATTTGTTATTTGTTAATTTGTTATTTTTTCCCTTTATATTAATATATGCTAACTACTTATTTATTACATATATCAAAACAAACTTCACATGTTTAAACTAAATAAAAATTATATAAATTTCAAAATTCTCTTAACGGTATTATTGTTATTATATATATAAGCATAGAGCGCCTCTCCCGTCAAAATAAACGTCAAAGTTAGACGCCATCTATTGACCGTCGCCGCAAACTAGAGGCTTCGGGTCGGTGACAAAGCCAGAGCACCAACTTTGACAAACTGAGAAGCTTCCACCTGCAAACCATGGTTTCGGGCTAATGGTCCTCTTCAGCCCAGGCGAACTTTACTCCATGAGATTCACACGGGATATAATGTAATCTTCACAATATTCTAAAGAGGTGTTTAGCTGGCAAAGTGACTAGGCCAAATCTATGGCCAAAATATAGATGGAAATTTTGCAGAGAAGAAATTGATTTATTAAAACATATAAGAACTTGTATATCTATATAGCATATCTTTACATAGAAAATTAGGAAAGACAGAATTATATACACAGCAATTTATTTAATGTAAAACCAAATTAAAACTAATAAAATAGCAGAGAGGCAAAGAGAACATTTTACAGGTATCAAAGTACTGCTATCGAAATTTAAAATATTTTAATAGAATAATAAACAATGTGTGCTACAATATACTCTTTCTGTAATAAAAGTAAGAAATAAATTTCTTCAAGGATGGAATTTTTGAATCGATATAGAATCAAACTAACTCAATGGAGGAAGGCATGTCAATTTTTATACATTGGTTTAATCTTGCTACGTGGAAGACTTACGTCTCCTGAGGTAACCAGTATCAGCAAACTTCCTGTTGGCCAGGTCTCTCTAGCTGTGTGTCAGCTTGGGTTTCTCTACTTCCTCTTCACTCTAGACCAGGGATCGGCAAACTGCGGCTCGCGAGCCACATGCAGCTCTTTGGAAGTGAAGCTGCGGCTCTTTATATAGTTCCATACAACAACAAGGAACAACAACAAAAATACTTTTATTAGGGCCCATTGCCCTGTATGGATTCTCCATACAACAACAAAACAATACAGCAATTTTTTTCTCCCTTTACCCATGTGCACGTGAGCCTTTGTTTGAAAAGAAATTTATTTACACATCTGTTCTAAAACTTTCCTCACTACCTCTTTTGCGTATGAATCTATTTACAATTGATCTGTATAAATTATAGAGTTCTATTGCTATATTTTTCTTTTCTGAACTAGTTCTCAGCGTCTGCAGTGGGTTGCTAAATCTCCAAAAGGTGTTTTTAAGAGTATAGTTCCATACGTAAATATTATTATTATAATGCATCAGCGCGCCATCTGTTATGAAAATTCGAAACTATTATAGACGCGTAAGATTCTTTTGAAAATTAAACTATTTCTACTGCCCTTACTGCAATGGAAAACTTAAAGGGAGGATTTGGCTCATCAGTGGGGAACCCTTCAGCGGTTTCGCCAGTTTAATCTACCATACCGCTTTTATATTGGATTTAGGAACTTCCTTTTATAGTGATACGGATGCTAGACTCTTGGAATGGGTGTTTTAGATGAACTATGGATATAAGCTATTATTATTGGCAAGAAAAAAAAAGTGGCTCTTTAAAAAGTTTGAAAATTGTAATTTTTGACCCTTCCGACTCAAAAGTTTGCCGACTCCTGGTTTAGAAGGATGGGAGAGAAACTTAGCCTGGGTTAAAGATCATAGTAAAAAAGACTGAATATTTAAATGTAACCTATATCTATTGATAGAGAAAGTCCGAGAGGAGTAAAGTCAATACTTAATGTGATTAGTTTTTATTCCTCTATTCTTTTTATATTCAGAGATTCCGTTGTAAATCCACATATAAGAGAGAAATATATTTATAACCCAGGTTCCTGGAGCGCAAAGCGCTAACTACCCGGGTATATAAGTCTTAATAACATTTTAATATAAAATAATTTTCATATATACTTATATGTATATATCATAATATATATATATATATATTCTTCTGTTTTAAAAATTATTATTGAGATAAGTTTTTATTTGCTTGTAGAGGAATTATTGGTCATTTGCTTGTAGAGGAATTATTAGTCATTTGCTTGATCTTGGAATCCATGAGTATGTGATATTGTAGTCGTGGGAAAGATATTGCTACGTGTAAAATTAGGGAAGACAAACTTCAGGATGAGATATCAATTTATTTAAGGCAAGAACCAACTCTGCTAATAAAATAAAAAAATACTTTGCTACATAGCTCCTTCCCTTTGGGAGCTGTGACCCATAGCTAGCAATTATTGTAGTTACTGACATGGATCTGACGTGCTTCTGCCAAGGATTCCATCGAAGTCTTGGAACTTTGTCCCTAATACCTTTGCGTTCTTTTTCTTGCGGCGTGAAGAGCGTCTTTGTCGGCGTATCGTCTATAGGGACATGGTCATCTTGGAAGGAAGTCTTGGGTTTGACACGGCGGTGGAATCCTGGAGCCAGTCTGTGACAATGTTGATCACAGCACCAATGGCCTCAAGGTCTTCTCGGCGATCTTCAGTTTGTCTTTCCTAATTTACCCAGCATCTCCACCAAAATGCCATGTGGAAAATTAGGGAAGACCAACTTTGGGATGAGACAGCAATTTATTTAAGGCAAGAACAAACTATGGAGGATAAACAAAAGATAAGCAATGAGGGAAGTTTACAGAGTAGTAAAATATAAACATAAAAATGATACAAAGCAATAGCGCGCCATCTATACATATAAAATGAAAGGATTTAAAAGCACGAATGTTTCTTTTATAAATAGTACAAACTTCTACTGCCCTTACTGCCATGAAAAAATATATTGGGAGGGCTTGGCTCATCAGTGGTGAACCCTCCCAGCGGTTTCGCCAATTTAATCCACCAGACCGCTTCTCAGAGCTCTAATACTGTATTGGACGTAACAATTTATTCCGCCTTCTACATGCTAACAGGTAAGCATTTTAAGGCTCCAAATACTGTATTGGACGATTCTGCTTATATACGCAGCACTGAAGGATGGAATCTCAGAAATGGTCTTCAAGAAAACTATGGACGTAAGTTATAGGACAGTAGAATTACATTCAAATATTTGCATCGAGCAATGCTCTTCCGCAAACAATAAAGACAAGGCCAGGTAGACATAAATTAACACAAAGCAATAGCGCGCCATCTATACATATAAAATGAAAGGATTTAAAAGCACGAATGTTTCTTTTATAAATAGTACTGCGTATTCAGTGCTGCGTATATAAGCAGAATCGTCCAATACAGTATTAGAGCTCTTAGAAGCGGTCTGGTGGATTAAATTGGCGAAACCGCTGGGAGGGTTCACCACTGATGAGCCAAGCCCTCCCAATATATTTTTTCATGGCAGTAAGGGCAGTAGAAGTTTGTTCTATTTATAAAAGAAACATTCGTGCTTTTAAATCCTTTCATTTTATATTTATAGATGGCGCGCTATTGCTTTGTGTTAATTTATGCCTAACTGGCCTTGTCTTTATTGTTTGCGGAAGAGCATTGCTCGATGCAAATATTTGAATGTAATTCTACTGTCCTATAAGCTTATGTCCATAGTTTTCTTGAAGACCATTTCTGAGATTCCATCCTTCAGTGCTGCGTATATAAACAGAATGGTCCAATTCAGTATTAGAGCTCTGAGAGGCGGTCTGGTGGATTAAATTGGCGAAACCGCTGGGAGGGTTCACCACTGATGAGCCAAGCCCTCCCAATAATTTTTTTCTTGGCAGTAAGGGCAGTAGAAGTTTGTACTATTTATAAGAAAAACATTCGTGCTTTTAAATCCTTTCATTTTATAAAAATGATACTCTGCTAATAAAATATTAAATACTTTGTTACAATATTAATAAAATAAGATTGAATCACAATTTGCTTTAATTGTGCTAATGAAGAATACATAATTTGATGAAGTACTGCCTGACTTAAGGCGAGTAGAATAAGGAAATCAAAATACTTTTTTTACATAATTACAAAAAGATTTGAGCCGTCCAAAGTAAAACAACAACAATGGATTTATATAGGGAAAGCGGCGACATCTAGCGGTCGTTTTAACAGAGAAATTTGCTTTAGAAATTATAATTTTAAAATAAAAACAAAATTTTTATATAATGTATTTTATATTTGAATAATTATACATATATTATATAAAATACATCTCCTTATCGTGCAAATGAAAGTTTCTGATGTTCAACTTTTGAGATGCTTTTTTAGATGTTGCTGATCAGTTGCAAGATAAGGAGATGCCTTTTTCATAATGTATGCACCTTATCCCAGTACAATAACACATTTGTACTATTTTTAATATAAAATACTTCTTTTCACTTTTCCTTTTCCTTTTTTTGTAGGGCGAATCATTACAAGGTGGAATGCCTTAATGAAGCTTTTGTTGTTGTTGAAATCGGCCGAATTTACCAATGATATCATTTTAAATAAGGCTTCCAGAGCTGAAATCTAGAGAGTTTTGATAATAATGATTCACACACACAAATCTTTATTTAGACCAGCGGTCTTATACAGATTCATCACAGGAAGAAATAATATATGGAGCTCCTATACTCCAGGCAGCGCAGCACCCAACAACAGCCTCCTGGTCCGACGCATGTCCAGTGGCCACACGTTCCTTCGTGCATACGTCATGGTTAGCGAATCACTGAACAGGCGAGTGTAGAATCAGCCGCGTTCTAGTCTTCGCTTTTCTCGTCCAAATGGATCACGGCATTCGGCGATTCTATTAATTTCCTCCGAGCAGTGGCTGCGGCGATAATAATGATTCAAAGAAACTCATTTCCAGAAGGCTGATATTTCACCTTAATTAGATGATTTTCTGGTGAAGTAGCTCTGGATCATTTTAAAGACTAAATCTCTCGTTGACATTGTACTGAAATTTAACCTTTAAAAAAAGCTATCAATATTTGATATTTCTCTGATGACCTGGCTATCTACAAGAAACTAAAAGTTTCAGAAATATCAGTTTTCCAGTAAAATTCCCATAAGAAACCGCGTGAAGCTTTTCTCTCCTGGAAAAGTCTACTCATTTAATGTTGGATTAACAAAGTTCAAGATATTTTTATATTAACAAAGAGAGTCTTTCCCAGATGGGTGTAATATGCAATACAGTACTTACAAAATTTGCATAGATATCACCCCGAACTACTTTGAGGTTGAACAGAAAGAGGTTGTTTCAACTGACTGATGTAGATTCGAAACATCTTTCTTATAACAAAGGGAAAATGTACCATGATCTGATCTGTTTTTTTTTTGTTTAAATATAATATATCAGTTATATATTATTACTTTACTCTGTTTGATTTGAAATTATCGAAGGTATTTTAATTATTAAAGGCTTTGTTTATAATGTGTGCTAGAATTGTGAAATAATAAAATAGTTATAGCAGCGTTAAATTTCGTATCTTTTATTTTTCATTAAAAGATATCTAAATATAAAGTGCAATTTCTTATAAAATGAAACTTTCACTATTAATATTCACCTATAATAGAAACGTATCCCTATTTCTTAATTTTATCATATTTGTCTCTTGATAATCCTTCCTTGATTTAACTAGAAGCATCTAGGACTACCTTATTTAGTATTTGAGGTAAACCCTACAAACTCTGGCGAAAGAGATTGAGATTGAAACTACTTTATTACAACGTCCATATAAGATTATATAGGGTTAATAGAAGAAAAAAAGTAAAATTAAATATTATTTTCATCAGAGGAATCCCACTGAGGGTCATCTGGTATGATGTCACGCCCTGAAGTCGGACAGATCTCCCCGAATATTGCCATGTCGAGGAATTCCTTCAACACAGACCTCTGCTCAGGCGACAGGTACTCGAGGACGTCCCCCCTGTTAGAAGGGGAGACTATCTCCTCCCTATAATAGTTTTAGAGAGAGAGAGATTGAGATTGAAACTGATGGATTATAAAAGTTTGAATACAGAATAAATAAGATTATATAATGATAAATATACGAATAAATAGATATAAAATAATTGATAAATATACATATAAATAAAATATATACAAGGTCTTCATTGGTGTCGTCCACCGCGGGAAAGACTCCGCCACCGATGGACTGCAAGAGTTCTTTCCCACAGAGTGGGCAGGTCGATGTGATGGCTGGTGTTACCCACCTCAAGACCAAGATGGTATTTGTAGATGGTAGCCTTCGCTATACTGGTCAGCTTTGTTGCCTCTAGAAGAGAGAGAGAGGGGGGTAAAACCATGGATTCACATCTTGATTTATTAACAAAAAGATTTTTGCCTATATTCTTGATTAATAGAATAAACAATTAATTTATATTTATTCCGATAGATGGCGCAAGTCATCATAAATGTTCAAGTTCAATATAAGGAGCTGTCATGTTCTTAATCCCTCCCAGCCTCTCAATGTTTTCCTCCGACATGTTTACCTAACATTCTGAAAGTACTGGAAATACTTCCTGGACACTTTCCTACTTATGTTTGGATTTCTGAAGCTTATGAAATCTTTGGAGGATATTTGTTGAGGCTATTTCTCTAAACATTTTACACAACATGGAGGAAAAATATTTTGAAATCTGTTTGAATATTTGGTAATTACAGGTAATAATGTACTATGTAAATCAGGTTTTTGCACATCTATCTTATATTTCCTACTTCATTGCATGTATATATGTCATAATATATACTCTTCCAGGAATAATAAAACAAACCTAGAGCCATCCCAGAGAGAGATGGGATGTAAAGTCCGGTCAATTGAGAAAGCATCGACATTCCAAAAGGGCGGCAAATTTGGCCCGCCCGTCAACACCTGAGGACTATTTTTGGATAGTTAGGGGGGTGGCGGGGCAGACAAAAACGGTCGTTCAGCAGTGATAGAACCTCGCTCTCTCTCTCTCGGCTGGCTGCCTGGGTTATTGCTCTACCAACTCGTCGTGTGATTATTTCTCTCCTCACCACATTATTACCACTATATTGTCACATTGAAAGTCGACAGGATAAGACCTGACCGGGAAACAAATCCCTCATATACCAGAGTATGAAGAAAACAAGAAGCAATACCACGATGATCGAACAAACCCACAACCAAGTTCCACAAGAACCAATGACCGACTCTACTGTAGCCGCTTCCCTTCGAACTCTCACCCTCTGCCTCGACCAACTTTTAAACCGTGAGTCTGAAGAAGCAATTACCTACGACGGAGATCAACCTGCCGCACACTTCTTCTCACAACTTGAGTCTCAGCCGAACTTCCACAACTTAGAGCCAGCACGCCAAGCTCGAAAGGCTCTATCATCACTCAGAGGCGAACCTCGCAAAATTGCACAAGACTTAGCTCTACTCAATAAGACTTATGAAGAGGTCAAGGAGTCACTCTGCGCCGTCTACCCCCGACGCCCTAACTTCACCCTTCAAGAGTTCTATGAACTTAAATGCACATCGATGGCCGAGATCGAGACCTACTACAAGAACAAGGTCCGAATAGGATTGGCGATCAACCTCCCTAAGAGTGCCATCGTACAAGCACTATCCAACGGTGTGCCACGTAACTATGGCAACCTTTTAAAGATGGCACAACCCTCGGGACCAGAAGAATGGTTGTGCTTAGCCCAACAGCTGACCTACGAAGGGGATAACACCAGCACTAAAGCTGCCCAACAACGATCACCGCGCCAGAGCAGAACACCTTCCACCACCGTGGACAAGACCCCACCATATCCTTGCCGTTACTGTGGCGGACAACACTGGCACGCACAGTGTCAGCAGCGAGGGCCCTACCAGCGGACTTTTCGGACCTTTACACCTGCGGTCCACAAGGTCGAGCAACCCCAAAGATCGACTGGGCCTGCAGGTGTCTACGAGACCGCAGCAACGACGAGCTCGGGAGAAACCAAGTAATGCCAACTTCGGCAGCAGAAATCCTCCGAAGCTCAATGAACCTACCTGCACCCTAAACCAGCATACGCCTGTAAGTGCAATTATTTTATCCCCTATCATTCATTCTTTAAAGATACCATTCCTAGTTGACTCTGGAGCCAATGTTTCCATAATTAGTTTAAGCCAATTTGAATATATTAAAAATTTTAATAGTTTCATTTGTTCCACCCCTATTAACAATGATGTTATTATCCGTACTATATCTAGTCATGCCAAACCAGTCGGATTAGTTACCTTACCAATACAATTTAATAACTTTAATTTTAATGAAACATTTTATATTTTAAATTCACCCCTTGAACTTGGTATCCTATCTATTCATGTTGTGCAATTCTTAAGATTAACAATAGATTTTCATAATCAATTGATACTTCAAAATAGTGTTCCAGTACCTAAACATTTGTACCATTTTGTATGTGACCTTTCCACTTGTAAGCACGGCTCGCGGATAATAACTTCTAACCCTAAACGACCCATAATTCACTCGGTTAACTTAGGCGTTGACGATTTTCAACCTCCACGTGAGCCTTGCTTACAAACAACCCTTAGTAATATTTAGCAATCTTCCCCTGAATGCCCCTCTCACCCTTACAACCTTAATAGCCTTCCTACCAGCCCATGCTCCTCTAGAGAATTAATGATTAAAGAATTTATCGAACAACGCCCAGAACTGCCTTTCCCTTATCAGCAATTATTGTATTCTTTTAAAGATATTTTCCCTATCAATAAATTCAATGTATTACCACTCAACATAACCCCTGTAAAACTCAAAATTATTTCCGATAAAGTTATTTCCCTCCGAGCATACCGACTCCCTATGCCTACCAGAAGGAAATTCAGGACCAGATATCTCAACTTCTAAAACATGACATAATCACCCCCTCCTCTAGCCCATATTCCTCTCCTGTGACACTCGTTCGCAAACGCGATAACACCATGCGTCTCTGCATTGACTTCCGTCGCGTGAACGAACTAGTACCCTCGGATTTGCATCCTTTGCCATTGATAGAAACGGTACTGGATAACCTTTCGAAAGCCAGAGTATTTAGCACCGTTGACATAAGCAATGCATACTATCAAATCCCCATCGCGGAGGAGAGTCAACCACTACTTTCTTTCGTGACTCAACAAGGGCAATATAATTTCAAACGCTTACCCCTTGGATTCAAATCAGCACCCCAAATTTTCGAACGTGTGATTACCCAGTTGATCCACAAACACCACCTCTCTTTCATAGCCCATTATTATGACGACTTCGTTATTTTTTTCTGACTCCTCAGAACAACACCTTACACACCTTCGACTTTTCTTTAAATTCTGTTTAGAGGAAAATCTCCAACTTAACCTTAGAAAATGTAATTTTTATCAAAATGAAATAGATTTTCTCGGCTACCACATCACCGCAGGGACTTACACACCTAATATTAAAAATACCGAAATCATCAACGCTATTAGAACCCCTATCAACATTAAAACTCTACAATCATTTCTAGGGGCCGTCAACGTATATCATAAATTCATCCCAGAATATGCTAGACTTCGCCACCCCTTAAATCAATTACTAAAAAAGAACGCCAAATGGCTTTGGAGCCCGAATTGTCAACAAGCCTTTGATAAATTGAAGCAACACCTCGCAACACAATCTGTGTTACATCTATTTCAAGAAGGGCTCCCATGCCAGGTCTATTGCGACGCTTCCACGCAGGGCATCGCAGGTGTACTCAAACAAGTACATCCTGACGGTAACATCTACCCTGTACAATATTACAGTCGCGCGTTGCGTTCCTATGAGCGTAATCACACTATATCTGAACTGGAGTGCTTAGCCATTGTAGAGTGCGTTGACAAATTCCGAGTGTACCACCTAGGTACAAGGTTTGTCATCTACTCGGATCATCACGCCTTACAATGGCTAAAGACCATAAAAAAACCCACCGGACGACTCTTTCGTTGGAGCCTTCGACTCTCAGCTTACGACTATGAGGTCAAATACCTCAAGGGCTCGCGTCAGTACGAAGCGGACCTACTCTCTCGTAACCCTTTCTGTGGATTTCTATCCACAGGTCAAATAAAAGATCATCAGGGCGAATTACGGAGGGACACAATGTATATCCTCAATGACAAGGACCTTATGACCATCACACGACGGGGTGTCACTAAAATAATTGTTCCACCATCACTCCGTGGCACCCTACTACAACGAGCCCATCGCGATATCAATCACACCGGCATTTCACAGATGACCAGACTGATCGCAGCCCAATACTATTGGGACGGCATGACAAATGACATCAGGACACATGTAAGAACCTGTTCAGTATGCCAATTAGTCAAACCACCAAAAGGACCTATATACGGAGAATTGGGACAACTCCCCCAAGCGGTCCTGCCGTACGAACTAGTGTCACTAGATACTATTTCTGGATTCACGAAATATGGAAATTCTCAGACCATCTTACATGTCGTAGTGGACCATGCCACACGGTACGTGTGGGCATTTCCATCACGGTCCACCAGCATTCTCACCTATACCCAAGTGATTAAAAAGGTGATGCAGTTTGGTTCTCCTAAACGACTTTTGACGGATAGAGCTCCTGCCTTCACCTCTCCGAAATTTCGTAGATTTTTTATTAGACATAACATTGGCCAACTTATCACGACAAGCAACAACCCTCAGGCCAACGGATTAAGTGAACGACTAAACGCCACGATTACTGGCAAACTTAAACTGTTGCGCCTCCAACAACCTAAGACGGCCTGGACCAAACTACTACCTCAGGTTCTTCAGGCTTATAACCATACCCCACATTCTGTGACCGGGTTCCCACCGTCATACCTTTTGTTAGGTAGTTTCCCGCTACAACTATCCGAGCATGTACAAAACTACCCAAAAATCGACGACGCCAGAGAATTGGCCTATCAAAGGACACACGAACGACACTTACGAGACAAAGCGAGATTCGACCAAACACATAGAGCTTCCGATTTTGAAGTAGGCGATCTCGTTTTGGCAAAAACCTACCACCATCCAGACACTGGTAAACTGGCACCTTTCTTCTCAGGACCTTATGAAATACTGGAGATAATTTCCCCTCAAATCGTACGGATCAACCGCTCCAACCGACCTCTAAGTCGTGAGACAGATACAATTCATGTCAACAAATTAAAACACTATACGGGAAATGAACAATTTATTTCACCGCCCGTAAATGATCGAGACCAACCCAAAAATACCTTCAATTTCCCATATAAACACTTCAATCACACTCTAATCCATACTAAAACGGCTTTTAACTCACGAAAGCAACATTACTACACTTACAATCAAGATGATCAAAGATATTTGAACCGCTTATCCCCTGAAATCTTTACCAATTACTAATCTGACAACGAGATTTTACGAACCCAGTAGTATCTAAATAATTAAGGTAGAAAGGCCCAGGGCAAGTTTCCCCTCGCTCTGTCCGCCTATATTCTACCTTTGCATCTCGAACTACTTTATCTTCGCAAATTAAATATAAGTCCATTCGACTTCCTCACCTACACACGGGACTTTTCCCCTCGGACTCGCTACACAAATAACTACATAGATAAGGTAGATTGGCCCAGGGCAAGTTTCCCCTCGCTCTGTTCGCCAAGGTTCTAACATTGTATGTAGTTTTATATTTACCTCAGTCCTGAGCTCACACAATTGCCAACCTCAATCTCATTTCTCGTACTCTACACCTATAGCATAGAAAGCCCATGACAAGTTTCCCCTTGCCATGTCCGCCTGAAAAATATCTTAAAGTGTAGAGTTCCCCAGTCTTAATGATCTTCAGAATTTCATCATATGTATGTGACTCTTCTTCTCGTTGTTCACACTCCTCCATATCACTTCCCTTATGATACATTAGATTTTGTTGTATATAGCCTTTTATAACCTTGATATTTTCAAAATTTCCCATAAATATCAAACCCTCCGATGTTGTAAAACTGCTTGTAAATAATATTTACTTGTGTACTATACAATATTTTATTTACATAAAACTATGTCACCATTACCTTAACTAATTTCAACTGTAAATTTATTTCCTCTATTCCTGGCTTCTCCAGCTTTAAGTATACTCAAACTATGTTCAGCCTTCTTCAACAGGGGTCATATGTCATAATATATACTCTTCCAGGAATAATAAAACAAACCTAGAGCCATCCCAGTGAGAGATGGGATGTAAAGTCCGGTCAATTGAGAAAGCATCGACATTCCAAAGGGGCGGCAAATGTGGCCCGCCCGTCAACACCTGAGGACTATTTTTGGATAGTTAGAGGGGTGGCGGGGCAGACAAAAACGGTCGTTCAGCAGTGATAGAACCTCGCTCTCTCTCTCTCTCTCGGCTGGCTGCCTGGGTTATTGCTCTACCAACTCGTCGTGTGATTATTTCTCTCCTCACCACATTATTACCACTATATTGTCACATATATATATTTTTACAGGAAAAGAGACTGGAAATTCGCGATATTTCGGGGCTAACTCACTATAATGAACAACATGTATATACAATTTTTACTACTCTTCTGCTGGATAAAACATTTGTTTATAAATATTTCAAAATTTTCAAGGCGATTGATAAAATGAGGGAAGAAGTGCTCAACTCCACAGACAACGGCTGATTGCTCCCCCTCCCCTCTAAATTGCTTTTCTTTCTCACTCATGTACATATATAACCTTCTAGGGGAATCCCCTTGTAAGACAATAGTGTCTTAATAAAGGTTTTTGTTGTTGTTGTTGTTGTATATGTCATAATTTGTACATAACTGGATGTAATCCCACCACAATATGTATGCAATGTATGTTTTAAAATATTTTAATAAAAACAAGGCTTAGAAATCTTGGAGAAAGATTTAGAGAAAGGCCATCAAAGAGGAAGCAATCATTAGCAGGTTTTATTATCCAGGAACTCATAAAACTGGGTTCAAGAACCTAGTATTTCCTGGATCAGGTCAGAACAAGTCCAGAACAAAAGGATAGCAAAGGCCCAATCAGAGAATAGGGAATTAGCCAGGAACCAATAGAAAGCTTACACGTCTCAAACACCAGCCAATCAAAACCCTGAATAGTTTTTATTTTAAATCGGGAACGGAGTTTAGTCAGTTAAGAGTGTGGCACCATAGACACCAGTTGGGACCTGGACAACATCGAGTTAACACCTGGACCGACCAAGGAACCGGTTAGAAGCCAGCCACCACCCCCTCAAACGATCAGATAAGTCTAATCCTAAATCATGTGAACAGCCATAGTTAATAGCAACTCAGTCAAAATAGCTTCAACCCCTTTCTCCCTAGATCGCTAGCCTTTTCCAATCCAAATCCTGTGTTTTTTCGTTATTTTCCCCTGTGAGAACACCTTAACACTTCAGTAACGAAATTCGATTCGATAAAATCAATTCGATCAATCACCAATTAATTCAACACATCAACCCAAAAAGGTAAACGTACCGACGTTACAGTGAGTCGACAGGATAAAATGGAAAGTGACCAGAATACAGAAGTCAAAAATAGCGGTGACCTATCGAGAGAGGAGGAGGCGACCGGAAACGGGAGGGAACCTGACCCCCTAGCGGGCGTATTGTTACAGCTAGCGGCGGTGCTGGCCCAGGCGAGGCCGTCCGAGCGACCAGAGGCGGAACTCCCACCCTTCGATGGATCCTACAGCGCTCGCCAATTCTTCCAATCCTACGAGCGGAAGATGGATGACGCCCACGTAGACGCCCCCGATAAGCTACTCCGGTTGCCAAACTACCTGACGCGCCAACCCCTGGAACTCTTCAGGAAACTCCGGTTGGCCGCCCAGAGCTATTTCCAGGTGAGACAAATCCTCACGGATCTCTATCCGGAATCCAGCAAAGCATCCTTCGCGAAATACTTCGCCATGAAGCTTGCTGGACAAGCCGACCTGGAGACGTATTACCGGGAAAAAAACCGCCATGGGTTTACAACTGGGACTCCCACAGGAGGTGATCCTCGAGACGCTGACGGAGGGGTTGCCGTTCTCCGACCAGCGCCTGGTCCGCGTGGTACCTCCTGAGAGCCTAGGAGAGTGGTTTCGACTGGCACAACGGATCCACGGGCCCAACATACCAACGGCACGACACCGCGAGGAACAACCGCCCACCATGTCGGGTCCATACCCCAGCACACCCCGACGAACAGGTGCATGGACTGCACCTACTCCGCCGTCAAACTGTAAGTTCTGCGGCGCTCGTTATTGGCACAGCGAATGCCGGCATAGGCCAGCCCCAACACCACACGCAAACGCACGGGCAGTGCAAATAGCCCAAAATCTACACACGAGTGCACGGGCAGTGCAAACGGCCCCAACACAGCAGCACGCCCAGCGTCCCACGCCCCCACCCCACGCCGAAGACGCACAAGCCGCGGAGGCCTTTCGGAAATCAGGTAAGAAGGCCTCAACCCTTTATCGTCACCCAGTTGACGATGAAACTTTTTCTAATCTCTGAACTGCCATCTCCATTCCTAATTGATACAGGCGCAAGTTTGAATATAGTGCCCCATAATCTGTATAAAATGTTAAAAACTTACCTTCCTAATTTAAAATTAAAAAAACAGTCTCTAGACCTACAGGCTATAAATGGTCTTGTAAAAACAATAGGTAAACTGACCCTCCCTCTGACAATAGGTAAAATTACTAGAAAAGAGAATTTCCATGTGGTGGAAGCACCTCTACCATTTGGAATTCTCAGCATAAATACCCTCCGTAATTTTAAATTAACAATAGATTTCAACCAAGGCACTATATTCCAACTTGGCGCTCCATTGTCTACCCCTACCTACCATTTCAACCATGTACCCAATGAATGCACGTATTGGGAGTGCCAAGCGATGTCACAAAGGACTTGCCATGCACCCAAACCTTCCGCACATGGCACCCACTGCGTGCATCCATTGGTCAAAACCCGATCACCCACATGCCAATCTAGTCACGCGCGCGCACTACACAATTTTTTCACTAAGGCCAATTGCCTTTTTTATATGCCCTCAAATAACAAGGCCACAACGGCTTCAACTTGCAACAACAATGCACAAAACATGTCCATCCAGCAGGACAGCTCACGCACCGAGCAATTACGTGACCACACGTCGTCACACAACGGTCACACGCACAACCAGCGCAACAAACGCGACACTCACACTAAAACACAACAATTTTCTTCCCCATACACATGCTACAATACGATACACAACCCTCACTATCCACCTCACTTCACCACACTTTTACAAAGATACAACCACATTTTTACCCAAAACAAATTCAGCGTACCATGCTTAAAAATCCCACAAGTAAAAATACCCACGAACTCCGACGAAATAATCACCATACGTCCATATCGTGTTCCGATATGTGACCAACAGGAAATCCGCAACCAGGTCCAACAGATGCTGGAAAATGGCATTATCGAGCAGTCTTTTTCACCTTTCTCTAGCCCGGTCACTCTTGTCATCAAGCGCGACAAGACCAAAAGGTTTTGTATTGACTATAGAAAGGTGTGAACGAGCTAATCAGCTCTGATGTCCATCCCCTCCCTAGGATCGAGGATATACTCGACCGTCTCGCGCGGGCCAAGTATTTCTCCACGGCCGACATATCCTCCGCGTTTTGGCAGGTCCCAATACACCCCGATTCTCGACCACTGTTGGCCTTTGCCACGCTCGAAGGGTTATATCAGCCCACTCGATTGCCTTTCGGGTTAAAAACCAGCCCTCAGATCTACGAAAGAGCCATGAGTCAGGTCCAACAGAGACACGGACTTGACTGTGTGGCACATTATTTTGATGACTTCATCATTTTTTCCAACACACTGGAGGAACATCAAAACCACCTGCGACAATTTTTCGCCTTTTGTGAGGTAGAGAAGTTACAACTTAACTTCGCAAAATGCGAATTTTTTAAACAGTCCATCAATTTCCTAGGCTACACCATCACAGCTGGTACTACCACACCACTCACACGCAACACAGACATCATCCACGCCATCCAACAACCACGCAACCGCAAAACACTACAATCCTTTCTAGGCGCTGTGAACGTCTATAAAAAATTCATCCCGGAGTACGCCCGCTTGCGGACACCACTTAACAACCTTCTCAAAAAGGATGTTATGTGGGTCTGGGATGAAAATTGCCAAAAGGCGTTCATTAGCCTGAAAGAGAGCCTCACACAACACCCCATCTTACACCTTTACAAAGAGGGCCTGCCATGCCAGGTGTATTGTGACGCCTCCACCCTCGGTATAGCAAGCATCCTCAAACAGGTTCACCCTGATTGGAAAATATATCCAGTCAAGTATTTCAGCCGCACTCTGCGTTCACACGAACGAAACTATTCCATTTATGAACCTGAGTGCTTAGCAATCGTTGAGAGTGTGGAGAAGTTTCGCATCTATTTGATGGGCAGAAAATTTACTATATTTTATGACCATCACGCGTTGCAGTGGCTGAAAACAATCAAAACCCCGTCAGGCAGATTGTTTCGGTGGAGTTTAAGGCTGTCGAGTTACGAGTATGAGGTCCGCTACATAAAAGGAAAACAGCAATATGAGGCGGATCTCTTATCCCGTAACCCGTTCTGTGGGTTCTTAGACGCCTCCCTTATTAAGAACCATCAGCCTTCTTCATCGGGAGATTCTAGCCTGACCATTGATCACAATGGACTGCATACCGTTTCCCGAAAAGGTGTAACTAAAATTATAATTCCAAAAACACTCATCCACCAACTACTACAAACAGTACACACACAATACAACCACCCAGGTATATCACAAATGACAAGACTCATCTCCGCTCAGTATTACTGGCAGGGCATGTCAAAAGACATTACACAAAAGGTTAAAACCTGCCCAACCTGCCAGTTAACAAAACGTCCATTGGGACCCACTTACGGGGAGTTAGGTCAGCCGCCGGAAGCCAAAGGACCCTTTGACCTACTATCCCTCGACACCATAGCAGGATTTGCCAAATATGGCAACACCAAAATATACCTCCATGTTGTAGTCGACCATTTTTCGCGCTACACATGGACGTTCCCATCCAAATCCACCAGCATTACCACCTATCAACAGGTACTCAAGCGAGTATTATACAGGATGGCTCTCCGAAACGCCTTCTTACGGATAGAGCCCCTGCATTCACTTCGCCAAAATTTAAGAGCTTCCTGCTTAACAGGAGTATCCACCCGTTACTCACAACTAGCAATAATCCACAAGCCAACGGTCTATGTGAACGCCTAAACGCCACCCTCACAGGAAAACTTAGGCTATTACATTTGGAGAATCCTAAGATCGCATGGACCAAGTTGGTCAAACGAGTTACAACTATATATAACAGTACTCCACACTCTATCACCGGTTTTCCGCCGATCTACCTGATGTTTGGCGTCCTACCCCCAGAACTCTCTGACCACACCACACCTTATCCAGACATCGACAGAGCTAGGAAGATCGCGCACACAAGAACCCAAAACAAACACATACAAGATAAAAACACTTATGACCAACGACACAAACAACCACACTTCGAAATAGGTGACCTGGTATTAGTCAAATTATATCATCACCCCAACACAGGAAAACTCGCCCCATATTTCACAGGACCATACACCATATTAGAGATCATATCATCGAATGTGGTCCGTATCGATAGACCCAACCAACCTCTCCAAAGAGATACTGATACGATCCACGTCAACAAACTTAAACTATACACAGAAAACATCCAATATATATCACCACCCGCCATAAAAATACACCATGTACGACACAAACACAATTACACGTTCCCGTTTAAACACCTCACACCCGAATTGTTTCCAGCAGAGCCGTTGAAATTCAAACCAACAAACAGCGAACCTTTCAAGCATTTAGATCCTACCATTTTTTCCAAAAAACGATTTACGCAATTCACCCACGGTAACAAGAAATGCGGCATAGGCCAACCACAAAAACACCCCGTTCCAAACCCACCACAATCAATAGAAGTCCAACCAGATACCCCAGAGCCACATTTCATGGCAAAAACATGGAAGAAGATGTGCCAATATCCCATTTTTCACCTAATCTCTGTTATATGTCTTCTTATTAAACCATACAAACTCGCTCCCTATACAATTATAATTCACATACTAACATATACCCTGCCAACCAGACGATTGTTCCAGCTGCAGGAAGCAGTCTTCCATATAAGCAAAGCAATTTTAGAAATTCTAATCCTCGTGGGAGAGATTCTCGGGGAAAACTTGGAAAAACTTAAAGGGCCTCGAACCAACTCATAAAAACGGCGTGCAAATTCAATTAGGAGAACAATTAGGGCACCGGGCGAGAAACAATTAGCAGCCGGAAGTGAAATAGAGATCAATTTGGCTTCCCACTCCGACAAAGACGCCGGCAGCTAATGTCATCAAATTACTTATACACGAGGGGAGGAAGACGGTTTCGGAAACTTTCCCCCACACATCCGGACATGGGTCATATTCCCCACCCCGCGGGCCCCTCTTGGCCGAATATAAATTGAGGTCACCAGCGCGCTGCCGGACAATGACAATTTAGCGTCACCCATTATTGGATCCCAATCCAGTTCGAGCCTACATATCGACTTTTATACACAAAACACAATTTAATTATATTAATAGCATTATATATTAATATTTTAACAAAACAACATTCCCAATGAGTTTTTACATTTCTATTCTTATTTTTATTCTTCCAAGACTTCCAAAAAACGTTACATTTACCTACACTAGGCACATATCCAAACACAACAGACCTTGAGATCTCGAAAAACAACACAAACACAAGACAAAAAAATCTACGAGGTATATAAAGAGTTGATTGCGAGCGTGATATAGATTTTGGCATGTAATTGATTTACGAAGCGAGTTTGCGAACCTCGCTATACATTTTTTTATATATCATTCATTCACATTATTTTCTTATTTTAAAATCAAAATACTTAATCAAATTTACCATTTTTCCCTAATTCAAATACTTATCATTTATTTTAATCAATTATTTATCATTTATATAACCACTTCTTTTATTTTGTTCATAATGCAATAACTAAAAAAAAATTATCAACGAAAACTCACTGGTTTTCTTTTAAAGATATTAGATATTTTATTTTATTTTGATTTACAAAAAGCCTTTTTCTTTTCTTTTTTTACCATGCATCAAGCAGTCACTTTGATTTCTTCCAACTTTTTATTTTATTTTTGATTTCTCAAAAGACCTAATAGAACTCCCTCGATTTCATTCCCAATCTCGAGTAGAATATGGTTAGGCATTTTTCTTTTTTTTTCTCACCATGCGACAAAGCATTCACTTTGATTTCTTCCAACTTATATTTTTTTTGATTACTCAAAAGCCCTAATAGAACTCCCTCGATTTCATTCCCAATCTCGAGTAGAATATGGTTAGGCATTTTTCTTTTTTTTTCACCATGCGACAAAGCATTCACTTTGATTTCTTCCAACTTTTATTTTTTTGATTTCGCAAAAGACCTAGTAGAATTCCCTCGATTTTGTTCCCATCTCGAGTAGAATATCGTTTAGGCGCATTGTCTTTTCTTTTTTTTCCCCACTATGTACTATAGCATTCATTTTGATGTCTTACAATTAAAAATGTTTTGATTTCTATTAATTATACGCTATCTATATATCCTCAACACCATTCTCTTTTACCTCTTATATCACCACCAATGCTTGTATATAGCCTCTCAATAACCACAACTAATTTTCCCACAAAATTATTTTTCTCTTTACAGAATTCTCTCAGGCTAACCCCTTCTTGAATTCTTCGCATGTAGGGGGCGCATCTGTCATAATATATACATAACTGGATGTAATCCCACCACAATATGTATGCAATGTATGTTTTAAAAGATTTTAATAAAAACAAGGCTTAGAAATCTGGGAGAAAGATTTAGAGAAAGGCCATCAAAGAGGAAGCAATCATTAGCAGGTTTTATTATCCAGGAACTCATAAAACTGGTTTCAAGAACCTAGTATTTCCTGGATCAGGTCAGAACAAGTCCAGAACAAAAGGATAGCAAAGGCCCAATCAGAGAATAGGGAGTTAGCCAGGAACCAATAGAAAGCTTACACGTCTCAAACACCAGCCAATCAAAACCCTGAATAGTTTTCATGTTAAATCGGGAACGGAGTTTAGTCAGTTAAGAGTGTGGCACCATAGAGACCAGTTGAGACCTGGACAACATCGAGTTAACACCTGGACCGACCAAGGAACCGGTTAGAAGCCAGCCACCACCCTCTCAAACGATCAGATATGTCTAATCCTAAATCATGTGAACAGCCATAGTTAATAGCAACTCAGTCAAAATAGCTTCAACCCCTTTCTCCCTAGATCGCTAGCCTTTTCCAATCCAAATCCTGTGTTTTTTCGTTATTTTCCCCTGTGAGAACACCTTAACACTTCAGTAACGACTGCGCCTATCAATTCGATCAATCACCAATCAATTCAACACATCAACCCCAAAAGGTAAACGTACCGACGTTACATATATATATATCTAATCCATATATATATATATATATATATATATGGATTAGATTCGGAAAACCTCAGTAAAGTGGTTATACCTGTCGAAGGGCTGTTGAGCCCGAAAACTTATATTGTCGTTATATATAAAAATAAACTCTTTCCTCAGCAAATTGTCTTTTATTTATAATTTAGCAATTGGTTTAAACTTATCATCTATACAAACGAAATTAAGCATCAGAATGTATGTTTAGATGGAATTGGCACATATACACTCATTAACAAAACTTAAAGATGTTGAAAGTCTTTGATATAGCCAGTCGTCTGTTTTTTTTAAGGAGACAGAGGCATTTTTTTCAAACTTGGGTATCTCGTTGTCAATAAAGGTCACTGTAATATCTTTAAGAGTTATTGTCTCAATCCCGATATACATGGGAAATAGCACAACTTCTTTAAGTTTTATCCATGAATGTATGATAACGTATAATTTAAATAGCTTTATGTAAATTAAAGATATATGTGTGAAATTATTGATCTACGTTTTGATTTTGATCGAGGAAAAATCGTTTTTGATCATAAAACAGTAGATAAAAAAATCGCCAAATACGTAATATACAAATTCTGGAGAGTATCGATTTTAACTACAATACACTCACTTTTATCAAATCATGCTTAGTGTTGTATACATATTGTCGCGTATATGAGCCTTCAAAACACCTACAACCTCCGTCAATAGATGGCGCTTTCGCCTATTTCCGGTCTGGAAATAATATGGGAATCGCCGACTGCTGTGGTCCTGTTTCCCGGAGAAAATGTTTGTAAATACACGTTTATATTGGCCCTAGGAGGTAACGTAATGTAAATACCCATTATAATTGTTATTCTAGTTATATGTAATGTGTAGTAGAAATGACAATAAAAAAAGGGAGGATTGTTTGAAGTCTCGGTGCCGGTTGCTGCTGTTACTCTCGCCAACACCACAGTCGCTACTCTTCTGGTAAGTCTCTCGTGTCCCCCCACCAGTGATAAGGCCGAGAGATACTGCCAGAGGAAAGGAGTTTCATTTAAGTGTTGGTTCTCCGAGAGTCTTTGGGTGCTCTGCAGGGTAGGGCTGCAGAGGGGAAGCAACGGAGCCCGGGTAGGTGATCCTTGACGGAGGAAGCGGCGTCGTCGCGAAGAACCGGAGGGAACGCGCGCGACAATATATAAATGGTTTTTAAAAACCTTCAAATTATTTTGAAATGCAAGCTTTCAATCTCTCTCTCACTTCAACGAGCTTAATTAAAACAATTATATTTTTCTTACAAGAAATATTTGTAAACATTTCTTGTAAGAAATAGTCGATTGTTTTAATCAAGCCTGTTGAAGAGCGATAATCGCTTGAAACTTGCAATAAAAAAAAAAAAAAAAAACTCGTTGTAAGAAATATTTGTAGTTTTTTTTTTAAATCCTTTTCAAATTTTATATTGAATATATGCAAGTGTCTTTTATATAAAATTCAATGCTTAGCTTGGCGATGATGTAATCTCAAATAAGGCAATTGAGATAAAGAGAGTCAGCCAGTGACCCAAGCAAAGCGAGAGTTCACTTAGTAAGTAACCATTGTCGAGATTAAGTCAAACATTTGACATTTCCTAGATTATCACGTGGACTCTTCTCGGGAATCTTTCACAAGTCATTAGTTAAGAGCTAACGAGTGGATGGGCCACATCTCAGACATCCTCTTGAACCATGCCGTGATGTCCGTTGCTGGTCGTTCTTAGGTACCATCCAGCTTACCTCGCCCTTTATGTAGAAACCCTAGACTCCTGAAACCACTGGGCCCTATTAGTGTGGTTGCTTTTGTGGGGTAGGACATATATATATATATATATAATGTTTATGTGGCAATATAATAAGGTGGGCAAAGCCGGGCGTCCGTTCGTATCGCACACAATCACCCACTGTCCTAAAAGTCCCAAGGTGTTAACTGACGGGCCCCAGTTGCCGCCCCTTGGAATGTCGCTTCTGTCTCAAGTGACCGGACCTTACATCCCGTCTCTCTCTGGGCTGGCTCTAGGTTTGCTTTATTATTCCTGGAAGAGTATATATTATGACATGAAAAAACAATAGAAAAAAAATATATGACATATATATTATTTTTACATTCATTCAATTACATTCAACTTATCTTTTAACGAAAGTTTTGCTAGAGTAATTGCTTTCGCGGATGATGTGACATTTGTGGTATGGAGTTCAAACATCTATGATCTTCAGTACAATATTACCAAATGTTTAATAAAAATCAAAGCCTGGTGTGAAAAGGGGAAACTTTCACTAAATCCAAACAAAACAGGTATACTCTATCTACATAACTATGAAAAATTGCCCATTAATTTTGATGGAAAAATAATTCAACCATCAGAAACTGTTAAAATTTTGGGAGTTATTTTTAAAATTCATAGACAAAGGAATAAGATTAACTTTGGAACACATGTTGACAATATAATTATGAAAGCTACGAAACTTAAGAATATATTATTTTCATTATGTGCACGTACTTGGGGCATTGATACTCGGCGTAGATTGATCTTATATAAAGCTATGATACGCTCTACAATAAGCTATGCATCAAATATTTGGTTTCCTTTTATCACTGCAGCAAAAAGATCCAAGTTGAATTCTATACAATATCAAATTCTTATTAGATGCATTCATGCTTATAGGACTTCATCTTCTTACATCACACATATACTAGCGAAAACTCCTTTACTGTCCGATTATCTTGAATTATTACAAACAAAGTATAATATGACAAATTCTCTCACAGATCGAACACTCAAAAAACCCCTTCAAAAAGAATTAAACAAACTATATCTGGATCTAAAATTTAAGTTTTATCTTTCTCAATCTAATGAACTGTTCAAGAAATTCTTTCCAATTGCTGTCCCAAATTTCATTTCTTCTGATAAATTCACTACTTTATTCTTAACTGGCAAAGGACACTTCTTAAGTTTCCTATTCAAACTGAATGTTATCAATGATCCAACATGCGAATGCCGCTTAGATGTTGAATCACCAGAGCATCTTCTTTTAACTTGCCCTCTGACTAATCAAATTGTATGTAGATACTTTGAAACATTACCAAATTCTCTTTGTGTATATACTCTATCTTATGAGAACTTTGTTAAGTTTAAAACTATTTGTACAATAATTTACAAAACAATACTAATCCATCGTGTAAATAATTAATCATATATATGTAAATAATACTAGCACAGCACAATAGTCCTTTGGACTTCGTGCTTTTGTAACAATAAATAAAAAAAAAATAATAAAAAATTCATTAACTATTCTACATTTTTTACCATAGTTTTAGAATATGCCACTTTTTAGTATTGTTGTAAATATGTATTTTTAAGTTACCTATTTTTTAAAATCACTAATATAGGATTTTATTTTTATAAATTCTATATAACCGTGTGAAATTATATGTTGTGTAAAATTTTCAAGTAATTTTTTTTTTTAAGAATAATAAAAAAAAAACTACTTGATAGTAAATAATTACTTTTTTATTATCACGACATCACCTTATAGTTTTTATCTTTATAACTAAAAATATAATTCATAACATATATAAACATATATATATAATATATTAAATGTACGAGGATTTCCCATAAATACACTGGTGTCCAAAAAATAAGAAACCTTTGTTTTTAATTATATGTTTTAAAATATACAACGCTAAAAGCTGAAAAGTAATTTAATTAGGTATTTTAAGTCGTAGAATTTATTTATCGCAACCATTCGATTCGGTAAAATTGAAATTATGCAAATTTTTGCTTGTCTTTATAAGTGTGCTATTTGGCGTGTCGTTTACCCCATCTAAGGATTGTCCAATTAAAATTTTATTTAATCCTTAGTTAATTATGAGTTTACGAAAAATTTTAGCAGATGATTTAAAATGGAGAGCTGTTGGAAGAATGGAGGCAGGGCATTCACAAGTTGAAGTAGCAAAATAGCTAAATGTGAATAAATCTGTGGTCAGCAAAATATGGAAACAGTTCATTGAGACAGGAACCATCAAAAGAAAAGAAGGTTCTGGTAGAAAAAGAAAAACAGCTACCTCTGAAGACCGTTATCTGGTCGTAACTGCCAAGCGCCATAGGGATATGACAGCTATTCAACTCTCTAATGAACTCTCAAGTGCTACTGGAACGAGAATTTCAAGACAAACTGTTTACCGAAGGCTTCACGAAGGTGCTCTCTTTATGCAAGACGACCAATGGTCTGTATCCCTTTAACCTCTGCTCACAGGAGAGCCCGCTTGAATTGGTGCTTGGAACATCACGCTTGGACTCATGATCAGTGGGCCAATGTTCTCTTCAGTGACGAGTCAAGATTTAGTTTAAACACAGATTCTCGACGAGTTTTCATCTGGAGGGAGCCTGGAACCCGCTATGATCCCAGTAACATCAGGGAAATAGACAGTTTTAGAGGGGGCAGTCTCTTAGTCTGGGCTGGCATCAGTTCTAGCAGTCGCACACCCCTCCACATTTTTTCTGGGGGCACTTTAACTGCCCAAAGGTACAGGGACGAGATCCTTGAGACCTATCTAAGACCTTATAGAGATCAAATTGGTCACAATTTAATTTTAATGGACGATAATGCTCGTCCGCATAGGGCTAGGCTAGTCAATGAATATCTCCAGAGTGAGAATATTCGAAGGATGGATTGGCCAGCCAGATCTCCGGACCTGAATCCAATAGAGCATGTGTGGGATGCTCTAGGGAGGCGTATTGGAGCTCGTCACCCCTCTCCCAGAACCCTCGTTGAGCTAAGAACTGCTCTATTGGAGGAGTGGGGTTTACTACCCCTGGACCTCCTCCAAAGCCTGGTAAACAGTATGAGGGCTCGCTGTGAGACCTTGATAGCTGTTAGAGGTGATCATACTCCCTATTGATATCTTATTTCTTTAAGATCTGAAACCTTAGCTTTGGGTATGTTGGTAATAATTTGCATATTTCATAATTTCAAATATTTTTTTTATTTTCATATAGCTAGTCAAATTCTCCATAGTTTAAATTATTTGTATACTAAATTTTATATTTGTTAATAAATTAGCTTTTGAGAAATTTCAATATTGGTTAAGTTTTAAAATTTTTTGGACACCAGTGTATATGGCCCAAAATATAAGTAAATATAAAATATAGTGGTTTATAGTCCACTCTCTTGTAGATCGATACATTTTCACCGACCTTCTAAAAACTATATGCCTTTTTTTTAATAGGAGTTTCATCCTGGTTTTTCACAACAGCGTCAATCATCACCATTAAAATGTATTTATTTCCTAATATTTTTTTTTTTATATATCCGAATCAATTATAGTCTTAAGGAGCTATATCAGGGGAATAAGGAAGGTAGTTGAACTTGTCAATTGACATGGTTGATATGGCCAACCCCCCAGATTGTATAAAGATAGTATATTCCTGTGGGAAATAAAAACTCCCAGAATCTGTAATGACCGAGCCGCCATTAGCTCCCAGCCTCACGTTCCTGTAATAATGCCGACACCCCCGCAGGTAAACTTACAGCACGCACATGTGACAAGTTTCTTTCTTACTGACGTTAATTATTCACTCAGATATTTTATTTAAATTATGATCCTATATTAGACAAACAGCTGTTTGTACACAAAATTATTGTTGTAATAAAATGGACAAGCACTACGACAAGATTTCGTTTAAGATCGAAAAACACACACAAGTATATATATATTAAAGATTGAGAAATCCATAATTAAAATTATATTTAAAAAAGATGGATATATTGGATTTATAATTATTTTATTGTTCCAATATTTCGAGGGGCAACTCGCCTCTCTTTATCAAGAATGTTTGTGCTCTTTACTAAAATATATAAAACATCTTCGATAAAGAGAGGCGATTTGCCCCTCGAAATATTGGAACAATAAAATAATTATAAACCAATATATGCATTTTAAAAAATATAAATATGTATATATATAACTTAGAGTTGATGGAGGATGGTATTCATGCACCAAAAGTGGCACCTCTCCCTTTAAAAATGTATCAGAACATTGAATTTACTAAGAAGAGACCAAAAGTAAAAGCGACAAGTTTTTTTATTAAATAGTTGCGACTATGGAAAGCTTTCGGACAACAACGTTCCTCAACAGGCTGTAACGCATATACAAGCTTGTTGAAGGAGGTTATTGTCCGAAATCTCGACAAGCTTGTACCTCTTCAATAAAGAAACCCATCGCTTTTTTACCTTTAGTCTCTTCTTAGTAATAATATCCGACGGTTTGTAATATTGCATTAAGTTTATCACCTCAGAAAAGAACGTAAGTTTTGTAATGAAGAATGAGCCACAACACCAGTTTGCGAAAGTTCAAACAAAAGCCAACAACCTGTATACCATAGTTTCGGGTTTTGGTCCTCATCAGTACAGAGGCGGTTCCGATTTCATAACATTTTAAGTTAAATCGACATACAAATAACTATATAAGCACCCTATGTGTTTTATTATATTTTATCTCTTGTCCTATTGGAGATTCATTTTAGAGTTTTCTCCTGTAGAAAGGCTTTCATGCCCGAAAGCTAGAGATTTGTGAATTAAAATGTTTTAGAGGAAACCTATCCCTTGAAGCCTGATGTTTTTCATCTTAATATTGATACAAGGGATAATTTTATTGAACTGAATATAAAAATGTATTATTATTCATCAATCTGTGTTCGATAGAAAATATATAAATATATTACTATATACTTGTATAAAGTGGAACTTCTCTATAAAGTACAGCACCTAGTTTCAGCGCCAAAGTGTCCAATAGAAGTGCTCTCTTACCGGTAAGTTCTTATATATATTGCTGTTGTCTTTATTGCCTCGGGATGGAGGCCGACGCCGAAGATCCAGGTCTGCAGATCTAGAGGCATTTCGCAGAAAGCAAACACCTTCCAGAGAAGGGATCGCACGGCTCGGAATCTCCAGTATCTGTGTGTCAGCGACTCGTCGCTGGACCCACAGGCGGCACAGGTGGCACGCCTCGAGTCAGGATGGGGTAGAGCGTAGAAGGCCAGCCGTAGTGCGACAGCTGCGTCGTGCCCGAGAAGCAGTTGCGACTCAGATCAGCCCAGGAGATGGAATGGGGCACGTCCACGGCGGTGACCCAGCGCGCTACCAGTTCCCCAACACGATGCGCCGGCAGTCGTGTCGATTCCAGTGCCCGGCATGCGCGCTCTGGCTGTTTAAGTGGGTAATGGGCCTTATTGAGCCCCGTAAGACGATAGTCTGCGCCTCGTGCTCCGCATGATAGCTAGAACTGGCGTTTTCCTGCAGTCGTCGCTGGCAGAAGACACCTAGATGCAGCGCTACGCTAGGACAGGGGACACCGTCGAAAGTGTCTCCGACTTCCGCTTGTAGCCAATTCTCGGAGGCCAGTAGGTATGACGGCCGAAGGAACCTGTTGTCGTCTCAAATACACAGGAAACTCAGGCTGGCGGGGGTGAAAAACTTGGTAGTCTAGCTTAAGGTAGCTAGAGACGGCTTCTCAAAGGCTCAGTAGCCTTCTTTTCAATGAGAGCCTGATGTCAGAATGAGGCGGAACCAGCCAAAATTAGCCTTCGGCGGCACTACGCAGGGAGGCCTAAACCCCCTTCAGGCCGGCTGAGCCGAAGCTGAGCCGCGATGTCTAACAGGCAGGCGCACCTTCGGAGACTAGACGCGACAGGATGTCCCCGGGAATCCACAGACTCGTTCCCCACACGAATCGCGCCAAGCGCGCCTTCAGTCGGCCGGTGTTGGCTTCAGGTGAACATAGCCGTGGAGGTGGTGCAGGATGGATCTCAGGACCAGGCTGTTGGCCGCGCGGAGACGACCCACCTTTGGTAAGCTGCGGGTGAAGGGAAACTAACTCTTGATGGCCCGCTCCAGCAGCCACCTACGGCGGGAGGACTGGAAGGCGACGGAGTTCTGGGCAGAGATCGTGCAGCCCAGGACAGCCAGCGGCTCAGACGTCCAGCAGTTTCCCAAAGGAAAATCCTTTCGATGCTTCCAGGAACTGCACCAGAGATCACAGCTCTTTCCGAGGCTGACAGTCACCTCGGAAGCCATGCAGAACTCTTCGAAGGTCAGAGGAACGAGCTGAAACTGAGCGTCGTCCCTGATGAAGAGAACGGCGTCATCCACATAGAAGACCACGCATCTGCTGCCAAAGATATTCTCGAGGCGACGTAGCATAGGCCCAACACCGAGGAGAAAGAAGACCTTGGTGTAAACATATCTGGCCAGGATGGTGGCGTCTGATTTATCGTAGAGGAAAGTAGCCTACCTGAAGAAGGCAGGCCCAGCTTCTCCAACAAGGCGAACAGGTAGCTCGTGGCTACCGACCGCAGACTTAAGATCCAGAGAGATGACAACCAGCGGCGTGTCCTTTCTCGCTGCCAAGGCAACTTGTCGGAGACTCGCGCAATGTGCCAGTGGAATGACTGCCCCGGAACGGCTTAAGTCGGACGCGAGGTCTGACAGATGATGGATCAGACGGCCCGTGAGCACGCGTTTTATAATCGGTCGTTGGAAGGCTGATAGGACAAATGCCTTTAGAGCCGGACCACCGTGCGGCTTTGGCAGCAGGATGACCTTTCGGCGTCTTGATGATTGGGGCAAGGTCCCGCGGATTCGAGAAGCATTGAAGACTTGCCAAAGAACTTTGGCGAATGCATCTTCAAAGGCTTTGACAAACTCACAAATAAATCGTCCTATCCCTGCCGCTATCTGGTCGCGGAAGATGTCGGCGAGAAATAGCTGGTTCCACTCGTCGAGCTCCAACTCGAACCCCTTCAGCAAGAAAGTCGGCGATGACTTCAGCCGAGCTAGGAGCCTTGAAAGAAGCGATTGTTCAGGTGTTCCAGAAGAAAACATCTTATCTGGTCCCCGGAGAAGACGTTTCGGTCGTCCTCTGTGTAGGTGAAATGAGAGCGACGTCTGGCTCGAAGTGAACGCCCGAGGTCCGACAGAGAAGGATAATCGAAGTGGGTAATGTCGTCCTCCAGCCTCCGCCTCAGCAAGTGGTTTGCTCTTTCGATGCATCCTTCCGACGGCAGACGCGAGTGACCTCATCTCCGCAACCAAATCTGCCTTTATCCCGGTCCATTGTTCCCATAACATCTATAAGGAGAAGAATTTCTAGGTCTTACGATATTTCATCGATGGACGTTTCAATTTAATCGACCAAAATATTTTACCTTAGGGAGTCTTGTAGGAGCTGGATCTCACACTTGGATTAGAACGGCACGGTGGTCCGAATAGGCATAGTCGATAGTCTGGGATTGGGTGATGAATATACAGAAGCCTGAAGGAAGTATGATTTTGTTCAGGCCGTAGGCGTCGACCCTATATCCGATGATAGCGTCCCTGGTGTGCTCCAGTCCAGAATCGAAGATGGTTGCAACGTCGAAGAGGTCGGCTTGGTCCAGGAGTTCCGCGAGGGCTTCTGCTGAACCGAATGTCAGGTTCTTAGTCGGATCCTCGGAGATGTTCAAGTCACCGAGGATCCAGGAACCTTCTTCACACGCCAGAGCTGCGATGGTCTGTAGCTGGCGGCAGCGCTCTTCAGGAGAATTAGAGATGTGGGCGTTGACCCACGTCATGGAAACTCTCCGGACGGTGAGGTCGAAGACAGTAGCCTTGCCGGACCATAGGATCTACCGCCGATGAACAACGACTCAGTGAGCAAAGACACAGGCAAAGCCTGATCTCATCATGGTCGTTGCAGGGACAACAATGGCGCTGTAGCCGCGAAAACGGGTTCTTACGTCGTCTGAAGACATGACGTTAGTCTCCTGCAGGAATCAGGGATCAACTTCAAGCTCCTCAAGAGAACAGCAAAGCTAAATTCTCTTCTGATAAGCGGCGATGCCGCGCACGTTCAAGGTCGCAACGCGGAAGTTCATTTAGGATGCTGAGAGGAGTTTCTGGCGCGTGACAGCTTCTTGTACAGGGTGTTCCTTGTCAGAGCCATTAGCGCCATGTTCCAGATGGCGAAGGATTTTTTCTGATGGACGTTCGATTTGGTCAGGAGTTTGATCATCAACCATTGTTGGTGAAGGCTTGGAGGATATCTTCTTACTCCAGCCCCAACTGCTGAACGTTGGTGATGGCTACAGGTTTTCTTTCGTTCTTCATAAGAACATCGGCATCCCCAGTTCAATGTACCAGACCGCTCCGATATTGTATTGAACTATTGGAAATATGAATGGAAGAACTGGAGAGCGAAAAGGGGAAAACACAGGTATTTACATATGGAACATACATATAATGGAACAAGTCAATTTTAGCTCTTCTGCTCACACAGCACAGGTGAACCATGGCTTTTTTCAAGAAATATTTAAGAGATTTTCCAGGAAAATCCGAGTGTTCAAAGTTGTAAAGGTAAACACCGTTTTATCGGTGTGAAGGGCTGGCTTATCGTACCTGCCCAAACAAATAATAGGATATTGGCTCTGTCCTCCTCATCAAACATAATTTTTTGATATGTTTGGATGTTCGGTTAAGTCTTTCTTTTTTACAGAATTTTTATTGAAGTTATATAGATTCAAAGCTACTGAACTATTGTCTATAAAGTTGGATAATAAAGAATATAGTGTGAGGTGTGTATGGCCTATCTTAGAGAAAAGTATTTTTCTTTCCGTGTCAAGAGGCATGCATTCAAATATATAATGTTCTAATTCATTTTCGGTTCTATTTTTGCATAGTTGGCAATACAAGTCTTCTGTCTTTAGATATTTTATATGGTCTTCTCGATATATAACAAATATAATTCTCAATTGCGCAATGAGGCGTTTAGTCTGCAGTGGGAGTTCACTTAGTAGATAGTTCTCTGCTGCGAGTGTTTTATGTAAATGTTTGTAGTGTGTGTGTGCAGCTTCGAATTGGTTATTCTTGATTATATTAAACTATTATAGCCGGTATTTTATAGGAATCTCGGTTGAAGTATTTAAGGAAACTATGGACTTAGAGGCTTCGAGAATTGCTTCGTAAAATTATTTTGACGAACATAAGCAGTTTTAAACTTCTCAGTATTTGGAGGGAGAATGTTGTTTGTTAAGAGAACCGATCTCCCACGTCATTGGACAAATATGGTCATGTTTGTATATAAAAGGGAGACCATAGGTATACGAGAGGGCTTGCTGAGCAGTTGTGTGGAGACGTCGCTCTCTGAGTCCGTGTTTGGTGGTCTCCTGGCATACCTGTGTAACCCGCTCCCTATCAACGCTGCAATAAAAGATGATTAGTACTTTCATTTATAACAAATTGTGAGTTTTTATTTACGTCATTTGCTATTGTTGTACTCTTGAGTGTACGATTTTCTGTGTGTTAGGTTACTCTTACTTTAGGCCCTAGTAAATTAGCACTTTGTGTTTCAACCTTACTAAGTAAATTTTGTGAGCTCTCCAATAAGCAATTCAGGAATAATCCTGTTATATATCAATTACATATATAACGAATGAAGACATCGAGACACGAATGTTTCTTTTCACAAATAAATCAAAATTCTACTGTCCTTACTGCGATGAAAAAAATATTGGGAGGGCTTGGCTCATCAGTGGTGAATCCTACAAGCGGTTTCGCCGGTTTAATCTACCAGCCCGATTCTTTAGAGCTCTAATATTGTATTGGATCATTCTGCTTTCATGTTACACTGAAGGGAGGAATTTAGAAATGGTATTTGAGCAAACTATGGACATAAGCTGTTAGAACAGTAGAATTACATTTCGTTATATATAGATGACGCGCTATTGCTTTGTACCACATATATATATATATATATATATATAAATATATATATATATGTAATAGGTTGAGGTCTGGTAGCCTCTTGTAGAATCCTGTCGACTCTCGCTATATGCTGTGGTAACCGGTGGTCAAACCTGTAGTAGCCGAGAGGGACAGTCAGGGCGTGGAGAGCTTTCCAGTACCTCTCTGCACTTTGGAAGACCTTTAACAGTTTTCACAGAGTACAGGCAGTCGTGGTCGAGGCAGAGTGGAAAGCTTGGGAACCACACACACAAAACGAAGAGACACAGCTGAAGTAGGAAAGTTCCATGAACAGATAGGAGTTGAGCTAAGCAAGATGGAGATATAGAGTTCTTACTGTTTTACATGGCGATGATGTGGACCTGGCTACAAGCGACAAGGGCTTGCGCCGACGGTGAAGAGACTAACTCTTGTCGGCTAAAACCGAGGTGTTTATATACCATTCCCGAGGAGGGGGGGGGGGGAGACATATGCGAATTTGAACTTTGAACGTCTTGGGCATTCTGCACCCTTTGGACCAGATGACAACGGGCTGCCGAATTCCTTTTCAGGGTTGTTGGATTTCTCTCTCGATTTTAGACGTTTTTGAATTTATCAATCTTGCTTTAACTTAGCTCTTAATCTATTACATAGTTTTATTTATTTGTCTTCAATTTGTACAAAGTACATTACATATGGCGATGCAATGACACAGATTAATCATGCGCATAATTATTTATAGATGTGTTTCTATATACAACATGACAATCTTGTTATAAGTAATTATACAATATAGGGTTGTTGGTTTAAATTACCATATATATATATCCATTTGCATACAAGACTATAAGCAACTAGAGCAGGGAAAGTCTGTTACTGATGGCCTTCCCGTTATTTCTCCATTGCAGCAGTAAGGTTAGTAAGAAGGTATTTTATTTAAAAAACCAAATAGTGCTAAAATTTTATATTTCAAATTGCGCAGACATTTATGTATTAAAGCAGATATTATTTGAAATCTGTTTCAAGATAATGTATTTTAGCAGTAACCAATGTGAAAATTTAAAAAATAATTTTATTGATATGTCAAACGGTGTGTTTTTTTTTACCTTATTAATTAAACATAATTTTCATTCAAAGAAATCACTAAAATATGTAGGTAAAACGGATAATTGAATCCTGTAAATCACACACAGAAAAAATATTTGTTATAAAAACGATTCTACTTCACGTTAACCCCTATGTAAAATTCACTGTAAAGACTGAACGGGAAAAAAGCAACAAAAATTTGGCCTAGCAAAAGATAAAACCCAAAACGGCCAATTAATAAGCTTTTTAAAAGCCACCTCACGTAATTATAGAAATTATGAGAAGAATGATATATGAAGTTTTATGCAATTTTTAATATAGGTAGAATTTCCAAAAATATATTGTCACATAGATAATTGGCAAAGACAAACTTCAAAATGACACGGCAATTTATTTAAGGCTGAAAACAAAAATAAACATTTATAAGTTACAAGATAAGCAATGAGGGAAGTTTACAGAGTAGCAAAATATAAATAATATAAATATAAAAATTGATAATTTTCACATAAAATAAAATAAATACTTTGCTACAATATCATCAATAAATTATTTTCAGGAAAATAATAAAAATGACCACCGATTATTCATGCTTGAACGATAACCTGTCCTCATTCGATTGAAAATATATCACAACAAAATGTTTTTATTGCAAAAATAAATTTTTATAAAACACAATTTAAAAAACTTTCAAGAAGATCGCCGTAATTGTGGAACGCAGAGGCAAAAAAGAAATGAACCGCGCATGCGTCACCAATAGATCCAAAGAGCGGGACTCTACCAATAACACCCTAGATATATACAAGTATATACTTGTAGATCGAAATATTGATTAGAGTAATTCATTTTATTTTTGGTTTTAAGGACTTCATGTCTTATCCACGACTTTCTTATGGGCTTCACAATCTCTGTCCCATTTTTAAACGTCAATATATAACAATTTTATCTCGTGAAAGGAGACTGTTATTATTGATTTATTGCAATATTTCATATTCTTCAAATAAAGAAATTAAAGTGGGATACATTTAAAATTATTTTATTGAGAGATTTTATCTCAAGTCCTCTCTTTACAATCTTTATATAGATCCTTTCTCTCTGTAATTTTCAGGAAAAAAAGTTTAGGACCATTAACCCAGGTTTACTCAGGAGGTGCTAAGCCAAATTGATCAAAGTCAGCATATTATGTTCTTCCACTGTCGTTATCGTGAGAGGATAGAGTTAATGGAGGTCGCATCCATTAGAGGAAATGTCTTCCTCACTCATTTTTCTGGGATGTCAGGAGAACTACACACTTCAGCCCTGGATACTTCTGACGGGAGTCTTATCCCTAGATACCTCTGACGGGAGAGTCATCCCTAGATACCTCTGACGGGAGAGTTATCCCTAGATACCTCCGACGGGAGTCTTATCCCTAGATACGTCTGACGGGAGTCTTATCCCTAGATACCTCTGACGGGAGAGTCTTATCCCTAGATACTTCTGAAGGGAGACTAAACAGTAGATACCTCTGACGGGAGTCTTATCCTTAGATACCTCTGACGGGAGAGTCATCCCTAGATACCTCCGACGGGAGACTAAACAGTAGATACCTCTGACGGGAATCTTATCCCTAGATATCTCTGACGGTAGTCTTATCCCTAGATACTTCTGAAGGGAGACTAAACAGTAGATACCTCTGACGGGAGTCTTATCCTTAGATACCTCTGACGGGAGAGTCATCCCTAGATACCTCCGACGGGAGACTAAACAGTAGATACCTCTGACGGGAATCTTATCCCTAGATATCTCTGACGGTAGTCTTATCCCTAGATACTTCTGACGGGAGCTTAACAGTAGATACCTCTGACGGGAGTCTTATCCCTAGATACTTCTGACGGGAGACTAAACAGTAGATACCTCTGACGGGAGTCTTATCCTTAGATACCTCTGACGGGAGACTAAACAGTAGATACCTCTGACGGGAGTCTCATCCCTAGATATCTCTGACGGGAGTCTTATCCCTAGATACTTCTGACGGGAGCTTAACAGTAGATACCTCTGACGGGAGTCTTATCCCTGGATACTTCTGACGGGAGACTAAACAGTAGATACCTCTGACGGGAGTCTAAACAGTAGATACCTCCGACGAGAGACTAAACAGTAGATACCTCTGACGGGAGAGTCAACCCTAGATACTTCTGACGGGAGACTAAACAGTAGATACCTCTGACGGGAGAGTTATCACTAGATACTTCTGACGGGAGTCTTATCCCTAGATACCTCTGACGGGAGAGTTTTATCCCTAGATACTTCTGACGGGAAGAGAGAGTCATCCCTAGATACTTCTGACGGGAAACTAAACAGTAGATACCTCTGACGGGAGAGTTATCCCTAGATACTTCTGACGGGAGACTAAACAGTAGATACCTCTGACGGGAGAGTTATCCCTAGATACCTCTGACGGGAGAGTTATCCCTAGATACTTCTGACGGGAGAGAGTTATCCCTAGATACTTCTGACGGGAGTCTTTATCCTTAGATACCTTTGACCGGAGAGTTACACTAGATACCTCAGACGGGAGAGAGTTATTCCTAGATACTTCTGACGGGATTCTTTATCCCTAGATACCTCAGATGGGAGAGTTATTCCTAGATACTTCTGACGGGATTCTTCATCCCTAGATACTTCTGACAGGATTATTTATCCCTAGATACCTCAGACGGGAGAGAGTTATCCTTAGATACTTCTGACGGGATTCTTTATCCCTAGATACCTCAGACGAGAGTCTTTATTTCTAGATACCTCTGACGGGAGAGTTATTCCTAGATACCTCTGACTGGAGAGTTATCCCTAGATACATCTAATGGGAGGATAACCCCTAGATACCTCTGACGGGAGACTTTATATTCACGGGAGCATTCCGGAAACATTTCTTTGGAGAGAAAGACCTTCTCCGGGATATATTCTGAGAGCAGAAACAGGAAGAAATTGTCTCGATCTTACAATGACGAATTCTGTATTAGAATACTAAAAATGGATCACAACAGGCCACCTTCAATTTGGCTGGCGCACCTCTGCAGAACAAAGTATCGGTTTGGTAGAAAAACAAGACAGAGATAATGAATAACACCGGTTTCTCGTTGCTTGTTTGATGTGCACTGATATCAATACTTTACAAATTAACATTTCTATTGTTATTAGAACTGTAATGAACCAGTCTACACAGTTGGATTATATACCTTATTCTCACAATAAGCATTTCCATACATCAACTACTATGGAGTCCCACTTCAAAGGTGATTTTTCAATGGTTGTAAAGCGTTGCGCTGCCCGAAAAAGAATTATTTTTCACAATATTTTAAAATAATCACCTTTTATTACTGAAATCTAAGAACTTGAAGTACACTCTGTGCAATAACGAATTCAGCCAGGACTTTCCACACTACATGTTTTATTGTCCGACACTGAGGAAGGAGAGAGAAATTCTTCGTCAAAAGATTGGTTATGAAAACAAGTCGCGATATGTTCTAATGGAAAAAGTAGTAAAATTCAAACCCAATACATTAGCTTTTCACAAATTCTGGAAAACAGCACAGACAATAGGCGCAACACTGATGATGGATCCGACTTGAAGAAAGGTCGATGTTAATCTCCACTTTCTGTAGATAACTGTTATGTTTACTTCTGTTTACCTATCTGGGAGAATCCTGTATGGGACGAGTGTCCTTAAAAAAGGCTTTTTGTTGTTGTTGATGTCACCACCAGGAGACCTACACATTATCCTTAGAAAACCCCCGGTAACCACGGAAATTTCGTCCCCAAACCTTTTCCCTTGATAAACCCGCAGACCACAACGCTAACTGATAAATTATTCTCTTAAAAATACACCACTATTATACTTTCCTATTATTAGTAAGATTTGTTATAATAAAAATTAATTGTCGACATAAGGGACATTTATTGTGTAACTCGATGAGTATATACCAACAAAATGCTATGAAATTTTTGAAATCATTTCATTACCAATAGAAATAATACAGTAAAGAAACGCGCTGTGAATTTATAGAAATTCATTGAAAAATTTTATCCTCATTATTTTCCGATACCAGAATATGCAAATCAGATTGTTATCGGTCTGTATAATAAATTTCGGGGTTGTCAAAGGTTTACAGAAAAGTTAAATTTTGTGATAACCTTTATACAGAATGGACAATTACACAAGAAAATAAATATTTAATTCATATAGATTATACAACCATTTTGTGAATCACGAAAAACCAATTTCAGGTTATAATCGAAATTATATAGTATTAGAGGGCGCTGTAAATTTATAGAAATTCATGAAAATAATTGTTGAAAGTAGCAATTCCGGATGTTTCTACGATACAATATTCTTGTGTTTGCATAGAATTTTAGTATTGCTTATGCAAATTGACATCTCTGCCTATATAGCGCGGCCTTGTTGGATTGTTATTAGGCTAGCGGTTATTTGAATAGGGCAGGCCGGCGTGAGCTGCTGATGTAAATATAATTTGATCTTTTATCTTTCCTTATTGTTTTATACCTTTAAGTAATAAAGGATCTTTCTCTTCCTCTACGAATCTATATTTTTTTCCCAATAATATAATTATCCTAATTATTTTCCGATCATAGTATATGCAAATAAGATTTTAATCGAACTGAATAACAAATTTCGGAATTGTCAAAGGTTTATTAGATAAGTTAAATTCTATGAGAACCTTTATACGAAATGGACATATACACAAGAAAACAAATATTTCTTTTACAAGTATATAGACACTCTTAGTCAATTGATACAAAAATTAACGAGAATTTAAAATTAGGTGATAAAATATAAAAAGCTGTTGTCAGGAAGGGAGGTTTCTACATTTTGAGGGAGTCCTTCTCCAGATAAGGACAGGATCAATTTAAACCTCTCTCAGTTCAATGTATATAGATACAAGTATATAGAAATTCTTATAAAGTTGAACTTGTCTATAGCGCCCCCTCTTGGGACTCACCAAAATAGGATGCTATAGAGAGGGGGTGCTATAGACAGGTCTAATGTAAATCGAATTGTACTACGTATTTAAAATCGGGCGCTATAGAAAGGGAGGCGCTATTTAGAGAGGGCGATATAGACAGGTTTAACTGTACAGAGGGTGTTCACACTTATAGGAAACAAAATTTATTATAAAATATTAAAAATTAACACCATATTTGAAATTTTTCAAATGTTCTATTTGAAAGCCTTTTTGTTTATTTACAGAACGGCACCTGATTTTCCACGATAGCAGACACTTTCTGATCATGGTCATACTCAAAAGATCCCATTCTTCCTTTACCACTTTCCAGAGACCTTCAATTGTCCTAGGGTGTCTCTTTCCAAGTGCTCTTTTAAGGCATCCAAAAATGCAAAAATCCATCGGGGCTAAATCAGGAGATTTTACAGGGGTTCTGTTATTTGGAATAGTGTTGATTCCTGTTCTTTGCCTTAGATCTTCCAAAGGGGCTTGGGTTGAAAATGAGGTATGACTTGTGGCGTTATCATGGTGAAACCAGACTTTGTTGCTCTGTTTTCCATAGATAGAGGGAATATCATTTAAAAATATAGGTTCTTAAATGTTGTTTTGATAGTACTCCGAGTTTATTTTGGCATTTCTTTCTTATTTTGGCAACTTTTCTTATTTTTAATTTTCCTTCATATGATATACCGCATGCCACCATAAATCCTTTGGGGTAACTTTCGGCACATTCCTTCAACCAAATTGGCCTATATTTTTCCACCCTTTTATGATAGTATATAGCTCTTTTTCTGTCGCAATCGGTTAAATATACCCATGCTTCGTCATATGTAACAATAAATTTCCATCTATCAGCAGCCAAGAAATTTTCATAAAAATATCTGCTGATAGTGTGTTGCTGACGAATATGGCTCTGAAACAATTTGTGAACCGCATGTTATTTTGTAGCTTTTAGACCTAAATCTTTATTTATTATTTTATTTATTGTTGACACTGATGTTCCTATTAATTTGGCTATATCTCTTTCTGGCATAGTATTTTCTTTTGTAATATATTTTTTTCACTTTTTTGACAGTTGCAGGAGTTCTCACAGATATAGGGTGATAATCTTTTGTCCATTTCTCCGTAGGTGCTTTGAATAAAAACTTTATATTTTTGTCGTGAATAATATTATAAATACCTTTTTTAGAAATGTTGATATCATCTTGTTTGCATATTTTAATTATGTCCAAATAGGTAAGATTAGCTCTGGAAAGTCCTAAAATATAACCTCTTATGAAATTATTGTATTTGAAGGGCATTTTTATTTTTTTTTATTTTTAAATGTATTGCGTGTTAGAATTAGCTTAAGCCTTTTCGATTTCCAAGTTGTTGATTTTTTAAAATAAAGTAATAGTTCCTTTTTTACACCGGGCACTCGTTTCCTATAAGTGTGAACACCCTCTGTATATAGATAATAAAACCATCTTGTGAATTACGAAAAACCAACTTCAGGCTGTTTACTACAGGATTAACGGAATTTACCGAAATAGCCGAAAGATATTTGATAAAACAGGGATATGTAAAATCGGCAGAGAAGGAACATGGAAGGTTTGGGTGAGGAAGCTGCGTGGGTGACGCCGCCTGGATCGATACTGCTCCTAGGTTTGTTTAATGTAGCAAGTTGGCTGCTTTAAATTGTGTTAGTTTAGGTTATATGTTTATATTTACACCCATGGACAAAACTTGAGGACATTATACCTTTTTCACCATGTATATAGGGATTCAGATAATAACTCTGAAAGTTATTTGATTCACAGTGAATTTTATTAAAGACACACTAGATAACTAAGCGTGAACAAAATTGCCTCCGTGTCTCCTAAAAAAAAACGACTGCGACATAAAGAATTTAGACTTTCTTAAGTTTTTTTTTTCTCTGAGTGTATGTTGAAGTCTAGCTTATTTTAGTCTATAGGGGTTAATCTAGGTAGGTTAGAGTTTAGAATTCTATTGGTTAGTTTCAGTTCGATTAATTTATTTTATTTATTTATTTCGACTTAGAGCGCTATGTCCCCCTAGGGACACTTGCACTTTAAACATAAACAAAATTTTGAAAGAAAAGAAAGAAAGATATTTTAAATATGTACAGAAGTAGTATATATAAGTGCATCCCCTATTCACTTTAATTGTCCTACGTCCTATTAGAGCCGCTTCTAAAAATTTTTGTATTATAATTCACTTTAATTGGCCTACGTCTGGATTCCCCGTAATAAACTTTAAATACCACTTTTTTAAATGTGTCGTGGAATCATGTTACAAGTTTTGCCATTTTTAGAGCCGCTTCTAAAATTCCCAATTAACTTTAATTGCCCTACGTCATAGGTGACCATTCCTTAGATGGAGGTAATAAAATCTTTAAATATCACTTTTTAATTGCATATAGGCCGATATTTTTCTCAAATTGCAGTCAGATCATGGAGGCATTCAATAGTACCGTAATAATTCACTTTAATTGTCCTACGCGTCGTGGAATCATGTTTAAAAAAAATCTGTCATATCTTTATGTGCGTTAAATAGCTGGAATTAAATACCACTTTTAAATTGCAGCACGTCGTGTCGTGGAATCATGTAACCTAATGTCAGGGTCACATTTTGCCGGCTCGGTTCGAAGGCCGTAATAAATCACTTTAATTGCCCTTAGGATTCCCAATTCACTTTAATTGCCCTACGTCATAGGTGACCATTCCTTGCCCTACGTCTGGATTCCCCGTAATGAGGAAAAATGTATAGAAGGACTCTATGAACACTTATATATACATAATTTGCATTTATATATGAACATATTTGTGTTTAAATGTAATGCATTTTTATATGAACATATTTGTGTTTAAAATGTAATAAAGTTCATGTTAAAAACAAAAAAGAAAAGTGTGTGCTCATTAAAAAAAATCTGTCATATCTTTTACCAACTAATTTAATATTTATGGAAATATGTGTCGCAAATATGTTTAAAAAAAAGTGTATATTTTTAAATGTCCTAGATTTACTATTGTAAAATTTCACCCACATGATAACGACAAAAAAGCGAGTATAAAAAATCCGCCCACATGCTGACGACAAGAAAACTCCTCCCCCTTCCATTATAAAAATCAGTTTCACCTTTTGGTTTTTTGGAGCAAGTGACAGAGTTAAATTTCTATCAGCTGGACCAAGCAGTTTCGGATTTAAATTTTTCCAACATGAGGTAAGTTTTGTTTCTTGTTTTATTGAATGTGTTTTTCTCATAATCAGAAAAACTTTACTAGGTAATTAAAAAAAATATTTCAATGAGATTTGAACCTAGCAAAAAAAAAAAAAACATTAGAGCAATGGAGTTAACCAATACGCTAATGTTTTTTTCATTTGGAATGGAATTAACCTGATATATATATTTATTATTATTATTTTTTAGGTGTCTACGCTTGGAGGCAAGTGCGCTCATGGGCTATCTAGAAAGGTGGTCTTTCCGCTCGACCGAAGGTGAACTTCCAGACCTCTCTTGTGAATTGGAACAAGTTCTCGGACCATCGGGAGATGTCTGTATGGAAGAACTTTCAGCGGACGATTTGATGCATGTTCTCGGATCATCACAGGATGTGTGTATGCCAGACGAACTTTCTCACCTCTCACCACTAGATATAGAGCAAGTGCTCGGAATTCCCGAGCAGGGTGGGCTCGACAACGCTCCCACAGTCGACGACCTCACATTAAGCAGGATTCTAGAGGCGGAATTTCATTTTTCGAGGTAAGAAGAAGGAATATTTATTATAAATTATATACTTAATATATTTATGTTTTCAGCCTAGAGGAAAAACTCGACAGCTTCGAAGCAGATGTTTTCAGCCTAGAGGAAAAACTCGACAGCTTCGAAGCAGATATCATCGACATTCTGCAACAGGCCTTGCAGCGACATAAGACCATCCGATTTTTTCTACAAACGGAAGTGGAACTTATCAAGACAAATGATGCTTCAGGTAGGCGAGCCCATTTTGTTTCCAAGTGTCAGCGTGTGTTTACCCCATCAATGTTGAATAGGTTAGTTAAAGAATCCCTAAGCCAAATTTACAATAGACTATTAACATACAATAAAGAGGGGTCATCTTTTATATTTTCAAACTTATTAGAAATTAATTTAAATATAGGTAGATATACGCCGATGTATGCTGGGTGTCAAGGTGTTAAACCACCGGCTTTTATCGCGAATAGAAGGGCACTACTTAACATAAATGCACCCGATGACATGTGTTTTTATTACTCTATCCTTGCTGCCTTATACACAGTATCTAGCAATCCTCACCGTTCTAAGCACTACGAACCTTTTCTTTCTAATCTCAAAGGCGTTATACCAGCTCCAATGCCACGCGAACGCATTAAACATTTTGAGGAGCTAAATTCTCTCGCGATCAATGTTTATAGTGTAGAGGAAAAAGAAATCTTTCCCCTCCAGCTATCCGAAAATGTAGATAGCAAAGAAATAAATTTATTTATATATAAAAGCCATTATTTTCTGATTAGGCACTTCAATCGTCTTTTTGACTCGAAATCGCTCTACGTTTGTCACTATTGTCTGTATTCTTTCAAATAAAAAGAATTGGTAATGGAGCATGAAAAAATATGTAGGGTTCACGGAGCTCAACGTGTCAAATATCCAAAAGAAGGTTCTAAGCTTTCATTTTCCAAATTTTCTAATAATTTTAACCAGATCTTCGCTATATACGCAGATTTCGAAGCCATTTTACAGCCCAACCCCGACCCTTCCAAATACTCTGTCCACGTACCGTGTTCGTATTGCTATATCGTGGTAGATCCGGAGTCAAATATCGTCCACAAAGAAATTTATCGCGGCGAGAATCCGGCGGAAAAGTTCTTGTTGAGTTTATTCTCAACAGTTTCAAAGCTAAAAGAACGCCTCAGAAATTATCCTTCCGTCGATATGAACGAGCAACAAAAAATTGACTTTCTAAACGAGCAAACTTGCCACATCTGTAAAAAGCAATTGGACATTAAGACAAAAGTAATCGATCATTGTCATTGGAGTGGTCGGTATAGAGGGGCCGCCCACAAGATCTGTAATTTAAATTACCACAATAATTCAAAATTTCGATGCTTATTACACGGAGCAAAGAACTACGACAACCATTTTTTAATCAAAGCTCTCCGTCATGTGCCTCATAAACATCTTACAATTATTCCTATGAATATGGAAAAATATTCGGTCATTCTGGTAGATGATGTCATATTTTTGGATTCATTCCAATTTCTATCCGCATCGTTAAATACTCTTAGTTCAAATTTACCGCAAGATGGGTTCAAGGTTCTTTCCCAATGTTTTCCGTACCAGACCGATCTGCTTCGTCGTAAAGGTGTCTATCCTTACGAGTACATGACGGATAGTTCAAAATTTTCAGAAACAAGCCTCCCTCCCATTGAATATTTTTCCATCAAACTTTTAAATGAATCCTGCTCCAACGAATCGTACGCTTTCGCGCAACAAGTATGGGAGGAACTTAACTGTACAACGCTCGGAGACTACCACGATATATATTTAATTGGCGACGTGGCTCTTCTAGCCGATATTTTTCAATATTTCAGAGACCTCTGTCTAAGACACTATCAGCTGGACCCAATTTTAAATTTTTCTTCACCGTCTCTCTCTCTTGACGCAGCACTAAAAATGACAAATGTTTCGTTAGATCTAATCAGCGATCCTGACATGTATCTGACGTGCGAGCAAATTCGCGGAGGGGTCGCCATGATATCAAAGCGATATGCCAAAGCAAACAATCCTTTTATGGGAGATGAATTTGACTCAAGTAAAGATACATCATACCTTTTTTACACAGATTGCAATAATTTATACGGATGGAGTATGTGTCAACCTCTTCCAACTGGTAGGTTTCGGTGGCTGACTTCAGAAGAATGCAACCAAATCGATATTTTAGCTCTCCAGGACGACAGTCCGATCGGCTATATATTTGTCGTTGATCTTTGCTATCCCGAACACCTCCACGATTCGCACAATGATTTTCCCCTCGCTCCAGAACGTTTACAAATAGTAGAATCCATGTTGAGCGATTTTCAAAAGTCTCTTCCACACAGCATCGCTTCCTCGATCAAACTCTGTCCCAATTTTTTCCCCAAATCTTCCTACACGGTTCACTACAGAACTTTGAAATTCTACCTTAGTCAGGGACTTATACTAACAAAAATTCATAAAATTCTTTCGTTTAATCAGAGTCCCTGGCTGAAACCCTATATAGATTTTAACACAGATCAACGTAAACAAGCCAAGTCCGAATTTGAGAAGAGTTTCTGGAAGTTGCTTAACAATAGTGTCTACGGCAAAACCATAGAAAATCTAAGGAAAAGGGTTCGAGTAGAAGTTGTAACAGAGTCGGAAAGAGCCGCAAAACTTATGGCAAAACCCACTCTCGATAGTTTTCATATTATAGAAAAAGATTTGGTTATTCTTAAAATGAAAAAAAAAAAAAAAAAATCTGACTCTCAACAAGCCAGTCTATCTCGGTTTTACTATATTAGAACTTTCTAAACTAAAAATTTTTCAATTCCATTATTCCACTATGCTTCCTTTATTCAAAGCTCCGTCCTTCAAAATAAGTCTATGCTTTACCGATACTGACAGCTTTCTCTATCATATAACTACTCCACCTTCTGCCGACCTTTTTTCTATTCTCGATAAAATCCGAGATCAGTTAGACACTTCAGATTATCCTTTAAGCCACCCACTATATTCGCAAGTAAATAAAAAAGTAATAGGCAAGTGGAAAGACGAATTGTGCGGACAAATTATGACAGAATTTGTTGGACTCAAAGCAAAGATGTATAGTTATAGGGTTTTAGGAGGAGACGAGAAAAACATAGGGAAGGGGGTTAAAAAACATATATTAAAAAATGAATTGACATTTCAAAACTATAAGGACACCCTTGAAACACACAAACGGCATTTTTTAAAACAAAATCTAATACAATCCCGTAAACACACGCTGTATACAATAGAACAAACAAAGTTGGGCTTAAACGCCTTCGACGACAAGCGTCATTTGTTAGACGATATCAATAGTTTAGCTCATGGACATTATAAAATTTGTTTGTAAATCACAAGAAAAAAAAAGAAATTATTACAAACATTATCTAAAATTTGATTATTGATATTGTAAATAAATGTACTTTTCAATGTTTGTATTCTTTATTGTAAATAAATGTACTTTTCAATGTTTGTATTCTTTATTGTAAATAAATGTACTTTTCAATGTTTGTATTCTTTATTGTAAATAAATGTACTTTTCAATGTTTGTATTCTTTATTCTAAATAAATGCACTTTTCAATGTTCGTATTCTTTAAAAAAAAAAAAAAAAACATCAAAAATAATGCAAAAAAAAAAAAAAAAAACTTCACCTAAATTTAACATCCTATTCTGGAAAAAAAAAAGTTGAATTATAAATAAATAAATGCATTTAAAAAAATTAATCATTGTGGATCGGTCAGCGAACTAGGTTCAATTGTTGTGTCCTTAATGTGTCTTAAAGGGGAAAAAAATGTTATATAAAATAAATGATGCCTTCTCTGGCTTCTTTTCAACATATATTTACAAACCAAGAACTCATAATTTATTATTATTCGATGATCATATGAATGAAATTAAAAAAGAATTGATGACCATAATTGGTCGTCAAAGATGTCGTTTTTTATTTCAGCAACTTTGGAATTTTATAAAGAAAAAACGGATCTTAGAAGAGTTCATTTCTCATCACGCTGTCAAAGAAACTGGGGCAGCCTTTCTGTTGTCTTAGACAACATTTTAAAACAGATACAAGCCAATATAGAGACATTCCAAAGCAGAGGCTCAGGTTTTGCTTTTTCCAAACTCATAGACATTCAGCTACATATAGGAAAATGTGGTACGGGTTTATGCAACTCAGAGAAAACGAAATAATTGAGATTTCGAAAAATCTTTTCAGATGCGAATGTCAGCTTCCCCAAGTCGAAAATGCAATCTATTTCAAGATTGAAGGGGACGCATTAATTCAACTTCCGAGACAGAAAAAAAAATTTCCGACTATGAACCGACGCTACGGTTTTTTAACAACTGTTCAATATCCCGGTTCAATAAAGATGACTATTGGAGACTTTTCACATTATCTCAAATGTTGTAAGGAATCGCTTTATAAACAAGGAGTCGACATTGTTGGAAGATCTTATGTTAAGACTTATTATTTTGTCATAGATGGTATAAATATAAATTCCGCTTAAGAAATCTCTCAGTCATGTCGTCTCAAGATGATATTCAATTTCGTTTACGACATCCGTTTAACGCGTTGTTTGTGGGTGCCTCTCAATCGGGAAAAACAAGTTTAACAAAACGATTAATTTATTTAATCGAACCCCCTCCCGAGAAAGTTATTTGGTGTTATTCGTCTGTTCAACCGTGGTTTAAGGATTTCCCCTTTGTTTACATAAGCGGCTTACCACCCAATAACTGGGACGTTAGCAAGCGCACTTTATTGATTCTCGATGATTTATTTTTTGATATTAATCAAGACATTGTCAAAATATTTTGCAATTATACTCATCACCGGAATGCTTCTATTATAATTTTAGCGCAAAATTTATTTCCGAAAAATCGCATTTTAGAACCATTTCGTTAAATAGTCATTACATTTTCTTGTTTAGAAACCCCAGAGATGCCCAGCAGGTATATACGCTTGGGCGACAAATGTATCCCAATAATCCAAAATTTTTAGAAGCGGCTCTAAAAATGGCAACTGCAGAGGAATTATATAAATTTATCTGCATAGATTTGAAACCTCAGAGGCCTGAGCAATTGAGGATCCGTTCGCATATATTTCCTGGGGAAGCTAATTTTATTTATTCACCAAAATGAATCGATTATATAAGCATAGATATGCGCTAGAGTCTCTAGCAAAGGCGCAAAATGTGCTAGATAGAAAAAAATTACTCACTCCAGCCCTGACCGATTGTCTCTGCGAAATATGTCTCAACATTTTAAAAGGCAATGTTAACCTTTCATCTAAACGCAAAACAAAACTTCGTCGCTATAAAAAGATGATGAGAACTCTCGCGAACAGAAAGATTTCTCTCGTCAAACGGAGACGTCTACTGACTAATCAGAAGGGAGGTTTTTTGCCCCTTATTTTAGCGCCTATTCTGTCGGCCTTGGGATCCTGGATCGGTAAAAAGTTGTAAAAATGGCCGAAAGATTCGCATTTCCTAATCCGTCATTATATTCAATTTATACACAAACGTTATCTCTCGAACAAGAGATCGACGCATTATTAACAAAGAAGTCTTTGCCGGACGATCAGAAAGTGAAGCTCTTAGCAGAATTAATGCGACGTTATCAACGTTCATTCGACACTTCGCCACCATCGCCGCCGCAACCCATCGAACCTTTAAATGAACGAAATATAGATGCAGAAATTATCAATTCAGTCCCGATCACTTCAAAAAAGTATGTAGACATGATTATTCAACGTTTAAGATCTACTAACGAAGTGATTTGGAATCAGAATGGTGAAATAATAATCAATAATCAACCTATTCCGCAGTCCAACGTCGTCGATATTTTTACGTTTCTTACGACGCGAAAAAGGAAGAACGTAAATGTACCTGTGGGATTTCAAGATTTAGCGATAAGTTTAAAGAAAATAAATATTCCACAACAGTGGATTTTTAATTCGACCGCTAAGAATCTCATATTTAAGAAACAAACGCCGAGTGTAAAGCGGGAAGAGCTCTCGCCTTCTTTATCGACTTCAAAAAAAGAAAAAAAAATGGATCAATTATTAGCCAAAGTGTATTACAACGCGGAAGAACCGGGAAGTTTTGGCGGAATCGATCAATTGGCTAATAGCGCTAAAATATCGAAAAAATCTGCGCAGAAATGGTTGGAGACACAGGACGTTTACACCCTTCATAAACCCGTTAAGTTAAATTTCAAACGACGAAAAATTATCGCCTTAGATATCAATGAACTATGGCAAGGCGACTTGGTGGACATGATTAAATTTTCAAAATTTAACAAAGGTTATCGTTACATTCTAACTATTGTCGATGTTTTTTCCAAGCGAGCCTACGCCATTCCTATCAAACGAAAAAATTCTACCGAAATTGTAAAGGCCTTCAAAAACCTTTTTTCGAAGGAAAAAGTCGTTCCCAAACTCTTGCAAACGGACGAGGGCACCGAATTTTTTCAATAAGCCTGTGCAGACATTATTCAAAAAATATAATATCAAACATTATCATTCATACAGCGATAAGAAAGCCGCTAATGTGGAGAGATTCAATCGAACGCTTAAAGGAAAAATGTTGCGGTTATTTACTCGAAGGGGGAGTTACAAATATATAGACGCGTTGCCGGATTTAATTAAAAGCTATAATAAAACTGTAAATCGAGTTACAAAGGTCGCCCCCGATGATGTGACTCCTTTCATGAGGGATGAAATATTTAATCGTTTGTATCCGCCTTCTACCGCCAAACGTTTCAAGTTCGAGGTCGGAGATAGAGTAAGGATATCTAAACTTAGAAGAACTTTCCGCAAAAGCTATCTTCCGGGTTGGAGCGACGAGGTTTTCGTCATTTCCGATCGCAAGAATACTGTTCCGGCAACCTATATATTGCGCGATTTGAAAAACGAGTTAATTAAAGGAAGTTTTTACGATTTCAAATTACAACGAGTACATAAGAGAGACGAGGATTTCTGGCCTATAGATCGCATTATCAAAACAAAAGGGAAGGGTAAGACGAAAAAATATTTTGTAAGTTTTAAAGGCTTTTCGGATCGATTCAATTCATGGGTTACAGATCTACGAAGGAATTCTATGTGACCCTACCTTCGGATTCGAGTTTGGATTATTTTCCAAATAATACGCATTCAAATTATACAACGCGTTTGCCCCATTGTATCAGACTCGAGGGAAACTGGCTCGTCGCCCTTGCCGAATTAAGATTTGATAGAATTGTCAAAGAAAAGGAACATTTTAATTTTTATTACATCGTTTCGAACGACCAGGGTGACACGCTTTTGTCTCATCAATTCGAATATCAAGCGACCGATCCGCTAATCGCCCTCGACAAATTTAACGAGGATATCGTCAAATTATTGTGGAGTCACAACATTAAAAACCACGGACAGTTCGATTTTCGGAATGACATTTCAACTTTGAATTTACCTCCTAATCATAAATTGATCATTTTTAGGAATTTATATAATTATCTTAAATTCCCCGAAGCAACAACTTTATTACAATTAGGGATCTTGATTGAAGAACAAAAGACAATATCGACCGAGCCGATCATTCGAGAGCGAACGGATAAGAATATACAATCGGTTTTTGTTTACTCCGATATATGTAAGTTAGGTATTGTGGGAGATTCTGCTTCGCCACTTCTTCGGCACGTATTTCTTTCTCGAGACAAAGGTAGCGTAAACTTTGAAACTTTGTTCTATAAACCCGTTAATAAGAGCGAGTTTCAGACGATCGAAATAAATATAAGAGACCGCTACGGCGATTTTGTATTATTCTTAGGCGAGAGCGTCAGCGTGACTTTGCATTTCAAACGAGATGACGATGCATAAACATCGCTCTATCGACCCGCATACATGCTGTCAGTATTACGCGCTGCAACAGGGTGGTAATATTCCATATTATTACGCCACACAGGCCGGAAGGGGATGGTTCGGAAATATTTTTCGAACTGTAACGCCCGTTTTGAAACGCGCGGGGAAATACTTTGGCAAAAAACTTTTATCCACCGCTTCTAAAGTAGCGGGAGATGTCGGCGGCGGAGAAAATTTCAAGCAGAGTATAAAAAAGCGAATATTTGAAACTGGAAGGGATATCAAAGACGACGCTCTCAAACGATTTCAAAGCGGAGAGGGCAAACGTATAAAAACCGTACGTAAACGAAGAAGAAAGCAGAACAGGGACATATTCGCATGATGGAACCTCTGTGTCTTAAATCCGAACTGGACTTATTTTCGGGTTTACCGATTCAAGTAGCTATAGAAAACTCCGATTTTGAAAAAGTCCATCCTATAGCGACTCTATCGGACGGTCCAATCGAATTCTATATTCCGGGCACGTTTGAGCACTACATCGACCCGTCGTTCATTTTCTTAAAACTCGCGGTTAAAATTTCGAATATAGATGGAAGCGCCTTAGCCGCCACGGATAAAGTCGGACCTATAAATTATCTCCTGAATACGGCTTTTGAGAATGTAGAAGTTTTTTTAAACGAAAAGCAAATCGTATCGCAAAATAATTAAGGGTATAGAAGTATTTTAGACGCCTTGCTAAACTTTCCTGAAAATGCACAGAAAACTTTTCTCAAATCTAGCTTATTTGAAAAGGACACGGCGAAATATTTTGTGTGACGAAACAGACCCAAACGGTAATAATTTGGGATTGAAAGCTCGACATGCAGTTATGGATTTAAATAAAGAAATAACACTTTTCGGCGCGATGAATTTAGATTTAAGTTTTCAGCACAAACTCTTGCTAAATGGCGTCTCATTAAAAATCCGTTTGCATAGAGCTAAAAATTCCTTTGTTTTGATGTCCAATACTCAAGGTTTCGTTCTGAAGATAACAAAGGCCTCTCTTCTCGTTCGAAAAGTGACTGTTTCACCGTCCGTCGTTCTCGCGCATAATAAAACTTTGGAGAATGGCGTCGCAAAATATCCAATACGTAAAGTAGATGTAAAAACTCTAACGATTTCCAGCGGAACCCATTCGACAATCCTTCCAAACCTATTTTTAGGTCCAGTACCAAATCGTATTGTCATCGGATTTGTGACGAATGGTGCATATAGTGGAGATTTCACGAAAAACCCGTTCAATTTTCAAAATTTTAACATAAATTATATTTCATTAAAAATCGGACAACGAGTTCTTCCAAACCGTCCGCTTACTCCGCAATTTTCCGAAGGAGAATTTTACAGAAGCTACGTCGATCTCTTTTCCAACATGGGTCGGTATTTAAGTTCCGGAGAATTGAATATAACTCCAGAAGAATTTCAAAACGGATTGTCTCTGTTCGCGTTTGATACGACTCCCGATTTGTGCGCTTCGGATCTACATTCTAGCGCTACGCAAAATTCGAATATTTCTTTGGAAGTGAAATTTTCGAGCGCACTAACATCGACAATTAACGTCATCCTTTATTCCGAATTCCAATCCGAAATTCATATCGATAAACTGCGGCAAGTGAGTTTGATCGAGTAATGCAGGATTGTTACATAAACGAGGCGACGTTAGTTCATAGCTGCGATCAAAACGCGTTGATAAAACTAAACGATGTCTTATACGTTCTGAAATCTTTACCTTTAAAACAAAATTCGTATTATGACGTTGAGCAAAGAAAAATTACCAATGTTCCTGAACCAACAGACGACACAGATGTCGTTCCAAAAGGTTTTTTAACCAAGAAAATTAAGCGTTTGAAAAAGCAAGTTTTATTGTTAGACGAAGAAAACAAACACTTTGATTGCAACGGTTATAAAGTAACAAATTTAGGTAACGCTGAAAATGACACGGACGCCATCACAGTTTTATATCTCCGTGATTATTTAGGTAAATTAGTTACTAGTACCGAAACCTTAGATTTTCGTTTTATGCTCATGGAAGGAGATTCGATAACGTTAAAATGTGAATTTGCACAACACAGATTCTTTCTCGATGGAAAAATTAGGAAGTATCGGCTCAGATATGAAAACTTGCCGACAGGTATTAACAACCCCGGGTGTTATATCGTTTTTAGAAATGACGAAGAAGAAGAAGAAGCAGCTCCTGAAATGCAACATTTTTTAAGCGAATCGGTCAGGGATGATATAAATATCTCATTTAAAAGCGGGGATACGGTATTGGGAAACCTTACTTATACAGATTTTCACGCAAAAAACAATGTAAGAGTGTCGTTAAAATTATACGTCGACTACATTGGCACCTTACGATGAATTCGAAACAACTCTTAAGATTGGCTACGCTCGACCCTATCATTTCTAAAAAATTTGCGGGCGTGTTTCCGTCAGATTCGCTACCGAAATATATCGATGGTCGCTGCTGTAAGTATTTTGTTGCTAATCTAGATCCGTCAACAATGAAGGGAAGTCATTGGGTCGCGATTGCCTTTTTGAATAAACGAACAGTTTTTTTTCGACCCTTATGGTATTAAACCTTTTATGCCCGCGATCATAAATTTTATGAAACGCAATGCGAAAAGAATATTGCACAATAAGCTCCAGATGCAATCTCGCAATAGTAAAAGATGCGGCGAATATTGTTTGGATTTCCTAAATAGAGTAAGCAGAAATGAAAAAATGACAAGGCTGAATTCCGAGCAGGTCACTCGGTTCGTGCGAAAAAATTTTTGCCAGTAGGGGGGTGTGTAAGAGATATGGAAGACGCTGTTGACGACATTTGGCAGTTTGTCCCTCCATTAAATATCAATATCTATAAATATAAATTATTCAAGCCTTCTATTTCATGGCATTTAGCGCGTAAAAAAAGCATAGACGTTGAATTTCTTAGTAAAAGAATCAGTAATATAACTCCTCATCCATTTCATACTATCGAAGTTATTTCCGTAAATAGAGGAGACATTTTTAAATCTTGGAGGCCCCTTCCAATCGGGGTCAATGCCTTCTTGTGCTTAGGCAAAGAAAGATCTATTACGTTCAGACACCGCCAAGAAAATTCCTGCTATTTAACGCACAAACTAGAATCGGGAAATATAATTATCCTCGAAACTCGTGACGATGCAGAGGTATGTGTCCCTAAAGCGAGTTTCCGCAACGGGTGTTCGAAAATTATTTGGTTTTCTTAAATGGGTAATTGTGATAACGCTCCTCCTCAGTGGCATAATAATAATGACAGTATCTCCCATTATGACAATTCCCAGCCCATCTTCTAATAGTACGGAAAGACCTATGGGTTGTGCAATCTCTAATGCGATTTTGAATCCTTGTTTGAACGGTACCCATTTAGGAAGACAGATCTACGCACATTTGTGCAATGACGTCATTGACATAAGACAATTTTATTTGTGGAAGGGACAGTTGAAGCCCGGTGAACGAAGCGTACAGCTGACTATTTCGGAATTCTCCTGCCTGTGTCATGTACGAGATATCTTGTATCGTTGATTTTGAAGCTTTTCCGCTAGAGAGCGGTATGCTACTTCGCCAACTCTCTTGGACGCACCTACACCGCGACCTCGGTGAAAGAATTGAAATATATAATCCCAATTATAGATATTGTCATTTAAGTGAGAGGGACAAAAGAACAGTTAGATATTGCACGAAGAAAATTCACGGACTATCCATGTGTCAAAAACCAAGGAGAGAAGGCAATTGGATTTGCGACGTGGAAAAATATATTTTGGAATTATATTCAAATTTTGGAGGCACTTTCGCATATAAAAGCGGATGTATTGAGAAAAATATATTCGATAAATTAAATATTCCATCGATCGATTTTGAAAAAAAGTATAACGTACCCAAATCGAAAACAATAGGCGTGAATTGCAAATTGCACGCCGTATATAACGAACATTGTAGCTTCTGCGATGTGTGTTCGTATAAAAGCTTTCTTGAATCCCACTATTTATGCAATAAAATGAATGAAATGCTTGTGTAGAGCTAAAAAAAAGCTTCGTGCTAAATTTTTTTTTTTTGGCGATGGGGTTGGCATTTCTTTCATGATAAACACAAAAAAATCAAATATAAAGCAAAAAATAAAATAATAATAGATAAATAAAACCCCAATGAGTAATTTGGCTTTTTTACCTCCTGGGTCTACATGGAAATAAAAAGCTCAGAGTGCGATATGATGCTGGACAAAACGCTTCTCGCTCTTCCTCTGCTTCGAAATTATAAACTTTTTTTCAAATCTCATCGACGTGTAGAGCTCCGGAAATGCAAATCGAACGGCAAACCCACCCGAGTCGGATTAGTCTTCAACGCTAATGAAATAAAGGATCTATTTTATTATTTAGAATCACCTAAATTGAGAATTTTAAGAAGTGATTTTGAAATTATCATGATGAAGAAGGCTCGTGGAATTTATAAGACTATATTTTTACCTATTGAAGTTGCTGATATATTCTTCAAGTATTTGGATTTAATTATGTTTGTCATTTTTCCTTAAATAACTGCGGAAGAACTTATAAATGCTGCAAATAGCATATTTCCTGACAAGTATATTGATATATGTGTCAAATTATCTAGATTATTCAATTTAAAATTATATCCTAATTCTAATATTAAAAAAAACGACTTTCATATGAATCCCCATTTATTTGAAATAATATAAAATCTTTAACTAATCTTCTTGTGTTTTTTTTTCTACACTAAAATACATGCATTGACGGTGTTTTTCATACAATTTTCAAATAACCCTAAACAAAATGCGGTATACATTTTTTTTTTACAAAATAAATAAACAAAAGATTATTTAATTTGAAATTATATCCTAATTCTAATATTAAAAAAAAAGACTTTTACATAAATCCCCATTTATTTGAAATAATAAAAAATCTTTACCTAATCTTTTTTTTCTTTCATTATACATTTGAAATAAATAGTTTTTGAAAAAGCCTATTAAAATATTAAACTTTGTTTTCTTCTTCTTCTTCCTCTTTAGTGCCAAAGTTAGATGGAAAAGCTTGGCCATTTAAAAATGTACACTTTTTTTTTTAAATATATATTTTTGACACACATTTCCATAAATATTATATCATTATATCAGTTGGTAAAAGATATGACAGATTTTTAAAAAATGAGCACACAAACACTTTTTTTTTCAACATGAACTTTATTACATTTTAGACTCAAAGAGAAAAAAGTGTGCACACAAACGGAGTATATTTACAAAAGTTGGATTTTTAAGTTTGTCGTACTCCCGATGCGTTCCTTGAAAATCCTTGACTGATGGACCGAAGCGGGTTTCAAATAGTTTGAGTTCTATCAGTTTATAACTACCTAATTCCAGCTCATCAAATTTTATGAGAGGTGGATAAGAGGTAATACTATTGAATGCCTCCATGATCTGACTGCAATTTGAGAAAATATCAGCCTATATATATATGACCCTGACATTACGTCATATACTTGTAACATGATTCCAATAAGGAATGGTCACCTATGACGTAAGGCAATTAAAGTGAATTGGGAATCCTTAGGGCAATTAAAGTGATTTATTACGGCCTTCGAACCGAGCCGGCAAAATGTGACCCTGACATTAGGTTACATGATTCCACGACACGACGTGCTGCAATTTAAAAGTGGTATTTAATTCCAGCTATTTAACGCACATAAAGATATGACAGATTTTTTTTTAAAACATGATTCCACGACGCGTAGGACAATTAAAGTGAATTATTACGGTACTATTGAATGCCTCCATGATCTGACTGCAATTTGAGAAAAATATCGGCCTATATGCAATTAAAAAGTGATATTTAAAGATTTTATTACCTCCATCTAAGGAATGGTCACCTATGACGTAGGGCAATTAAAGTTAATTGGGAATTTTAGAAGCGGCTCTTAAAATGGCAAAACTTGTAACATGATTCCACGACACATTTAAAAAAGTGGTATTTAAAGTTTATTACGGGGAATCCAGACATAGGCCAATTAAAGTGAATTATAATACAAACATTTTTAGAAGCGGCTCTAATAGGACGTAGGACAATTAAAGTGAATTGGGGATGCACTTTACAGAATTAGTATGCAAGTTAGTTAGATGAAAAGATAAAAAATATCAACACAAATTGATATATGTACAAAGGGTTGGTATGCAAATTTAGTTAAATGAAATCGAATTGTAAAGTATTGTGTGTATTCGAGAAAAACAATTTACAGATTTAAAAAAAAAGTTTTAAGGAATATATCAGAATGAAAATATGCTAGATATTAGAAAATTATTCAATTAAAACAATACTAAAAAGAGTTCATTTCTAAATATAAGCGTTCCAATCGAATTTGTAGTTTATTTTTATATAAAATTCTAAATAAATCTGCAAAATGAGTTGAATTTTATATATTTGTCATTTGTTTAAATTAGATCAAAGGGGTTTGATACATTTAGTCAATTGTTTATTCTATACTCTTGGAAGACGGGGCAATTTAGCAGCAGATGAATAGAACCTTGTTCCTCACATCCACAGAATTTTTGTTTATGTTATAGATTAGGGAATGTTATATTTTAGTTAGTGGGGATTAAGGTTGGCTAGTTTATTTAACATTTTATATTTATTTATTTATTTCAATTCAAAACGTTATGTCCCCCTAGGGACACTTGCGCTAAATGTACATACAAATATAACCAAGAAAATATTCAACATGGAAAGATACACAGAAAGTAACTTAGAAGGATTCATAAATATTATTTACATATAGAGATATTCTTTGAATTTTATTTACAGTTACATCATTAAATTTAAAATATATTCATATATACAACAACAAAAGGCCTTTATTTGGGGTCACTGACCCTATACAGGATTCACCAGAGGTATGCATATATATACATTTATACACACATATACACGCATACACCTATATATTGTTTACAGCCATATAATATGTCCAATATTTCCTTGAGATCGTTACATCAAAGACCATTTTTCTTAATGAAATCCAAAATATATTTACAAAGGAAATTAAATTTTATATATGTGTCCTTACTTGAAATTAAATCACTAGGGCCTAAAGCTATTAAATCGTTGTTGACTCTGTAATCTTGAAAGACAGGGCACTCCAGCAAGAGATGTATTGAAGTTTGTTCCCCCAATCCACAGAAACATGTCGAATCTTGCACAGCCTGAATTTTCTTAAGAAAAAACCTGAAATTTCCATGATCTGTGATAAATTGTGAATTATAATAGTTTGGTCGAAAATATTTTGGAATTTCATAAGGAAAGAAACTTTGAAATGTTTGATTATTATTCTTTTTCAGTAAATTAATCCTTGATATAATGAAATCTTTGAATATACCTGGAATATACAAATCATAAAATTGTTTATCTTCTGTTGATAAATTATTCAACTCATGACCTATAATTCTAGATTCCATATAATCAGTGATCAAAGGAATATTGGCTAAGGTGTGAACACAGTCATAACTGGTTGTTTTATATGTTTGGGTACACCATAGCAGAATTTGATATTGCATTGAGTTCAGTTTGTACATATATATTTTGCTAATAAATTCAAACCATATTTCTGTTCCGTAAGTTAACGTTGGTCTTATTATAGATTTATAAAGTGTAAGCCTTTTTTGGGTGCTAAGACCCCAAGATTTTCCACACATTGAAAAAAGAAGGTTTTTCAATCTTTGGGTTTTGTTTAGTATAATGTTAAGGTGAGGGCCAAAATTCAATTTGTTTTTCCATCTATGATTCGCAATCGTAATTCCAAAAATTTTAATTTCTTCTACGGGCACAATAATATTGTCTCTAAAATTAATAGAAATTTTGTCTTTATTGTGCAAGTGTAAAATACTAGTTTTATCAAGATTGATATTTAGCTTATTATCATTACACCATTGATCTAACTTTTCCAAATTAAACTCAATCGACTTTTTTAGATTTATTAACCCATTATTCCAGCATATAATAGTTACATCATCAGCATAGCAAATGATTTCTGAGTTTGGTGATTGCAAATTAGTTAGCAGATCATTTAAATACATCAGCCATAACAACGGAGACAATGGTCCCCACCCTGAGGACAGCCCTTTGTTAATATCTTTGAAACTTTCATATTATTATACTTGAAAATCGTTTTTCTGTTTTTCAAAAAAGAACGTAAAATTTTGATCAATTCAACTGGTAAATTGTCTTCGTCTAATTTTTTAAACAAGGCTGGCCACCATGTATTATCAAACGCTCATTGTATATCAATTGCAATCGCGTAACTAGTTGTTTCTGTCTATGTTCCATTATGATCGTTGTGATTTCTTTCAAACAGGTTGTTGTTGACTTATTCTTCAAGAAACCATGTTGTCTGGGGCTAAGGAGATCATTTTTTTCATAGTATTCGTATATTTTATTTTCAAAAATTTTTCTAATATTTTTGATAAGTTAGAAATTAATGAAATAGAGGTCGATAACTCTTTACTGATTCTAAATTCGTTTTGTGAGGTTTTGAAATTATCCTGAGAGCTGCCTCTTTCCATCTATCTGGATAGTATCCGAAGTGAATGCATTTATTAAATAAATCGCATAATAATGGTAAAATATTTGGAAGGGCACTTTTGATCATGTTATTACTTATGTTTAAGTCTGTGTTAGAGAGGAGAGAGGTTTTTTAGAATATGTAAGATTGCTTTTTGACAACTGAATTTCTGAAGATGGAAGGATGGTTTAAACCGTTGGCTTTCAACCTCTACGACCCGGGTTCGATTCCCGCATTGGTCACTTTTTTTCTGATAAAAAAAATGCTCCAATGGCTCTCGATTCTTGGAAAAGTCCAACCCCTCCAGCGATTTCAAGTAACCAAACGGGGCTCTGGCACATTTGTAAGCGCAAAGTCAAACTGCTTTTCACATGTGTAGACATGTGGTGCACTTACAGTAAAAGAAGTCGCCTACTTCTACCCACCATGATTATCATGGCCTGTACCACGTGTACTAGGGTACTAGGGATAAGCAAAAAAAAATTGTGTACCCCTTGTTAATTATATATATAATAATGAAAACAAATAATAACGATTTAATAAATAATTTTAATTAATAGTCTTCTTCTTTTTTATTTTCACTCAATAATCATATTAGGGTATCAAGTCTGTAGAGCTTGAGATTTTTGATGGTGTATGCTGATGTCATCAAAGTAGATCTCATCAAAGGAGATTTGACATCCATAATGATTGGGTGAAGTAGAATGTATTTGTGCTGAGAACATGTAAGAAAACATGTACGTATGTTTTCCCACGTGACGCAGCGGAGCGTGACCTTGCCTGCACGGGTGGGTCAGTTGTTGTTTTGAACTCTGTATGGATGGACATTAAAACATGGTGGCAGCAATAACTGGATGAAATACGAACCCGTATATCGCAAAATATCGATTTTTGTGTACCTTGGAAGATAATTCAACATGGCTCAGATTCAACCTCTAGAAAATTTCGACTTCTCGACTCCCAACGAATGGCCCAAATGGAGGAAGAGATTCGAACGATACATCGTGGTCAGTGGAATGAAGAAGAAAGAGGAGGCGGACAAGATCGATTTGTTCATGTACTTAATGGGTGACCGCGCGGATGATATATTCAGGACCTTTAAGTTCGAAAAGGAGGAAGAGGCAACGAAAATTGACTCCGTCCTCAAGGCGTTCGACAGCCACTTCTGTGTCAGAAAGAATATTATCTACGAACGTGCGAAATTTAATTCAAGAATCCAAGAGGATCGGGAGCCAGTGGACGAATTCATCACTTCATTGTACAAATTGGCTGATAGTTGCGAATTTGAGGGTCTTCATGAGCAGTTGATCCGTGACCGAATAGTGGTTGGAGTGAGAGACAAAGCTTTATCTGAAAGAATGCAGTTGGACAGCGAACTGACTTTGGAAAAGGCGGTGAAAATGGTTCGACAGCAGGAAGCCGTTCGACAGCAGCAAGTCGACCTGCAGCGTCCCTCAACAAGCCAAAAGGTCAATCAGGTGAAGTTCAACTCGAAGAAGCAATTACCGAAACAACAACAGCAGCCTTCGAGGAAGAAGGAGAAGTCAGCCAAAACAAGATCACGATGTCCAAAGTGCGGAGGTTTCACCCACAGGGAAGGACAGGCTTGCCGTGCTGAAGGACAGAAATGTAACCTGTGTTCAAAAACAGGCCATTTTGCAAATTGCTGCCCAGATAAGCAGGCGAAGACTGCGGAAGTCAAAGCTGTTTCTGAACTTGATGAAGAAATTGGTTTTCTCCTGGAGGTCTATCTGTGGAGGATTCATCTGATCTCGATGATGATGAAGGCGAGTGCAGGAGGCGATGGACAGCAGAAATCCAAGTGAACGGGAAACAGGTGAAGTTCAAGCTCGACTCCCAGGCGGATGTTACATGTGTTCCTCTGTGTCTCTTCAAGAAGATAATGGGACAGCAACGACTAGTGGAAAGTGATATCAACATTAGAGCTGCTGAATTCTCCGAACTTTTCAGACTGTGGGTATGTTTATATCAACGCTGCGAAATGGCAATCATGAAATCAAGGAGAAGATTTATGTCATTCGTCGTTTGAGTGAACCTCTTCTGAGTCGCCGGGCATGTGAGCTCTTGAACCTGGCGAGGCGGATTGAAGTGGTTGCGACGAGAATTAACCCGATAAAGGTATTTGAAGGACTGGGACAGATCGGAAACCCTTACGAAATCAAATTGAAACCTGGAGCAAAACCATATGCTGTGCATACTCCTCGACGGGTACCAATACCTTTGATGGAGAAGCTCAAAACAAGATTGGAAGAGCTCGAGAAGGCGGGAATCATAACACAAGTTAACGTTGCGACTGAATGGTGTGCATCGACTGTGATTGCTGGTAAACCGAATGGCGACATACGACTCTGTGTGGATCTCTCAAGGCTGAACGAACATGTACAGCGCGAAGTGCATCCCATGCCAGTGGTGGAGCACATGCTGGGGCAACTGGGGGAAGCAAGATTCTTTTCGAAACTGGACGCGAAAAGTGGCTTTCACCAGATTCCGTTGAGCCCGGACTGCCAGCATTTAACGACCTTCATCATTCCTTTTGGGAGATATAAATACTGCAGGATGCCATTTGGAATCTCACTCGCCCCAGAGTATTTTCAGAAAGTTATGTCAATAATCTTGCAAGGCATGGATGGTGTAATGTGTTACCTGGACGATATCCTGATATTTGCCTCCGACTCCAAGACTCACGATCGAATTCTTCGTTTAGTGCTCCGAAAACTGAAAGAGGCGAAAGTTACACTAAACAAGGCCAAGTGTGTCTTCGGCGTGCCAAGAATTAATTTTCTTGGGCACATACTGGATGAAGACGGTATTAGACCAGATCCAGCGAAAATCGAAGCAGTGGCGAAGATGCCTGCTCCGTCCGATGTTCATGGCGTAAGAAGATTTATTGGCATGGTGAACCATCTGGGACGCTTTGTGGAAAATTTATCTGAAATCGTGGCTCCACTGAACCAGTTGTTGGTGAAAGGTCAAGACTTCGTTTGGGATTGCAGCCAGGAGCGAGCATTCCGAAAGTTGAAATAATTGCTCACGACTCAACCTATCTTGGCAGCATACGACGTCAGGAAACCAACTATGGTGTCATCCGACGCATCTTCATACGGCTTGGGAGCGGTACTGAGGCAAGAAGGTAAGAATGGAATCTGGCGACCTGTTGCTTATTCTTCTAGAACTATGACACCTACCGAAAAACGATATGCTCAGATCGAGAAAGAGGCTCTTGCAATTACATGGGCCTGCGAACGTTTTCAAGATTTCCTGCTTGGAAAGCGTTTCCGAATTGAGACCGACCATAAGCCTCTCATTCCTCTATTTTCGACGAAGGAATTGAGTTCGCTGACCCCAAGAATGCAACGTTTCCGAATGCGTATGATGAGGTTTGGATTCGAAATAGTGCATATCCCTGGAAAGGAGCTGCTCGACGCCGATGCATTATCCAGACACCCACTTCTTACAACCGAGGGAGGTGAAAACGAACGGCAAACCTCAGCGCATATAAATGCAGTTCTCTCGAGTATAACCGACAAAGACGAGATGTTGACGAAGATTTTTGAAGCTCAACAAGAGGATACGACCCTGAAAGCAGTAGTCAACTACCTTGAGCAAGGCTGGCCAGATAAGAAGAAGATGTCACCGGCTCTGCTCTCTTATTTGCATGTCAAGGATGAACTCGGCGTTCAAAATGGACTACTGATGCGTAGCTGTCGTCTTGTTATTCCAGCAATTATGAAACTGGAGATCCTAGATAAGTTGCACGCTGGGCACTTCGGGATTACAAAAACAAGACTTCGCGCACGTGAGACGGTATGGTGGCCTGGAATTTCGGAGGAGATCGCGGAAACGGTCAGAAAGTGCAGTGTCTGTATCCAGGAAGCCGTTTCAAAACATGAACCTTTGATACCAACCAACTTTCCTACACGACCGTGGCAAAAGATTGGAATGGATTTGTTCAAGTTCGAGAATAAGTGGTATCTAGTCGTCATTGACTATTATTCTCGATTTCCTGAAGTGGTTCAGCTGGATCGGCTCACAGCCAATGTGGTGGTGCGTAGTTGCAAATCCATATTTGCCCGACATGGAATACCAGAAACTGTTGTAAGCGATAATGGGACGCAATTTGGAGCTGCTCGTGAATTTGCAAATTTCGCAAGGCAGTACGGATTCACACATGTCACTTCAAGTCCTCGATTCCCGCAGAGCAATGGGATGGCAGAAGCAGGTGTGAAAATTGCTAAGTTGATCCTCAAGAAAAATCAAGACCCATCGCTTGGACTCCTGGAGTATCGATCGACCCCTTTGGAGAACGGTTACAGCCCTGCTGAGCTTCTCATGGGACGTAAACTCCGAACGACCTTGCCAATTGCACCTGAGAATCTTAATCCAAAGTTGGTGGACTCTCAGACCCTGAAAAGAAAGGAGGGGAGAAGGAGAAAGGATATGAAATCCAGATATGATCGACGCTGCGGAGCTACGGACATGGAGGAGCTATCCGAAGGTGACACGGTTTGGATTACAGATATGCGAACCTGGGGGATTGTAAAGCAGAAGGCATCGACACCAAGGTCATATATGGTTGATACTCCAGTTGGGACTTTACGTCGAAACAGGTTCCATCTACGAAAAGGAGTTACAGTGAAATATCCAGCCGACCCATCGACGCCGACCTTTTCGGGGGAGGAACTGGTTGAAAATGAAAAGACCCCAGTTGTGGATTATCCCTCTAACGACTCAGAAGACGGCCAGATAAGAACCCGGAGTGGACGAATTGTTAAACCTGTGGATCGCCTTCATTATTAATTATATTATGCATTTAAAGTTTGTAATGTATATATATATTTCAAGTCTTAAAAAGGGGGGATGTGCTGAGAACATGTAAGAAAACATGTACGTATGTTTTCCCACGTGACGCAGCGGAGCGTGACCTTGCCTGCACGGGTGGGTCAGTTGTTGTTTTGAACTCTGTATGGATGGACATTAAAACAGTATTTTTTTGTCATATATATATATTAAGACTGGAAGCACTACTCAGTGGCAGGCCGACTTAGCTCTAATATGAAATAGCTGCCTCTGACATGAGGAACAGACACCATGTGCAGCCACTCCTAACATGGAGTACAGACTTATTCTGTATCCCTGGATCAAGAGCCCTTCAGGGTACTATAAGCCAGGCCAGCTGAGCCCAGTTTTTTTAGTGAGCTTGTTACTGCTTCCCCTCCGGGCTTGGGACCGGCAAAGGCGAATTTTAATTAATGGTAAAATAAAAGGAAACATGGAGGTATATCACGCCCTCCAGTAAATAAACAAAGAGGGGAAGTCTAGGCGCACTGTGTTACTGGGGAGAGTTGTGGGATATCTACTGGCCCCCATCTGTTCATCTCTTATTCCAAAGTTATCCTATTGCCGTATTCCAACAATTACTTCCTCATTCTGGTCATCTACGGGCAATGACTTTCCAGAATGGTTGCAAGGTTTTCCCACTATGTACTAAGTGCAATTCTCAACCTGCAACCCCAAAACACATTATTGACTGTATTGACTTATCCATTGATGAGCTCTACTCTTCCCCGGCAGACACCATCAAAAGTCTCAAGCTTTGCAAGCTTGATACCTTAATATGATTGAGTGGAGATAAGAAAGAAGAAATAAGATTTCTTCAATCAGCAGCAACGACCTTTGTGCCTCATGCATAGGTCGGCTTGGTCTTATTTCACGGCACAAGCTTGCTGTAACCAGGAGTTATGCCTTTCGGATGTTCTGCAATGACATATTTCCTCGTTGACTTCTCCTCAATTGCTGTCATCAATTCACTGGCTTCGGTGTACGAGAGTGGGTGATTTCTCCCAACAACTTCATAAACTTCAGGTACATCTGCAAATTTATTCTTTTGGTTAATAGATGTTAGAACTTTATTGTGATTTCTAGATGTTATTAGTGGGTTGAAGAACCTAGGTTGTCGACAAAACCAACCCATATAGGATACCGTCACACCATATTTGAGTATGTTCAAGGATTATTCTGTGTAGCTCCTGATTCGCTGGATTCGAGAACGCAGAATCTTTCCCTATAATGCTGTCATCTTCAGATATATATCCAGGGGGAGAAGCCACGGTCTCGATTACATTCTAGTTATGAACCACTAGCCGAATGACCCGGGCAACGCCCGTGTTTTACCCGATTGAATGTTTTTATTCAAATACTATTTGTTACAATTATAAATTGGCGCCTTAAATAAATGCATATATTAGTTAATAACTATAGCCAATGTGCTTTATCTGTCTATGTACTGTTGGCTTCCGTAGGCGTCTCTTACTGGGAAAAAGAAAGAGAGGATTCCATTTGGTTATTAACTAATATATGCATTTATTAAAGAAGCGACCCGCTCCAACACAATAGTTACAAAAACGAAAAAGCGAGTGGGGGGCAAAGTTGGGGTGATCGTAGCCAACCAATAGGAGGGCGCCATTTAAAAAAAAAAGCAAACGGTGACAGAGATGATAAATGATTAGGAGATGAAGAATTAAGAACGGATGACGCTCGTAACTGTATATAGAATTCTAATGCTGACGTAACCTCCCATAACGGTGTAACAATATTGTAGCGAAGTATTTATTATTTCATTAACAGAGAGAATTATGTTTTATGTACTCTGTAAAGACCTCTCATTGCTTATATTATTTTTTATCCTTCATAGTTTGTTCTTGCCTTGAATAAATTGCTGTCTCATCCTGAAGTTTGTCTTCCCTAATTTCCTATGTGGCATTTTGGAGGCGAAGCTGGGTAAATTCGGGAAGAAAAACTGAAGATAGCCGAGACCTTGCCGCTGTGATCTACATTTTCAGAGACTGGCTCCTGGATTCCACCACCGTGTCGAAGCCAAGACTTCCCTCCAAGATTACGATGTCCCTATAGACGATACGACGACAAAGCCGATCTTCACGCCGCAAGAAAAAGGACGCAAAGGTACTAGGGACAAAGTTTCAAGACTTCGATGGAATCCTTGGCAGAAGTACGTCAGATCTATGTCAGTATTTACAATAATTGCAAGCTTTGGGTCACAGCTCTAATAGGGAAGGAGCTATGTAGCGATGTATTTATTATTTTATTAACAGAGAGTATTATTTTTATGTACTCTGTAAACAGCTCTCATTGCTTATATATATATATATATATATATATATATATATATATATATATATATATATATATTGAAGTAATAATTCCTTCACTAAACTTTAAGAACGAAATACTTGATGAGGAAAGAGTTTCTTTATTACACAAAATTAAATCACAAGCTTTCGGGCACAATCACCCTTCTACTGGTGTAAAACGAGACAAAATTATTAGTGGCATTCAGCTATATATATATATACAAAAAGTAAGAAAATAAGACAGATATGTAAAATTGTGCCAGAGAAAATTAACATAATATTGGAGGATCATTCATAAAGGTTAAGCAAAGCAAGTAAATAAACGTATAATACATTCAATACATGGCCATTACAGAAACTAAGTACGAACAACGACTGTTAAACGAAATAAAACAAAATAAAATAGAAATAAAATAAAATAAAATAAACCAAAATTGCCATTGACGTGTAAAAGTATAAGTAGGTTATGAAAACTAAATCTTTCAGGTAGGAGGTTCCAGTACTAAATTATCATATATTTCAGGAAGGTCTATTGCTCTTTTGATGCTTTTAAATTTTTTGGTGAGTATAGCTTCCAGGACCAATCGCTGGTGTTTGTTCTTAATCTCATGATAATGGGCCGAGGGGTTATAGATATTGAATGTGTGGCCTGTGTCCCGTATGTGTTGATAAACTAGAGAGCGGGGATCTTTCCTTTTTACCGATCTATCATGCTCCACCATTCTGGTCTTCACCATTCTCCCAGTCTCTCCGACATACTTGGCATCACACTGCTCACATGATATGGAGTAAATGGCATTGTGGGTATTAAGGGAATCAATGGTTACACTACTTCTTGCTATTGTCTGTTTTAGTTTGGTTGCCAGACTGAGTGTGTTGGAGAAATATGAGTTTACACCATATCTATTCAGAATTCGTGCTATGGCCGCCGATTTGTAAGAGTATGGAATAAAACAGGTGGACCGGTATTGAGCAGTATTTCTTATTCCTGAGAAAACATAAAAATGTTTGCAAACAAAGGATGTCGGATAGCCTGCAGAGTTGAGATTCTTGATTATGTTCTGTTTCTCTATTGCCTGGAAAGATGGAAGGGAACAATGGGTGTGTATACGCTTAGATAAAGTTTTTATAATACTGATTTTTTGGGAATTGGGACAACAGGAAGTGTAATGCGTGTAGTTGGGGAGGAAATCTTTTTTGTAATATACGGTAGTGTGGTAAGAGTTTGGAGTTTGAATTATTAGAACATCAAGGAATGGTATTACACCCCCTTGAGCTATTTCTATGGTAAACGACATATCCTCATTGTAACTGTTAAGGGATGCTAATATAGTTTCGTATGAACTCTGATCACAGACACAAAAGATATCATCTACATATCTGCGCCATAAAACAATATCTGTTCTATGTTTTTCATTGATTGATTTGTCAACCATGATCATCACCAATTCTGCTGCAACGGTTGAAAACGAACTCCCCATTGTGGAACCCGTATCTGTCTGTATGTTTGCGACTCAAATTTAAATACACTCATATTTAGACAAATATCTGCCAGGCATACTATTGTTTGTATGGTGGATGCATCGGTCTGTATTTCTGTCAGGAAGGCAACTATGCTTTCTCTAATAACTGAGTGGGGTAGGCTTAAAAACAATGAAACTACATCATAAGAGCACATTATGGTGTTTGGACCAGGGGAAATTTTCCATAACTCCTCAATGAAATTAGGTGTGTTGTGTACCGTGAATTTATGGTTATATTGTTTCAGTAACGGGGAGAAAAAAATGGATAAATACCTGGCTAATGGGGCTGACGGTGATCTGTGACAGGCTACGATAGGGCGCAGTGGGACATTAGGTTTGTGTATCTTAGGTAATCCATATATGTAGGCGTCTGTGGTAAGGCGTGATGTGAATAATTTGAATTCTTCTGAGTTAATCTGGGAGAGTCTTTTTTGTTCTAATAGAGCTTTCCTGAAATCCTGATAGGAGCGAAGCTTGGCATCCTCATCTATGGGAATAAAAGTAGATTTATCTGTAAGGACGTCCATCATTTTGGATCTATACGTTGAGATATCCATAACGACTGTCTGTGATCCTTTATCAGAGTTGCAGACTATGATGTCACTCCGATCTTTCAACCTTTTCATAATGGTTCTCTCCATGCGGGCCTGGGGATTTTGGGTTGTGGGATTCATGAGTACGGATGAGATACGGCTTCTAATATCATTTTTCGCCTGGTGACTAAGGTCCTTAATAGAAGCCTCTACACCGCTGATGATCCTAGGGACATCAGGTTTGGCTTCATTGCGATAATTCATTTTCCATACCAGGCTACTGCGGAAGACCACCGTCGAGTCTTGAACCTCTCCAGTACTGAACTTTCACAAGCAGAGATCTCCTTGCTATCTAAGGGCTTGAATTATCGCAATGAAGCCAAACCTGATGTCCCTAGGATCATCAGCGGTGTAGAGGCTTCTATTAAGGACCTTAGTCACCAGGCGAAAAATGATATTAGAAGCCGTATCTCATCCATACTCATGAATCCCACAACCCAAAATCCCCAGGCCCGCATGGAGAGAACCATTATGAAAAGGTTGAAAGATCGGAGTGACATCATAGTCTGCAACTCTGATAAAGGATCACAGACAGTCGTTATGGATATCTCAACGTATAGATCCAAAATGATGGACGTCCTTACAGATAAATCTACTTTTATTCCCATAGATGAGGATGCCAAGCTTCGCTCCTATCAGGATTTCAGGAAAGCTCTATTAGAACAAAAAAGACTCTCCCAGATTAACTCAGAAGAATTCAAATTATTCACATCACGCCTTACCACAGACGCCTACATATATGGATTACCTAAGATACACAAACCTAATGTCCCACTGCGCCCTATCGTAGCCTGTCACAGATCACCGTCAGCCCCATTAGCCAGGTATTTATCCATTTTTTTCTCCCCGTTACTGAAACAATATAACCATAAATTCACGGTACACAACACACCTAATTTCATTGAGGAGTTATGGAAAATTTCCCCTGGTCCAAACACCATAATGTGCTCTTATGATGTAGTTTCATTGTTTTTAAGCCTACCCCACTCAGTTATTAGAGAAAGCATAGTTGCCTTCCTGACAGAAATACAGACCGATGCATCCACCATACAAACAATAGTATGCCTGGCAGATATTTGTCTAAATATGAGTGTATTTAAATTTGAGTCGCAAACATACAGACAGATACGGGGTTCCCCAATGGGGAGTTCGTTTTCAACCGTTGCAGCAGAATTGGTGATGATCATGGTTGACAAATCAATCAATGAAAAACATAGAACAGATATTGTGTTATGGCGCAGATATGTAGATGATATCTTTTGTGTCTGTGATCAGAGTTCATACGAAACTATATTAGCATCCCTTAACAGTTACAATGAGGATATGTCGTTTACCATAGAAATAGCTCAAGGGGGTGTAATACCATTCCTTGATGTTCTAATAATTCAAACTCCAAACTCTTACCACACTACCGTATATTACAAAAAAGTTTTCCTCCCCAACTACACGCATTACACTTCCTGTTGTCCCAATTCCCAAAAATCAGTATTATAAAAACTTTATCTAAGCGTATACACACCCATTGTTCCCTTCCATCTTTCCAGGCAATAGAGAAACAGAACATAATCAAGAATCTCAACTCTGCAGGCTATCCGACATCCTTTGTTTGCAAACATTTTTATGTTTTCTCAGGAATAAGAAATACTGCTCAATACCGGTCCACCTGTTTTATTCCATACTCTTACAAATCGGCGGCCATAGCACGAATTCTGAATAGATATGGTGTAAACTCATATTTCTCCAACACACTCAGTCTGGCAACCAAACTAAAACAGACAATAGCAAGAAGTAGTGTAACCATTGATTCCCTTAATACCCACAATGCCATTTACTCCATATCATGTGAGCAGTGTGATGCCAAGTATGTCGGAGAGACTGGGAGAATGGTGAAGACCAGAATGGTGGAGCATGATAGATCGGTAAAAAGGAAAGATCCCCGCTCTCTAGTTTACCAACACATACGGGACACAGGCCACACATTCAATATCTATAACCCCTCGGCCCATTATCATGAGATTAAGAACAAACACCAGCGATTGGTCCTGGAAGCTATACTCACCAAAAAATTTAAAAGCATCAAAAGAGCAATAGACCTTCCTGAAATATATGATAATTTAGTACTGGAACCTCCTACCTGAAAGATTTAGTTTTCATAACCTACTTATACTTTTACACGTCAATGGCAATTTTGGTTTATTTTATTTTATTTTATTTCTATTTTATTTTGTTTTATTTCGTTTAACAGTCGTTGTTCGTACTTAGTTTCTGTAATGGCCATGTATTGAATGTATTATACGTTTATTTACTTGCTTTGCTTAACTTTTATGATTGATCCTCCAATATTATGTTAATTTTCTCTGGCACAATTTTACATATCTGTCTTATTTTCTTACTTTTTGTATATATATATATATAGCTGAATGCCACTAATAATTTTGTCTTGTTTTACACCAGTAGAAGGGTGATTGTGCCCGAAAGCTTGTGATTTAATTTTGTGTAATAAAGAAACTCTTTCCTCATCAAGTATTTCGTTCTTATATATATATATATATATATATATATTTTTTTTTTTTAATCATTCATAGTTTGCTCTTGCCTTGAATAAATTGCTGTCTCATCCTGAAGTTTGTCTTCCCTAATTTTCCACGTGGCAATATACATACACAAGTAAATGTGTAAACAGGCCCACATAGTATATATTTAGTACATTTATCTCACACATAGATGCCAACACTAGAATACACAGGCGTTGGGATCAGATAGACCTGCGCATCAATACAGTCCTAATGTCTGAAGAAACACTCACACTACACTCTGTGCCTCAACATTACTACATACATAGATATAAAGCACCATATTTACATACTCAGGTGAGTACTGACATGTACAAGGTACATACAGAAGCAATACACATCTATTCTCTGAAAGTGTTAAATTATTTGATAAACAAACATTTAAGAGCTTTTGAGTAATCTGGAAACATTTTTTGTTTTTTAAGTAGCGAAACTGATCTACCACGCATTCTCATTTGAATGGGGTAGCCATGTTTGTACTTAGAGGGTTCAAAGATGATGAGAAGGGCTCTCCCTAGAGAGTTGTGTGGTTGTTCTTGTCTGATGATCTCCTCGCATACCTGTGTCTCAGGCTTACCTCAACGCTGGAATAAAAGATAAATATATTGGTTTTCATGATAAAGATACATTTGTGAAAATGTTTTAAACTATTTCTCACAATGAGTTTATTTTTATTTTAAAATGCTAGCTATCGATAGATAAGGATGAGATTAATAGAATCGCTGAATGTCGTGTTTCATTTAGATGAGGAAAACGCGGCTGATTCCACACTCGCCTTTTCAGTGATACGCTGACCTATGCAAGGTGTGGCCACTGGACATGTGTCGGATCTGGAGGTTATTGTTGGGTTCTGCGCTGCCTGGAGTATAGTAGCTCCATCTATACTTCCTTCCTGTGGTGAATCTGTATAAGACCGGTGGTCTTAATAAAGCTGTAAGTGTGTGTTTTTGAGCGATAATCGCTTTTTAACAGGCTTAATTAAAACATCCTAGTTTCTTATATAAGGTGTTTACAAATATACGCGCAGGGTGAATATTTTTACAACTGAAATATAAACAAAAAATTCGAAATTTAAAATTAAAACAAATTATTTTTAAATATGTTATCTCTATTTACATTTTTTCGTTTTATTCTATCATTGAGCTTTATAGAATATGTCTATTTACATTTTTAGGGCGACTATAATTAATAAAATTAGTCAATGGCTTTCTTCTATGATATCGGTGTATTGTGATGGTAAATCAATCTTTCTGTATGTAATATGTCTATTTACTGGTTTACTTGGTTTTGTTCCTGTCCAGAAGTCCTCCTCTACGTGGCGAGCGGGAGAAGCAGCACAAGTAAGGGACTGTCCTGTAGGGCGAAGTACGGTGTCGTGAGCCCCGAGCCGCTACGGTAACCGTGAACAGGGAACTCCGAAATGTGGCTGACTAACGGGGCAATGACACCCTCCTTCTTTTTCATGGGACAAGACACCACCACTTGGTTTTATTACATAACTTATCGTGTTTATGTCCTTTTTTTTTGTTGTACCATTTTTATGAACTTATTTTGATATCATGAAGATATAGGTTGCCTGGCCGGTATTCATATTTCTGTGAAAAATAGACACTTCGGCCAGTTAGAGTTTTTTTTTTATCTTCTCAACGTTTCAACAAAAATCTTGTCTTCGTCAGGAGAAATAAATGAAGCATTTGGCAAGGCGTTAAAAATTGTATTTATTTCTCCTCACGAAGACAAAAGATTTTTGTTGAAACGTTGAGAAAATAAATCTTTAACTGGTTGAAGTGTCTAATTTTTAAAGAAATTCTTTAGTTATGTTAAGCTACTTTTTACTCTTGGCCCTAGTACTTTTTACCTTTGAAGGTAACTTTTGTCAACATATCTGATTAAAAATGCACACACAATATGTGCATAAGCGTAAAAGAATTCCCAAAATAGTTATTTCTAAGATTTAATTTTATGTTATTTATTTGTTTCGTCTATAATGGGTGTAAATATTTCGATATCGCGCTCGTTTTTTAATAAATTAATAAAAATAATTCACAATAGGTAACGAATAAGTAGTAACATAGTCTCGAGCATATGTGTGATGATACTCATTGAAAACGTACAAAGTTCCGTGTAAACAGGTGAAGCGCTGAGCGCCGCCAGTAACAAGGTGGGCTGCCGGGTATTTCAGTGAGGGGTCCGGGGGATAAATATAGCACTTCAATGCGGACTTGTTCCGGGGAATAAATAGTTGCCCCTTGTTAGGCCTCATTTGGAATTGGAGCCGCTTTCTTACCTTCACACCTTGTTTCTCTGTATTAGGTTAGTTCATACCCGGAGGTGTTCCTGGCTTCAATTATGTTATTTTGTTCTGTTTCCATTTCGTCCGAATCTACCTCATTCGATCAGCTTCCTTGTTTCTTCCAAAGTTTGTCAAATTTGGTCATTGGAATTGGAGCCGTTATCTTATCTTCACACCTGGTGTCTCTCTGTATTAGGTTAGTTCATACCCCAAAGTTCCTGATTTCACACACACAACAATTCTGTCTCCATTCTGTCCGTTTCTGGCTCATTCGATCAGCTTTCTTGTTTATTCTGATGTTTGTCAAATTTGGTCAGTGAAATTGAAGCCGCTATCTTACATTCACACCTTGTGTCTCCGTATTAGGTTAGTTCATACCCGGAGGTGTTCCTGGTTTCAATTATGTTATTTTGTTCTGTTTCCATTTCGTCCGAATCTACCTCATTCGATCAGCTTTCTTGTTTCTTCTGATGTTTGTCAAATTTGGTCAGTGAAATTGGAGCCGCTTTCCTACTTTCACATCTTGTGTCTCTGTATCAAGTTAGTTCATACCCGAAAGTGTGTTCCTGGTTCCAATGATTCTGTCTTCATTCTGTCCGTTTCTGCCTCAATCGATCAACTTTCTTGTTTTTTCCGATGATTTGTCAAATTTGGTCAGTGGAATTGGAGCCGTTATATTTTCTTCACACCTTGTGTCTCTCTGTATTTAGTTAGTTCATACCCGGAAGTTCCTGGTTTCAATGATTCTGTCTCCATTTTGTCCGTTTCTGGCTCATTCGATCAGTTTTCTTGTTTCTTCCAATGATTTGTCAATTTTGGTGAGGGGAATTGGAGCCGCTTTCTTACCATCACACCTTGTATCTCTCTGTATTTAGTTAGTTCATACTCGGAAGTTTTCCTGGATTCAATGATGATATTTTGTTCTGTTTCTATTTTGTCCGATTTTGCTTCATTCTATCAGCTATTTCTTCCGATGATTTGTCCAATTTGGTCAGTGGATCTGATAAATCTCTCTATTCCTCTCAGCCATTCTTACGTAGATGTTATCCACACCACCACAGTAGAGTTGTTGTACCTTAACCATAATAACCAAAATTTCTTTAATCCATGGAAGCCCACTTCTGGCTTTATTCTTTATTTTTCATTTATTTCCGTCTTCTGTACCTTTCAACTAATTTCTTTCTATTTTTCTTTCTTCCCCAAGGGAAACTACATCTTTGGCCGCAATCTCTTCTCCTATCGAGCTCAACTTATGTTGAAATTTGTCCATCTTTCCTTATAGCAATATGTCCAAGTTATCTCTATTTATTTCACTTTTGAAGAAAGTACAAAATCGTACAGAAATGACTGCAGCCAGAACAGCAGCTTTACACACCCAAGATAGAGGACATTGCGACTGCTGTGATAGAAATGTATGGATACATCTGAGGCTCTTCATTGGACACGACAACAACAACAACAACAATGTTGTCTATTTTTGTTTGCTGTTGAATATCAGAATTTCTCATTATAATGTTACACTCAAGATTTTCTCGTTTCACAATATCTGTACCCTTATTGTATGTTTATATCTTCGATGCCAAGATTTATGTGTAAATTGAATATGTATTTATGACACTTGTGTATTAGTTATATGTTTCTATTTTAAAGTTTTGTGTCAGTTGAATGTCCTTTTTTATAAATAAATTTGACAACTTGCTATCAACCACCTATATGGATGCTATTAAAATATTGAGGTTGATGTCCAGCATATAAATCTCTGTAGATAACATCGAAAAAAGATGAAAAAAAGGAGAGATGGTTAGCACTCTCCTTGATAAGGATGGAATGGTTTTCGGACCCAACACATATATTATATGTGTTGATTTATGATTTGTGATTTATATGCTGGACATCAACCTCAATATTTTAATAGCATCCATATAGGTGGTTGATAGCAAGTTGTCAAATTTATTTATAAAAAAGGACATTCAACTGACACAAAACTTTAAAATAGAAACATATAACTAATACACAAGTGTGTCATAAATACATATTCAATTTACACATAAATCTTGGCATCGAAGATATAAACATACAATAAGGGTACAGATATTGTGAAACGAGAAAATCTTGAGTGTAACATTATAATGAGAAATTCTGATATTCAACAGCAAACAAAAATAGACAACATTGTTGTTGTTGTTGTTGTCGTGTCCAATGAAGAGCCTCAGATGTATCCATACATTTCTATCACAGCAGTCGCAATGTCCTCTATCTTGGGTGTGTAAAGCTGCTGTTCTGGCTGCAGTCATTTCTGTACGATTTTGTACTTTCTTCAAAAGTGAAATAAATAGAGATAACTTGGACATATTGCTATAAGGAAAGATGGACAAATTTCAACATAAGTTGAGCTCGATAGGAGAAGAGATTGAGGCCAAAGATGTAGTTTCCCTTGGGGAAGAAAGAAAAATAGAAAGAAATTAGTTGAAAGGTACAGAAGACGGAAATAAATGAAAAATAAAGAATAAAGCCAGAAGTGTGCTTCCATGGATTAAAGAAAACTCGCCAGAAGAATCACATTAATAAAATGATGGCGTACACACAGAATGTACTCTTTGTTCAAGGAATTAGGAAGCAGTTGTGGTAGTGGTGGTGCTTATCTCCTTAGACCATGTCTCCACTCTTCTCCAGCGTCTATATATACTGGAGTTGACGTACGAGTGGCAACCAAAAATGGTCAAATTAGTTAACAATTAAGCAATTTAAGCATGTCAGTTATGGGGAAAATGAATTGTTTATTTGTATTTAATTAGTGAACTGATCTCCCACGCTCTCTCATTGAACGAATGTGGCCATAGAGAATGCAAGGACTCTTCCAGAAGTTATTGTGTAGATACGCTTTAAGCGTTCTCTGTGTGCTTGTCTGGTGATCTGCTCGCATACAAGTGTAACCCCGGTCTGATTCTTATCAACGCTGAAATAAAAGATAAGTACTGTTTTTTTTTTTTTTTTAAGTTATCGTGTGTTTTTTTATGTTTACGTCTTCCCTTTTTGCTTTGTTTTACTATTGAGATTACGCGTTTTACTGTGTTGTTACTTTTACTTTAGGCCCTAGTACTCTGTACCTTTGTGTATAAACCCGATATAGGGATCTTTGTCAAAATGACGGGAATTTCTTTATACGAAAAGCAAACCGAAAATTTTGCAATATTTAAAGATAATGCTTTTAGCGACCTTCTTCTCAATTGTTTATTTAAACTGCTACCTTTGAAAGTAAGGTAGCTTGAAAATGTAAAATTTCTTCATATTTTCAATGCTTATTTGAAATTTTATTTATTTTCCGTTATTTATATTATTTGTCTAACGACAAATATGTATGATTAAAGTGATCAAATTGTTTTAAAAGAGAATAAAGAATATTGAGGTCGAATATAAAGGAACAGTCACACTTCGGCCAGAGAAGAATTTTTTGAGAAAATAAAACCTTTTTTGGTCGAAGGGTCTCTTATTTCGAGAACTATGAATGCCGCCCAGGCAACCTCTATCTGCAAGAAGGTGTGTTCTATCAAAGAAATACGAAAAATAAAATAATTCTAATATGAAAGAATTATTCTTATAAAAAAAACTAAAATTTTAAAATTATATTCTTTATAAAAATTTGAATATTTTAAAAAGATTTAAGAAAAAACACATCGATTTTAAATTTTAAAATTCTTTTTTTTTTTCAGTTCAATCAAAGTATTAAAATTCTTAAAGATTTATTTGAAATAATTTCCGGCATTTAAAGATCTAATTTGTGAATAAAAATTTGATGAGAGTTAATAAAGAAGATTTTATTGATAAACACTTCACTAAATGAGAGGTTGGAGATGAAATCCAATTTGAAATTGATCCTACATTGATTCTTCCAACGTCACCCAATATGGCGATATCACTGATTATACCAGGGTTGTCGGTTCAATTTCCTTGTTTTCCTCCCACACTCAGCGCCATCTGTGAATTTGATTTTAAATTTGCAACATCTAATTTTCAAATCCAACCAATTCCCTTCAATTTCAATTCCTTCAAAATTGAGAAAATTTGAGTATCTAGTAAAATATATATTATTTCGTCTGCATATAATGATTGTTTTTCTATTTTTCTTGATGAAATAAGAATTTTAAATCAATTTTATAATATCGGGATGTTATGAAGAAAAATATATTTATTCCAAATATAGGTTTTTCACTTTTATTATTGAAAATTTATACATTAAGGGCAATATTTTTCATTTTAATAACAACCTTTGCACTTTAACAACAATTTTCAATTTTTCTCAACATAATAAAAATTATATTCGATATTTTAACAAGTATACTATAGATGGAAATTTTGACGGGAGGATATTGATCTAAAGAGACAAAGGTCGCCTCTCCCGTCAAAATAGGCGTCTAAAACCAGACGCAATCTATTGACCGTCGCCGCAACTAGCGGCCTTGGGTCGGTGACAAAGCCACAACACCAGCTTTGGCAAACTGAAAAGCGTCCACCTAGAGACCATGGTTTCGGGCTGATGGCCCTCATCAGTCTAGGGCGGACTTTATTCCATGAGATCCACACGGGATCTAATGGCATCTTGACAATCTGCCAAAGAGGTGTTTAGCTGGCAAGGTGGCTGGGCCATTTCTATGGCTAAAATAGATGGCGTCTAGTTTTGACGTCTATTTTGACGGGAGAGGCGACCTTTGTCTCTTTAAGTATACTTTAAATATATATTTAGTCTTAATAGATATTCATTTAATTTGATTGATATTATTCTATTTAAAACATTTTATTTATATCCTTTTAAATCAAGCAATAGAAATAACGCATTCAAGATTTCTCTTATAAAGTCAACTTCATGAAAAATATTACAAAATGAAATTGTACTAGATTCAGGTTGATAAATTAAGAAAATTACATCTTCTGATATTTATTTCAATAGATGATGCAAGCCATCAGAAACTTTTAGTTGCACGATCAGAGATGCCTTTCTCCTTAAAAAAATCACAGTTTAATATTGCGTTGAATTTTCCCATATACCCGCTACAAGATTTATTTTATTTCAATTCAAAGCGCTATGTCCCCCTAGGGACACTTGCGCTGTCATACATGTATGCCTTTATATGTGTCTATACATATATTTACAATATTTTAGGCCGTGAATAGAATAGTCATATGATGTTAACAATGAGAAAGAAAGAGAGAAAAACGAGAAAAATAACTGTGTACAAAATGAAGAAGTGTCTGGCAATATGTACAATAAGCATAATATAAATTATCAGTTTCTTAAAAGATATTTGTTGCTATATAATTTAAAAAATATATACAAAAGTAGTGAATTTAATATACATTTATTTACTGGAAATAAAAACACTTGGATCTGTTACAATTAAATTGTTTTCGATTCTGTAGTCTTGAAAAACAGGACAATCTAGTGAAGATTGTCTCCTTTCAAAATATAACAAAAATATTGCAAATAATGATATGAGTTTCACATTTACACCTTATATATTACTATGCTAACCTATTTCATAGAGCAGGGGTGAAATATCAGCTGGATTTCTATTTGATAATCCCCGGTCCAGCATATCTCTCTTTCCATTAATTAATTCATTTAAAAAAATATTTTGTATATGTCTGGTCTACCATTAGGGTTTCAAAACATAATAACCAAATTTATAACAAAAGTTAATTCATATTATAGATATTTCACTAAATACAACTAGATATATTCATTATATAAAATAGTTTTTTTTTAAATCTTAAAAAAAAAAAAAAGATAAAATACAAAATTATAAAAATAATATACCAGGTCTATTAGTATGAAACGCGAAAATTTTCAGTGAATTCAAAAGTTCACCAATTCCATACAACAAAAGATTTTTTATTCAAAGTAACTGCCCTGATTAACTATACACTCGGACCACTTTTCAGGCAATTTTCGAATTCCTTGTCTGAAAAATTCTATTCCTTTTGAGTCGAACCAGTCAACAAGTCATTTTCGGAGTATGTCTGAGTTCGAAAATTCCTGTTTTTTTTAGGGCGTGTCCTAAAGATGTGAAAAGGTGGTAGTCCGACGGCGCTAAGTCTGGTGAGTACGGCGGGTGGGGTTAGAGTTCCCAGCCCAAGTCTTTTATGGTGTTTTTGACCACCGTAGCGTTGTGGGCTGGAGCGTTGTCATGCTGCAGTATCAGGTTGTTGTGCTTTTCAAGCCATTCCGGTTTTTTTTTCATTCAACGCCTCTCTCAAACTGTGCATTTGTTGTTCGTAGCGACTAGTATTGACCATTTTGCCAGGTTTCAGGAGCTCGAAATATACTACGCCGGTCTGGTCCCACCATATGCAAAGCATTGCCTTTTTCCGAAGCGATTGGGCCTAGGCGTCTGTTTTGGAAATTGGCCGGGCAGGCCCCGCGACCTTTGGCGCTTAGGATTGCTGAAGTGGATCCATTTATCATCAGAAGTTACGATTCGGTGCAAAAATGACTTCTTTTCATGCCTGGCGAGCAGCCCTTCGCAGGTTACCAGCCGCCGTTATTGCTGCCTTTCGCTCAACTCGTGGGGGACCCATCTGGAAAGCTTTTGGGTCATTCCAAGGCTGTTTAAACGTAGAGAAACAGCACCTTGAGATACCTGGAGCTGTTTTGCGAGTTTCTACTGCATTTGGGTACTGTCCTCATCCAACAAAGCTTGCAGTTCAGCGTCCTCGAACTTTTGGGGCGTTTTCCATGTGGTTCATTATCAAGTTCAAAATCGCCACTTTGGAATTTTTTAAACCACCTGTAACACTGCGATTTGCTCAGAGCATGGTCGCTGTAAACTACCTCGAGCATTCGGTGGGCTTCAGTGGCACTTTTCTTCCAGTTGAAGGCGAACAACAAACCTTCCCGCAAATGGGCACTTTTTGGCTCGGAAATCGCCATTTTCCACGGGCTCCAGAAATTTTTCACGATTTGAAATTTTCTAAAACTGCACGCATGCTGATGCCACGCGAGTCAAAGAACAAAACGTCTACAACAGCGCCACCTTCGGCTCAAATAAAGTTGCACAGCGGCCTCTGGCGCCCATTTTCGCGTTTCATACTAATAGACCTGGTATATATATACTAACAATCTTATCTACCTTCTTTACAAAAATTTTATTTTTTCTTATTATTAGTTTGATTATAAGTGTATGGTTCTGTCTTTCTCTCTTTTCTCTAACTACTAAAATTTATAATATTAAATATATTCTCACTTCTATTATTCTATATACAAATTAGAGTATGTCTAAATGACGTGTAAAAGCCGATGCAAAAGACGTTACCTTGTTAAATTTTATTGTTATTAATTATAAATATATAATTAATTGGATGATGTGTAAGAAGTAAAGGATTTTTTTTCTCTCTCTACTAAATAATAACAATTTACAAATTTTATAATTTGAATTTAAATAATCAAAATAATAAAGATAATTTTAATACAAAACTAAACTATAAAACTAAACAACTATTTATATATATATATATATTAAGAAAAAGGCATGCACCTTATCCCAGTACAATGTTACATTTGTACTATTTTTTCATATATATATATATATATATTGAGACGTTACAAAAAACAATTTTCAATTGTACATAAATTCCTTTAAAATGTTACTTTAATTTTTCATATGTTTATTTTCAATTTCTTTTTCTCATTTCATTAAAAGTCAATGATGTACATGCAAAATTAGTAAAAACTCAATAAAAACGATATGTAAAAATAGATATAAAAAACAAATGGCTTGTAAAGGAAAGCGGCAATAAAATGAGTTTAGGTAAAATGTCTATTCCATTAACAAACATTTCACTTTTAAAATAATGAGCTTTAAAGTTAAAGTTTTACGAAACAGAAAATTAGCGTTTTAAAAATAAAAACGTGGCATTTGGCGCAGTCGAAAAGGATACGGAAAGAAAAAATGGCGGAAAATCCAAACAACCGGTTGCAAAAATTCAACAGCTCGAAGTCGGCAATTAGGCCTGAGTCATGGATCAAATTATATGATTTTGAAAACAATCCTTTAAAAGAAGATGAAAAAATCAAAAATCTTATGTACTACTTGACAGATTCAGCACTTGAATGGTATGCAGACGAGATTATTTCAAATCCTGCAATAAATAGATGGGAAGTTGTAAAGGAAAAGTTGATTCAAAGATTTGGTTCATACAACGCAAATCCAATTGTCTCAGCATCACATCGAAGATTAAAACGAGAAGAATCAATTGAAAATTATTTTCAAGATAAAATTCGCCTGTTAAATCAAACCCATCTAACGAAGGAGGAAAAAATTCATTTATTAACAGACGGACTTCCAAATGATTGGAAAGATTTAATTGTGGCTGCACAGCCAACTGACGCCACAAAATGGTTTCATATCGCAGCTTCAATTGAACAAAATAGGGCTTCAATTCAGTTTAAGCCTAAAAACAAAATACATCTCGCGACAAAAAATAATGATAATAGAAAAAATGTTTGCCCATTCTGGTGTCCAATATGTTCGAAAAAGGGAATAAAAATTAAATATTGGGTCACAGATTGTGAGGATTATGATCCTAATTATAAAAAGGATAGGCCTAATCAAAACACTTCAGTGAAACAAGTATGCGGAGCCCCGGAATTGTTGAATGTAAGTACTTTGACAAATACCCCTACACAAGGAGCTTTCAAGCTTATCAACAAAAGTGTTGAAGTAAATGGAATTCCTGCGCAAGCATTTGTGGATACTGGAGCAACAGTATCAATAATCAATTGGCGATTGTTCAAGCGAACCCGTCTTCAACTTCAACCAAATTCAGACATTCACATCAGCCAAGCGGATGGTGTTACCAGGACATGTGGAAGCCTTCAGACCAAGGTAAGAATAGATAAACTAATTAAACCTGTAACTCTCCATGTAATAAAGAACTTTAAATATCCACTCTTGATCGGATTAGATGTTGCATCTCTTTTTAATCTTTTAATAGATGTCAAAGACAAAACAATTTACACCAAATTTGATGGATTACAAAATCCAATTCTTGTAAATCATCTAGAAGAGATAAGAGAACATGAATTAAAAAAAAAATACTTGAACACAATAGGAATGTATTTTGTCAGCATGCTATTGATTTGGGAAAAGTAGCTATACAACATAAGATCATCACGAAAAGTGAACAACCAATTTCTCTTAGACCCTATCGTCGTCCTCTAAAAGAGTATGAAGAGATAGCTGAACAAGTTAAAGAACTTCTCGAACACAAGTTAATAAGAATTTCAGATTCTCCTTGGGCATTTCCTGTTGTTATGGTTCCCAAGAAGGATGGAAATAAAAGGATGTGCATTGATTACAGACGTCTTAATGAGATCACACTGGATGACAGGCAACCCCTACCTCACATACAGGACATGTTTGATCGATTGCATGGATCCAGATTCTTCTCTACCCTTGATGTTGCATGGGGTTATTGGCAGATCGAAATGGACCCGCAATCTATTCAAAAAACTGCATTCGTCACAAACGATGGTCATTATGAGTTTTTAGTGATGCCATTTGGTTTAAAAAATGCTGCTTCAACGTTTCAAAGGATAATCCAACATATTCTAGGTGAATTATTATGGAAAGGAACTTGCTCTTTCCAAGATGACATATTGGTGTACACGAAAACATGGCAAGAGCACATAGAGCTTCTTAGTAAAGTTTTTAACAAATTAAGACAGTACAACATGAAATTAAAATTGTCGAAATGTATTTTTGGAAGAACTGAAGTAAAATACCTCGGACATATCATCAGTCACAATCAATTAAAACCTGATCCAGGAAAAGTAAAATCTATTCAAGACTTTCCAAGACCTGATACTGTAAAGAAAGTTCGTCAGTTCATGGGATTGGCAAATTATTACAGAAAATTTGTGAAGGACTTTTCTAAAATTTCATTCCCCTTGGTTCGACTCACTCGGAAGAATCAGCCCTTCATCTGGAATGAGGAAGTAGAGGAGTCATTCGCTAAACTTAAAAATGACACTATCTACAAAACCTGTCCTTGCTATTTACAACCTGGACTACCCCTCTAAAGTTTATACAGATGCCTCCTCTACTTCCTCATTCCAGATGAAGGGCTGATTCTTCCGAGTGAGTCGAACCAAGGGGAATGAAATTTTAGAAAAGTCCTTCATCTGGAATGAGGAAGTAGAGGAGTCATTCGCTAAACTTAAAATGGCACTATCTACAAAACCTGTCCTTGCTATTTACAACCCGGACTACCCCTCTAAAGTTTATACAGATGCCTCCAAATATGGAATTAGAGCAATCCTAACACAAATTGGTCCAGACAATGAGGAACATGTAATTGCTTATTACTCCAAAACACTGCAACCACACCAAGATAATTATTCTGCTTATGAGATGGAATGCCTAGCCGTAATACAAGCAACTGATCACTTTCATGTATACATAGAAAACCAACCATTTGAAATCATCACTGATCATGCGGCGCTCTAATGGCTTTTCACCATGAAGAAACCGAAACCTAAGTATTTTAGATGGATTCTTAGTTTATCCTCGAAATCATGTAACATCGTTCATCGTTCTGGAAAGCAACAAACTCATGTTGACGCCTTATCAAGACTCCCAGTTGTTAATATTGCAACTCAAGAACTTCAAGAACACCAACAAAATTCAGATTTGAGTTTCTTGAAAAATTCCCACACTCACGACGGTGTGGTAATGATCAAACAAAAAGGAGTTTTTAAAGCAGTTGTCCCAAACTCGCTTACCAAAAAATATTGGAAGAATATCACGATTCATTGAGTCACCCATCAATAACCAAAGCATGCAAACTTATAACTCAATGTTATTGGTGGAAAGGAATAACAACTGATATAAAGAATTATGTTCGATCTTGTAAATCTTGTCAACTAGTGAAGGTCAGACATGAACCAACTTTAGGAGAAATGATCACTCCAACGTCAAATATCCAACCATTACAAATGATCGGTTGTGACACTATTGTACTGGGAACAGCAGCAGCTAACACAAAGCATAAATTCATTCAAGATTTTGTTGATCACGCAACTCGTTATCTATGGGCATATCCCACAATAACAAACACTGCTCAAGCTGTCACTCAATGTCTTGATAAGATAATCAAATCTGTTAATTCGATCAATACTATCTCAACAGATAATGGCAAAAATTTTATATCAAAAGAGTTCAACAAATTTCTTTCTTTACAAGGAATTAAACACACATATACTTCGCCTTATCATCCTCAGTGCAATGGCATTTGTGAGAAATTAAATGATACGATAATGACAAAACTGAGAATAGCTGTTCTAGAGAAACCTAGATGTAAATGGAGCACATTATTACCGCAAGTTGTCAAAAATTATAATTCCACACCACATGACGTGACTGGTTTTTCACCGCTTTTCTTAATGTATGGAATCGGTAATGTACCCGAATTTGCCGACCAAACTCCAATTACAATTGAAGAAGCCAGGAAGAAAGCTAGCCTGCGGACAGAACAAATTAGAAGTAAGTGGAAGATTAAACACGATAGCCATCACCCCAAGTATGTCTTTAAAGAAGGAGACTTAGTCATAAGAAAAATTGCCTTCAACGACCCTCGTCTCATCAAGATCTCATCAAAATATGAAGGACCATTTCTCATTCAAAAAAAGATATCTGATGTAACCTACGATATCTCTCTGAAAGACCAAAAGCAAGCAAGACGCGTTCACATATCTCAACTTCGACCATTTATTACCCGAGAATAAATGCTTCAAGAAGGGGAATATGAGACGTTACAAAAAACAATTTTCAATTGTACATAAATTCCTTTAAAATGTTACTTTAATTTTTAATATGTTTATTTTCAATTTCTTTTTCTCATTTCATTAAAAGTCAATGATGTACATGCAAAATTAGTAAAACTCAATAAAAACGATATGTAAAAATAGATATAAAAAACAAATGGCTTGTAAAGGAAAGCGGCAATAAAATGAGTTTAGGTAAAATGTCTATTCCATTAACAAACATTTCACTTTTAAAATAATGAACTTTAAAGTTAAAGTTTTACAAAACAGAAAATTAGCGTTTTAAAAATAAAAACGTGGCAATATATATATGAGCTGACCTTATATCGTCTTAAACATAATGCCATTGTAAATTTTTTCACAATGTTGGGTCTTTCTTTCAAGATTGTAGAAAATAGAACAAATCTCGCTCGAGCAGGCCGCGACTTCTCGGCATGTTCTTTTTCTTTAAGGTTATCTTTTTGTGCTTTCTTAATTCTTAGTTAGATTCTTTAGTTATTTTTATTCTGTAATTTATTTTTGGCACTGAATAAAAATGATTATTCTCAAAATTCTTCGTGATAATATACAAGTGGTTTATTTAAATAAATAGCAAGCGATCTTATCTGATGGTGATTTACGATTATATCTCGGATCCAAATGGGAGTTACAACAATTGAACATTTTTTGAAATGATTGTTTAGGAATTCAAAGGAGGAAAATATGATAAATTTCAGGTTCATATCTTAAACCGCCTTGAGAATTTGAGCAAACACAATCAGAACTAATTTAAAATGTTCAAAATATCACCTTATCAATAATTTCTAATATTATTTTGGCAAATCTTTCAAAATTCAAAAGAGAGATTTTTTTGTTTTATTTAATAAAAAAGTTCTGAATCACATCACAAATAAGTATAGATAATTTATTAACAATTAAATGGATCATGGTTCTATTATTCAATATACTATATGGACAAAATTTCTAAAAATGTTCCATATAATTGAATTTACATCGCGATTCAGCAAGTTGAAAAAAAAATGCTGAAATAGACAAGATTTCTATAAAACGCTTTTATGTGACTTGAATAAAAATGAGAGTCCAGGGTGGCAGATATTATGATAGATATTGAGAGAATGTGAAAAAATAATTAAAAAATAAAATAGAGAAAGGATAGATAAAATACTTATGCTATAAATTATATCTTCAAAATCAGCTTTTATTAATTTTTTTATTATATAAGGTTGTGTCCCAAAAGTTCGTGTTTTTCTTAAAATGTTGTTTTTCTTATTATTTAGTGAATAATATTATTACGGCGAACACATAATAATATTTAATACATTTAATTTATTCATAATACAAATACATTATACATAACGGCTAATAATATTGGTATTTCAATTTTTTGTAAGTTTTTACGAACTTTTGGGACAACCTTCTATTGAGTAGAATTAAGCATCTCAATTAATGAAACAGATGTTGTCATAAATATATACATGTTGTGATGTAATCGATCCTGTAGGATGACTTTAGTGTGTTGGTTAAATGCAGTCGTTGTGGCCTCAATGTTAGAGTGGGTTCAGGCGTGAATGTATTGCACCAAAGACATGTTGGATGTCACCACAGAGATGGCGAGAGTGTGAAGCCGACGCCGGTTAAGGCAGATCTGTCCAGGTATGTCTGTCAATCATCGTGTTTCAGACTGGAATGATCTATTTTTGAGCAAGTAGGGGCACACCTTGTACCCCGACATATTTTTCGGACCATTTTTCCTGTCTGGCGCCGGCTGTCACTCAATAGAATTTTATTAAGTCGTTTTGGTAATACATGATGGCCAAACTGGCTAGTTGCTTTCACAGTTTTGGTTATTATACTATAGCTATATTACATATGGGGATATATTACAACATATATATACTTTAGATTATGATGCATTAGCGCGCCATCTGTTATCAAAATTCAGAACTATTATAGACGCGTATGACTCTTTTTAAAATAAAACAATTTCTACTGTCCTTACTGCAATGGAAAAATTAATGGCTCATCAGTGGTGTCACATGAGTGTCACATGCAGGAAGTTTAATATTTCTCCAAGTCTGGAGTTGTTATTTTATTTTACCTTCTGTTGATTTTTTAGAATTGTTGGCTCAGAAGTAAAGGGTTCTATTTCTTGGTACAACAAAAATGCTGGTTCAAGCTTCTAAGATTATTTTTACTCCATTTTCCTTCAACATTGAGAGAGAGAGAGAGAGAGAGGCAAATATACTTTATTATTAGCTTATTAAGGTATAAAATAGTAATATTGGTTAGAAGTCGCTGTCGCGCGTTCTAGACCTGTTCATAGAACGGGCTAGTGTTGTAGCATATATAAATATTAAAGTGGTGTTATATCTATAATATATGAAAGAGAAAATGGTGTAAGAGAAGAAATAAAGAAAATTAAAGTAGGTAAAGATTATATTTTAAGGTATCAAAAGGGTTTTATATATTTTTTCAACAAAAGATAGAGCTATAACAACTTCACGCTGGAGCTTCGGAATTTACACGTCATATGAGCGGAACCTTTTTTTTTAAATTATATTTTACAAAAATTATGAATAATAAGAGCGGCAATATTATCCCCTCTCCCCAGTGACCTAATCACGTTATAGAAAAAAAAAACTCATAGACAAAACTTAAGAAAGTTGTACCTTTTAGAATGCTTATCGGATTCAGGCAATAACTCTAAAAGATATTACAGTGACCTTTATTGAAATCACACGAGATAACTAAATGTGAACAAAATTGCCCCTGTCTGAAAAAATTGAAGATGGGCGAATTCAAAGACTTTCTACTTCCTTAAGTTTTATCAATGAGTGTCACATGCAGAGAGTTTAATATTTCTCAAAGTCTGGAGATGTTCTTGAAATTTTACATTCTGTAGTGACATCTTATAATTGTTGGTTCAGAAGTAAAGGGTGAAGTTGGATCTGTTTCTTGGTACAACAGAAATTTAGGTTCAAGTCTCTAAGGTTATTTTTATTTCTTTTCTTTCAATATTTTTCAAGTGAGAGTTGAGAAATATTTATAATCTTTTTTAGCAACAAAAAGTTGAGACCTTGATAATATAACTCTAAGGACCTCCTCACTTTATCTAATCGGACAAAAACATGCGTACATATATTCAAGTCTGTGTGAAAATAAACATTCTTAAGAAAAAAATGAGGGCCAACAGCCCGAAACTCGTATGAGGTTAGCTTTTCTTGATTAGTCAAGAATGGGTATTGTATATTCCAGGTATACTCAAAGATTTCATTATGTCAAGGATTAATTTACTGAAAAAGAATACTAATCAAACATTTCAAAGTTTCTTTCCTTATGATATACCGAAATATTTTGCACCAAACTATTATAATTCACAATTTATTACAGATCATGGAAATTTCAGGTTTTTTCTTAAGAAAATTCAGGCTGTGCAAGATTCGACATGTTTCTGTGGATTGGGGGAACAAACTTCAATACATCTCTTGCTAGAATGCCCTGTCTTTCAAGATTACAGAGTCAACAACGGTTTAATAGCTTTAGGCCCTAGTGACTTAATTTCAAGTAAGGACACATATATAAAATTTAATTTCCTTTGTAAATATATTTTGGATTTCATTAAGAAAAATGGTCTTTGATGTAACGATCTCAAGGAAATATTGGACATATCTTGTGGTTGTAAACAATATATAAGTGTATGCGTGTATATGTGTGTATATATGTATATATTTTTAAATTTAATGATGTAACTGTAAATAAAATAAAAAAAAATATCTCTATATGTTAATAATATTTATGAATCTTTCTAAGTTACTTTCTGTGTATCTTTCCATGTTGAATATTTTCTTTGTTATATTTGTATGTACATTTAGCGCAAGTGTCCCTAGGGGGACATAGCGTTTTGAATGGAAATAAATAAATAAATAAAAAGAATGGGTATTCAGCGAATTGTGGAATAATTAAAAATCAACGATTAATTGATATTTATTCTCATTGATGGCGCAAGTCATCAGCAACTTTTAGTTTCGATAAGGAGATGCCTTTTTCTTAATTTATTTACCTTTGTATTATTTTTCTCATAGACATTCTTTTTAAAGCAAGTTTTCAATCTATTTGGCGTTAGATTTAGCATGGATATTTAATGTTAAGAAGCAAAAGGAATAGACATAGAGACGATCCGTTTTTCATCAGCTAAATATTTCCACATAGACATTCTTGTTGTTTAAGCAAGTTTTTAATTTGTTTGGAGTTAGACTTAGTATGAATGTTTAATGATGAGAAGAAAAGTGACTGTGCGTGTGGATCTATTTTTTTCAGCAACTCAGCGACAACCTCTTCAGGCAATGTTATGTTTCCACAATAAACCATTTTTAATATTAAGTAGTTGTACCCATCCATATTTCCAAATTTTTTTTTTTTTTCCAAATCCATATTTTATTTTCCATAGGATTATTCAAATAATAATCTGTATATATTTACCATGTGTATATAATCTTTCTCCATTTTACCCCTTTGTATATTTACCACTTTCATAGGTTTCTCCGTCTTGTAACCCCAAGGAGAATCCTCCGTAAGACCTGTGTGTCTTAATAAAGGTTTTTGTGTGTGTGTATGTGTGTGTATTAAGTAGTTGTCATCTTTAAGTGCAGCGCGATGTCCCAATAGGATTGTAGGAAGGGAATACGTCCATTTGATGGCATTTGAAATAGCAAAGTGTAGGATGGAATGGCTCTTTTGCACTGAGACTGATAATTGTCTATATAGATAATAGGCTAACAGAGTTTACAGTTGTAAAGTTTTAAGCTATCTCCTCCAAAGATACTTGGCGCTTCATTCCATATAGTCTGGCTGAATTTTTAAAGACTTCAGACATTAAGTGTTTTATTTAATCCATTATAACGCCAAATGGTATATCAAATCTGGATATCCTATTGTCATAAGATACCTTAGCAACGGTATTTACGGAAATGTTTGCATTGTTGCACCAAGTTGTAGCTTTGCAGGGTCATCGACCTTGCTTTCCTCTTTCTTGGCGTTATACACCGAGCGGGTTTCCATACTTAAAGCAAATAAAGTAAAGTAAATAAAAAATGAATTACCTTTTAAAGTTATTGTGTTTATTTATTCGTTGTCTTCTTCATAGTTGGTGATCTTTAGTCTTCGCGTAAGTCCATTCTCTCCAGAATAAATAATCAAGATATATACAATAACAATGTTACAGAAGGAATGAAACTATAAAAAGGATTGTGATACCATATATATAGTATATAATTTGTCAATATTAATTTTAAATAAAATTAAAATATCAGATTATTTTGAGTAAATGTGGGACGTGAATCAAACATGATGCAACAATATATAGCGGTATTATAATTAATGAACAAAACAGTTTTCGAGGGTGATTTTCTTATTTTATTATATTGTAGTGAAGTATTTTTATTTTATTTTAATAACAGATTATCAATTTCGATATTTACTCTGTAAACTTCCCTCAATATTTATCTTCTGTTTATCATTCATAGTTTGTTCTTTGCCTTAAATAAATTGCTGTGTCATCCTGAAGTTTGTGTTTCCTAATTTTCCACGTGGCATTATATTGTAGAGTAGAATAAATTAAATAGAATTCGATGTTGAGATTAAATATAGTTTATTTAAAGTAAGGTTACAAAGAAGAGAATAACGGGAGCTAGCGCAGTATGTTTACAAAGAACAGCTAAGAACAACCTAATCCGCGCGTGCTCCTCGCGGCCTCCCCCCGCGCATCCTTTCCAAATGGCGATGCATTCATATTTCACAGCCCTCCCTCCAGGATGTCGACAGCGTCCTCGCTGTCCCAGCTATTGTAGTCTCCGGTCACCAGCTGTTGGCCAGGATCTCTGTAGGGCTTCATCCGGAGCACATGGACGACGTCCTTCTGGCTGCGTCTCCTCCGTCTTGAACTTTGTTCCAGAGCTTCCACTTCATAATTCACTTTCGACACCTTTCTCGTTATCTTATACGGCCCGAAGTATTTCTTTAGTAATTTCTCGGACAACCCTGTCTTTCGAACAGGGGTGAACACCCAGACGAGGTCCCCAACACGGTACTCAACAGATCGATGCACCTGGTCGTAATGGTACTTGTTATTCTCCTGGGCACTCAAAATGTGTATCCGAGCGAGCTGCCGTGCTTCTTCTGCCTTGGTTACCATCTGACCTCCAAAGTCATGATCCGATGTTTCGTCTTCGTAAGGCAGCAGGACATCAAGGAGGGTCTCGGCCTCGCGACCATGAACCAAAAAGAAAGGAGAAAATCTGGTACTTCCTTGTTGGGCCGTGTTGTATGCAAAGATGACATACGGCAGAACGCTGTCCCAATCCCTCTGCTCGGCGTCCACATACATGGAGAGCATGTCACCCAGGGTCTTATTCAGCCTCTCTGTCAATCCGTTTGTTTGAGGGTGATAAGCCGTGGTGAAAAGGTGGCTTATCTTGCAACGGGAAGTGACTTCTTTGACCATCTGAGACATGAAGGCCCGACCTCTGTCAGTTATTATTTCGCGTGGAGCGCCATGCTTCAAAATTACTTCTTCCAGTATGAAAGTCGCGATTTCTGCAGCCGTACCAGATGGCAGGGCTTTAGCGATTGCATATTTGGTCAAATAATCTGTACATACAATTATCCATCGATTTCCTTTGTCCGAAAGGGGAAACCTCCCAAGCAGGTCCATGCCTATTTTCTGGAACGGAAATGACGGGGGTTGAATGGGAATTAGTTTTCCAGCAGGCAGTTTATTTTCTCCCTTTCTTCGCTGGCACTCCTTGCAATGGGCGACATAACGTCGAACGCTGTTGTAAAGTCCCGGCCAGAAGTATCTCTTTCCTATTCTGTCGTAGGTCCTTGCAAAACCTAGGTGGCCCGCGGGCGGAACATCGTGGAACTCCTTCAGGATATCTGGTCTCATACACTTCGGTATAACCAACAGCAAACGTCTACCCAATGGATCAAAATTACGCTTATAGAGTAGACCGTTCTTCATTTCGAATCTCTCGGCCCCTTCACCCTGGTTTAAGGCATTTGAAATTTTTGTTATATCAGGATCTAGATTCTGTTGTTCTATTACTAATGTAAGCGACGTCAGAGCAGGCGACTCTGGCAGCGGGTATCTCGATAGGCAATCCGCGTCTTTGTGCTTGACCCCGCTTTTATAGGTGATGGTTGCGTCGAAATCTTGCAGTTTGAGGGCCCATCTTGCTAGTCTTCCAGAAGGGTCCTTCAGACCAGCCAACCAGCACAAAGAATGATGGTCCGAAACAACCTCAAAGGGCCTTCCATATAAATATGGACGAAATTTTCCAATTGCCCAAATGACTGCTAGGCATTCTCGTTCAGTGGTGGAGTAGTTCTTTTTTGCCTTGGAAAGTGTTCTGGAGGCATAAGCAATAGGATTTTCTTGATTCTCCTGGATCTGAACCAGAACAGCACCCAAGCCGTAGCTACTGGCGTCGGTATGGAGTTTGGTGATGGCACTTTCTTTAAAATGTCCTAGTACCGGCTTCTGCATCAGAGCTTTCTTCAGGGACTCGAATGAATCTTTTTGATCTTGTGTCCAAATAAACTTTTGATCTTTTTTCAGAAGAATTTGTAGAGGAGCAGCGATTTTGGAGAAATTCTTGATAAACCTTCTGTAGTAGGAGCACAATCCTAAATGCTTTGAATATCACAGACGAACTTGGGTACAGGGAACTTCTTTATGGCTTCGACCTTTTCGGAGTCGGGTTGTATGCCATCCTTATCTACCACATGACCCAGGATTTTTACTCTTGTTGATCCAAACAGACATTTATCCGGATTGATTGTAAGCCCCGCTTGTTGAAGACAGCTCAGAACCTTAGACAGACGTTCTAAATGTTCCTAAAAGGTATCAGAGTAGACCACGATGTCGTCCAAATAGCACAAACAAATGTTCCACTTGAGGCCCATGAGCACATTATCCATCATCCTTTCGAATGTGGCAGGCGCGTTGCACAATCCTAACGGCATTACCATGAACTCGTACAACCCATCCAGAGTAACAAAGGCAGTCTTCTCGCGGTCTCGCTCGTCCACCTCCACCTGCCAGTACCCGGTCTTCAGGTCCATGGTCGAGTAATACCTGGCGGATGACAGATAATTCAGAACGTCATCAATGCGGGGCAATGGATAAACGTCTTTCTTGGTGATGTGATTTAGCCGCCGGAAGTCCACGCAGAATCTCCATGTGCCGTCTTTCTTCTTGACCAGCACCACAGGGGCTGACCAGGGACTCTCAGATGGCTGAATTACTTTTCTTTCAAGCATGGTATCTACTTCCTTCTGCATTGTTTCTCGCTCTCTTTTAGATACCCGATATGGGCGCTGCTTTATAGGGGGATGGTCGCCGGTGTGAATTCTGTGCTTCACTCTGTTCTGTACCTTGTTTGCGTTTTTCATCGTGGGAAGGAAAACTCTTTTGAAAGACAACAGCAGCCCCATTAAATATTCTTTTTTTTTTCTTGGGCAGATCGGGGTTGATTAGAGATAACAGGTAGTCGCTGTGGTCATCTTCTCTTCTCTCCCTTGAAAAACTTTCCGGCTCCACACTCAAGAGGCACACGTGTTCCGTCTCAATATCGCACATTCTACCCAAGTTCATTCCTTTCGGAATCATTTGAGGTTGAAGTCCGCCGTTAGTTATCCAAATTTTTCCAATTCCTTCTTCAAATTCAATCAATGAAGAAGGAAATATCAAGTCTTTTCGAATGAATAGTTCTTTAGAACAGGTAACCTCCATGTTAACAATTCCTACGAGAGATCTATTGACGACGCTTATCCTCTGCGACGATCTCCCGGGGATAACGAAGTCTTGGATAGCGTACACTCCGTCATCTCTACCCTCGGCGTCTAGGTCTGGTAGGTCGTCCAGTTGTAGTTCGCCCAGACCGCAGTCGATAACCGCGTTGGTCGTCTTGAAGAAATCCCAGCCTAGAATCACATCGTGACTGCAATTTTCCAAAACGACGAATTCAAAGTTTTCCGGATGTCCATTTACTTCCAACTTCAAAGTGCAGCGTCCTTTGGATTTTACCACCTTATCGTCAGCAACTTTCAATACAACGTCGGTTTCGGCAAACATCGTCTTTTTCAGTTCTACTCTGAACCGCTCGGATATAACAGAATAGGAGGCTCCGGAATCCACCAGAGCCCGTATTGTGTCGCCTTCAATTTTAAAGTCAATGTAGTTGTTCGTCATTTTCACGACTGTCGACAGGGGAGGAATTATAGGTTGTGCAGCGGCCTCACCTCCATTTGAGGGCGCGGCTCGTAGTTTTCCGATTGTAAACGCCGAGGAGACTGGCTGGCTCGTCTTGTAGCACTGCGACCAGGGGAACTTCCGCGTCTAGGAGAAGGGGAGGGGCTGCGATAACGTCTGGGTGTTGACTCTTTGATCAGCGTCGTTTGAGTTATTGTTGCTTCCGGAGTTCGTCATTGTCCTGGCCCGATCTTGGTACATTTCGTCTCTTCTCTCATCAAGTAACCTCCTCCTGTCGCGGCAATAGCGGACAACGTGGCCGGGCCGTCCACAGTGGAAGCATACGGGCGTGCCGTCTGGGGTCCTCCACTCATTAGTGTCCCGTACTTCGACTCTTGAGCCATTTGCTTCGACCTTAGGTGCATACCAGGTGTTCTTTCTATAGATCCGTGGTGCTGACCTCGCCGCCGATTCCATTGGGAAGGTATTTATCCCCGACATGGGAGCGAGGGACTTTGTCGACTTCCTCCTTCACTATTTCCTCAAGGGAGGAGATTCTTGGTTCTTCCCGTGGCGGTGCTAGGGCCCGCTGCACTTCTTCTCTAACGATCTGTCTTATCAGAGACTGTAGATCCGTCACGTCCCCCAGGTCACCGAGCGAGGTAACATTGGGCAAGCGCTCGAATTTTGAGGCTGTCACTCGTCGTCCTTGGAGCGCCACAACGCGACGACACTCTGCGATAAACTGATCCGTCGTCGCTATGTCTCTCGGCAGAAGATACCGGTAGACTTCCTCTGCTACTCCCTTCATCAGATGAGATAGTCTCTCTTCTTCTGTCATCTGTGCATCTACTTCCCTGCAGAGTCGCAAAACATCTTGGATATAAAATTCAGTGGTTTCGCCCCTCGTTTGAGCTCGCACCTTTAGCTTTTGCTCGGCTTGACGCCGCAGGTTATCTTTCTTTCCAAATACGGATCCTAGTTGGTCTTTAAATATCTCCCACGATGGGATATTTTCCTCATTATTTTCGTACCACCGTTGAGCGGTACCGTGTAGATAAAAGTACACGTTAGCCAGACTGAGCGAATCGTCCCAATGGTTATGTCTTGCCACTTTCTCATAACCTTTCAGCCAGGCTTGGGGGTCTTCGCTGATCTCACCAGAGAACATGGAAGGGTTCCGCACCACATTCTGACAAAAGAGTGGACTCACCTGAGTGGTCGCCTCGCTTCTGTTGTTCATCGTCGCTGTGTTGTCGGGGGTAAGTCCTTGTAATCTTCTGCTTCTTCTAATAGAGCGTTCTTCTTCTTTAGGTACCCAGCTGATCTCCGCCACTTTGTAGAGTAGAATAAATTAAATAGAATTCGATGTTGAGATTAAATATAGTTTATTTAAAGTAAGGTTACAAAGAAGAGAATAACGGGAGCTAGCGCAGTATGTTTACAAAGAACAGCTAAGAACAACCTAATCCGCGCGTGCTCCTCGCGGCCTCCCCCCGCGCATCCTTTCCAAATGGCGATGCATTCATTTTCACAATATTGTTACGTTGTTGTTTGACAAAGAATAACTTCCGTGAGTACAAAGGATCTTTAAGACTTTATTTAAGCCTAATCAATAAAATAATTACAGAAGAGTGCAAAAATAAAACAACAATAAAGAAAACAACAGTTACAAACTCACCCACTGCAGCACGGTGAGGGAAAGCAGCAGCAGTACAGGAGACATAAGTTCGTAGAACCTTCTAGAATCTTCCAGAAAGTACACCGGCTTCGGCGGTAAGCAGCAGTCCGACCTCTTGAGACAGCAGCTTGCTTGGAGTACACCACGTAGCTTCGTTCTTCTAGTCTTTCTTAACTTTCTCCCCTTGGCAAGAGTTTCTCATCCCTATATATACCGGAGTATATCTTTCCAGAACGGTCACGGTTGGTCAGCTAATCATAAAGCCGCCAGCACCGAGCGTTGCGCAATAGATTTTGATTGGCCAATCAGTTGTTTTCCGCTTTTTTCTACATGATTCTTAAACGCTCTAGAACATTCTCTCTCCATCTGGAATGTGCTTTTATTTCTACGTAACACTGCCCCCTCCTTAGGACTGATCGTCCCGAACAGTCCATTGTACTGGAACAGTACCCCTGAAGGGTGCTAACCGGTTGTAGTGCACCACTTTGGATTTAGACGTCGGGGTCTTCTGAATCCGATAGATGACATCATTGAGACATTTGATGATCTTGTAGGGACCTTCCCACTGATACTGAAGTTTAGGAGAAAGTCTCCTCTCTTCCGTTGAGGATTATGGAGCCAAACCATTTCACCCTCTTTGAAAGTCTTGTTGGAAGTCTTGACGTTGTACCTGTCTTTCATTTTCTCACTGGAAAAGTGAAGATTTTCTCCTGCCCACTGGTGAATGGCCGGCATCCTTTCAAATGGGGCACCTACATTGTAGATCTTCAACTTTCCTCTGGATCTTGTTGTCGGTCCCTGTTGGATTCAAATGTAAATAATCATTTATTCATTTATTTGCATTTTTTTATTCATTTTGTTTTCATTAATTAATTTATTTTATTTTAATCTGTGAAGTTTATTTTTATTATTTGGCACTGTTGGTGTTTTGTTGACATTTTTTTAATCTGCTACCATTGGCATCATTGTAATAAAAAAATCGTGGTAATAAAACCTACTCTATTCTATGCAAAGCTTTTTATTCATTCATTCATATTAACTCAAATCAAAATAAATACAATTCGAACATCTTTCTGGTCCCTCGAGCCGGATACACGGATAATTTGGTAAGTAAAAATTGAATTATCTTGTGTCGGCAGAAAAAGTAATCTAAATCATGTCTAAAAAAGCGAATTCTGATATACCTATTTTCAAAATTTATATTGAAGAATTCAATACATATGCAAATCAGTTTCACGAAATTTTATCAACAGAGAAATATACGTAAATTGAAACTTTACCATGCAAATATTACGGAATTATTTAAAGACATTAAAGAAACATTATCAAATAGTGAGATCGAATGCTTTGGAAAAAAGTGAAACCCTATTTAAATAATATATAGGTGTAAAGAATCTTTATGGAAATTTTGTATTTCAAATTGGGGAATTCTTGGAGGTAGAGAACGTTTCTCAACCAGTCAAATTGGAGCAAAGTGTAATATCTAATGTTAAATTACCCAAATTTAATTTGCCTGTGTTTTCCGGTGAGATGTCTCAGTGGTTGAGTTTTAAGGACCTATTTTTGGTTACTATAGATAAAAATACGACTCTTTCAGATATCCAAAAATTGCAATATTTGCATTCTTCATTAAAAGGTGATGCAGCTCGTATAATAAAGGGTTTCCCGATCACTGAAAATAATTATAATCAAGCTTGGAAAACTTTGATAGAGAGATATGATAATAAAAGAGAGATAATATTCTCTCAATTAGATAAAATATTCAAAATCAAATTATATAAGATCTCTACCTCGAAGGCTATGTGTTAGAAATGTGAAATTTATAGAGTCGCTGTTTCATCCCAAGTCGACCTTCGGGACATGTGCACTGCGGCGGCACCACCTGATACCATGTGTGACGTCACTACCTACCTCTCCTCCCTTCCTGCCTGCTGCTAGCTGATTACAACTGTCATTCTATCGCTCTTTTGATTTTCTCTAAACTTGTATAACCAATAAATCAATTGGCACTCTGCTTTAACGAGTCATTCGTTAATATTTCCAATAGGTTATGGGTCCTGACTACGCCCCAAATTTGAAGAAGCAAACCTATAAAGTAAAACTGCTAAGCCTAACTCGTGCTAAATATGACGCACCTTGAGAATCAAGTCCGCCAGTTCAAAGGCGAAAACTTCTCCCTTTGGAAATTTCAGTTCCGACTACTATTAGAGCAAAATCAACTTTTGGATATCGTGGACGGCAAAGAAATCAAACCAGAGGTAAGTGACGCTACCTCTGCTATACAGGATGCATGGCACGCCAAAGATATCAAAGCCCGAATGCTTATATCACAGGCACTTGAATTAAGATTTCTAGAACCTTTGGTGTCCCGTAAAACTGCCGCTCAAATGTGGACAAGGCTCATGTCCATCCACGAACAGAGATCAGATATCGCAATTGGCATGTTGTGGCAACAATTTTTTGACGCCCGAATGTCGTCATCAGAGGATGTCAGCAGCTATATCGCCAAGATTGAAAATCTTAGTGCAAGAATTCAGGATGCAGGAGGAACGAATACAGATGACCAGAAAGTGGCAAATATAATAAACTCTCTTCCTTCGAGCATGCGGTATTTCATCCCAGCATGGGAGTCTCAAGCGCCGATTACGCAGACTCTAGAGAACATATCAGCACGTCTTCTGATTGAAGAATGTAGAAACCAGCAGGCCGATTCCTCGCAAGGTACAGCATTCTACCAACAGACTAAACCAAGAATCAAAGAAGATAACATAAAGAAGACTGATTCAGGAAAGATAATCAGAACTAAAGAAAAAGACTGAATGCCATTATTGTCACAAGATTGGTCATTGGTCACGGGAATGTCGGAAACGGATTGCCGACCAGCAGAAGAAAAACGAGAAGCGGAAGAACCAAGCAGGAGATTGTGATCATAAAGGTTTCGACGCTGATACCATCCTAAAGTGGAAGATTGCGACATATGGTGGGCAGATAGCGGAGCTAGCTGCAGCATGACCTTCCGACGTGAATGGTTCAAGTCCTTCACTCCGATCCACAACGATCATAGAATATACCTTGGAGACAACACTTTCGTCCTTGCAGAAGGTACAGGTGACATTGAAATCCTTGCCATGGTGAATGGAGAATGGATTACAACATATCAATCAGGAATGTGCTCTACTCTTCGAAGCTCAAGAAAAATTTGTTCAGCCTGGGAGTGTGCACTGAAAAGGGATACCGAGTAGACATCGACAAGGATGAGCTGCGCATCTACTCAAGAAAAGATCTGAAAGCAGTTGGACAACGCCAAGATGGGCTCTACAAGATGATGTTCCGAGTTACTTCATCTTCACAAGGATTTTCTGCAAAGATCAACAACCTCCAACTGTGGCACGAAAGACTAGCACACATCTCACTCACCACTATTCGAGAAATGGCCAAGAAAGGATTGATCAACGGTTTGCAACCCCAGGACATAAAAGAAGACGATTTCTTCTGTCAAGGCTGCCAAGAAGGAAAAGCTCACAGAAAGCCTAGTCATTTGTCTGAAACAAAGGAGTACAATCCTGGTGAGTTCATTCTAAGTGATATCTGCGGCCCTATGCCAACACAATCAATAGGAGGATCACTTTATTTCATTTTATTCAAAGATTATTCCAGTGGATTTCGCCATATAGATTTCATTAGACACAAATCCGATATTTTACACAAATTTGAAAACTTTGCTAGATTCAGTTATAATCAAACATGCAATAAAATTAAAGTGATTAGAACCGCTAATGCACTAGAATATACCAGTAAAGATTTCACAAATACTTGCAGAAAGTTCGGAATAGTGCATGAATTGTCAGCTCCATATGTTCACGAACAGATAGGGCGCGTAGAACGAGACAATAGAACTATTGTCGAAGCAGCTCGATCGATGCTGTGCGCACGAAATCTTCCCGAAGAACTTTGGGCAGAAGCTTGCAATACTGCAACCTTCATTCTAAACCGAACATTCACTAAACAAGCTCCCAATACCACACCCTATGAACTCTTTTTCGGAAGAAAAGTTAGTTTATATAATCTAAAGATTTTCGGCTGTGAAGCATGGTTGCATACACCTAAAGAACGTAGAAGGAAATGGGATAAGAAATCACAAAAGATGATTTTCTTAGGGTACGATAAAACATGCACTAACTTTCGACTCTGGAACCCTTCTACTAGAAAGATTTCTATCTCTAAAGATGTTACTTTTAACGAGACAAAACTCCAACATTACGAACTAGAGGGAGAAAACCTCATCCCAATAAACATTGACTTTAACCCGCCGGCACCAGCGACCGAGGATGAATCACCTACAACGCTACATTTTCCCACGCCGCCCGCATTCCACCCGATGATAACTCGATCTAAAAAGAAAGCAGATTCTTGTAACTACCATTTTGTCGATGAGCCTTCAACCTATAAAGATGCTATGGAAAGTCCAAATGCCGAAAAATGGTTGGATGCAATGAAAGAAGAAATAAAAGCGTTAGAATCTAATAACACATGGTCACTCGAAACCCTACCAGACGGATATAAGCCAATAAGAAGTAAATGGGTTTATAAGCTAAAATCCCATCCCAACTCTACGGCACCTAAATTTAAGGCTAGACTTGTAGCTAAGGGTTACACACAAAGGAAGAACGTAGACTATTTCGACACCTTCAGTCCTGTTGTCAGATATGATTCACTTCGAGTGTTACTAGCAAACGCGGCATCAGAAAGAATGTTCTTAAAACAATTTGACGTAAAGACTGCATTTTTATATGGTGACCTAGACGAAGTCATATACTTAGAACAACCAGAAGGTTTCTCTCAAGGACACAATTTTGTTTGTAAACTACAAAAGAGTCTATATGGACTGAAACAATCGTCCAGAAATTGGAATAGGAAGTTTAAATCCTTCTTAGAGAAACACAATTTTTTCCAATCTAATGCAGATCAATGTGTTTTCACCGGAACTATTAACGACACTCAAATGATCCTTGCTCTTTACGTCGATGATGGACTTCTCATGGCTCGGAACAAGGACGATATCGATTCTATCGTCCAGGAACTATCTCACGAGTTCAATATAACGTCTAGAGATGCAGATTATTTCGTAGGACTTCAGATTGAACAATCAGAGGATAGATCGAAGATCTATATCCACCAATCTTCATACATAAACAAGATTTTAGATAAATTCAACATGATTGATTGCAAACCCGCAGCAGTACTCATGGACCCGAGTACAGTCCAAATAAAGCTGATTGCCCAGACTTAGATAAAAATGGAAATTCACCAAAATTTCCTTACAGAGAAGCCGTAGGCTCACTAATGTTTGCCTCTTCTGTTTCTAGACCGGACATAGCTTTTGCAACATCACAGTTAAGTAAATACCTTGACAACCCAGGACAGACACACTGGACAGCAATTAAAAATGTATTTCGCTACTTGAAAGCAACACCACAATTAGGAATATTGTACGCTAGCCATCAAGAGTTAACAGGTTACTCGGATAGCGATTATGCTAGGGACATTGATTCAAGGAAAAGTACTACAGGTTACATCTTCATGTTAAACCATGGTGCTGTTTCATGGTCAAGCCAAAAGCAATCGACAGTTGCCCTCTCGACAACAGAAAGTGAATATATTGCTGCCTGTGCTGCTACTAAAGAAATGGTCTGGCTACGCAGACTTCTTAAGGATATCGGGATTAGGATGGACAGACCCACAGTACTCAACATGGATAATCAAGCAGCCATAAAGCTAGTGCAGAATCCCGAGTTCCATAAGAGAACGAAGCACATTGATGTACGATATCACTACATTCGTACTAAACAGGAAGATGGTGAGCTGATCACAAGATATGTCAGCACTCTTCAGCAGACGGCTGACCTCCTGACGAAACCTTTGGGACCGAAACACTTCAGGCGGCTCCTAGAAAACTTGAACGTTATAAATTTCAAGAGGGAGTGTTAGAAATGTGAAATTTATAGAGTCGCTGTTTCATCCCAAGTCGACCTTCGGGACATGTACACTGCGGCGGCGCCACCTGATACCATGTCTGACGTCACTACCTACCTCTCCTCCCTTCCTGCCTGCTGCTAGCTGATTACAACTGTCATTCTATCGCTCTTTTGATTTTTTCTAAACTTGTATAACCAATAAATCAATTGGCACTCTGCTTTAACGAGTCATTCGTTAATATTTCCAATACTATGTATGAGTTGTTGGATATCTGCAACGAATCTCTTAGAAATTTAGAGACAATAGGTTTGGAAAGAAATGAAATGGTAGACGTTATGTTAATACATTTTTTACAAAAGAAGCTAGATACTCCAATCAGACAACAATGGGAATTGTCTTATGATAATCAAGAACTGCCCTCATATCAAAGGTTTTTTTCCTTTTTGGAAAAACAAGCTCAAGCTTTAATGAATACAATGAAGGACACCACCTCAAAGGAATATTTTAATAAAAGAGTAAATACATACAACATCAATGTGAGTTTCAAAAATTGTCTATGTAAATTGAGGCATAAACTGAATCAATGTAATGAATTCAGACAAATGTCAATTCAAAATAGAATAGGTTATGTAAAACAGAACCAACTTTGTTCTAATTGTTTGCCTGGCAATCATTCTGTTGAGAATTGTAAAATCACAAATCGTTGTTTCCATTGCAACAAAAACCATCATACCTTGTTGCATGTGGTTTCAAGTCCTCCAAGACAAAGGGAATCATCTAGTGTCCAGTTTGCCTCTCCCAAATCAGTACAACCATCGAATGTACCTTCAACAAGCACATCCTGCTGTTTGAGTGAAGCAGATGGTTCTATACAAATACTGTTATCTACAGCTATAATTCATATACAAGATGTAAATAGGGAAGATCAAATTTGTAGAGCTCTGTTGGATAATGGAAGTCAAAGAAGCCTTATCACTGAAAAGTGTGCGGCAAAACTAGGAATACCCAATATAGCAGTTGGAGGTTTGGGAGATCAGATTGTAGAATCTTCCCTAGGTGAGGTCTTTATCAGGTTTTCTTCTCACTTTGATCATCAATCGTTTGAGACTACAGCACTGGTTCTTACCAAGTTAACAAACAATATTCCTAGTTTTACAGTCAATAAAACAAATTATTCACATATGAAGGGATTGATCCTGGCTGATCTTTTATATTTTAAATCTAGAGAAATAGATGTAATCTTGGGGTCAGATATAGTATTCAACCTCATTCAGGAAGGAAGGAGAAATGGAAATGAAAATGAGCCATCTGCTATCCATTCAAAATTGGGATGGCTCGTATATGGTCCGACCTCAGTGAGTGAACGGCAGTCATTCAGAAATATGGCACATTTCTCTTCTGAATTGGAATCTGAAGATTTAATAAAAAGGTTCTGGGAATTGGAATCTATTCCTTTGGAAGAAATTCCTACAAAAGAAGAAAAGGATTGTGAAAGTCATTATTTAAAAAATGTAGTCGGAGATGAATCAGGAAGGTATATTGTAAGGCTTCCATTTAAGGAATCAGCTGAAAAGTTAGGTCAATCGAAATCCATCGCAATTCGCAGATTTCTTAATCTAGAGAAAAGGTTAGAACAAAATGAAAATATATATGTTCAATATAAACATTTTATGAATGAATATATAAGATTAGGTCATATGAAGGCAAGTTGTTCTCTACAGACTGAACCAAAGTATTACATTCCTCATCACTGTATTCTAAAGGCACAGCCAACTAAGTTACGAGTGGTATTTGATGCATCCACCAAGACTACCACCCAAATATCATTGAATGATCTCCTTCATGTAGGTCCAAAACTTCAAAATAATATATTCAACATACTACTCAAGTTCCGCACGAACTCTGTTGCTTTAGTGGCCGACATTGAAAAGATGTATCGGCAGATTAGATTACATCCAGACGATATTAAATATCAAACTATACTATGGAGAGATTGTAAAAAGATCTAGAATTGCAGGAGTATAACTTGTTGACAGTCACTTATGGCCTTGCATGTGCCCCTTACTTGGCAATTCGAACTCTACATCAGATTGCCCATGAGGTACAGGTTTCTAATCCAAGAATATCCAAGATTATTCGTGAGGATTTCTACGTGGATGACCTTCTGACTGGATGCCCCACAGTGGAAGACGCCAAGGGACTCATGCAACAATTGATTGCTGTATTGGGTTCTGGTGGATTCGTTCTGAGAAAATGGGTATCCAATGAAACTTCTATAATTGAAGACTTACCTTTATTATTGAGAGGAAAAGGTGAGGTGATGGAATTTAATAGAAAGGTATCAGGCGTGAACGTTCTTGGAATCCAATGGGATCCAAGTTATGATACCCTCAGCATTTCTTGTAAATCTGGTCCAGCTGATATTAAATCGAAAAGACAAATTTTATCGGCTATAGCCAGAATTTATGACCCCTGTGGCTGGCTTTCCCCATACCACAGTTGTGCTGAAACTTCTCCTCCAAGAAATATGGAAATTGAAAATTGGCTGGGATGAAGATATACCTGCTTCTATTCAAAGAAAGTGGAATACTTTTGAAAGAGAAATGAAGCATTTCCAATAAGTCAGTATTCCAAGATGTATATTCCAAAGGAATTTATTAATTTCCAATATGCAGATGCATGGATTCTGTGATTCATCAGAGTTGGCTTATTCTGCTGTCTGTTATCTAAGAATAACTTATGAGAATAATCAAATTGAGACCATTCTTTTGACAGCAAAAACAAAAGTTGCTCCCATCAAGAAAATAACCATACCAAGACTTGAGCTTTGCGCAGCCTTGATGTTGGCGCAACTTCAATCACAGACAACTCAAGCACTTCCCTTTAATATCGATGAACAATTCTATTGGACAGATTCAAAGATTGTTCTAGCGTGGATTACTTCTGAATCAAAGAAGTGGCAGATATTTGTGGCCAATCGGGTGGCAAAGATTCAAGATCTGACTGCAGCCCATTCATGGCGATATATATCAGGCAAGAAAAATCCAGCAGACCTTGCTACGAGAGGAATTTTGCCTTCCTGTTTGATCAATTCAAAATTATGGTGGCATGGACCCGTTTGGTTGGCATTAGATGGTTCTGAAAATATTCCTCCATTCACTATAGACCCTTCAATGGGTTTAGAGGAGCGTAGTGTTATACTGCATGCTACAATAGCAGAACCATTCCCAGAGTTTTTGTCAAAATATTCTTCCTTTGCCAAACTTTAAAGGGTCATGGCTTGGTGTAAGGGATTTATTAATATTACCAGAAAACAGCCAACTCAAAGACTCTCATTTCTAACATCCCAAGACTTAAAATACTCTCTATTACAAATCGTCAAGATTATTCAGAGATGTGAGTTCACCCCAGAAATCAATGCTTGCATAAAAAATATTCCTTTACCAAGAAAAAGCAGGCTTATTTCGCTTAACATTTTTATAGATTCCCAAGGAATTCTTAGAATAGGCGGACGATTACGTCACTCGGATTTAGATATTGATCAGAAGCATCCTATGCTAATTCCTAAAGATCATTTTGTAACCAAATTAATTGTACTACACTATCACATAAACAATCTTCATTCTGGAACTCAATTAACTTTATCTTTGATTCGAAATAAATTTTGGATTCCTTCTGGAAGAAACTTAATCAAAGGGGTCTTAAATCAATGTCTCGTATGCCTGAAGAGTAAATCTAAGGCTATTCATCAGATAATGGGAGACTTACCAAAAAATAAACTTCTTCCAGGTAGACCATTTGAAAAGATTGGTATTGATTTGGCCGGTCCCATTCAAGCTAAACCTATATTGAAACGAAGCAAAATTATTTTCAAATTCTACATAGTCCTATTCGTTTGCTTCACCACCAAAGCCATTCACTTAGAAATTTCATTAGATTTGACTGCGGAAACCTTTCTTGCAGCATTGAAAAGATTCATCTCTAGAAGAGGAAGACCAACTGATATATACTCAGACAATGCAACTAACTTTAAAGGTGCAAGCAACATTTTGAAGGAACGATGGAAGTTGTTCAATGCTGCTAATATTCAAGATTTTTCAGCCATAGAATCCATTAATTGGCATTTCATTCCTCCGTCGGCACCTAACTTTGGTGGATTATGGGAAGCTGGCATTAAATCAGTTAAAACCATCTTATCTAAAACCATGAAATCTAGGTTATTGCATTACGAGGAGTTACTGACCTTATTAGCTCAAATTGAAGCCTGTCTTAACTCCAGACCATTAACTTTTGTTAGCAATGATCCAAATGACTTAACAACGCTAACACCAGGACATTTTCTTATAGGAAATGCTATACGACATGATGCGGAATCTGATCACTCTACTTTGAATCTTCGCTCCAGATGGAATCTGATTCAACCTCAAAGAGACTACTTCTGGAACCGTTGGAGCTGTGAATATCTACATCAACTCCAAGAAAGAAGGAAGTGGAGGACTTCACATCCGGATGTCAACATTGGAGATTTGGTTATGTTGAAGGAACAAAACAAACCACTACAATGGAAACTGGCGAGAATTGTCCAGATATTCCCAGGAGAAGATGATCATGTCAGAGTGGTGCTTCTTCGTACTCCTAAAGGCCTTCTGAAGAGACCAATAACCAAGATATGTACTCTGCCTTACAAGGAGTGAGCTCTTGAACTGGAATATAGTTCAAGGTTGTGGGGGAGTATGTTGGATTCAAATGTAAATAATCATTTATTCATTTATTTGCATTTTTTTATTCATTTTGTTTTCATTAATTTATTTATTTTATTTTAATATGTGAAGTTTATTTTTATTATTTGGCACTGTTGGTGTTTTGTTGACATTTTTTTTAATCTGCTACCATTGGCATCATTGTAATCAAAAATTCGTGGTTAATAAAACCTACTCTATTCTATGCAAAGCTTTTTATTCATTCATTCATATTAACTCAAATCAAAATAAATACAATTCGAACAGTCCCTTTCTCACTGAACATTGGGTACAGTTTCTGCACCATTTTTCAACATCAGTTCGACTTCCTGGCCAACAAAATATTTCTCTAACATTGACCAATGTTTTTCTGATGCCGAAGTGACCTCCCGTGGGACTGCTATGCATCTCTTGGAGAGCCAAAGGTACATGAGATCTGGGTAACATCAACTTCCAGGATTCATGCTTTCCATCCTTGCTCTCCCATTTCTTGTATAAGACTCCATCTCGCAGGGTCAAAGAATTTCAGAGGCGCCAGAGACTTTTGGTTTTAGGACTGTGCGGGGCCACATCTTCCCAGGATGGTCTTTCACCTGATTCCTTCCAATTTACCACTGGCAAGAGATCTCGGTCTTCACGTTGAGCTTTTCTTAAAGCTTGGCCAGTCCAGCGTTGCTCTTCCACTTCATCGCTTTCTTGCACTGTAACTTGCCTTACGCAAAATCTCTCTTCAGCACGAGAGCAATGTCCACTTTGTGGAACACACGGCCTTCTTGATAAGGCATCAGCATTATCGTTCCGTCTTCCATGGTTCTTTCTAGGGGCTGTGGTGGCTTCAGAATTTTCCGGACAGTTTCTTCTCATGTGGCCATATTGTCCACATTTCCAGCAGTCGGTGTCACTGCGTTGTTTTACTTTTCTGGGGCAAATTGGAGAAATGTGATCATGGGTTCCACAAGTCCAGCAGAGACCCCTTTTTCCTCCAGGCTTATCCTTAGAGTTAGCTGGACAGTTTTTCCTTATGTGGCCATCTTTTCCACGTTTCCAGCAACCTGTATCACTGCGCTGTTTTACTCTTCGGGGGCACGTTGGAAACATGTGACCACGGGCTCCTCAGGTCCAGCAGCGACCCTTTTCTCTTTCTGGATTAACCAATTTAACTTGTTTAGCGACGCGATAACTTCCCCTTGAGGCTTGTTGGGCAGCTTCATGTTTCATGGCTTGGACAAGGGTTTCTTGCAGAGTAGTCGCACTTGAAAGTCTGGCAAACCTTTGGGTCTCAGGGTCTCCGATGGCATCAATAAACTCTTGTTGGGCCATAAGGTCTTGTGTTCCAGACGGGCACGTTGGAAAGGCTAATCTTGCCAGGCGTCAGATGTCGTTGGCCAAATCCTGCAAACTTTCTTTCTTTTCTTGTTGTCTATTTTTGAACTTCACCACATGAAGTTGTTGGTAATGTTCTTCTCCATATCGGGACTCCAACGCATCAATCAGGGCGTTGAAGTCTAGGCGAAGTTGTTCCGGAATCATCTGGAGAACTTCCACTGCAGGTCCACGAAGTGCAGCAGCCAAAAAGCTTGCCTTATCTCTAACGTTCCATCCGTTAGCTTGGGCAACGACATCGAACTGGGTTTTGAAGGAGGTCCATGTTGATTGTCCATCAAAGGTAGGAACTTTGACAAGAGGCCTACCCGAATTGTTATTTTCTTGCTGGAAAACCGGAGTTCTTGGGTGGTCCGTTTCCACAGCAGCAAGTCTCTGTTTTAAAGAAGCCATTTCTTGCTGGAAATCCGGAGTACTTGGATGGTCCATTTCCACAACAGCAAGTCTCTCTTCTGAGGCAGATATTTTTTATTTCACTTCTTCTTTTACAGAAGAGATTTCATCTTCTAAGCATTTGAACTTAAGCCCCAAGCTTTCTTTTAGCTCTTGATGTTGAGCTTGAAGAGCTTCCCGAGATTCTTGGTTTTGAGCTTGGTTTTGAGCTTCAATAGCTTCACGAGTTTCTCGGTTTTGAGCTTGAAGAGCTTCACGAGTTTCTCGGTTTTGAGCTTGAAGAGCTTCACGAGTTTCTTGATTTTGCGCTTGCAAAGCCTGGGTTTGAGCTTGCATAGCCTTCAATATTTCTTCCATTTTTCTGGTAAGTACCATAAATTATTCAGGCTTCACCTAAAGATCCCACTTCTGACACCAAATATTTGCGTTGTTGTTTGACAAAGAATAACTTCCGTGAGTACAAAGGATCTTTAGGACTTTATTTAAGCCTAATCAATAAAATAATTACAGAAGAGTGCAAAAATAAAACAACAATAAAGAAAACAACAGTTACAAACTCACCAAATGCAGCACCGTGAGGGAAAGCAGGAGCAAAACAGGAGACAGAAGTTCGTAGAACCTTCTAGAATCTTCCAAGAAGTACACCGGCTTCGGCGGTAAGCAGCAATCTGACCTCTTGAGACAGCAGCTTGCTTGGAGTACACCACGTAGCTTCGTTCTTCTACTCTTTCTTAACTTTCTCCCCCTTGGCAAGAGTTTCTCATCCCTATATATACCGGAGTAGATCTTTCCAGAACGGTCACGGTTGGTCAGCCAATCAGAAAGCCGCCAGCACCGAGCGTTGCGCAATAGATTTTGATTGGCCAATCAGTTGTCTTCCGCTTTTTTCTACTTGATTCTTAAACGCTCTAGAACATTCTCTCTCCATCTGGAATGTGCTTCTATTTCTACGTAACAATATATATAGTAGTATCGTTTCTATCCAATTGATTAACCTGTCTATACATACCAAGCAATAGAACATCCTAATTCTTGGCGGAAATGGTTCAATCAAGTCTATAAGTATGGTATTAAAATTTCCATTAAAATCTTGAAATTAATTATAATCATTTCTCTGTGTATTTTGTAAATTTATTCTAATGGCGCGCAACAAAATGCTCAGGATCAATTTCGAATATATTGTCACGAAATTGGTTTTATGTAAATCAAATGTAAAGCAAATGTCTCTATAAGTAAATATTAAAATACTTTTATGTTTAATGTTATATAAGGAAGGTATGTAAATTCTGTAATTGACTTTTATTCCATTTCTTGTTTCTAGTTTTGTTGTGAGGGAAACATCACCCACAAAGTGTATCAATTGATTAATAAAATTTTAATTTGACACTGTGACAATATTTCAAATGTCACGCTAAATAATGTGATTACTAACTTGTTTCAAAGTTGATGGAACACCAGGTCAGGATAACCCGTTGGTTTTCTGAAAACGGCAGCTCGGAATTTCTTTGAATAAACTAATATTATACGTTTATTGATATTCCGCCTGACCAAAATAGATTTCCAGTGTCAATGGGATATTGCTTGAATTGTTTTAGTGTTCTCTCTCAGTACATAGATTTTATGAATGGTTTCATAATCAATAGAATCAACTGTATTGATCCATGATAAAATATCAGCAACGGTATTGTTTATTCACTGTATGAGGTGAATGCAGTGGCAAATTTGGAAATATTTTGAGAATGTCGAAATTGACGAGTTGTTTTTCCAATTTTTCGGCCCAAAACCAAATACCAATGGCTTTTGATCGGTCAAGATGACAAATTGTCGTTCTTGTAGTAAACATTTACCTCATGGTGAAACTGGGAAGGTACCAAGAAGACCTTGTCTGGAGGAGGACACTCTCAAGGTGGTGGGGCCTCCATCGATGAATTTAGATGTAAATATTTCTGTTTTTTTTTTTACTATTGACCAGAGGTCAATAAATATGTTTCAAATGGTCAAAAGATTGATAAATATTAATTGATAAATATCGAACCAAAATTGCTTTCTATCGTAAGTGCTATATCTTAAAGGTGAAAACATCAGCCTTCCAGAGATATGTTTCTTTAAAAAAAAAAATTTTTGAATAAGTTATCTAGCTATCAGGCATGAAAACCTTTCTAAAGGAGAAAACACGATACATTAAATTGCCCCAATAGGATACGAGTTATAATATAATCAGATACTATTTTACATATTTTCATACGAATGCGAAAGAAAATACAATTTTCTTATTAACAATTTTTCATATATACAAACGGGGGCAAAATTTTGTAAAACATATTAAATTAAGCCTAAAATATAGGCAACTAGGATATGACTATGGAAAAAGGTATTACTAAATAAAGTAGTTATTGTCATGAATATGTTTTTAGTTTTTACTGTAGATATTCTGAAAGGATTTTTCTCTATTTGGAGGATTTGGTATAGGTTCAAGAAAAGTATATTGTGAATATCTAGAAGGGACAGTCTTCTATTGGTACTATTGTAGCTTCTTGATATGATGGATTCTATTATAAGTCTCTGTAGTGTATCTGTGATATTACAGTAATGGAGTTTTGGTTCTGATAGAGTGAATGAGAGGCCTGTTTACTTTATATGCTGTTACACTAATGATCTGTTGTCTTGACTGTTTATATTTCTTTTATGTTCTGATATTACAATGTATAGATGTCTGCCAGTCTCACCTACATATCTGATTTTGTATTCTTTATATTCTATAAAATATATGTGTGGTATTCATAATATTAGTTGGATAATTAAATAAGGAATATGTGTACCTTTATTTTGATGCTTTCATATATATATTTTATATAATTTTTTTATTTTAAAATTATTATTTATAGAAAAAATACTCTGTTAAATCGACCGCCAGAGGTCGCGCTTTCCCTATATAAAGCTTATTGTTGTTGTTTCCCGTTGGCCGGCTCAGGCTTTTTGTAATTATGTAAATAAGTCTTTTGTTTTCTTTATTCTATTCGCCTTAAAGCAGTTAGTACTTTATCAAATTATGTATTTATGTTCCATAAGCTTAATTAAAGCTATTTCTGATATATCTAAACTATTATTATTATCACGACTGCAATATCACATACTCATGGATTCCAAGATCAAGCAAATGCTCAACAATTCCAATTCTTGAAAACCCTTAGCAAATTCAATTCTCTTTATCAAATTTATCATTATAATATATATATATGTTATAGATTAGAATTTTTTTGTGTTTTTGATTGTTGAAAAGAGGTGCAGTCGTGGAAAAGTGAAGATAATTATTTACCTTTCAAGCAGATTTTTATTTTGAATCTCTTGAAGTAAAAATATACATATAAAATTATTTATATCACAGTAATATAAAATTTAGAAAATGAATTCTATATTCGTGATTTTCATTAGAAAAGGTAGGGTTCACTTTACATATTTACAACAACAATAATTAAAAGTGCTATTATTTTGAATATATGGTCAAAAATGTATAACAGTCAATGAATGAAAAATAAAATATATGTTTTTAAAATGAAATAAAATATTTGCATTTTTAGATTATATAATATATATATATATATATGTCATAATATATGCTCTTACAGGAATAATAAAGTAAACCTACAGTCAACCCAGAGAGAGAAGGCAGCTAAAGTACGGTCATTTGAGACACCAGGACATTCCAAGGGGCCTTCCACTGGGGCCCCGTTTTCTTGGAACCGCAGGACTAATTAAGAGTTGGGTGATTGTATTCGATACAAACGGCCGCCCGGCGGACAGCCGGGCCCGCCATCTCCATCTCTCTCTGGTTGCCTTCCAAATTCCTCTACCAAATCGTGGTGTGATTATTTCTCTTTCCCCACATTACTATTATATTGTCATATATATATACTAGACGAATGGCCCGGGCAACGCCCGGGTTTTACCCGAGTGCGCATATATTTTAAAAACGTTTTAATTCAAATACTATTCGTTACAATTATAAATTGGCGCCATGGATGTCACTCTTGTGAAACGTCCCGTTCCAAACTGTGTGTTTTTAAAATGTTTTAATTAAAATACTATTCGTTACAATTATAAATTGGCGCCGTGGAACGTGCCTTGTGAAACGTCCCGCCCCAAACTGTGTGTGTCTTGAAAATATAAAAATAAAAATGTGAATTTTCATAAAGATTATATCATGTCGATTTTTTTTTTGTATTTCACCTACTAAATCGATAGAGATAATTACATTTGCAACATGAACTTAGGTATATTGACTAAATAGAAAACTGCATAGTAATAAAGATCATTTTTAAAAAGCACCATATCGTTTTTTTTTCAATAAAATCGAAACAAAAATTAACGATAAATAACGATAATTGCCTTAAAAAGAAATTGCCTTAAAAAAAAGAAACATTCGCGGTGATTTTGTCTTGCATTCGTTTATACAATTATTATATACGAATGACCCGGGCATCGCCCGGGTTTTACCCGATTAAATGCTTTTATTCAAATACTATTCGTTACAATTATAAATTGGCGCCGTGGATTCTTGTATAATATATAAATGAGTTTTAAAAATTGTAAAAAAAAAAATGCATCGGCCGGGAATCGAACCCGGGCCGCCCGCGTGGCAGGCGAGCATTCTACCACTGAACCACCGATGGTTATGAAAAATCCCATCCGTGAGCTTCAAACAGACAAACAGACAGAATAAGGCAAATATATAAGTAGATATATGACATAATAAAAATATGATTTTTATTATTCATTAATATAATTAAAATTTTATAATCATAACCTTAATATTTCTTAATATTGTTTTCAAAATATAACTAAAATTATAATTTAAATAATCAAAGAACTAAACACAGAGTTAATTTAAAAAAAAATGTAAATAAATCCTTAACAAAAGGAATACAACCAAAAATAGTTTTTGTTTGTTTATACTTAGATAATATCATTTTTAATGTATGCAAACTGTTTGTCTTAGAAATATAATAAAAAATAAATAAATATAGTTTTTGGAAAAAGGTTACCATTCATTTCCATCCACGACTGCATGAATGGTATAGTACTTAGAATACGTCTTTTTTTATGACATATATATATATATATATATATATATGAAAAATCAATAGAAAAAAATAAAAGATGACGCTCTGCCATCTAAAAAGCACTTGTGCTCGTGGTCAGGAGATGCCTTCTTTATTTTTAATATATATATATATATATATATATATAGGTTGTAATGTGTTTCGATCCTGTAGGATGACTGTAGTGTGGTGTGTTAGATGCAGTCGTGGTGGCCACAATGTTCAGAGTGGGTTCAGGCGTGATTGGGATTGCACAAAAGGACGAGACATGTTGGATGTCATCTTAGAAAAGGCGAGAGAGTAAGTGTAGCCAACGCTGGTCAAGGCAGGTCTGTCCTGTTGGGTCTGTCAATCATCGTGTCTCAGAGCGGACTGATCTGTTTTGAGCCAAAGGGGCACATCTGGTACCCCGACATGTTTTTCGGAGACCTTCTTCCTGTCTGGCGCCGACTCTCACTCAATCGAATTTTATTTTTATCGTTTTGGTAATTATACAATAACTATATAACACATGGGGTTATAAGTATACATTCGAATATATTACAACATATATATATATATATATATATTTACTGTATATATAAATATAGATGTAATTATTATAAATCAATTTAATAATTCTAAAGCCAATAATAATCATATGGATAATTTAACATAACAAACGGTAATGTTTTTGTACTGTTCCTCGCTTGTAATGTAATAATGATTTGTTTGGCTGCTTAAGAGATTGTGTTTGACCTTTAAATAAATTACAACGCAAACATTACATTTACAGAACAATTTTATATTCACAACAACGATTTCAAAAGTACTATTATATATATCTTATTATGTTTATATATAACACACGAGAGAGAAAAGAATATAAAAAAGAAAAGAAACTTGAAAAGGAAAAGTTGAATCGGTTTATATTTAATGTTTCAAAAAGGGTTTTATTTTTAGTGAAACATATTAGAGCTATAATAGGTTTGTTTATTACTTTTGACAAGAGCTGGCCTCTGGTACCAATCTCTTTCCACCCCGTTTGAGCCATTATGGTTAACTTTATATAAAACTTTTCAAAGAAAAATACATGGAAGTCTTCGGAGGAATTACTATAGCAATTTTTGATGTGATGTGAACCTTTTGGTTGGGAACTTTTGAAAGCTGGTAGTCTCCCTTCTGTCGAAATTGATTTACACAACAATGGATAACTCGTGAGTTGAATTGACAATTTTTCCTTAATACTTTTGAATTGATTGGTCTATTGTGGTTTGAATTATTCCTGGAAATTTTCATTTTGTAGGGAAATTCTATCTTTTCACACATAGAGTTTTGAGAAATCATCTTGAAACCTTTATATTGTCACGGTAGAGAAGACAAGTATTCCAAAAGCTTAATTAAAAATAATTTATTAATTAATTAAACTTATATATTGCAAAATGTGTCAAAGGAATTTTCAAGTGGTAATTTACAAGCATGGTAAGGGGTGGTGACTATGCAAATATTTACGCGATGATAAGCAACAGATTATTCAAAACTAATTAATCTGTGACAATATTATGATGCATTAGCGCGCCATCTGTTATCAAAAATCGGACTATTATAGACGCGTATGATTCTTTAAAAAAATAATAATAAAACAGTAAGGGCAGTAGAAATTGTTTTATTTTCAAAAAGAATCATACGAACCCTTTATATTGCCATGTTGAAAATTAGGAAAGACAAATTTGAGAAAGACACAGCAATTTATTTAAGGCAAGAACAAATTATCTATATATAATTGATAAAATACAAGATAAGCAATTAGGGAAGTTTACAGAGTATAGAAAAATATAAACATAAACATTGATATTCTGCTGATAAAATAATAAATACTTAGCTATAATATTGATTTTTCTAAGCAAACGCGCAAGCCCACTTAAATTATTAATATTATCTTTTACTATACTTAAAAGTTTATTTTATATTTAAATTTCTCGAATTGAAATTATTTTAAACCTACCACAGATTGTTTAATAGCCAATAATAGGTATTAATTCAATAAAACAATCCCTCGAATCAACATTAAAACAAGAACATTAAGCCTCCAGGGAAAAGTTTCTTTTTAAAATGTTTTTATTTAAAAATCAAGATTTCTGGCAAGAAATTGTGCATTGAAACAAATGTAAACAACAAAAGCACTTTATTTTAATTTTAAATCTTATTTTATTTGCGTTTTAATGATGTAAGATATTTTCTCCCGTAGAAGGGTTTTCTTGACCGAAAGCTTGAGAGATTTTTAAATAAAAATATTTTAAAAATAAACTTTTCCCTGGATGCTTAATGTTCTTATTTTAATAGGCATTTATATTAGTTTTTGTTTTAATATCTCATAATAACAATGGCTATAGATGAGACTGAGTTTGAAAAGGAACTTGTATGTACACTGCGTGACATTGAAAATGGAACACCAAGAAATAGTGGTCAGAAAATTATGCAAATTTCAGGGTAGACGCGCCTAACCGAGTTATGCAAATGATGTAAAATGCGCAGCTCTTGTGCGCACATGGAGTAAGATATAAGGGAAGGAACTTGCAGAAAGGACAGTATTCGTGTCGTTATTTCTTCAAGGAAAATCATTGTAGAAATTTTGTTCTTGTGTCAAAAGACACGTGTAATAACAGAGAATGCCAGGTCATCGTAAACGGAGGCAGTTCAAGCAGACAGACGCTTTTACGAGGGGCATGGTGATCGGACTGAAAAGGGCAGGTTGGTCCAACGTCAAATCGCAGCTGATACACACCTTGGTGCGTCCACGGTGCACCGACTGTGGAGAAGATGGTTGGAACAAAGAAATGTGGCAATTTATAGGAATGCCGGTGCAACCAGAGTGAAGTCAGCACGTGTGGATCGGCGTATCCTTCGACAAGCACTGGCGGCCCCACAAGCCACTTGTACCGCCATCCTGCAACATGTGCAAGACACCCTAGATCATTCCATCTCGACCAGAACCATTTCCCGTCGATTGGTTGCTAATGGCTTGCACTCATGCCGTCCGCTAAGGAGACTGCCATTGACCCCACCGAATAGGCGCCAACGTTTGGAATGGTGCCGGGCTAGATCGACGTGGATGACGGAATGGCACAGGGTCGTGTTCTCAGATGAGTCGCGTTTCTGCTTGTCCAGTGATAGTCGCCGTGTACGCGTGTGGCGTCGACGTGGAGAAAGGTCCAATCCGGCAGCAATTGTGGAACGCCCCACCGTGCGGGAATGGAGAGCCATCCCTCAGGACGCCATCCGTACTCTGATTGACTCTCTACCTAGACGTGTTGCTGCGTGCATCGCCGTCCGCGGTGGTCCTACTTGCTAAAGCCGACGCCGTTCTCGCTCTGTATTATGACTATCATTTTGAAATAAAGAGCACTTATTGTTCGTCCCTGTCTCTCTCTGTCTGCCGAGTTTCATCACTTTCTGGCCACTATTTCTTGGTGTTCCATTTTCAATGTCACGCAGTGTATATAACGTCGATAGTTTTTATTTTTTTCACGTATAAACATATACAAAGATTTGTTTTGTATAATTGCTATTAATAATAAATTATATGTAAAGTTAAATTGGTTACGGATTCATCCTTCTTACTTTAATTACATAACAGTTTTCATCCAAAGGGGTTTACTTTTATCATTTTCGAGATTCACATTACCACCAAAACATATCTAGGAACATAAATAACTATTGAAAGTAAAAATCGTAAGGCGAATAGCTTCTTGTATGGTCTTCATTTAGTCGAGCTTTCGAGTATTTCTGTTCTTTCCTATAGGAATAAAAATGATAACTATACTCCTGCAGATCTCAGTTTTACTCCTATAGAAAGACACAATTACTCGAAAATTCAACTAATTAAAAACAATAGTATTTGATTTCCAGACTTAAGTCTGGTCATCTATGGGCAATGTTGTTGTTGTTGTCGTGTCCAATGAAAAGCCTCAATAACCTTAGATATTTAATCACAGATTCTGATTCAGTTTTGTCTCCTGAAGATAAGCAATATGCATATTGTTGTCACGAAGAAGACAAATCTGCTCTTCGGTTTTCCTCTGGATGCTATTTATAATGAGCTGATTGTCCTTGTAGTAGATTTCTCATCATAGGCTGCTGCTCCTGACGCGGCGGTTACCCCGGACATTGCTGGAGATATCGGTTTTGCTCTTCATTGGAAAATGGGTGCCGTTGCCACATTAGTCACCTTGGACCAGAATTTGGTCAAATATTTCAAGGGTCCAGGGGGGACTGGTGTGTTCGGACTTCTCTCCCCCATCTACGGACAATGACTTTCCAGAATGGTTGTAAGGTTTTCCCACTATGTACTAAGTGTCAACCTGCAACACCAAAACGCATTATTTACTGTATTGACTTATCCATTGATGAGCTCTACTCATCCCCAGCAGACACCACCAACAAGATCTACAAGCTAGATACTCTAATATGATTGAGTGGAGATAAGAAAGAAGAAGGTTAAATTAAAAACCTTTCAAGAAACTCTTCCCCTCAACATTTTGTACTTTTGATAATTTACTGCTCCAGGCCATTATCCAACTTATGACACAAATCAATTAAATAATTGACAAAATTAACTTTAAAAACGAGTTTAATGAGGTATATACTTTACCAACAATGGAAACAATCGGGGAAAATCTTAATTAACTGATCATTTAAAATGGATTTTGAAAAATACCTTTTACTACCAGTATTCGTATATGAAAATTATTTTAAATAGAATCTTTCCCATGGATTCGGCATGTTGTTAACTAGATGTCTTCGTGCCTGGATAATGACGCCCTGGCGTCTGCCAAGACCCACATCTATAAGTACTTCCTCGGCGTGGAACTGAGGAGTGAAGACCTTGTCTGGAGGAGAACTCTCTCAAGGTGTGGAAACCTTCCTTGCTGGAGAGATTTGTACATATGTGCAACTATATATTTAAACAAAATCAATCAAGAATCTAGGGTTAGGTTTCTTTTACAATTTTTCATTTCTCGAGTTTTCGGGCTAACATTGTGGAATTGTGAAAAGAAACCAAACCCTAGATTTCTTATTTATTTTGTCAAAGGGTAAAAGCAGAGGAGAATCTTTATTACAACTATATATGATGCACTAGCGCGCCATCTGTTATCAAAATTTGTAACTATTTTTAACGCGTAAGATTCTTTTTGAAATTAAACAATTTCTACTGCCCTTACTGCAATGGAAAAATTAAAGGGAGGGCCTGGCTCATCAGTGGTGAACCCTCCCAGCGGTTCTATCCCTACCATACAGCTGTTCCAAAAATGAAATATAACAGCGGTATGGTATATTAAACCGGCGAACAGGCTGGGAGGGTTCGCCACTGATGAGCCAGGCCCTCCCTTTAATTTTTCCATTACAGTAAGGGCAGTAGAAATTGTTTAATTTCAAAAAAAAATCTTAAGCGTTTAAAATAGTGTCGAATTTTGACAACTATATATATTTACCTACACTCTCTCTTTATTCCTTTAATACATATTATCCTTTATTTGATCTTTTTTTCTGTAAAAGTTGATTAGAAGAATCAATAAAATTGTTTAAATTGTCATATTGTCTAGGAATTTTCAAGTTTATAACAAATATAAGCGAACTTTTGTAATCTCTCCCTTATATAAGTAAATATTTATTATCTTAGTTTATTATTTTATCTCTCTGAAAAAGTGATTCACTGATTTTATATCAAAGTGTGTTAATCTATATGTGTAATTTTATATTAAATATTGGCCAGATTATAGGAATGTTTTGGTGAGTTGTCTCCCATGGGCTTTCGTCCTTCAAAATATTCAACAATTTTTTAATAGCTATTTAAAAGATTAAATTTGTCATAACATACATTAATGGACAAAACTTAAAAAGTTGTGCGTTTCAGCATGTATATCAGGATTCAGACAATAACTCTGAAAGATATTTGATACACGAGATAAACAAGTGTGAACAAAATTGTCTCTTTCTCCTTGCCTTTGTCTCTTTCCACTTCCTTAAGTTTTGTCCATGAGTGTATATTGTGTGGCGAAGAAATAATTTATGATTTAATTTAATTATTCAATGAAAATATTTGGAAACAGATTTTATTTAATTATTCAATATATTAAAAAAATAATAATAATGATCGAAATATTTATTTGCGTGCTTGCTCAAAATTCTCTAGCTGTAGATAGTTTTGTTGAGTTGTTAATAATTGTCGACTAGTCGTGCTGACGTCATCAATAAATACGCTTACATCTTAAGATATACAAAGACTTGATTTTCTACGCTACAATATTATGAATCACCCCTTATAAAGTCGAACTTGGATCATTTGAAGCCCAAGGGACAAATAAAAATCGAATTGAGAACGTTTTGAATAAAATACCTTAAATTCTAGGAAGCAAGATAAATATTCGAATTGAAGACGTTCGAATTATCCAAGTTCTACTGTATATTGAATTTAATGAATGGTTCGGCTTTTTTTTTTTTTCAAAATAGACAAACTATCTGTTGAGACATGTTTAAATCGGTGAATATTTGTTTTAAAAATTGAATTTATAAATGTCACTAGCAATCTATCCATTACGGAAATATACAAGAAGAGCCTGGATTATTAATGGTGAACTCTCCCAGAATTTTCGACAGTTTTTATAAGAAAATTCGTTAGTTGTGAGATCGTGAAATTTTAATATGATGCATCAGCGCGCCATCTGTTATAGGAAATCATAACTATTTTTGACGCGTATGTTTCTATTTAGACTAAAACTATTTTCTACTGCCCTTACTGCAATGATAAAATGGTTGATTAAACTGCCGAAACCGATTGGGGGGTTCACCACTGATGAGCCAGGCCTTCCCATTATTTTATTATTATTATGAGACAGTATAAAATTGTTTTATTTTTAAAAGGAACGAAGCGTTAAAATAGTTTCGATTTCGTGCAATTTTGTTATGTGCAGAGTTATAGAGACCTTTACGAATAAAATGGGATGGAAGACAAAGAAAAGGAACATATATAGGCATTCACAAATGGATTTTGATGAGAGACAATGAAAATTAATATAAGCATTTACAAATAGAATTAAAAATAGAAAAGTAACATATAGACATTTACACATAGGAAAAACTCCGCCTTTGCCGGTCCCAAACCCGGATGAAAAAGGAGGAGGGGGAGCAGTAACAAACTCACTAAAAAAACCTGGGCTCAGCTGGCACGGCTGATAGTACCCTGTAAGGGCTCCTAATCCAGGGATACAGGATGAGCAGCGTTTGTACTCCATGTTAGGAGCGGCTGCACATGGCGTCTGTTCCTCATGTCAGAGGCGGCCATTTCTTTTGGAGCTAAGTCGGCCTGCCACTGAGTAGTTCTCCCAGTCTTAATGACAAAGGCAGACGCATTCTCCTTCACCCAGCCAAATCTCAAGCTTTACAAGCTTGATACCCTAATATGATTGAGTGGAGATAAGAAAGAAGTAGACACATAGGAATGGGATCAAAATATTTCACGAATCGAATGTTATGTAATAAATGACATTTATATATTACACATAAACTGAAGTTGGAAATATAACTAAATTAATATGAGAAGGCAGATGTCTTTACAAGTTGGGCTGAATGGAAAAGAGAACAAGATGTATTTAGAACAGAACATATGCCTTTAATACCGAACGGAATGGATTGAGAAAGGGGTCAATGGATATAAAGCATAACAAAGAACTTTTTTTTAGGTAAAGTGGGGAAATAAAGAAACATGTTCGCTACACAATTCATCCTTTCATACCTCATCTCTAAGGTTATAAATAATCGTTATTTTTCCTTAAAAATAAATTTCGATTTTTCGTTTAAAAGAAACACATGCGGGATAATTTTCAAATGTGGTTTTACAATCATAAGCCGATTATATTGTATTATAAAGAAACATGTTGCGAAAGATTTCTCGAATATTTTTGTATAGGTAAATGGTAAATTTCTTATATCTGAAAACATGAACCCAAAAAATTTCGAATGTTTGGAATATTATAGAAAGAAGCTGTATAAGAAATCCCTATGTATGGATAGATGGCGAAGTAACCTACAGTTTAACAGAAGATGCCAAGAAGCAAATTTTAGCCAGTAATAAAGAAACATAGTGTGAAAGAATTCTCAAATATTTTTATAAAAGTAAATCGTAAATTTCTTATATCTGAAAGTGGAGAAAGAAAGAGAAGATATGGACAATTGTGAATTAAAAAAATTATCGGAATATTGCCAATTACATAGGTGCACATTATGAACAATTATTAGCACAATAATAGGATGATTGGAAAAACCTAATATATAAATGTTATGTACAATGATTATTTTCAAGGTGACTTTGCCACCGATGCAGAGTACATTGGAATATCGCCAACGGCTCTTAAGCAACATCGCGCATTTCAACGAAATAAACGTGAATCGTCAAACTTGGCAGACGATGGCGATGTCCTCAAAATCCATCGGGAAGATACAGGACTGCAGGTCTTGCAACAGCCGCCCTGAAAAGGGGATATAGACAATTTACAATTAAAATAATTTTATTAACATCTTGTTAATACATGTAAAAGTACACAGTCTGTACTATTTTAATAAGATAATTATATATATATGATACTATGTACAATGAATATGGCGCCTCTACCACCGCTGTAGAGTTTGGTGGAGAATCGCCAGCGGGTCTCCAGCGACACCACGTATTTCGCGATCTACGAAGAAAGGGAATATAGAAGAGATCAGATACCATTATAGATTAAGTGGAATGAGAAAAAGGAACACAAGTTATTGAGCAGAACAGAGGCCTTTACAAGTCGAGTAGAATTAGAAAATGAGTATAAAGTAGAACAGAGACATTTATATTTGACTTTGGATGGAAAATAAACCAAACAAAGGCCTTTACAAGTAGAAAATGACGAAAGAAACAAAATATATAAATCAGAAAATTTTAATAATTGGAGGGAGAATGAAAAATAACAAAAAGAATAGAATATAGTCCATTATAGAGTGGTGTGAAAAAAGGGAACAAGGATTATAAAACAAAGACCAGCGTATTTTGAAAATAGATTGGCGTATAAAGAACAGAACAAGGGAACAGAACAACGGGACAAACGATCTATCTGGACGGAGAGGATGTTTATTTCCCAGAGCGGTAAAGCAGCTTAAGCCTATCATTGATCAGCAGCTTATTCTGATAAGAATTTACTTATCTTTGTCGACAGAAGAAATAAAAATCTCTATTTGTCTCACAATAAAGTTGTCTGCTGAAATTCCTGAAATATTATATTGTGAAAGATTTTCCCTTTTCAAATTCCTGCTGATTTTATTTATATTTTCAACTATAGTTCTTTATAACAGTCATCATTAAATCCATTTACGGCAGTAAAAAACCTGTAAATGTGAATTGTTTATTTGGTTTATGATTATTTTGATATTTTCTAACCAAGTTGTAAAAACAATACTAATTGTACAGTAATGTGATTGATAAATGTCACTGAAACATTTTATTAATACAAATCTTCATGATTATATGTGTTTTTGTTGTTGTGTCCAATGAAGAGCCTCAGATGTCTCCATGCATCTCTATCACAGCAGTTTCAATTTCCTCTATCTTGAGTGTGAAAAGCTGCTGTTCTGGGTCCATGTCAATTTTATGTTGTTGTAGTTGTCGTGTCCAATGAAGAGCCTCAGATGTCCCCATACATCTCTATCACAGCAGTTGCAATGTCCTCTATCTTGGGTGTGTAAAACTGCTGTTCTGCTTCTATGTCAATTTCATGTTGTTGTAGTTGTCGTGTCCAATGAAGAGCACCAGATGTCTTCATGCATATCTTTCAGGGCATGCTCTTCATTGGAAAATGAGTTCCATTGCCTCGTTAGTCACCTTGGACCAGAATATGGTCGAATATTCCAAGGGTCCAAGGGGAACTGCAGGGAGGATTATATGTGTGTTTTAAAGATATATTTGAATTTATTAATTAATTTATAGTTGATTTTGGTGGCTAAATATTTTCCCGTATGTTTTATATAAGAAATATATATAAACCTTTTAAATTTCTTTGTTTCACAAATATTTTTATATAGCAATTCTATGAAACCGGCCGTTAAATGCCGCCACTTTAAACTATATTGTCAAGAAGCATCCAGATGGGACACCTGTCAATCATCCCTGGACCCCGGGGGGACCACAGGTGTGAGGGGTTCTCGGAAGCTGAGCTGAAAATAAGGAAAACGGGACGGTGGCTGACGCCATTCATTAGGATTATTCATTAGGATTATCTTTCTCTTGGGGGTAAGTTGTACTTTCTCTCTCTCTCCCTATAAATACCCCTTATAATAAATTAATTATTCATAAACTTGCCCTTGCTTTATTTATCTCCGTGACAATATAAATCCACTCTTGTTGTTCAAGCTAGCCTAGAAGTTTTTGAAAATACACTGGCCGCAAAAAATTGCATCACCTAGAAATACTTTTGTAAATTTAAAAAAAATGGAGAGCTCTATAATTGCAATGTGAAAAAGAATTGAAATTTAAAAATGAGGATGTAAATTTATTGAAATACATAGCTCTTATCGATATTTGGTATTTCTTTCATTGGCACGTATACAAGCAGCTACACGGTGAAACATACTGTCATTCAGTTTTATTTATAGCTTCTTGTGGGATGCTAGACCAAGCTATTTCAATTTTTTGACAAAGCTATTGAAGAATACTTGGCTGGGGAGATTGCCAAATTTTCCTCCTCATCATGTCCCAAGCATGCTCAATTGGGGAAAGATCTGGGAAACATGCGGGCCAAAGAAGAATGTCAACATTATGAATGAAGACTCGTGAGATGTTGGCTTAATGTGGTCGGGTATTATCTTGTTAGAAAATGACATTATTTGTCTGCCCAAGAATTGTCAACACAACAGGTTGCAACACATCTACAAAGTATAGATGAGCAGTCATTGTGCCTTGAAAAAAGACTAAAGGGGTCTTATACTTTCATAGCTGATGCCACCCCATACCATAAACACAGGGGTTCTTACAGTCCTAATGGGATCTTTCTTGGGGTCTATGTCTAACATGTATCCTGCCGTCATGAATCCCCAAACTGAATCTGGATTCACACCAGCTGATCCTTTCGCTTCTGTGTCTTGTAGAGATTGGAATTCTTAATAAAGGACGGCGACTATGGACTTCTGCTTCGATAAGACAGTTATTAATGGTGTTCAGAGATGGTCCATTCTGCACATGTAGAGCTGCTTGAATCATTGGTACAGTTGTTGCCCTGTCTGCTACAACCATCCTTAAAATCCATATATATATCTCTCTATTACTATAGGGCGATCTGAGCCAGGTTTTCTTGAAATATTCTCTTCCTGACCACTGAGACCAAATCCTTATAACAGTACTTTAAAAAAAAAAATTAATTTATTAATGAACCAGGCGCGATATTGAAATATTTGCGCCTAATACAGAGGAAACAAAACAACAAACAAATTAGAACTTAGAATTAAATATTTACAGATTTACATGTATTATTCTACAGAGTTCATAAAATGTATATAGACAAAGTGGCTGATGTAAGAGAGATAAATCATTTAGATCAGGGAACAAACGATGTCTCACTTCTGTAAAGTTCGGACAGTCGTAGATAAGGTGAAGAGCAGTTTGTTCAGTTTCTCCGCAGAAACAATTTGGTGTTTCTGATAGACCTCTGTTATGTAAGTATTTCTGGCCGTGTTATGTGGCAATTTGAGTGATTAGAAAATTTGGATGGAACTGTGTAGGAATTCCGTTTGGAAAAAAGCGAGAATAGTATAATTAGCATTATAAATTGGTTTAAACATTTACATGCAAATATCCACATAGGATATAGCGTGTGTTTTGTAATAAATAAATAAATAAATAAATTATAAATGGATTGATACAAATGATTCATAATAATAGCTTTTTCTTCGGCATTTTTTAAATAAGTATTTCTCTTGGTAATTTGTGTATTTTTCAGTTCGTATTTTATTGATTTATAGTTTAGATAGTTTTTTTTATGAAAGATGTATACGAAAAGAGATGTGAACATTCGTATGATATTGTTCCATGTACCACTGAGATAAGAATTTTATGATGTAATGAATGAAGTTTCTGTAAAGAATGTATAGAAATATATCGATACCGTATTTCGCTAGCATAATTGGCTTTCGATCGTATGAGTGATATACATATTAATTGTACTTCTTTTCTTATAGTCAACCCCCAAGATATTTTGCAAATTGAGAAAAGAATGTTCTTTATTTTGTTGCATTGAGCTACAATATCCTCTATGTAACTTGGAAAGTTGATTTTGTTTTTGTTTCTTTTGTTATTGGGGAAAGAGACTCTGAGTATCTTGATTTGATCGGTTTTTTCAGGCTTTGTGTTATACTGTTAAATGAGACTGATTATGAAAATAAGTTAAAATTGTTTTTTTTTTTCGGTTGATAAAGATAGTTTAGTTTCATCGCACCAATTGTCTATCACATGGAGAACTGTTTGGATGGAACTTGAATTCGGTTTGGAAAAAAGTGCGAATTCGACTCGATATGGCGCTTATTAAAATGATTTATATTGATATAAAGATGGAAAATTTGCCGGGAGGAAATTGATCCATAGAAGCATAGGGCGCCTCTCCCGTCAAAATAAACGTCAAAACCTGACGCCATCTATTGACAGTCGCCTCAACTAGCGGCCTCGGGTCGGTGACAAAGCCACCACACCAGCTTTGGAGAACTAAGAAGCGTCCATGCCAGCAAAAAACCTCTTTAGTAGATTGTGAATATACCATTAGATACCGTGTGGATCTCATGGAATAAAGTCCGCCTTAGATTGACGAGGGCCATTAGCCCGAAACCATGGTCTCTAGGTGGACGCTTCTCAGTTTGCCAAAGCTGGTGTTGTGGCTTTGTCACCGACCCGAGGCCGCTAGTTGCGGCGACGGTCAATAGATGGCGTCAGATTTTGACGTTTATTTTGACGGGAGAGGCGTCCTATGCTTCTATGATATAAAGATTGTATATTTGATATACACGACAATATTACACGTTAAAAGACGCATCCGAACAACACGAGTACATCGCCACATCCCTGAAGAGTCCAGAAGACCAGCCAGCTCCATTGATCGAGCTAGGTCCCATCTGGAATAATTAGCGGCCGGAATTCTTCCTCCAGGGGGTGCTGTCATCTCTTTGATCCTGCTTCCTTCCGCATCGCTCGTGTTGGTCTGCTGCCTTTCTTTAATACACAGACTTTAAACATTTTATTGAACAACTTCAAACAAATTTATCTTCAATATAGAGAGTATTAAAAACAAAATTATGAAATATATAAATTCAATAATTGCCTTCTATCGATGAAATTTGTAACAAATAAATTTACTGACAATGGGTTTCTTTTCAATAATTACATCAAACATTATCTCTAAAGACCTTACTGCAATGATATATTATATATATCATATACTTCTGAATATAGAGCAATCCATATTTAAATCTTTAGATAATAAAAAAGCATATACTGGATTGAATAAAAGATTTATTTGCCTTGATAGAAAGTTACATTGTTCTTGCTAGGCGAAACGCGATGGTAATATTTTATTCAATCCAATATATGCCTTTTTATTATCTAAATTTCATATTATATATATATTATATATATATATATTCATTGCAGTAAGGGGTATGTAGAGATAATATTTGATGATATTATTATAGAAAAAAAAACACATTGCCAGTAAATTTATTTGTTATAAATATAAAATACTAGCCGAATGACCCGGGCAACGCCCGGGTTTTACCCTATTAAATGTACCCTATTCAAATACTATTCGTTACAATTATAAATTGACGCCGTGGATGTCACTCTTGTGAAACGTACCGCTCCAAACCTTGTGTCTGAGAAGCGATATTTTTATAGAAAGATGATCTGGCTTTTGTTTTCTGCTCGAATGAATGTTTTTCTGTTAGAATTTTGTTCCTGCATACAAAATAATGAACTGGTTTCACCCGTGGTCTCTGCTTTTTGGAATTTTTCCCGTTATAATTTTGTATCTGATAAACATGATACAGCAATATCATTGGGTGTTGTTCGTAATTTTTGCGCGAATCATAATTAAAACCTTCTAAAAGTAAATTGGAAAGTGTATCACGCGAGTTTCGTGAGGCCAAAGTTCTTTCCCTGACATTCAGAATCCTGGCCGTATGTTCTTGTGGGGTTTCTGCCGCTCTCGAAGTACTGACCCTATTTCTATTTTGCCGAAGCCTGTTCTCACGCTGTCCCACGGATTCCGCCGCTCTCGAAGTACTGGCCCTTTCTCGATTAATCCTAAGACGATGCTCACGTTGCACAGCAGTCTCAGCACTTCGCACATTTCTTTTTTACTCACTTCTGGTAGGACTTTTCCAATAGGTTTGCGTTTCTTGGGAGGCATCTCAGATCTCTAAAAGCTAAACAAAAGAGAAGAGTATAAAACAGTAATAAAAATAGGCAAAGTAGAGAAAAAATATGTTATTTAAAAGCTAAACAAAAGTAAAGAGTATAAAGCAGCCAATGGGCGCGCGCCGCCGTCAGATCCCCACGCGTTCTAGAGGGCGCTGTTTGTGAGCTAAGTTGAATAATTTGAATATATAGTTTTAATAATTGATTTATATATTTTTTAAAATAGCCTATCGTCTTCCCCGTATTCCTTTACCTATGTATGGAAATTTTGGTTTGAATTAGTGAACTACTGCGAATTTGTATACCGGACATACAGACACACAAACATTCATTTTTATATATATAGATATATCATTGCATCATGATTAATGCGCATATTTTAAAAATTATTTACAATGTTATTTTCCATATATTTCAAATCTAAATTTTATATTTATTTATTTTCATAAAACAATATTATTATGAAATAATAGGTACTATAAATTTAATTTATATTTTGATACACTAAATACACCACCTACTTCAAACTTTGATGTGATAAATAAAGAGATATTCTAGGTGTTACCTAAAAATATAGTTGTCTTATTATTGACTGGTTTAACCTTGTAGGATGGTTGAAGACACGTTCTGGAAAGATGCAAGACGCGTCTGCGGAGAGAATTAAGACTGAAGAATCTGCCAAACCGCAGCCTGGTGCATCAATATATAATTGAAATTTTAAAAATGGTTAGAAAATTTTTGTACAAAGAGTATTTCTTCAGGTCCTCAGGATCTGGGTGAAAAGTCCTCTTGCAAGAAGTTTCACCTCTTCTTTTTTTTTTGGTCGGTATTTTCACCAAACCCTGAGTAGTTCACGACTCGGTTGTAGGTGAGACCTATAGCCTCCATAAGGCCTTGAGAAACTTTGATATTAGCCAAAAAGGCCGAGAAAGAAGCTTCTTTCATTGGAAAATGTTGAATTAATGGGAAAATGATTCGAGCAGAATCTTCTTATAAACTAAATAGAATCTTTTCGAAAAAATATATTAGAAAAAGTGAAATAGTACTGGAATCAGGTGGATAAATTAAGAAGAAAAAAAGGCATATCCTGAGCTTGCAACTAAAAGTTTCCGACGACCTGCGGCATCTGTTTGAATAAATATTAACTACTTGTTGATTTCTAATTATTCAAAAATTGGCCAAATACCTATTTTTGATTAATCAAGGAAAGAGTATGCGTTTCGGAGTTTTGGTCGTTGAGGTTCAGCTTGCCTCACGCTTATGAGGGCAAACAGCCCGAAACGCGTATGTAGCTAGCTTTTCTTGATTAATTCTTTAATGTGTATAATTCTGGAAAATTCAGGAATTTGAATAATTCTGCAATAATTAGAAATCAACGAATAGTTGTTATTTATTCCGACAGATGACGCAAGCCATCAGCAACTTTTAGTTGAACGATCAGGATATGCACACACTTTTTTCTTAATCCAGATATAAACTTGTTACAATTCAATATGTAACCACTTTACCCTAAATATGACAAAATCAAATCATATAGGTAATAAGCATAGCGAGGAATATTGGTGGCCTTATCGTCGATCTATGATCCATTTGCAATTAGCCTCTTAGATTGAAGATGTTTAAATTCCTGACATCAAATTTTCATAAAAAGAAAGAATACTTCTGTAATTAATATTGTGTTTATACTTTTTACTTAAGTTCAACAAGCCATATTATGTCATCTATATGATATTTTATCGTATATAAAACCTAATTCAAGAAGTAATTACTTCATTGATGTGGTGGTGGTGTCTTTTCCATGGAGCAGATCAGATAGGTCCATGCACCTTAATCATAATCAGGCCAACTGAGGTGCCTTGTTCAGGAGATTTAAATCAATTAATATGATTTCTTGAGCACTGAAAATAAAGACATCGATTTTACCAATAAATTCGTTTTTCATCAAGATATTCATATCGAACTTTTCTTCAAGCATCCAAACAACTTTTCCAGAGGCCGTCTAGTCAGTCTAGGAGCATTAACCCCAAACCATGGTATCTAGGTGGACGCTTCTCAGTTTCCCAAAGCTGGTATTGTGGCTTTGTCACCGACCTGAGGCCGTTACAGATTTCTGTAGTTCACGGCGACGGTCTATAGATTTCGTCTAGCTTTGACATCTATTTTGACGGGAGACGTGATCTTTATAGATCCTTCCGTCAAAATTTCCACCTATAGAGGAGGTTCTCTTAAGTTAGGACTTGTGGGGCTAAGATCATACCATCCTTTATCAAGGGAAGTGAATGCTAACCGGTTGGTTCTTCTAGAGATAATGAGAAGAATAAAGGAACATTCTAAATAAATATTCAATAAATCTTTTACAATATATCCACAGACTTAAAAACGAAATATATTAAAATAGCGCCGTCTCTCAATCCATTGACCGAGCTGTCAGACCTAACGTTATGTAATGTCGCCACAGCTGTCACTAACTGTCGCCAACTTTCGGACAATAGAAGTCCTGATCAAGTCTGGATAAGCTTAAACGATTCTCTCAGACACATTCTGTAGTCTGGCACGATACTTCACTTTATAGAAATTGGGGTAACGGCTAATTTAATCTCATAAAATACACTCATAGACAAAATTTAAAGAAGTGGAAAGTCTTTGATGTCACCTATTGTCAGTTTTTTTATTAAGGAGACAGGAAATTTTGTTCACACTTGGTTATCTCGTGTGTCTTCAATAAAGGTCTCACTGTGTATCAAATATCTTTTAGAGTTATTGTCTTAATTCCGATATACATGCTAAAAAGTACAACTTCCTTAAGTTTTGTCCATGAGTGTATATGTTTTAGGGTTCCATTAAACATAAAGGAATAACATGTCGGCTATTGAAAGAGAGAGAGAGCTAATTATATTATAAAAGTATAGACATTTCTATAAGTCATTAGAGCGCCTTCTGTAATAAACAAAATTGCCTGTGTCTCATTAGAAAAAAAAAAAAACAGACGACCGCCGACGAAGAGAAATCAACAACAACAAAGCATTTATTAAGGACACTCGTCCCATACAGGATTCTCCCAGATAGGCAAACAGAAGTAAACATAACAGTTATCTACAGAAAGTGGAGATTAACATTGACCTTATTTCAAGTTGGGTCCCTCTTCTGTGTTACGTCTTTTAACTGTGCCGTTCTCCAGAATTTATAAAAATCCAATATATTTGTTTTTTAATACAATACTAGCCGAATGACCCGGGCAACGCCCGTGTTTTACCTGATTGAATGTTTTTATTCAAATACTATTTGTTACAATTATAAATTGGCGCCTTAAATAAATGCATATATTAGTTAATACCTATAGCCTATGTGCTTTATCTGTCTATGTACTGTTGACTTCCGTAGGCGTCTCATACTGGGAAAAAGAAAGCGAATTGTTTTCATAAACAATTTTCTGGCGGAGAATCACTCTCTCATCTTTCGAAACAGGACAGTAAAACATGGAAAGTCTTGGCTAGATTCATTATTGCATAGAGTGCACTTTAAGTTCTTGGATATAGAAGAAAAATATAAAAACGAGAATTAATGTTTCTCTCATTTATAAAGTACCATACAAGCTATCGAACAAGTCTCTCTTCTACGAGTACAATACGAGGGGTGTCCCATAAGTCCGTGGCCCGACATATAAAGAAAATGACTAATAAAATGATTATGATTTATTTTTAAACATAATCTTCTTTAAGGTCTATACACTTTTTCCAGCGATGTTCTAATGCTTTTATACCCTCCAAAAAGAACAATGTTTCAAGTGACTCAAAAAATGAGGTTACAGCATCAATGACCTCTTCATCTGACCTAAAATCAATGCCAGAAAGTGATTTTTTTCAAATGAGGATATAGGTGGAAGTCAGACGGAGCTATATCTGGTGAATAGGGTGCATGTGGTAAAAGTTCAAAGCCAGAATCATAAATAGCAGCCATGGCTTGCAGCGACCGATGACTCGGAGCATTGTCTTGATGGTAAACAATCTTCCTGGACAACTTTCCTCTTCTCTTTTCTTTAATAGCTTCTCGTAGTTGCTTCACAAGATTTGCATAATAATTGCCAGTGATGATTTGACCCTTATTCAGAAAGTCAAAAAGAAGTATACCCCCGGAATCCCAAAAGACAGACACCATAATGTTCCCTGCTGATGGAACTGTCTTGGCTTTCTTGGGGGGAGGGGAACTGGAGTGTCTCCATTGCATGGATTGTTGCTTGGACTCTGGTGTAAAGTGATGGGCCCAAGTCTCATCCATGGTAACAAATCTATTAACAAAATACTCTGGATTAGCTTCATGTTCTCTCATGATATGATCCACTGTTGTTTTTGGAATACCCAAGGTCTCTTCTATCTGACGAACTGTCATTCTTCTGTCCAACATAACCAAATCATGTATCTTGTCGATGTTTTCTTGAGGAACTGACTCAACAGGTCTACCTGGTCGATGTTCGTCTTCGGTGCTGATCCTCCCTAATTTAAACGCAGCTACCCATTTTTTTACTGTGCTATAGGAAGGAGCATCTTCCCTTAATGTATCCACCATATCCTTATAGATTTCCTTCGACGACATTCCTTTCTTACAAAGATATTTTATTACAGCACGAATTTCGTTTGTCTCCATTTTAGATTATTCCTGTTTCTTGTCCTCTTTGAGAACCTATAACAAAAAACGGTTAGTTGTATAAACTTAAAAATTTACATATCTTTATACAAGGCATTAAGGTATATATGGTAAAATTTATTAGTTTCTAATATTTCGTTCTCATGGTCGGGCCACGGACTTTTGGGACAGCCCTCGTACATCGTAGAAAGGTGACTTGCTCGAAAACTTGTACAACCGTTTATAAATGAAAGAAACTTCTCTCCATCCTGTGACTTGTCTTCTATAACGAATATGGAGATTACCCTCGTGTCAATACAACTCTTTATTGTGGTGGTGCCTTTTCCATTGGCTCCATGGAAAGGGGGGGGGGGGGGGGGTACCCCGTTAGTCAGCCACATTTCAGAGTTCCCTGTTCACGGTTACAGTAGCGGCCCGGGGCTCACGACACCGTACTACAGGGCAGTCCCTTACTTGTGGTGCTTCTCCCGCCCGCCACGTAGAGAAGGGGTTGAACTTCTGTGAGGGTACTTAAATGATAAGTTAATTATAAGAAAATAACGCGCCATCTATACATCAGACAAGAAAGCATTAAAGTACGAATGTTTCATTTACACATTGCGCAAGAGCATTGCTCGAAGCAAATATTTGTATATAATTCTACTGTTCTAAAAGCTTATGTCCATAGTTTCTTGAATACCATTTCTGAGATTCCACTCTTCAGTGTAGCATATATAGACAGAATAGTCTAATACAGTATTAGAATTATAAGAGAAGCGATCTGGTAGATTAAATTGGTGAAACCGCTGGGAGGGTTCACCACTGATGAGCTAAGCCTTTCCAATATATTTTCATCTCAGTAAGGACAGTATAAGTTTGTTTAATGTGTAAAAGAAACATTAACGCGGCTTTATAACCACTCAATTTCTTATATAATAAATATTTACTCAAGTAAACAATAGTAATAATTATATTACGATGCACTAGCGCGCCATCTGTTATCAAAAAAGTAATCAAAAGGCCCTTCCATTAATTTTTCCATTGCAGTAAGGGCAGTAGAAATTGTTTTATTTTAAAAAGAATCATACGCGTCTATAATAGTTTCGTATTTTGATAATAGTAATATTAAAACATTTAGATAAAGTTTATTAATATGATCGAGAATTCAAATTTCTGTGAACCCCAATTATTCTATTATAATAAATGAATTGGCCCCCGCTCACATAAATTTCTGTCATTTATCAAATAATATTTAACGCTATTTATTTATTTACGAATATTTATTTCCAGACGATGATAATATCTCTGCTAGAGATTTGACCTTTGACCGGCGATATCACGGCAACGTGGTAACTCACTGATAACGTTTGCATTGGCAATCTGAGTGTAAAAGTCGCCAACTGCTTCCTCCTTCAACAATTTTTTAAAATTGTTCTTAAAAATAAAAGACACTTCGACCAGAAATAAAGAAAAATAATTTCTGGCCTAAATGTCTTCTAAGAGAACATGAAAACAATTTATGGCCGAAGTGTCTATTTTTAAGAAGAATAAATGCTGTATAGGCAACCTGTCTTCAAGATAATTTTTAAAATGTTTAAACATATGATAGCTATGCCCACAGTACACAGATGGTCTAAAACAATGGACTGGACGACACGAGGAGATGAAGAGGATGGCGGAGGGAGATGTGGAGAGACCATGTGGCTCAGTAGAGGAAGGCATTGAAGGAAGGAAGGAAATATACCTACAAATATTTAATTCGAATTTTATATTTTGTATATTTGATCAATAACAAATATTTTATATGTCACTCTTACATTATTTTTCATAATTTAAGATTTTCAAAGATTTTATTCTTTTTTGATTATAAATTAATATTGCTTATGTCAAATTTAAAATTGATTTTATACTATCTTTGAACAGTCATTTCAAGAATCCATTTATCAAACCTTTTAACTCTGCTATTGTATGACCTATTGTAAATATAGATTTTAAATTTAAATAAAATTTCTAATTACAGTAGAACTTGGATAATCCGAACGTATTTAATTCGAATATTTATCTTGGTCCTTAGAATTTCCTATAAATAGAATTTCCATTTTTAATTCGAATTTTTGGATAACTCGCTTTTTTTTTGGTCACTTGAGCTTCGAATTATCCGATTTTGACTGAATATGGAATGAAAGTATTTTAGTACGAATAATTAGTTTTCACGCAAATCAAACAAAGAAGCGACCTGGTAGATTAAATTGGCGAAACCGCTGGAAGGGTTCACCACTGATGAACCAAGCCCTCCCAATATATTTTTCATCGCAGTAAAGACAGTAGAAAAGTTGTTTTAAGTGTAAAAGAAACGTTCGTGCTTACATACTCCATTTCATATATATATACAAAAAAAAAACAATATAAAAAAAGTGGGTCAGGTGTTGATATTAAAAATAAAGAAAGCATATCCTGACCACGAGCACATAGGCTCTTTAGATGGCAGAGCGCCATATAGTGGAGAAAAATAAACTAAATGTTTTTTTAATTTGCTCCGTGATATTTGTCCAACCCAATTTCTTGATAAATCAAGAAAAGCCATCCACGAACGCGCTTCGCGCTGTTGGCGCTCGTCATTGTGGAGTAGGCTGTACCACTGCGACCAAATAGATTTTTGGTCCCAGAGGTTTCTTGAGAAACCAAGAGATATATATAGATGTCGCGTTATTGCTTTATATAAATTTGTAACTCTGTAAGACCATTGTAAATAATCCCAAAATCCTGAGATTATCTATTGGTTTGTTATAATGGACTACTTTGTACTTCTACCTGGGCAATCATACACATGACTCTAGAGGGTCTTTCCCAACTTATGGTCAATTTGTTCAACCATTTGTTGGTTGTGACAAAATTTTCTATTACGTGTTATCACACAAAAATGCAATATACTAGGGTCTAAAGTAAGAGTGACTTAACGTACATTCATGAGTACAACACCAACAACAAAAAGGAATTAAATAAAAACTCACGATTTGTAAAATAAATTTTTAAAAAATACTTATCTTTATTGTAGCGTTGGTAGGGATCGGACTGGGGTCACACAGGCATGCGAAGAGATCCCCCGACGCGGAAAAATCACGCAGACAACACTTTAAGCGTCTCCACACCAATTCTCCTTGCTCTGGACCCCTCTCGCATTCCCTTAGCCCCCCTCTTATATAAAAACATGGCCACATTTGTCCAATGAGAAGTTGTGAGAGATTGGTTCACTAACAAACGAAAACAACATTCTTCCCGCTAAAAACTGATCAGAAAACTGAAAATGTTTGTCTGAATAATTTGAAACTTGGAAGTTTGTTTGGAAAAACACAAAGCCACATTAACCAATTCTTTATGTATTCAGTTCCCGATGTTTCAGTGACACTATGTTACTCTCCTCAGGGGAATGATTTAAGATTCAGAAAAATTCATTCTCCTGAGAGAATAACAGAGATCTTCTTGAACGTCGGGAACAAAATAAATAAAAAATTGGTTGATGTAGCCATATATTCAATTTATATCCATAGTTCATTTAAAATACGTTTTCCAAGAGTCTAGCTTCAATCTATATTAATAAAATGGAAATTTCATAAGTGTTGTTCACTAAAACCTTTCGTTACAATGCATCAATTTCGACCAAATTTTCAACATTTATGTAAAACGAGATGGAGCAGGTTTTGCTTAACATCAAAATATTTTTCCCTAACATTAACATGCGTAACTTCGCTGTTATCGATTAAATACAAAAAAAAAAAAAAATCAACAGAGTTAATTTTATTTATATATAAATACAAAATTAAATTTCAACAGAGTTAATTTTTTTACATACTAGCTAATAATCTTAATCTAAAAAATATTCAAAACAAGCAATTTTAAGATAACACCATATGTAAAACAGTCGGCCAAGAAAACAAATAACGTGTAATATATATATAATAAATATAATATATATAATATAACGGTATAATAACGGTATAAAGAAATAATGAGCCTATCGTTCAAATTTATAATTGTGACGAATAGTTACTATATAAAAATATATCTTCTTCTATATATATAAAAATGAATGTTTGTATGTTTGTTTGTATGTCCGGTATACAAATTCGCAGTAGTTCACTAATTCAAACCAAAATTTCCATACATAGGTAAAAATTACGGGGAAGACGATAGGCTATTTTAAAAAATATATAAATCAATTATTAAAACTATATATTCAAATTATTCTACTTAGCTCACGAACAGCGCCCTCTATCAAAGATTAGATTAAATTATGCTGATGAAAACAAATTGATAATGCTAATAACAGACAATTATTAAAAAAATATTTTCTAAATATATATCACTCGGGTAGATATGCACACGGGTCAATCCCGGGGCGAAGCCCGGGTCATCCGTCTAGTATTAGTATAAAAGGAAACTACAAAATGCAATATTGCAGCAGTATGGTGGATTAAACTGGTGAAACCGCTGGGAGGGTTCACTACTAATGAGCCAGGCCCTCTCATTATTTTATCATTATAGTAAGGGGAGTAGAAAATTGATTAATTTTAAAAATAATCATACGTGTCAAAAATAGTTACAATTTTTCCCACTAGAGGGCGCGCTAATGTATCATATATATATATATATATATATATATTTAACTGTTTATATTTGTTTCCATATATTTTAGACGAATATTTAAAGAGGACAACTATTCATTATCACAGCTTTGCGGATTTCGAAAAATTACAAAAAAAAAAAAAAGGCATAAGATGCCGCAACTCTTTTTACTAAATTTATATAAAATGGCGTACCTGGATCTGTAAATATTTTCTTTACAGATTCAGGTACGCCCTTTTATATAAATTTAATTAATATTCGCCTTTTGACTCACACTGTTTTTTTATCAATTGTATAAAGTAGCTTTCGGACACGTCCTTCCTCAGCAAACTAAAACGTATGTAAAAGGTAATGGAGAGAGATTATATGGTATGTTAAAGATATATCTATGTAAATATAGGACACATTTAAGAATATTTAAGAATTTACATAATTGAAAATATTTGAAGAACAAACTATGAAAATATCAATTAAGGAGGATCAGAAGATGAGTTTCTTTTATTGATTAAATGCTACGAGCTTTCGGGCAAAAGCCCTTCGACAGGCAAAAATATAATTAGTCAATGGGCAGCACACTCTCATCCATTTTGTCTGAAATAACGATGTCTACCATAGACCAGTGGATTTGTAACCGACAACCCTCAAACATCTTCTTCTGGCGTCGATACGTTGACGATATTTTTTGCGTATGCAAAACCGACAGCGAGAATACCATTTTCACCGACCTCCACACTTACAATCCCAACATCACATTCACTCTTGAGAGAGAACATGAGCTTGTTATTCCTTTCCTGGACGTCCTAGTCATACGCACCCCAAACACCTACCATACCACAGTCTACTACAAGAAAAACCACCCCCCCAGATACACCCATTATAGGTCGCACTGTCCAACCTCCCACAAAATCAATATAGTTAAAGCCCTCACCCGCCGCCTATTAACCCACTGCTCACTCCCCATCTTCAAAACTATTGAAAAGAACCGCATCATCTCCCATCTTACAATTTCAGGTTTCCCTCTATCCTTCATAGAAAAACACACCTATTCACCTATTCCTCTCAACCCTCCTGCAACATACAAATCCACATGTGTGATCCCATTCTCTCCCCTCTCAGTTAACCTCTCCCGTTTTCTCAAACCCTTTGGCATCCGTACCTTTTTTACTAACACACCTAACCTCCACTCACTCCTTAGGCATCCCATCACAAAAACCGACTCCTCCACTGATCCTCTAACATCTTCTGGGGCAGTCTACTCGGTCTCGTGCCAACAGTGTCCTGCCACCTATGTGGGGGAGACCGGTAGAACCATCTCCATCAGAATGACCGAACACACACGCAACATCACCAACCGAGATACCCGTTCCCTTATTTTCCAACACATTGCATCTTCTGGCCATTCCTTTGACACTACTAACCCAACCATTCACTACAAAAATATCTCCAACCTACACCAGAGATTGGTTCTAGAATCCATAGTTTCATCCAAGCTACACAGCATAAATAGAAAAATAGACATCCCCGCAGCCTACACAAACTACATTTAAACCTCCCACATGTTTATTTCAATAGCCCAAACCATGCGCCGTCTCGTGGTCTCAGACAGCAGATTTAATATTTACTTTATTCAAAATCGGTTTTCAGTTAAGATTAACATATATATAAATCGTTATTTATCTTTCTTTGTATAATTATATTTTTGCCTGTCGAAGGGCTTTTGCCCGAAAGCTCGTAGCATTTAATCAATAAAAGAAACTCATCTTCTGATCCTCCTTAATTGATATAACTTACTAGAAGAGTATTTCCCTTTAAACTATGAAAAGATTGATGAACTCAGTGAATAGATAAATGGACAGGTTATTGTTATAGATATGTATATAAATACATACATATATCAAAAGAGTAAGTATTAAGATAGAAGAAGAACATATTGCGATGGTAGCTGTATACTTTTGTTGATTCCATTACTATAAGTGGTAACCCAGTAGGCAAGTTCCAGGAGGTCTGTCAACTCTTCCCTAGGGGAAACTCAGACCGTTGTTTGCAGATGAAGGTGCACTGGATATGTTTCACGCTCCCAAAAGATTGAGGCGTCATAGGGATGCTTCCACAGGACAGTCAATGGTCAATATGGGACTTCGATGGAGAGAATGGCAGAATTATATGGCGAAGGAAGACGTCAGACAACATCACGCGGCAGGGGCTCCACGCTCGTTATACCAAAGCGGACGCAGTGGCGTTAATGGGTAAAATGGGCCAGAACGGACGCTTTAAAGGACTGAAACAGCCAAAGAATTGTTAACCACACGCTTGGATCGGTTTAAATATCTGTTAGACATCCTGTAGTGAGGTAGTCAGTGAGAGAATCGTAGAGATACAGAATGTTGGGATTTATTTTGGTCTTAGAGACGGCTTTGACAAGGTCGAGAAGGCTATTTACACTCATAGACAAAGCTTAAGAAATTTATTCCTTTTAGCATGTTTAACGGGATTAAGACAATAGCTCTGAATGGTATTTGATACAAAGTGACCTTTATTGAAGACACATCAGATAACCAAGCTTTAATAAAATTGTCTCTCTATTTAAAAAAAAAAAACACTACTGGCGATATAAAAGACGTTCCACTTCCTTTAAGTTTTGTCTATGAGTGTAATTAATGGCTTCGTAGCTGTGATCCAACAAGAGTTGAATAAACGTAACATATGTGAAAAAGGGATGGAATGAGGGGCACCACATGTACCAGAGGTACTGGTTGAGACGTAATGTACCTGTCTTCGTAACAGCTGAAGACTGCCCATCTTGAAGCCCAGGCTCTTGATTTACGAGCTGTGATTGGGGACATGGATCGCAAGAAGAATGATTGAGCTCATGTGGCAGTTTGGACCAATTATAGGGGGAATTAAAATGGTCTCATACATAAAAAAAATACCGACGTATATTATAACAGATTGACAAGAGTGTATGTACCTGTTTTCGTACCAACTAAAGTCTGCCCATCTTGAAGCCCAGGCCCTTGATTTAAGAGCTGTGATTGGGGACATGGCTGGCAAGAAGAATGGTTGAGCTCATGTGGCAGGTTAGACCAATCAGAGGGGGAATTAAAATAGTCTCATACATTAAAAAATCCAGACGTATATTATAACAGATTGACAAGGGTATAGGTACCTGTTTTCGTAGCGTTAAAGACTTCCCATCTTACTCAGACCCTTGATTTAGAGCTGTAATCTGTCATTGGTTGGAATGGTTGAGGTCATGTGGCAGTTTGGACCAATCAGCGAGGGAATTTAAACGACCTAAAACATATAAAATCGAGGCGTGTATTATAACAGATTGACAAGCGTAAATGTACCCGTCTTCATAGCAGCTAAAGACTGCCAATCTTGAAGCTCAGACCTTTGCTTTAAAGTTGTGATCTGTCATTGGGGACATGGCTTCGCAAGAAGAATGCACAAATTAGAAAATTATTCTTCCATATTAACCGATAATTAACCGAAATAATTAGTTAATAAAAATAATGAAAAACGACGTTTGACGTTCTCGGTTCGATTTCCAGTCCTGGGCACTTTTATTTTTCCGTTCATCATTACTCTTCTCAAATCATCCTTTCATACTTCATCCCTAAGGATAGAAATAGTCGTTATTTTTCCTTAAAATAAATTACGATTTTTCGTTCAAAGGAAAAATTTGCGGTAAAAATTGTCAAACGTCGTTTTACAATCATAAGCCGCATTATATCTATATATATTAAAATGAATATTTGTATGTTTGTTTTTCTGTTTGTCTGTCTGTATGAACCGTATACAAATTCGCAGTAGTTCACTAATTCAAACCAAAATTTCCATACATAGGTAAAAAATAACGGGGATGACGATAGGCTATTTTAAAATATATATAAATCATTTATTAAAACTATATATTCAAATTATTCAACTTAGCTCACGAGCAGCGCTCTCTAGAACACTCAGGCGTCGACGGCGGCGCGCGACGATTGGCTGCCGGCGTGCACGTGACCTCCCTGCCCCCGGGCACCCCCCCCCCCCCTCCGAGATAATGGAATCGCCCGGCTGCCGGCCGGTTGGCCATTTCGAGTTCCCACCGCGCGCGGTCCTGGCGTTGGTGACACAGCTGTGCCAGGTGCCAAAAAAGCATCGCGGGTGACCTCCGGGAACTACGTCCATCTTCCATATGTAAAATACATTTAATCGTGTAAACCCGGGCGTTGCCCGGGTCATTCGTCTAGGTAAAAAGGTCTACATAGGTAAAAAAAAAAATACGGGGAAGACGATAGGCTATTTAAAAAAAAATGTAAATCAATATTTATCAATATTTTTATTCTGAAAATGATGATGACGATATTGTTGTATCGTGTTTGATTATCAGATACAAAATTATATCGGGAAAAATTCCAAAAAGCAGAGACCACGGGTGAAACCAGTTCATTATTTTGTACGCAGGAACAAAATTCTAACAGAAAAACATTCATTCGAGCAGAAAACAAAAGCTAGATCATCTTTCTATAAAAAATATCGCTTCTCAGACACAAAGTTTGGAGCGGGACGTTTCACAAGAGTGACATCCACGGCGCCAATTTATAATTGTAACGAATAGTATTTGAATAAAAACATTTAATCGGGTAAAACCCGGGCGTTGCCCGGGTCATTCGGCTAGTTGTATTATGAAAAGAATAAAATAAGTTTACTGATCCAAGGAACGCGTGCATATAACTAATATCGATTATGTGCGTGTGAAACAGCGTTTACAAATATTACCGCGGTAAATCCGCAATGCAAAACATTGGTTACATTTCCTCTCTATATTACATTAAGCACTCTGCGTGTGCCTACTGTAATAGCAGCCGTTTTGAGACAGAATTAAATTGCACCCAACCTACTTATTTTTTCTTTAATGCAATTTTTCTCTTAAATTATTTTTAAAGAATCTGGAGAATGTTGAATTACATTTTTATAAATGAGAAGTTTCATTTTTTCTACAAAAACGTTATTCGGACAATGTTCGAGATGGAATATGATTAGGGTAGTATTTTTTTTTATCGAAAAAAATCCTAACAAATAAAATATATATTTTAAAAATATAACAAGGGGAAAATGTATGAGATATTAAGTATTCTCTCACACAAATCTATACAAAAAAAAATGTATAAAATAAAACCATTTAGGCGTGAAGGTTTCTTTTACACATATATCAAATTCTCTACTGTTCCTGCTGCGATGAAAAATACTGCGAGACAGAACTTAAGACTTCTGGATTGTCAGGATTGGAATAATTTCTATATTTCTTTTCAAATTTTGTGATCAATTTTTAATATACTTCCAAAAAAGACCTAGAAGTATAAAATTTTGTACACTCACTCCATTAAGCTATTAGCGGAATATATGAATATGGAATATCAAACTTCTAAGTGGCCTCGAAGTTCTGGAATAAAAAAGAATCTGTATACACATATCAGCGGCGTAATGAACAGCAGGCCTTCCATAAAATAAATCGGTAGAATGAACTAGAGCTAGAGATAATTGTGAAGATATTGTAATATAAATATATAATCATTTTGAATATAATTGATATTCAAAATGATTATATATTCTCTCTGTTCCACCAGATGGTGCTCTGCCTTCTGAAAAGCACATGTGCTCGTGGTCAGGATATGCCTTTTTTATCTTTAATATCAACACATTGTTGTATATAGTATAATCTGTGTAAATATAAAGATCCGGCAACACAGTTTGTATCATCAATTGAGTCATAATAAATATGTAATTCATCTAGCGTGCTGCTGTATTTCATGGCTCTATCGTATAGACTGTAACTATATTATAAAAATATGTTTAAATAAGGTTAAATTTTAAGTAGAAACAATATAAATTATGAAACACACCTGACCTTATTTTTTTCTATTGCTTTTTCATATATATACGAGGTGTGTTCAAAAGGTTTCGCGACTTTTGTGTTTTTCAAAAATTATTTATTTATTCATGAATACCTATTTTGTCCCCTTCAAAGTAATCCTCATGAGATATTATACACTTGTGCCAACAGTTTTTCCAATCTTCGAAGAACTTCAAAAAATCATTTTTAAAAATATTTTTCAGCTCCTCCTTCGATGCCGTCTTTATCTCGTCAAGCGTAGAGTAACGTCGTCCTTTCATGGGCCTCTTCAGTTTAGGGAACAATAAAAAGTCACAGGGGGCCAGATCTGGGGAATACGGTGGCTGCGGCATCATTAGTGTGTTGTTTTTGGCCAAAAGGTCGCGCACAAGCAACGATGTGTGAGCAGGGGCGTTATCGTGGTGCAAAAGCCAATTTTTGTTCTTCCACAAATCCGGGCGTTTCTGGCGGATTGCTTCGCGCAAATTGCGCATAACTTGCAGGTAATGTTCCTTATTGACCGTTCTACCTTGTGGCAACTACTCATGATGCACCACGCCCCTGCAATCGAAGAAAACTGTCAGCAAAACTTTCACATTCGACCGAACTTGGCGCGCTTTTTTCGGTCTTGGTTCGTGCGGCAGCCTCCATTGAGATGATTGAGCTTTGGTTTCCGCGTCATAACCATAAGCCCACGATTCGTCACCAGTTATGACCCTCTGGAGCAAATTTGGGTCGTCGCGGACAGAGTCCAACATCTCATTAGCAATGTTCATGCGATGCTGTTTTTGGTCGCAATTGAGCAATTTTGGTACGAATTTCGCGGCGATTCGTCTCATGCCCAAATCATAGATAAAAATCAAATGGCACGAGCCAATCGATATGTTTAGGTCCTCAGCAACTTCTCTAACGGTGATTCGACGATTGGCCAATATCATTTTCTCCACTTCATTAATTTTTTCGTCTGTTGTTGAAGTGCTCGGGCGTCCGGCACGCTCTTCGTCGTTCACATCTTCTCGGCCTTCTGAGAACATTTTGTACCATCGATAAACGTTGCTTCGGTCCAAGGTAGCTTCTCCGTATGCCACAGTCAACATTCGGAATGCATCCGCGCACTTAATTTCGTTTTTCACACAAAATTTGATACAGGTTCTTTGATCCATTTTTTTAATAGGTAAAAATCGAAGACGATCCAAAACACCTGCAAGCAAAGCAGCTGTCAACAATTAAGTGAACGTTCAAAATGGCCAAGCTTGTCGGCATAAGTGAAAGACATGAGTACCAACATGAAGCCACAAAAAGATCGAAATTCGAATATACGTAACCCGCGAAAATTCAAAATTCGCGATACCTTTTGAACACACCTCGTATATATATATATATATATATATATGATGATAAAATTGTACATTTAGAATTTAGGATTAAAAATTACATTCATAATTGATGAATAAAAAGTTTGTAAAAAAAGCTTTTATTAAAATGAACTATAAAGAAGAAAATAAATATTTCAGATTAGAATTGAACAATTAGATCTACGAGTATATGAGTCAAAATAAAGGCGGCGGGGTAGGATAATAGTGAATTTAAAATTTAATATGATTTAATAGAAAGAAATGATTATCAAGTTTTGATGAATTACTAAATATTTTATCTCTTCACTCAATATACGATGATCATCCTCCGCCGCTTTCATTTTGGCTCATATAGATCTCATTGTTCTGTTGCGAAACCTAAAACCATTTACTCCTTTTAGTGCTTTTTGATAAAAGCTTTTTATGAGAATGCATATTGTATTAATAAATTACTAATTAAAAAATTTTAAAATACCCATTTTTCTCTCTCAAAATTGAAGAACAATGTTTTTAATAGAAAAACTCTATAACGATCCATTTTTTATTAATGTTTCTGTTTTAAAATAAATATTAGTTGAATATAATCAAACATTTTAATTATTAATGGAATATTCTTCTTGATTCCTCTTCTCCGTATTACGCGAAGTTGCTTTCCGTAGTACGCCGAAGTCGCTCTCCATTCCTTCTCCGTAGTACGCCGAAGTCGCTCTCCATTCCTTCTCCGTAGTACGCTGAAGTCGCTTTCCATTCCTTCTCCGTAGTACGCTGAAGTCGCTTTCCATTCCTTCTCCGTTTTACGCCGAAGTCGCTTTCCATTCCTTATCCGTAGTACGCCGAAGTCGCTCTCCATTCCTTCTCCGTAGTACGCCGAAGTCGCTCTCCATTCCTTCTCCGTAGTACGCCGAAGTCGCTCTCCATTACTTCTCCGTAGCTCGCTGAAGTCGCTCTCCATTCCTTCTCCGTATTACGCCGAAGTCGCTTTCCATTCCTTATCCGTAGTACGCCGAAGTCGCTCTCCATTCCTTCTCCGTAGTACGCCGAAGTCGCTCTCCATTCCTTCTCCGTAGTACGCCGAAGTCGCTCTCCATTCCTTCTCCGTAGTACGCCGAAGTCGATCTCCATTCCTTCTCCGTAGTACGCCCAAGTCGCTCTCCATTCCTTCTCCGTAGTACGCTGAATTCGCTCTCCATTCCTTCTCCGTAGTACGCCCAAGTCGCTCTTCATTCCTTCTCCGTAGTAGGCCGAATTGCTCTCCATTCCTTCTCCGTAGTACGCCCAAGTCGCTCTTCATTCCTTCTCCGTAGTACGCCGAAGTCGCTCTCCATTCCTTTTCCGTAGTACGCCAAAGTCGCTCTCCATTCCTTTTCCGTAGCACGCCGAAGTCGCTCTCCATTCCTTCTCCGTAGTACGCCGAAGTTGCTCTTCATTCCTTCTCCGTAGTACGCCGAAGTCGCTCTCCATTCCTTCTCCGTAGTACGCCGAAGTCGCTCTCCATTCCTTCTCCGTAGTACGCTGAAGTCTCTCTCCGTAGTACGCTGAAGTCGCTCTCCGTAGTACGCTGAAGTCGCTCTCCATTCCTTCTCCGTAGTACGCTGAAGCTGATCTCCGTACTAGGGTGAAGTCCATCCACTTCTTCCATTTGAAGCTTAGCCGACATCCACAATTACAAATCAGCGATCCTGAAGACCAACCTGGTTTGACATTTGCTCTATCAATTATCTTCATTGTTTCTCTAGCGATCATTGTTGTATATATATATAAAATAAATGCTAGCAACATTTAAAAGCCATAGAAATTCTAGGAACTACGATAAATAGATAGCGCTGCTTAGCTTGAGCTTTTATATATGTGAGAGTTGACTCTTCATTATAGATAATATCTTCCCTGCTATATGTCCATGTATGAGGCTAATATTTCTCGTGATATATCAAGGTAGAGTGTGATGGATGGTATAGAAATAAACTCTACACCAATTTCAATAATTTATTCTTAGTTCTGTAGAATACCACCCCCATCACCAATCCTTGTCTGAAGTGGTGGTTGATGGTTTGTATCGAGCTAGTTCTTGCAGATATCGTCCTTTCTTTTATGAAAAGCTTTGTTTGAAAGTAAACCTTAATATTCTCTTGATAGTAGTTATAACTCACCGAAATTGAAATTTGTGCATCAAGAAGGAGCTGCATCGGATTGAAATGAATGTTTATGCGCTCACGCATACAATTGAAGCAAACACATCATCAAAGAAAGACTCATAGCAAGTACAAATTGATACTTTGGATTCATACCCAACATGATCAATGGAATGGCTAGACAGTATTTTCCTACAATGTAACAGCAACATTTTACAGAAAATATTTGATTTCAATAAAGACATATTTATGGTAACATATATAAACATTAATAAAATTAAATAGCGAATATTTAAAAATATTTTAATAAAAATTTGAAGTTTTTTTACAAAGACATTTCAAAATTACATTATTAATCCTCTTAAATGAATCTGATTCGTTAATGCCATTTAATGCACAACATTTAAAACCTTATATCAATCAATAACATTTATTGCGATAAACCTGGGCGTTTTGTTTTTAAGTCAAAAATGACTTTTCTCACGTCACTAATACAATAAAATTAAATAAAGCATTCCATAAGGAAACCATATACAGTATATCTACATGATATTTACATGATAAAATATAAGATAACATTATAATAATTAATTTAGAAATATTAAAACATATTCTGAAAAAAGCTTAATGATTTTAAATTTAAAAAATGTGTGTGTGAAATTTAAAAATATTTCATAAACACAAATATTATAATAAATTGCTTTAAGATATTATTAAAATATTCAGAAAAATTTCAAAGATTAAAAATTAAAAATTAAATTTATGAAAATCTTTTTAAAAACATATTTAAATACATACCAATTTACATACCGATCCGTTCTAAAGTCCATCTAAAGTAACCAAAAGATAATTCAAATTTATATTGCTCATTATTTACAACGGCTGTCTTCCAATATGGAGCGGTAATTCCATCTTCTTGTTAAAGCTGTTGTTGGATACTGGGGCTTCTAAAAATCAATCTTTGCTGCTTGTTCGATATTCTTTTATAATAACCTGTTATTTCATCAAGATTGGATTGATGGTCTGTTTCTTGCATATGTTTAACTTTAAATAAAAAGGCATATATTGGATCAAAATATCATTTATTTTACCAATATTTCAGTTTGCTGAACGCCAACCATTATCAAAGTATTATAACATTTTAAAGTGTGTCAATATGTTTAACTATTCATGTAATTTCAAGTCTTTATAATTAATATTAGTATATATATTTTTAGTTTTATCCTAATGTATGTGCTTGTCGTCTGTTTTACCTTTACATACCTGTTGCTATTTCATTGTTTACTTTATAGAAATAAAAGCAATTAATAAGCAAACATTTATTGGTCGCGATTTCAAATTAGTTTTAATAATCAATTGATAAACTTCGTTAGTGTTGAAGATATTAATCTGTGATTTTAAATGTTTATTTTAGACCAGTACTTTTTTTTTCCTAAAATGTTTATTTCTTCTTCTTCATTATTATTTGTTCTATAAGCAAAGCTTTGTTTTTTGAGACTTGAATAAACAAATTCAAGTTTATTATATTTTTGTGTGCTTTTAAAGTTAAAACACAACAGTTAGTGATGTGTTCCTCTCAACAAAACTAGAAATATTATAATACAATATAATGGGGCTTATATGATTGTAAAACGACGTTTGACAAGTTTTACCGTAAATGTTTCTTTTAAACGAAAATTCGTAATTTATTTTAAGGAGAAATAACGACTATTTCTATCCTTAGGGATGAAGTATGAAAGGATGAATTGTGAAGGATAATGAACAGAAAAATAAAAGTGTTCAGGGATGGGATTTTTCGTTCACAAGAAATATCAGAAAAATGTAAACGCTAATTTCTTTAAACTTTGCATAGTCAAAATTTATTTCTACCGACCCCTCTTACTGAAATAAATAAACTCTCTCAGAGGTTTTACCAATTTTAACCTGCAAGACCACTCTACTATTATATTAGACTGAATATTTCATATGCCCTGATTTTGTTATTGAATGCATTTATTAGGTTGTAATTCAATAAAAATTATATGGGCATATATGAAATTCTCATCACGACCGCGAGGCGGAAACCTACATCGAGGCCATACCTACCAGATGAGACCTCTGAAGACTAAGTAGGAGAACTTGCAACCAGAACTGAAAATGTGCTACTGATTGGGAGATCAGGACTTCTACAATCACGGGCTATAAATAAGCGACTTTACGACTAGCAAAATCATCCGGAATTTTTCAAAAAGATGACCCTGTTTGAGTTTTCACTCACATTCGAAAATTGACTTCCAGAAAATCTGCTGGTGAATTACTTTGACCCCTACAAGCTGTCCAAGAATCTGTCAGATGTTTCTTATGAATTAGAACCTGTAGGCCCACGCATCCTATAACAAAATACCATGGATGTCGTCCACGTCATTCAGATGAATCCTTACATGATTTCTGAAGGACAAGAGCTCTCTTCTGCCAGGGAATAACAGCCGTAATGGACTTCCTTTCTGAACAAGGACTGGAGGCAACTAAAAAACAAGCGGGTTTATTTTCCTCCTTCTCTTCCTTTAATGCCTTTCTTTACTGAGCCACGTGGTCTCTCCATACTTCCTCCACCATCCTCTTAATCTCCTCGTGTCGTCCTGTCCATTGTTTTAGACCATCTGTGTATCCCCATCGTCTTCTTCCTTTCGATATTTCTTTTCCTATGTGTAGATAATAACACCAAGTAAAGTTACAATACCTAGCCAGTAAGTAATCTCAGAACACAACGGCTTTCCAAGCACACACGCACTGTGGCTTTCGGTGGTCAAAAGCGATAAACATCTGCGCCGGCCTTGTTCAACGTTTCTTCCACTTTAAAAGTTTATTTATTTTTAAAAATACATTAATCCATCTATTTAATTAATTTTATGCTTCCTCTATAAATATATAACGTTATTTCAACGCTGTGAATATTCATTTTAAAATAATAATTAATATTATTTAAGAATATGAAACAGACATATATACCCGTCTTATTATATCTGTGACAGCTAATTTTATAAATAGAGAAATGTTTCGATCTAAAGTTAACTGTTTACTGTCTAGAAAAATTTTATAAAAATAAATCACTACGGACTTAAACTTGTTTAGAACGGCACGGGAAAAGGGAATTCGGCTTAGTGGATCATTACTAAAGTAGTTTAGAAGTTTCACGAGTTCGCGGCGCGTTTAAAAAAAGACGCATTCAGCTGTCTAAGGAACTTTGAGATGTGCTTAGTCAAGTTTCTTTCGTAATTTAAGCAGCTTTTGGGATCTTAACAACAAGTGTCCCAAGTAAGAAGCCTGTAATCACAGTTTACGTAAGAGTTAAGAATGGGCAAGCAGAAGACATACTAAAAATTGTATGGAGAGTCGTATATCTGGGAAAAAAGAGCTACTCATCTTCGATACATTCAATTCAGAGGATTTAGAAAAGCTGAATTATTTTATAAAACGACATTCTACACAACAACAACAACAATAACAGCAGCTTTATTTCCGTCCTGTAAGGATTCGCCATACATCATTTTCATGGAGAAAAGGAAAAAAGAAACCCATACAAAGGAGAGAAGGGGACATTCTACACAATTATAGGGAAGTAATTGAAGTTTAAGAATGGAATAAACGATTTCAGTTACCAAAGGTATGTGCTACAGAAGAGAGAAATAGAGCAAGATAATAAGATTTATCGAGAAGAGTTTATCATGACTTCATACTTATTAATAATAGAAAATACAGGAAGAAATTCTACAAAATTCTAGGGAAGTTATTGAAGTTGAAGAATGGAATAGACGATTTCAGTTACCAAAGGTATGTGCTACAGAAGAGATAAATAGTGAAAGATAGATGCTAAGATTTATCGAGAAGAGTTTATTATAAACTTCATAATTATCAGTGATGGAAAACACAGGATGAAATAATACAGAATAAAATTCTAATGCTATAAAAAAAGGTAATTGTGTTTCTAAAAAAGATGAAGCCTTCAGGTAGAATATTTAAAAAATTATGCATATTGTGGGATATATACAAAAAGAATATAATATTATTCATACATATTGGATCTATATATTTGATTTCCACTCTCTAGAATAAACGATTCTGACGCATTTGAAGTGTTTTGAAATATCCAATTTTCTCTTTGACGTTTGTAGATAGGCAAATGTCGTGTAGAGTCAAACCTGAAATGTTCGTTTATTGATTTCATTTAGGAAGGGACATAGGATTGATTGATTATCGATACTTTGGTATATTGATAGCCAATATTGATGGAATAATTATTATATTTAATCGATATTTACATTTTTATTGTACGGATAATGGAGATAAAAGTAGCAAATTCTAAAAATATCTCTACTAGATGTTGATATAGTAAAACCATGAAAAATGGGCACACAACCTACTGAAGCGTTAATAGATTATTACTGACCGTATTAAACGGTCGTTTTCTCCTTCAGTGGTTATGATGCACAATGAAGACAGAGTCTCCATTCTGTTCTTGTTCCAAAATCACTTTATTAGGTACCGCTCAAAAAGAGAGAAGCCTAGTTTATGATATTTGCAACAATAAATAATATGTGAAGGTTATTCACATATTAAAACAAAGTATCCAATGCGGGATTCGATCCCGGTTCATGGCTGTCGGATATCGAGGATTTTACCCACTCGTCCACCGAATCTTTTTTTCTCCATTCTGTAAAGTTACTGGTCGCATTTTTGGTAATTAAGCAGACTATAAGTGATAATGTCAATTATTTTTGGATTCTCCTATTTCCGGGCAGAACGCCTACAGAAACTCACATTTGAAGCGGAAATTTTAGCACGAGAATGAAGATATGGATGAAAACCTTTTTCTTTCAAGTCAACAAGAAATGATATAGAGAGTTCACCTCTCTAATTAAAATAGACGTCAAAACTAGGTGCCATTTCTTGACCGTTTCTGCAAATAAGCACACTACGGTTCGGTGATAAATCTACAACAACAGATTTGGCATATTCAAAAAGTCCACCTGTAGATCATGTTACTCCATGGAAAAGGGTGCCCCGTTAGTCAGCCACATTTCAGAGTTCCCTGTAGGCCTTCACGGTTACCGTAGCGGTTCGGGGCACAAGACACTGTACTTCGCCCTATAGGGCAGTCACTTACTTGTGCTGCTTCTCCCGCAGCCACGTAGAGGAGGACTTCTGGGCAAGTGATGACATGACTAGATCCTACAGGAACTGCAATAACTGTCACAACACCCAACTTACTCCGGACCATATATACCCGGCCGTCCTTGCAGCTCTCTATATGACAGACATCAATCCAGAAAAGGACATCCATACGGAAAAAAGGCACCTCAATTGGCCGGTATTGTGATCAGGGTGCACGGACCGATCTGATCTCTTCCATTGACAAGACACCACCACTACCTGGAGATCACGCTTTCGATCTAATGGCCTTCATCAGTCCAAATATCATGCAATAAACCCAGTTTATTTTTCGATCCAAAAGAAAAAATGTGCCGTTTTTTATTTGAATGTTGAATTTTATGGATTGAGATATATATTTTATAAATACCTACTATATACAGAAACACTATAACTTGTGCGAACTCTCAAGGTTTTGAGTGCCTTCAGTTGTTCTCTTGCTGTAATACAAATTGTGTTATTCGATAAAGCTATGTAGGATTACAAGATGGACAAAGGTTGTTCTAGTATTCGCCATTTTTGCTTCTAGAAACCATATTGTTCAAACGAAACTGTACTCCGACTTACACAAATTCTACGTATGTGGTTTTCCTCCGTTCTACCTACTTTGTAATTCCGGCCTGACTGTAACATTATGTACGCTGTAGGAAGTGACTTCTCATTAGTTCATGGAATTCATTTTCACATTTGATAACTCAAAAATCCTTTTTTCTATTTTTATATTACTTGTTATTAATACATAGCAATAACGCGCCATCTATTTAATACAAATGAAAACATCAAAACGCGAATGTTTCTTTTCACAAATAAATCAAACTTCTACTGTCCTTACTGCGATGAAAAAATATTGGGAGGGTTTAGCTTATCAGTGTTGAACCTTCCCAGCGGTTTCGCCAATTTAATCCACCAGACCGCTTTTCTTTAAAGCTCCAATACTGTATTGGATCATTCTGCTTATATATTCTACACTGAAGGATGGAATCTTAGAAATTTTATTTAAGCAAACTATGGACATAAGCTTTTAGGACAGTAGAATTACATTTAAATATTTGCATCGAGCAATGCTCTTCCGCAAACAATAAAGATAAGACCAGTTAGGCATATATTATTTATAATTGAAATATTGGTTAAGCTTGGTCGGTCAAAGATAGGTCGGTCAAACAAATAACACACGTTTCTTTGATGATGATGAGATGAGTTTCTTTCATCTCCAGAAATTTGTGGCATTGGTGGTAGTGTCTTGTCCATGGAGCAGATCAGATCGGTCCGTGCACCCTGATCACAATACCGGCCAACTGAGGTGTCTTGTCCATGGAGCAGATCAGATCGGTCCGTGCACCCTGATCACAATACCGGCCAACTGAGGTGTCTTGTCCATGGAGCAGATCAGATCGGTCCGTGCACCCTGATCACAATACCGGCCAACTGAGGTGTCTTGTCCATGTAGCAGATCAGATCGGTCCGTGCACCCTGATCACAATACCGGCCAACTGAGGTGTCTTGTCCGTATGGATGTCCTTTTCTCGATTGATGTCTGCCATATAGAGGGCTGCAAGGATGGCCGGGTATATATGGTCCGGAGTGAGTTGTGACAGTTATTGCAGTTCCTGTAGAATCTAGTCATGTCTGGGTTTATCTTCAGTCCTTTATCTCCATTCCTAACAAGCATACTCTGTAATATCTGTGTCATTTATTTGATTAATATCCAGTAGAGTTAAATCAATAGACAAGTCGATGTGTGAGATAAAATGAGACGTTGTAATCCTGCTCCGATAATTGAGAGAAAGCAACATTACTTACTCTGAATATAAAAGAAACAAACAAACAGAAATTATTAAGTAACCTCATATATTTGGGAGAATTTTAAAATGTCGAAAATACAATAAATATTATGACTACATATGAAAATCAAAACTATTTATTTAATCTAACTATTTATGGCAGCATTTATAAGTTTGGTTTAACTGTTAACCTTATTTTTCTTTTTAAAACATTGAAAATATAAGGGTTGAATTGCTGATCTTAAACAAGAATGTAATAAAGACCGAACTCAGAAATGGATAATTTGGAGAACAGCGTAATACGCAGCATTATAAACAAAGAGAGTTACAGCTACTAAATACAAGTTTTGTGATAGTTTGAAGTTTGTGTATGGAACATAACAGAGACCTGGACATAAGGATATCCTCTATTTAAACATATATTTCCTGTAGCTCTAAGAAGAAATACAAGTATAGAAATATCTCCATAATGAAGTTTGAGTACTTTTTAAAATTTATTAATCAACCAGGCGCGATATTGAAATATTTGCGCCTATTACATAGGAAAAAACAAAACAACAAACAAATTAGAACTTAGAATAAAATATTTACATGTATTATAATCGACAGAGTTCAATAAAATTTATATAGACAAGGCGGCTGATGTAAGAGAGTTAAATCATTTAGATCAGGAAACAAACGATGTCTCACTTCTGTAAAGTTCGGACAGTCATAGATAAGGTGAAGAGCAGTTTGTTCAGTTTCTCCGCAGGAACAATTTGGTGTTTCTGATAGACCGCTTTTATGTAAGTATATCTGTAATTTTCCGTGTGATGTGACAAATTGAGTGACTATAAAGTTTGAGGATGGGTTATAAATGAACATTCTAGTCACAAAACGATTTACTGTAACTAAGACGGCATACAAGCATAAAGATAATTGGACAGTAAAGTCAAGAATTTAAATTGTATATTAGATAATAAAGGCATATATTGGATTTAATAAAATATTTATTTTGCCAATATTTCGGCTGGCTGAACGCCAACCTTTATCGAGGCATTACATTTTTGTATACACTTTTTATATATTGTATATTGTATACATTACAAAAATGTAATGCCTCGATAAAGGTTGGCGTTCAGCCAGCCGAAATATTGGCAAAATAAATATTTTATTAAATCCAATATATGCCTTTTATTATCTAATGAATTAAGTATGGATTGCTCTATTTTCAAAACAAATTAAATTGTATATATACATCTAGATGAGATTTGTGTAGTACTTCGGTGGGGCACAAATCTCTTAAATATTCTAATTACATTTGTTGTTGTTGTTGCTTATTACTCAAGTCGTTTAAACGATCTCCATTAGGTTCCAATTGTCTCAGCTTTTATATTATAGTCCTGGGATTTTCCCAGAGGTCTTTTTTGGAGGATTTGATACAATTCAGTAGATGTTCAGGAACTGGCTGGTTGGGAATCGCATTTGGGAAATTTCGGGAATGTTTTGTTTTTCCATTAAATTTGAGCATTCTAAGATGTCCTGTTCGTAATCTTGAAATCGCCGTTTGTTCTTCCCTAGTAAGGGTGTGGAAAGAAGATTCGTTAGGAATGGGGGTGTACCAGGGGTGGTATAGGGTGAATTTCCAGAGAGAGATTATTTTTTTGTAAAACGACACTTGAAGTTACACCGCATGAGTTTCTTTTTAACGAAAAAATCAAATTTTTATTTTATATCGACTATTTCTAACCTTTTTGGATGAGGTATGAAAGGATGAATTATGAAAAGTAATGATGAACGGAAAAATCAAAGTGTCCAGGGATGGGAATCGAACCCACAATGTTCCGCTTACCGGGCAGATGCCATGTCCACTAGGCTACCCTGGACGTATTTTTCCGTTTGTAAATTATACATAAAGTAACCTATAATACAATATAATACACTGCGGCCTGTGATTGTAAAACGACACTTGAAGTTACACCGCATGAGTTTCTTTTTAACGAAAAAATCAAATTTTTATTTCAAGGTGAAATATCGACTATTTCTAACTTTTTGGATGAGGTACGAAAGGATGAATTATGAAAAGTAATGATGAACGGAAAAATAAAATTATATTTTTTTCCGTTCATCATTACGTTTCATAATTCATCCTTTCATACCTCATCCAAAAAGGTTAGAAATAGTCGATATTTCACCTTGAAATAAAAATTTGATTTTTTCGTTAAAAAGAAACTCATGCGGTGTAACTTCAAGTGTCGTTTTACAATCACAGGCCGCAGTGTATTATATTGTATTACTAGCGAATGTGTACCCGGCTTCGCCCGGGTTTTATCCGAGTGAAAGTTTGCCTAACGAATATTATTGATAATAATATTCGGGAACACACAGAATTATATGATAATAATGATAATATAATTCGTTACGTCATATATTTATATAATATATGAAATTTATTTTTCGAGCAAACATATCCTCTCTCTACTGAATAGATTTTTAAAAAGATATATATAAATAAAAATATCTAGAGATATACTACAAGATCTTAGCCAAAAGGCCGAGAAACGATATTTTATATATAGAGATGACCTGGCTTCGTGTGTCTTCTGCTCGAGTGAATGTTTCGCTGGTAGAATTTTGTTCCTGCCTACTATTAATCATTATCTGGCTTCGCCCGTGGTCTGCTTTAGTGAATATTCCCCAAAAGAATTTTTTAATGCAATCAAGCATGATACGTCAATATTGTCATAATCATTTCTGACTAAAAAAAATATTGTTGCTCAGTACTTGGTTAAATATAATTTTTCTTGGTTAAAGTGCGACAAAAAAAAAACTCTTCCAGATTTAACTCTCTGTCCTGTTCAAATTTCAGCGAGATTAGTTACATATTGAGGGCGTGCATAGCCGACAAACATATATATATATATATATATATATGTTCCCGGCTTCGCCCGAATTTTACCCGAGTAAAAGTTTGCTTAACAAACATTTGTTAAAACGATTCTAGCAACCATCCAATCCCTACTGAATCTATACTTGTCTACACTCTCGATAATTTTTCCCGGTCCTTTGAAAAATGCTCGATAAGTTTAAAAAAAAATCAGTATTTATTGGGTTAATCGGTAATTTGAAGTTGAAGGAATAGTATCTTGCCACAAACGAAGATTTGTAAATAACTGTATTTACGAATGTACCCGGCTTCGCACAGTTTTTATCCGAGTAACAGTTCGCCTAACGAACATTTGTTAAAACGATTCTAAAAACATCCAATCCACCTATATATTGATTTATAAACGTATATAAATATAAATATTGTTATATGCGTTTAAATACATTTTTGAAACACATAATATTTTGAAAACATTTATTATATTTTAAATAAGATATTGCCACTTTTGTGAATTTGATAATTAATTATTTCTTTTTTTCTCAAAGAATTATATATATTAATTTAAAATTTCATTTTTGTTATCATCATCACATACAATGTATTTTTTTATATAAACAAACGATAATAAACGACAACAATTAGGGGCTCAAAAATCATTTATTATGGTTAGCAGCTCCGTAAATAAAGATATTTTCACAACAACAATTAAATTTGCATCATCATTTTTATAAAACAACAGCAAATTAAATTAACAATGTAAAAATATATTTTAACATTACATTTTAACATTTAACACAAAAACGTTACAATTTTTTCTTTAAATATATATTAATATTGAAATGCCAAGTTTTTTTACGTCATTGGAATATTATATTACTAAATTCTCAAATTAAATTTATTATACTTGGAAAACATTTTAAGCATTGTTACAATTTATAAATATAATTTCACCAGACGCCGCTAGAGGCGCTGCTTGCAAGTGAAAGTAGAAAATTTGCAAATAAAATTGCAAAGAATATTTATTTCAAATCAAATTCAAACCAGAAATCTTCCCAGTAGTATAGTAAATAACTTCCTAAAGTTTCACGGCGATTGGATAATCTTACATTTTAAAAACATTCTTCGTGTGAACAGACTAACATTCATCGTGTAAAAAAACCACGTGTTAATTATTAACCAATCAAATTCATTTATCGTCGCGAACAGTGCTGCGCCCAAGCGGTAAAAGGCTGGAACTAACGCTTTTTGGTTTTTTATTAAAAAAAAAAGCACATTAACTTTTTTAGTTTTTTGAATAGCCTATATGTTAAAGAAAATCTTCAGCTACCTACATGCGAAATTTCATAAAGATTTATTCTGTAGATTTTGCGCAACGCGATAACAAACATCGATTTTAGATTTCATTTTTATAGATATAAGGATAGGTTACTTTATGTATCATTTACGAACGGAAAAATACGTCCAGGGTAGCCTAGTGGACATGGCATCTGCCCGGTAAGCGGAACATTGTGGGTTCGATTCCCATCCCTGGACACTTTTATTTTTCCGTTCATCATTACTTTTCATAATTCATCCTTTCATACCTCATCCAAAAAGGTTAGAAATAGTCGATATTTCACCTTGAAATAAAAGTTTGATTTTTTCGTTAAAAAGAAACTCATGCGGTGTAACTTCAAGTGTCGTTTTACAATCACAGGCCACAGTGTATTATATTGTATTATAGATTATTTTTTGTTTGTGAATGGAATAAATTTCAGAATAGGTGAGTTGGGAGTTTTCATGCTGGCCCTTACAGCCTTCTTTAGCCAATTGGCCAGCCATCTCGTTGCCGTCTTTGTTAAGGTGAGAGGGGATCCATTGGAGACGTGATCTGGTTTTCCTGTGAGATTTTTTGGAGGATGTTGATTATTTTTGTTGTTGTTTTGTCTTTGGCAGAATCTATATCTTTTATGTGTTGTATATCACTGAGGCTGTCAGAGAGAATCCAGATGTTTTTGTTGGAGTTTTTACATTCTGTCAGGCCTTTTTCAATTGCTAGTAACTCAGCTCGAAAATTAGAGCAGTTATTGGGGTTCCTGAATTTCATTTTTTTCTTTTCTGATTCATTGACGATGAAGACTCGGCTTGCGTAGGATCCATCATCAAATCTGCTTCCATCTATATAAATTTTGATGGTGTTAGGAGGAATTGTGCTGATAATTTGTAAGAGAATATGTGGGTTTTCTTGGTTTTTGGTTATTGATTGACCTAGAGTAGTTTGAAAGGTGATGTTGGTTAAATTGAGGTTGGGTTGGATTTTGTTTCTGAAATAGGATCTTTCTATACTATGATAAACCATATATTAAGAAAAAGGCATCTCCTCATCGTGCAACTGAAAGTTGCTGATGGCTTGAGCCATCTATCGGAATAAATATCAACTATTCTCGTTGATTTTTAATTATTGCAGAATTGGCCAAATACCCATTCTTGATTAATCAAGAAAAGCTAACCACGGACGCGTTTCGGGCTATTGGCCCTCATCAGCGTGGTGCAAGCTGTACCTCAACGACCAAAAAAATTGGTCATTAAGGCATCCTGAAAAATCTTGAAACGGGTAGTTAAGGCCAGAATTGCGTGAGGACGCTACACAATGTGAAAAAATAGTACAAATATAACATTGCACTGGGATAAGGTGCATAAATTAAGAAAAAGGCATCTCCTTATCGTGCAACTGAAAGTTGCTGATGGCTTGCGCCATCTATCGGAATAAATATCAACTATTCTCGTTGATTTTTATTTATTCCAGAATTGGTACAGCTTGCACCACGCTGATGAGGGCCAATAGCCCGAAACGCGTCCGTGGTTAGCTTTTCTTGATTAATCAAGAATGGGTATTTGGCCAATTCTGGAATAATTAAAAATCAACGAGAATAGTTGATATTTATTCCGATAGATGGCGCAAGCCATCAGCAACTTTCAGTTGCACGATAAGGAGATGCCTTTTTCTTAATTTATGCACCTTATCCCAGTACAATGTTATATTTGTACTATTTTTTCACATTGTGTAGCGTCCTCACGCAATTCTGGCCTTAACTACCCGTTTCAAGATTTTTCAGGATGCCTTAATGACCAATTTTTTTGGTCGTTGAGGTACAGCTTGCACCACGCTGATGAGGGCCAATAGCCCGAAACGCGTCCGTGGTTAGCTTTTCTTGATTAATCAAGAATGGGTATTTGGCCAATTTTGGAATAATTAAAAATCAACTAGAATAGTTGATATTTATTCCGATAGATGGCGCAAGCCATCAGCAACTTTCAGTTGCACGATAAGGAGATGCCTTTTTCTTAATTTATGCACCTTATCCCAGTACAATGTTATATTTGTACTATATATATATCATAATATATACTCTTCCAGGAATAATAAAGCAAACCTAGAGCCAGCCCAGAGAGAGATGGGATGTAAAGTCCGGTCAATTGAGACAGCAGCGACATTCCAAGGGGCGGCAAATGGGGCCCGTCCGTCAACACCTTGGGACTTTTAGAACAGTTGGTGATTGTGTGCGACACGAACGGCCGCTCAGCGGTGGCAGGCCCCTCCCTATCCCTCTCTCTCTCTGATTGCCTGGGTTCCTCTTCCAAATCGTGGTGTCCTTATTTCTCTTTCCCCACATTATTATATTATTATATTGTCACACATATATATATATATATATATATATATATAATACCCATTCCAAGAGTCTAGCATCAGTATCACTATAAAAGGAAGTTTCAAAAATGCAATATAACAGCGGTATGGTAGATTAAACTGGTGAAACCGCTGGGAGGGTTCACCACTGATGAGCCAGGCCCTCCCATTAATTTTTACATTGCAATAAGAGCAGTATAAATTGTTTTGTTTTTAAAAGAATCATACGCGTCTAAATTAGTTTCCATTTTGATATATATAGATCTATATACATCTAGATGAGATTTGTATAGTACTTCGGTGGGGCACAAATCTCTTAAATATTCTAATTGTCTTTGAATAAAATATATAAATACACATTGTAGTAATGATAATAATTTTTTTAATCCACTTTCTAGATTACCTTTTTTTCTATTTTATTGAAGAATATCTGTGGCTCGTTACCCCAGTTGTTTTTTGGACAAGCTCATGACTTGTTAAAGCCGATTTAAATGCTTGGTTCCGTTCTTAAATCTTGCTGTTAAACAATTTTAAATATTCATTGATACATTCAAAATATTCACCATAATAATACAAATATACTTGTATAAACTTATTCATTATATTTCTCTTTTTTATTATTTTCATTTTCAGTTATATATACATCTGTATATATACTTAATACAAATATTTTAAAATATAGGATAGACCTCATTATTTTTTCCTTTAATATTTTAAGATATTCTGATTGTAATTTTTATAATAATTTTTTCATATATAAATTTCCCTCACCTACTTTGTATTTTTAAAATTATTTCAACTGTGATATTATAACACTATGCGGCGCTGAGTTTGTGTATACAAAAATGTAATGCCTCGATAAAGTTTGGCGTTCAGCCAGCCGAAATATTGGCAAATAATTATTTTATTCAATCCAATATATGCCTTTTTACTATCTGTATATATGTAAATAGGTAAAGGGATGAGACATAAATGACGAAACATCATTCTAATGAGAAGAGCTTTCCTAGAGGCAAGAAGATGAAAAGACAGACGATTAAAATAAATGAAATACAGCGAGGTACAATTTGGCATGGACACTACATACACCAACACTGCACTAATGATCAAGGTTCGATTGGATAACTTTTGAGGAGATCTAAATATTCGACAAAAATTTCCACTGCAAGTATAAAGACCTAGTAAAAAAGTGTTGTGAGATATCTAACGTTATACAATTCAATATATTTTATGGACACTCTCAGTTAATTGTTACAAAAATCAAAGATAAATTAAACAAAGTGAATGTGATTAATTACAATTTGGTGATAAAAATATATAAAAAACTGTTCTCAGTAAGGGAGGCTCCTCAACCTTGAAAGAGTCCTCCTTCAGACAAGGATAGGATCAATTTGAACTGACCTGCAGGTCTGGGTCTTCGGGCGAGGCCTGGATGACGATGCCCTGGCCATCTTGGCGTCCTCCAAGGCGTGTCTCTATGAGTATCATCCCAACATTGAGCTGAGAGCGGTTCTAACGTAATAGTGTAAAGATGGGACAAAGGGTATAACCATATCCCAAGTAAAATATACTGGAGATATCGGGTTTTCTCTTCATTTGAAAATAGGTGCCGTTGCCACGGTATTCACCTTGGAAACGAACCAGAATTTGGTCGAATATTCCAAGGGTCCATTAGAAAAGATCAAATATGCGAAATAAACTCTGAGAGAAGATTATATAAAAGGGCGTACCTGGATCTGTAAAGAAAAAAAAACAAATTTTTCTTAAAATATTTCGAGAGATTGCTCCCTCTTTATCAATTTATTGCACAGTGAATTTAATTTGCAAATTATTGTAGATCATATGAAAACAAATTTGTCATTGGTCAAAAATAATGAATGATAAAATAATACATTAAAAAATTTAATAATAATATAATAAAATATTTTGAAAATTAAAGGCTTTTTAGTAATGCAGTATTTTATAATGTTTTTGAAACAAAATGTAAGGAAATAAAAATAAGAAACAAATGACTGCGATTATTAGAAAAAAAATTAAAAGAGACACATAAGGTTCGGGGATTTCTTCATATCTATTTACACTAGCAGGGTCCTTCATTGATGCTATGGCCTCCAGGAACTTCCTTTGGTGTGAGTTCTGGATGCCCCTATAAATGGTGGAAGTATTTTCCCAATCTGGTTGATGTCTCGATCGGAGACCATGCTCCACCATGGCAAAACTTTCCTTTGCATACTTCCAAGAAGATTTGTGTTCTTGGAGTCTGGTCCCAAGGAAACGGCCTGTCTCTCCAATGTAGGATACATTGCAGCTTTTACATGGGATCCTATACACAACGTCCTTTGTGTTCCCGATCTCCACTTTCTGCTTTGTAATTGTATTTCGGACTATAGTCTTTAAAGATGGTGAATATTGAAAACAGTGGTTATTCCGGAATTTTTTTTAAATATGAGCTATTTTCTCAGCTCCTGCTCCATATGGCATTATACATTTATTTTTAAAATCTTTTTTACTATGAATGCTATTAATTTTATATGAATGTTTATTGATAAATTCCTTCGTATATCCATTCGATATTAATTCTTCCTGGATAGTGTTCAATTCTATATATTTAAGTTTATCAGTGGAGAGAGAGAGAGAGAGAGAGCAATGTGTGAAGGCACGTTTGGTGAGAGTTTTTACAAGGGAAATTTTATGGGAGATAGGACTAAAAGAGTTGGCATGGAGGTATATTGGTGAGTGACTAGGGTTTCTAAAAACAGTTGTTTGAAGATAATTTAATTTATTTTCGAAAAGTATATCTAAAAAGGGTAGGAAGCCATTAGACTCATTTTCAGTTGTGAATTTTAAGAGGGGGTGGAATCTATTTAAAAATACCAAGGTATTCTCAATATGGTCTGTAGCCACTATAGCCATCACGTCATCAACATATCTTGCCCAGTACTTAATGGCGGCTTTGAATCTTTCATTTACCAGGGTGTCAAGACAGTTTAAGACGAGATCAGCTAAGAATGGAGAGAGGGAACTTCCTATTGGAATACCATTGACTTGCTGGTATATGTTGTTATTGTGTCAAGTTATATTGACAAACATTTTCAGTTTTTTTTTCTGATCAGTTTTAGTGGGAAGAATGCTGTCCTCGTTTGTTAGTGAACCAATCTCTCACGCCTTCTCATTGGACGAATGTGGCCATGTCTGAATATAAAAAGGGACTAAGGGAATGCGAGGGGGCCAGAGCGTGGACATTTGGTGTGGAGACACTGAAAATTGTTTTTCTACGAGGGTTTTCCGTGTCTGGATGTTCTCTTCGCATCTCTGTGTCACCCGAGTCCGATCCCTGCCAAAGCTACAATAAAGCTAAGTACTGTTTTATTTTATTTAACAAATTGGAGTTGTTTTCATCTCCTTTTTGTTGTTAGTGTTGTACTACTGAGTGTAATCTTTTCTGTGCATTGAGTTACATTTAATTTAGGCCCTAGCATATTCTTTTTTTTTGTGTGTGTGTTAACCCGCAAAAGTATTTACTTTTGTCAATTGAAACAGAAATAGGAAAATTCTAAACAGATATCAATTAAATATAAGATTGTATTCTCATGCCCAGAAATGGCCACAGCCTTGCAGAAAATTGAGATGGACCCACACACCCAAGATAGTGGACATTGCGACTGCTGTGATAGAGATTCACGGGGACATCTGAGGCTCTTCATTGGAAACGACAACAGCAACAACAGAAAATTGACATGGACCCAGAGCAGCAGCTTTACACACCCAAGATAGAGGACATTGCGACTGCTGTGATTGAGATGCACGGGGACATCTGAGGCTCTTCATTGGACACGACAACAACAACTAAACTATAACACGCAGAGAGAGAAGGTTCAAGTTGTGGACGGAGGTGCGGAAGACGGTCGCATCCATCACTGTCACTGACATTATGAGCTGTCACGGTCACGTCTGTTCTCGCCTTCCTTGTTCCACTCCACTAACTCCTCGTCTTTTACACAATTGGTGTTTAAACGCCTTCACCGTAGAAATTATTTCTTCATAACTATCCGAATGTATATATATATTAGCAAAGTATCTATCATATTTTATGTACAGATTAATAATTTTTGGTTATTTATATTATTTATATTTTGTTACTCTGCAAACATCCCTCATTGCTTAACTTGTATCTTATAAATGTTGATTTGTGTTTGTGCCTTAAATAAATTTCTGTTTCATCCTGAAGTTTGTCTTTCCTGATTTTATAGATTATAATATGTGTGTGAAAAATAATAGAAAATGAAAAGGTCAGGTATTGATATTAAAAACAAAGAAGTCATATCCTGGCCAGGAGCACATGTGCTTTTAGATGGCAGAGCGCTATCTAGTGGAACAGAAATAAACTAAACTTGGCCAAATATCAGGGATCAGGCTAAATCAACGTTTAGTTTATTTATTTTTTTTTCAACTAGATGGCGCTCTGCCATCTAAAAAGCACATGTTCTCCTGGTCAGGATATGCTTTTTTTATTTTTAATATATATGTGTGTATATAGATTTTGTAATAGTCTGGCATCAGGCGGCGTTTTATTCGTTTTTTTATGTTCTCCTGTAGAAGGGCAGAGATGCCCGAAAGTTAAGATTGCTTTAATGAAATGAAAAGAAACTCATCTCCAGAAACCTGTTTAAATTGATGTTTCCACCCTCTCATTAATAGAAAAGATTTTCTCCTTTCTCTTCATAGACTAGTTCAATTATGCCAAAATTTCTTGAATGCGTCTGGGCCAGAAATGTGAAGCCTTTAACGTTATATTAGGATTTTCATCTCCTCAAGTTTTCCTTTAGTATGATTACACCCTGTTGGCTAGTGTTGGACTTCCAATCTTTTAGAGTTCTAGCTTCTGTGGATGCAGGAGGTCCGCTTTATATAGTGCGGTGTTGTTCAATTGACAATTCAAAATATCTTATTGACACTCTTCGTCAATTGATACAAAAATTAATGAGGTATTAAACAAAGATAAATGGAATTGTTTATAATTTAGTAATAAAATATGAAAAACTGTCTTCAGGAAGGGAGGCTCCTCTACCTTGAGATAGTCCTCCTCCAGACAAGGACAGGATCTCTCAGTTCAATGTTGAGATGATACTTATAGAGACATGTCTTGGCAGACACCAGGATGTCCAGGGTGTCATCCAGGCCTCGCCCAAGGACCGAGCCCTGCAGGTCAGGGGGATGATGGTAAATGCCTCCCGATGCGGTGTTGGAGAAATTGACTTTACAGTGGCTATGGCTTCAAAGACACTCTTCAGCATCTCCTCCTTGGGTGAAGACGTCAATTTGATTGAGTTTGAAAATTCCAGTACTTAGGGGGGTCGGATTTCGACCACTAAGATCCGGGATCGAATACCGCATTGGGCATTCTTTCTCATTAAAATAATGCTCCAATGGCTCCCGAATCTTGCAAAAGTCCAACCGCACCATCGAGTACAAGTAATCAAACGGAGGTCTGGTATATTTGTAAGTGCAAAGCCGAACTGCTTTTCACATGTGTATACATGTGGTGTACTTACAGCAAGTAAAATATGTAACAAGCCGATACCCGGGGATTAAACTATCATAGACAATAGCAAAAACAAGAAAAAATACACCTTTATATACACGGTGTTCATCCTGTAGATGCCTATAGTTGATCACCTTTTTTTTTTTTGCTTAATTCTAATACACGTGGTACAGGCCATGATAATCATGGGGGGGTAAAAGTTGGCGACACGCTTGTAAGTGCACTACATGTCTACGCATGTGAAAATCAGTTCGAGTTTGCACTTACAAATGTGCCAGAGTTGATTAGTAGGCACAAAAAGTAAAATGTTTTCATAAAAAGAGGAAATACTAACTATGTATGTTAACAGTCCAGCTAAGTCTATTTACGACAGTCAGAAAGATGATTCCATTAATATATATTTATTTATAATACAATATAATTCGGCTTATGATTATAAAACGACGTTTGGAAAGTTTTGCCGCAAATATTTCTTTTGAAGGAAAACCTTTATTTATCTTAAGGAGAAATAACGAATATTTCTATCCTTAGGGAATAAGTATGAAAGGATGAATTGTGAAGAGTAATGATGAACGGAAAAATAAAAGTGTCGAGGGATGGCAATTTTTCCGTTCATCATTACTCTCACAATTCATCCTTTCATACTTCATCCCTAAGGATAGAAATATTCGTTATTTCCCCTTAAAATAAATTAAGATTTTTCGTTCAAAAGAAACATTTGCGGCAAAACATGTCAAACGTCGTTTGATTTGTTTATTTAAAGATTTTTTTGGGATCGAATATATTTTCCCCAATATTTCATGTGGCAACACGCCAAACTTCTTCGGAGAACAAGATTGTTTTGAAATACTCGCTTATCACTTCACGAGCCTATAAAATTGCTATAAAATTTAAAATATATAAAACATAAATAAATGTATTCAAAATATAATCAATAATAATAATAAAATGTGAATAAAACAAAATATAAAAAAAATGTCAATAAAAGAATAAATAAATATACAATTTTTTTCAAAATTTAAGAATTGAAAAATCAGAAAATACATTAATATATTAATAAAAAAAGGCATTTTCTGATCGTGCAGCTGAAAGTTGCTGATGGCTTGCGCCATCTATCAGAATAAATATCAACTAATTGTTGATTTTTAATTATTCCAGAATTAGTAAAATACTGTTTCTTGATGAATCAAGAAAAGCTAACCACGTACGCGTTTCGGGCTGTTGGCGATCGTCAGCGTGGTGCAAGCTGTGCCTCAACGACCGAAAAGGCTGGTCTTTGAGGCATCTTGAAAAACCATGAAACAGGTATTTAGGCTTTTGTACTATTTTTCAAATTGATTGGCGTTCTCACGCCCTTCCGACCTAAATCTTGGCCAATTCTGGAATAATTAAAAATCAACGATTAGTTGATATTTATTCCGATAGATGGTGCAAGCCATCAGCAACTTCCAGTTGCACGATCAGAAAATGCCTTTTTTCTTAATTTATCTACCTGATTCAAGTACAAATTCACTTTTGTACTATTTTTGCACATTAATATATGTAAAAACATAGTTCAAAAGTATAATTGTACTGGTATCATGTGGATGAATTAAGAAAAAGGCTTTTTCTTAATTCATTAATATATTTTTTAAATAAAAAGGCATATATTGGATCAAGATATCATTTATTTATTTCATTTCAACACACAAACGCGATATCCCGGCTAGGGATAATTGCGTCGATTTACATTTTTTAAACAGAAACAGTTATAAAATTTTTACAAAAAAAAAAGTAATCGAAATAAAAAGAGAAAAATATATATATATATTAGGAACCTGAACCTTTCAGGTTTGAAAGAAAATCATGAATATATTGTCGCGGAGATAAATAAAGCAAGGGCAAGTTTGGGGATAATTAATTTATTATAAGGAGTATATGGAGTATAAGGAGTATATAGGGAGAGAGAGTTTTGTACAACTTACCCCCAGTTAAGGTTAATCCTGAATGAACGGCGTTAGCTACCGTCCCGTTTTCCTTATTTACAGATCAGCCCCCACACCTGTGGTCCCCCCCGGGGTCCAGGGATGATTGACAGTTGTCCCATCTGGATGGAGCTACTTGACAATATTTACAAAAATAATTAAACTTATGATAATTCTCTCTGCTATTTACAAATTGATATAGATCTACAACATTATTTATTGTCTGTTGTCTAGCGGTGAAGAAGAGTGGACATTCCAGCAGTAGGTGTCTCGAGTCCTGGAATTCGTTGCCACAATGACAGCTAGAGTCTTCACTCGCGCCAATTTTTGATAAAAATCCCTTAAAATTTCCATGGTTCGTTATAAATTGTGAGTTATAATAGTTTGGTCAAAAATATTTCGGAATTGCATAAGGAAAGAAACTTTGAAATGTTTGATTAGTATTCTTTTTCAGTAAATTAATCCTTGATATAATGAAATCTTTGAGTATACCTGGAATATACAAATCATAAAATTGTTTATCTTCTGTTGATAAATTATTCAACTCATATATAACCTATAATTCTAGATTCCATATAATCAGTGATCAAAGGAATATTGGCTAAGGTGTGAACACAGTTATAACTGGTTGTTTTATATGTTTGGGTACACCATAGCAGAATTTGATATTGCATTGAGTTCAGTTTGTACTTATATTTTTTGCTAATAAATTGAAACCATATTTCTGTTCCGTAAGTTAACGTTGGTCTTATTATAGATTTATAAAGTGTAAGCCTTTTTTGGGTGCTAAGACCCCAAGATTTTCCACATATTGAAAAAAGAAGGTTTTTCAATCTTTGGGTTTTGTTTAGTATAATGTTAAGGTGAGGGCCAAAATTCAATTTGTTTTTCCATCTATGATTCGCAATCGTAATTCCAAGAATTTTAATTTCTTCTACGGGCATAATAATATTGTCTCTAAAATTAATTGAAATTTTATATTTATTGTGCAAGTGTAAAATACTAGTTTTATCAAGATTGATATTCAGCTTATTATCATTACACCATTGATCTATCTTTTCCAAATTAAACGACTTTCTAATTATTTCATCACTACATTTCAGTGGATATGGAATCGGCGCCGTGCTTGCACAAAAACAAGATAGTGATGAAAAGGTAGTATGTCGGCTTATGCTACAATATGATAGGGCATGTCCTGAGGTACATACATATCATCATTGATCCAATATATGCTTTTTTATTTAAAGATTTATTTATGGATTGCTCTATTTTCAAAACATTAATATATATTAATTAAAAGGCATAGTTTGGATCTAAAATAAAAAAAAAACATTTTATTTATTACAAAATGGTAATATATATATATGTGATATGATCCTGTCGACTCTTCTGAGATATGATCCTGTCGACTCTTCTGTGATATGATCCTGTCGACTTTCAATGTGGCAATATAGTGGTAATGATGTGGTGAGTTGAGAAATAATGAAACAACAAGTTTGGAAGGAATTCCAGGCAATCAGCGAGAGAGAGCGGATCGACGGGCGACCGACCCGCTGAACGACCGTTTTCCCTGTGTACACAACCGGGGGGCTATCCAAAATAGTCGCCAGGTGTTGACGGGCGGCCCCCTCAGGAATGTGTCCAAAAATGGTCGTAAGTTAGTTGTCTTCTATCAACGTCTCTCTCTCATTGACTGTAGGTTTGTTTTATTAATCCTGGAAGAGCATATATTATGACATATATATATATGAAAAATAGTACAAATGTGATATTGTACTGGGATAAGGTGCATAATCATGAAAAAAGGCATCTACTTATCGTGCAACTGAAAGTTGCAAAGATGAAAGAAACTACCCGTTTCATGATTTTTCAGAATGCCTTGAATGACCAATTTTTTGGTCGTTGAGGTACAGCTTGCACCACGCTGATGAGGGCCAACAGCCCGAAACGCGTCCGGGGTTAGCTTTTCTTGATTAATCAAGAATGGGTATTTGGCCAATTCTGGAATAATTGAAAATCAACGAGAATAGTTGATATTTATTCCGATAGATGGCGCAAGCCATCAGCAAATTTCAGTTGCACGATAAGGAGATGCCTTTTTTCACACACACACACACACACATATATATATATATATATATATATTGTACATATTTATATGTGAAAAAATAATTAAAAAATATAAAAAAGTCAGGTGTTGATATTAAAAATAAAAAAGGCATATCCTGACCGCGCTCACATAAGCATTTCTAGATGGCAGATCGCCATATTTATATATGTATGTACCAACACGTTTTCCTTTAATTATGCATCAGAACGAAGCATTAAGTTTATCTACCTAGTAAAAAAAACTTTACTGTTGATGATAAATAATTGATGATGAAGAATTGTCTTACAAATACCTCTGTTGGGATCACCGAGTTTACAGCGGTTCTTTAACACGGAAATTTCTTTTGGGTAGTTGTCTGCTGTGAGATAATAGCTTTTTACCAGTATTTCTTCTCTAGTATCAACTTTAATAGATTTTACTAAGTACTGGAATTGTCAAATTCAGTAAGATTGGCGTTTTCATGGATTCTGAAAATGAAGAACACCAACCTAGCACCTCAGGACATGCCCTAACATATTGTAGCATAAGCCGACATACTACCTTTTCATCACTATCTTGTTTTTGTGCAAGCACGGCGCCGATTCCATATCCACTGAAATGTAGTGATGAAATAATTAGAAAGTCGTATAGATATCAAAAACAATTTAATAAGCAAGAGAAGTTTAACTAACTCTCTCTCTACAAAACATAGCTTTATAAGTCTCTCTCTAATTTACATATTTTTGTATTTTTACAATAAACAAATGTAATGGATATATTTACATAAAGTCAGCTTATGCTACACTAATCCCTCTCCCATGGGAAGCTGTTCCACAGCTTTATCTCAGATTGGGAGAGTGTAGTGTTGGGATTAGTGTAGCATAAGCTGACTTCATGTAAATATATCCATTGTCATTTGTTTATTGTAAAAATACAAAATATGTAAATTAAGGAGAGATATAAAACTATGTTTTTTAGAGATTGAGTTAGTTAAACTTCTCTCGCTAATTAAATTGTTTTTGATTGCCATACGACTTGCTAATTATTTCATCGCTACAATATATTGAAGATAAAATTTTGGCAGTCAGCATGCTTTTTGTTTTTTGCTGATTCCAGATAACTATGCATGGATTCATTCCCGTTAGGACAGATGTCGGCAAACTGGGTTCACGAGCCACATGCGGCTTTTTGGATGTAAAGCTGCGGCTCTTTATATAGTTCCATACACAAATATTATTTATTTTATCAAAAGAAACATTTAAGAATCGTTCTGAATGGATTAACGAGGACTAGGCACCGATTCTATCTCTCAGCCACTTGTACTCACCGCACCCCGTGTCTTCACTGTCCGTCGGAAGCTCTCGGCCTTCATCGGATGTTTGTTTCTATGTAGGTTTTAATTCGCTTTCGACGTAAGAAAATTTGGCATCTTCACCAGTGCTTTGGCTTTTATTTTAATTCCAGTAAAGAAATGTATATTTAATTCAATACCTTTTGTAGATATATTTTAAATTATATAGCAACAAATATATTATATCAATTAAGAAGGATCAGAAGATGAGTTTCTTTTATTGTATGAATGCTACGAGCTTTCGGGCAAAAGCCCTTCGACAGGCAAAAATATAACTATACTAAGAAAGATAACGATTTATATATGTTAATCTTAACAGAAGACCGTTTTTTGAGAAAAGTAAATATTAAATCTGCAGTCTGAAACCACGAGACGGCGCATGGTTTGGGCTATTGAAATAAACATGTGGGAGGTTTAAATGTAGTTTGTGTAGGCTGCGGGGATGTCAATTTTTCTATTTATGCTGTGTAGCTTGGATGAAACTATGGATTCCAGAACCAATCTCTGGTGTAGGTTGGAGATATTTTTGTAGTGAATGGTTGGGTTAGCAGTGTCAAAGGAATGGCCAGAAGATGCAATGTGTTGGAAAATAAGGGAACGGGTATCTCGGTTGGTGATGTTGCGTGTGTGTTTGGACATTCTGATGGCGATGGTTCTACCGGTCTCCCCCACATAGGTGGCAGAACACTGTTGGCACGAGACCGAGTAGACTGCCCCAGAAGATGTTAGAGGATCAGTGGAGGAGTCGGTTTTTGTGATGGGATGCCTAAGGAGTGAGTGGAGGTTAGGTGTGTTAGTAAAAAAGGTACGGATGCCAAAGGGTTTGAGGAAACGGGAGAGGTTAACTGAGAGGGGAGAGAATGGGATCACACATGTGGATTTGTAAGTTGCAGGAGGGTTGAGAGGAACAGGTGAATAAGTGTGTTTTTCTATGAAGGATAGAGGGAAACCTGAAATTGTAAGATGGGAGATGATGCGGTTCTTTTCAATAGTTTTGAAGATGGGGAGTGAGCAGTGGGTTAATAGGCGGCGGGTGAGGGCTTTAACTATATTGATTTTGTGGGAGGTTGGACAGTGTGACCTATAATGGGTGTATCTGGGGGGGTGGTTTTTCTTGTAGTAGACTGTGGTATGGTAGGTGTTTGGGGTGCCTATGACTAGGACGTCCAGGAAAGGAATAACAAGCTCATGTTCTCTCTCAAGAGTGAATGTGATGTTGGGATTGTAAGTGTGGAGGTCGGTGAAAATGATATTCTCGCTGTCGGTTTTGCATACGCAAAAAATATCGTCGACGTATCGACGCCAGAAGAAGATGTTTGAGGGTTGCCGGTTACAGATCCACTGGTCTATGGTAGACATCGTTATTTCAGACAAAATGGATGAGAGGGGGCTGCCCATTGGGGTTCCCCTGATCTGTTTAAAGTGGGTATGAGAATAGGTGAAGGTGTTCATGCACAGGCAGATTTTGGTGAGTGAGATGATGTTGTTGGCTATGGTGGCATCTGTGTGGATGGATGAAAGGAATTGGTGGAGGTTATCTAACATGAGGCTGTGTGGAAGGCTGAGGAATAGGGAAGATACGTCGAACGAGCACATGGATGAGTTTGGAGGGGGGAGCAGGTTTGTTATATCCTGTATGAAACTGGTGGAATTGGGTGTCGTGAAGGCTCTCCTGTTATTATTCCAAAGAGGGGTTAGAAGGTTCGTAAGGTGTTTGGCCAGGGGGTAGGCAGGGGATAGGTGGTATGCGATGACTGGACGGAGGGGGACGGATGGTTTGTGGATCTTGGGGAGGCCGTAAATATAGGCATTAGTTCCCAAGTTGGAGGTGAAGTTTTTGTGATCTTCTATTGTGATGGAGGCCGAGCGTTTCATGCGGTTGAGGGAAACTCTGAAATTCTTGGTTGTTGCTTTGCTTTCTTCTGCGGAGATTTGGGTGAAAGTGGTTGTATCATTCAGTATGTCTGTCATTTTTGTATGGTATTCGGTTTGGTTGATGATAACCGTATCAGATCCCTTGTCTGATCGGGTAATGACAATGGATCGTTGGGATTTCAGTTTGCGTATGATCTTGTGTTCTAATCTTGACATGGAGAGTGGAGGTAGCGGTCGTTGGAGGGTGCGGGTTACTTGATTCCTGATGGTCCATTGGTCTTGGTGGGAGAGAGGGTTCTGATAGAGGCCTCTATTCCACTAATGAGTCGGGGTGTGTCTACTTTGGCTGGGATTCTGTATTTTAGCCCTTTGGATAATAGTCTGTTTTCAGCTGGTGATAGGGTTATGTCAGACAGGTTGATAACATTGGGGACCTCATGGTCGGTGTTCCTACGTTGGAGAGGGAAAGCATATTTTCGGGACCAAAACTCCAGTTTTTGGTTATGTTTGCGGTTTGTATTCTGTTCCAGGGCCTTAACGTCTGTTGTGGTTTTTTCTATGAAAGAGGTGAGAACTGCGATGTCCATGTTCTGTGTGATCAGAAAGATGAATCCTTTGATGGATTTGCTGAGGAATCTGATATTGGAATAGCAGCCTTTGGTTCTGGTGCGTAGTAATTGTCTTTGGGTACGTTTGATGAGTTCCGCTGAGAAAGGGTTGCGTACTGGGTCCTTCAATCTGAGTGACGGGGGAATGAAGTCCATTTGTTCGCATAGTAAAAAAGGCTGCTATTCCAATATCAGATTCCTCAGCAAATCCATCAAAGGACTCATCTTTCTGATCACACAGAACATGGACATCGCAGTTCTCACCTCTTTCATAGAAAAAACCACAACAGACGTTAAGGCCCTGGAACAGAATACAAACCGCAAACATAACCAAAAACTGGAGTTTTGGTCCCTAAAATATGCTTTCCCTCTCCAACGTAGGAACACCGACCATGAGGTCCCCAATGTTATCAACCTGTCTGACATAACCCTATCACCAGCTGAAAACAGACTATTGTCCAAAGGGCTAAAATACAGAATCCCAGCCAAAGTAGACACACCCCGACTCATTAGTGGAATAGAGGCCTCTATCAGAACCCTCTCTCCCACCAAGACCAATGGACCATCAGGAATCAAGTAACCCGCACCCTCCAACGACCGCTACCTCCACTCTCCATGTCAAGATTAGAACACAAGATCATACGCAAACTGAAATCCCAACGATCCATTGTCATTACCCGATCAGACAAGGGATCTGATACGGTTATCATCAACCAAACCGAATACCATACAAAAATGACAGACATACTGAATGATACAACCACTTTCACCCAAATCTCCGCAGAAGAAAGCAAAGCAACAACCAAGAATTTCAGAGTTTCCCTCAACCGCATGAAACGCTCGGCCTCCATCACAATAGAAGATCACAAAAACTTCACCTCCAACTTGGGAACTAATGCCTATATTTACGGCCTCCCCAAGATCCACAAACCATCCGTCCCCCTCCGTCCAGTCATCGCATACCACCTATCCGCTGCCTACCCCCTGGCCAAACACCTTACGAACCTTCTAACCCCTCTTTGGAATAATAACAGGAGAGCCTTCACGACACCCAATTCCACCAGTTTCATACAGGATATAACAAACCTGCTCCCCCCTCCAAACTCATCCATGTGCTCGTTCGACGTATCTTCCCTATTCCTCAGCCTTCCACACAGCCTCATGTTAGATAACCTCCACCAATTCCTTTCATCCATCCACACAGATGCCACCATAGCCAACAACATCATCTCACTCACCAAAATCTGCCTGTGCATGAACACCTTCACCTATTCTCATACCCACTTTAAACAGATCAGGGGAACCCCAATGGGCAGCCCCCTCTCATCCATTTTGTCTGAAATAACGATGTCTACCATAGACCAGTGGATCTGTAACCGGCAACCCTCAAACATCTTCTTCTGGCGTCGATACGTCGACGATATTTTTTGCGTATGCAAAACCGACAGCGAGAATATCATTTTCACCGACCTCCACACTTACAATCCCAACATCACATTCACTCTTGAGAGAGAACATGAGCTTGTTATTCCTTTCCTGGACGTCCTAGTCATACGCACCCCAAACACCTACCATACCACAGTCTACTACAGAATAGAAATTCGGCAAAAGCCAGGAATGATATAGGCAACAAAAGCCCTTGCATCACAGTCTACTACAAGAAAAACCACCCCCCAGATACACCCATTATAGGTCACACTGTCCAACCTCCCACAAAATCAATATAGTTAAAGCCCTCACCCGCCGCCTATTAACCCACTGCTCACTCCCCATCTTCAAAACTATTGAAAAGAACCGCATCATCTCCCATCTTACAATTTCAGATTTCCCTCTATCCTTCATAGAAAAACACACCTATTCACCTGTTCCTCTCAACCCTCCTGCAACTTACAAATCCACATGTGTGATCCCATTCTCTCCCCTCTCAGTTAATTTCTCCCGTTTCCTCAAACCCTTTGGCATCCGTACCTTTTTTACTAACACACCTAACCTCCACTCACTCCTTAGGCATCCCATCACAAAAACCGACTCCTCCACTGATCCTCTAACATCTTCTGGGGCAGTCTACTCGGTTTCGTGCCAACAGTGTTCTGCCACCTATGTGGGGGAGACCGGTAGAACCATCGCCATCAGAATGTCCGAACACACACGCAACATCACCAACCGAGATACCCGTTCCCTTATTTTCCAACACATTGCATCTTCTGGTCATTCCTTTGACACTGCTAACCCAACCATTCACTACAAAAATATCTCCAACCTACACCAGAGATTGGTTCTGGAATCCATAGTTTCATCCAAGCTACACAGCATAAATAGAAAAATTGGCATCCCCGCAGCCTACACAAACTACATTTAAACCTCCCACAAGTTTATTTCAATAGCCCAAACCATGCGCCGTCTCGTGGTTTCAGACTGCAGATTTAATATTTACTTTTCTCAAAAAACGGTCTTCTGTTAAGATTAACATATATAAATCGTTATCTTTCTTAGTATAGTTATATTTTTGCCTTTCGAAGGGCTTTTGCCCGAAAGCTTGTAGCATTCATACAATAAAAGAAACTCATCTTCTGATCCTTCTTAATTGATATACCTTACTAGAAGAGTCTTTACCCTTAAATATATTATAAGAAACTGATAATTTATATTATGCTGATTGTACATATTGCCAGATACTTCTTTCTTTTGTACACAGTTCTTTTTATCTCTTTCTCATTATTAACATCATATGACTATTCTATTCACGGCCAAAAAGTATTTTAAATATATATGTATAGACAAATCTAAATACATGTATGACAGCGTAAGTGTCCCTAGGAAGACATAGCGCTCTAAATTGAAATAAAATTAAAATTAATGTGTGCTTTGGCTGCGAGGTATAGTTTGTTGTTTCAAGTAAAAGAGTGAGAAACGAATTATCTTCTCAAAGTTATGTTTGTACATATATTGACAAAAGTTACTATTTACGGGTTAACACACAAAGTTGCAAATTACTAGGGCCTAGAGTAATAGTAACTAAACACACAAAAATCGTACACTCAAGAGTACAACACAAAAAAAAAAGTAAATAATAACTAACAATTTGTTAAATAAAATTAAAAAAAAACAGTACTTTATTGTATTTTTATTTTTTTAAACATATTTAATATGAATGCCGGCCAGGCAACCTCTATCTTTACCATATGTTAAAATAGTACAAATGTGATATTGTACTGGGATAAGGTGCATAAATTATGAAAAAGGCATCTCCTTATCATGCAACTACACTGCCATCTTATCTTTATTGTAGCGTTGGTAGGAATCGGACCGGGGTTACACAGGTATGCGAGGAGATCACCAGACACGGATAAAATACGCAGAGAACACTTGAAGCGTCTCCACATGATAATCCACCACACTCCTCTCTCGCAATACCATCTCTCTTTATATGCTTCCATCGCCCGCCCAAGTCTCAGTGGAGACTTTTCCGGGCACACTGTATCCAAAATGCAAGTCGTGTCGTTGGACGCCAAGGCGTAGGTGAAGTGGAGCCGGTGTAGCTCTGTGAAGTCGTTTGTTAGGTCAGGTTTTTGCCCAGGGATTAGTTCTTTGGAGTATGGTGGTCGAGATTCGTAGTTCTAGTACTTCGATGCATGAAGTCTAGCAGTGGGACAGGCAGAGGAGCGGGCTTCGTGGTTGGCTGTGATTCCTTTGGGGTGGCAGTGGGTGCACCTTGCTGTGCCAGGGGAGGATTTGGTGGGGCAGGAGTTGCCTTCGTGTCCAGTTTTCCTACAATGGTAGCAGATGGGTTCAGCAGAGGTGCATCTGTTTGAGTTGTGGCCGAAGCCGCAGCACCGGAAGCATCTTCTGATTCGGATGGACTCTTCGAAGTGGTGGATGACGCCTTCTAGGATGAGTTTTCCTTTTTGGCCTAGAGCCTTGAAGGAGGCCAGGTCAAGTTCCAAAAACACGGTGCTTGTTCCAGATCTTGGTGCGGAACGGTGGGCCACTCTGATGATCTTGGGACCTTGGATGGCTGCGATGGCGGGGATTGTCTTGATGGATTCTATTATTGAGGGGTCAGATGTTTCTCTGTCGACTCTGAAGATGCAGACCCTGGGGAGGAGTTCCCGAGTTTCCCGGATCTTTAGGTTGTCGGCAAGGTTTTTGGACAGGGCGGAGCTGAGGTCGGGTATAACCTCTGGGTTGGCGGAGTGAAGGACTAATTTTCCCCTGGTCCTAAGTGAAGCCCAGACTGTGTTTTCGGGGATTTTGTGGGTGGCGCGGATGGTCTTGAGGATTTCCATTGGGTTGGTATTAGGGTCGGTTGCTTCAATGACTACATGGGCTGCGGAAGCTCGCAGGTGGTCCTGAGTCTTCTTGTTGGTGGAGGACGAGGGTTTGGGATTGGTAGGAGGCTTGGAGGTTGGTTTGGGTGCCGCTGTTTTGGGGATGGTTTGTGTAGAGAGGGTTGCCCTTGGGAGTATTGGTTTGGGGGTTTGGGTGGAAGCAGTGATGGTTGGAGGGCGGGCAGTAGAGGCCTCGAGGGATGTAAGCTTCTCCAAGAGTTGGTTGCGTTCGGCAGTCATGGCTTTCAGTTCCTTAGTAGTTTGGTGATGGGGCACTATTGTAGTAGGTAGAGGCGTACATAGGCTTGTAGGTTTCAGGGTTATACGTTGGGAGGTAGGAAGGGGAAGTGGGTTTGAAGCTGCCACTACAGGAACCCGTGGTGGTTACTTCAGGTTCAGTCCTTATGGGTGGTTCTGCTGGGAGTGAAGCGTTTTGAACTGGTTCAGGTGGAACTTTAGTTACAGTGGTATCGTTCTTTTTGTTTCTTCCTTTTCCCATTTTGATGGAGAGGGGTGCTGGCGGCCGCTTTGGAGAGCAGCTATTTGTTGAAGTGAATTAAATCTGGTGATTTCGGCCGTCCGGGAGAGCTTCGTTTTCAGTTTTTAAGGAATTCAAATAGCCAGGGGATGTGAGCAGTATGTTTCAGATCTCCAGTGAGCCGGTGGTATCTCTCGCAATACCATAGCCCCCTTTTATATACAGACATGGCCACATTCGTCCAATGAGAAGGCGGGAGAGATTGGTTCACTATCAAACGAAAACAAAATCCTTCCCACTAAAACCTGAGATAAGATTTTAAAAAAATGCAAATATTTGTCAATATAAATTGACAATATAATAATATTAATTAAAAACCGAAGTACAAGGGTAAGTAACATAATAAGTATAATATTTTTAAAATAAATATTATACATTTAAAAAAAAATAAGATACAATATATGAGAATGTAAATAGATATTTTTCTTATGAGTAAATAGATTAGTTTTATATCAAAATAACTTTATTTATGCGAGTACTATTTATTGTTGGCAAGAAAAAATGTTGTGGCTCTTTAAAACTTTGACATTTTGTAAATTGTAATTTTGACTCTTCTGATTCAAAAGGTTGCCAACCCCTGCGCTAGTGCCAACAGCTTTCATTTTTGGATGTAGAAAGCTCTTTATTTCCAAATCAACATCCCTCCAATTGTGTTACCATATTTCTCAACACTTTCTTTTTCTTCTTCCAAATCCTTCTGCATAATTATCTCATCATCATCAAGAATATCTAATAATTTGCATATTCGCTTCGAGGACCTTTTTTACATACCTCTCCAAAGTTGCATGCTTTAACCGAAACAATTTCTTTGATGATCATAAAGATAGATTAATTATTTACATGTTAGACAAATGTTTTAATTTTTGTTTGCTCTTGACGAGGACAAAAGAATTTTGTCGAAACGTCGAGGTAATAATAAGATTTACTGGCCGAAGTATCTTTATTTTCAAGAAATTTCTCTGATGGGTTATTTTTGTTAAGCTCCACCTCAAGCTTTTACAACTTTTGTTGTTGATGCTGTCAGTAGCGTTTTGTATATTCTTCATTTCCCACTTCATTTCAATATATCATTTCTCTCTTTCTCTTTGTTAATATCTTATGACTTATCTTTACGGCCTAAAATTATAAAGAGTCAGTAGACGAGGGGGTAAAACCCTCGATTCCCGACAGCCATGAACCGGGATCGAATCCCGCGTTGAACCCTTTGTTTAATATATGAAAACCTTCACATATTATTCATTGTTTCAATTATCATAAACTAGGTTGCTCTTTCTGAGCGGTACCTAATAAAGTGATTTTGGAACCGAACCGGCCTAAAATTATTGTATATATATATATATATATACGGCGTAGCCGTCCCTCGGAGCACCACGGCCGCAGCTATAGAACTAGGTGATGGTGTAGACTCCGCCCCGAAGCCCGCGTGTGTGTGTGTGTCCTTTATGCCTGACCAAACCACTCAATGTAACGCCATGAAACTTTGGGAAGTTATTTAGTATAGTACTGGGAAGGTTCCTGAAAAATAATTTCTTGAATATCTTGAATATCCTTAGAATTATTTGCAGATTTGTAGATTTAACTCGCAAGCAGCGCCCCCATTGCGACGATGTTAACAAGTTTTTTTTATCTATAAGTTTTATTATCACTAGGTTTACTATCTTAAAGATTATTTATCAAAAGTAAGATTTTCTACCTATTAATTGCGCACAAGTCAAAGTTAGTTGTCGAGTATTTTTCAAGGGACCGGGAAAAATGTTCACTAAGTCAAAGTTAGTTATCGAGTATTATTCAAGGGACCGGGAAAAAATGTTCACTAGATAAAACGATGATTTTGTAATGTAGAAAATTTGGAAAGACAAAATTCAGGATGACACGGCAATTTATTTGAGACAAGAATAATGATACAATTCCAAGGCAAGATACTATTTTTTTAACTTCCAATTACTGAAGGAACCAATTAATATTGATTTTATTCAACTTATCGAGTATTTTTCAAGGGACCGGGAAAAAATGTTCACTTTATCGAGAGATTCAAATTTAAGACTTTCAAATTATCAAAATATATCAATTTTTTTTAATAAGTTTATAGAGAATTGTTTTAACAAATGTTCGTTAGACAAACCTTTACACGGGTAACACCCGGGCGAAGCCGGGTACATCCGCTAGTATACTACTCTGATCAAAAGGTTTCGACACTTTGCTCATAAGTTAAAAAAAACTTTATTATTCTACCAAATTCAAATTGTCCTCTTCAAAGTAGTCCCCGTTGTCCGCGATGCACTTCAGCCACCTTTTTTCCAGTCGGCAAAACACCTCGGGTAGTCTGTTTTCGGGATCGCCTTCGTGGCCTTCTTCGATACCACTTTGATCTCTTCTATGCTCTGAAATATCCGACCTTTTAACTTTTTTTTTTAGCTTTCCAAAAAAGGATGAAGTCGCAGGGGGCCAAATAGGGACTGTAGGGGGGTTGGGGGAACACAGAGGTTGAGTGGTCCTGCAGGAACTTCGAGATTTTGAAGCTGTGTGCGCCGGCGCGTTATCATTGTGTAGGATCCACGAATTGCTCCTCCACAGCTCCGGCCGTTTCTGCCTGATCTCTTCCCTCAATCGCCTCAAAACTCACAGGTAGGAGTTAGCAGTTATTGTAGAGCCTTGTTGCTGAAATTCATGATGAACGATGCCCTGGTAGTCGAAGAACACCGTCAACATGACCTTGACTTTGCTGGGAGCCTTCCTCGCTTTCTTTGGTCTCGGCTCATTTTTGAAGCGCCACTTGGGTAGTTTCCGAATCAAAGCCGCAAATCCAAGTTTCGTCTCCAGTAATAACCCTCTTCAGCAATTCGGGGTCGTCGGTTGTCGCTTTGAGATTAAGACTGGCCATTTCTTTCCGGGCGTTCTTTTGATCAAAAGTCAAATCTTTGGGAACGAGAACGCGGCGTTGAGTCTTCTCACTCCCAAAATGTCCTTCATTATCGATTGAGTCGACCCGAATGATATCCCTGCTTCTTCGGCGACCTCCCTGACAGTTATTCGTCGGTCTTCACGAAACAGTTCCAACACCTTGTCCACTTTTTCAGGCGTGGTTGATGTGGACGGTCTCCCGGAACGCTCGTTGTCGGCGGTCTCTTCCCGACCCTCCTTGAAGCGCTTGTACCACTCGAAAACTCGTCTTCGGCTTATGACGGCATCCCCGTAGGCTGTTTGCAACATCCAAAAAATTTCGGCACCCTTGAATCCGTTTTTCACACAGAAATTGATGCAAGTTCGTTTATCTCTATTTCGGTGACTAACGAAATCGAAGCACGGGCAAAATGGCTTCATTTCGAACAGCCGCTGCTCGCGCTGTTGTGGCGCGTGAATTTTGAAAATTGGCAGGTCTCCAAGTCAAGGGCGACGCTTGCTTTTGCCACAAACCGAGAAAAAATATATTGAGTTTTCAGGATTTTATGAGCAAAGTGTCGAAACTTTTTGATCAGAGTAGTATATATATATATATATATACGAGGGCCATCCAATAAATAAGTTTCCCTATTTTTTAACAAATAAACGACATTATTTACAATTATGCAGTTATTTTATTTTCATTATACAACTCATAGACTACTTCTCTAATTAATCACCATTTCTGTCTAAACATTTTTGGTACCGTAGTAGCAATTTTTAGATACCACTGTTGTACCAAGCCGTGTCCTGTCTTCGTAGCCAGTGGTTCGCCTCCGACTGCACTTCGTCATCATTCGCAAAGTGCTTGCCTCCAAGGTGCCACTTGAGTGCTGGATAAAGATGGAAGTCGCTTGGGGAAAGTTCCGGAGAATAAGGTGGATGTGTGAAAATTTCCCATTTAAAGTATTCCATAGCCATAACTTTGCCTGCAGAGATTGTGACCTTCGCCTTTTTTGGTGCACTTTCCTCAGGCTTCTTCCACACCATGCTTTGTCGTTTTGTTTCTGGAGTTGAATGATGCACCCAGCTTTCATCTCCAGTGACAATACGGGAAAACAGTTGATCTCCATCTCTTTGATGCATTTCCAGGAAAGCTCGGGCTGCCTCCATCCGTTGTTGCTTGTGATTTTCCAAGAGCAAACGCGGGACCCATTTTGTACAGACTTTGAGAAAATTCAAAACATCTGACGTGATTGTTCCAATCGAAGAGCGTCCAATTTCGATTTCAGGAGGCAGTCGAATCATTATTTCGTCAATGATGACGTGGCGATCTGCTTCCACCACATTCCGAACAGCAGCAACGGCTGCATTGTTCGTAGCAGTAACGGGGCTGCCGCTTCGCTCGTCATCATGCACGTTTTGCCGTCCTTCTAAAAACCATGAACGCCATCGGCGAACCATTTGGATGCTCATACATTCTTCACCATACACTGACACTGAATTGCTATGAATATTGACCGCAGTTTAATTTTTCGCCGTGAAAAAACGAATTACAGAACGGAGTTCGCAAGTGGACACGTTCACCAGTGGTAGCTCCATGGAAACTGAAGCGCTACGGACTTGCGCGTACGAGTAGCGTGATTTTGAAGGTCACCAGCTTTCAACGCATCCTAGTGACCATATCTTCTATACTAACTAATTTTTACAACGTTTCTTTCGCAGAAAAAAAAATAGGGAAACTTATTTATTGGATGGCCCTCGTATATATATATATATGTAATTGTTGCATCAATTTTAATGCGCCCTACATTTATTCAAAATATTCTATGATATTTAATATTTATTTAAAACATATCATTTAGATTATCATTATTCCTTTTAATAGTTTCATTCCTTTTGTAATATTTTATTGTACATATATCTTAATTGCTTATTGGAGCGAGAGAGGACCAAGACTGCGGTTCGTGGCCTACGGGGAAGACAACGAATAAATAAAAACAATAACTTTAAAAGGTAATTTATTTTTATTTACTTTTCTTTATTTGCTCTTGGTATGGAAAACGCTCGGGAAACGTGTATAACACCAAGAAGGAGGAAACCAAGGTCGACGACCCTGCAAAGCTGCAACTTGGTGCAACAATACGTATAGATAACTGTAGAAACATACATGTATGACAGCGTAAGTGTCCATGGGGGGACATGGCGATTTAATTTGAAATAAATAAATATTACTATATTGCGATAATATAAAAGAACAAAAATGGAGCTTCTTGTGTAGAGCATGTTTATTCCGCTAGCTTTCGAACGATATCGTTCTTCCACGGGCGTGAAGATAAAGCTTTCTTTTTTTTAAATCTTCACGCCCGTTGAAGAACGATGTTATTTGAAAGTTAGCGGAATAAACATATTCTACACAAGAAGCTCCATTTTTGTTCTTTTATATTATCGCAATATAGTAATGGTAATTGTTGTTTTCTACAAATATTAATATACTATTCAGTAAAATTATTTCTATAGGTTATCAAACAAATCTATCAATATATATATCCTTTACTCTCTTTTTACCCTTAAACCCCTGTACCTCCTCTACATCCCGGCTCTCCTGGCCTCACCTGGCGATGATCCCCTGGCCCCTCCAACAGTGCAATATACAGGGTGATCCAAAAGTCCCGCACAACTTTAAAAATTAATAACTCCGCGAATATTTGCGCTAGTGCAATGCGGTAAACACCATTGTGTTCAGGATGCAATGGGATTTTTTTATGGCATATAAAAAAAAATTCGAAATTGATTTTAATTACAACTTTATTCGCTAGATGGCGCTCTATCAGAATCAGCTATTCAGCGGCCAAATTGTTTGATAAATTGAAAAATATAACTGAACGACACGTATTTTTCCTTTTTGAATACCAGGAAAGAACCCAAATAATATCAAATGATAAATTAATAAAACACCATTTCGCCAAAAGTTAGAAGAAATGGTTAACGATTTTTAAATACAATCTGAGATATGTAAAATAGGTATATGCAAATAAAAACATGTAGCAAAAAAAAAATTGATATTTTAGATGCGGTTTGCTGGAATCCTCTCGGCTATTTATATTTCGAAAATAATAAATTTCTAATTTTTTAAATTCAACTCTCTCTCAGTATCGATTATATTTATTTTAATTCATTTGAAACATATTTATCTATCTCTGATGATTTATTTTACTCTGGAATGCCGCTGTTGTTTTTGTCGTGTCCAATAAAGAGCCTCAGATGTCTCCATGCATCTCTATCACAGCAGCAGCAGCATTGTCCACTATCTTGGGTGTGTAAAGCAGCTGCTCTGGGTCTATGTCAATTTTCTGCAAGGCTGCGGGCATGAGAATACGTGGGTAGGTGCTAGTTCCACACCAGGACAGTTGTTGCATGTTCTATAGGTTCTTGTGCCATCTGGATGTATTGTCATCCTTTATAATGTTTTTTTCTAAATCTTGTTATAGTTTTGTCATTTTTCTCTCGGAGTTTATTTCACTTTTTGATATTTTCTTTTTTTTTTTGTTTAATTATCTTGTTTTTTGCAAAAGCATTAGCGTCAAATAATGACATTTGTTTTTTCCTTTGGCTCAACTTTCTGGCTTCCTTTGCAAATTCAACTGCCATTTCATTACCCCCACGGGCAGGAATCCATTGTAGAATGCAGTTATTCTCCAATGATATCAGTTGAGTAAGTAACGAATGTATTTTCTGTGTGATTATAGTATTGCCCTTCCGAATTGTTTCTAGATCGGATAAGAAGTCGTTGTACGGTATATTATAATTCCTTCTGCTTGATGCAGGGATGGTTGGTTAAGGCATACATCAAGATATTTCCAGATAGCTGTCAGTTCACAAGTGAAGTTTGACGAAATCTTTCTTGCTCCTTCTTTGATTTTGATGTATGTTCCATCTTGCAGTATTATGTTAATTCCAGCCCCTCCATTACTTATGGTAAGGTCTGATGATCCATCTGTATATGCTGTTAAATAATTTATCTCATCGCATAAACCAATTGTGTCAAGTCCTTTCTTTTTAAGAATGTTTTTGTTCTCTTTTTTTTTATTGCAGAGTTCATTCAGGTTAAGATTGATGATTACATTTGATGGCAATGGGGTAGGAAATATTGGTTATTCTCGAATTTGAAATTCATTATGTTTCATATTTATGCTCTTTCTAATATTGTTGTCGTACTGAAGTGTTGAAGATCTTTTGAGCCTTTCTTTTTGTGTCTAGTTTAAATAGGTTCTATGGGATATGTGTTCCGTTTCTTTTTCAAGTTTTTAAGCTATTGGTGAATTTTATTGTTTTTGATTGTCTTCTGCTTTCAAGTAGGTCTAGACCACATTCTCTCTGAATTTTCTAATTGTTGGTATTTGAAACAGAACTAGTGATTAATTTGGCCGCTTTTGCTTGAACACTGTCTACTCTTCTTTTTAGTGATGAACTTGAGGGAGCCCAGACGGGTGTTGCATATTCCATTATTGGCCTTATTAAGGTGATATATGTTCTGAGAATTTTGGGTTTTGCTCCCCAATTTGTTCCACATAGCCTTCTCAGAATGTTTAGGTTTCTGGTAGCTCTATTTGAGGTGCTAATTATGTGTTCTGTAAATCGCAATTCCTCATCAAGTATCACACCTAGGTAATTTGGAGAACGATTTTTATCAATTATATGGTTGTTTATGCTTATTTTGGAGTTAAATTCATGCCCTTTTTCCTGTCAGTGAAGGAAATCTATAGGTTTGTGTTTATTGGGTTTTTTGTCATTTTGAGTTTCATTGCCCACTTCTCATTGATGTGTTCAATATTTTTCTGATATTTCTATACTGCTACTTGTGTTCCATATGGCTATATAATCTGCATAATAGGCAACCTTTGTGTCTTCAGTGAGGTAAGGATGGATGTTGTTAAGGCTGTGTCGTAATTAGACGTACAACAACTCAAACTTGACCATGACTCTTTTTTAGCTCTTATTATTTTCGTTTGGACAACAAAAAAATATCCAATTTATATACACATATATTCTTGCATAATGAGACTTTAAAGAATGCAAATAATCTTCATTTATTTACATATACAACACATCTTCCCCCTTAATAATACTCCAGTCGGTCTGGGGGTTTCCTTGCTCTCTGAGGTCTAGGACTGCGGACGGGCACTTGCACAGCGGCAGGCTCCGGTTTAGGAGTGCAAGAGGGCACGTGCATAGCAACAGGCCCTGGTCTAGGAGTGCAAGAGGGTACGTGCACAGAGCAGTCTCCTCCTTGTTTCCTGATGTAACCTCTGGAACCTCCTCTTCACTTTATTTCTGACTTCCACCTATAGGCTTCTCTCCTGATGTTCGAGGAAGTATTAAATTTCTTGTCTCCACTTGTTTCTTTCTCACAGGTCGCAATTGATTGATATGCCTCTTATACACGACGCCCTCGCAACTTATAAGGTAGTGACGGTAGCTCAGTAATTTCAAAATGGTACCTTTTTACCATTTAGGTCCAGTTGCATAGTTGCGGAAATAAATCTCGCAAACTGTAGTAAACTGCTCCTGCCTTCTTACGGCCTCATGAAATACCTCTCGCGGATTTCGCATCTTGGTAATAAATTCGAGAATCTTGATCTTAAACTTCTCTTCATTAGCAGTTCCGCGGGGGATTTCCTTTATTACAGTTCGGCGGAATGCTCTACGAGCAAATAGGAATCTTTGTAGATTCGTCTCTAAATCATCCTTCCCATTATTCTTTCTCAAAAGGTTTTTAAACTCTCTTACATATCTCTCAGCTAAACCATTTGTACTAGGATTATACAGACTGGTCTTAGTGTGCCGTATACCATTCATTTTGGCAAATTGCTCGAATTCACCGGAGACAAACTGTCTTCCGTTATCTGTAACCAAATATTAGAGCAATCCAAATCTGTCAAAATTTTCTCTAAGATGATTGATAATCGTTTGGCTGGTAATATCTTTGATGATAAAAATTTCTATCCACTTTGAGTATGCGTCCACGAGAACCCAAAACATTCTTCCCATGAACGGACCCGCTAAATCAAGATGAAGTCGATGCCACGGTTTTTCGGGCCAAGTCCATTCCGAGATGGTAGCCGGGAGCATGCTTGCCGATTCTTGGCATACTCTACCTTCTCTAGGTAACTCCTCGATGTTACTGTCTATGCCTGGCCACCAGAAAATACCGTCTGGCAATCATCTTCATTTTATCAATCCCCATGTGTATTTCATGCAAGTCATTTAAAATTAAAGATCTTAATTTTTGGGAATTACCACTCTTTCACGCCATTGAAGACAACCAAACTCCAAACTTAATTCCTCATTGATCTTATAATGAGGAGCTAGTGGGTTTTCTCTCGTTACCCTTGTGAATTTCCAGTTGCCTTCTCTAACATCCCATAATACTATAGACAGTATTTTATCTTAGGGCGTCTCATATGACACCTCCATAAAAGAGAACAGTACCTCATTCAACCTCCTGAGAAGAAGTACCTGGTCTTCATCAAGAGACTCCCTGACACTTGATTCTAAAGGAAGACGTGACAATGCGTCAACATTGGAATTATCACTAGTTTTTTGAAATTCCACAGTATAATTAAATGCAGCTAATTTTAAGAACCATCTTTTAATTGTGGATGATGCACATATGGGAATTGGTTTATGAGGTGAAAATATATGAATTAAGGGTCGGTTGTCTGTGACCAATTCAAATTTTCGTTCCAGTAAGTATTGTCTGAATTTCTCAACGCCAAAAGCTATGCTCAACGCTTTATTTTCTAGTTGAGAGAAACGTTTTTCAGTTAATGTTATAGAAGCAAAAGCTATAGGGCATTCTTCCTTTCTATCATTTCTATGACTCAGAATTAAACCTAGTCCATAGTCCATTAATAATGATTTACATTTTTAAAATAACATTCGATATTCTTTCGTCCAATTCCATCTACAATATTTATTCAAAAGTTGATAGAATAGCGCTAAAATGTTTGCTATATTCTTTATGAATCTATAATAATAAATTAAGAGTCCTATGAAAGATCTTAATTGCGAAACATTCTTTAGGTTCACGCGTCTCTATCACTGCTTTAATTTTATTTTCTAAGGGATGCAGTCCATATTTATCCATTTTAAACCCTAAATATTCCACCGATTTCTTTTTAAATTTACATTTATATCTGTTTAACTTTAAACCTTTTTCTAGCAATGATCTAAACAATAGATCTAAATTTGTTCATGATCTTCAAAGTCTTTTCCTGCAACCAAAATATCATCTATGTAGCAGGCCACACCTGGCAAATCAGCAAATAGACCTTCCATAATCCTCTGAAATTTATTTGGTGCTACCGCTACGTCATATGGTAGTCTTTTATAAGAAAACAACCCATTTGTTGTGTTTATATCAATAGCAGCTTTGGCTTCTTCCGCTAACATTACTTGTAAGTAAGCCTGTGATAGGTCTAGAGTCGAAAGTACGGTGCTTGTAGATAATTTTGAAAAGATCTCATCGATCGATGGAAGGGGATACCTATCTAATTCTATTGCTTTATTAGCTGTACATCTAAAATCACCACATATCCTTTCACTACCATCCTTTTTTAATACTGGTACTATTGGAGCGGTCCAATATGCATGGACTATAGGTTATAAAATGCAAGAATTCACTAAACGATCGATTTCATTCTCTACTTTGTTTTTTAAAGAGAAAGGTAAACTTCTGGCCTTACAAAACACAGGAGTCACATCCTTTTTTAAATTAAAATTTATTTTAACATCCTTTAGACAGCCCAAATCTTTGTTAAACAAATCTGCATATCTATCAATCAAACTATTTATATTAGATTAATTATTTAAATTTTTAATGCTAAACAATCTAGAATAATCAAGTTTTAACTGTTTAAGCCATTCTCTTTCTAACAAAATTACCTGGATTTTTCATTTACAACTATTAATCGTATCAGCTGGCCCGGCTGATAGTACCCTGTAAGGGCTCCTGATCCAGGGATACAGGATGAGCAGCGTTTGTACTCCATGTTAGGAGCGGCTGTACATGGCGTCTGTTCCTCATGTCAGAGGCGGCCATTTCTTTTGGAGCTAAGTCGGCCTGCCACTGAGTAGTGCTCCCAGTCTTAATGACAAAGGCAGACGCATTTTACTTTACCCAATCATGATGGTTGTCAAATCTCCCCACTATGCTGCATCGGCCGTCGCGCAGAATAATCAGGGCCGCGTCTGGAGTTTAGGCAGAGGGCTTCATTCGAAAAATTCCCTACAGTCTCCCAATGCCAAATTGAATGTTCTTCAATGCAACATCAATGGCATATCTACTAGTAAGAGCAAGGTTAAACTGGATGAGATATTATCACTGGCGGATTCCAAAGGCGCTAATATCATTTGTCTGCAAGAAACCAAGCTTAAGCCCAACCACCTTTTTAAGGTAAAGGGCTTCAAAATACTGAGAAAAGACAGGCCTTCAGCAGATGGAGGAGGAGGGCTCCTGACCCTCATCAAAGACCTTTCTTTTGAAGAAATTGACACTCCTTCAACAACCCATACTGAACTACAGGCCTTCAAAATACACCTACCCAATCAGAGACCCCTAACAATTGTGAATACTTATCACCCACCCCAAAAACCAGGCCCAGAACTAGACTTAGTTGCACACCTACTTAACCCCAATATACTCATCCTTGGAGACTTCAACAGCAAGCATCAATCTTGGGGCTGTTCCCTCAACAACACTGAGGGCTCTATCCTCAGCACCTTCATTGATGACAACAACCTCACAATTGTGTCCCATGGTCCTACCTACATCTCTCACTCCTATGGAACTCCGCAAACACTAGATCTCACCATCACCTCCCCATCTATGCAACAGTTCACAAAAAGCAGCACCCTGAAAAGCATCGGAAGCGACCATCTTCCTCTGCTAACAGAAATCTCCACCTCCACTTCCCTCCCAAAATCTTCACAAAGACTTTTCTGGAACTATAAGAAAGCCTCCTGGAATTCGTTTAAAACATTGTTAGATAGTCTTCTCAGCAAAATCCCACCAAATTCCTCTTTAGAAGACAGGTGGAAGAACTGGAAGTCTGCAGTCCTAATTTCTGCCAAACAAAATATCCCCAGAGGGAACAGAAAATTCTACATTCCTGGATATAGAGAGGTACTAGATCTTTTGAAAGATGAAATAGAAGATAGGAACCAAGTTTACCAAGACCTCATTGAGAACAACAACACCCTCCTCATCAGAGATTACAATCACCTTGCTGCAAAAATTAAGCTTAAGGCGGACCAAATCAAACAGAATAAGTGGATTGAAATCTGCTCTTCAATTGACCCAAAAACCAGCGACACGAAACTATGGAGACTACTACATGCCCTCAATCAGGACACTCCATCTCACAGCAGCTCAAATACCTTCAAGGATAATTCTGGAAATCCCCTCACAGACAAATACAGCATAGCAAATCATTTTGCCCACCATTACAGCTCCACCGCAAAACTTAATTTTAATTTACAGGATAAAATAATAGGTAGAAAATCTAGGCTCACCAGAAACCTTGCAAAATCCAAACCCAGCCACAACATTTTCAGTAAACCTTTTCAAGAGCATGAACTGGACGAAGCTTTAAGTCATCTTGACCCTACAAAAGCTCCTGGTCCAGACAACATCACTGGACCCATGTTGAAAAACCTCAGTTCCCATGCCAAACTAGAACTCTTAAGCATTTTCAATTACAGTTGGAGCTCGTCTACCCTCCCTAAAGAGTGGAAACATGCCACAATTATCCCCATCCACAAACCAGGCAAGCTTGAGAACCACCCAACCAACTACAGACCTATCTCTCTGACCTCTATTCCCTGCAAAATCATGGAACACATGATTCTCAATAGGTTAACTTTTTATCTTAACCTCAACAACCTACTAGACCCTCATCAAAGAGCTTTTAAAAAATATCAAAGCACAGAAGATTCAATCTTTTACTTCGTTCAACAAACCCAGGACAGCTTCCATCATAAACCTACAGAATCCACTATAGCAGCCTTCATCGATCTTTCCCAAGCCTTCGACAGAGTCTGGAAGGAAAAGCTAATTCTCAAACTCGACGAACTTGGAATAGAGGGAAGTATGCTGAGTTGGATCAGCAATTTTCTATCCAAACGTACCATACAGGTTAACTTCAACAACATCAAATCAAAAACCACTCGTATTTACCAAGGTCTACCCCAAGGATCAATCCTAAGCCCTATTCTCTTCAATATTTACCTAAATGATGTACACACTTCTATCAAACCGCCAGCCAAAATTGCCCTTTACGCAGATGACATAATCATCTGGGTCTCCAAAAACAACCTCTCCGATGCAGAACAATCTCTGAATAAAGCCATGAAAAATCTACAAAAGGTAATTCAGAAACTAAAATTATCCATCAACATCAGCAAATCTGAAATCGGCCTCTTCACCATCAACAACCACCTTCGCCACTGGACCCCAAATATTTTCTTAAATAATTCAAAACTTCAATAATCAGATTCCCCAAGATATCTTGGTGTCACACTCGACCCTGCGCTCACTTTTAAAAAACATATTGACACCATGATAAGCAAAGCCAAAAATAGGCTCAAAATCCTGAAAAAAATATCAGGCTTAAACTGGGGTGCAAATGCCAATATCTTACGCACAACATACCTTGCACTCGTAAGACCTATTTTGGAATATGCTACACCAGCCTGGATCAATGCAAGTAAAACTAACCTATCCAAAATAGACAGAATCCAAGCAAGCGCAGCTAAAATCATCAGCGGACTTCGAGGATCCTGCCCAAATCGCATTGCTGAACTCGAATCCAACCTTCTTCCCCTGCACCTAAGGAGAAAAATCTGCTTTTCAAAATTTATAACAAAAAAAATCAACTCTCCAAAAGAACATCTTACAGGAAAATTTATAAGAAATTGGGTCCCAAACCAAAGATTAAAACGCCCCACTCCTCTCAACATGGCTCACAACTCTAATCTTTTAGACATCCCAATTAATCCCAAACACAGAACTTCCTATCCCCCACACAAAACTCGCAACAAACTCATCTGTTTCCCTCATCTACCAGACAATCCCCACAAACATGAAACTCAGCCAGAATTACTTAAAGCTCTTAGCCTCCAAATCATTGAGGAAAACAGCTCCCTCTTCGACATCACAATTTACACTGACGGTAGCCAACTTGAAACTGGACTGTCTGGCAGTGGAATTGCTATCTACAAAGATAAGATCCTGGAAAAAATCTCCCTCTCCCACCCTAGACATCTTTCAGTTTATAAATCAGAACTCTCTGCTATAGATACGGCTCTAAAAGACATCAACATCAACTCGCCAAGCAAAATAATAATCTACTCCGACTCAAGAGCAGCCATTTATACCCTTCAAAGCTGCTTCTCCAGTCAAGAACCCCTCCTCAAGAGCATTGCTAAGTCTGTAAACCGACTCCCAGCCAACAGCTCAGTCACAGTGCAATGGCTTCCAGCTCACGTTGGAATTCCTGGTAATGAGCTGGCAGACTCTCTGGCAAAGGCTGGTGCTCTTGGCCTACCTGAAGCAAGAGAATCCACCACCCAACTAGACGAAAGAGACCTCCTCCGTACCATCAAAACCCAATGCCTGCAGGAATGGAAATCTGATGCTGCACATGACTGGTACAGAGCAGGAGGGACAAGCACCGGTTCTGTCCTCCCAAGAGAACAACAGTCTTTGATTTCCAGACTTAAGTCTGGTCATCTACGGACAATGACTTTCCAGAATGGTTGCAAGGTTTTCCCACTATGTACCAAGTGCAATTCTCAGCCTGCAACCCCAAGACATATTATTGACTGTATTGACTCATCCATTGATGAGCTCTACTCTTCCCCGGCAGACACCATCAAAAATCTCAAGCTTTACAGGCTTGATACCTTAGTGTGATTGGGTGGAGATAAGAAAGAAGAAGAAGAAGAATCGTAAATATTGGTAGGCTTCTTTTACAAAAACACTTTTGACCTATAATCTCTATTGATTTACCACAAAAGGATTTTAATCTTAAATTTGTTGGAAATACATTTTTACCTTGCCAATAAATCTTATAAATATATTTAGGTATTAACGTAACTGGACTTCCTGTATCTATTGTAAAGCACAAAGAATAATCATCTACTGTTAAATTTATTGTGGCATCAGTTTCGCCCTGTACAGAAAATATAGAGTCCTCTTGTACAAATTTACATCCCCACATTTTTTACTTGCTTTGCAGACCCTACTTAAATGACCCAGTTTTTTACATTTTAAAACAAGTCTTTGTTCTATGAGGGCAAACAGAGGCCACGTGTGAATGTCTTTCACCACATCTATAACACATTATTTCTCCCCTTTGCCTGAAAGGCCTATGCTGCACCATACTATTATTGTATTCACCCTTTTATCTTTTCCATTCACAGGGGATATTTTGGCCACTAATTTATCTTGTAATTCTCTTGTATTTATCTCCGCCAGTTCGGACGAGATTGCCACTGCAAAACTTCATCCAGGGTGACATCGTCGTTTTCTTGTAGTAGCTTATTTTGCAGGCTTTCCAACTTGAATCCAGTCACAAAACGGTCTCGCATCATGGTTCCCAGCATATTGCCGAAATTACAATTTATTGCTAAATGTTTCGATTCTCTAAGATATTCCGAAATTGATTCTCCTTCCTGTTGAATTCTCTTTAAAAATCTGCATCAATGTGGTATCACTTTCTTCTTTGGATCCAAATGCAGCTTAATTCTTTGAATAATAGTATCATAGGGTTGATCATTCATTAGGCCAGGAAGAAAATGTCGTTTCCCTGCTTCAAAGTATCAGAATCTGGTAGCGAGGTAAAAATCAGCACTTTAATCTCCTCCTTCAGATGAAAAAAAGAGAGCCTCAAATTTGTGTACAAAAAGATCGGAGTGTCCACCACTGGGCTATAGCATCTAAAAGATACTATTAACTTTCAACTTGTCATGCTGATCTTTTCTACTCCTTTGTTTTCTTGATCCAGATAGTTTAAAATATGTAGTTGTTATACTTGCATAAACGCCGTTTTCCTCAGCTTTTTACTGGCTCTGTAGATCGCGCATCTTCGTCGCCACTTTTGTTGTGTCGTAATTAGACGTACAAGAGCTCAAACTTGACCATGGCCAACAACAAATGTCCAATTTATATATACATATATTTTTACATAATGAGGCTTTAAATGATACAAATAATATTAATATATTTACATAAACAACAGTTAATATATAGCGAGAAGAGTAGGGGACTGAGCACATATCCCTGAGGTACACCAGCCCATGTTCTTCGGTCCTTGGAAAATGTTCCATTGACCCGAACCTTTATCCTTCTTACCCTTAAGAAGTCTGCAATCCAGATTAAGGTTTTTTTCTCTTACTCCGATGTTGTGCAGTCTTTCAAATAATTTCTACACTCGTTCAAAAGCTGAGGTCATATCCAGGAATACGGCCGTTGTCTTCTTTGGCGGTTTTTCCTAGAAATCTATTATTGATTGACAGAAGTAGAACAGTTTATCAGTTGTACAGTGTCTGGATCTTTAGGCAGTTTGGTAGAAGTTTATTTTATTATTGTTAGTGAGCCAGACTATGAGCCTAGAGTGGATAATTCATTCTGTTATTTTACAAAGTATGCTGGTAAAAGCAATTGGCCGATAGTTCTTGCATTCCTTGGCATCTTTGGTTTCAGTATTGGCACTATAATTGATATCTTCCAATTCTTTGGTAGTTTACCAGTTTGCCATGAAATGTTCAGTATTCGTAGGAGTTGATTTTTAGCTTCGCCTCCAAAGTGTTTAATCATTTGACCAAAGATTAGAGCATCTCCAGGTGACATCTTGGATTTAACTTTCCTATTGATGAATTTAGCTCATTCAGTGTGAAGTCTCTCGAGTAAATATCTTGTTGATGGTAATTTCTTGCTTGCTTAACTAACTTGTTTATACTATTTTTTAGAGTCCTGCCTTCATTCGTATAGCTGAGTCTGGAAGTGCTTGAAAGATATTCAGCAATTATGTCAGCCATCTGTTTGTTCGTTCACGCTGTTCATATCGGTTAGAGTATTGGAATATTAGTGTTGGTTTTGAGTTTTATAACACTAATTATATTCCAGAGATGGCTTTCCTTTTTGGATCCATTTTCTTCGCAGAATTCTGCCCATTTTTCTTTTTTGAATATCCAAATTTCTTGTTCTATTTTGTGACTAATTTCAATGAGTTCCTTTATGATTTCTTCGGTTTTATTTGTTTTAAGAAGTTTATTTTTATTGTCTCTCTCTGCAATCATTGCCTCGATATTGTGGTCCTTCCAGTAAAGTATTCACAGGTCTTTAGGTAACGATACTTTTTCAGCTTTGGATATGTTCAAAGAGAATTTTTCCAAGTTTTTGTCAATCGTTCTGTGATTCAATTCTTCGTTGCACAGTTCTTCAAGCTTCTCTGTAAATATTTTTCCAGTGTTCTTTTATTCTGTTGAAAATTCTCAATTTTGAATTTTAGGGTTGTTAAAATTGGTCTGTGGTCACTGATTGCACTTTTCAGAATTTTCCATTGTGTTGTGGGTGTGATGTTGTAATTTATCGCTGTGATGTCTATTGCGGATTCTGTGCCTGTGGACTTGGATAGATAGGTGTTCTTTTCGTTAACGGCGTAAAGTCGAGTTCGGTTGGCATGTCCTCAACCTTCTGACCTTTGTTATCCTGGACAGGTGATTCCCAAGTTGGTGTTTCGGCGTTAAAATCACCAGGTATGATTGCGATATCCGAAGACGCTTCACATAATGTCTCTATCAGGCCTGTATTGATGCTAGTATTATCGTGGTGATAAACATTTATGATTGGAATTGTTTTATCTGTAAGATAGATTTCTATTGCCTGAGCTTCTGTCGTGCTTTCTATAGGCTTTCTCTGATTATAAGCGATTTCCTTAAATTTGATTTCTAGAGTTTTAATCAAAACGGCAAGTCCTCCTCCGAATTTTCCCGGTCTGTCCATTCGTAGTTTTGTATAATCTTTGATATTGAATCTCAGATTCTGATTCAATTTTGTCTCCCGAGGACAATTAATATGTACATTGTTGTCACAGAGAAGACAAGTCAGCTCTTTATTTTCCTCTGGGTACCATTTATATTGAGTTGTAGTAGATTGAATTGTGTCCTCGAGCTGCAGCTCCTGACGCGGCGGTTACCCCGGACGCGGTAGCATTATTGGAGATATCAGTTTTGCTCTTCATTTGAAAATGGGTGCCGTTGCAACGTTAGTCATCTTCGAAACGAACCAGAATTTGGTCAAATATTCCAAGGGTCCAGGGGGGACCGCATGGAGGTGTGGTCGGACTTCTCCCCTTCCCACTGGAATGCCGTCACTACAGGAGCACTCTTGGTGAATTATTTTCATTGTGATTCAGAATCTGCCACTGAAGCTTTACGAGCGTTTCGTTCCTTTAAAGGTATTCGAAGCGGTAAAGGACCAATGAGTTGCTACTCTCTAAAGCGATTGATTAAAAGTTTTTAGGAAACTGGATCTCTGGAAACAAAACCTCGGAGGGGAAGACCATCGACATGCAAGTCAGTGGCTGTTACGGTTTTGCAGAATGCTGAAGCTATTAAAACGTTATCCACGTAGGAGAAGTAAGTGCTAAACAAGTTTCTCGACAAACGGGGATTTCGTATGGAACAGTTTGGAGAGAACACACATTTATAATTTTTCTATAAAAATACCCTAACAAAATTCAAAGTGTCCACGAGTTTAAAGTCAGCGATTTTGAGAAGCGTCAAGAATTCGCTGCATGGGTTTTCAGGCAAATTGATATTGATGGAAACTGGCTGTCAAATGTTCTAAGAACAGATGATGCTCACTTTTATCTAAAGGGAGAATTTAACATTCAAAACTGCCTCATTTTGGCAACAGAAACCCCTAGGAATTTTACAGAAATACCACTTCATCAGCACAGAGTTACAGTTTTGTGTGGGTTCACTTCTTCTTTTATTTTTGGGCCAATTTTCTTTGAAAATATCAATGGAAGAACTTTTAAAACCGTTTTTGTAGCTGGTGAACGTTATGTTCAACTTTTGAGAGAAAAGGTTATTCTCATATTGCAGGACAGACAAGCACTAAGCGAAATAACATTCATGCAAGATGGAGGACCTCCTCATATCTCCCGCGGTGCCAAACAATTGCTGAAGGATACGTTCGGTGAAAATCGTTGATAAGTCGCCACTTTATATACCAGTGGCCTCCAATATCACCAGACTTGACGCCTTACAATTTCGGTTATGGGGGTACATTAAGTCGCGTTTTTATCGATGCCGGCCTACCACATTGGCCATGTTGAAGGCTTCTATCAGATGGCACGTTTTATAAATTTCAACTATTTAATTGTGACCATTCTGTCATCTATCGTCTACAGGCGGTGTTTGAGAATGAAGGACGCCACATTGAGCAAGGATTGTGACCTAATGCAAGAGAGAAGGCAGTTACCTCATGTGTTATATTTTGCAGCTCTTTGTTTTGGGTTATGGGAATAATAAATGCTGTCCTCACATCTTGACTCTTTTTTTTTTGTTAATTATTTGCCCACATCTTATATTATGTCGTGCAGGCCAAAGTGTTATAACTTCTCGAATAACACTGGTATACACAATTTTAACCCTTATGTTTAGTTTATCGCTTTTCGCTCATTAGAATAAATAGCATAAGGAATATTTTCTGTATCCCCCCCCAACTTTAGAAATTTTGCGCAAAAAATAATACAAAATGATTTTGCTACCACGTTTTTCAACGCAAAAGGTCGATTTAAAAATGTTTTTTTTTTTGAGGGGGTACATTTTCAAAATTATGTACAGTATAATAAACAATGATAACATTTGACAAACCCATAGGATATTTGGAATAAAGTACGACAAATATATTTTGTCACTCCCCTCTATATTTCATCTTTGGATCATGACAAATATCCAGTTAAATAGTCAAGTGTCGCCAATTAGTCAAGAAACTATACATTCCTTATAGCACGAAATCCTATTAGTAGTGCCATCATAATTTTTGGTACTATATTAACATTTCAAAAATCGTGTATTGATATTAGTAGTTATTTTCAAACATTCAATCTATTTCACAAAACTCCATCTAAAATATAAATATTTTTTGCTACATGTTTTAATTTGCATATACCTATTTTACATATCTCAGATTGTATTTAAAAATCGTTAACCATTTCTTCTAACTTTTGGCGTAATGGTGTTTTATTAATTCATCATTTGATATTATTTGGGTTCTTTCCTGGTATTCAAAAAGGAAAAATACGTGTCGTTCAGTTATATTTTTCAATTTATCAAATAATTTGGCCGCTTAATAGCTGATTCTGGTAGAGCGCCATCTAGCGAATAAAGTTGTAACTAAAATCAATTTCGAATTTTTCATTATTTGCCATAAAAAATCCCATTGCATCCTGAACACAATGGTGTTTACCGCATTGCTCTAGCGCAAATATTCACGGAGTTATTAATTTTTAAAATTGTGCGGGACTTTTGGATCACCCTGTATATATTCCGCTTTATGCGTCCATCGGGGCTCAAAAATCATTCATTTTGGTTAGCAGCTCCGTATATAAAGATATTTCCGTTACCCTTAAACAAAAAACTTTTGATATAGTTCGAGCGGATCTTTCTAAAACCCAAATCTATACGTCCGGCTCACCAGGAAGGGAAGTACTGTGGGGGCCGAGAGACTTCCTTCCAGCCTCCTGGGATGGCAAACCACGGCAAACATACAAGCGGGACCATGAAATAGGAGATGACCACCGCTGCGTGGTGCGGCAGATCGGCGTAAGTCAATCAGAACCCAATAGATATTCTAGGGTGTTGTCCTTTTGTCTTCCATTACAACTTCCATAAAAATGTAGCTAATGTGTAATACCAATAAACACTAACTTTGAAATACTTTTCTGAGCCATCGCTGAACTAATAAGTCGACACACCACAATACTTTCAATATATATCGCCTTTTCATTACTTTTAAACTAATGGCTCTTAATATAGTGTTCGAGCGGTAAAACTTGAGAATTCATCTCAAATATCCACTGGTAGCAAATTAATTGAACTTAGCGGAAACTCTTTCTTTTGAATTTCTTGGATAAATCCACACATCGTCTATGAATTCTTTTTATTTTGATAATTTTTCTTTTATAGAGTACTGCATCCTGTTTTCCCAGGAACCATAAGTCCAAGTTTTGCTAGCGATAAATAAGTCATTATCCAATTACTAGACTTGTAGTTTACTGCATTTATCCAAATTAAGAGGCGAAAGAGATAAAAATCAAATTTATCTATCCAAGCTCTTACACTATTTTGCATATTTACCGATAACCAAGCCTATTTATACTCTAGTTTGTATAACTAAAAACAATTAAGCCTTTTGATAAAAATCACAATTTAGATTATAGTTTATAGCTACAAGAAAATAAGACCTAATCCAAATTAATTAATAGGGTGTGAGGTTTTGGTAACAGTGTGTTGTTACCAACATCAGACCAAAGAATATATATATAAATAGGACAAAATAATAAATTATCATTTATTCTTTTGTCTGATAATATGGTAACAACGCTGTTACCGAAATGTCACACACATTTAATTTATTTGGATTTGGTCTTATTTTATTTTAATTAAGCCTTTTGTTTAAAATTACTATAAATAATTAAGTAAACATACTCGTACAAATCAAATAAAAACATAATAGACTATATAAATGAACAACAAGATATTATATATTCAGGTATTAGATATAAAATTGTTTAATACCTATCCTTATTGAAATTTGCTTTTTAAACACAAGAGAGTCAATGTAAAAAAATAGTACAAAAGTGATTTTGTACTGGGATCAGGTGGATAAATTGAGAAAAAGGGGCATTTCCTGATCGTGCAACAAAAGGTTACTGATGGCTTGCGCCATCTATCGGAATAAATATCAACTAATCGTTGAATTTAAATTATTTCAGAATTTGCCAAATACCGTTTTTTTTTTATTTATCAAGAAAAGCTAACCATGTACACGTTTCGGGTTGTTGGCCCTCGTCAGCGTGGTGCAAGCTGTTTCTAAACGACCAAAAAAGCTAGGCTTTGGAGCATCTTGAAAATCTCAACAAAAGAGGTAGTTATGCGGAACCTCCGCCTACATTCCATTCCATATATATACAAGTTAAAACATTCAGAAGCAAGCATCGGTGGTTCAGTGGTAGAATGCTCGCCTGCCACGCGGGCGGCCCGGGTTCCATTCCCGGCCGATGCATTTTTTTTTTTTTAAAGAAGAATTTTTTACCTTTTTGGGCTTGAAAATCATACACTTTGGTTAGTAGCCCGTAAAACCATATTCTCTCTTCATCAACAATAACGACAACAGAACTTAAGCTTTTCCAGACAGTAAATTCCACATTCAATTAGTTTATAAGAAATTTAAAATGGTTTTGACGCATATGCTTCTTTTTAAATAGAACAATTTCTGCTGCCCGTACTAAATTGATAGGATAATGAAAGGGCTCTCATATTATTTTATCATTGCATTAAAGGCAGCATAATATTGTTTTTTTTTTTCTTTTTTCAAATCATATACGCGGCAGAAATGTTTCAGTTTCTTATAACAGATTGCGCGCTAATGTATCATAATAATTCAATTGATCTCCTGAGAGCTTCTATCAATAAGAACGACGTCAGAATCAGGGTTATAACAAGCTCCATGTAGACCCAGCATTCATTAAATCCCTATAAAGTCCTCATCAACAGGAACGAAAGCAGAACTAAGAGCTAACAGATTCCAGGTAGATTTTTCATTCGATCAAGCCCAATAACACCGACAAGAACGTCTATATATATATATATATATATATATATATATATAACGCGAAAATATATATATATATATTTATTTATTTATTTATTTAAAGCTCTATCGGACCTCAGGTAGAGCTAAAATTCGGTCAATCCCCAGAAAACAACAAGAACTGTGAGAGAGACAACCAAACTACAAGACTCCAGGTAGAGCCGCGGTCAATTCTAAGAACACTAACAAGAAGAACGACGACAACCAAACTCTACCAGGTAGACTCAACATTCAATCAATCCTCAGAAGAACAACAAGAACACTGTGAGACAACAAAGCTACAAGACTTCAGGTAGAGCCAACATACAGTCTAACCCAGAAAACACCAACAACAACTGCGAGACACCCAAGCTACAAGACCCCAGGTAGAGCCAACATATGGTCAATTCCAAGAACACCAACAAGAAGGACGACGACAACCAAACTCTACCAGGTACAGTCAACATTCGATCAGGGCTCGGCCGATCACGTCTGACCTTAATGAGACCAATTGAGGCCCAGACATCGGTTCCTTCATCACGTGCCGTACGTCGGTGTTTACAGTACGTGTATGCTAAGCACGGAGACAACTCCGACCCATAATGACTTGTGTCACCACGGATATATCGACACTACATAACATACTCTATAATTACTTTGGGGTTTTTTTATATATAACTGACAATCCTTTCATTATTATTGTGTAAAAGTTAATTAAGTAGGAAGCTAATTTATAATACAATATAATGCGGCTTATGGTTGTAGAACGACATTTGAAAATTATCCAGCATGTGTTTCTTTTGAACGAAAAATCGAAATTTATTTTAAGGAGAAATAACGATTATTTCTAACCTTAGGGATGAAGTATGAAAGGATGAATTGTGAAGAGTAATGAAAAACGTAAAAAAAAATAAAAGTAAGAAGCGCACATTAGCGCGCCATCTGCTTGTAAGAATATAAACTATTTAGTGCTGATCTTATTTTTTTTTATAAAAGAAAAAAAATCCTCCTACTTTCAATGCAGAAAGGATAAATATTGACTCATCAATGGCGACCCTCTTTAGCAAATTCGCAAGTTTAATCTACCAGATCGCTCTAATAGTGCATTGGTTTATTAATATAACGGGATGGTAAAAGTTTCAATGTGTTAGTTTATTCTCCATTATTTACAAGAAATTATTATTAATCAAAATAAAGGTCGCGCGTCTATCCTACCAAATTAGATGCTAAAACTAAGCGCCATTTATTGACCGTCTCTGCAAACTAGCAGACTCAGGTCGATGACAAAGCCACAACACCAGCTTTGGCAAACTGAGAAACGTCCACCTAAAGACCATGGTTTCGGGCTAATGACCCTCGTCATTCCAGGACGGACTTTATTTCATGAGATCGATAAAGTATCAAATGAAATCTTCACAATCTGCTAAAGAAGTGTTTAGCTGATAGAGTGGTTAGGCCAAAAATATAAATTACAAATAGAGAGACGTCACTGTGAGTTAGGTGGGGTGAAGCAGCCTTGAATGCAGCTTCAAAGTGAATATTCCTCCCTATAAATCCATTAGATAATAGCACAATGGGAAATATTGGTGAGATATACAGTAATACACCGATTTGAGACAACCTTTCACATGGTTATTAATATCAGTGTTTCTTCATAATTGATATTACTGCGGTTTGCATTGTCTACGGACTTCTCTAGCACGAACGCTTCCAACACGATTGTGCAATTTGAGATAAACCGGTCATGTATACATTGCCATTTAACACAAAGTTGTAAATTTCGGCTATCTCGAGTTCAACGTAAGCGATTTACCTCTATCCCACATATCGCGATACATCCGGGCATCTATTATAATATACTGCTAAATTGTCTTTTTTAGTGTTTATGTGTCAGCGCTAGATAGGTAGATATGGGTTAGGTCTTATTCGAGCGTTCATTGTGGCCCTGAATTTGCGTCTAAAAAAACAAATATATAATTATAAAAACAAATACATTATTGTGCCTTGATATAATGACTAATTCATTAAGAAATACTAAATTGAAAATATTTCGTTTATTGTATGTATTCTGTTACAATAGGCCATTTTAATATCTAAATCTCATGCGACCTGTTAAATTCTAATTCAACCATTTTTATAGAAAGAATAATCCTCAACACATATCATAAAAAAATATTAAATCCCAATCATCACTAAATACCTGTACTTCAAATTATTACACAAATTCCCAAATATTAAATTATATAAAATTCTTTATAGCAAATTGAACCACGTGAAAATCAATGACAGAAGTCCAGTGACTGACAAAGTAAAAGTAGCAACGTAGAATCCTAATTCAGGAGGATCACCTGATTGCAATGGAATCTTCCAGCGCCAAACTTAACATGTAATTGGTCAAGAAAAGGACTACATCATTAACACCCGAATGCCCCTATTAAAACACGTCATCTTGGGGGGCAGTTTTACATATCAGAAGATAAAGCAAGTGCCAATTGGGTTTGGTTATCCGCGTTTCTTCACTACTTCGTCAGCTTTACCATTAGTCGTTGGTGTCTCCTCTTCTTTGCCCTGTGTGCTGTAACACTTCAGTCACCTCGACTGCCTACCCCTTATGACATATGCGAAAATACATTAAAACACAGGATCCCTGAAGCTGCCAATGTATGAGAATGGGATTTATATTTAAAATGTCCTATAAATGTTTGTCCATATAAGTCAAAGAGCCAAAAATACTGTAACATTAGAGCCGCTTGGTAGGTTAAACAGGCTAAACCGCTGGAAAAGATGAATATTGATAACATAGGCCATTGATTCATTGCTGAGAAGAGATAGTAGGAAATTAGCTTCAATTTGAATAAGTAGCAATAAAACAGTTTCAAAATTTTATTTATGGACGGCGTACATATATTATGCATTTAATGTCGTCTGGTGAACCAACGCTGACCAAATCTCCCTTTGATGGCAAAAAGCAAGAAGCCATCGTTCATCCTATGTAATGCCCTGCAAGCGCGACACAAACGCACACTATATTAAAAATTAATATAAATTCACCGTACACTTTAAATTAATCTCTTATTAAATACATTTTATATATGTATGAGAGAGATGTCCTCTAAATCTCTTCCCGCTGATTGACACCTACCTTTTTACCATTGCCATCTAGATTTTTTTGCCGCTTTTCAGCCACGCGGGAATGCTGTGTCTGAGTCCTGCGGTTTTTATTGTCTAGCGACGGCAATATTAATTCCCCAAAATAGTTCAAAATACTGTCCCCTTTTCCCCCCTACAAGAGGATATACATTTTAACAAAATCCATCCACATTCTAGGAGGATGGGTGTGTTTTGAGCGACCTGAGCATCAATGGAGAGTGAAGGACCTTTCTGAACTGCTGGACCAAGCAAACCTCTTCGATGTAGCCACAGTCTTTGACGCTGATCAGAGTGGCTAACTATGGGACCAGCTGGGCAAGACTCCGGCCCCTCGTCAACCAATGCGTGGCCGATATGCTTCGCTCAAGGCTTGTTGTGGAACATCCGTCGAAGACAATCGACATCAATACTACAGCCATCGTGGATATGACCTGCGAAGATATCTTGAAATGCTGGTCCTCCTTCAAATCCAAAATATTGAAAGAAATGAAATCCCCCAAGTCCTTCTCATCGCTGAGTCGACCACGTCGTGCGCGCCAGGCGGTTCTTGCAGGCCAAGCTTGAAGCTGCGTCATCGGGGCCGACTACCCATCACTACCCGAACTCGGGCGTGCGCTTCGTGTACGCCGACATATCAGGACAAACGTCCACTACAAGGAGGCCAACATCATCGAGGGCAGGAGCTGCGTCGCAGAATCCGCTTCATCTTCCAGCAGAATTTCGCTCGTGCGTCGTGCGATACAAATGCCGCATATGAGTTCATCCGAAGTATGGTCTCCATCAACGCGGCGCAGCACCATCTGTTTGATCCCCCAAATCCAAAGGCAGACCTATACTCTGTGGCGACATGCCCATCTCGCTCTCCTCGGCGAACTTTGGAGTACTTGGCAACATCCTTCTCCAGCATCATCCCCCCGTCATGGTTCCTGAATGTCAGACATAAGCCGTTCCTGGAAGGTCTCTTTCTTGTAACTTAGCGCGTGTGGCCGACGAGGTCAATACGGCTTAGAAGAACGGCTCAGCTTGGAGCAACTGAATTCGTACTCCAAGTAGGCCAGCGCTAAGCCACCCATGGCAGTCATGATGATCTAAAGGGCCGTCTTCTTCAGATCCATCCAGGTGTAGCTCCTGGACAAGTTGACGGCAGGGGCGATGGGGATCACCTGACAGTAAGGCTTCAGGGTCCTATGATGTCGACGTTTTCAATGACACACGGAAGCCCACACTGATTATGATTATTTCTGCCTTTTTGGTAAGATATGGCTTTGAGGAGGGCTCCATATATCATCAGTCAATCCTCTATGATCATCTCCGCCATTTCAGGCCTCTCAAGGCCAACTAGGACCTGTCCGGAACCTTTCCCAGCTGGACAACGTAGGTTTTCCCCAGTTTATTTTCCAGGGCTTTGATATAGTCCACCGGAGTGAACTCCGGGAAGTACACCAGATAGACCAGCTGGTCAAAGGTTCCGGCAGATAATTTGATCCGGCACTGAACCAGAATTTGCCTGGAGACCTTTATTTTCTCTATAATGGGAGCGCGAAGGTTGGAGCAGCCAGTGCTGTCCTGGGTATTTTTGGCTTAGCGAGATTGACCAGGTAGAAGCTGGTGCACCCTCGGCGAAAAAGGCGAAAACGCTTCCTTTTTTTACTATGTTTAAAGTTAGTCGATTTGTTTTAAAAATGGCGACTCAATTCCGGCGTGTTGGAGAGGAATTTACATATCTGCCGCTTTTAACGGATGGATTTCCACATTTGCCCATTTCAGAAATTGAAATATTTTGGTAGAATTATTTTCCTTCGATTATTTCGGCGTTGGCTATAGACATCTCGATGGGAGTAGCATCATCTTGTTCCTTGTCAAATTGGCCTTTCAAAAATTTCATTTTTTTTTTAAAGCTCTCTATGACCGAAGAACGCGGAGCTCGCACGCCGCGCGGTCGCACGGCCGAAAGAGAGATTCCAAAGGTCTCTATAAGGTGCTTACTTTTAAATGAGCATTGTTTCAGGCCATGAACATTTCCGAGGAGCCATCACGTAATCATTTTCAATAGCCATACACACTGACGATAAAAATATCTTCAGCTTAATGACTTTATCGTAACTTACTCTGCATTTTATGTCGGATTATCCTAGGTTCACTTGGCGTGGGTTTGAAGGTTTAAAATATATGAAAATCACGTAAGTTTCCTAAAATGAACAAAGCATTAGCTGACCCTGAACTACGCTTGTGTAATGGGGATTCACTGAACCAAAATTTTGAGAAAGGACGCCGATGTGATGTACAAGGCTGACTGGGTCGAAAAGGAGAGATGGAGCGATGGTTGCCATAGATAGGGAACTGCAGAATATTAAACCGAGAGCTTCTTAAGATTTCAGGATGAGGAGGCAGAGCTCAATCTCAGTGGAAACCAAAAGTCAATCCGCTGGTATGTGAGCTAGGTTGTGTTTTCAGGTATATTTGACTGCGACTATTGGCCACAAGTACTGTATATATCCTTTCAGGAGAGTACAGCTCAAATTTATATGAAGCTTGGAGGTGTTTTTCAGCTTTAAATATTAAGACGTTAGTTTGAATATCGTTTCACACATGGCAGAATAATCAGGAGGTGTAGAGGCCATGCTTGTATGAAGGAATGTAAGCCGAAAGGTTTGAGTGGTCATAAAATCTTTGAATGTTTTCTTCTGTTCCAAATTTACCAATATTCGCAATATGGAAATCTTCCTTCTGTATCCTCGGGGTAGTAATGTGGAGCTTGGATGTCTTGAAGCCGCCGTTCATTGCCTTTTCTATCAGAATTGCTATAATCTTGGAGAAACAATCTTATTCCATTGTTGTCCTCTTTTTCGAAAAAATTCAACCTTTTACAATAACCTTTGTATCTTCTAGCTCTCAATGGGGAGAAATTTCCAATATACTCTGAAACAGTTTGATTCCACTCAGTTCTTGTGTGTGGAAGTTTTAATTCAATTCTTTATAAAAAACATCGTAATGATTCCCAAGAAACTATACGGAGCAACTTGAAGGCAGCTAGCAATCTTAGACAACAGACTCTGCTTGAACATTTAGTGCCTCTTACAAAAAAGAAAAAGAAAAGCGTGAAAATTTATCAAATCACAAACTCCAATATTCAGAATAACGCTTGTCTTCCTATATGATATCCTTGGCTTATAACACTGCTCAACTAAAATGAAAAGGCAAATCAATTATACGTGGCCACACAGACACTGACGACAAAAATATCTTCAGCTTAAAGATTTTGTCGTAACTTACACTGCACTTTGTGAATATTCGAAACTATTATAGACGCGTATGATTCTTTAGAAAATTAAACAATTTATACTGTCCTTACTGCAATGGAAAAATTAAAGGGAGGCCCTCCCATTGCAGTAAGGGCAGTAGAAATTGTTTAATTTTCAAAAGAATCATACGCATCTATAATAGTTTCGAATATTCATAACAGATGGCGCGCTGATGCATCATAATATAACTGCACTTTGCGTTGGACTATCCTACAGGCACTAAAGATTACTAATCACAGAGCTTCGCTTAAAATGAAAATTTTGAAGTCAATATCATTAATTATCCGCTTCAACATTTATTTTTCCGACATTTTGGTGACCCATAGTCTAAGAAAAGGATGACAGCGAGTAACCTAAATGTCGAAAAGAAAGAAAAAGAAAGCTTGTGTAGTGGATATTGCCACGTGGAAAATTAGGGGAGACAAACTTCAGGTTAACACAGCAATTTATTGATGGCAAGAACAAATTATGAATGAAAAACAAAAGATAAGCAATGAGGGAAGTTTAGAGAGTAGCAAAATATAAACATAAAAATGATACTCTGTTAATAAAATTTTATTTTATTTTATTTAACAGTTGGGAGAGACACGCCATATCCACAATTTGGATAATTGCGTGTATATTTTAAATTATATACAATTAATACAATTGAACATTGGAAATCATTAAAATTAAACGTTCAATGTCAAATTTTACATATAGTAATTATAAGTAGTAGCTTGAAATATGTACAGTCAACACTTTCGCCTCAAAATATACATCCTGCAGAATCTATTAAACTTGATGTATTGGTCTTTATTGCAAGCAGCTTGTTTTGTATTAGTCAGGTAAAGTTGGTTTTCTTCCCTTAGATCAGAAGTTAATGGACAGTTTATCAGAAGGTGTTCAGGGGTTTGTTATTCGTTTCCACAAGTGCATGCAGGTGAACCAATTTTGCCAATTCTAAACAAATATGTGTTGAAGTCACCATGTCCAGTAAAAAATTGAACGTTATAGAAGTTGGGTTGAACATAGTTAGGAATTCTTGAAGTATCAAAGAATCCCTTGAAATTATCATTGGCACCTCCATAGTATTCCTCAAATTTCTGGTTTAAATTAGATATATATATATTTTTTAGTTGGATCTGATTTTTTGTAGCCAATATTTATTTTTAGTATATTTGTTCCAATAAAATCCGTGAGCTTTGGTGTTCTAGCAACAATATGAGTACAGTTTGAAGATGTTGAATTATAAACCTGTGTACTGTGCTTCAAAATTTTGTACTGCAGAGAGTTTAATTTATCTGTGACTTTTTTGGGTATAAAGTTGTACCAGATCGTGGAACCATAAGTTAGTGAACTTCGAAACAGTGTCTTATAGAGTTCTATTCTTCTTTTACTGTCCAGTCCCCATGCTTTCCCGGTTAATCCAATTAGGTATCCACTAGCTCTATTTGTCTTAGTAATAATCTTATCAATATGGGGCACAAAATCCAATTTGTTTTTATTTCTATGATTTTTAAAAGTTATTCCCATAATCTTCAGTTTTTCTACCCGATTGGCAGTGATAATGTTCGGAATTTTTGCAGCTATTTTGCTATTAAACAAGTATAAGATTTTCGTTTTCTCTTCAGATACGGTCAACTTATTGTTCCCACACCAGTCTAATATTCTCCCCATGACCTTTCCTGTTGTATTCCGAAGTTCTGTCAAGTTGTTTCCCCAACATATCACAGTTATATCATCCGCATAAGCAATGATTTCACTGTTTGGTTCTGAATAGTTATTCAATAAATCGTTTAGAATAATATTCCATATTGTAGGGGATATAGGCCCACCCTGTGGACATCCCTTGCTTAATTTTTTATGGGTTTCATTTGATGAGTATCTAAATCTCACTCTCCTATTATTAAGAAAAGACTGCAGTAGTTTTATTATTGAAGCTTGAACGTTGTCCTCATCTAGTCTTTTCAGCACCATCGGCCACCATGCATTGTCGAACGCTCCACTTATATCAACTGCGATTATAGCTGTATATTCTTTGTTTTTATGTTCTAGAGCTATTTTGACAATTTCATTTAATGCAGAGATAGTAGATCTTAATCTTCTAAATCCATGTTGACGATTGTTAAGCAGATTCGAGTCTTCATAAAATTTTATTAGTTTGTTGTTAATTATTTTTTCAAATATTTTGGAAATGTTTGAGTTGAGACAAATGGGTCTGTAGCTTTTATAAATTTTCATGTCTGTTTTACCTGGTTTGGGAATAATTATTACCTCAGGTTTTTTCCATTCATTCGGATAATAATTTAAATCTAAGCATTTTTGAAAAGTTTCACCAGTATTGGAACTATTAGTTGTTTAGTATGTTTTATCATATTGTTAGAAATATTATCAATTCCAGGCGTTTTCTTTGAGTTTAGTTCATCAATTATTCCATTTACTTCATTGGGCGTTATTATTATATTTTCTTTATTATGAAATCCTAGAGTATAGTTCCTTATGTTTTTGTGGAAGGTTGTGTCTTCATTATCTCTATCATCGGGGAAAAGTTTGTTCAAAAGTTCTACTGTGTCTTCTGGAATCGTTCTTCATCTTTATTCACTTCTAAGATTTCCAAAATTCCATTTCGGTTAGAACCGTTTTTAATATTTTTGTAAACCCTGTATAAATTTCCATATGGGTTTTTTGATTTGATGTCCTCTAAGAAAAACCTCCAAGACATTCTTTTAGCCTTATTTATTTCCCTGACGTATTTGTTTCTTGCACTTTTATACTGTTGTTGAATATGGATAGAGGGATTTTTTGCCCGATAATAGGAGTTACGGAGGTATTTACAATAGCTCTCAAGGCGTGTCAAGTCCGCGTTCCACCATCTGTTTATGTTGTTTTTTATTTGTTTGTTTTTTTCTTAGTTTAAGAATATTATACGCGGCTTCAATGAGCGTGTTCGAAAGTTCTTTTACCGCGCTATCGACGTCTTTCCTTGTATTTGCTGTATCTAAAAGTTTTCAATATTATTTTGATATATTTTATTGAAATTCTGGCCAAAATTTGACCAGTTCGCCTTTTTTTCACTGAATTTCCATGTGGAATAATTAGTAGCTGTGGTGAAATTATCAGTTGTATGTACTTCATAGATTATTGCTACATGATCAGAGATCTGCGATATTTGTTCTGTGTGCCAGTCTCTGATAGCTGCTATTGCTCGTTTGTTAGTCAGCGTAAGATCAATCACACTAGCATTTCGACATGTAGTGGATTTATTATTATGTATGATTAAGTTCGTTTCGTCAATGATGGGGATCAATCTATGCCCGTTGTAATTTTTTGTGGAATCATACCATAATGGCGATCTGGCGTTAAAGTCACCACTTATAATTAGGGGCGTGTTTATAAATGTTTCAGTTAGTGATCTGAAGAATGTTTCGTGCTCCTTTCTCATAGAATTGGGGTGAATATAAATATTTGATATAGCAATTTTCTTACTTTCTGTTTGTATAGAAATGGTTGTGGCGAAGGAGTTAGTGAATTCTTTTATTAGTTTAATTTGTAACGCATTGTTTCTAATAATTATTGCTGTATTTCCGCCCCTGGACACTTTTTATTTTTCCGTTCGCCATTACTCTTCATGTTTCACCTTTCCATACCTCATCCTCAAAGTTAGAAATGTCGCTATTTCTCTTTGAAAATAAATTTCGATTTTTATAAAAGAAACATTCGCGGTATAATTTCAATTTTCGTTTTACAATCATCAGCCGCGTTATATTGTATTTTAAATGTATTTATATTTGGACTGTTCTCCTGATGATATATTATATTGTTTCCTGGAAAAATTATATCTTCTTTTATTTTATAAGGCTCTTGAATAAGAATTAAGTCTGTGTTTATGAATTTTTTGGATGAACATAGTTCACTCATGCAGGTATTGCTTTTCCTAGCATTTTGTTGAATAATTTTAATTCTATCAGTAGCTATGTTTCTTTCATTCATATGCATTCAAATGGTGTTTTAATTCCTGTTCTCCTCTTCTTGAATTGTTGAGTAGTCGGTACGCTGCATCGTGTTTTTAATCTCTCTTTCGTAGATCGGGCACGCTTGGGTATTTGGTTTATGATCTAAATTTCCATTCTTAAAATATGGGTGCTTGCAGCAATTGCTGCATCTTATTATTTCGGAGCAGTGATGCTGTCCTTCCATTCCACATTTTACACATTTTTTTTTATATATTTGGGCAGTTTCTGGTCCGACGCCCAGGGTGAAATAAATAACAGTTTTGGCATTGATAAACAAGAACTTTATCCCTAATATCGCACCGTTGGATATCAGTGTATATTTTGCCAAGTTTTTTAATAATAGCATAGGCCCCCGGGGAGACCCTCAGAACTACATCTTGCTCAGCCTTTACAGATTTATTAGGAAATAAGACCTTGATCTCATTATTTAGCCCAGCAGATTATCGTTACCAAATTTGTTATATCTGTTATTTTGTTAATCGACTTAACCAAAATTGTAGGATCTCTTAGTTTTGGCATATATATTTTGCTGATTTGGTTGATTTCGTCAAGCTTCTTGAAACTTTCAATCAGTTGGTCTATATTTTGATCATTAGGCAGTTTAAGGATCGTCCCTTTTCTTGTACAGTGGTACCTCGACATACGAGTTTAATTCGTTCCGCAACCCTGCTCGTATCTTGAATTACTCGTATCTCGAAGCAAATTTCCCCATACAAAACAATTGAACTACCATTAATCCGTTCCAACCTCCAAAATGTCACCCCAGTTATTTTTGTTACGTGGTTTTAAATAATAAAAACGTATTTATAAATATCAAATATTTATTGCACAAAAACAAAAAAGAGAATGTAAAGAAATAAATTAGATATCCTCACTGGTCTTTGCCTTTTTCGCTACATTTTTCTCGCTTTCACCTGTAGGCCGTTTAGAAAAAAACATGTCCAAGAAGGTTTGTTTCTTCCTCCCTCTCAGAATGTTCCGGAAATGAGTTAGGCAAGTGTCATTAAAAAGGTCAGATGCACGACCTGTTGCAACTTTTTCTGGGTGTTTTTTTTTTTTCCACGAACTGTGAAACTCTCTCCCACATTCCTAAGATCTACTCTAAAATGAACTAAAACTGTAAATGTAAACGCAACACAAAACGCGAACACAAAACACAACTTATCACAGCGGAAGCACGCTGCTAACTGATCGTGATGGCGCGACTGCGTATTACTACCTGTTGTGTTTTAACTTTAAAAGCACACAAAAATATAATAAACTTGAATTTGTTTATTCAAGTCTCAAAAAACAAAGCTTTGCATATAGAACAAATAATAATGGAGAAGAAGAAAGAAACATTTTAGGAAAAGCAAAAACAAAACAAAAGTACTGGTCAAAAAGAAACATTTAAAATCACAGATTAATATCTTCAACACTACCGAACCGAACTCGTATCTCGAATTTCGCTCGTAACTAAAAGCAAAAAATCACTTGCTCGTCGGCTCGTATCTCGAAAAACTCGTATGTTGGGGCGCTCGTATGTCAAGGTACCACTGTATTTATTATTCTATTGATTCTTGTTTTATTGCCCTCTTGTCTAAGAAATTTGATACCCTCATTTACCTTTTGTTGTACCTGTGATATTGCTTGATTTTCATTAGCTGTTATAAAAATGGTTTGTTCCTTAGTATTTTTCCGTACTTTTTGTGTAAGTAATCTTTGTTTTTAGCCACTTCTGCATACGAATCTTTACTTAAACCCTTCCCAATTATCTTTGATAAATCGTCAATCGTCTGTTAATAAAATAATAAATACTTTGCTACAATATGTACACTCGTGGATAAAAATTAAGGAAGTTGTACCTTTTAGTACCTCTGCATGGATATGGAAGGTTTAAATTATATGAAACTAATTCTCTCTCACTCATGTTGCCTAAAATGAAACCAAACATTATGAAAACTCGGAACCACTATAGACGCGTATGATATTTTTGAAAATTAAACAATTTACACTGCCCTTACTGCAATGGAAAAATTAAAGGGGGAGCCTGGCTCATCAGTTGTGAACCCTCCCAGCGGTTTCGCCAGTTTGACCTACCATACCGCTGTTATACTTCATTTTTCGATCTTCCTTTTATAATGATCCTGATGATCCTCTTGGAATGGGTATTTTAGATGAACTATGGACATAAGCTTTAAGGACAGAAGAATTACATAAAATTATAAATATATAATATGTTTTGAGCAATCGCTCTTCCGCAAACTTCAAATTGAGTCTTTTATTTCACCACTGATAAACCAGGCCCTCCCTTTAATTTTTCCATTGCAGTAAGGGCAGTAGAAATTGTTTAATTTTCAAAAGAATCATACGCGTCTATAGTGGTTTCGAGTTTTCATAACAGATGGCGCGCTAATGCATCATAAACCAAACATTAGTTGATCCTGAACGCAGCTTGTGTAATGGGAATGCACTGAACGGAACCTTTGGGAAAGGTTGGTGATGACATTAAACAGACCGAAAAGCATGATATCATGGACACACTTTGTATATAATTTGACGGAGAGGAAAAATGTATGAGCATTATAGGACGAATTGATTCATCATTTATTTATTCAATTATATTGACAGTTTTTGCAACCTAGTTCAGCTGTTAACAACTATCCGAATTATAATTACGTTAAATATCTTATTGGAAAAAATAGAAAAAAGGGAAAATAATCTATCATACCACGTGATAAAATTATGAAACATAGGCTGTTGATAGTTTGCGCCATCTATCGTAATATATGTCAACGTTGATTTATTTTTATTTCATAATAGTTTTGCTAAAATATACTCATGAATAAAACTTGGAGAAGTTTAAAGTCGCCGGTCGTCTGTTATGTTTTTGAAGGAGACAGATGCAATTTTGTATACACTTGGTTATCTCGTGTCTTCAATAAAGGTCACTGTAATATCTTTCAGAGTTATTGTCTGAATCCGATATACAAGTTAAAAGGTACAACTTCCTTTAGTTTTGTCCATGAGTATTTTCTTGGTTTATCACGAAATGCCAACCACTAGAATGCTTCTAGGCCTCTTGGCTCTAATTGTTTCCTATTAGGTCTTGAAGCTCGCTGGACCTGAGTGTCAGATCTGGCTTTAATAAGCAATTTCATAGATTGTGCTTTTGCAGGAGACACATTGTTCTAAATTTTGTGTTATCTGGAAAACAATAAATCTTCTTGAGTTAGAACTTTATTAACTACAAGCGCATGCCTAACAGACTTAATCACATTTTGCGATTGATCATTGCTCAATGTACAAAATCATCAATTTAGATATACATTTCTACAGTTCTAGATGCATATGTCTATAGTTCTTTCAAAACACATATTTACTGTATTCAACAAAAATGCAGGGTGTATAGAAAATTAAGTCTAATACATTAGTATAACGGTCTGGAGATTAAAAATTGTGGAATATATTGCAATGATGCCGACATGCTATCATTACAGTATAAGTGCTGTAGAAATAACATATATATACAGTAGAACCTCCCTTTAGCGAACACCACGCTAGCGGACAACTCTCTATAAACGACAGTTTTCATTTACAAAATTACCATTTTTACTATTTAGCAACTCTCCGGTAAGAGGACACCTCTCCCTAAACGACACTAGCTCTGCAATTAAGTGTTCTTTACAGGGAGGTTATACTGTATCTTTAAAAATAAATAGTATCTTTAAAATCTTTCATCATTCAATTTTTTAAATTAAAATTGTGAGTTCTTATATTAAAAATAAATATCAACCTAACTCGCTCACCGCTTCACCGCTAGACAACAGACAATAAATAATGTTGTATATCTATATCAATTTGTGTAAATAACAGAGAGAATTATGATAAATTCAACTATTTTTGTAAATATATTTATGATCATCAATCTAACCTGAAAGGTTCAGGTTCCTAATACATATTGTCGCGGAGATAAATAAAGCAAGGGCAAGTTTGGGGATAATTAATTTATTATAAGGGGTTTTTATAGGGAGATGGATAAAGTAGAACTTACCCCAAGTTAAGGTTAATCCTAATGAGGGACGTCAGCTCCCCCCGCCGGCCAGATTCCCCAGAACCCCTCACACCCGGTGTCCAGCGATGATTGACAGACGTCCCATGGGGCCTCTCGTGATTGGAGCCGCTGGGCTTCTTGACATTATTCCCTCCTTAGAAAAAAACAGCGACCCGCTGATTAGCTTGTCTCAGCCCTTGTTCTGGAAGGAAATCTATCACGGCTGGTGTTCCCTAGCAGAATAGAATGTTGTTCTTCAGGGTCCAGGTAGGGCTTCATCCGAATGACATGGACGATATCCTTGGCTTTCCGTGTCGGGGAGAGGGGTCCACGGGTTCTACTTCATACGTAACTTCTGAAAGCTTCTTGGTCACCTTATAGGGACCGAAGTATCTCTTCAGTAGCTTTTCTGATAGTCCTACTTTTCGAATGGGAGTAAAAACCCACACAAGATCATCCTTCTGGTAATAGACTGGAGTATGTTTCTGGTCGTATAGTCTACGGTCTTTCGCCTGTGATTGTAGAAGGCGTGATCGGGAGAGTTGACGCGCTTCCTCAGCTCTGGTCACAAGTTCTCCAACGTAGTCGTTAGAGATCTCATCTGGTAGGTAGGGTAGTACGGCATCGATGTAGGTCTCGGCCTCGCGGGCGTGGACAAGAAAGAACGGGGTGTAGCCGGTCGCCTCCTGTTTAGCAGTGTTGTAAGCAAAGGTTACATAGGGCAAAACTTGGTCCCAGTCCTTCTGCTCAAGACCTGTGTACATGGACAGCATGTCTCCCAGAGTTTTGTTGAACCTTTCAGTCAGACCGTTGGTCTGGGGATGGTAGGCCGTTGTAAATCTGTGCACAATTCCGCACAGAGCATTGATCTCTTTATTACTTGAGAAATGAAATTTCTGCCGCGATCTGTTATCATTTCTCTAGGAGCTCCATGCTTCAAGATGACGTCTTCAACCAGGAACTTAGCTGTTTCGATTGCTCCTCCGTCTGGGATCGCTTTCGTTATGGCATACCTTGTCATATAATCGGTGCACACAATGATCCAACGGTTTCCATCTTTAGAAACTGGAAATCTTCCAAGGAGATCAACCCCGACTTTATAGAATGGCTTTTCTACGGGCGGTATGGATACAAGTTGTCCAGCCGGACGTCGAGGTGATTTCTTCCTTCGTTGACACTCCCGACAATGGCTTACATATTGGCGAACAGTTCTATAAAGGCCAGGCCAATAGAATCGTTTTTTGACTTTGTCATACGTCCGGGCGAAACCCAAATGCCCAGCTGTAGGAGCATCATGTAAATCTGCCATAACTTCCGATCTTAAGTGCTTAGGGATCATCATAAGCCAGGGTCTTCCAGTTGTGCTATAGTTTTTCTTGTATAAGATGCCGTCGATAATGCTGAATTCCTTTCTGGTGTAGCCCGAGTTTAAATTATCGATTATTTTAGCTAAATCCGGGTCTTTAGTCTGTTCTATATCGACGTTGGTTAGTGACATCACAGCACTTGGTTGATCGTTCTCAAGCGGGCTCCTTGACAGACAATCGGCATCCTTATGTTTGCGTCCGCTCTTGTAGATAACGGTCACGTCAAATTATTGCAACTTCAGCGCCCATCTTGCCAAACGGCCAGAAGGATCTTTCTGCCCTACCAACCAACATAGAGAATGATGGTCAGTGACAACCGTGAATGGTTGACCAAACAAATATGGGTGGAATTTGCTAATAGACCAGACTACAGCAAGACATTCTTTTTCCGTTGTAGAATAGTTATTTTCAGCTTTTGTCAAGCTTCTAGATGCATAAGCTATAGGCCGCTCCTTTCCACCTTGTATTTGTAGAAGAACAGCTCCAATACCATGTCCGCTTGCATCCGTGTGTAGATGGGTATCAGCGGATTCATCAAAGTGTCCTAAGACAGGCTCTGAAATTTGAGCTGTTTTAAGGACTTCAAACGCTTTCTCTTGAGCTGCATCCCAATAAAATTGTTTTTCAGTCTTCAGTAGGTCATGCAAAGATCTAGCTTTGCCGGCAAAGTTTTCAATAAATCTTCGGTAATAGGAACATAATCCAAGAAAGCTCTTCAGTTCAGAGATATTCCTTGGCCTCGGAAATTTAGAGACGGCTTCAACTTTATCTGGATCTGGATGAATTCCATTGGCGTCAACAAGGTGTCCCAAAATCTTTATCCTCCTTGATCCAAAAAGACACTTTTTGTGGTTCAAGCTTAGTCCAGCTTTCTGGATGCAGCTTAATACAAGTTGTAGACGACGTAGATGTTCCTCAAAGGTAGGTGCGTAAACTACGATGTCGTCCAGGTAGCAAAGGCACATGTTCCATTTAAGACTGCCCAGAACACTATCTATCATCCTTTCAAACGTTGCTGGAGCGTTGCAAAGACCGAAAGGCATTACTTGGAATTCATACAGCCCATCTGGAGTGATGAAAGCAGTTTTCTCCCTGTCTTTTTCGTCCACTTCAATCTGCCAATACCCGGACCGAAGATCCATCGTGGAGAAGTAACTAGAGCCGGCTAAACTGTCCAAGGCATCGTCAATGCGTGGCAGCGGGTAAACATCTTTTTTTGTTATCTTATTTAAACGACTGTAATCTACGCAGAATCTCCAGGTCCCGTCTTTCTTTCGAACTAGAATAACTGGAGATGACCAAGGACTTTCAGAGGGCTTCACGATGTGATTTTCAATCATCTTGTTCACTTCATCTTGAATTAGTCATCGTTCACTTGGTGCTACTCTATAGGGCCGCTGTTTGATAGGAGACTGATCGCCTGTGTTTATCTTGTGCTTCACAGTACTGGTGGGCTTAATAGGAGTACTCCCAAAGTCAAATATGCCAATAAACTCGTCAAGGCATGAAACAAGCTGTAACCTTTGAATTTCAGACAGCCCTGGATCTAGAGTAAGGTTTATCTTCTGTGACCATTCACGTGACTTTAGCTGCGTTTCTTGTAACTTATCGCTGGATTCAATGAGACTGCAGATATTCCCATTCTCATAAATTTCCATGGTGCACATATTCATTCCTGATGGAATCAGTTGCGGCCAAGACTCTCCATTCGCCACCCAAATGCTACCTCGGCCGTGTCGAAATGTAACCAATGAGTTTGGTATAAGAACTTCCTTTCTTAATAATAAGTCCTTAGAAGTTGAGACTAAAACATCTCTAACACCACATATTTCTTCGTTTATCACACTGATCTTCTTTATTGATTTAGGCGGGATGACAAAGTCGTCGGAAGCAAACAATCTCTGGTTTTCCTCCTCTCGAGATTCCAGGACGGAGGTTTCCCCGAGATGGAGTTCATTTCTGCCACAATCAATGACGGCCTCGGTGGCCTTGAAGAAGTCCCATCCAAATATGATGTCATGGCTGCATTCCACCATAACAACGAATTCAAATGAGATATTCAGACCATTAACTTCTATGTTCAGGACACATTTTCCTAGGGTCTCTATTAAATTTTTGTTTGCAGCTTTAAGAATGGGACCTGGTTCTTTGAAGAGAGGTGTCTTTAGTTCGCGTCGAAATTTGTCTGAAATAACAGAAAAGTCGGCTCCTGAATCCACCAATGCTTTAATTTTGCGTCCATTTATTTCGACCATAACAAAATTTTCTTTTAATTTAGCGGCGATATACCCTGGAGGATTTTCCTCAATGGCGACCTCACCCCCGTTAGAAGCCGCTCCACTTAGTTTTTCACATTCTGAGGCATGGGAGAACGGCTGAAACGACGGGCTGGCGACTGGGATTGTCTTCGGGCTGGCGACCTTGCGCGGCTTGGATGTGGGGAAGAGCTCCGGTAGAAGTACGTCGAGGTTTTGGGCGTTACATAGTCGTCGTCGGCGTCATATCTCGGGGGTCGACTCGAAAATCCAACATTTCTTCCTTCTCCGCCATTCCTTGACCTGGCTTCAGCGAAGACCTGCCGTCGTTCCCTACAATAACGGACGACATGTCCGGGTCGTCCGCAGTGGAAGCAGATAGGTTTGTCGTCGTAGGTTCTCCAATGTTCCGTTTTCCTGGGTTGGGTTGGTCGGTCGATATTATAATAGGGCGTTCGTGGTTGTTGTTGTACCACGTTGACTTGTGGTCTGGTAGGTTGTAGAGCACGGCTGACCTCTTCCCTCACAGTCTGTTCCAGGGCGTTCACCTCTCGGAGAGGATTGATCACTTCAGGTGCTGAGAAAACCTTTTGTATCTCTTCTCTAACGATGCGGCGAATTAACGCGGCCAAGTCGTCTGAGTCGTCAACACACGAAATGGGCATTACGTTTGACAACCTGGCGAATTTCGTACGGCCGATCCTGCGTTGCTTGACGGTTGTCAGATGACGGCAAAACTTCAGGATCTCATCTACTGTCTGTATGTCTTTCGCCACCAATACCTGGTATGTGTCCTCCGAAATTCCCTTTATAATGTGAGCAACTATCTCACCTTCTTCCATGCGAGGGTTCACCTGGTGGTAGAGACTAAGAATCTCCTGGATGTATGACTCGCTGGATTCCTCGGCCTTCTGTGCTCTTGACTTCAGAACTTCCTCGGCGCGTCGAGCAGAATCCTCTTGCAGTCCGAACACACCGCGGAATGCGTCTTCAAAGCTTCTCCACAACTTGAGTGATTCTTCGTTATTATCAAACCACCTTCCAGCAGTTCCGTTCAAGTAAAATACGACGTTGGCAAGCTTCATGGTCTCGTTCCATTTGTTGTACTTCGACACTCTCTCGTACTCTTTCAACCACTGTCCAGGGTTTATATTTCCATCTCCAGAAAAGGTAGAAGGATCTCGTTGGCGCTGACAAGGGAGGTAGGATCCGCTAACAGTAGGTCTGTGGTCGTCTTCCATTTCTATTCGTTGTGGCAAAGGTTGAAGAATTGGTTCACGTCCCTGTAGACGTCGACTTCTTCGAAGTTCCGTCACGCTACCCAGCGTCTCCGCCAAAATATGTCGCGGAGATAAATAAAGCAAGGGCAAGTTTGGGGATAATTAATTTATTATAAGGGGTTTTTATAGGGAGATGGATAAAGTAGAACTTATCCCAAGTTAAGGTTAATCCTAATGAGGGACGTCAGCTCCCCCCGCCGGCCAGATTCCCCAGAACCCCTCACACCCGGTGTCCAGCGATGATTGACAGACGTCCCATGGGGCCTCTCGTGATTGGAGCCGCTGGGCTTCTTGACATTATTATTGTTTCTCTCTTTTTATTTTTGATTACCTTTTCTTGTATTATATGTTTATAACTGTTTCTGTTTAAAAAATGTAAATCGACGCAATTATCCCTAGCCGGGATATCGCGTTTTGTGTGTTGAAATAAACTTAATTCGCTCAAATTTACAAATTACAAAGATATTGAAGATTAATTTGAACGTTTTCACGTCCTTCAGATAAAGCTTATATTGACATTAGGTACATGTATATCATTTTATTTGCAATAGAACGTATAGTGACATATCCTAGCCACATTCAAGTTATCACAATGTAGACACAATGTGCGACAATGTAAACACAGAGTATAGGATCCCGTGACACGGTCAATAATGTTACACGTCACTGATTGACATTTATCTTATCCAAACATAAGATCCCACTACTCAGAGATAAGTCCATTGTGCCATTCTACAATCTTGCTACGCACACGCCTCTCCTTCATTATCCTTGTTTTATATATTATTTTTTCTCTTACACTTAGTCGTATAATCACATATAAACCTTTTCATCACTATGATGCATCAGCGCGCCATCTGTTATCAGATTTCGAAACTATTATAGACGCGTATGATTCTTTTAAAATAAAACAATTTCTACTGACCTTACTGCAATGGAAAAATTAATGGGAGGGCCTGGCCCATCAGAGGTGAACCCTCCCAGCGGTTTCGACAGTTTAATCTACCATACTGCTTTTATATTGCATTTTTGGTACTTCCTTTTATAGTGATACTGATGCTAGACTATTGGAATGGGTATTTTAGATGAACTATGGACATAAGCTTTGAGGACAGTAGAATTACATATAATTATAAATATATAATATGCTTCGAGCAATCGTTCTTCCGCATAATCATCACTATATCCGAAATTTTTGTTCCCAATCCATCATTCCATAGACTCGCGGCATTGTGTACTATATTTGCTAAAGACTTAGCTCCAATATATTGCATGGAGAATTCATCATTCCTTTGGCTGGGTGACTGAGGAGGTAACCGGGATGTAAGGACCACAGGAGAGATTTCCAATAGCTTAGAAGAAGTAGAATCCAAATTCTTTCTCTTCAAAGTTAAAAGATTCATAAAAACATTTTGATACAGTTTTCATTATTATTATTTTTTTTTAAATGTAACGCTATTAATTTTTATTTATATGATGAGAAGCTTAGAGAATATTTTTCTTTTTTCACTCGAAGTGTAATGTTTTGGGATTATTTTTAGAGATTTTATATAGTTTTAAAAAATGATATTTACATAATTATATGCATATGTTATTTTATTATTCTGTAATTTACATTTAAATCTGCATATTGGATTATGATGTATATAGTTGTTCATTTGTTTTTAAATAAATATTAAATTGATGTATATAGTTGTTCATTTGTTTTAAATAAATATCAAATTGATGTATATATTTGTTTAGTTATTTTGCATATTTTTCATCTGTGAATTAATCTTATAATTTGGTCTATGAAAATAAAAATATTGGACCAGTGACCAAAACAAACTGTAAATAGATCGCTTAAGAGAGTTGTTAGGCAGGATATATATATATTTAAATGTTATGCTTGTGTAATTATAATCTTAATTGAATAAAAATATTTAAATTATAAATGTGTTATAAATCTTAAAATCAACCATTAAAACAACTGGCGACGAGGAAAAGCAAATTTTGTAAAGAAAAAAGAAATTGAATAGTGAAAAGAAATTATACTTTAAAAATGTCTTCAGGTATGTTTGAAAGATTTGACGAAAATCTAGAAAATGTTGAAAATTATATTTATCGCTTGAAGCAATTTATGCTAATTTCTAAAACAAAGGAAGACTTTAAGACGCCATTTCTGATATCATGCATCGGGCCTAAATATTTTGGAATCTTGCGAAATTTGGTTTTTCCGGAGGAAGTTGATCAAGTTCCCTTTGATAAATTATGCAAAATCTTATTGAAACATTTCAATCCTAAGACCAATATAATATATGAAAGATTCATATTCCAGAAAATGGATCAAAAATCAGGCGAAACAATATCTAAATACATAATACGCCTAAAAGAACAGGCTCAAAGGTGTAACTTTGGAGATTTTCTGCAAGAATCCCTAAGAGACAGATTTGTAGCGGGCATCATTGACACACCGACCCAAAAGAAGCTACTACAGGAAGAAGGATTAACTTTTGAGGGAGCATTAGACATCGCTCTGTCTGCGGAGTCAGCAGATAATGACCTAAACAACATCAAGAGATCCGAAGATGCCCATCGGTCTTCACAGCATCTTCATGCCATCAATAATCCCTGCAAACACTGTGGTAAGAACAACCATCTACACTATAATTGTTTTTTTAAATCAGCTAATTGTAGAGTTTGTGGTAGGGTAGGGCATATTTCTACAATATGTTATAAAAAAGACAGTTCTGCCCGTAAATTGCCCAGAAATCCCAAAAATACTTTTAATAAATTTAAAAAGCATGCTAATGATAATAATCCTTCGGGATCTCAAAATAATTTATCATTGAATAATATAAATTTACATCCTCCTTTGACTGAAACAGTATATGTAAATAATATAAAATTGTTGGCTGAAATTGATACTGGAGCAGCCATTACTACATTAACTAAATATGAGTACTTTAAATATTTCAAAAATGTTAAATTAAATAAATGTAATACAGTCTTGACCGGATATAGTGGCTCTAAAATACCTATTTTGGGCAAGGCTAAATTTGATATAAAATTAAAAAATGTTTCTAGAACCATTGAAATACTAATAACTAATTTAAATTGTTCTAAATTTCTCTTAGGAAGAGATTTCCTTAATCTTTTCAATATCTCATTCAATTATTTGCATAAATTGGACTCTTTTAGTATAGATTCACTTTTAAATGATTATGAGTCCATTTTTGAATGCAAATCTGACCCTATTAAAGGTATCAAATGCCATCTTGATGTGAGGGCTGACTTTATCCCAAAATTTTACAAATTTAGACAAGTTCCTTTTGCATTAAAACAACTTGTGGAAAATGAAATTAATAAATTGGTTGATTTGAATATTTTGTCTCCAATAGATAAAAGTGATTGTGCTTCACCACTTGTTTGTGTTGCAAAACCAAATGGCCAAATTAGACTTTGCGCTGATTTTAAAAAGAGTTTAAATCCTTACTTAGAGGATGTCAAATATCCTATTCCTAACATAGATTCAGTCTTGAGTAATTTTCAAGGAAAGAAATTATTTACTAAATTAGATTTGTCAAAGGCTTACCATCAAATTGAGATGGATGATATTTCAAAAAAGTATTTGGTTGTCTCCACTCACAAAGGTTTATATAAATATAATCGTTTGGCCTTTGGTATAAAGACTGCTTCTGAAATATTTCAGAAGACAATGGAATCCATCTTCTCGGGAATCAATGATGTTTACATTTATTTTGATGATATTCTTATCGCATCAGAGGATTTGGAAAGCCATTTAGATATTCTTAAGAGAACACTTAATATTCTTAAAGAAAATAATTTTACAATAAACAAAAATAAGTGCTTGTTTGTTAAAAATGAGATTTAATATCTTGGACATAAAATTAATGAATTAGGTATATACCCCTTGAAAGACAAGCTAGCTTGCATAAAGAATTGTCCCCAGTTCCTAAGAATATAACTGAATTAAAAAGCTTCCTTGAATTTTTGTCATTTTATAGTAAATTTTTGCCAAATCTTTCAGATTTAGCATATCCTTTATACAACCTATTAAAAAAGAATGCTAAATGGTCTTGGAATGCTGGGACAGATAGATCCTTCAATTCCTGTAAAAATGCATTAGATGAGACCACATGTTTATCGCATTATTCCCTAAATTCGCCTTTGATTCTTTCGTGTGATGCAAGTCAGGTGGGAATAGGAGCAACCCTTTCACATTTGAAGGATGGGGAGGAAAGGCCTGTGTGTTTCATTTCCAGAACGTTAAATGTTCATGAAAGAAAATATTCTCAAGTTGAAAGAGAAGGACTTGCAATTGTCTTTGCAGTAAATAAATTAAAAAATTACCTTTTTGGTAGGAAATTTACCATTTATACTGATCACAAGCCCTTAATAACTATTTTTGGAGATAAAACAAATTTGCCTCCACTCATTGCAAATAGACTTCGATGGGCTCTAACTCTTTCAAATTATAGTTTTGAGATTAAGTATAAAAAAGGATAGGATAATATTATTCCAGATTTCCTTTCTAGATTTCCAGAGTTTCATGAGAATAATTTGGAATATAGTGATGGGAGTGGTGAAATTTTACTCTTAAATACTTCCATCATTGACCATGTTCTTGTGGCTCATGAAACACAGTTTGACAGGACTTTAATCAAATTGTATAAAATTATTGAGACAGGGGAGTTACGCTCAAGTCCCAATGATGATCTCATTCCTTATTTAAAAAGGATTGATGACTTTACCATTCTCCAAGAATGTATTTTTCTAGAGAATAGGATGGTTATCCCAAAAAGTCTACATGAAAGGGTACTTCAAATTTTACATGAGAGCCATGCAGGAACTAATAAAATGAAAATGATGGCACGTTCATCTATTTGGTGGCCCGGCATGGACTCTTCAATAGAAATAATTACAAAAAATTGCAGAACTTGTCTTTCTAATGAAAGTTTGCCTCCTCAAAGGACTGAGAGTTCGCCTAAATATGCAGGACCATGGAGGAGGGTTCACATGGACTATTTCAATTTCAAAAACAAACTGTTTTTACTAGCAGTAGATTCATTTTCTTCATGGGTTGAAGTTTCTGAAGTACCATCTACCAGTGCATATTTTTGTATAAAATTTATGAGAAATTGTATTGCTCGCTACGGATTTCCACAAGTAGTGGTTTCTGATAGTGGTCCTCCTTTCTTTAGTAGTGACTTTGGTGATTTTTTGTCTAAGAATGGCATATCCCATGTGACATCTCCCCCATATCACCCACAATCGAATGGACAGGCAGAAGTCTCTGTAAGAGAGGTAAAGAAATTGCTAAAAAAGCAATTATATGAGAATGAGCAGGTGGAACTAAATTTGGCTCTGTCCAGGGCTTTGTTCTTTATAAGGACCGATGTAAATATTAGGAAAGGGACATCACCTGCGGAACTGTTTCTTGGAAGAAAGATCAGATCAAGACTTTCGGTGTTATCAAAAGAAGTAAAAGCCTCCAAATTCAATAGTCAATATGTTAACAGTAAATTTAAAGTGGATGAGACTGTGAAGTTTAGGTGGATTACTAATGGGCATCCCTCTTGGTATACAGGAAAGATAATTAAAATACTAGGAAGGAATGTTTATTTAATAAAACAAGGTGACAGTATAAAAAAGGTTCATCAAAACTACATTAGAAAAATGTTGCCTGGTAAATCACATCCCACTAATATGAATGATGCTGAACGTGTGCCAACTCCAATCTCGGAGGAGAAAAGTGTTACAACCCCCAGGTATCCTCAGAGGGAGCGCAGATGTCCGCAGAGATATGGAGAGTAAATAAATAAATAAGGGAGGGGGGCCAAGCCTAAGAAGGGGGGATTGATGTATATAGTTGTTCATTTGTTTTTAAATAAATATTAAATTGATGTATATAGTTGTTCATTTGTTTTAAATAAATATCAAATTGATGTATATATTTGTTTAGTTATTTTGCATGTTTTTCATCTGTGAATTAATCTTATAATTTGGTCTATGAAAATGAAAATATTGGACCAGTGACCAAAACAAACTGTAAATAGTCGCTTAAGGTTATATAGTTAGTATAGAGAGTTGTTAGGCAGGATATATATATATTTAAATGTTATGCTTGTGTAATTATAATCTTAATTGAATAAAAATATTTAAATTATAAATGTGATATAAATCTTAAAATCAACCATTAAAACAGATTATTCTTGTGATAATTCTTTAAATATATATTATTTATAGGCACTCTTCTTAATCTAATTTTAATTACAAGTATTACTACATAAATTACTTGTATATTATTTGTATAAGAGTATTGTGCGATGTATTTATTTCTATGTAATTAGACTTTTGTATTGCTCTGGTATATGTCTATTGATTAAGTGCGGGATGTTGGTGGATTCTCCATGACTGAAATACAGATGTAAACACATTCTTCTGTAGGACGACATTTGAATATTATCCCGCATGTGTTTCTATTGTACGAAAAATCGAAATTTATGTTAAGGAGAAATAACGAATATTTCTAACCTTAGGGATGAAGTATGAAAGGATGAATTGTGAAGAGTAATGATAAACGGAAAAATAAATGTGTCCAGGGATGGGAATTTTTCCGTTTATCATTACTCTTCACAATTCATACTCTCATACTTCACCCCTAAGATTAGAAATAATCGTTATTTCTCCTTAAAATAAATTTAATATATAAATGCATAATATATAAACATTAGGGTTTTTAATGATATTTTTACATGAATTTATTTTTCGATTGATTTTTACAATTTGATTGATAAATAAATCAAAACGATAAATTTTACAAAATTGATAAACGTGGTTATATCGAAATATATAAAGTAATATTATATTTAAAAAAACGTTTCAAGGAGTCAAATGTGGTATTTGTAAATATTCACATTTAGCATTTTACATTTATTTATCTAATAATATTTTCACAGAACTAATGTGATTTTAAATATATATATAGTGTGTTAAAAATATATTTTCTATTATTTTATTATTTTTTCACATGTTCATCGTATTTACGAAAGTTTAGCTTTAAATACCCATTTCTTGATTTCTCAAGAAGCCTCTATTTGACTTAGCACATGTATGCATGCAGTAAGCGTACGATATGTTTATCCATATAAAATAAATTCACTATGCATCTATAAGGCGAATATTGCACCTGAAAAAAGTCGGTGGACGAGTGGTTAAAACCCTCGATTCTTGACAACCATGAACCAGGATCAAATCCCGCATTTGGCACATTTTTCTGTGAAGTCCCTGTTCATATTTTTCATTGTAAATAACATTAGCTAGGTTGCTATTTATAAGCGGTACCTGATGAGGTTATTTTGGAACAGGTATTGCACCTGTTGTAGAAAAAAAAGTGAGAACATAAAAAAAAAGTTATTTCTATGTGACGTTCAAACCTGGGTAATGGTGTGACTCAACAATCCAACAACAAGACAATCATAGAACATGGTTGTCGAAGAATTATGTCAAACATTTAAACAATTATATTGATTCTTCTAATCAATTGTTACAAAGGTGGAAAAATATATAATAAGATAGTAAATAAAGGGAAGATAAAATGTAGGGGAATATATATAGTTGTGTATGTATACAAATTTCTTCAGCAAGGAAGGCTACCTCACCTTGAGAGAGTTATACTCCAGACAAGGTCTTCACTCCTCAGTTCCATACTGAGGAAGTACCTATAGAAGCGCGTCTTGGCAGACGTCAGGATGGCCAGAGCGTCATCGTCTAGGCCATGCCCGAAGAATAGCGCTACAGTTCGATACATTCAGTATCTAGTATCCTGCTGAGGAGGCTAAAGTCCATTCTAGAAATATCCCAAGAAGTTTCTGGATTCAGACTAAAGAAGGAAGTCTAGATTATCACACAAACGATTTCCGCTTCTGGAAGTTTGTTACATCCGGCGAGATCCATTTACTTGGACGTTGTTATCGATGTGTCTGTGGGGGTCTCTTATTGACCCGGCTTCGCCCGGGTTCTGCCCGAGTGAGGGTTTTCCCAACGAATATTGTCAAGGATCTATTAATTACAATGTTTTTTTTATTTTGGCTAATAAAGTCTTGTTTGAAGTGAATTATTGTAATTTAAAGTTACTGCCAAAAAACGGCATTTATTTTTTAACCAAGCCAATATTATGAATGAATATATTGTAAAATGGATGATAAGCTATCCGAGAGGCCAAGGTTCCAGAGTAAAGTTGGGGAAATATGGGTGGACTCCAGCTGCCATGTGTGAGGGCGTGCAGACGTCAAAAACAGCATTCCAGTGTGGGGGTGGACATAGTCTGGTCACATCTGCGGCAAGTAGAAGACGTGGGGAGTTGCCTCCGTGTGAATGATCCTGCAAGACGGTGCCAGGAGAGCTTGACATCAGACGGCCTACAAGACGGTTTAGTCCAGGCTGGACATGTATAGTGTGGAGCGGAACGTTTCCAAAGAGTGACACCCACGGCTCCAAGGATCCTTCTTTCGGGGAAGTTAAAGACAAGTCCCACTTATTGTATTCCTTCTGTTTAGTACCACGTAAAATGGAGTGCTAAATTTTTCTGCACCCCTTCGAACTCACGTGTGTATCTTTGTGGCATCCTGAATATAGAAAGAACATTAACAGCGTCTGGTCACGACGTAACAATACAGTAATACTTCTTTAATACGGATTTAAGAAAACACACACAAAAAAAAACACATATTGATGTTTGTTTACAATTTTAACTTTCAATCTAAATAAGTATTGTATTTTATTAGTTATATGTGAGAGGCAAACAATATCCAAATTCATTAAAGGAATGGCCATTTCAACGAAATAATAGCCGCAAAACTACATCATCTGTGGATTGTACCTGCAAACTGGAAGAATCGTGCCAGTGACAGCCCAAGCTTTGGAAAATTCTAAACTCCTTCCTAGAGACAATGTTTCTAGCTATCGCCAGTCCTGGAGTTCAGTTATACTTCGACTAGTTGGTCATTAAGACATGGTCTTTTAGTCCTACTACATGGCCACATCAAGCAGACATTTCACTATGACAAGGAACCGGACCGCTACGACCCGGGTTCGATTCCCGCATTGGGCACTTTTTTCTGATTAAAAAAAAAAATGCTCCAATGGCCCCCGATTCTTGCAAAAGCCCAACCATACCAGCGAGTGCAAGTAACTAAACGGGGCTCTGGTACATTTGTAAGTGCAAAGTCGAACTGCTTTTCACATGTGTAGACATGTGGTGCACTTACAGTAAAAGCAGCCGCCAACTTCTACCCACCATAATTATCATGGCCTGTACCACGTGTACTTTTCAGTAAGGTCTGTAAAGATGATATGTGATGCTATTGTTGAAAATAAACACATTGCCAGTAAATTTATTTGTTACGTATTAAAAAGATAGATGGCTATTATAAATTTAATTTACTAATATATATTCGTTATGAAACTATAATTGCAGAAGAGCTTTGATCGATGCAATGCCTTGAAATTATATGTATGTACCTCTACAGACCTATAAGAATTTGTCCATAGTTCACTTAACACCCCTAAGCTGCCTTCCATAGAAAATGCAGGGTATATCCCAAACCAATCCAATACAATCAAACAACAAGTCGGTGGACGAGTGGTTAACACCCTCGATTCCCGACAGTCATGAACCGGGATTGAATCCCGTGTTAACCTTTTGTTTAATATGTGAATAGCCTTCATATATTATTTATTGTTTTAATTATCATAAACTAGATTGCTCTTGTTGAGCGGTACCTAATAAAGTGATTTTGGAACCGAACCGAATCCAATACAATAGTAGAGCGGTCAAGATATTAATTAGGCGAAACCGCTGAGAGGGTTCACTACTAATGAGCCAATCCCTCTCATTCAATAACTTATATCATTGCAGTAAGTTCTGTAGAGATAATATTTGATGATATTATTGAAAAGAAACACATTGCCAGTAAATTTATTTGTTACAAATATAAAAAATATATATAATTGAAATTTTAAAAAATAGTTAGAAACCTTTGTACAAAGAGTATTTCTTCAGGTCCTCTGGATCTGGGTGAAAAGTCCTCTTGCAAGAAGGTCCACCTCTTATTTCTTTGGGTCGATATTTCCTCCAGACCCGGAGTGGTTCACGTCTCGGTTGTAGGTGAGGCCTATAGCCTTCATAAGACCTTTAGAAACTTTGATATTAGCCAAAAGGCAGAGAAAATATATTTGTTACGCATTAAAATGATAGATGGCAATTTAATTTATACAATTAATTTAACAAGTGAGTATCCCCGGGGCCAGGGAGGGAGAGAGTTCAATAGAAAAAACAAAACGATTGACAGAGAGAAGAGGTTTCCTCTATATAACAAGAAAAAATAGTCCTGGGAGGACTTGGGTATCAAGAGATCCACAAGGAAATTATGAAATATTTAGAATTATCCAAAGAGGCGTTTAGCTGGTAAAATGATTAGGCCAATTCTATATTGCCGGAATATGGATATAATCATAGAGAATATGTGTGATTTCTGTATAGAACGAAAGATCATTTCATTCGTTAAAATAGACCCTAAACCTATGCAACATCTATTTAGTTTTAAATTTTATTTTTAGTTGTTTTTAACATTATTTTAAATGCTTTTGGAGTGAGTTCACAAGAATAAAAAAATAAAATCCGAATTATTGAAATATTCATAAAATCCAGGTGCGTATTAGAGAGAGAAGTATTATTGTGTATAAATTATTTTATTAGTTTAGAGGCCTAATGATGAACGAAACGAATTCTCTCATTAATAAATTTTCATCAATAATAACATTTTTTGACTAAAAAAATTGTTAAAAAAAGTTCGATAATTTGTTCTGAATAGACCTACAAACAAAAACATATATTCCTATTTTATTTATAAAAATAGTAATATATGTAATATATATATGTTCTGAATATATAGCGATCCATATTTAAATCTTTAGATAATAAAAAGTCATATATTTATTTGTAATTTTTATAATTTTTTTTTTCATAAACAAATTCCCCCCTTCCTCACCTCCTTTGTATTTTTAAAATTATTCAACTGTGATATTATAATACTATGCGGCGCTGAGTTTGTTTATAACAAATTCAAATGCCTTGATAAAGGTTAGCGTTCAGCCAACCGAAATATTGGAAAATAAATCTTTATTCAATCCTATATATGCCTTTTTTATCATCTAAATATATATATATATATATATATATATATATATGATAATTTAAACCAACAACCCTATATTATAATACTTATAACAAGATTGTCATGTTGTATATAGAAACACATCTATAAATAATTATACGCATAATTGACATGTGTCCTTGCATCACCATATGTAATGTACTGAGGATGAATAAATAAAACTATATAATAGATTAAAAGCTGAGTTAAGAGCAAGATTGAGAGAATCACAAAGTAACTTCTAAAAATAGATTGGAAGCCGACAGGTAGGCGCCAGTGTCCGGTGTCCAGCGACACGTGCGGCACGTGTCATGATGCAATTCTCTTAGTCCGAGGAGTTATATAAAAAAGCCCGGCTTAGCAACAGTCAGTTAGTCGTCACCATCAGCGCGTCGCCGGTTGTCTCCAAGGACCACCTCATCGACCATGTAAAACAGTAAGAAATCTACTCTATCTCCATCTTGCTCTTGGCTCGACTTTTTATCTATTCATGGAACTTTCCTTCTACAACTGTGTCGCTTCGTTTTGTGTGTGTGGACATTCCCCAGTTTTCCACTCTGCCTCGACCACGACTGCCTGTACTCTGTGAGAACTGTTAAAGGTCCTACAAGGTGCAGAGAGGTACTGGAAAACTCTCCACGCCCTGACTGTCCCTCGCGGTTACTACAGGTTTGACCCTCGGTTGCATCACCTCATTACAGAGAGTCGACGAGGTACTACAAGAGTCAACCAGAACTTCAACTTATTACATATATATAATAATATGTAATAAGATGAGAATTCCAGTAGCTTTTGTAGAGATCCTGTCGACTTCTGAAATAAAAGATCCTGTCGACTACTGAAATAAGTGTTGAAGTCCTGGTAGCTCTTGTTGTACTGTGTTGACCGAGAGGAACAGTCAGGATGTAGAGTTTTCCAGTACCTTCCTGCACCTTGGAAGACCTTTAAAAGTTCTCACAAAATACAGGCAGTCGTGGTCGAGGCAGAGTGGAAAGCTGGGGATATCCACACAAAAAACGAAGACACAGTTGCCCTAAGAAAGTTCCGTAACAGATAAAAGTTGAGCTAGTAGCGCAAGATGGAGATAGACGAGTTCTTCCTAACTACATGTTGGATGAGATCGACCTAACATACGACCGACGCGGCTTGCACTAAGGGTGAACTAAACTAAACTGAACTGAACTGTCAAGTCCCTGTAAAAGTGATGTATTTATAGGTTAAAAGACGGGGGGGGGGACCTTATGTGACAGGGGCGTTTGAGAAAGGGCGCCTTTTCCTGTCCAGGTGTGAGAGGGGTCTCTGCATTCCACCACATGTGACAGTGTGGGTGGCCTGTCGTGGGAATTGTGAATCTACCTGATTTATGACTTCCATCTTTAGACTCTGTTGTTTTGGCAATACTATATGTTCGATCTCTGCCCCAGCTCAACTCTTAAATCTATTACAGATTTTATTTATTTATCCACTTTGTACAAATTACATTACATAGGGCGATGCAATGACACAGATTAATCATGCGTATAATTATTTATAGATGTGTTTCTATATGCAACATGACAATCTTATTATAAGTTATATACACAGTATGGGGTTGTTGGTTTAAATTACCATATATATATATATATTATATAAAAAAAGATTTTTCTGTTTGATATTTTTGATCATGTTGAGGATTATTGTAATGGTGGTGCAGTCGTGGCTAAAATCTTGAAATAAAAATAATATTGAAGATCATAGATTTCTTTATTTGAGCTGAGTAATATATATGAATAACATAATTTGATAAAAGTAATGCCTGGCTTAAGGCGTAAGAAATAAAAAAAATGAAAAGCGTATTTACATAATGTACAAATGTTTTGGGTCGACCAACGGGGAAGAACAACAACGAGTTCTTATATGCAAAGTGTGACCTCTGGCGGTCGATTTAAACAGAGTATTTATCTATGAAATATATAATTTTTAAAATAAAAATAATACTTTAATATAGCATAATTTTAAATAAAATATTTTAATATAACATATATATATATATATATATATATATATATATATACAGTTAAACCTGTCTATAGCGCCCCCTCTTGGGACTCACCAAAATAGGGTGCTATAGACAGGTCACTTTTAATGTAAATCGCATCGTACTACGTATTCAAAATCGTGCGCTATAGAGAGGAAGGCGCTATTTAGAGGGGGTACTATAGACAGGTTTAACTGTACACCTATCCCCCGATTTACACGGTAGATACGTTCCTGAGAAAAACGTGTAAATCGGGGGATAGGTGTACACAGAAATAAAAATAAAATGCATTGACAGGTTAAAATATGTAGTCAGCACATAAGATCGGGATTCCTCGTGAGATGTGTACACAGCGCATGTGTTCAATCACAGTAGCATTTAGTATAGTGCGATAAAAACAAACAAAAAAACTTATTTGGAAAACCGTGTAAAAGCGAAAACGTGTAAAACAAGTATCGTGTAAATCGGGGGACAGGTGTATATATATTATGAATTTTTTGTTTTTTTTTTGTTGAAAAAGATAGAATTGGAGGTGCAGTCGTGAAAAAATAGGAAATAAATTATTTACCCATCAAGTAGTTTTTATTTTGAATTACTTGAAGTAAATTACACATAAAAATATTTTTCACAGTAATATAGAATTTTTAAAATGAATTCTATATTCGTGATTTAAAAAATAGGTAGGTCAACTATACATATTTACAACAAATATTCAAATTGTTATCTTCTTAATTAATGGTCAAAAAATGTAGAACAGTCAATGATGAAAATAAAAGTTATGTTTTTTAAAAAATAAAATAATGGCATTTTAGATTATATAATATATATATTTGATATGCTATAAATTAATTAATATTTTATCACTATATCACTTTTCCGGATCAATATAAGCAACTTAGTGTGTTATATTGCGCTAATTTTCTAATTTCCATATCTCTGGTCTAAACTATGAGAGAGATTACTTCCTGGCTTAATTCTAAAGCCTGGTGAATATTCATAGAGCTAGATAAAATATTGTGGGGATTCAGAGAACAAACGAACACAGATATTCTATTTACATATATTGCCACGGGGAAAATTAGGAAAGACAAACTTCAGGATGACAGAGAGAGAGAGATATTTATTTATAACCCAGGTTCCTGGAACGCAGATCGTCAACTACCGGAACGGAAATATCTTCATTTACGGGGCTGCTAACCAGAATGGATGATTTTTTGGGCCCCAATGGACGCAAAAAGCGGAATATATATAAAGCACTATATAAATTGCACTGTTGGAGGGGCCTGGAGATGGGTGGCCAGGGGATCATCGCCAGGTGAGGCCAGGAGAGCCGGGATGTAGAGGAGGGGGACAGGGTGGTGATCCGCAGAGATCAGGGGGAGGTAGAGATGGGTCCAATAGTGTTGAGCCCAGGGGTCTTCTTCTTTCTAATCTCCACTCAATCATATTAGGGTATCAAGTTGTGACCCTCGATGGTGTCTGTTTGACAACCATCATGACTGGGTGAAGTAGAATTCGTCTGCCTTTGTCATTAAGACTGGGAGCACTACTCAGTAGCAGACCGACTTAGCTCCAAACGAAATGTGCGCATCTGACATGAGGAACAGAAGCCATGTGCATCTGCTCCTAACATGGAGTACAAACGCTGCTCATCCTGTATCCCTGGATTAGGAGCCCTTACAGGGTACTATCAGCCGGGCCAGCTGAGCCCAGGTATTTTAGTGAGATTGTTACTGCTCCCATTCCTCCTTTTTCATCCGGGCTTGGGACCGGCAAAGGCGGAGTTGAGCCCAACCGTGGAGAGCAGACAGACCTCTGTTGCAGAACAAAATGAGGCAGAGTTGAACCACGGACCAAAAACGACGATAGACGCGCCAAATACCCAGACACAGCAATATATTTAAGACAAGAACAAACTATGAAGGATAAACAAAAGATAAGCAATGAGGGAAGTCTACAGAGTAACAAAATCTGAATATAAATAATGATACTATGTTAATAAAATAATGAATACTTCGCTACAATATTGTCTATTGTCTATTTCTCTTTCTTTATTGTCCTTGACTCACTGACAACAGCCTGTCTTTCTTTCGCCGTATATTTTCCTCATACATCTATACAATTGATGGCGCTGGAAGAGTTTACTACTGATGAACCCAGCCCTTAGAGAAATTATAAAAATTCAAATTGAATGAATAATTTGTGATTAAATATAACATTAATGCCTTAACCTGTATATAAAGTACAAACTGTCAACACCGTCATCTCCACTTCGCACCCAGTAGAAGATAACTTTGGAATTTTACTGCCAAATTTTATAAATGGAAATTTTTCCGAGAGCATATTGGTCTATAAAGATGAAGGTCATCTCTCCTCCGTAAAAATAGACGTCAATGCTAGACGCCATTTATTGACCATTGCCGCAAACTAGCGGTCGTCGCCGCAAACTAAGGGCTTCGAGTCGGTGACAAAGCCATATAACCGGCTTTGGTAAACTGAGAAGCCCTACCTATGGTTTCGGGCTAATGGTCCTCGTCAGTTTTGGGTGAACTTTATTCCATGATATCCACGAAGAATTTAAAAGATTATTCACACTTGCCAAAGAGTTGTTCAGCTGGTAATGTGGAAGGCCAAATCTATGGCCAAAATACAAATGGACATTTTGCCGGATGGATAGATTGATTTGAGGACAACTTAAACAGATTTGTCCTAGCCAATTTGCTAGCTGACAACCTCTTTGGCAGATTATGACAATTCCATTTGATTCCTTGTGGATCTCAATAAAGTTCGTCCTGGAATGACAAGGGCCATTAGCCCGATACCAAGGTCTCTAGGTGGACGCTTCTCAGTTTGCCAAAGCTGGTATTGTGGCTTTGTCACCGACCCGAGGCCGCTAGTTTTCAGCGACAGTCAATAGATGGCGTCTAGCTTTGACATCTATTTTGACGTGAGAGGTGATCTTTATCTTTATAACCAAATTTTATATCAAAATATTCATCTCGTCAACGTGTTCAACGGTTTCAGAAATCGAGATTTTATATATACCATATCACACTTTCGTTATACATAATATGTATTTATAAATCATTTGAAAAGAATCTTATAGCAAAAATATTCCAATTGCAAAATTTAAACAAAGTTTACATATTTTTTGCAATGAAAATATATTATATACGAGGTGTGTTCAAAAGGTATCGCGACTTTTGTGTTTTTTTTTCAAAAATTATTTATTTATTCATGAATACCTATTTTGTCCCCTTCAAAGTAATCCCCATGAGATATTATACACTTGTGCAAACGGTTTTTCCAATCTTCGAAGCACTTCAAAAAATAATTTTTAAACATATTTTTCAGCTCCTCTTTCGATGCCGTCTTTATCTCGTCAAGCGTAGCGTAACGTCGTCCTTTCATGGGCCTCTTCAGTTTAGGGAACAAGAAAAAGTCACAGGGGGCAAGTTGTGGGGAATACGGTGGCTGCGGCATCATTAGTGTGTTGTTTTTGGCCAAAAAGTCGCGCACAAGCAACGATGTGTGGGCAGGGGCGTTATCGTGGTGCAAAAGCCAATTTTTGTTCTTCCACAAATCCGGGCGTTTCTGGCGGATTGCTTCGCGCAAATTGCGCATAACTTGCAGGTTATATTCCTTATTGACCGTTCTACCCTGTGGCAAGAACTCATGATGCACCACGCCCCTGCAATCGAAGAAAACTGTCAGCAAAACTTTCACATTCGACCGAACTTGGCGCGCTTTTTTCGGTCTTGGTTCGTGCGGCAGCTTCCATTGAGATGATTGAGCTTTGGTTTCCACGTCATAACCATAAACCCACGCTTCGTCACCAGTTATGACCCTCTGGAGCAAATTTGGGTCGTCGCGGACAGAGTCCAACATCTCATTAGCAATGTTCATGCGATGCTGTTTTTGGTCGCAGTTGAGCAATTTTGGTACGAATTTCGCGGCGACCCGTCTCATGCCCAAATCATTGATAAAATTCGAATGGCACGAGCCAATCGATATGTTTAGGTCCTCATCAACTTCTCTAAAGGTGATTCGACGATTGGCCAATAGCATTTTCTCCACTTCATTAATTTTTTCGTCTGTTGTTGAAGTGCTCGGGCGTCCGGCACGCTCTTCGTCGTTCACATCTTCTCGGCCTTCTGAGAACATTTTGTACCACTGATAAACGTTGCTTCGGTCCAAGGTAGCTTCTCCGTATGCCACAGTCAACATTCGGAATGCATCCGCGCACTTAATTTCGTTTTTCACACAAAATTTGATACAGGTTCTTAATCCATTTTTTAATAGGTAAAAATCGAAGACGATCCAAAACACCTGCAAACAAAGCAGCTGTCAACAATTAAGTGAACATTCAAAATGGCCGAGCTTGTCGGCATAAGTGAGAGACATGAGTACCAACATAAAGCCACAAAAAGATCGAAATTCGAATATACGTAACCCGCGAAAATTCAAAATTCGCGGTACTTTTTGAACACACCTCGTACACTACTGGCCATTAAAATTGCTGCAGTTATACGGAAAATGTGATTTAATTTTATAAAATATCAAAAAACCTTACCCAAAAAATATATTTTTTGTAATAAAGAAACATATTGCGTAATGCTTTTTGATATTTTATAAAAATTGCTACACCAAGAAGAAATGCAAATAATAAAACGATATTGAAAAATACTTTATACAGGGAATAACAAGTGATTAAATATCCAACATTTTGGAGGTTCGGATCCTGAGAAATGAATACTAAGAAGAACTACCTCTGGCAGCAATACTAGCACTTATGCACCCCCCCCCCTGGGTGTATAGTCAAACAGTGATATTATGGTATGTATGGTATGTATAGGTTCAACTTGCCATGCAACTTCAACACGATGTCACAGTTTATTAACAGTAGTGACTAGAGTGTGATGACAAGCTAGTCTCTCAGCAACCATTAACCAGATGTTTTCTATTGGTGACATATCAGGAGAACGTGCTGATTCAGTTGGCCCAACACCAACTTAGTAAACCGAGTAAGCTCACTTGTAGAACATCGTCTCGTCCTATGCTTCTTGTCAGTTCAGGACGGAATTGATAGCACAACGTTTCTTTAGGAATCTGTGTTCAGTTTTAGAATTGGTATATATTTATTTTAATATAATTTTATGTTTTAATATTAATTATAACTTAGTATTATTTAAGAAAAAGGCATCTCCTTATCGTGTAACTGAAAGTTGCTGATGGCTGGCACCATCTATCGGAAAAAATATCAACTATTCGTTGATTTTTTTAGTTTTCCAGAATTTGCCTTTTTCTTAATTTATTCACATTGTCCCAGTACAATTTCACATTTGTACTATTTATTTCACATTAGTATTATTTGTTTTAATTGATTATTTAATATTTTTTACATTTAATTGGTATTTACCAGAATGAAAGCAGTTTCGTGTATAAAAACAGCATTTTTTTCTGTTTCATCCTTTGATATAAGGCAATGGTCAATCCAACCTTTAACGATGCTACAAATTGCCGTGTTGGGGCAGTTCAAGCCATAATCAGACCGAGACAGTTTTTGTTGCATCTCCAACAACCATTTGGTTTCGAAGACCATTAATCACCGGACTCCACCAATTATTGACCCTTATAATCCTAATCATTAAACCATCATTAGCGAATTCCATCCAAAAGAAGAATTCTACATATTGTAAAGTTCCTACATCGAAAAAAGTTAGTCCCTAACTAGTTTGTATCTCTACACAATTCAATATTTCTCAAAACATGGCAGAGAGAGACACAATTTTACGGTATTCCCATAAGAGCCCTAAACGTGATATAGGGCGTAGCTTTGTTTGTTGTAATTATGTTGAGTTAGCTTAAATTTGCATATCTCTCTTTAAACTTAATTCATTGTTTAACATGTGTAATTAATTATAATAAACAATATGTATAGATCTTAGAATTAAAGATACTTCGGCCAGTATAAATATTTTTGTATAAATTATTTTTGATTGTCAAGATTCCATTAGATCCCGTGTGGATCTCATGGAATAAAGTCCGCCCTAGGCTGATGAGGGCCATTAGCCCGAAACCATGGTCTCTAGGTGAACGCTTTTCAGTTTGCCAAAGCTGGTGTTGTGGCTTTGTCACCGACCCGAAGCCGCTAGTTTGCGGCGACGGTCAATAGATGGCGTCTGGTTTTGACGGAAGAGGTGACTCTTGTCTCTTTAGATAAATATTTTTATTGTCTCTACGTTTCGATAAAAAATCTTTTGACCTCGTCAGGAGCGAACAAAAATTAAAACATTTGGCAAATCAATACAAATTTTTGTCGAAACGTCGAGGTAATAAAAATATTTATACTGGCTAAAGTATCTTTAATTCTAAGAACTATGAATGCCGGCCAGGCAGCCTCTATCTTTACGATAGTATGTATAGAGTTTTTTGCTTTTTACTGTTCTTGACACAATAGAACTTCAATATTAAAAATAAATATTTAACGCTATTTTTTTTATTGATAGAGGGTTTGATAGTTTTCGGAATATTTTCCTTTTTCAGCTCAAAAATACAATGTTTCGTATTTCAATAAAACATTGTACCTTTGAGCTGTAAAAGGAGAGAATTCTGAAAATTCCTTTTCCTATAAAAATTAAAATTGCATTAATATTTCTTCATTTTTAATAATAATCATAAAAAATATACCTAATCTTGAATCTATTATAATAAAACACTTTATAGAGTATCAATGAATTAACCCTATCTTATTCTAAGCAAAAAGATGGGTCAAATAATCTGCAATAAATGTAATAAACGGAATTGACCAAAATGAGATATTTCTGATTTGTCGAAATTTATGACCAGAGTTAACTCCGCCTTTGCCGGTCCCAAGCCCGGATGAAAAAGAAGGAGGGGGAGCAATAACAAGCTCGCTAATAAACCTGAGCTCAGCTGGCCCGGCTGATAGTACCCTGTAAGGGCTCCTAATTCAGGGATACAGGATGAGCAGTGTTTGTACTCTATGTTAGGAGCAGCTGCACATGGCGTCTGTTCCTCATGTCAGAGGTGGCCATTTCTTTTGGAGCTAAGTCGGCCTGCCACTGAGTAGTGCTCCCAGTCTTAATGACAAAGGCAGACGCATTCTACTTCACCCAGTCATGATCTCAAGTTTTACAAGCTTGATTCCCCAAATACGATTGAGTGGAGATAAGAAAGAAGAAAATGACCAGATTGTGAGACTTATATTAACGTCAAGTTTAAATCATCCATTTCTGTCAGTCTGTCATATGTAACAATTGTCCTCCGTCTTTTATCAAGTTATTCACTTAGGTATATTGGGTTACTTATTGTATAGGTGAAGGAGGGCGAGATCTCTATTCATATTGTTTATGAATTCCTAAGAAATGACGTAGATGTTGTTGGTGGTGGTTTCTTTGTCCATGGAGCATAATGGAGCATGGATTTTCGGAAGCCCAATAAACACTATGTCGATTGACATGGCCATTCAATTTAGAAATAGCCTTATCAGGCCTTATTATTCGATTAGGCAAATTTTCATTATTTTGGATTATTTCAAGCATTTTTTCACAAAATTTCATCCTTCTATCCCAATCATCTTCATGAAATGCATGAATTAGTTTAGGAATATAGGGCTTATAACCAAGACCTCTTAGCATTCTTTGAATGGAGGTTCTGGATATTTTTAACTCTTGAGACAATCTCCTTGTTGATATTTGAGGACAGGCTTCTAAAGCATATTTGCTCCATGGAAAGGGGGTGCCATTGCCCCGTTATTCAGCCATATTTCAGATTTCCCTGTTCACGGTTACCGTAGCGGCTCACGACACCGTACTACAGGGCAGTCCCTTACTTGTGCTGCTTCTTCTGCCCGTCACGTAGAGGAGGACTTCTGGGCAGGGATGTTGTTGTTACCGGGCATGATATTCATGGTGGGCAGTTTATTGTAAGTGCAGTACATTTATATACACATATAAAGGAATTCGACTTTTTGCTCAGTAATTTAGACCCCATTTTGTTACTTCATTCACTTGGGGTTTGACTTGTGTAAATCAGTGAAGCACACACACAATTTTTGTCTTTTTAAAACAAATATCTATTCAAATCTATAATAGATCTTAGTCTAATCAGTAATGTATACCACAAATACCAAGTTGAAGTGATATTGCCAGTAGCGTAATGCAGAAGTGTTTATTTAATGTAATAATACTCTTTTTATATCATTAGTTTATCCATGGTATATTTTTGCACCAAGTTGCAGCTTTGCAGGGTCGTCGACCTTGGTTTCTTCCTTCTTGGTGTTATACACGTTTCCCGAGCGGGTTTCCATATTCAAAGCAAATAAATAAAAGTAAAAGTAAATAAATAAATGTAAATAAAAATAAATTACCTTTAAACGTTATTGTGTTTATTTATTCGTGGTCATCCTCGTAGGTCGTGATCCGCCGTCTTCGTCTAGGTCCTCCCTTCCAATAACCAATCAAGATATATGTAAAATAAATATTACAAAAGGAATGAAACTATAAAAAGGAATGATGATAATCTAAATATTCTGTTTTAAATAAATATTAAATATCATAGAATATTTTGAATAAATGTAAGACGCATTAAAATTGATGTAACACTTCCCCCTCTCCAGAGGTTGTCACGTCCTCGTGAATGACCTCATCCATTCTCTCATAATAAGGCTTGATTCCTGAAACATGAACTATCAGAGGGTCTTGGCCCGGATTATCTTTCGGTTCTATTAGATAATTGACGCTAGACATCTTTAATATTCTATATGGACCAAAATATTTTCTCAGAAGTTTCTCACACTTTCCTATTTTCCTAATTGGTGTCCAAACTGCTACTAATTCTCCTGGTTCGTAGCTTCTTTCCATGTGTTTCTTGTCATAGTTCTTTTTCATTCTTTCTTGAGTCTTTATTATGTTGTTAATAACTAATTTTCTTGTTCTGTCTATTTTGTCTAAGTGATGTTTTATGTATCCATCATGATCATCCTTGTCAATGTCCACCGAGATATTCCTGTCGTCCAAAAGAGACGTGGGTTCTCTTCCATACATCAGGAAAAAGGGAGAATATCCTGTGGTTTCATGAATTGTAGTATTGTAAGCGTGAGTGATAAATGGGAGTATTTCGTCCCAATTCTTCTGATCAGTGTTCACATACATACTGAGCATATTGATCAATGTTCTATTTAACCGCTCTGTCAATCCATTAGTCAGGGGATGATAGCTCGTTGTGAAGCAATGTTTAATATTGCACATTTTCATCACCTCTTTCATTAAATTACTGGTAAATTGAGAGCCCCTGTCACTAATAAGATATTGTCGGGCTCCGTGCCGGAGAAAAATATCCTCTACTAAAAATTTAGAAACTTCTTTCACTGTTGCTTCCGAGACTGCTCTTGTTTCTGCATATCTAATGTAGTAGTCCGTCAGCACGATTATCCATTTTTTCCTGTTTTTCGTAGATGGCAATGGACCAACAAAGTCAATTCCAATTCTTTCAAAGGGAGGTTGGCTGGGGGAATGGGCTGTAGTAGTCCAGATGGTAATTGGTTAGAGCCTTTCCTACTTTGGCAAAGGTGACACGTCTTTACAAATTCGGAAACATCTTTCAGCATGGAAGGCCAATAGTATTTATTCTTTAATCGGTAAGTGGTTCTGGCGACGCCCAGATGGCCATTCAGCATATGGTTGTAGTATTCATTCATGATTTCTTTCCTTCTCTTCTTTGGCACTACCAGCAACCATGCCCTACCTTCAGGATTTGGATTTTTCTTGTAGAGACACCCATTTTCTTCTTTAAAGTTCTGTGTAATTGAACCCTTGTTTCCACTAAGGTTCTCCTTAATATTCTCAATAAAATCATCCTTTTCGTCTATTATTTGATTCAGAAATAGTCTTTCATAATCTTCGTCCCATTCGTTTTCCGGTAAGGGTCCTCTAGATAGATAATCAGCGTCCAGATGTTTTTTACCCGATTTGTGTATAATTTCGAAATTATATTCCTGAATCTTCAGTGCCCATCGTGCTAATCGGCCGGTCGGATCTTTCAGATTCTTAAGCCAGCATAGTGCATGATGATCAGTTACGATTTTGAAGTACCTTCCATATAGGTAGGGTCGTAACTTGGATATTGACCACACAACAGATAGACATTCTTTTTCGGTAGTCGAATAATTTTGGTCAGGTTTGCTCAGTGTTCGACTTAAATATGAGATCACCTTTTCTTCATCGCCGAACCTTTGGACTATTGTTGCACCCAAGCCGATGTTAGATGCGTCAGTATGAATGTAAGTAGTTGCATTCGGATCAAAGTGCCCTAATATTGGGGGATTTATCAATGCTACTTTAAGGGTTTGAAATGCTTTTTCTTGATTTTCTGTCCAGTCAAAAGGTACATTCTTTTTTATAAGACTGGTTAATGTATCGGCAATTTTCGAAAAACCTTTGATAAATTTTCTATAATATGAACACATTCCTAAAAATGATTGAACTTCTTTTATCTTTTTGGGTAGAGGAAAATCTCTAATAGCCTTGATATTATGCTCCGCTGGTTGTATACCATGTTGATTAGTTTTTTTGGCTTATCCCTAGTACACGTGGTACAGGCCATGATAATCATGGTGGGTAGTTAGCGACTGCTTTTTACTGTAAGCGCGCCACATGTCTACACATGTGAAAGCAGTTCGACTTTGCACTTACAAATGTGCCAGAGCCCCGTTTGGTTACTTGCACTCGCTGGTGGGGTTGGACTTTTGCAAGAATCGGGGGGCCATTGGAGCATTTTTTTTTTAAACAGAAAAAAGTGTCCAATGCGGGGATCGAACCCGGGTCGTAGTGGTCGTAAACCAAACGGTTTAACCTGCCTTCAACCGACCCCCCATCTCCAGTTCTTCGAAAGCAAATTGGCATTTTTTGTTGTTCAATTTTGAATTAGCCTCGCGAAAACATCTTAAAACAGCTTCTATTCTTTTGTGTTGTGTTGAAAAATCCGAGCTATAAATGATTACGTCAACTAAATAACATAAGCAAATTTGCCATCTAAGATTACCAAGCATATTTTCCATGTTCCTCTCAAATGTAGCAGGGACATTGCATAGTCGAAAGGGCATTACGTTGAACTCATATAGGCCATGTGCTGTAGTGAAGGCTGTCTTTTCTTTATCAATCCGATGTTTCGCTAAGTTGGATCTTTCTAATCCCGACGAAAACAAATCCGCGTACTTTTCCAAAACTTGTTTCAATTGCTCTTTTTCCTTATATGACAAATTTTCGTTTATCTGAAATTGAGGTTCGTCATGCTCCTTTTGTTCACTTTCTTCCATAAGATTCACTTCGGCTGGCTGGCTTCCAAAGCACAATGTTTGGTTTTTTAATATTTTTAATGGTCGAGGGTAAGGGTTTGTTATCCAGATATATGTTTCCTTATCCGCAACATTTATTAAGCTTCTCGCTAGTCGAAGTCCATTTGTTTGAAACATTTTATGGTGCTCCTCGATGATGTATTCGCCATCCTCTGCTTCTACAAATGCCTTAATCAATTTAATAGAAAGTTCTGATACAATGGCAACTTTAGCACTTTTTATTTTCTTCTGTTGGTATTTGATTACGTCACGATTTCCTGTCGAGTCATATTTGATTATTTCACGCTGACAATCAATTTTTACGTTCATTTTCTTGAGAAAATCTCGTCCAAGTATAAATATTCGCAAATGTGTTCTCATTATCACAAATTGATGTGTAATCGTTTTGTCAGCAAATTTTATGTTTAAAACAATATTTCCTACGATATCTAATTCTTTGCCATCGGGTCCGGAGCACATTTTATCAGGATTTATTATTTCAAGACCTGTATTAAGAGCTGTACTAAGGTCGACCACTGAAAGATCGGCGCCTGTATCAATCAAAACTTTGCAGATACCGATTCTATTCACGTTAATGTTCATTTTATATTTGGGGTCCAACTTTTTAATTCCATTTATGGTCGACTTGCTTTGATTGACGGACTCAGGCGCGATGCTTAGTTTAAATTTTCCAATGCGGCATATCTATTCCTTGTAGGGATACTTGAGTACGTGTTATTACTTACGTTAGCGTAGAGCAGAGGTCTTGACTTCTCAGTTCCATTATCCATTCGGATTTCTTCTTCGACCTTGTCTTGGGTAGCTGTTGGATTCTCTTCTAGGATTCTTATAAACTTAACCCTACAATAACGGCCACGTGCCCTGGCTTGTTACACTTAAAGCAGATTGGTCTTCCATCTTCCGTCCTATTTTTGCTCACTTCTTGGCTCTTATTGTAGGCGTTTCTCTGAAGGTTTGGTTTCGGCACAAAGTTTGGATTATAAGGACGTCTAGGGGTAGAGGGCTGGGGAAAGTTGTTTCGATACTGCCTGGGAGTAGGAGGGGAGTCGTTCTTGTAATTATTGGAAACAGGGGCTTGGGGCCTGGAAGTGTCTGGTAGTTTCGTTAGGCAGTCGGCGGCACGTACCTAGATTGTTGTTGGGGTCTAGAATTGCGTGGACCGTTATATAGGTTTCTGGATTTCTCCACACGTTCCCGATACATCTTTTCAAAAGAATCCATTTTCTTGCACACGACAAGAAGTTCATCGGTCGTTTTAGGAGGGTTCAGGTAGAGCGCGAATGAGTATCTTTTTTCATTCCTCCAATAACATGTTCAATTTTTGTTTCTTCTTCCATTGCGGGGTCAACCTTGTTGCACAACACTAGGATGTCTTCCGCGAACCTGATTGCTGGTTCATTCCAGTGTTGCATTCTGTTGAGCTTCATTCTAAGTTCTTCTTTATTCGCGTCCAGAGAAAAATCCTGAATGAGGCGGATTTTAATATTTTCCCAACTCGTGAAACTAGCTTTTTGCAAATTTAACCAGGTTTTAGCGCTTCCCGTCATGTTCATGGCGGCATAACGGGCGATTATGTAGTCTACCCAATGGTAGAGGAAACCAATCTCTTCGAGGGATTCTATCCATAGGCGTGGGTCTTCTGTCCCGTCATATCTCGGAATTTCTATATTGGGGTTCAAAGCAACTGGTTCGAAACCAGCATTTCTACCAATTGTTGCACCAAGTTGCAGCATTGCAGGGTCGTCGACCTTGGTTTCTTCCTTCTTGGTGTTATACATGTTTCCCGAGCGAGTTTCCATATTCAAAGCAAATAAATAAAAGTAAAAGTAAATAAATAAAAGTAAATAAAAATAAATTACCTTCCAACGTTATTGTGTTTATTTATTCGTGGTTTTCCTCGTAGGTCGTGATCCGCCTTCTTCGTCTAGGTCCTCCCTCCCTTTAATAACCAATCAAGATATATGTACAATAAATATTACAAAAGGAATGAAACTATAAAAAGGAATGATGATAATCTAAATATTTTGTTTCAAATAAATATTAGATATCATAGAATATTTTGAATAAATGTAAGACGCATTAAAATTGATGTAACAATATACACACACAAAATATTTTATGGAGAAAACTAAAAAAAGGCAAAAAATAGTTTTTATTTCCTACCCTAAAGGTATATTTAATTAACAATTAAAAGCTAACTATGAACAATTTATCATCAATAGGGTGAAGTAGACTTATGGACAAAACTTAAGAAGGTGGAAATTCTTTTAGGTCGATGGTCGTCTATTATTATTATTTTTTTTGAGGAGACAGAGGAAATTTTGTTCACACTTGGTTATCTCGTGTGTCTTCAATAACGGCCACTGTTTCAAATATCCTTCAGAGTTATTGTCCGAATCCCGATAAACATGTTAAAAGGTACAACTTCCGTATGTATTGTTCGTTCATGAGTGTACATATCATTGGTAAATATGATAAAACAAATAAGAATAACCAAAAAGGTTAATAGAAAAGGAGAAATTTTTATGAACTTTTTTATTTTAAAAGAAATATTACTACTTTTCTCTTAAACCTTTTGATGGTTAACAATCAAAGGTCGCTTGTGACAAGATGGGCATTTAAGAACCAGGATTTTGGCAAAATGCACAAATGGCCAAAAGCATTTGGACGCCGATAGTTCGTCTCTCTCTCTCTAAAGGACCCTTTACGAAAATAGATTATGACTAAGATTATGAAAGACTATTTCTAAATCAAATAATAGAAACAAAGGGGATGGCTTTATTGAAAATATTAAGAAAAGTCTTAACGGAAACACACATAAGCAGTCAATTTCATCGAATTTAAAGAATAGAATGGATATTTACAAGAAGTGTTAAAACACTTTTTTACTTATCCCCTTTACACGTGGGGTACAGGCCATGGTGGGTAGAAGTTAGCCACTGCTTTTACTGTAAATGCACCATATGTCTACACATGTGAAAAGCAGGTTGAACCATAGAGCGTGGTTGCTTGTAATTTAAAATAAGAAAAGAGGAGAAAACATGAAAAATGTTAGAACCATATGCTGAATAGCCATCTGGGTGTCGCCAGTAGCATTCATCGAATGAAAAATAAATGCTATTAACCGGCTGTTTTTAAAATATATTTCAGAATTTGCAAAGACGTGCCATAATACAATATAATGCGGCTTATGATTGTAGAACGACGTTTGACAATTTTACCGCAAATTTTTCTTTCGAACGAAAAATCGTAATTTATTTTAAGGAGAAATAACGACTATTTTTATCTTTAAGGATGAAGTATGAAAGGATGAATTGTGAAGAGTAATGATGAACAGAAAAATAAAAGTGTCCAGGGATGGGAATCGAACCCACAGTGTTCCGCTTACCGGGCAGATTCCATGTCCACTACGCTACCCTAGCTAAGCTACGTGCCATCTTTGCCAGAGTAGAAAAGGTTTAAATACGTTTCTTTCTCTTTATTTCTACAGCCGATAACCCCAGTTTACTTTTGAGAGAATCGAGATTGACTCTTTATATTGATTCTTTGACATCTATCAAAAAATATAAAAATGGAAAACTGTGCCGAAGGACTATTTCATCAGGAACTCAGAAACAAAGGCTTCTCGGAAGAAGCAGCACAATAAGTTTCCAAATCTCTAATCAACGATATTTACCTACATTATGGCTTCCACAGTTTCTTATTATTTCACTATTTTCCCAAACGGAATTCCTACACACTTCCATCCAAATTTTATAGTCACTCAATTTGTCACATCACACAAAAAATTCCAGAAATACTTACATAAAAGAGATCTATCAGAAGCACCAAATTGTTCCTGCGGAGAAACTGAACAAACTGCTCTTCACCTTATCTATGACCCTCCGAACTTTACAGAAGTGAGACATCGATTGTTCCCTGATCTAAATGATTTAACTCTCTTACACCTGCCACTTCGTCTATATAAATTTTATAAACTTATTAGCGATAGAGATTTAGAGTTTACCAGTAATTTAATGAATAAGGTGATGAAAAATTGTGGAAAATATTAAACATTGCTTCACAACGAGCTACCACCCACAGAACAGCTAACTATAACATTAATTAACATTATTAGCATGTATTTGAACTCAGATTATAAGTAATGGGACTAAGTGCTTCTATTTAATACCCATTTCAAATCTGCATTGCAAGAAATCACGAGCAATTCTCAATTTTATTTTTTGGAAGAAAACTCATGTTCCTCTTTGACGATAGGAATATCTCGGTAGGCCTTGCAAAATTACTTGAGTAACATAAGCGGGACAAGAAATTTGTCATTAACAACATAGAGAAGACTCAAGAAAGAATGAACAAGAACCATGACAAGAAACACAAGTAGGAAATTAGGAACTACGACAATCTTTTTCAGTTTGGACACCAATTAGGAAAATTGGAAAGTGTAAAATAAATATTAAGAAAATATTTAGATCCGTATATAATATTGCTACGTGGAAAATTAGGAAAGACAAACTTCGGGATGAGACAACAATTTATTTCAGGCAGGAACAAACTATGAATGATAAACAAGTGATAAGAAAAGAGGGAAGTGTACAGAGTAACAAAATATAAACATAAAAATAATACTCTGCTAATAAAATAATAAATACTTTGTTACAATATCAAAGATGTCTAATGTCAATTACTTAGTATTACCTAAAGATAATCCTGGGCACAAGACCCGTTGATGGATCATGTTTAAAGATTCAAACCTTATTATGAAAGAATTGAAGATGTCCCGCACGAGAAGGTGAAAACCTTTTGATGATTGGGAAGTGATGCAACATGATTTATACGTTTATTCTTTCAATTAAATTACAATATATTGTTTTAATTTTTACATTTTTAACATTATAATATATATATTTACAAAGAAGCGTCAAAGCTTACGTCAAAGCTAGACGCCATCTATCTAGACGTCATTTTGACGAGAGAGGCGACCTTTGTCTTGTGGATCAAAATCCTCCCGGCAAAATTCCCATCTATATTTTAGCCATAGATATGGCCCAGCCACTTTAACAGCTAAACACTTCTTTGGCAGATTGTGAAGATTTTCCATTAGATCCCGTGTGGATCTCATGGAATAAAGTCCGCCCTAGGCTGACGAGGGCCATTAGCTTGAAACCATGGTCACCGGGTGGGTGCTTCTCAGTTTGCCAAAGCTGATGTTATGGCTTTGTCACCGACCCCAGGCTGCTATTTTTCGGCGACGGTCAATAGATGGTGTCTAGTTTTGACGTCTATTTTGACGGGAGAGACGACATTTGTCTTTGTAGATCAATATTCTCCCGTAAATATTTTCATATATATATATATATATATGTGATAAAGAGTTGCTGTCGACTTATCTGTGATGAGATCCTGTCGACGCTCGCTATAAGCTGTGGTAACCGAGGGTCAAACCTGTAGTAACCGAGAGGGCCAGTCAGGGCGTGGAGAGTTTTTCAGTACCTCTCTGCACTTTGGAAAACCTTTAACAGTTTTCACAGAGTACAGGCAGTCGTGGTCGAGGCAGAGTGGAAAGCTTGGGAATGTTCACACACACAAAACGAAGAGACACAGCTGTAGTAGGAAAGTTCCATGATAGATAGGAGTTGAGCTAAGCAAGATGGAGTTAGAAGGGTTCTTACTGTTTTACATGACGATGAGGTAGTCCTGGCTAAGACTGACAAGGGCTCACGCTGACGGTGAAAGGGGTGACTGCTGACTAACTATGGTCGGCTAAAACCGAGGTGTTTATATACCATTCCCGAGGAGGGGGGTTGGAGATGTCTGAGAATGTGAACTTTGGACGTCTGCACCCTTTGACCTTGATGGCAACGACTGCCGAATTCCTTTAGAGTTGTCTCGATTGTAGACGTTTTTGAACGTTTAAATCTTGCTTTAACTCAGCTCTTAATCTATTACATAGTTTTATTTATTTGTCTTCAATTTGTACAAAGTACATTACATATGGCGATGCAATGACACAGATTAATCATGCGCATAATTATTTATAGATGTGTTTCTATATACAACATGACAATCTTGTTATAAGTAATTATACAATATAGGGTTGTTGGTTTAAATTACCATATATATATTATATTAAATTATATTTTATTTTAAAAAATAAATTCTAGAACAAATTACTCTGTTTAAGTCGACCGCCAGACGTCGCCGCTTTCCCTATATAAAACCCACTGTTGTTGTTTCCCGTTGACCGGCTCAAACCTTTTGTAATTATGTAAATAAGTATTTTGTTTTCCTTATTCTTACACCTCAAGTCAGGCATACCCTTCTCAAATTATGTATTCTTTATTAGCACAATTAAAGCAAATTGTGATTCAACCTTTATTTTATTAATGTCTTTCCCACAACTGCAAAACAATAACATAAATGCTCTTGTATCCTTGAAGTTGTTAGTATCAGCAGGTGATAATTCTATATCTAATTCCAAAATCAACAGCAGGAAATCTTTTTTTATAATATATATATACATTTTTGATCGTATAATATATTTCGACATAGGACCAAAGAAAGCACAAACATAACAAATTTAAGGGGTACTTTCTTAATTATTTACTATTTATTTGTTTTGAGTATGGAAATCTGCTCAGGAAGCGTATGCAACACAAAGAAAGAGGAAATCAAGGTTGATGACCCTGCAACCCGGCGTGACAATATCTATTCCAGTAAATAGCGCAACCACACCTGCAACCTTCAGCTGCATGGTCTATAGCAGGGGTCGGCAATATTTTAAGTCGGAAAAGTCAAAAATTACAATTTACAAAATATCAAAATTTTTAAAGAGCCACAAAATGTTTTTATTGCCAACAATAATTAAATTAATACATTGCAATAACGCGCCATCTATATAATACAAATGAAAACACAAAACCGCGAATATTTATTTTTACAAATAAATCAAACTTCTACTGTCCTTACTGCGATGAAAAAATATTGGAAGGGTTTGGCTCATCGGTGGTGAACCCTTCCAGCGGTTTCGCCAATTTAATATACCAGACCGCTTCCTTAGAGCTCTAATACTGTATTGGATCATTCTGCTTTTATATGCAACACTGAAGGGTGGAATCTAAGAAATGGTATTTAAGTAAACTATGGACATAAGCTTTTAGGACAGTAGAATTACATTTAAATATGTTTTGATGTTTTCATTGTATTATATAGATGGTGCGTTATTGCTATGTATTAATTTATGCCTAACTGGTCTTGTCCTTATTGTTTGCGGAAGAGCATTGCTCGATGCATATATTTAAATGTAATTCTACTGTCCTAAAAGCTTATGTCCATAGTTTTCTTGAATACCATTTCTAAGATTCCACCCTTCAGTGTTGCATATAAAATCAGAATGATACAATGCAGTAATAGAGCTCTAAAGAATCTGTCTGGTAGATTAAATTGGCAAACCGCTGGGAGGGTTCACCACCGATGAGCCAAGCCCTCCCAATATTTTTTCATCTCAGTAAGGAAAATAGAAGTTTGATTTATTTGTGAAAGAAACATTCGCGTTTTGGTCTTTTCATTTGTATTAAATAGTATATTCTCGCATAAATAATATTTACGTATGGAACTATATAAAGAGCCGCAGCTTCACATCCTAAGAGCCGTATGTGCCTCGCAAGCCGCAGTTTGCAGACCTCTGGTCTATAGGAAGATACCTGTTTCACATCACTTCTTTATATGCTTCCTTCTAAATTCGATCTTTAATAATTAAAGGTACATTATCGTAAGAGGAATAGTTTATTGCAAGGTTTTTATATAGCCGAGATATCGAGTATTTCTGCCCTTATAGCTTGGACAAATAAAAACTTTTCAAGAAATTATTTATCTCACGAATTTGTTCTTTTAATAATTTACTGCTTCAGTCGATTATCTATTTATAATATCTGTAAGAATGAGCGTTCGTTTTTAAGTTCAAAATATAAAACTTCAAAAAAGAAATCCATTCAAATTCCCTATATGAAGCAGCTTTCATATTTTAAGTTAAATATCCAAAACTTCAAAATTTATTTAAAATCCTTATATGAAGGGGCATTTTATTATTATGAATCATTTGTATCAATCCATTTATAATGCTAATTATACAATTCGCACTATTTTTCCAAACAGAATTCCTATATAGTTTCATTCAAATTTTATAGTAATTCAATTTGTTACTTCACACGGAAAATTCCAGAAATACTTACATAAAAGAGGTTTATCAGAAACACCAAAATGTTCCTGCGGAGAAACTGAACAATCTGCTCTTCACCTTATCTATCAATGTCCGAACTTTACAGAAGTGAGACATCAATTGTTCCCTGATCTAAATGATTTATCTCTCTTACATCAGCCACTTTGTCTATATAAATTTTATGAACTCTGTCAAATAATACATTTAAATTTTCAAATATTCAATTCTAAGTTCTAAATTGTTTGTTATTTTGTTTCCTTTGTAATAGGCGCAAATATTTCAATATCGCGCCTGGTTGATTAATAAATAAAAAAGGGGCTTTAATGTTTTATAAGTTAAATTTCCAAAACTTCAAGAAAAAAGTTTGAATATCTGTATAAAATTAGTTGGTTTCATAAGATCTTATAGGATATAATTATTGAATTCAACACGATCAAATTTGTGTTAATAAAATAGACGAGGGGAGTGCACATAAAGTTAAAAAGTCAACAATTATTTTCACCCTACCAACAAAGAATAAAATGATATTACGTGATATCTATTTGGGGAGAATTGAAAGAAAAACATTTTAAATTGAAACTTTGTTAAAGTGATAAAGTTCTTAAACTCAATATGTTCAGCTAGGTAGAATTAAACGGGATATAAAATAGTTTTATGTTAGGCACTAAAATTCTAGAGGTGAAACTACAATTTTTACTGCAGCACAACTTTCTTAGACAGAATGGAGGAGAAATTGTGAGATAAACCAAAGAGAAAAAGTAAAAGTAATAAATAACCGGAGGTAAAATTATAATAGAGATATGTTGTTGTTGTCGTGTCCAATGAAGAGCATCAGATGTCTCCATGCATCTCTATCACAGCAATGTCTTCTATCTTGGGTGTGTAAAGCTGCTGCTCTTGGTCCATGTTTCAAGGCTGCGGCCATTGTTGGACATGAGAATATGTGAGTAGGTGTTAGTTCCACACCAGGACAGTTGTTGCATGTCCTGTAGGCTCTTGTGCCATCTGGTTGTATTGTCATTCCTTTATAGTGTTTTGTTCTAAGTCTTGTTACAGAGATATCTTTTTATTATATAGCCGTGGTTATGGTACCTTTATCAAATATACGCCCGCCGACACGTTTCGTGGACCAATTAAAGGAACTCACTGGCTTAATGGTCGCCGAGATGGTACATCGAGCTTAAGAGAGAGATGGCTAGCGTCGAAAATGATATTACTATCACATATATATACGCCATGATCATCATGGAGGGTAGTTAGCGACTGCTCTTACTGTAAATGCACCATATGTCTATAAATAAATATATATATATATAATAATAAATAGTTATTTAATTTTATAGTCCAGTTTTGTATTAAGTATATATATTAATATATATAGGGGGGATTCGAATTTTTTACTTACAAGTGTGTCAGGACCCCGTTTGGTTACATTCACTCACTGGTGGGTTTGGAATTTGAAAGAATCGGGGGCTATTGAAGCCTTTTTTTTTCAGAAGAAAAAAAAGTGTCCAATACGGGATTCGATCCCGGTTCGTGGCTGTCAAAAATTGACGGCTTAAACCACTCTTCTATCAGCCCCCTTTTTAATTGATTAATTATTGTGAACGATAAAATATTGTACTGGCATTTATCGGATCTTACTTACCTAAAATTTTATGTATTTAATTGATTTGGTAGTTTCTTCTGATAATTCATCCGAAGTTGCTTAATGAATTTCAACAACAATTGTAGTGTCTATTGATTTATCTCGTTCTGTAGGTGTTCCATGAACTTTCAGAATTTTGTGGATGATCGAAGTTAATCTAAAGATTAAGAGACACTATTTATATTTTTCCGGACGAGAAAAAAAAATTGTCGAAACGTCGAGAAAATTAAAAATATAATATATATTCTAGCCGAAAAGTGTTCCTAATTTTAAGAATTATGAATGGCAGGCAACCTCTATCTAAAGACTTGCTAAGGTTTATAAATATCTTCTATTATTATTATTATTATTATCACGCTATTTTAAAACATGAAAGATGTTTGTAGGATAACCAATGTAAGTATGGGTTGAAATATTATTAGAATATATTTTCTCTATGAGAGAGATATAAAGAGAAATTTAAAACTGTTTTAAAAATCAACAATTACACTATCTCAATTATTTTAGTAAATATATTTATATATAATATGGAGAGATTTATTTTTGATATACTATCAGGTGATTTTAGAACTGAGGTTTTGGTAATTCGACTGACACGAATCTGGTGATTTCAGAGAAGGTTGGGTTGGTCATTACGCATATATATATTTTTACGGAATAGGTTCCTTTTTTTGGGGGGGATATTTCTTTCTTCTCTCAAAAAAGTCATTTGATCTCCTATTTTACTCCTCAATAGCTATAGAACATGAGATGGAAAGCGCATAGGATAGGAAACCCCGATATATAGAAAGTTGTCCATTAAAATGTGTGCTCCTTCACAACGGCAATAATTATGGGTCGATTCCAATCGTTCATTCAACAAATATGAAAGAAATGTAGGAGATAATTGCGTTTGTCATAAGATTAAAGAGCATCAGTGGACAGTTTGTGTTTATGTTTAAATGACGAATTTTGTTCTTAGCCTATAAGGTGGATATATGAAATACCCATGTTTCTTGTGTCTCTGTGTTAGCAGAGCTAACCATAATCACTGGATAAGAATAACCTGTCCTGTAATGGAGAGCGTGGCTATTGGCGACAGGAGCATCATTCATACGCCTCTCATTTCTCGAGAAAAATAATTCTGTCCCCACTCAATAAAAAATTACGGTTGATGAAACAGCTTGCTAAGTAGATTAAACATAATAGTATTTTTTAAAACTTTAAAACGCGTAAATATCCTGGATTCTGTGACTAAAAAACTAACGGATGACATTTTTTGTGTTCCTCAGATGCGGAAGCTTATAAATGACTCCAATTTTGTCAACTCCATGAATCAATTTGATGCTTGGAATGAATTAATTGCTTGGAGCTCTTTCATCTTGATGGTTCTAAACTTTTGGGCAACTACAGGCCTAAAAATTATCAATAGCTAACGAACAATATGCTTACAAACTTCAAATATCTTTGTAAAAACATAAGTATAAAAGTGCATCAGGATAAAAGATTTCACAGGGATATCAAAACTATCGAAGATCGGTACCAGGGAAGATTGGACCCTCGAATGATGATAGATTACTGTGTGTGTGTGTGTGTGTGGTGGAACCTGCATAGAGACTGTCAGAAAAAGTTTCACCCTCGGAATTCTTATAAACAATGCTCTTCCAAGATCCTAGATGACCTAACTTTCATCAATACTTCGTGTATGACAATATCTAATCATAGTTTACCGAATTTAAAATTATTTCACAATACACCTACAATAAAATTTGTGTAAAAAATCGGTATTATAAAATCACGATCAATATATCCCCACCAGATCTACACTTTAAACACCATATAAGTTACAGATCTGAAATTATAACTTTTATCTGTTATTGCAAGTTAACCTTTTGCCACCCCAAAAGATCTAAAAGCTATTTTAAATTTAAAGGGGAGAAAAATTTCCTATATATATATATATATAATTTTGATTTATCAAAATTCGAAACTATTATAGACGCGTATGATTCTTTTTCAAAATAAACAATTTCTCCTGTCCTTACTGCAATGTAAAAATTAATGGGAGGGCCTGGCATTCCATTGCAGTAAGGACAGTAGAAATTGTTTATTTTTAAAAAGAATAAATACGCGTCTATAATAGTTTCGAATTTGATAACAGATGGCGCGCTAATGTATCATAATATAATTTTGATTTATTTAACTCTGAAAGAGAGCTGATACCGCGTGAATACCAAGTTATAAAGAATGGACTCGGTGACCTAAGGAGGGAGCTTAAAGAAAGGCATTTACCTAAATGTTAACTAGACACGGTGAGGGCTCCACGTGATATCTAGATACATAACACAGAGGGGGTTAGAGGTAGACTATACTATCTCACACCGTCATGTATTGCTACACACCCCTGACCCCAACTACCAATTCCGACAACTCGATGAACTCGTTGAGTTCACTATTGGACAACAAAGAGGAATGGAGCGGACTAGAGACCGAAGACAGAACTGCTGACACTGCCAACGCTGAAAGCCGGACTTAACGTCATACGCGAGGCCTCCCATCGGAGTTTTGTGCCAGAACCAGCAGACTAGTAATCAGTACCTAGTCCTGGGTCTGTGGAGCGAGCCAAGCTGCCGGAGGAGAAGTTGAGGACCAATCCACGTTATGTGACACAGGGTTAAAATAGTGGGTCCTCCCGCCCAACGTGGAATGGTAAATGACCACAGCCCCTGCTGTGATCACCACAGATATGTAAGCGCTGAAACCCGCCCCGCTGGCAATAGCTACTGTCTAACACTAGCTAGATCCTGCAACAACGTCGTTAGTAGAGCTGGAACACAGGAAAGTCACGGCTCTCCATCTGGAACATCTGTTACACACAGCAGCCTAGAATTCAGACTTTATGGTCAACATATTGCTATTGTCACCGAGTCCCCTTTTTATTCTTGGAATTCAAGCGGTTTATAAGTTTTTTTATTCTATATGATTCTTGGCGATTTTAAATAGAAACGTGTAAAAGAAGAGCTTCCTTATATAATAAAGAACTCGTCCCATTTCGTTGAAACCAATCAATTAATAGAACAGCTATATTTAGCAACCCAAGACACCAAATTTCTCTAAGAGAACCTCAAGAAAACCCAAAATCTTTATATTCAAAATTGGTATTTATTCAAGTCATATAACAAACCTCTCAAAGGATATCTTAAAAAAAAAACTTGTGGAAAATTTTAAAACATTTGTTGTGCACGCTGATACCATTAAACTTTTTCAAAAGGTAAATGTATAGGTTGTGATATCTAAATATTATAATTTAGTCCTTTCTCTTTCATCTTTTTCAATACAATTCAAATGTAAGATTTATGGTTTTACCTAAGTGTTTAATATTCACAAGATCTTATTTTTGCTTCATTTTTCTAAAGGTTATTCTTATATCTATAGTCGAGAATACTGTTTATATTTTTCAAAGTTATTAGAAACTTTTCATTATTTTTGTTCTTTTAAAAATCTTTAAGAATTTTAGGATAAAAGAAGCTCAACTGTCGTCCCGTTGATTTCTATCAATCTAACCAATCAGTTTGGCCAGTTCACACCGCGTGATATTTAGCTAACTTCTGGTTGGCTGACTGCTAGTGTATCAAAGTTTGTTGATCAGGAAAGATCAGCTTGGTCAATCCAGCTGACAATGAGATTGTGACTCCCATCAGTAAAGAGGCGACACCAGGGTTGACATGTGAGATTAAAACAAGAGTTGGATAACTCTCGTGTAATTAGGGAATTCTTTGATATAGATATGTTATAGTGATCATAGAATAACTTACCTTAATTCTTTAACTAATTGGAATTTTCATTATGTAAATTAATTTTGTAATATTGTATTAAAATATATTTGTATTTTACTTATTTTCTTTCTTCTAAATTTTCACCAGCATTTTCTCATTTTCATCCAATATTGAATTATAATTTTCAGCAATTTTTTTTTCAATTTATTCATGTACTTTTATCATATATTTTAATGTTCCGTTAATTATATTTTATTCAATGGGTTTATTGTATATATTATTTTATCATACAAGGTGCGTTCATTAATTTCCAGGACTGGTTAAAAAATAAAAAATATAAAAAAGCTAGAGAAAATATTTTTTTACAGAGTTGAATATTGGACATTCGACCACACCTGACTGAAAGCACGAATCTCGTGGCGCACGCGCCGATCTAAAAATAGAACAAAACATCTTCCTTGTAAGGTTCGCATTTCTAATTTTAAAATGGCCATTTTCGAAGAGCAGAGAATCTGCATTAAGTTTTGTTTTAAATTGAAAAAAGGTGCTACTGAGACGTATGAATTGATTAAGGAAGCTTATGTCGATGCAGCTTTATCCTATTCAAGAACATTTGAATGGTTTTCACGCTTCCTAAAAGGTCGGGAAAAGGTAAACGATAGTCAGCATACTGGGCGTCCAAGATTATTTCGTTGCGAGGTAAACAAGCTCAAAATAAAGGAGTTAATTAAATCTAACAGAATAATTTCTATTAAAGACTTATCTTCAGAGACTGGACTATCTGTTTATTTGGGGATAATGAGGTGCTTAAGGGAGGCAGTGCGCCTTAAAAGACCTGAAAGATGGCAAAACAATGACTGGATACTTCACGTCGGTAATGCGCGGCCTCACACAGCCCATGTTGTTTTGCAGTTCTTGGCCAAGCATTCAACCATACATATCCCTCATCCACCCTATTCCCCCGACTTAGCCCCCAATGACTTTTTCCTCTATCCTAAATTGAAAATGAACTTGAAAGGAAGGAAATTTGACAACGTTGATATGATACAAGCTGAATCGAAGGCAACCTTGTGGAACCTCTCAAAAAGTGATTTTATCTCCTGCTTCGACAATTGGAAAAAAATATTGAACGGGTGTATTGAGGCAGGAGGGGCATATTTTGAAAAATATTAAATTAGTTTTTTTATTTGTTTTATTTTTTCAAAGATACAGAGCAGTCCTGGAAATTAATGAACACACCTTGTATATCAAAAGAGAGAGAATGTGCTGTCATTGCGAATCAGGCTTTCACATGGTCAAATTCCAATTAAAATATCACAATGTATCAAACATTTTTTTTTTTCAAAATTATTTTGATATACGGAGATCACAGAAATTAAAAAAAAAATAATTTTTGTTACATCTACGTGAAAAAAGTAAAGGTTTCAAAATATTAATTTTATTTATAATTTAAATTATATAATTTAAAACTATATTTTTACACAAATATGATTATGAATGGTCAGATATTTAATGACAAAAATATATTTTTTACTACGAGGGTGAGTAGAAAAGTAAGGTCTTCTACGAGATAATTTCCGAACGCGCGTTGCTAGGTGAAATCCGACAACACCGCTGCCTTCCTTGGTTCCCCCTCTATCGTCGAAAACCTTCCCGGTGATCTTGGGACGCTCAGTCGCTGTCTGGCAGCCGTTCGCGATGGAGCTTCCCCTTAGCTCTCCCGCCAAGTGCGAGTTGCACTCAGTTATACGCTTTTTAAATGCGAAAAATAATTCTCCGGTCGAAATTCACCGCCAGTTAGTGGAAGTGTATGGTGAGAAGTGCATGGACATCAAAAATGTGCGGAAATGGTGCCGGGAGTTTAACGAGGGGCGGATAAACGTCCACGATGAACAGCGGTCTGGGCGGCCGAGTTTGCCGGAATCAACTGTGGCTCGAATCGATGATATGGTGCGCGCAAACCGGCGGATAACCCTTGAAGAGATCGAGGATGGCCTGAATGAAGATTGCAGCCACTTCTCCGTGCACAAGATTGTGTCTGAGACCCTCGGCTACAGAAAGGTGTCCGCCAGGTGGGTCGACAAGTAGCTCAAAGAGGCGGCGGGAGAGTGGTATAACACCGGAATTACAAAGTTGGTTGACAGGATGAAAAAAGTGATTGAGCATCAAGGCGACTATGTAGAAAAATAGTAAAGTGTCCAACCTTTCCAATAATGTATAAAAAGTTGTGATTAAATGTGTTTTTCTATGAAAAAAAAATAGGAGACCTTACTTTCTACTCACCCTCGTAACACTAGAAATTTTCAAAAATCCATTGTTATACTCTCTCAATTTCTATAAAATCTATATATATAAAATTGAATGTCTGTCTGTCTGTTTGTCTGTACTCTATAGATTCAAAAACCATACATCCAATCGCCGTGAAATTTTGGGATATTATTAGGAATATCACCGGGAAGGTTTTTGAAAAATAATTTCATGAATATCTTGAATATCCTTAGAGTTATTTGCAGATTTGTAGATTTAACTCGCAAGCAGCGCCCCCATTGTGACGATGATAACAAGTTTTCTTATCACTAAGTTTGTTATCTTAAATATTATTTATCAAAAGTAAGATTATCTCAGGATGACACGGCAATTTATTTGAGACAAGAATAATGATACAATTCCAAGGCGAATATACTATTCCTTTAACTTCCAATTACCGAGGGAACCAATTAATATTGATTTTATTCAACATATCGAGTATTTTTCAAGGGACCGGGAAAAAATGTTCACTAGATAAAACTATGATTTTCTAATGTAGAAAATTAGGAAAGACAAAATTCAGGATGACACGGCACACAGGGACCGGGAAAAAATGTTCACTTTATCGAGAGATTCAAATTTACGAGTTTCAAATTATCAAAATATATCTTTTTTTTTATAAGTTTTTAGAGAATTGTTTTAACAAATGTTCGCTAGACAAACCTTTACTCGGGTAAAACCCTGGGCGAAGATAACTTCCAATTACCGAGGGAACCAATTAATATTGATTTTATTCAAATTATCGAGTATTTTTAAAGGGACCGGGAAAAATGTTCACTTTATCGAGAGATTCGTTAGACAAACCTTTACTCGGGTAAAACTCGGGCGAAGCCGGGTACGTCCGCTAGTAATATATAATCGAGTGATAAAAATTTAAAAAAAGAATTTATTTAAAATTAACAAATTCTAATAAATATAGCATTTAAAAATTATTTTTGTTAAAATTATTATTTCGATATTAGGAAAAGAAAGCAATTATTTCAATTATTTATCAAATAGGAATAGATTCTTGGATTTAACTACCATTTATTTATTCGCTTTCTTTAGATGGCTGAAAAATAACTCTTGATAATATGATATATTTTATATAATTTTTCCTTTATTTAAAAAGAAATTAGAACACATATGTGATTGATGTGATTCTCCAATTTTTATGAAAGTAAAATATTGTCTAAGTTTTTTATTATGTTACGATAGAAAGTAATCTAAAATAAACATTATCTTTTGGGAAATGATCTTCATCCATTTGAAACAACTCTCATTATATTTCCAATTTCGGATTTTAAGTTATAAGCAATATTATAGGTTTATTAAAAAATGTATAAATGCTACGTGAAATGTCTTATTTTTGAAACAAAAATATACATGTGTGTGATGATTTAAGACCATGGAATTGTTGTAAATAGTCTAAATATCCACTACCACATGTTCCACCCCATGACTGTATATAACTTCTTATGTACTGCACATAGAAAGCCTCAACTAACATCAATCTGTACCGCGTAAGAATCTAATAAAGTATTGCAACTGTACAGATAGAAGGAATGGAGAGAGACAGGAGAAAGTTAAGGTTAAAACAAATCAGGTTTAGGACAGAAGTCGAAGCAAGGCCTAGCAAAAGAGGCTTAAAACCAGCCCAACTATAAATAATTTACAAGTCAATACTTCCTGACAGGACAGGGCGTATCTGATATCGCGGAAACCATAAAAGCTAAGAGTAACGCCCCGAATTTCCGGAACAAGACCGGACGTATTCTTCCGTCAAAGAGATAAGCCAGGCCCAATCAGAAGACAATACCTAAGTAGGTCAACCAATAGCCCACTACCACGTGAAAAAGTCCCACCAATTAGGAAAGAATCACCTAAATAGGTCAGCCAATTAGAAAGCAGCAAGGTCGTGGTGTTAAATCGAGGCCCTAGAATTGTCAGTCTTCGCTTGGATTCCAACGGTAACACTTGCTCTTAAGATCTCTCTCTCCCCTCATCCCATTCCTTCTTGACGTCAGACGCTTCTTAGTGGAATCTCTGTTTGTTTATTTCACCTTTGGCCCAGCTGTGTCGCCTTCCACCACGACTGCACGGTAGAGTTGACATCGAGGTTCGTCTAGCATCAGGTAACACTGGTCCTAGAGGTCCCAAGATATCACAGACTCCCCCGTAACGAAGAGTCGACAGGATAGTGGACGCCAAGGTACAAGTAAGCAAATAGACCACTGTCTGTACAGAAAGATGGAACAGGGAAGAGAGGAGGAGTCAAAGGAGCCCATGAAGTCCGATCCCGACTACGAAAGTGGGGAAAACCCCACTTTTCCGAAGAAAGAAAACAATCTCGGTAGGACGCAGGAAATTGCCCCCGGCCAGGAAGACGTCACACCCCCGCCGCTGGTGTCAGATGTCCTAGGGAGGTTGACGACGACGCTACATCAGCTTTCTGCCGTGACCGGACATCGCGAGAGGTGGAATCGCTACGATGGTTCGTACAAGGCGCAGAGCTTCTTCACCAACTACGACGCCCAAGCAGATCGGGCCCAACTACAATATTCTACAAGACTGAGAAAGCCACCAAATCTCCTGCAAGCACCCCTCCGAGTTACCAACACGCGAGCGTATGTTACCTGCTTCCCCGACCATCTCTAAACCACGAGCCCAGCGCAAGCAGCGAACTTTTAACGGTCCCAAGGAACCTCCAACTATGACAACAGACCAGGACTGTCCCGACATACAAGACCGCACAACAGTAGGTTCCTCCTTCTATAATTTTTATTGAACAATTGCTCGTTCGAGCTGAACAGTCCAATAATGTAAATTTACCTCTACTACTTGATACAGTAGCATCTATCGATATAATTAGGCAGAATACTTTTAAAATAATAGAAACCAATTTGCAAAAGAAAATACCTGTTCACCCATTTAACTTAACTATTAATGCCATAGCTAACAATATTTTCACCATAGGTTATATCTTTTTAAACGTAAAAATAGGTAACATAACGCAGAACCTAAAATTCCATATTATAGATGCCCCCTTGCCTTTTGGCATATTATCCCTTAACTCCATAAAACGATTTCTACTAATTATAAACTGTTCTCAGCTACTCCTGTATCAAGATAATGTACCTCTACCAACTACCTTGTACAAATTCACCTCGTGCAAGCAACACGTGTCCCATGGACAGGCTAATACAACTGTCCCGTTTACTAAAATTTTTCCCTCCTGGAACAGCTTGCTCACACGTGGTGAACTCCAACATTCTTATTTAATCTTATTGTAATGTTCCTAATCCCATTTTCAACGCCCCTATGTCCTTTTCTTTCATATCTTTGGACAGAAGTAACTTAAATCACAGCCTTCCAAAACTATTCCAATCGTTAAATTCCCACATAACTACACTCCCTCGTACCTTCCTTTTACACGCATAGTTAAATATCGACAAATCGCTCTCAACAAAATAAACAACACCCTATCACATAACTTTTTCCAATTGACGACAATTTTCAATGCGCGACTTCACACCCAAATCAAATTTCGAGCCACACAAGCTGCATCACGTCGCCCTACTAAACACACACAATCTTTTTTTTTTCTCACATTAAACGTGTCATATCCACTAACAATATAAAAATTCTAGATATGTTCGTACAACCAGCACCCATGACTTTAGTAAATTTGTTATTCTTAGTGTAACAGGTTAGATTTTGTACAAAACAGAGACTTCACGCGACACCTTTTCATTTACAATTTTTTCGCTTCGTGTCACAGCGCCACACCACTAAACTCTTTCAATTTTCAGGCCAAAGACGCCTTCACCACGCCTGTGACACATTTATTTAACCACACATTGTTCACGTCGATAGTCGCAATTTCACTCAATTCCAACCTGATATCATTGAATAACATTTTTACTAAGTCCGCCAAAAACCATTCGATTTAATAACAGATACAATATCCGAATTTTCGAAATACAAACACAAATCTAACAAATGCTTGAACACACGGAATAACTCAACCTCTGTATCTCCCTATGTCAATCCCATAACGCTTGTCACCAAACGTGACAAATCAAAACGCTTTTGTGTTTACAATTTTAGAAATAATATCTCCGAACGTAGTTCGAATTAACTTCCAATAAGTTGAAAGAAAGCAAGCAGCCTCGCAAAAGGCCTCCCTGACCTACATCCGGAATCGCGTTAAAAATAGCTTCGCTCCCCCTCGCCCCCCCGAGCAAACAAACAGCCGACATCTTGTTACATCCGTCGCCACCCCGTGTTCTCTAATGAACTTTCGCCACCTATTAAATTAAATATTAGTGCGTGCCAAAGACAACACTTTACCTACAAAAATCACACACACCCGCATAAGTTTAAAAAAAAACGACAACATTAGGACTCAGTAAGTTTCACAGCTAGAAACAATGTGATCCACGAGTCGCGTCAAACATAAAACAAATTCGATAAGTTAGAAAAACTTAGGCCAACAAGACCAAAGATATCAATCGAGGACAATTTAAAGCTCTCTCTACCCATCCAAAAAAAAAAAAAAAACAGGTACATTACGTTTGGCCTACAACTTTCCATTCTTTCACGATATATAATTTCTATATATAATCTTACTTGCTCTTCCTTCTCGATGAACATTTTTAAAAAATTTTTCATTTTAATATCCTTTATATAATCATTATATAGCTCTTATAATTGTTTTTTTTTACGTCAACCAATTAGTTTAGATTATTGTCTTTTTTTTTATTTTTCTTTACCAAAACTTATTTACTTTTGCTTTATGACTCTATTTTATAATCAACTTTATATTTTATCTTTCATATCATATCTAATAATCTCAAGTTTATATTTCATGTTTATATCACTAATTTGCATTTATCATTTTATATTTTCTCTCACTTTATAAATTAGATGTTATTTACATTGTTTCATCTTCCGCTACCATGTCAATGCTATCGAGTATATTACTGCTCATTTTTAATTTTCATTTAATATTTTCACTTTCTATTACCCCTTATATACTGCTGTAGTGTGTTAATCTTTGTATCATATCATCACTATTTTTACTTTTTTTTTTAAGATTACTTTGCATTTAACTTCGCAATTCTATTTTCGATTTTTCAAATCCTTTAACGCTATATGCAAAGCCTTAATTTCGCAATTTCATATCTCAATGATATATTCTTTTATAATCAAACTAAAAATCATGATCTAAAAACAGGGCAATCTTCAATAACCTCTTAAACAACCACTTTAAAGGTTACTTCTTAAGAATTACTAACATTCCTTTTCCGCAGGAACTTTTAACTCCTTCGCAGGCTAGACTTGACCTACTTTGATTTCGTAATTAACAATCTTGACACATCGTCCCCCAGATTTACCTTATCCCAACTTCTGGCTTGGATACGTGCAAATTGTATTTTTTTTTTTTTATTCCAGGGCACTCTCATGCCACACGCTGGCACATTTTTTTTTTATTATTTTACTCTTTTTCTCGCTAAGCCCCTGACGACTCTAATTAAAACTTTGATTTCTGGTCACTGATCTACGCCCTCATTTATCCTGCATGCGTACGTCTTAACGACTAATTACTAAAACCCATAACAATCCCCTTATCTTACTTTTCGATTGTGGTACTGTAACTTTATTCGGTCCTTAAATTTACATGTGAAACATGGCCTAGGTTTTCCGCGCCGTGCACATTAAATGGTTTGGGACTTGAGTCAAAGTGACATTGCCTCAACCAAGTAATAACTAACCCCTCAACCCTTTCTAACGCCCATCACGAAGAGATCATGATTTTCCCATCAAATCATTTTTATTTTTTCCTATCATCATTATATGCTCTCTATTAATTCTTTTATTCCTATTTTTATTTTACTTGTATGTTTAATATTAGTTGTTTATGCTTTATTACCTCTTATGGATATACAGAAATCAACCCCATGTTATATACCAACTCACTTTAATTAATTTTTAAAAAATTACTTCCTTAATAACAGTCTTCCTATTCCGCTCTCTTAAATCCCTCCATATGAACCCTCTCACATCCGGGGCCATCTGTGATGATTTAAGACCATGGAATTGTTGTAAATAGTCTAAATATCCACTACCACATGTTCCACCCCATGACTGTATATAACTTCTTATGTACTGCACATAGAAAGCCTCAACTAACATCAATCTGTACCGCGTAAGAATCTAATAAAGTATTGCAACTGTACAGATAGAAGGAATGGAGAGAGACAGGAGAAAGTTAAGGTTAAAACAAATCAGGTTTAGGACAGAAGTCGAAGCAAGGCCTAGCAAAAGAGGCTTAAAACCAGCCCAACTATAAATAATTTACAAGTCAATACTTCCTGACAGGACAGGGCGTATCTGATATCGCGGAAACCATAAAAGCTAAGAGTAACGCCCCGAATTTCCGGAACAAGACCGGACGTATTCTTCCGTCAAAGAGATAAGCCAGGCCCAATCAGAAGACAATACCTAAGTAGGTCAACCAATAGCCCACTACCACGTGAAAAAGTCCCACCAATTAGGAAAGAATCACCTAAATAGGTCAGCCAATTAGAAAGCAGCAAGGTCGTGGTGTTAAATCGAGGCCCTAGAATTGTCAGTCTTCGCTTGGATTCCAACGGTAACACTTGCTCTTAAGATCTCTCTCTCCCCTCATCCCATTCCTTCTTGACGTCAGACGCTTCTTAGTGGAATCTCTGTTTGTTTATTTCACCTTTGGCCCAGCTGTGTCGCCTTCCACCACGACTGCACGGTAGAGTTGACATCGAGGTTCGTCTAGCATCAGGTAACACTGGTCCCAGAGGTCCCAAGATATCACATGTGTATATTTCTTCCTTCAATGCCACTGAGGGAGAGCCACATGGTCTCTCCATATCTCCCTCCTTCAGTTCCTTCCTCTAGTGAGAGTGGAATAAATAGTCTCTCCATATCTCCCTCCTTCAATGCCTTCCTCTACTGAGGGTGGGCCACATGGTCTCTCCATATCTCCCTCCTTCAATGCCTTCCTCTACTGAGGGTGAGCCAAATGGTCTCTCCAAACTTCCTCCGCTATCGCCCAGTCTATTGTTAGATGTATTTAAAATATTTAAGACGGGAAATTACATATAAATATTACAAAAAAATATAGAACTCCTTCTCTGTATGATAAAGAATCTCCAATATAAACACAGAATGTTATGAAGCTTGAAAACATGTTAACTCTTACTGTGAATTATGGAGTTTCCAGTGATAATTATTTCCATATACCAGGGATCGGCAACTTGCGGCTCTTTGGATGTGAAGCTGCGCTTAGTATTCATTTAAATAAAAACTATTTATACGAGCACTATTTATTGTTGGCAATAAAAAAATGCGGCTCTTTAAAAACTTTGAAATTTTGTAAATTGTAATTTTTGACTCTTCTACTCAAAAGGTTGCCGACCCCTGCCATATACTATTGCATTTATATACATTACCAGTTTTAAAATATATAAAAGGTATGTGGTGAGATTTGGAACTTTTTAAATTACCTTCAAGAGAGATAGATTAAGATAGATCAAATTAAGTTTGACAGGTCCGCTTGGCCAACCTATTTCTTTTTCTAGTGTGTTTATTGTGTGTGAATGAATGCCTGGTGTCGTGGTTGAAGCCACGTGTCTGGTGTGACGTGATGTTACACATGATGTTGCTACTCACGTCTTGGTGTTCCGTATGGAGGGAGATCTAACAGTTCTTGTTTATCTAGACAGGTCTGTGGTAGTACAGGTCCTGTGATGAGGAATGAACACAATCCTGAAAGTCTCAGGTATGGGCAGGGATGGAGCCATGTAGCCTAGATAAGTCCTCAGAGTCATGCAGTTCAACGGAATAGAATGGGTCGTTATAGGTTCAGGTCTTGGATCGTCCAGAACAATAATGGCTGTTGACATTTGTTGTAGCTATCAATAATCAGCTCTCTCAAATGACAAGATGTCTCTATACAGTTAAACACAGCTTTAGGATATTTTTTAGGATTTAGGGCAGCTTTTTTAGGATTGTAAATTTTTCTCAGAGAAACCCAGTATTCCAGTTATATTGTGCGGGAGAATGAAATTCATTTACCAAAAGGAGAAGTGCCAATTTTGGTATAGATATTATTATATTTATGTATATATAAATATATATATATATATTGTCGCATACCTCGAGATATTTGCATAATATTGTTTTGTGTTATATATTTTTACATTTTGTTTCTTATGAAAGGTTGATATATTTGCATGTCCGCGAGAAGCGCGATGTATATATATAGGTAGGAAAAATAATAAAGTTAGAGTTTCTATTGTCATAGATCTTCTCATGTCTCGTGAATCTCGTTCTTCTAATATAGAACATCACAATATGGCGCAGCCGACAGGATCGTCGAAATCGACAATTGAAAGCCTCATCAGGGCGATGGCGGACCAGCAGCGCTTGATGAGGGACCAGCAACGCTTGATGATGAACATTCTTTTTGAAAATAAGAAAGAAGAAGAAGAGGAAGAGGAAGAAGAAGAGGAAGAAGAAGAAGAATAAGAGGAAGAAGAAGAAGAAGAAGAGGAAGAGGAGGAAGAAGAAGAAAGCCTTGAGTCTCTAGAAAGACTTGAGTCTCTAGAAAGACTTGAGTCTCTAGAAAGCCTTGAGTCTCTAGAACGCCTTGAGTCTCTAGAAAGTATTGAGTCTCTAGAAAGCCTTGAGTCTCTGGAAAATATTGAGTCTCTAGAAAGTCTTGAAAAGTCTGAAATAAGTCTTGAAAAGTCTGAAGTAAGTCTTGAAAAAGCCGAAGTTGAAAAAAAGTCTGTTGAAGTTGAAGAAAGTGAAAAAGCTCAAATTGAGAAAAAGTCTGTTGTTGAAGAAAATGAAAAAGCCGAAGTTGAGAAAAATTCAGTTGTAGAAACGGAAGAAAGTGAAAAAGCCGAAGTTGAGAAAAAATCCGTTGAAGCAAATGAAAGTGAAAAGGCTGAAGTTGAAAAAAATTCTGTTGAAGTTGAAGAAAGTGAAAAAGCTCAAGTTGATAAAAAGTCAGTTATAGAAACTGAAAGTGCAGAGTCTCTTACGAAAGAGGATGTTATTGCTGATAGTAGAATTGAACAGATTTCTGAATATAGGAATCCAAATATTGATCATAGAAAAAATTGGTCTTATATTTCTCCTAGAACGATTAAAAAGGAAATAAATATTTTTGATGCTTTAAGAACCTTACATGGTAGTGCTCAAGCCAATCTTTGTTATCCTAAAGATTTTTGGATTGTTCGTGATTTGGGATCTAAATGTTTTTCAAATATTATTGAAGATAGTGAAAAGAATAATAATTTAGATTTGAATGATACGAATTTATCTCATTTTGTCATTTTTCATCCTGAATATGGAGGGAAATCTCTAAAGAAAGTATTGAAAAAATGGAAAACTTTCGCCAGAACAATTAACGAACATTCTTTGTCAGATTTGTATTTTTGTGAGTCATGCTGAGCCGAACATCGGGTTGGTTCACAGTGATATAAGTCCCAGAAATATTCTGATACGACCGACTGCTCAAAAGGTTTTGAACTACGACATTGGAGGAGAGAATTATGAAATCCCAACCAACAACTGCATTGCCAAGTTGAAAGATTTTGAGATATCTCGACTTGTAAAGAATGATAATCCTAATCCGAGTGTTTTTTACGAGAATGTTTCTCAGCTAATTTGGACCCATAATAAAATGCAACTTGTATCGAGGGAAACTGTTTCTAGAACTGTAATTACTCCAATATTATATACTCCGGCCAGTTGTCTAAAAAAACAAGTGCCTACTCCAGAGGAAAATCTTAATTTAGGAGGCAAGTCTCCAGAAAAGTCTGGTAAAAGTTCTGAACTGGCAAGGATTGCGAATCCGGTAGATTATAGGAATATTATATTGAGTGGTTTGAGATCTCTAAAGATTTCAGAATCCTATGACTGTTCAAAACCTGCAGACGATGCCTCTAATCCGGCAGACGATACCTCTAAGCCTGCAGACGATACTTCTAAGCCTGCAGACGATACCTCTGGGCCTTCAGACGATACCTCTGGGCCTTCAGACGATACCTCTAAGCCTTCAGACGATACCTCTAAGTCTTCAGATCTTCAACGAAATAAGAGACCTTCAAAGGAATCCCATCACAGGAGTGATGAGAGGTCATGGAGGGGGAGTCTGTCGCATACCTCGAGATATTTGCATAATATTGTTTTGTTTTATATATTTTTACATTTTGTTTCTTATGAAAGGTTGATATATTTGCATGTCCGCGAGAAGCGCGATGTATATATATAGGTAGGAAAAATAATAAAGTTAGAGTTTCTATTGTCATAGATCTTCTCATGTCTCGTGAATCTCGTTCTTCTAATATAGAACATCACATATATATTATATTATATTTTTATATTTGAAAATTGAATAAATTTATTTTCTAATTATTTATATATACACACTTTTATAGCCATATATTCAAAATTATTTATAGATCTAGTTCATACTACCGATTTATTCTATGAAAGGAGAGTTGTTCATTACGCAACAAACGGCTGAGGCTATTTTCTCCTTTTAATATATTGATGAGACAGGGATGTACGTCTCAGAGGGTTTATTATGGGGAGTGATCTATCTTGGTGGGCCATGGTCACTAGGGTCCGATCCAATAGGATCGTTGGGTCTTGGGTTCCTTCAGGCTGGTTTTAAGGGGTGTTGTTGCTGTAGCACGTCATGTTATATAATCTTCTGTCAAGGTGTCTTCTGATCGAGGAGAAAAAGATAAATGTCTCGTTATCTATAACACAGACGCTAAAACGGCGGTCAACGGTTAAATACAATAATACTCGTCATCTATGACGTGCTTTTTTTTTTTTTGGGGGGGGGGGGGGGGTGTATAACTAAAAAAAAATGATAATAGAAGAATGAAATAAATATAAATTAAACACAATTTGAAAAAAATAGAGTTTCTAGTTTAATAGATATTAATTTCTCTGTTCACGTGTGTACCATCCGGTTGGCTACTCTTGTTGACACATAACAATATATTGTAGTAAAGTATTTATTTATTATATTTTATGTACACATTATTGATTTTTATATTTATATTATTTATATATTTGCTACTCTGGAAACTTCCCTTATTGCTCATCTTGTATCTTATAAATGTTGATTTGTGTTCTTGTCTTTAATAAATTGCTGTGTTAACCTGAAGTATGATTTTCCTAATTTTCTACGTTACATTTTGGTGGAAATGCTGGGTAAATTAGGGAAGGCAAACTGAAGACTGCCGAAAAGATCTTGAGGCCTTAGGTGCTTTGATTTACATTTTCCAAGAACGGCTCCAGGATTCCACCGTCGTGTCAAAGTCAAGGCTTCCCTGCAGGAAGACGATGACCCTATTGACGATACAATTTCGAAGCCGCTCTTCACGCCGCAAGAGAAAAGATGCCAAGCTACTAAGGACAAAATTTCAAGACTAAGAGAATCCTTAGAAGAAGCACCTCAGGTCCATGTCAGTATCTACAATATTTGAAAGCTGTGGGTCAGAGCTCCCATAGGGAAGGAGCTATGTAGTAAAGAATTTATTATATTTAATGCACAGATTATTGATATATATTTTTAAATTTATATATTTGCTAATCTGAAAACTTACTTCATAACTGATCTTTTATCTTATAAATGTTGATTTTATGCTTGCCTTAAAAATTGCCGTGTCATTCTGAAGTTTATAAATAAGTTAAAACAAAGCATCTAGGGCTGCGTATCTTTTATTTTATAATTATGAAACAAGCTTTCGGGCTCATACGCCTTTCTACAGGAGTTAATGAACGACTAACCATCTAATCTGAGATTACATTTTATATATGTAGCTATTAGTTTGCATATTGGCCTGATTGAATAATTAACATATTCAGATTTACATATAGGTTGCATATTTGGGAAATATTAATTCTAATTAATATGTGGTTATATGAATAATTTTTTATGAATATTATGTTGCATGTTTTCGTTTTATGTCATATTATTTAGAAATTTAGAAATTTAAGGGATCTCACTAGATATGTAATATCTATTAATGTAAATGTAATTGTTTTATTTTATTTAGGTCTATTGATTCATATGCTTCTGGCAAATCTATCCAGCGGTTTATACTATTATATTGTTTGGATACTATTGCTTCTATTATTAATCTCTGAAATTTATTATTGATGTTATTGTAATGTACTATGGGTTAATATTTAGGTTAAATGTATGTCCTGTTATATTGGTGTGCTGTACTATTAGTAATATTGGGTCATTTTTGTTTATATATCTTTTGTGTTCTATTATTATATTGTGTAATTTTCTCCCTGTCTCCCCTACGTATCTGGCGTTACAGTTATTACATTCTATTGAATAAATTACTTCTTTTTTTTTATCTGTTATGCAATCTGTTCGACTGTTTTTTTGTGATCGGATTTCTTAGAATACTTAATAAGTTGGGTGAGTTGCTGTAATAACTTATTAAGTATTCTAAGAAATCCGATCACAAAAAAACAGTCGAGCAGATTGCATAACAGATAAAAAAGAAGTAATTTATTCAATAGAATGTAATAACTGTAACGCCAGATACGTAGGGGAGACAGGGAGAAAATTAGACAATAGAATAACAGAACACAAAAGATATATAAACAAAAATGACCCAATATCACTAATAGTACAGCACACCAATATAACAGGATATACATTTAACCTAAATATGAACCCATAATACATTACAATAACATCAATAATAAATTTCAGAGATTAATAATAGAAGCAATAGTATCCAAACAATATAATAGATTCTGAAGTTTGCTTTTCCTAATTTACTACGTTACAATATTTACAAATTTTATTCCAAAGCCTATTCCAATTAAGACCATCTAGAAGTAGTAAGAGTACAACATTTTTAATTTATACGTTAGTTGTGTGTGTGGGACAATTGACAATTAAAACATCTTTATTGACTTCTTAGTCAATATTTATAGAAGAAAATTAAAACTATAAAATTATTTACAATCAGCCAGGTAGTCACCGCGATAGTGTCCGCCTCCTGGCGATGACCTCGATGTCCTCACCCAGTCCAACCTGGACGAAGGTAGATTCTTGACTTCACCGATGCGAGCATAGCCAGTTCGTCGTCCTCCAGGCCTGTCCCGAAGATCCAAGCCTGGAGATCAGGGGGTCTGCCGAAGATGTTGAAGGCCTCCCGGACGAGGGGCCTGATGCTCGCGCATCTCCAGTATCGGTGGCTCAGGGAGCCATCGGGGGATCCACAGGCAGGGCAGGAAGTGTGTGTGTGTGGTCGGGAAATATATTAAAGATTGAGAGACCACAAAAGAGAAATATAGAAATTAGTCCATTACCGACAACCAAGAAGTCTTAAATTTTTTATACTATATTTTAACTGGATTGAGAGAGTGTACAAAATTTCTAACTACTATCTGATCTGGAAGAATATTGAAACTTTGTCAAAGAAAATAAATGGATTTATAAAACTTTGTCCAGTTTTGACCATTTCCACCGCTTGGAGCTCGAGCTGCTGATTACGTTAGCGAAACGGCTGTACCTATTTTTCTTCGTTTAAAGGAAATATACAAATTATATAGTCTAATGCCGACCACCACGGCTACTTAAAAAATTATGATATTTTTTACACATATGATGATATATAGTCTTATAAAAATACCAGAATTCTACGTGGTTATAAGTTTATTAAAAACGACTACAAAATTTAAAGGAAATATAGAAATGATAATCAATTAACGACCACTCCAACCACCCAGATGTGAGGAATTTTGTCAACTTGCGTTGCCTGATGTATTGAGCGGGTAAACACATTTTCAGACCTGTTTGATCTGGAATATTATTAAAATTGATCACAAAATAAAGCTTCAAAGTAAATATAGTAACTGAAAGTGTAATCCATTGACAACTTCCCAGAAGTTTGATGTTTTGTCAACTTGCGTTGTTCGCTATCTTGAGCGAGTCTTCAAATTTTCAGACCTGTTTGATCTGGGAGTTTATTAAAATTGATCACAGAATTTGATGGTAATTAAAATTAGTTAATTGCCGACTATTCAGAAGTCTGATATTTTGTCAACTTGCATTGTTATCAGGTTTGAACAAGTGTAACCAAATTTCAGACTTCTAGGTGCTCTGTAAGTATGATTAAAATCTTTCAAAACATTTAAAAGAAAATAGAAATTAGCCATTTCCCGTCCACTCCGACCACCTAGAAGTATAATAATAGAATCTGCCAACTTGGATCTTAATCAGGTTTGAACAATTGCAATAAATTTCAGACTTCTAGATGCTCTGTAGTTTAGAAATTGTTTATATATTTGTGAATATATAGACAGAAACACAGACATGGAATCAATTTAAATAAAATCTTTTAAAAAACGCCATCCGCTCAAATTTTGTTCGTTTGAAAGTAATATTAGTTTTTATCACCTATAAAATATATATTATTTCTGAATAAATTTGTTTTTGAAATAAAATATATATATATTAATAGTAATTTTGTTTTTATATTTGGAAAATAGAGGAAAAGTAAACTATTAAGAACAACAGATTTTGAATTGATTTTGAGTCAGAACAGCAAGCTAATTCTGTATCAAATAGTATAGTTATGAAAAATTTTAAAAAATTAAAAAAATATATATTAATCTCAAAATTTTTCATAACTATACTATATATATATATATATATATATATATATATATATAAAATTGAATGTCTGTCTGTACTCTATAGATTCAAAAACCATACATCCAATCGCCTTGAAAATTTGGGATATTATTAGGTTTATCCCCGGGAAGGTTTTTGAAAAATAATTTCTTGAATATCTTGAATATCCTTAGAGTTATTTGCAGATTTGTAGATTTAACTCGCAAGCAGCGCCCCCATTGCGACGATGATAACAAGTTTTTTTATCTATAAGCTTTATTATCACTAAGTTTATTATCTTAAAGATTATTTATCAAAAGTAAGATTTTCTACCTATTAATTGCGCACAAGTCAAAGTTTGTTTTATCATTTATCTACAACATATATATTGGGAGAATAGATAAAATAAACGTATCATTAAACGGAAGATAAGGATCTTTTATTTGGAAATGTTACGAGCTTTCGGGCAAACTCCCTTCTACAGGTTTGACGGAAAAATCAAGGCGAGAGACAGAGCACACTCATTCAAGAAATAACCGGCCTACACCCCCCCCAAAACTTCACCATGTGTTCATTTGACGTTTCATCCCTATACCTCAGTCTCCCCCATCACCTGATAATTGACAGCCTCAACCAATTTTTGGTTTCCATTAACACAGATCCCGTCAAGACCAACTCTATCACATCCCTCTCACAGATATGCTTAAACATGAGCACCTTTACCTTTGACCATATCCATTTCAAACAGATAAGGGGATCGCCTATGGGAAGCCCCCTCTCCTCCATAGCTGCTGAGCTGGTTATGACCAGAATAGATAAATGGGTCTGCAACCTCCATTGTGATGACATCCTATTCTGGCGACGATATGTCGATGATATCCTTTGCATTTGTAAAACCGACCATGAAGAAACCATCCTGTCCACTCTCAACAGCTACAACCCTAACCTCTCGTTCAACATGGAAAAAGAACAGGGACACATCATTCCCTTCCTAGACATTTTAATCATACGTACCCCGGCATCATTCCACACCACAGTATACTACAAGAATAGCAGTACCCCCACCTACACCCATTTCAACTACTTCTGTCCCATAGTACACAAAATTAACATCGTTAAAACACTCACCAGGCGCCTTCACACACACTGCTCTCTACCCATCTTTAAAACCACAGAAAAAGCCCGTATCATCTCCCATCTCACCGCCGCCTCCTATCCACTAACATTCATTAATAAACATACCTATTCTCCCGCTCCCTCCAATCCTCCCCCAGTCTTCAGGACTACATGCATGTTGCCCTATTCTCCCTTAACAGTTAGCATCTCCCGCCTCATTAGGCCATTTGGCATTCGCACCTTTTTCATTAATACCCCCAGTATCCACTCACTTCTCCGACACCCCATTACAAAAACTAGTACCCAACTCAGTCCTCTGGATTCTTCTGGGGCGGTCTACTCTGTTTCATGCGAACATTGCTCCGCCACTTATGTGGGTGAGACAAGTAGAACCGTCGCCATTAGAATGTCAGAACACACCCGCAACATTAATAACAACGACCCACGTTCCCTCATCTATCAGCATGTCGCATCCACTGGCCACTCTTTTAATACCAACCACCCCACTATCCATTACCGTAACATACCCAACCTACACCAAAGATTAGTGTTAGAATCCATAGTATCCACCAAACTTAAAAGCATAAATAGAAAAATAGAAATTCCCGAAATTTATGATATCTTTGTTTCAAACTAATTTATTCCTTTTTACATAACTAAAAATCTTATATACAACAACTTATTACCATATCACTACAATAGTTACTTATTAAAAATTAACTTCCATTCTAAAATTCTTACTGCTAAGCTTTAAAAATTGTGCTCTATGTAAATCATCCCCATGTATATAGCTCTGTCTCTCGCCTTGATTTTTTCGTCAAACCTGTAGAAGGGCGTTTGCCCGAAAGCACGTAACGTTTCCAAATAAAAGATCCTTATCTTCCGTTTAATGATACGTTTATTCTTAAGTTGCACACCGGAAGAGTTTCAAGTTCTTCTAATAGATAAAATGATGATTTTTTAATGTAGAAAATTAGGAAAGACAAAATTCAGGATGTCACGGCAATTTATTTGAGACAAGAATAATGATACAATTCCAAAGAAAAATATACTATTCCTTTAACTTCCAATTACCGAGGGAACCAATTAATATTGATTTTATTCAACTTATCGAGTATTTTTCAAGGGACCGGGAAAAAATGTTCACTAGATAAAACGATGATTTTGTAATGTAGAAATTAGGAAAGCCAAAATTCAGGATGACACGGCAGTTTATTTGAGACAAGAATAATGATACAATTCCAAGGCAAAGATACTATTCCTTTAACTTTCAATTACCGAGGGAACCGATTAATATTGATTATATTCAACTTATCGAGTAAACGATAATAGATAAAACGATGATTTTGTAAGGTAGAAAATTAGGAAAGACAAAATTCAGGATGACACGGCACACAGGGACCGGGAAAAAATGTTCACTTTATCGAGAGATTCAAATTTACGAGTTTCAAATTATCAAAATATATCTATTATTTTTTATAAGTTTATAGAGAATTGTTTTAACAAATGTTCGTTAGACAAACCTTTACTCGGGTAAAACCCGGGCGAAGCCGGGTACATCCGCTAGTATATTAAAAATTGAATAACCAATTAATTTCTGGAGAGTTTTATCATATAAGTTTGAAATAATTAAATGTTTTTCTAATAATACATATATGTAGTAACCGAGAGGGACAGTCAGGATGTGGAGAGTTTCACAATACCTCTCTGCACCTTGGAAGACCTTTAACAGCTCTCACAGAGTACAGGTTTGGTAACGTTGCCAATATCAATTGTTATGTATCAAGGAAGATATTCAATTTATAATTCATTTTGAAGTTTTATTTTTCAAGTTTATTACATGAAAAATATTCTAACACTTGAATATATTCAATTTGAACTAAATCAAAGTAGGTTGTTCCCTGCACTCCATGCCAGAAGTGTTGTCTCTACAGAGGCGCTAGCTGGATTACAAGACAAACTACGATTCTGTAGGGCGATCTATAAGTACTTGGTCATAGTACTGAGCATCTAGTTGTAGATGTCGGATGTAATGGCTCATCTGTATGGTGTTTTGTAAAACTGAAGTAGACATAGCTCTGGAAGAAACTTCATGTTAGCTATCAAATCTCTCTCAGGTGAGGTGGAAAGTAAGGCTTCGTTAGATGGATATCAGCCGAACTTTCAGGTCGTCTACAGCCACGTATGGTTGTTCGGTTAGGTTCTTCCTCCTATGGATGTGTGTAGGAAAATTTCGCCAACTGGGAAGGTTTGTCTTAAAACTTTGTATTTATCTTTTATAATATACTTTCAGTTTCTCAACAGAATCTTATCTACCTCTACCTTCAAAGCATCAATCTCTACGCTAAAATCATCAACCTATATATTCAAATCATCAGCCTGTACGTTCAAATCATCAACCTGTACGTTCAAATCATCAACCTATACGTTCAAAACATCAACCTGTACTTTAAAATCATCAACCTATACGTTCAAAACATTAACCTATACGTTCAAATCATCAACTTGTACGTTCAAATCATCAACCTGTACGTTAGAATATTCAACCTATACGTTCAAACCATCAACCTATATGTTCAAATCATCAACCTCTACGTTGAAAACATCACCCTATATGTTCAAATCATCATCCTGTACGTTCAAATCATCAACCTGTACCTTCAAATCATCAACCTGTACCTTCAAATCATCAACCTGCACGTTCAAATCATCAACCTGTACGTTCAAATCATCAACCTGTACGTTCAAATCATCAACCTGTACGTTAAAATCATCAACCTATACGTTCAAAACACACACACGCACAAAAGCCTTTATGAGACACACTGGTCTTATAGAGGATTCTCCCCGGGATTACAAGAGAGATATGGCTGTGAAAGTGGGTAATATACAGAAGAAGAAAAATAAAGATTATGTAAGTATTCTATATACAGTTACGAGCGTCAAGCGTTCTTAATCCGTCATTTTTCATGTCTGTCACCGTTTTTTTTTTTTTTTTGGAATGGCGCGCTCCTATTGGTTGGCTACGATCACGCCACCTTTGCCCCCCCCCCCCCCCCATTTCTGTAACTATTGTGTTGGAGAGGGTCGCTCCTTAAATAAATGCATATATTAGTTAATAACCAAATGGAATCCTCTCTTTCTTTTTCCCAGTAAGAGACGCCTACGGAAGCCAACAGTACATACACAGATAAAGCACATAGGCTATAGTTGTTAACTAAAATATGCATTTATTTAAGGCGCCAATTTATAATTGTAACAAATAGTATTTGAATCAAAACATTCAATCGGGTAAAACACGGGCGTTGCCCGGGTCATTCGGCTAGTGATATATACACACGCATACACATATACAACAAAACAACAAAAGCCCCCATTAAGACCCAAAGTCTTACAAAAGACTCGACTGCAGGATCCAAGAAGCAAAGTAAGAAAGAGATAAAGAAGTGAACAAAAAATATATTTAGAAAAAAATATATATATACACATTATATATGTGTGTATATATATATACACATATATACACATTCACTCAATTCAAAGTAACAGTAACGATGCCTTTTTATTCACTGCCTTGTAAAACCCACATAGATCCAGTGAAAACTTTCTATCTGTTATGTAGTTTGTTAAGATATCCTCAACTGTGTCCGGGAATCTATTATCCTGTTTCGAAATAAATGTTTTTCTTTCATCTGAAATACTTGTACAGTGGAAAAAATAGTGAGATGTTTCGGAGTTCATTTTCTGCTTACAGAGCTTACATAACAGTTCCGCTTCTCCAAAAATGTTCTTGTGATTTTCCCGGAAGAATGTGTAAAGTGCTCGCAGTTGGGCAATGTGTCGTTTAACAATGAATGGAAGATTGTCCGACAGATATCTTTCAGGAAGGGATGCTTCTTCAGGTTTCTATAGTGAGGATATAGTTTTATATTATTGATTCTCGCCCAGTCACCTTGTATGGATTGGTCTATTGCTGTTCTAGTAATCAGTGGCAGTTCATGTTGAAAAAGTCCTTATCAGTGCAATTAATCAGATAAGAAAAACCAGTGGAATTCAGAATGTCATTAATGGTTTTAACAAAACCTATGTGGATATTTGAATTTCGGGACAAATTCATTAGTTCAGTTAAGCATATAAATGGCAATCGGTTAGCTTCCATATTGAAGATTCTGATCCAGTATTTCATTGTAAGTTTTATGGAGGTGACTGCAAGAGAAGTTCGTCCACACTCCATTCGAAGGATATATCCTGGGGTATACCTGGGCAGGTTCAAAGGCCGACGCAGGAAAACATCCTGAGTCTTGTCCAGTAACTCCTTTTGATCACAAGCCCAGATCGGAGCTGCGTATAGGAGTACCGCTACAACCATTGAGTCCAATAGCCTTAAAGGTGCCCGAAGTGAGTTAACTTTAGTCTTAGTCATGACTGTCCACACCGCACTTATTGCAGACAGTGCCTTGCCCTGGAAATGCTTGGAGTCGTTGTTGACAAAGGATAGCCAAGATAATTGTACTTTGATGTAATAGCCAGTGGTCTTTCGCCCCAGAACCATTTGTCAGATATTGCGAGCCGACCTCCATTGCGAAAAGCCATTATTTTAGACTTATTTTCATTAAGTATTAAATAGTTCGTTTCGAGGTATTTCTTTAGTTTATTAATCTTGGTTTGCAGATTTATTTTGGACTTCCCCAAGAGAACGATGTCATCAGCATACAAAAGCAAGTGGACCTCTCCAAAACCCGGAAAGCAAATACCCGGTAAATCAGAGCCGTTATACGTGCTGATTAGATTGTTAATAAATAAGATAAAAATATATGGAGACAACGGCTCTCCCTGCAGCACTCCAGATCGAATCCTAATTGGTTCTGTAAAAGAGCCTTCCCATCTCACAACCGCTTCCATTTTTTCATAGAAACTCTGTATCACAGTAATCAAACGGCTACTTATGCCCAATTCGGTCCATATGCCCATAAGAGTGAATGTGCGACTGTATCAAACGCTTTCCTCAGGTCAACGAAGAAAGCAAAAAGTTTCCTTCTCTTCTTTCTTAATGTAAGTTGTATCAAAGAAGTCAAAGTAAATATGTGTTCCAGACAAGAGTGTCTCTTCTAAACCCAGCCTGGTTTTCAAATAATATTCTCTTGTCTTCTATCCATTTAGTCATTCTGTTTTTAAGAATTGATGAAAAAAGCTTGGAGAGGTTGCGAACAAGTGCAATACCGCGGTAATTTGAGGGGTTTTCAATATCTCCGTTTTTAAAGATACTATACGTTCAAAACATCAACCTATATGTTCAAATTATCAACCTGTACGTTGAAATAATCAACCTATATGTTCAAATCATCAACCTGTACGTTCAAATCATCAACCTGTACTTTCAAATCATCAACCTGTACGTTCAAAACATCAACCTGTACGTTAAAATCATCAACCTGTACGTTCAAAACTTCAACCTGTACGTTCAAAATATCAACCTGTACATTCAAATCATCAACCTGTACGTTCAAATCATCAACCTATACGTTCCAAACATCAACATGTACGTTAGATTCATCAACCTATACGTTCAAATAATCAACCTGTACGTTCAAATCATCAACCTGTACCTTCAAATCATCAACCTGTACGTTCAAAACATCAACCGGTACGTTAAAATCATCAACCTATACGTTCAAAACATCAACCTGTACGTTAAAATCATCAACCTGTACGTTCAAAACATCAACCTGTACGTTAAAATAATCAACCTGTACGTTCAAATCATCAACCTGTACCTTCAAATCATCGACATATACGTTCAAACTATCAATCAATTGAAGTTCTGGAGCTTATGATAATCGTAAACCCTTTAAATGTTGGTACTACCTATTGTGATAGCTTTGATTCTTAATTAACAATAGATAAATGAACGAAGAATGAAATATGTAAAAATCCTGTCAGGAAACGTGTGTCTTGCATAAAGAGGAAATAAATTGATAAGATGGACCCGACGGTCAGAGGTCTCGTCTTATCTTCAGGAATGATAAGCAGAGTGTGGCAGGGTTGCCCAAGTACGTTTTCACGTCAATCACAGATTATTCCTTCCACAGACACCAGACATATAAACATTACAATGCCACTCTGTGGGATCAAAATATTCTCAATAGAAGGTAATATCATTGCGATTATCAATTTACTGATTTTCTTAAAGTGTATTTTCTCTGTAGCCCTGTGTGTACGATCAGTATATTACCACAATTATCATTACTCTAGCGTTCTCTGTCGTTGAAAATTGAAACAAAAATGATCATAGAGAAATTTATTATAAGGCCGCAGTCACCGTTCGGAGGAGATTAATAGAATCATTGAATGTCGTGATCCATTTGGATGAAGAAAGCGAAGACTGAAACGCGGCTGATTCTACACTTGTCTTTTCAATGATACGCTAACCTATGCACGGTGGAATCTGTGGCCACTGGACATGTGTCGGACCTGGAGGTTGTTGTTGGGTTCTGTGCTGCTTGGAGTATAAGAGCTCTATCTATGCTTCCTTACTGTGGTGAATCTGTATAAGACCGGTGGCCTTAATAAAGCTGTGTGTGTTAGATTTATAATAAAAATTAATCCTAATTACAAATATTTGGATCCGACTAACTTTCTTTGTATTTTAGAGAAGAGCCAAAGGAATTATTTTTGTATGGAAATGTTATCTCTTCAGTTGAAACAATGTCTACATCATATATATCATTTCCAAATTATATATTTCACACATTAGAAGTTACATCAGTTGGGAGAAGTTTCCAATCGGGAGGAATAACATTCGCTTTAAGAGACATTTTCCACTCTGAAGATACCAGAAATTGTAACCACGGACTCACGATTAATGATCAAAAACTTATTTTTCAGCACCTTTTACATAAAATTGATTTCTAGTATAAAAATTATATATATATATATATATGTTATATTCTCAATCTAATATTTTATAATATATAAATATTTTTTTCTAATTTGACCAAAAAACAAAAATATGTATTTGATATTGTTTTGTTCTGTTGTAAATAGTTTTGTTTTTTCTTTTGGGTTGGTTAAATGTGTTATTTTTTAATAAACTCATTTGCCAAAAATATAATATTATATAGTTGAATTTGTTTAAAATAAAATAAGCATATTTGCTAATAATTGATATTTCATTCTCTTCTTTTTTTGTAAATAAAATTTGCATTCGACAATCTAAACATCTACTTAATAATTTATTACTTTTTTTATTCTCTCCACTCGGAATATAAGATATATAATTTTTGAAACTTCATTTAACATACAAAACACAGCTACTTCAATCTTGGCAAGATACTTTCAACTCTATATTAGACAATTCTGTATTAACAATTTGTTCTATAGTTTAGGTACCATCTTTTAAATGATCCTAAAACTAAAACGTTCCACGGCCCTCTTGTAACGAGCCTCATACATTCGATATTTGTACGTACATCTAGTATGCTGTGTTTGGATGGATTCAACTTTGAATCATTGCAGCCAAAATAATTATGAATCTGAGGGTTCTTCGTTCTGAATGGGACAAGCTTGTTCCAATTGAATTCGAAAATGAATAGATTTTCTATATGAAGGCTCTGCCTAATTTAGAAAAATTTGAAGATTCATTGATAATATGTTGTGTGTGTTGTTCTATATATTCCCTCAAATTGTCGAACTTGAGCTTCAAGTATTTTCAGATAGTTCCAAGTATGTGCGTGAAGCAGTGTTCTATTTGACAACCGGCTAATCCATCAGGTGAATCAGTAAACCGAGATACTCACTCGATTATACTTATATGGTGTTATTCTTTCAGCCAAACTGACTTAGTGTGTTTGTAAATCAACACCAAATATCAACTGGACATCTACTACAGCATGATCTATTACAGCATAGTGGTGCTGGCTTGGATATACCTCAGTACCCATTGGAACACCTTCGTCTCTAACAGACTGCCACAAAAAGATTTCATGCTGATTAAGAGGTTTAGAGAAGTTTATGAAATAAATCTCACTAGCATTCAATAGAACATATTCTATTTCGAAAAAGTTCCTGGGAGGAGGTATACAAGTTACAATGCGTCTCCCTACGGTATTTCAGACGTGTTCTATCGGATTCAGGTCCGGAGATTAGGCTGGTCAATCCATAATCTAAACTTAGAATTAAGTAGCTTCCATCCAATCCCCTATGGCCTACAACAGTCAATGGTCATGGGGATCTTTTTCGGCCCTGCCCTGAATTGTTTTTAAAGCTGACAAACCTCAGTTCTGTTAACTAGAGTCATTTAGCGACTTAAGTCAGGGATTGGTCGACTTCCTTCCATCGTATTATTCTACACCTTAAAGGATCGGATAAACGATTAAGTGAAGTCATTATGTTAGATTTATTTCAAAATATGCAAATTTCAAAATGAAAACAGTTATGGTGGGCTAATAGAGAGAATGAATATCATGAACGAATGTTTTTCTGTTTCCAAGTTCAAAGAATCAAATTATTCAAAGAAGTAAATTTATCAGATAATTTTACATATAATAAAAGGCTAAAGTTCTGATTGCTCAAATTTTTTCATATATTTTAAAAACGGGAAAAATGAAAGCTTTCGGAGAGAATGTCTTTAATCTTCACACAGAAAAGGTCATTAATATTTTGTTTTAAAATACTTTACTTGAAATTTGCGGAAAAGCAATGCTCAAAGCATATTATAAATTTATTAATATATGTATTTCTATTGTCCTCAAAGCTTATGTCCATATTTCATCTAAAATACTCTTTTTGAAAGAGTCTAGCATCAGTATCAGTATAAAAGGAAAACACCAAATGCAATATTACAACGATATGGTAGATTAAACTAGCGAAACTGCTGGGAGGATTCACCACTTATAAGCCATGCCCTCCCATTATTTTTTTCATTTCAGTAAGGGCAGTAGAAAATTGTTTTAATTCAAAAAGAATCATACACGTCAAAAATATTTTAGATTTATTTTAACAGATGGCACCCTACTGCATCACATTAATATTTTAATATTTAAAAAAATTATTCTTATCTTATAATAACGTAAATTGAGAATATTAGCTGAAATCTCACCTCTCTTTTCGTTTTTAAAAAATAAAAGAACTTGATGCAATATGAACTGTCTTTAATTGAAAAAAAAATTAAAAGGCTTCTCCTTATCCTGCAACTGTAGGTTGCTAATTGCTCACGCCATCTATCGGAATAAACATCACTATTCATTGATTTCTAATTATTCCAAAATGGTCAAGTACCCATTCTTGATGACGCAAACCAACAGAACTTTCAGTTACACGATAAGGAGATGCCTTTTTTTTTATTTATCCACCTTATCCCAGGACAATTTCACATTTGTTACTATTTTTCCACATATGTCTTTAATTGTATAATGTGAAGCAGGTGCATTGTCATGATGAAGAATCCATGATTTCCTAAATTCTGGTCGTTTTTTACTGAAATTTTCAGGGAATTGAGCAGAACTATGAAGGTACATACGAGTTCACAATATTGAAAATAAATAATCAACACTTATTTTAAAAGTTATTTTTCGAGTCTTTTTAGTTCTAGGCGAAGTTGGGATCGTCTAATTCAGTGATTGACACTTGGTTCATCAGTGTAAGCCTTTATTCATCCCATTTATTTATTTTACTGAATGAGAGAGAGAGAGAGACATTTATCTCTTCCTGAGAAATTAAACTTAAATCTAAATATACTTAAAGAAATATTTAAAATTTGTCCCAATTGAAAAAGAGAGTGAAGTAACGAATGCAGGAGATCAGGATGGTAAAATGAATGACAAATATATATTTGTGAATAATATTAAAAAAGTGTACTGGGATCAGGAGGATAAATTAAGAAAAAAAAACATCTCGTAATCGTACAACTAAAAGTTACTGATGGCTTGCACCATCTGTCGGAATAAATATCAACTAATAGTTCATTTTTATTATACAGAATTGCCTTTTTTTAAAAATTAATTTATCTATCTCAGATCCCAGTACAAATATATTTTTATACTATTTTTCGATTTTTTTGGCAATCTCACGTTCTTCTGGCCTAAATAACTGTTTCCTGATTTTTCAGGATGCTACAAATATACAACTAACTATTTATACTTGTATAACTGCTTTTTAAGTCGTTGGGGTACAGATTGAACGACGCTGATGAGGGCCAACAGCCTGAAACGCGTTTGTGGCCGAATGGTATTTGGCCAATTCTGAAATAATTATATATTAGTGATTATTTTATATTTATATTACGAAAGGTGGTGCACGCCATCAACAACTTTTAATTGTACGACCAGGTTATGCCTTTTTCTAAATATCACTTTGCCATTCAACTGAACATTATCAAATATTGATTATATCAGGAGAATCAGTTCAAATCCTGGTGAACCTCCTCAACTAGACTTCTCTAATATGATCGATCCATCGTCTTCAACTGGTGGTAAGACCCCCTGCCTAGGTTTCTCTCTTCAACTAGTCCACAGATGTAACATAATGATAATCTCTTGATAACGGGACCGTAAGACCGTAGCTACACGTGTCAGTCGTCTTTATTCCACACGTGTTGAAAGTTATTTCGGACTGGAATCCCTCCCACAACAGTGAAATACGTTTTTTAAGACCGTAGCTACACGTGTCAGTCGTCTTTATTCCACACGTGTTGAAAGTTATTTCGGACTAGAATCCCTATCACAATAACGCGGTACGGTGTGAAAGACCGTATCTACACATGCTGGTGTTCTCTAGTTCACACGTTGAAAGTTATTTCGGACTGGAATCCCTCCCACAACAGTGAAATACTTTTTGTAAGACCGTAGCTACACGTGTCAGTCGTCTTTATTCCACACGTGTTGAAAGTTATTTCGGACTGGAATCCCTCCCACAACAGTGAAATACGTTTTGTAAGACCGTAGCTACACGTGTCAGTCGTCTTTATTCCACACGTGTTGAAAGTTATTTCGGACTGGAATCCCTCCCACAACAGTGAAATACGTTTTTAACGTATACGTATACGTTGATAACGGGACCTTCAATACATCTTTCTATTACTCTTTTGAGTAAGCCCTAATGTGTATTGACATATGGCTAGGCATTGGTGAACGAGTGGTATAAACCAGGAGTCGGCAACCTGCGACTCGCCAGCCACATAGGGCTCTTTGGATGTGAAGATGCATATAGTAATTACATAAATAAAGTTTTTATTTATGCGATTACTATTTATTGTTGGCAATAAATACTTTTATGGCTCTTCAAAAACTTTGAAATTTTGTAAATTGCAATTTTTGACTCTTCCGATTCAAAAGGTTGTCGTTCCCGGGTATAAACCATTGATTTTTGACAGCCACGACACAGGATTGAATCCCGCACTGGACGCTTTTTTTTTCTAAATAAAAATTGCTTTTCGATGGTCCCAGCTTCCTGCAAAGTTCAAACCCTACCAGTGAGTGCATGTAACCAAATGGTGTTTTGGCATACTTGTAAGTGCAAAAGTCTAACTGCTTTTCTACATGTTTAGACATGTGGTGTACTCTTGCAGTAAAGACAGTCGCTAACTACTACCCACTATGATTAAAATGACCTGTACGATGTGTACTAGGGATAGTAAAAAATATGACTTATCATTCTTAGATGATTTTTGTGCGATAAAAAAGGTGACTTTGCCTTTCTTTCTCTGCATGCATTTGTTGTTCTAATACTAAATTCATTCGACTCTTTGGAAAAGGTTTCCAGCTTCAAGGACAAGTGAGTGTCCTTCTTCATATTAGAATGGAGTGGGTGACTTATCCTTGTCCTTGCCGCTAAAGAGCATTGTCCTCCCATAGACACCTTGAGGTGCCAGTGCAAGTATTTTCCTTTCCTAGTACATGTAACCATACAGTATACATTTCCCATACTCCTACTGTACTTTAGAAAAATCATCAGAATTTATATCTATTCCACGCAATCAGAAACGGGCTCATTTGCCTAGTCTGCATATGTTTTAAAATCAATTTTCCTCAAAGAATCTTTAAGTAAAAGATTCCTCAAAGAATTTGTAATGCTTTAATCGTTTGAACGTAAGTAGATATGGGAATATTTGACTTATATTTTAGTAGGCATGAAAACATTTTTGTTAGATTTTTGATCGTTTTTCTGTTAGTTTGATGAAGGTTTTTGATATATTTTTGTTTAAAATCAGGAAAGAGAGATAATATCTCGTTCAGGCCGGATATTGAAATACGTTAATACAAAAAGGTGTTCTATTCAATAAATAAAAGGTAGAAAATTGTGATAAAGAATTAATAAAAATGTATTTGAATCATCTCTTCACAAATTTGGAACAATGAAAATGACACCAAGTTTTACAAATTGGTAAGAGTAAAGCTGTATTTGATGGATTTCATGGTACGGATTTCATCAGTAGAGAGGAGACTACGACCCTATAAAATCAGGCAAAAGGAAATCATGAATTCGGCAATTTCTATTTAGTTTTTTTGGCATGATAATTAATCTATATGTGAATCCGCGTGAAATGTTTTTCAAAAACAGTCACAAATGAAAACATTGTTTTTGCATTTATTTCAAATATTGGTGTTATATATTTTTAAATATGAATATTCAATATTTTTCCTGCAAGGTTTAAAATATGCATGTTTATTCTATAATATACAGGGTGAGGCACATAAGTTTCAAACCTTTTTTTAAATTAAAAATAAATATTTTCGAGACTTATGGACCACACCCTGATAATTAGTTAGGCCAAACTTCCCCCAGGGCAAATTTCTAATGACGCTGCTGAGCGAAGTTGTGAATATATCCCAAGAAGTCGGGACGGTGTCCGGAAGAGGGCGACCTCCTCCCACAATAGGACCATTCCTGCCAAGATATTTCTGGAAGGATCTATTCCTGGCGCGTGAAGGATGACTCTTTGTCCTGCGTGTTTATTGACAGCCCGTCAGTGGCTATCATGTCCAGGATCACTGGGAACACTAGTGCTCTGTTCACCTGTCGACTGCTACATGGCGGATGTTGTCTCTTGTGTGTATCGACAGTGGCTATCATGTCCAGGAACACTGATGTTCTGTTCACCTTTCGACTGCTACATGGCGGCTGTTGTCTCTTGTGTGTATAGACAGTGGCTATCATGTCCAGGATCACTGGGAACACTAGTGCTCTGTTCACCTGTCGACTGCTACATGGCGGCTGTTGTCTCTTGTGTGTATCGACAGTGGCTATCATGTCCAGGATCACTGGGAACACCGGTGTTCTGTTCAACTGACCAGGATCACTGGTAACACTAGTGCTCTGTTCACCTGTCGACTGCTACATGGCGGATGTTGTCTCTTGTGTGTATCGACAGCGGCTATCATGTCTAGGATCACTAGGAGCACTAGTGCTCTGTTCACCTGTCGACTGCTACATGGCGGCTGTTGTCTCTTGTGTGTATCGACAGTGGCTATCATGTCCAGGATCACTGGGAACACTAGTGCTCTGTTCACCTGTCGACTGCTACATGGCGGCTGTTGTCTTTTGTGTGTATCGACAGTGGCTATCATTTCCAGGATCACTGGGAACACCGGTGTTCTGTTCAACTGACCAGGATCACTGATAACACTAGTGCTCTGTTCACCTGTCGACTGCTACATGGCGGATGTTGTCTCTTGTGTGTATCGACAGTGGCTATCATGTCCAGGATCACTGGGAACACTAGTGCTCTGTTCACCTGTCGACTGCTACATGGCGGATGTTGTCTCTTGTGTGTATCGTCAGTGGCTATCATGTCCAGGATCACTGGCAACACTAGTGCTCTGTTCACCTGTCGACTGCTACATGGTGGATGTTGTCTCTTGTGTGTAACGTCAGTGGCTATCATGTCCAGGATCACTGGGAACACTAGTGCTCTGTTCACCTGTCGACTGCTACATGGCGGATGTTGTCTCTTGTGTGTATCGTCAGTGGCTATCATGTCCAGGATCACTGGGAACACTAGTGCTCTGTTCACCTGTCGACTGCTACATGGCGGATGTTGTCTCTTGTGTGTATCGTCAGTGGCTATCATGTCCAGGATCACTGGCAACACTAGTGCTCTATTCACCTGTCGACTGCTACATGGCGGATGTTGTCTCTTGTGTGTATCGTCAGTGGCTATCATGTCTAGGATCACTGGGATCACTAGTGCTCTGTTCACCTGTCGACTGCTACATGGCGGATGTTGTCTCTTGTGTGTATAGAGAGTGGTTATCATGTCCAGGATCACTGGGAACACCGGTGTTCTGTTCAACTGTCCAGGATCACTGGGAACACTAGTGCTCTGTTCACCTGTCGACTGCTACATGGCGAATGTTGCCTCTTGTGTGTATCGACAGCGGCTATCATGTCTAGGATCACGGGGAGCACTAGTGCTCTGTTCACCTGTCGACTGCTACATGGCGAATGATGTCTCTTGTGTGTATAGAGAGTGGCTATCATGTCCAGGATCACTAGGAACACCGGTGTTCAGTTCAACTGACCAGGATCACTGGGAACAACGGTGTTCTGTTCAACTGACCAAGATCACTGGGAACACCGGTGTTCTGTTCAACTGACCAAGATCACTGGGAACACCGGTGTTCTGTTCAACTGACCAGGATCACTGGGAACACCGGTGTTCTGTTCAACTGACCAGGATCACTGGGAACACCGGTGTTCGGTTCAACTGACCAGGATCACTGGGAACAACGGTGTTCTGTTCAACTGACCAAGATCACTGGGAATCACAAAGGTTACTGTTACGGGTTATCACACAAAAAAACAATATACTAGGGCCTACAGTAAGAGTAACTTAAACACAGAAAAAGGTACACTCAAGAGTACAACACTACCAACAAAAAGGGGGTAAAAAAAAAACACGATTTGCTGAATAAAATAAAAACAGTACTTATCTTCTATTTGCAGCGTTGATAAGGAGCGGACCGGGGTTTCACAGGTATGCACGGAGATCACCAGGCAAACACACAGAGAACGCTATAAGCGTCTCTACTCGAACACCACTCCACGACTCCTCGCATTCCGTTTCAACCCTCTTTTATGTACAAACATGGCCACATTCGTCCAATGAGATGGCGTGGGAGATCAGTTCACCTAACAAATAAACAAGATTTTTCCTGCATAACTGAGAAGATTAAAACTGCTATGTTTGTCAAATAATTTGACAAAAGGTATCCTTCCAAAGAAAAAAAAATAAACTAACCAATCTCCCAAACATTCACATTGTCCCGTAAGGAAAACCTCCCGCTGTCGTGTGGGAAAAAGCTCACGGGAGCCATGTTATAAAAATTACAAAAAAAAAAGAAAACTAAAGAGAGGAGATGTGAGCATCCGGGTCGTTCCATAAAAGTGCCTTCCATTTTGTTTCTCCCAAAAGAAACTTCAAAAAAGAAAAATCTGCGCAAACTGCGTGAGCTACCATGAGTGATTACCAAGTAAACATATGTATAATATGCTTTAGTAGACAGAGTTTAATGAAGGACCAATAAGCTCTCATCTGGGACTGGCTGGGTAAGTTAAGTAAAGACCTTGGGAACTGACAGACGCTCACTTGATGAGAAACCGAACGATCCAATTCCATTCAGTTCTCTCAAGTCCAGGAGCTAAAAGCTCTCTTAATGTCTGTTTCTAAACGCTTTCATCCTATCGACATGTACAACTTTCACATCGTTCATGGTGACCCCTCTTACTCTGAAGTTAACATCGGAGACCCTAGCTTCCACACGGAAAGGCCCATAGAGGTTGGTGTAACTTTCTTTCTTAGAAACAGCTAGCATTACCAGGTCTCCTTTGTCGAAACTTCTGGAATAAGGTGGCCTAGGTTTCATAATCTTTTTAACAGAATTACCTGACATAAACTGTCTGACAGTTTCCTTTGCTTTCTGCATCACCCTTAATCTCTCGGCCCAAGTAGGCTTTCTAAGTCTATTAACAGACCCAGCGTTACACTCACAGTTTATGTTAAACTCAGTAGGTGGCAACTTTACAGCCTCGTTTTCAATGCGCTTCACTGATCTCTCCTCTAAGGAGCTTGAAACCATTGGTCTATGTGCACTGACACCGCAGCTAAGGTCTACATAATCACGGTCTTCTGGTGTCAAGGAAATCATGTTGCCACGTTCCCGTATTGGAGGCAACTGGATATTGAATATCCTTATATCATTGATTCCCAGAATCCCGTCGTAGGCCTTATCTCCGAGCGGCATTAACCAGAACCTGACCTCTCCCAGCTCGCTGCCGTTTTCGTTACCAATTCTACAGGTTTTAACACGTGTAAGTGTCCGCTCGTGGTCTGTCACTGACACTATGCGTAAAGTTTTAAGTGCATCGTCCCAATTCTCCTTCAAGACCTTGCACTTTTCAGAATCAATAATACTGACTTGGCTTCCTGTATCATATAACAGACGCCACATATTGCCGTTAATATTCACCTTAACTATTGGCAGATTTCCAAACTGATCTCCGCCATATGAACAGATGTTCACTATCTCAGCATTGTCAAGAGTATTTCGGTGGGCAAACATAGAAGACTGTCTTGAGCAATCACTAGCTATATGTCCTAACCTACGCTCAGGTGGACTCAGCTTGATTTCGCCCAACAATTTAGTCAGTTTTTCTATCTCACCTCTAAGGTCTTTATTACACTGCTCATTTTCGTGCTTCATCCTGTTTACACTGGCACTAAGCATCTTCATCTCACCCTTAATGCTATTTATTTCTTCAACCCCTTCTAATGAACATACCCCTTTCATAAAGCTGCAACGGTGTTCTACGCTATCCTCCGTGGCCATGACACTGACTGCTTTGTCTATTGACTTAGCCTCGCTGCGAATAATAGCCTCTCTATACTTATTGAGCACATTTTCGAGGAAGATTTCGAACACTAGGCTATCGTCAAATCTGCACTCTACTTTATCTCTTATGGCCAGAAATATTTTTTAAAAAACCATAGGACTTTCCCCAACTCTCTGCTTAAGACCTTCTATTAATTTAAGACACTCCCTAATACCACGCGCCTTTTAGGGCACAATATATTCAGTTTACTAACAATTATTTCGAAACTGCTATCGTTACGAATACCCATCTCCTCTAAGCTCAACCTAACTTCAGGGGATAAAGCCTCGAACATGAGCAGTGCTTTGACCTCAGGATCCCATTTACCTACTCGAGCTTTAAGCTCGACTTCCCGGATGAAAGATTCGAGATCAACCCCATTAAACACTGACAAGTTAAGCATAGAATTCGCGAACATGATGGAGTACAAAAAATAATAACAAACCACTCAATCAAAGAAAAAACCGCACGTAAAAATTACAGGAATTTACACATGCAAACAAACACCAGTAATCCTTGCAGGGCTCGCCAATGACATAGGTTACTGTTACGGGTTATCACACAAAAAAAAAAAACAATATACTAGGGCCTACAGTAAGAGTAACTTAAACACACAAAAAGGTACACTCAATAGTACAACACCACCAACAAAAATGGGGTAAAAAAAACACGATTTGCTAAATAAAATAAAAACAGTACATATCTTTTATTTGCAGCTTTGATAAGGAGTGGACCGGGGTTTCACAGGTATGCACGGAGGTCACCAGGCAAACACACAGAGAACGCTATAAGCGTCTCTACTCGAACACCACTCCACGACTCCTCGCATTCCGTTTCAACCCTCTTTTATGTACAAACATGGCCACATTCGTCCAATGAGAAGGCGTGGGAGATCAGTTCACTTAACAAATAAACAACATTCTTCCCGCATAACTGTGAAGATTAAAACTGCTATGTTTGTCAAATAATTTGACAGGAACACCAGTGTTCTGTCCAACTGACCAGGATCACTGGGAACACCGGTGTTCTGTTTAACTGACCAGGATCACTGGGAACACCGGTGTTCTGTTCAACTGACCAGGATCACTGGGAACACCGGTGTTCTGTTCAACTGACCAAGATCACTGGGAACAACGGTGTTCTATTCAACTGACCAGGATCACTGGGAACAACGGTGTTCTGTTCAACTGACCAAGATCACTGGGAACACCGGTGTTCTGTTCAACTGACCAGGATCACTGGGAACAACGGTGTTCTGTTCAACTGACCAAGATCACTGGGAACACCGGTGTTCTGTTCAACTGACCAGGATCACTGGGAACAACGGTGTTCTGTTCAACTGACTAAGATCACTGGGAACACCGGTGTTCTGTTCAACTGACCAGGATCACTGGGAACAACGGTGTTCTGTTCAACAGACCAAGATCACTGGGAACAACGGTATTCTGTTCTACTGACCAAGATCACTGGGAACACCGGTTCTCTTTGTTCGCGCGTGTTCCGGTTTTCTGTCCAACAGTCTTTCTACATCTAACTGAAGAATGATTTTTCTTCCCGCGTTTATTCAGTACTTTTGTCTGATGGTGGTAACAACGCTATTACCGAAACGTCATATACTATTTATTTATTTGGATTTGTTTTTGTGTTGGTCTTTTAACTAGATCCTAGATAGTCAAGAAAATTCTAGCAAACTGTAAAACCAGCGGTAACTATACAAAGATTAGAAAAACCTGATATAAAGCAGGCCCTTTATGAAATGCGAATGTCAGACATGCTGCGTTAACCGTTTTGAAGGAACATCTTATTCAATTAATTATAGGGCAATAGCGCGCCTTCTATATAAAATATAAAAAAAAAACTTGTGTGCCTATATGTTTTACTCTCTTATATATAGATGGCGCGTTATCACCTTATAATTAATTTATACCTAACTGTCCTTGTCCTTATTGTTTGTGGAAGAGCATTGCTGGATGCAAATATTTATATGTAATTCTACTGTCCAATAAGCTTATGTCCATATTTTACTTGAATACCATTTCTTAGATTCCACCCTTCAGTGCAGCATATATAAGCAGAATGCACCAATACAGTATTAGAGCTCTAAAGAAGTGGTCTGGTAGATTAAATTGGTGAAATTGCTTTGAGGGTTCACCACTGAAGAACCAAGCCCTCCCAATATATTTTTAACGGTTTTTAAAAGGACAGTAGAATTTCTTTTCACGTGTAAAAGAAACTTAAGTGCTTTAATGTTTTATTTTCTTATTTTATGGAATCACATTATTGATTTAAAGGATCGTTATTCAAAAATGGTAATCTATGTTGGGAAAATGACAATCATTTTCGGAGCCTATGACAAAAAGAACAGGCAATTTTACCCTGCCTGAAGCTAAAGAAACAAGTTATGGTAAAAAGAATGTAAAAGTGATGTGCTAAGAATTGGGTAAAACTGTGAGTCCACGATGTGAGCCTCATTGATGCTAAAGAAACCTGGAGAAAGGTCTGTTAAGTGGATGTCAGCTGTGTTACGCAAGAGCAGCCGTGGAGAGTTAATGAGGGAGAGAACGCAGCCGTCCTGCGGGTGGCGGAGGTATGCGACGCAGCGGGAGCATTGCCAAGGTCCTCGCAGCTAGCAACTACTTCCAACTGGAATCCAGCCGCCGTGAACTGCGTGGTGTGCTATGTGACTACACGTGCTAATGTTCCCTAGTCCACACGTTGGAAGTTATTTCTGACTGGAATCTATCCCACAACAGTGTTGTACGTTGTTAAAGACCATAGCTACACGTGTCAGTGTTCTCAATTCCACACGTGTTGAAATTTATTTCGGACTAGAATCCCTATCACAAAAACGCGGTACGGTGTGAAAGACCGTATCTACACATGCTGGTGTTCTCTAGTTCACACGTTGAAAGTTATTTCGGACTGGAATCCCTCCCACAACAGTGAAATACGTTTTGTAAGACCGTAGCTACACGTGTCAGTCGTCTTTATTCCACACGTGTTGAAAGTTATTTCGGACTGGAATCCCTCCCACAACAGTGAAATACGTTTTGTAAGACCGTAGCTACACGTGTCAGTCGTCTTTATTCCACACGTGTTGAAAGTTATTTCGGACAGGAATCCCTCCCACAACAGTGAAATACGTTTTTTAAGACCGTAGCTACACGTGTCAGTCGTCTTTATTCCACACGTGTTGAAAGTTATTTCGGACTGGAATCCCTCCCACAACAGTGAAATACGTTTTGTAAGACCGTAGCTACACGTGTCAGTCGTCTTTATTCCACACGTGTTGAAAGTTATTTCGGACTGGAATCCCTCCCACAACAGTGAAATACGTTTTTTAAGACCGTAGCTACACGTGTCAGTCGTTTTTATTCCACACGTGTTGAAAGTTATTTCGGACTAGAATCCCTATCACAAAAACGCGGTACGGTGTGAAAGACCGTATCTACACATGCTGGTGTTCTCTAGTTCACACGTTGAAAGTTATTTCGGACTGGAATCCCTCCCATAACAGTGAAATACGTTTTGTAAGACCGTATCTACACGTGTCAGTCGTCTTTATTCCACACGTGTTGAAAGTTATTTCGGACTGGAATCCCTCCCACAACAGTGAAATACGTTTTGCAAGACCGTAGCTACACGTGTCAGTCGTCTTTATTCCACACGTGTTGAAAGTTATTTCGGACTGGAATCCCTCCCACAACAGTGAAATACGTTTTTTAAGACCGTAGCTACACGTGTCAGTCGTCTTTATTCCACACGTGTTGAAAGTTATTTCGGACTAGAATCCCTATCACAAAAACGCGGTACGGTGTGAAAGACCGTATCTACACATGCTGGTGTTCTCTAGTTCACACGTTGAAAGTTATTTCGGACTGGAATCCCTCCCACAACAGTGAAATACGTTTTGTAAGACCGTAGCTACACGTGTCAGTCGTCTTTATTCCACACGTGTTGAAAGTTATTTCGGACTGGAATCCCTCCCACAACAGTGAAATACGTTTTGTAAGACCGTAGCTACACGTATCAGTCGTCTTTATTCCACACGTGTTGAAAGTTATTTCGGACTGGAATCCCTCCCACAACAGTGAAATACGTTTTTTAAGACCGTAGCTACACGTGTCAGTCGTCTTTATTCCACACGTGTTGAAAGTTATTTCGGACTGGAATTCCTCCCACAACAGTGAAATACGTTTTTTAAGACCGTAGCTACACGTGTCAGTCGTCTTTATTCCACACGTGTTGAAAGTTATTTCGGACTGGAATCCCTCCCACAACAGTGAAATACGTTTTTTAAGACCGTAGCTACACGTATCAGTCGTCTTTATTCCACACGTGTTGAAAGTTATTTCGGACTGGAATCCCTCCCACAACAGTGAAATACGTTTTTTAAGACCGTAGCTACACGTATCAGTCGTCTTTATTCCACACGTGTTGAAAGTTATTTCGGACTGGAATCCCTCCCACAACAGTTAAATACGTTTTTTAAGACCGAAGCTACACGTGTCAGTCGTCTTTATTCCACACGTGTTGAAAGTTATTTCGGACTGGAATCCCTCCCACAACAGTGAAATACGTTTTTTTAAGACCGTAGCTACACGTATCAGTCGTCTTTATTCCACACGTGTTGAAAGTTATTTCGGACTGGAATCTTTCCCACAACAGCGGGGTACGTTTTGTAAGACCGTAGCTATATTTACTAATGTTCTCTAGTCCACGTTGAAAGTTATTTCAGACTGGAATTCCTCCCACAACAGTGCGGTACGGTATGTAAGACCGTAGCTACACGTCTAAATGATCTACAGTTAACGTTGGAAGTCATTTCAGACTGGAATACCTCTCAAAACAGCGCGGCACTTTTGTAAGACCGTAGCTACACTTCCAAATGTACTCTAGTCCACGTTGAAAGTTAAAAATTATAAATACAAAGGGGGATCAATAAATAAGGTGAATTATCTTATTTCTTAAAAATTAAAAAAGCAAAAATAATTTAAACCACAGAATATTAAAATATAACATCGAGAGACTATTTAAGGTGTTCTGTTCTTTTTCCCACGCGCGGCGCGAGACTTATAAATAAACTAAAATGGAAGCTCCCTTGAAGGATTGCACCACGCTTAAACAACGTGCAGTTATTCGTTTCTTGAATGCAGAAGGCATTCAAACATCTCAAATATGCCAAATAATGAAAAATATCTATGGTGAGTCTTGTTTGTCTAAAAAAAAAAAACATTTATAAATGGGTTAACGAGTTCAAAAATGGACGAATTACATGTTCCTCAGGTTTCAACGTTCGGTCGGTAAAGTTTTGTTAACAATTTTTTGGGATGTTGATGGACCAATCTGTCTTGATTTTTTATCCTCAAGGCAACGTATGAACAGCGACCTTTATTGTGACATTCTTGTAAATAAGCTAAAACCCGGTATAAGAAACAAAAGAAGAGGGAAGCTTAGTAAAGTTTTCTCTTCCTTCATGATAATGCAAGGCCGCATACATAATGTAAAACTGTATCTACAATCATTAAATTAGGTTTTGAAGTTTTAGAACATCCTGCATATAGTCCAGACCTAGCCCCCTCTGACTATTTCTTTTTTGGACTACTAAAGAAGGAGTTAAAGGGAAAGCGATTTGACTCGGATGAAGATGTCCAGAAAGTGGTGCAAGATTTTTTCCACACGCTTCCTAAGAGTGCCTATAAAGAGGGTATTTACAAGTTGCCAGAACGATGGAGACGATGTATAAAAAGCCAAGGTGATTATTTTGAATAAATATATATACAATGTCTTCTTCAGAGCCTCCGGATCGAGGCGAAGGGTCTTCCTACAGGAAGGGCCACCTCTTCTTTCTTCAGGTCAGCATTTCCCACAGACCTCGAGTGGTTATATCGCTTCGACTCTGCTGTAGGTTAGCATTTACCCCAGACTCGGAGTGAACATTAATGTCAGCCAAAATTCTCTCTCTCTCTCTCTCTCTCTTGAGGTAACCCGGATTCCTGGAGCCACCACGTATTAAAGTCGCCAACTATCACCGGGTACACATCTAATGGTGGACATCCAGAACCAGATGTCACCAGGCTGATTTGTTCTTGGGAATGTTCTGTAGGTCTTCAGTAGTCTTTCCTGCGGTGGGCACCACCAATGAAGACCTTGTATATATTTTTATATATATATGTATATTTTTATCAATTATTTTTATCTATTTATTCATATTTTTATCATTATATAATCATATTTATTAATATTTATATTTTATCTGTATTTAACCTTATATAATCTTATTTGGACATTGAAATAAAGTAGTTTCAATCTCAATCTCAGTAGTGAATATAATTATTCCTAGGAGGGTGGCTGTAGCCAAAATTCCGAGAAGCTATTTAGACTGACCTACGTCAATTTTATATTTCTATAGTTTAATATTTTTCAAATAACAAAACATATTTTTTTGGGGAATGGGCTTTTTTCTGATATAAGGAATAGTACACGATTAGAAACTAAACACACACACAATAAGCTGGATAGTTCAACAAAAACATTAAGGAACACAAAGTATTAGAATTCGCTGATGCTATTGTTACAGCGATATAATGATGGGAAAATGATACTCCGTCACGCTGTTAACTTTACTTATGATAAACAATCTGAAAACTCTGGCTTTATCGTAGATTTCTGCACGATATACACGTATTAGCGATATCCAATTTATTTCTACTGTTCCTTTTCTTCCTTTCTCTACTCAATCAGGGTGCCGAGATGTGGATCTTGAAACTTTTGATGGTCCATCTTCAGAACAAACTTTGATCTCCCTGTAATTGGAAGAGAGTACCGCTTTGTTCTTAATTTGCACTCAATTTATTTTAACTCAATATTTACTAAGAAATTCATCGACTCGACTTAACACGACTCACTAATTAATCTACCTTATCCACGACCCACAAATTTAAATATTTACAATAAATGGAGTTAGGCGATCTGTTTTGCCTACTTAAAGCAAATAGTCAGTTACTTATGTCAAATAGGCGCCAACGCTTTATTTAAACAAAATTGGAATTGTGAATATATATAAATTGTAACGTTTTTGTGTTAAATGTTAAAATGTTGAAATGTTAAAATATATTTTAACATTGTTAATTTATTTTGTTGTTGTTTTATAATAATGAAGATGCAAATATATCGAGCGTATCATACGCTCGAATGTTGCAAAAACATTACACAGGCCAAAGGGCATTATTAGGAATTCGTACAGTCCGTCAGGAGTAATAAAGACAGTTTCTTTCTATCAGCATTGTCGGAGCATCATCTTTTTAAATTGTTTTTTTTTTCAACCCGTAGGAGATAACTGAAAATAAAGCACGTGAATTGACTAAAGCAGAAAATTCAGTGTCATCGAGATGGCTATTTTTGCGCAATTTTGTTCCAAATTAGAGGCTGTGGACGATAAAGGATTTTCATACCTGCGGCTTTACCCTCATAGAAGGTCGCGCCCTTTAGTTTCCCTCATTTTGACGGCGTGGAGATCGGCTTGTATGGCGACCCGGAAAATAGACTGACGTTTCGGAGATCTTCCTCGGTTTAGATACGACATTTGTCTGCGGTAAGTCTGGCTCAAGCGTTCAAGCATTACAGATTAAGTAGCCAAACCATCTCACGGTAAGTCTGACTTTGGCGTAAAAATTATGGTATAGGTAGCCCACTATCCATCAGTAAGTCTGGCTTCTGGCGTACAGACTTCGGTCTAGGTAGCCCACTATCCATCATCAAAAATGGCTTCTTAAGGCTCGTTTTTTACTTATTTGAGCATCTTGAGTCCTAGGTACATATATTTCAGATCTCTGTGTCCATTTATGGAAACTCTGCAGTAGCGTTTAACATGCCCTGTGCGGCCGCAAAGTAAACTTGTTGGAATGTTGTCTTGCGTCCTCATTCGTCGTTTTTCCATTGGTTGTGTTTGGTTGTATGCGGATGTTCGGTTTGGGATAACTGGTGCCGTGGAGTCTGGTCAAATACCAGTGTTCAGTTAGGTATCAGTTATAGTGGCTGAGATATTTTAATAGGCTCCGAAATTGAAGCTACCTTCATCTCTTCTTGGACAATCTCTTCCAAAGAAGGTAACTTGGGAGTGGTTAACTCGAGATTTAGTGCGCGATGAGCTTCTTCGCACACAATGCATCTAATTAATTGCTCCATTGATCCACGCTCTGCTAGATCAATAGTGACGAACTTTGGTAGCCTCTCGAAAACTACAGTTTATTCACACGCCGTTTTCGAGAATTTTCATTTATTTCGACACTACCTTATTAATTCATTAGTAGTGGCGATGTTTAGAGTCACATTTGAACAATACAATGATTTTCATTTATTCAAATGATTGAATATTTCATTTTATCTCATATATTTGAATTTGCTTCTCTACCTAAATGGAGAACATCTTGGGCGTAAGCATCATTACATTCTCCCGCGGGTACGAGTTTTGAGCTGCTCCAAAATCTATTCCTTTCATTCGATGTGGTCTCTGAAAGTATTTTATCAAAAATACGTCCTGAATTTATTTGTAATTCTACTTTTTCGAACTATACATGCGATGTTCCTTGGAAAAATACATATTCCAGGCACATTTGAACATCCCAGCAGTTGTATCGAGAGATGCGAGAGTATTTTTTCTTGGTTCTGGTCGGGTTCTCCGGTAGAAATAGATGGGTTTGTGAAAGGTTGAGATTGGCACTCTCTCTTTGGGGTATGCATGTCTTGATTTTGCATATTATAATATTCTAGGGGTTCTAATTCTGGAGTCTTCGTCTTCTAGCGGGACGTGTGGCGAGGAGAGAGGATCCAGCTTCTTTAACATTTGTCACGGTAGTGATGATGAGGAGTCGTTCAATTTATATAAACAAATGTTGAAAAAAAAGGATATACACCTTGTTATATATATTTTTTAGCATATAGGTACCTCCTCTACGTGGCGGGCGGGAGAAGCAGCACAAGTAAGGGACTGTCCTGTAGTACGGTGTCGTGAGCCGCTACGGTAACCGTGAACAGGGAACTCTGAGATGTAGCTGACCATTTCCATGGAGTGAAAAAGACACCACCGCCAACATATAGGTAACCCAGGCTCCTGAAGCGTATCCATGAATCGCCAACTACCAAGCTGTCCTGCGGTTTAGGAGTCTGTCTTGGTAGCCTTAGTGAACCAGTTCATCAAGTGTTTCCAAACTGGTTTGTTTTTTGGTAGGTTCAACAGAACAGTGTTGTTGAAAGAAGACAGTTCAAGGAGTATGGCCGTCTGGAATCGCTGTAGTTGAAATGCTGGGCAGCTGAATACACCTTGTTACACAGCTGAAAACTATATACAATATTGATACGAAAGACACGTTGATCAGCAAGTAGGGCCATTTTATCCTGATGGCAGATTAATTTCTTCAACCACTGCTAATTCATAATTAAATCACAATTTTCCCTGCCAATATATTAATGTTTTTCACACACATATATATTTTTCCAAATTATATTTAATATTCTTATAAGGAGGTAGAGAGAAAATACATGAAAAATGAATGAAAAATAAAAAATTACAATATCATTTAATATTGAATTTCAGAATAAATATGGTCGTACAATATTTTTTTTAATATACAGCGAAAACTTCTAGAGAATAAATTTCCATTAAATACAGAGATCTGTTATCTCCTATTGGAATCAATGGGAAATGGAATTGTTCAGAGAGTGAAAAATTAGGTGGAAGTTACCGAATATTTTATCGGCTTGTCACGGGTATAGATCATTAGTTACATATATGATGTCAATTTATATACAAATTGTGACACGGAGAGTTCTTAGCTAAACTCATCAATATTGGGTGAGCAATGATCATATCCATCCATCTTTATTATTGAAAATCGGCTTTAGACACAACTCTTATTTTGGCTTACATGCTACCTAACTTGATCAGAAATAAAATGTTCAAATTTAGGTGCTTACTAAGAACCTAAAGTAATAATACAAAATTGATTTAGACGATTTTTTTATTTAGTTTACCAGGTTTCTAACTTTATCGAATATGTAGAACTTATATATATTATATATATATATATATATATATGTCATAATATATGCTCTGGTATATGAGGGATTTGCTTCCCGGTCAGATCTTATCCTGTCGACTTTTCAATGTGACAATATAGTGGTAAATGTGGTGAGGAGAGAAAAAATCACACGACGAGTTATTAGAGGCAAAATCCAGGCAGCCAGCCGAGAGAGAAAGTGGTGGCGACCGAGACGTTATCTCCTGAACGACTGTTTTTCCCTGTGTACACAAGCGGGGCTAACAAAAGATAAGCGCCAGGTGGTGACGCCCCCCTCAGGCATGTGACCAAAAAATGGTCGTAAGTTAGTTTTCTTAGCTTTAGCTGCCCATCTCTCTCTCGTCGGCTGTTGGATTGTTTTATTAATCCTGGAAGAGCATATATTATGACATATATATGTGATAAAGAGTTGCTGTCGACTTATCTGTGATGAGATCCTGTCGACTCTCGCTATAAGCTGTGGTAACCGGTGGTCAAACCTGTAGTAGCCGAGAGGGACAGTCAGGGCGTGGAGAGTTTTCCAGTACCTCTCTGCACTTTGGAAGACCTTTAACAGTTTTCACAGAGTACAGGCAGTCGTGGTCGAGGCAGAGTGGAAAGCTTGGGAATGTCCACACACACAAAACGAAGAGACACAGCTGTAGTAGGAAAGTTCCATGAACAGATAGGAGTCGAGTTAAAAGCAAGATGGAGCTAGAAGGGTTCTTACTGTTTTACATGGCGGTAAGGTGGTCCTGGCTACGACCGACAAGGGCTCACGCCGACGGTGAAAGGGGTGACTGCTGACTAACTAAGCTCGGCTAAAAACCGAGGTCTGTATACCATTCCCGAGGAGGGGGGTTGGAGATGTCTGAGAATGTGGACTTTGGACGTCTGCACCCTTTGACCTTGATGGCGACGGGCTGCCAAATTCCTCTTCAGGGTTGTTGGATTTCTCTCTCGATCTTAGACGTTTTTGAACTTCTCAATCTTGCTTTAACTCAGCTCTTAATCTATTACATAGTTTTATTTATTTGTCTTCTGTTTGTACAAAGTACATTACATATGGCGATGCAATGACACAGATTAATCATGCGTATAATTATTTATAGATGTGTTTTATATACAACATGACAATCTTGTTATAAGTAGTTATACAATATAGGGTTGTTGGTTTAAATTACCATAGATGAGCCCCGGGATTGAAAGGGTTTAAACGGGTAAAGCCTCTCTAACACAGGTAAGTAATTAAAATTTCTTTTAATTAATTTAAACTGTGAGGGTTAAAAAGGGCTATAACACGATGTTTTGTTTGGATATATCTGCAAATTATGAAAAATACAACTTATGTTTAATTTAAAAGTTATGATATTCATATAAAAGAGAACTTAAGATAAAACCTTTGTTTGATAAAAAATAATGATGATAAAAATAAAATCATGTTCTAAGAGATTGTTGGTGGGCGTTGGAAAGGGTTAGTGGTTAAAGAATATGCAATTGTAAGTATTACACAGGTAATCAAATACTTAGGTCCAGGTGCAAAGCGAGGATATAGACTTGTGCGTCTTCCGAGGCAATGTTTCACCTGTGATCCTGTATAAGGGTTACAGTGCTTTGTCACAATTGTAGGGTTATTGCGTTGAAAAGTTGTTGAAGAACAAGTTGTTCCTTAATATGATTGTGAAAGGGGTGAAATGGAGAACCATGCGACAAGTAGAATTGTTGTATCGACAGTAGGTGATCTCACTTGACTTAAAATCAAAGGTTGATTGTGGTCCGCTAGAGCTAAAAAATTGAGTTGTGAGAGTTGTGGACGCTTTTGTTTTTGCGTGGGTGATTATTCTCTAGGGATGATTGTAGTAAACTTTTGAAACGTGTTCAAGCCAGAAGTTGGGATTTTTAAATCTGGTGAGCTTTGTTCAAGGAGTTTGTTGAAATTACGAAATCAAAAAATTGTCAAGCAGTACTATCGTTTTTCTACGTTGATGTGAAGCAATGACTGAGAAGATAGTAGTATAAAGTACACTGAAGTGGTTAGAGAAATATATTGTTGTATGCCCGAAAGTTAATGATAACATAGTCTTTTTATATAAAGGTATAAAAACAAATATAAAATGAATAAAAATATAGCAATATCATTGTGGTTGAATAAAGTTTAAGTGGATAAAATCAAACAATCAATATATAAAAGTAATAATAATGAAGAATCAAAGTGATTTTTGACAACAAGTATATCTTTTGTAATACTAAAATAATATTATGAAAAATAAAATTGATTTTTTTATATATAATGTTGGATTAAAAACTAGTGATTATATAATTGAAAGGCAAAAATAAAAAATAAAATATTTTATACAAAAACAGAATATAATTAAAGATTGTGATCTCAATTTAACATGTAAAATGTTTGATATGTAGAAAAATTAGAGATTTACACGGAATCCAAATATTAAAATGTTCAATTTAAGGAAGGTCTTGTTCAAATTCAAATATCTAAATGTTTAAAAGTTATGTTAAGAAATCGACTGATAATGCTGTAAATAGTGTGACATAAAAGGAATGTAGGAGACAGGGAATGTAGGGCTGGGGGCCAGTTAGGGGGAAGGGTGGCGATAGATTTAGGTGACGCGTCAATCCGGTATTTTTATGACTCTGTCTGGGAATTTGTGAAATTCTGGGGGAAATATAAATGGCTGATGTGAAACACATGGCGGTCGTTCCGAAAGCGGATTTTTAGTTGACAGCTTTGTTAGCGGGGAGATAGGTGATAACGTCCATTTTTACGACCGGGGTGCTATGTTTTGGAAGGGGGAGATATGGGGTTGTCTACAGCGTACGTTCCTTCTCCTCTTGTTCTAGGTCTGGTGGTTTCACAGAAATCTTTATATTGTGTGAAAGAGAGTAAGTAAGTAGGTAATACTGATCCAAATGGGTTGGTGTAGCGTATGTGGATAGAATAGGTTTGTGAATTTAACGGGAAATTTTCTAGTCGTTACTTGAGGTTTGTTTTAAAACGATCGCTATTAAATAAATCTGGATTTAAATGTAGGAATGGCTGGGAAGTTTGAGGCGGTATAATTCGGTAAAGTAGCGTCTCGAAAATATCTGGAGTCAAATGTTTGAATTCACTGAGATATACATCTGGGGACATTCGCTGTGGGTCTTGAATAAATCGGGTTTGTGGAGGTGTAATGTATAGAACATTCTCTGTATAATATTTTAATTTATTGACATGTATGGTGTCACTGTCTCTATTGATAGGTTGATTGGGGCGATCTATTCGAACGACATTGGGTGATATTATTTCAATTACTGTGTATGGTCCGGTAAAATATGGTGCTAATTTACCTGTGTCGGGGTGTCTATAATTTTTGACCAAAACAAGATCATTCATTTCGAAATGTGGTGTTCTGTGCTGCTTCTCAAATGTTTCCTTATCTTTTTTATGCTTATTTTGGGTACGAGAGCGTGCTATCTCTCTAGCTCTAGTTATTTCGGCGTATGGGTTAAGATGAGTTATTAGCTCTGTGGGGATAACATTGAACATTAAATAGGTGGGTGGAACACTTGTGACAGAATGGGGTGTGTTATTAGAAATTTGCGGATTTTTTCTGAGGTAAAAGCGGGCGCTCTGTCAGATAACAGACATTTTGAAAATCCTTGTCGTAGTACAGTTCTGAGGGCTTGCATGTACGTTAGTGTACTGTTTAACTGGTTAAACTCCCTTTGAGAGTGGTGAAAGCTTGTTGGCAGTTTTATGGTCTATTTGAAGATGTAGTTTTCTCGGTGTTCGTAAGTGTTGTCTTTCGACGTTGTTGCGGTAAAAATGTTATTCAATGATGTCAGGTTTAGATGTGGGTAAAAGTGCGACTTTCGACGTGGACACGCTTTGGGGTGAGAAGTGTCACAGGCATGAAGGCGTCTTTGTGGCCTTTTAAGTGAGAAAAATTGTTGTGATGCGCTGTGTGACACGACTGAGTGAATTGAATGGAAAGGTGTCACGTGAAGTCTTTGTTTTTGGTAGAGCATCTAACTTGTTTCATCATGAACAACAGATGTACTAGTCATGAGTGGTGGTTGTACAAAACACATCGAGATATCTTGGTTGTTAGTGAATGTGGCACGTTTAGTGGCGACGGAGCTTGTGTTGCTCGAATTCGATTTGTTGCTAAGCCACGCGCTAATAGATGGTGGCCAATTGTAGAAAGTGATGGGAAGTGTGTTGTAGTTTGTTGAGAGAGATGTGTGGATGATTAATAATTATCAATTGAAAAAGCCCTGTAAGATTTATATATGAATAAAACAAAGCATCAAGGGCTGCGTTTCTTTATTAAAACAAATATATTCGAGCTTTCGGGCACATACGCCCTTCTACAGGAATTAATAAACAATAATCCAACTAGTTTGAAATAATATTTATATTTAAATTTAACGTGCATATCCACGATACACGTGCATTTCAATTTGCAAGGTATCCCATCAGCCATGTGATATCTTATACTGTGAATGAATTATTTTTATCTTATTTTATTTAAGTCTATTGAATTATATGCTTCTGGTAAATCAATTCTGCGATTTATACTGTTATATTGTTTGGACACTATTGCTTCAATTATTAATCTTTGAAATTTATTATTAATATTGTTATAATGTACTTTAGGTTCATTTAAGTTAAATGTGTGTCCTGTTGAATTGGAGTGCTGTACTATTAATGATAATGGGTCATTTCTGTTTATGTTTCTTCTGTGTTCAATGATTCTATTATGCAATTTTCTTCCCGTTTCTCCTACATATTTGGCATTACAATTATTACATTCTATAGAATAAATTACCTCTTTTCTGCTTGATATATATTCAGTTTGCCTGTTTTTTGTAATCGGGTTTCTTAAGATATCTGATAAGTTGGGAGAGTTGCTATAAAAGGTTTTTATTCCATATTTATCTAGTGTTCTAGAAATGTGGATGGATTTCGGGGAATATGGGATGTAACAATTCTGCCTATATATTTTAGTTTTTTGTGCTGACATGTTAGATGTGACCTGTGCCTGATAGAAATGTTTTAAAATAATTGTTTTGGGATAACCAGCTGATGTCAAATTATTGATAACGGTTTGCGTTTCTTGCGTTTTGTATTGATTTAAAGAACAATGAGTATAAATTCTTTTAGTTAATGTTTTTACTGTGTTAATTTTACTTTTCTAGTTGGGATTTTGATGATATTGTATCTTTCGATTTTTTCAATTAAAAAAAAAATGAGTTTCACCTATGTTTATTAAAATTTGAATATATTTTTTAAATCGTTGAATATGGTAGTGCAAAAATTATCCTTGTAAAAGGGGCAATGACGTGATAGTGACTTATAAATTGAATGAGGCGTTTATATAAAATATTGAACATAAAAATGATTTTTGCAAAGTTTTGAGCATTTGATTAAGAGATTGGTGTTTTAATATAAAAATAAGATATTAAGAAAAACACACAAATAAGTTTAAAATTATGATTCGAGTAATTAAAAAAATAATAATTTTTTTTTAAATGTAAAATTGAAAGTAATTAATTAAAATTTATAATTTGCTTAAAATAAAATAAAAATTGATAAATGAGGGTGTAAAAGATTTAATATTTGAATTGAAATGATATAAAAATGGTAAAAATTGAATTAAAATGATTACAGTGAAAATAAACATTAAATTTATGGAGAATCAAGTTGTGAGCATGAGGTGAAAGTTACCAAGTTTTTTAAAAACTCACAGTTTTGAGGATTGTTCAGTCAGGAGACTTGGGCTTTAGTTGTCGTCCTGATGACGCGGAAGACGCTCCAAGCAGAGCTTGTAGAAGCTTGTAACTTCTGTTTGGTGACGGCGGCATGTCGCCTGGAAGATGGGTGCGTTGTAAGGCCGAAGGTGGGGAACTTCTCACCGGTTTATTTTGCGGGATTTTCGGCTGTGTCGTTGGGGGGAAGATTGATTGGTCGTTTCGTTGGAATGGCGTGCTTGTTCCTCCATCTTTGCTCTTCCTCGCTTCTATCTGGACAGGCTTCTTACGTCATCGTTGTGGTTATCCTGTCGGCTTAGATGTGATAAAGAGTTGCTGTCGACTTATCTGTGATGAGATCCTGTCGACTCTCGCTATAAGCTGTGGTAACCGGTGGTCAAACCTGTAGTAGCCGAGAGGGACAGTCAGGGCGTGGAGAGTTTTCCAGTACCTCTCTGCACTTTGGAAGACCTTTAACAGTTTTCACAGAGTACAGGCAGTCGTGGTCGAGGCAGAGTGGAAAGCTTGGGAATGTCCACACACACAAAACGAAGAGACACAGCTGTAGTAGGAAAGTTCCATAAACAGATAGGAGTCGAGTTAAAAGCAAGATGGAGCTAGAAGGGTTCTTACTGTTTTACATGGCGGTAAGGTGGTCCTGGCTACGACCGACAAGGGCTCACGCCGACGGTGAAAGGGGTTGACTGCTGACTAACTAAGCTCGGCTAAAAACCGAGGTTTATATACCATTCCCGAGGAGGGGGGTTGGAGATGTCTGAGAATGTGGACTTTGGACGTCTGCACCCTTTGACCTTGATGGCGACGGGCTGCCAAATTCCTCTTCAGGGTTGTTGGATTTCTCTCTCGATCTTAGACGTTTTTGAACTTCTCAATCTTGCTTTAACTCAGCTCTTAATCTATTACATAGTTTTATTTATTTGTCTTCAGTTTCATATGGCGATGCAATGACACAGATTAATCATGCGTATAATTATTTATAGATGTGTTTCTATATACAACATGACAATCTTGTTATAAGTAGTTATACAATATAGGGTTGTTGGTTTAAATTACCATATATATATATATATATATATATACAAGGTGGGATCAATAAATAAGGTGAATTATAATTTATTTATAAAATAAGAACGATATTAAAAATTAGGACTTGATTTATTCAAAATAATCACCTTGGCTTTCTATACATCGTCTCCATCGTTCTGGCAACTTGTAAATACCCTCTTTATTAGGCACTCTTAGGAAGCGTGTGGAAAAATCTTGCACCACTTTCTGGACATCTTCATCTGAGTCAAATCGCTTTCCCTTTAACTCCTTCTTTAGTAGTCAAAAAAGGAAATAGTCAGAGGGGGCTAGGTCTGGACTATATGCAGGATGTGTGTGTTCTAAAACTTCAAAACCTAATTTAATGATTGTAGATACAGTTTTACATGATTTATGCGGCCTTACATTATCATGAAGGAAGAGAACACCTTTACTAAGCTTCCCTCTTCTTTTGTTTCTTATACCGGGCTTTAGCTTATTTACAAGAATGTCACAATAAAGGTCGCTGTTCATACGTCGCCTTGAGGATAAAAAATCAAGACAGATTGGTCCATCAACATCCCAAAAAATTGTTAACGATGAGACCTAAGGAACATGTAGTTCGTCCATTTTTGAACTCGTTAACGCATTTATAAATGTTTTTTGAGACAAACAAGACTCACCATAGATATTTTTCATTCTTTGGCATATTTGAGATGTTTATATACCTTCTGCATTCAAGAAACGAATAACTGCACGTTGTTCAAACGTGGTGCAATCCTTCAAGGGAGCTTCCATTTTAGTTTATTTATAAGTCTCGCGCCGCGCGTGGGAAAAAAGAACAGAACACCTCAAATAGTCTCTCGATGTTATATTTTAATATTCTGTGGTTTAAATTATTTTTGCTTTTTTAATTTTTAAGAAATAAGATAATTCACCTTGTATATATATATATATATATATATATATGAAAAATTAATAAAAAATATAAAAGGTCAGGTGTTGATATTAAAAACAAATAAGACATATCCTGACCATCAACATGAGGGGACTTTACAGATGGCAGAGCGCCAGCGCCGTGTTTAATATCTTTTCACATGTTAAGCGTATTTACGCGAGTTTGGCCTTAAATACGTATTTCTTGATTTCTCATGAAGCCTCTGGGGCCAAAAATATTTGGTCACAGAGGTACAGCCTGCGCCAAGCTGACGAGGGTCAACAGCCCGAAACGCGTTCGTGGTTGACTTTTCTTGATTACTCATGAAAATGGGTTGGTCAAATATCAAAAGGAACCGGTTAAATAAAAGTTTAGTTTTTTTTGTTCTACTAGATGGCGCTCTGCCTTCTATAAAACGTTCATGTTAGTGGTCAGGATAGGCCTAATTTATTATATATATATTATATAATCTAAAATGCAATTATTTTATTTTTTAAAAACATATTTTATTTTCATTCTTTGACTGTTCTACATTTTTTTAGCATAGATTTAGAATATACCACTTTGAAAATTGTTGTAAATATGTTTATTTGACCTACCTATTTTTTAATTCACGAATATAGAATTCATTTATAAATTCTATATTACTGTGAAAAATAATTAATGTGTAATTCTTTTCAAGTAATTGAGAATAAAAACTACTTGAAAGGTAAATAATTATCCTTCCTTTTTCACGGCTGCACCTCCAATTCTTTATCATTCCAACATCAAAACATTATAATCATAACATATATATGTTATATAAAATGTTATTTTATTTAAAATTATAATTTCATAGATATAAATATTCTGTTAAATTGACCGCCAGAGGTCACACTTTGCATATAAAAACTCGTTGTTGTTCTATCCTCGTTGGCTTTTTTGGTTAGCAGCCCCGTAAAATAAAGATATTTTCTCTCTATCCTCGTTGGCCGACCCAAAACTTTTGTACATTATGTAAATATTCTTTTGTTTCCTTATTCTACTCGCCTTAAGACAGGCATTACTTTTTACCAAATTATGTTTTATATATTCCTTTAGCTCAAATAAATCAATATCTGATCAAAACCATTTTTATTATTATTCTTTCAAGATTTTAGCCATGACTGCACCACCATAGTATAATCACCAAGATGATCCAAATCAACAGAAATCTTATCTTTTTTTTTTTTTAATATAATATATATATATATATGTGATGATGAGTTGCTGTCGACTTATCTGTGATGAGATCCTGTCGACTCATGTAATGAGATGAGAATTCCAGTAGCTTTTGTAGAGATCCTGTCGACTACTGAAATAAAGTTGAAGTCCTGGTAGCTCTTGTTGTACTGTGTTGACCGAGAGGAACAGTCAGGATGTAGAGTTTTCCAGTACCTCTCTGCACCTTGGAAGACCTTTAAAAGTTCTCACAAAATACAGGCAGTCGTGGTCGAGGCAGAGTGGAAAGCTGGGGATATCCATACAAAAAACGAAGACACAGTTGCACTAAGAAAGTTCCGTAAACAGATAAAAGTTGAGCCAGGAGCGAAAGATGGAGACATAGAAGTTTCTTGCTCGTCTACATGATAGTTGAGATCGACATAAGGTACGACCGACGTGAGCTGACGCTAAGGGTGAACTAAACTCAACTGACTGAACTGTACCGAGCTGTCAAACCACTGTAAGGTGATGATTTATAGGTTAAAGACGGGGTGACCTTATGTGACAGGGGCGTTTGAGAAAGGGCGCCTTTACCTGTCCAGGTGTGAGAGGGGTCTCTGCATTCCACCACATGTGACAGTGTGGGTGGCCTGTCGTGGGAACTGTGAATCTACCTGATTTATGACTTCCCTCTTTAGACTGTTGTTTTGGTAATACTATGCTCGATCTCTGCTTTAGCTCAACTCTTAAATCTATTACAGATTTTATTTATTTATCCACTTTGTACAAATTACATTACATAGGGTGATGTAAAGACACAGATTAATCATGCGCATAATTATTTATAGATGTGTTTCTATATACAACATGGCAATCTTGTTATAAGTTATCTACACAATATGAGGTTGTTGTTTTAAATTACCATAGATGGGCCCCGGGAGTGAAAGGGTTTATCCGGGTTTAGGCGGGTAAAGCCTCTCTAACACAGGTAAGTAATTAAAATTTCTTTTAATTAATTTAAACTGTGAGGGTTAAAAAGGGCTATAACAAGATGATATTTGTTGGATATATAAAAGTGAAATAAAAATGATTGTGTTTGATTAACAAAAAAGATGATTAAAATAAAATGATGACATAAAAATTCACATTCTAAGAGAATATTGGTGGGCGTTGGACAGGGTTAGTAGTTAAAGAATAAGCAATTGTGAGATTTACACATGCAATCAAATACTTAGGTCCAGGTGCAAAGCGAGGATATGGACTTGAGCGTCTTCCTAGGCAATGTTTCACCTGTGATCCTGTATAGGGTACCAGTGCTTTGTCACAATTGTAGTGTTATTGGGTTGAAAAGTTGTTGAAGAATATGTAATTGTTAGAAGTGCCCATGTAAACCAAATACTCAGATCCAGGTGCAAAGCGAGGATATAGACTTGAGCTGTCTTCCTTGGCAATGTTTCACTTGCGATCCTATATAAGGGTTACAGTGTTTTGTCACAATTTTAGGATTATTGGGTTAAAAGTTGTTGAAGAAAAGTTGCTTATTAATATGATTGAGAAAGGAGTGAAATAGAGCCATGCGATAAGTAGAATTGTAGCGACAGTAGGTGATCTGACTTGACTCGAAATCAAAGGTTGAATGTGGTCCGCTAGAGCTGAAAAAAAAGTTGAAAGTTGAAAAAAGTGAACGCTTTGTGTATGCGTTGGTGATTTGCTCTGCGGATGAAATGAAATAAACTCTTGAAGCTTGTTCAGACCAGAAGTTTGGATTTGTAAGTCTGGGGAACTGTGTTCAAGGCGTTTGTTGAATTACGAAATCAAAAAATAAATTGTCAAGCAGTGCTGTCGTTTTTCTACTTTGATGTGACGCAATGAATGAAAAGATAGTGATGAAAATATAGGGAATTGGTTGAAGAATATGATTGTTGAAAACGATTGTTGTAGATGCCCGATAGTGGATGATAAACTTTGTCAGTTAATAAAGGTATTTAAACAACTAAAATATAGTGAATAGAAATATAGAAATATGATTGCGGGTACAAAAAGTGGACAAAATTAAACCTGTAATATATAAAATATATAATAAATAATAAAATAAAAATAATTTTTGAAACAATTAGATGTTTTACAATACTAAAATAATATCATGAAAAATAAAAGTAAATTTGATTAAAGGTTTTTTTTTAAATGTTGGATTAAAAAATTTGTTTATATAATTGAAAGGTAAGAATAAGAATAATTATTCAAGATTTTATACAAAATTTATAATATAATTGAAGGTTATTAATGATTGGATAAATTTTAAGTAGTGTAAAATTGAACAAAAATTGTCTCTTTTGACGAAAAGTTACAGTTGTGGTGTGTGACTAGATTATATCCCTTTGGTAACATCGGTGTTTCTATGACTCTGAAACTGGGAATATGTGAAATGATCTTTTCGTTTGTCCTCAATGCTGGTATGTAGAGAATGATTTCTCTTTCGCGTTAAAAAGTCTATATAAGACTTAACCAAATTTTTTAATTGGTGTTATCAATTAACATGTAAAATGTTTAAAGTATGTTGTGTTGTGATATCTCGTTGGTGAGATTTGTGAGATTCTCGAGGAAATCTAAATAGTTGGTTTGAAACATTTGTTTAAAATGGCGATCATGAAGCTAGCGGTCAAGATGACTGCTTGAAGGGGGGAGAGAAGATATTCTCAAAAGATAACAGTGACCAGGGGAGTGACGTCATAAAGAGCGTCCACTTCCTTTTTTTCACGGAAATTATATTTGTGGGGTGGTCACACGTGCGGGGTGTTTATTTTCTGTCTTACTTGAAACTGCTTTTCTCTCTCTTCTTTTGTTGAAGTTTGGAAATTTTCTTGCCAATTTGAAAATATAGTTTTCTCGATGTTCGTAAGTGTTGTGTCTCGAAATCAGTTTAGACTTAGTAAAATTGTTATACGATGATTTCAGGCTAGAAGTGAGTGAAAGATATGACTTTCGACGTGTACACGCTTTGAGGTGAGAAGTGTCACAGGCGTGAAGGGCGTCTTTGGCCTGAAAAGTGAGAAAAGGTTTGTTGTGTTGCCTTGTGACACTTGTGAAGTGAATTGAATGGAAAGGTGTCACGTGAAATCATAGTTTGGTACAAAATCTAACCTGTTTCACCATAAATAACAAATTTAATAAAGTCATGGGTGATGGTTGTATGAAACACATCGAGAATTTTTGACTGTTAGTGGATATGGCATGCTTAATGTGAAAATTTTTTATTGTGGCGACGATATAGAGCTAAGTGGAGCTTGTGTGGCTCAAGATTTGGATTTGTGTGTTAAGTCGCGCACTAAAAATTGTTGCCAATTGGAGAAAGTGATGTGTGAGGGTGTTGTAACGTTTGTTGAGAGAGATGCATGGTTGATTAATTATGCATGTAAAATGAAAAGACGAGGGAGTGTATTTATCCTCGAATATTAACGATTGTAATCGTTTTGGAAGGCTGTGACTTAAATTAGCTACTGGCGGTGAAGTGGAGTGAATCTTTATTCCTAACTTGTTTTGGGAAAGATAGTTGTTTTCCCTAGTGGTGTTTTTGAAGATATTGTATCTTCCGATTTTTGCAATTAAAAAAAAATGCGTTTCACCTATGTTAATTTATATTTAAAATTTGAATATACTTTTTAAATTGTTGATTATGATAATTAAAATGATTCTTATAAAAGGGCAATGTCGTGAGAGTTACAAATAATTTGAATTGGGCGCTTACTTAAAATGGTGAACATTACCAAATTTTAAGAATTGATAAAGATATTGGTCTTTTGATATAAAGATAACTAATAAGTAAAACAAAAATAAGTTGAGAATTATGATGAATGAGATTTTTTTTTAAAATAATAATAATGAATTTTTTTTTTTCAAGTCGTAGATTTGGATAATGCCATTTTAGGTAAATTTAGGAAAGGCATGTAAGATTAGTAAATTAGTAAAAATGCGTGATGGTCGAATTTTTTTTAAAAGTAAAATTGAGAGTAATAACTTGAAATTTATAATCTGATTAAAAATTAAAGTAAATTTGATCAATGAAAATGTGAAAGTTTTAAAAATTGAATTAAAAAATGGTATAAAAAAGGTAAAAATTGATTTTAAAATGCTAAAGTGAAAATATAAATTCAAAATTTAGGTTGAATCAAGTTGTGAAGTTGAGGATAAGGTTAAGATAGGGTTTTAAAAACTTACAATTTGGATGAAAGTTCAGTCAGGAGACTTAGTCTTTGGTGGTCGTCCTGCTGTCGGGGAAGTCGCTCCATGTAGATCTTGTAGAAGCTTGTAACTTCTGGAAAGTTGTTTGTCGCTTGTTGCCTTGAGCATTGTCTCGATGGTGTCAAGTCGAAGGTGGAGAACTTCTCACAGGGTTTGGGTACATCGCTGCTTGGTTTCCATGACTTTCGGGAATTTCGGGGCTGTCGTTGGCGCGGTCAGCTTGCTCCTGGCGTTGGCGATCGGTTAGCGGGTATGCGGAAGTCCGTTGGGGCGGCGTTTCTTCCGTAAATATCTTGGTGAGAGATTGCTTGGACGTTTCGTTGGAATGGTCGGGCTTGTTCCTCCATCTTCGCTCTTTCTCACTTCCTATCTGAACAGTCTTCTTACCTCTTCGTTGTGTCATCCTTCGTTTTAGTCATCCTGTCGGCTTAAATGTGATGATGAGTTGCTGTCGACTTATCTGTGATGAGATCCTGTCGACTCATGTAATGAGATGAGAATTCCAGTAGCTTTTGTAGAGATCCTGTCGACTACTGAAATAAAGTTGAAGTCCTGGTAGCTCTTGTTGTACTGTGTTGACCGAGAGGAACAGTCAGGATGTAGAGTTTTCCAGTACCTCTCTGCACCTTGGAAGACCTTTAAAAGTTCTCACAAAATACAGGCAGTCGTGGTCGAGGCAGAGTGGAAAGCTGGGGATATCCATACAAAAACGAAGACACAGTTGCACTAAGAAAGTTCCGTAAACAGATAAAAGTTGAGCCAGGAGCGAAAGATGGAGACATAGAAGTTTCTTGCTCGTCTACATGATAGTTGAGATCGACATAAGGTACGACCGACGTGAGCTGACGCTAAGGGTGAACTAAACTCAACTGACTGAACTGTACCGAGCTGTCAAGCCACTGTAAGGTGATGATTTATAGGTTAAAGACGGGGTGACCTTATGTGACAGGGGCGTTTGAGAAAGGGCGCCTTTACCTGTCCAGGTGTGAGAGGGGTCTCTGCATTCCACCACATGTGACAGTGTGGGTGGCCTGTCGTGGGAACTGTGAATCTACCTGATTTATGACTTCCCTCTTTAGACTGTTGTTTTGGTAATACTATGCTCGATCTCTGCTTTAGCTCAACTCTTAAATCTATTACAGATTTTATTTATTTATCCACTTTGTACAAATTACATTACATAGGGTGATGTAAAGACACAGATTAATCATGCGCATAATTATTTATAGATGTGTTTCTATATACAACATGGCAATCTTGTTATAAGTTATCTACACAATATGAGGTTGTTGTTTTAAATTACCATATGTCATAATATATGCTCTTCCAGGATTAATAAAACAAATCTACAGTCGACCAGAGAGAGAGAGAGAACGCAGCTAAGGCCGGTCACTTGATATAGCAGTCACATTCCAAGGGGGCGACCGCAGGGCCTTTTCTTGGAACCTCAGTTCTATGTTTACTCAGTCGGGGGGGTGGTGGATACACAAGACGATTTTCCGCGGTGGCAGCCGCTAGCGCTCCCTCTCTCCCTCGGTTTGCTGGGTTCCATCTTCCAAACTTGTTGTTTCCTTATTTCTCACTCACCACATTATTATCACTATATTGCCACATTAAAAGTCGACAGGATAAGACCTGGTCGGGAAGCAAATCCCTCATATACCGGAGTATGAAGAAACAAGAAGCCAAGCCACGATGATCGGCCAAACCCAACTCAACTGTAACCACTCCGCTTCGAGCCCTCAACCCCTTCTTCGCCAACCTTTGAACCGTGATTCCGAAGAAGTAGTCACCTACGACGGAGGTGGAGCTGCCACACACTTCTTCCAGCACTAGATCTACCTAAGAACGACCACCGTGCCAGAGCAGGACACCTTCCATCATCATGGACAAGACTCCGCCATATCCCTGCCGCTACTGTGATGTACAACACTGGTACGCTCAGTGTCACAGACAGAACTCTCCCGAATCTCAATGAACTTACCTGCTCTCTAAACCAGCATAACCTGTAAGTGAAATTGTTTTACCCCTTCCATTCATTCTTTAAATAAGTCATTCCTTGTAAATTGTCCCAATATTTACATAATTAGCTCCATTTATTCTCTCCATGCCTATTAACAATGATTTTATTCTCCATACTATTTATCGAGATATTTGTAACTCATTTAATTAGTTACCTTACCAGTAGAATTTAACAATCGTTATTTTAATTGAATAATTTCCATTTTTAACGTAACTCTTTAAAAAAAAAAAAAAAACTTGAAAAAAAAAAAAATGGAATTCTACATATTAATGCTTTACGATTTTTACTATTAACAATAGATTTTTCATAATCAAATTATTTATAAAAATATGCCTCCAGCACCTAAACTTTTGTATAGACCTCTCCTACTTGTAAGCACGGCTCACGAAAAATAATTTCTTTCCCTAATCGATTCAAAATTCACCCTGTAATTCAGGCGTCGAAGAATTCCAACCACCACGTGAGCCTTGCTTACAACCAACCCTTGGCGACTCTTATCTATCTTCCCCTTAATGCCCCTCTCATTCTTACAACTTTGTTAACTTTATACCAGCTCAGGACCTTTATAGAGAATTATTGATTAATCAATTATCGAACTTCTATATTGTCATTTCAAAATCCTAACCTTCGCCCTTCATTTATGATAATTTATTTCGTAGTTCATCTCTAGCCTATCCACCGACCCACACCATCTAGCCAATGGTGTGTTCGTCACAGGGTGCAGATTGACTAACTGCTAGATATTTATCAACCCCTTTTTGTTCGCACTTGAACAATCTGCATCGAACGACACAGTTCGCTTCTTCTTCTCGCGCCACACGTTCGCCACACGGACCCTGTCTTCAAATCTATGTTTGTCCATTGTCCAAACCAGCACGATATAGCCTACCTCCGATATTTCCCACGGTGGTACGTTAAACATCGTCGCTGATTTTGTCCGGTCCGTCATCATTTCGCGCAGACATGGGTCTTACTTTCAACCCACCGCGAAATCATCGCCTTGCACAAGCTCCCACAACGGTTCAAACACCTCGTGTCCGAGCAGCTTGTCACTTGTAACGGACAACGCAGTCCTCGTCCCAATTTTTGGCACTGTGCGCGCATACTTTCCGCAAATTAAATATAAGTCCGTTCGACTTTCTCACCTACACACGGCACTTTTCCCCTCGGACTCGCTACACAAGTAACTGCATAGATAAGTTAGATTGGCCCAGGGCAAGTCTCCCCTCGCCCTGTTCGCCGAGGTTCTAACATTGTATGTAGTTTTATATTTACCTCAGTCCTGAGCTCAAACAATTGTCAACCTCAATCTCATTTCTCGTACTCTACACTTATAGCATAGAAAGCCCATGACAAGTTTCCCCTTGCCATGTCCGCCTGAAAAATATCTTAAAGTGTAGAGTTCTCCAGTCTTAATGATCTTCAGAATTTCACCATATGTATGTGACTCTTCTTCTCGTTGTTCACACTCCTCCATATCACTTCCCTTATTGTACATTATATTTTGTTGTATATAGCCTTTTATAACCTGGATATTTTCAAAGATTTCCTTAAATGTCAAACTCCCCGGTGTTGTAAAACTGCTTGTAAATAATATTTACTTGTGTACTATACAATATTTTATTTACATAAAACTATGTCACCATTACCTTAACTAACTTTAACTGTAAAATTATTTTCTCTATTCCTGGCTTCCCCAGCTTTAAATATACTTAAACCATGTTCAGCCTTCTTCAACGAGGGCCATATGTCATAATATATGCTCTTCCAGGATTAATAAAACAAATCTACAGTCGACCAGAGAGAGAGAGAGAACGCAGCTAAGGCCGGTCACTTGATATAGCAGTCATATTCCAAGGGGGCGACCGCAGGGCCTTTTCTTGGAACCTCAGTTCTATGTTTACTCAGTCGGGGGGGTGGTGGATACACAAGACGATTTTCCGCGGTGGCAGCCGCTAGCGCTCCCTCTCTCCCTCGGTTTGCTGGGTTCCATCTTCCAAACTTGTTGTTTCCTTATTTCTCACTCACCACATTATTATCACTATATTGCCATATATATATATATATATATGGAGAATAGAAAAAAAGGAAAAATGGTCAGGTGTTCATATAAAAAACAAAATTAACATTTGCTAACCGCTCACATGAGCATTTTAGATGACAGAGCGCCAACAGTCCGAAACGCATACGTGGTTGACTTTTCTTGAATCATTGAGAAATTGGGTTGTACAAATATCTTTGGAACAACTATATTAAGTTGATTTTTCTTCCGCTATATGGCGCTATGCCATCTAAAATGCTCATGTGAGCTGTCAGGAAATGCCAATTTTGTGGAAATAATTTGATTAGGTTCGGATACTTATTTTTAAAACTAACTCGGTATCTCAATTGGTAAGCCTGGTGAGACCGTTCTCAGTACTACATGAAGTTGTGGCGACCACACTTTGCTTCAGCGAGCGCGGACAAAGCTTCAATACACATACGGGCAGTAGTGTGGCGACCTCACTACGCCTCGGCAATCGCTAGCTGGGAGAACACGTCACTACGCATGCGCGGGCGGCATCCGGGACATTCTGGCCACGCGCGTCGTCAACAACAAGGCTTGCTTCCAAAGGCCGTTACTTCTTTTCCCGTTTATATATTTCTGGCTTTAAATAAATAAATTTATTTTATAAAATAATTATATTTTTATCAGTGGCCTTTCCACAAGCCACACCAACACGCACGCAACCTTTCCACAAAGTTAATTCACCAAAAGTCATTGATGGCTTTGACTGGTAAAAGAGGGGGTCGGTGGAAGGGTGGTCTAAACCGTTATTTTTTCGACCGCTACAAAAAACCCGTGATCAAATCCCGCACATTAAGAATTTTTTTTATAATTTAAAAAAAATCTCCAATCACCCTCGATTCTTGCAAAAGTCCAACCCCACCAGCGAGTGCCCGTAACCAAACGGGGCTATGGCCCATTTGTAAGGGCAAAAGTCGAACTGTTTTTCACATTATGTTGACATGTGGTGCACTTACAGAAAAAGTAGTCACTAACTGGCCACCCTGATTATCATGGCTTATACTACGTGTACTTGGGATACATTAAAAAAAAACAGTAAAGGACCACGAACTTGAATCAACAGTATGTCGTTCGCATAGGCGCCAATAATTTTTTTTTGATAGGGGTATGATGAAGTGGTCAATGACATGCCATTATATTGGTTCAGAACCTCGAGGAATGTCAAGCTTAGATAATGTGAAGGCTGTTGCTGTCTTTGCGGAGAATGACTCCATCCTGTCGTCCAAAAGGTTTGCACAAGACAGACCAGTAAACCAGGGTACGGGATTCATTAGTTCGAGACCTTGGATGATGCCCAGTCAAGAATGAGTGTCAAACGCCTTGCTAATGTTCAAGTTGGCCATAATTTTTTTTTTCAATTAACTTGTTTTCATCAATAAACTGGGTAATTTTGGCGAGGGTTTCTTCTACTGATCTGCCATGCACGAATCCAAATTGGTTGTCAGATTGCCATTCATAGCGATCGACGATGCAACTTTCTAAAACCTTGATATTTTGAAGATAAATGTATCTTTATTTATCCAGCAGGCACAGAGAACCGAAGCGATCTGTTCTTCTACCACAGCACTATATGGCTTTTGTGATCTCCCAGGGTCTGAAGTTGATCTTGAAACATTAGATATGTAAATTGTGGAGCATGTGAGGTTTGGTGCTCTGTGATGAAAAGTGATTCAACATGGCGAGGCAGGTCTATTCAGGGGAGTAAGGAGACCATCATCATGTTCGAAAAGAAGCGGGTCTCTTGAGGAACTATGTTCATGAAGCGATATAACGGCATTCCACGCCGCGGGTAAACTTTTCTCAGAGGTTAGGCCAGGAGTGGAATTTGTCTTTCTGGATAGCTTCCTTGAGCCTGTGTGACACGCTAGATATATGATAGGTGGAAAATTTTCCAGAAAGGACTCCAGATGCTCTGACTTGCTATGGTGGAGAGTAATTTTCTGAGCCGGCTCAAATCTGGGTTCCATCATGATTTCGAAGGCTAAGGAGTGTTGTAACGTCTTCGCATGGAGGATTTACAGACTGTCTGTAGATTCAAGTAAGTAGGAGACCTGCCATGTCGTTTTGTGTAGAATTCATATTTAGTAGGGCTTTGGGAAGGGATGAATTAAGAAAGGACTTGAAAGTATCTAACGCATGCATGAGGATTCTATCCAAGAATATATTTTACCACCACGCGAATGTAACATCTCGATAATATTACGTCATATAGTCAATTCTTTATTATACAGAGAGCTTTAAAAGTCTTGCAAAACTTGAAAATTTAATAACTTCTCAAATATTTGAGCTAGAGAAAAAAGCACACAAACAGAAGCCTTTATTTAGACATACATTTATACGTGGATTTACCACGGAGTATCTACAAATAAAAAGAAATAGTAAAAGCTAATCACATTTAATGGTAATAATGAAATTTATATACAGAGAGAGAGAGGAAAACTTAATTAAAGAAATTAACCTCAGAACCACAGATTTGTATGAGTAAGTCCATGGAAAAGACAAAGAGAGAGATAAAAAATAAATAAAAGACTAAAAAAACACTGGTATTTACATATAATACATAAGCCTTTACTAAGATATTTCATCTTATTAAAAAATCCTCAGCTGAAGAGAACACACAACAGAGGTTATACAAATTTGAACCGAAACTTATTTACCGTTTTTGCCTTCATAGAACGCTAGAGTGATTTTGTAAACGCCAAATTTGCTCAGGATACAATGGGGAATTTATGGCAAATAATAATAATTATCAAATGATATCAGTTACAATTTTTAACCGATAGATGGCGTTCTACTAACATCATAGAATCAGTTTGTCCGCCTCAAATAAAAATCGTTTTTAAATCAACCTTTTTGCGTAGATTAACGCAATATCTCTTTTTTTTTTAATAATACCTGGGAGGGGATTATGACACCAATTTTAACTTTATTATGGTGAATACATGAGTCTTCCAGGGATAAAGTCAATTTAAAAAATATATATCTCTAACTTTCGGGCATACAAGCCCTTCTACAGTAGAAAACACACAATACAAAAAATCGCCATTATGACACGAGTTTTAAAATATAATCAGATACTATTCACATAATTTCATACAAATGTGAAAAATAAAATTCATATTTAATTTTTAATATATAAATGGCGACAAAGACTCGCGTGCACAAGGAGAAAGGGAGAAGAATTGCTGTATTGTTTTGTTGTTGTATGGCGAATCCATACAGGGAAATGGGCCCTAATAAAAATCTTTTGTTATATAAATGGCGGTAAAATAAAATATGTATGTATATATATGAAAATTTTGAAACTATTATAGACGCGTATGAATTTTTTAAAAATAAAACAATTTCTACTGCCCTTACTGCAATGGAAAAATTAATGGAAAGGCTCGGCTCATCAGTGGTGAAACCTCCCAGAGATTTCGCCAGTTTAATCTACCATGGCGAAACCGCTGGGAGGGTTCACCACAGATGAGACAAGCCCTCCCATTAATTTTTCCATTCCAGTAAGGGCAGTAGAAATTGTTTTATTTTTAAAAAGAATCATACGCGTCTATAATAGTTTCGAATTTTCATAACAGATGGCGCGCTAATGCATCATAATATGAAATTTTTCTTTAACATTTGTATGAAATAAGGTAAAATAGAGTGTCTGATTATAACTCATGTCCTATTGACGCTTTATTGTATCGTGTTTTCTCCTGTAGAGGGGATTTCATGTCCGAAAGCGCTAGAGATATGAATTAATTTTTTAAAAAGAAACTTATCCCTGGAAGTCTGATGTTTTATCACATTAATAGTGATACAAGGGATTATTTTATTGAATTTTACGCTTCTCGGTCTCCAAAATCGCTATTTGGCCGAGAGAAGAAGCTCCTAGGTCCTCGAAATAAGTTGAGCTTTCTTGAAAATAAAGATATTTCGGCCAGTAAATCTTTAAAAAGATGAAATGCCGGCCAGGCAGCCTCTATCTTTAAGTTAAGCTTTGTTGTCCGATGATCTGAAAAAATGGTTTTGTGTTATTATAGGCTCAAACCTTGGATGGACTGGTCACTGACCCAAGGCCGGAACCAATTTAATACCAATGGAATATTTAAAACCAATGAAATATGAATGCCCCCCCCCCCCCCGGCCAGGCAGCCTCTATCTTTAAGTTTTGTTGTCAGATAATCTGTAGAAATGGTTTTGTGTTTCAATAGGCTCAAACCTTGGATGGACTGGTCACTGACCTCAGGCCGGAACCAATTTAGAGCCTTGCTTCAAGAGAGTAATTGCATCAGCCAACGTGGGCTGGCTAGACCTAATTTGGTTAGGTTTAAGTTTATTACTAAACACAAGACAACACACCTTCTATACATAATATATTGTTGCATCTTGGCTAATGCACCTATTTTATTTTAATTTGTAATATTATTTTTTATATATTTTAAATTCAAATTTATATTTTATATTTATTTATTTTATTAAACAGAATATATGTGTTATAAACAGAATATATGTATTATAGAATCACCATTTGTATTTTGGTACACTGTGTGACTTCACTGCTTTCTTTGATTTGAGAAATAAATAAATAATTCTGGAGGCTACTTAAAGTAGAGTTATCTCATTATTCCCTTATCTAGCCTTGTAGGATGGTTAAAACACGCTCTGGTTAGATGCAAGACCCGGCACAGGAGAGAATCAAGGTTGAAGAGTCTCCTCAGCTGCAACCTGGTGCAAAAATATAGAACCACGATTGTTTCTTTTAAATATAATTCGTGCCTCATGGTTTTTATTCTTAAGTTTAATACTATTGTCTTTGTTTTATATAAACTTTCGCATGGGTTATATTTTATTATAATCAAATTTCTTACAATGTGTAATATTTATATTTATGGGAGTTTATTATCATTCTAAAGTGTATTTATACCTGCGTGAAGATATATAAAATTAAACGTCATTTTTTAAATGAAATATTTTTTTACAGAAAATGAAAACATTTAGACGGCGAATGTTTCTTTTACACATAAATCAAAATTCTACTATCCTTACTGCGATGAAAAAATATTGATAGAGCTTGGCTCATCAGTGGTGAACCCTCCCAGTGTTTTGGCCTATTTAATCTACCAGACCGCTTCTTTAGAGCTCTAATACTGTATTGGATCAAAGCGATAACGCGCCATCTATACATATAAAATAAAAGGATTTAAAAGCGCGAATGTTTCTTTTATACATAAAACGAACTTCTACTGTCCTTACTGCGATGAAAAAAATATATTGGGAGGGCTTGGCTCATCAGTGGTGAACCCTCCCAGCGGTTTCGCCAATTTAATCCACCAGACCGCTTCTCAGAGCTCTAATACTCTATTGGATCATTCTGCTTTTATATGCTACACTGAAAGATGGAATCTTAGAAATGGTTTTCAAGTAAACTATGGACATAAGCTTATAGGACAGTAGAATTACATTAACATATTTGCTTCGAGCAATGCTCTTCAGCAAACTATAAAGACAAGGCCAGTTAGGCATAAATTAACACAAAGCAATAACGCGCCATCTATACATATAAAATAAAAGGATTTAAAAGCGGGAAACCGCTGGGAGGGTTCACCACTGATGAGCCAAGCCCTCCCAATATATTTTTTCATCGCAGTAAGGACAGTAGAAGTTCGTTTTATGTATAAAAGAAACATTCGCGCTTTTAAGTCCTTTTATTTTATATGTATAGATGGCGCGTTATTGCTTTGTGTTAATCTATGCCTAACTGGCCTTGTCTTTATAGTTTGCTGAAGAGCATTGCTCGAAGTAAATATATAAATATAATTCTACTGTCCTATAAGCTTATGTCCATAGTTTACTTGAAAACCATTTCTAAGATTCCATCCTTCAGTGTAGCATATAAAAAGCAGAATGATCCAAGACAGTATTAGAGCTCTGGGAAGCGGTCTGGTGGATTAAATTGGCGAAACCGCTGGGAGAGTTCACCACTGATGAGCCAAGCCCTCCCAATATATTTTTTCATCGCAGTAAGGACAGTAGAAGTTCGTTTTATGTATAAAAGAAACATTCGCGCTTTTAAATCCTTTTATTTTACTGTATTGGATCATTCTGAGATTTTATATGCTACACTGAAGGGTGGAATCTCAGAAAGGTATTGGCAAACTATTGACATAAGCTTTTAGGACACTGATGAGCCAAGCCCTCCCAATATTTTTCCATCGCAGTAAGGACAGTAGAAGTTTGATATATGTGTAAAATAAACATTCGCGTCTTAATGTTTTCATTCTCTACATTTAGATGACGCGTTATTGCTTTATAACATTCTTACGACCCGACTTCGCTTGAGTTCTCACCGAGTGAATGTTTGCCCAACAAAGAAAGCTTTAAAAATCGTATTTAATAAATTTGTACCTTTTTATCATCTTATAGTGAAATAATTTTGAATATGCAAATTTTAAAATTAAACACAATGGACATAAGCTTTTAGGACAGTGGTATTATATTTAAATATTTTATTTTTATAATCCACTCAAAGCATCCACTCCCTATATAACGTAGCTTTTCAAGACAAATGAATGCATATTACTCATACCCACCAAAACTACTAAATAAACCATTGGAATTTTTGTCTTTATCTACCTGAATATATAGCTTAACATATAACCTATTCAAAACCAATATTAGACAATAAACATGTCATTTTACGTATTTTATTAATCATATATTATATAATTATAAGTAATTATTAGTAGATTATAGATATTATATATTAAATACTTGCCCTGAATGACCCTGCTTCTCCCGGCTTCCCCCCTAGTGAATGCTTGTCATGAAAATATTTCCTCAAGATTATCTATTATAATTATATCATTTACTAATGTGTGTCATAAGGAGAGATTCCAATTAAAGTACATGTATCACTGTCATCATCAATTTGTTTCATTTTCAAATTTTTATTTATAAAATAATTTCGCTTTAAAGTGATAATGATCGTGCTCCACGCATAATAGCTGGAGTTAGCGTTTTCCTGCAGGAGACGCTGGCAGAAGGCTCCAAGAAGCTGCACGTCCAGGAGTGCGGCCCGTGTTGACCGCGCTAAGGCAGGAGTGCCATCGGAGAAGTCCCCGACAGTAGCCATCTCTCGGGTGCCAGCAGGTCTGGCGGCCGCAGGAACCTGTTGTCTCCTCGAAGGCGCAGGAAACTCAGGTTGGCGGAATGCATAACCTGGTGGTCAAGCTCAAGGACGATTGAGGCGTCCTCCCAGAGGCTCAGAAGTCTCCTTCTTCTCGTTGAAAGCCAGAAGTCCGAAGCCGGCGGTGTCAGCCACGCCCGGCTGCGGACCAGCCATGAGTAGCTGTCGGCGGCACCACGCAGTGAGGCCTGGGCCCACTTCAGGCAGGCGAGCCGAAGCTGGTCCGCGATATCAAGCAGGCCGACTCCACCTTCGGAGACTGGGCGAGCCAGTATGTGCCCGGGTAGCCACGATACTCGGCTCCTACCCTACACGAAACGCGCCAGCCGCGCCTGCCCTATAGTGTTTTCAGGTGGAACACAGCCGTGGAGATGGTGCAGGATGGATCCCAGGACCAGAGAGAGACAATTGACGTAGTTTTATTGACCTCTTTTCAATACATGTAAAGTACACAGTCCGCACGAGGGAGATAGAGAGAGAGAGAGAGTGGGGGGGGGAGAGAGCGAAGAATAAATAGAAAAAGGAAATTGATTGCAAGGAGGCCAGAGTTTATTGACCTCTAATGATCGCTCATTAAATATTTGGACTTTCCACTTAACTCCTCACAGAATCTTCCAGAATCGGGAAATGCATTAGCAAGGTAATTCTCAGAGGAGAACCACTTAAAACAAGATGGCGGGTGGAAACAGCCCTAGCCACTCGCTGCTTTGATCTTATGTATATTTTCTCTAATGCCTTGCCACAGCGAGATTTTTGGAATTTTGAAGTGACATTTTTGGAACAGGTTAGCAAGGCCTATTCTACATTTACTAGCAGTTACTTTCATTAGCATATTTCGTAGGGCAAATCATTATTTTTAGATGCCTTAAAAAATCTGGCCTTGTATCTTAAAGTTATTCATACACATATGTAAAGAATAAATGAAACATTAAGACGCGAATGTTTCTTTCACAAATAATTCAAACTTCTACTGTCCTTCCTGCGATCAAAAATATTGCCCTCCCAATATATTTGTCATCGCAGTAAGGACAGTAGAAGTTTGAATTATTTGTGAAAGAAACATTCTCGTCTTAATGTTTTCTTTTTTAAATATAGATGGCGCGTTATTGCTTTGTATTAACATATGTATAGAGCAATTCAAAATGTACTAGTATATTGCCATACACAACTGAACCTCCCATAAGAGACCTCCTGAAATATTATAATCCCTAGTTTCTCCTCATGGTTATATCTCATTGAGATGGGCTACTTCAGCTCAGGCCATTTCTATCGTCCAGAAAGGTTCCCACTTATCGGATGATTAGCTCACGAGAGGTTTGACATTATATACATAATGGCAGAGAATATTTAGTTTGACTTGAAAAATCGATCACTCACATTGGTCATTTTGGGTTGGCCAAATATCAGGGAACATGCTAAATCAACGTTTAGTTGATTTCTGTTCCACTAGATTGCGCTCTGCCATCTAAAAAGCACATGTGCTCCTGGTCAGGATATGCCTTTTTTGTTTTTAATGATTATATAATAATTATCATTGTTTACATATAATAAAGGATAACATTTAAGCGCACACGTTTCTTTTAAGCATAAAACACACTTCTACTGTCTTCACTGTTTGAACCGTTTTCCTTTCTTTAGAGATGAAGCGTTATTACCCTATAATCAATTTATGCCTAACTGGCCTTGTCCTTATTGTTTGCGGAAGAGCATTGCTAGATGCAAATATTTTTATGTATTTCTACTGTCCTAACAGCTTATGTCCATAGTTTGCTTGAATACCATTTCTTAGATTCCGCCCTTCAGTGTACATTATATAAGCAGAATAGACCAATACAGTATTAGAGCTCTAAAAAGCGGTTTGGTAGATTAAATTGGCGAAATCGCTGGGATGGTTCACCGCTGATGAGCCAAGCCCTCCAAATATATTTTTCATCGCAGTAAAAGACAGTAGAAGTGTGTTTTATGTTTTAAAGAAACTTGTGTGCTTAAATGTTTTTCTTTCTTATATATAAATGGCGCGTTATTACCCTATAACTATTTACATACATTCCATAAGTAATTGAATCAATAAGTATTCCAATATTATATCTTATTACATCTTCGAATGCCAGTATATTAGCAAAGAAAGATAGACGTTCTTATCAAAGGTAAACGACAGCCAACTTACCTCAGTACAAAGTATTTTAACCAGCGCCATATCAAGTCGAATGGTTGCTCTGTCCCTATATAACTTTTACAAAGCAGTAAGCAGGAAAGATAACTTCGATTCATCGTGAGGATATCGTTGCAAGCCGGCAATGATAGAGAAGAATCTTAATAAGACTGGTGTCTTAAAAAAAGGCTTTGTACATTTATATTCCATTATTATACTTAAACATGATATATGGTGTAGATTTTATCCACATAACACTCTATCTCTCGCTTCTATTGTTCCTCAGTTTAAAATAGAGCCATTTTCTACAGCTTTATAAATTGTTATTTTATTTTGTAAAGTTAAATGGAAGCTTTAAGCAGTCTAGCTTTTTTAGGTCTAGATATCCACGAATTTCTCCATCGCATTAGCTACATTATGATGCATTAGTCACATTCTAAAAATGTAAATTTTTAATTATCATTGAGCTCAATTGTTACCAAAAATAAGCTGAGAAACGCAGCTATCGTTTGCTCATCTAACACATAATTATTCGCACTGTGTCCGAGACACGGCTAGACTTTGTGAAATCTCAAAAACAAAATGTTCAAATGTTCTTGACATTTTCACTAGTTGTAGAATTTTAGGATGACAATATTTTAATACCATCTGACCCTCATAGCAGCAAGTTTGTTGCCGTTGTAGATGTGTCTCAAACACACGGCGCCCGAGTACTTAGGGAAAACTTACAGATTAGGTTGCTGTGTTCTTTATTTTCTTGCTTAGATTGGGTTTCTATTTTTTTTCTTGCTAATGGCGTGTGTTTTGCTTATCTTTTATATATTTATTTATTATGATGCATTAGCGCGCCATCTGTTATCAAAATTCAAAACTATTATAGACGCGTATGATTCTTTTTAAAATAAAACTATTTCTACTACCCTTACTGCAATGGAAAAATAAATGGGAGGGCCTGGCTCATCAGTGGTTAACCCTCCCAGCGGTTTCGCCAGTTTAATCTACCATACCGTTGTTATATTGCATTTTTGGAACTTCCTTTTATAGTGATACTGATGCCACAGATGAGCCAGGCCCTCCCATTAATTTTTCCATTGCAGTAAGGGCAGTAGAAATCGTTTTATTTTAAAAAGAATCATACGGGTCTACAATAGTTTCGAATTTTGATATTTATTTATGTATATATTTTAAGTATTTTAAAGGTAATTCACATAAGTGCTGCCAGCAAGGTTGTTAGTAATTGTTGGAAATATAAGTATACTTTTATAAGTCACCACACTAATATGATTTAAAAGTTAATTTAAAAGTTTCATTTATCAAGGACTAAGTATTGCTTAACCTTATATGATGAAATGATGGAAAACCACTGGACGAAAAATATATAGCCGCTATATATAGAAATACCTTTTTTTATTCAAATATTTACGAAACACTCTTATATAAATGGATTTGAATTCCATAAAAATAAATCAGTGAAAAACATACGCAACACATAATAAAATATTTTGTACATAAAATTTCATTGAAAATAAAAATGCTACAAATAATTCAACCAAAGGTATTCACCATTTGAAATATATCTATTACAAAACTACCGGTATATAATTAAAAACTATAACTATTGTTGTAATTTTTATGTTCCTTGTTGTATATTTATTGTATTATTAAGTACTATTATTGTAATTTTCATGTTCCATTGTTGTATATTTATTGTATTATTATGTACTATTGTTGTATTTTTATGTTCCATTGTTGTATATTTATTGTATTATTATGTACTATTGTTTTTATTTTTATGTTCCATTGTTGTATATTTATTGTATTATTATGTACCATTGTTGTAATTTTTATGCTCTATTGTTGTATATTTATTGTATTATTATGTACTATTGTTTTTATTTTTATTTTCCATTTTGTTGTATATTTGTTGTAATTATATGTTTTATTGTTGTATTTTATGTTCCATTGTGGAATATTTGTTGTAATTAAATGTTTTATTGTTGTATTTTTATGTTCCATTGTTGTATATTTGTGGTATTAGTATGTATTATTGTTGTATATTTTATATATCATTCGGAATACCAGTATAATAATTCATAGATGCACGTTCAAGCATAGGAATAATGTCATTAGCTCAATATAGAAAATCACAGGGGGTCGGTGGACGAGAGTGATATAAACCGTCCGGTTTTCAACAGTCACGACTCGGGATAGAATCCCGCACATTGTGCACTTTTTCAGAATAAAAATTGCTATAACGGCCCCCGATTCTTGAAAATGTTCAACCCCACTAGTGAGTGCAAGTAACAAAATGTGGTTCTAGCAAATTTGTAAGTTAAAAAGTCAAACTGCTTTTCACATGTGTAGACGTGTGGTGAATTTAAACAAAAACAAATAGCAAAAAAGGTCGTAAACTACTTCCCAACATAAATATCATGGCGCCTGTACCATATTCACTAGGGATAATATTGATAGAAAAAAAGTAAATCTTTCAAAGGAAACATCGTTATCAATTTACATAGATCAAGTAAACTCCTGACCAAGAAATATTGGTTGCGTTAAGACCAACACCAATAGCACAACCAATTCATTATATTTACACATACCCATCACATTCAAATACCCGTTTTACCTTGGTATAGACGTGTAAATTTTGTTTAATATTCATGTTGATAGCAATTTTGACATTAATAAAGGGCCTTCCTTGTATAATTGTAAAAATATCAGGCAAATCATTATAGACAAAAGAAAAATAACTAAAACACTTAATAAAATATCATAGCACACACAATATTCATTCATGGACAAAACTTAAGGAAGTTTCATATTTTGATGTCGCAATTTTGTTCACACTTGGCTATCTCGTTTGTCCTCAATAAAGATCGTTACGCATCAAATATCTTTCAGAGTTATTGTCTGAATTCAGATATACATGCTGAAAGGTTCAACTTCTTTAAGTCTTGTCCATGCGTGTAAGACTATTTTCAGTAACAATATTGTCGCGCGTGCTCCCTCCGGTTCTTTGCAAAGACGCCGCTTCTTTCTTCGTGGATCACCTACCCGTGCTCCCGTTGCTCTCCCTCTGCAGCTCTACCCTGCAGACCACTCGGCATGTCCGTCATGACAGCAACCGGCACAAAGACTTCAACACTCCTCCTTTATTGTCATTTCTACTACACATTACCTAAAACTAGAATAACATTTATCGGCTATTTACAATTATTTACACTTCAGAGCCAATATGAACATTTATTTATAACTATTTTGCTCCAGGAAATAGGACCAGAGCAGTCGGCGATATCCACACTAGTTCCAGACGGGAACAGGCGAAAGCGCCATCTATTGGCGGAGATGGTAGGTGTTTTGATGCCTTATACGCGACAATATTGTCAAGTAGCTCTACAACGCCGGCCACAGGTAGCTCCATGGGACACCTGTCAAACATCACTCTACTCTACTAAAGGACGACCACAGGTGTGAGGGGTTCTTGGAATCTTATCGACATATAAGAAAAACGAGACGCCTCGGTGGCTAAACACACTTGTTATTATTATTTTATATTGTGATAGGTTGTTTTTAATTGATTCGCATTCCTTAAATACCTTTGTATATATAGTTTTATTCGAGAACTTGAAGGAAAATACCGCGTTATAATAAATTAATTATTTCCAAATTTGCTCTTGCTTTATTTATCTCCTAGACAATATTTTGATGATGTTAAAATCACAATTGACAATAAACTATCAATGAGATTTTATATCCTACATCCAACTTTTGCCCGTGGAGACAGGTTGTTGCTGCTGTCGTGTCCAATGAAGAGCCTCAGTTGTCTCCATACATCTCTCTCACAGCAGTCGCAATTTCCTCTATCTTGGGTGTGTAAAGCTGCTGCTCTCTGAGTCCATTTCAAATTTCTGTTATAGTTGTGTCCAATGAAGATCCTCAGTTGTCTCCATACATCTCTATCACAGCAGTCGCAATGTCCTCTATCTTGGGTGTGTAAAGCTGCTGCTCTGAGTCCATTTCAAATTTCTGTTGTAGTTGTGTCCAATGAAGAGCCTCAGTTGTCTCCATACATCTCTATCACAGCAGTCGTAATGTCTTCTATCTTGGGTGTGTAAAGCTGCTGCTCTGATTCCATTTCAATTTTCTGTTGTAGTTGTGTCCAATGAAGAGCCTCAGTTGTCTCCATACATCTCTATCACAGCAGTCGTAATGTCTTCTATCTTGGGTGTGTAAAGCTGCTGCTCTGATTCCATTTCAATTTTCCGTTGTAGTTGTGTCCAATGAAGAGCCTCAGATGTATACATACATCTCTATCATAGCAGTCGCAATTTCCTCTATCTTTGTGTGTAAAGCTTCTGCTCTGGGTCCATGCCAATTCTCTGCAAGGCTGCGGCCATTGCTGGGCATGAGTATAGGTGGGTAGGTGTTAGTTCAATACCAGGACAGTTGTTGCATGTCCTGTAGTTCTTTATAAAGAGAGGTCATGTCTAATCTACCGCCGTGTTGCGGAATTTTTTATTTTTTAGATTTTATATTATAATTATATTTATTAGGCTTATTTTTAAATTAGGCAAAATTATTAGACACACTTTCTAGTAAAATAATAAAAATAAATCTAAAATATAAAATAAAAAACCTATTTCATTATACTAAGTGATACAATCTTGCAAGTTAATGAATGTAAAAATTTAAATTAGCTATAAAAAGAAAAAAATTATTTCACAAATAAAAAATCGAAACATAATTAAAAGGTGAAAACTAAAAATGTTTACAAACATATCAATGAAGACTAAACGTGTTGCTATGCGACCAGATTCGCTTGCAACATTTTACCCATAAAACGGACAATATACTCCTCCATTCTGCCAAATTGTTAAATCCCTAAGTTACGCAAACCTTGATAAAATCGATGCTATCAACAGCAGCTCCCTCTGTAGTCAGAAAATTGAACTACCATACCATTGCGCCACCCCCATTAATAATGTTATTTTACGCAGAAGAATTTGGGGCAAAAAAATAACATAAGATAATCGAATCTAGTTTATTACACGTTTATAAAAACTTATTGTTATCAATAAACATCTCCATTTTGTTAATTTATATAATACATGTCGATTTTTATATTTAACCTTTTCTTTAATATTTTAAAATATAATAAAAAAGCATATATTTAAAAATATAATAAGGTTAATTTTAAAATGTATTATCGAAGTTATATACTTGCTTATATATATTTTCTCCAGTTTATAATTCCAATAAAGTAATTAAAAAATAAAGAAGGCATATCTTGACCAAAAGCACATGTGCTTTTGATCAGAATATGCCTACTTTATTTTTAATATTATTATTTATTTTTTTTTCCTATCGTTTTTTCAATAAAGTAATTAATTTTAATGTTTCACATATATAATTATATATGTGAAACATTAAAATTAATTACTATCATTATCATATACTAACTAATTATTATTATATTTTACATGTACGTCTGTATATGTATTTATATATCATACAGATGTTTAAATATAATATTAGGAATATTAATACAATTAAAGACCATTAGCTTATTTTTAAATGGATCTATAACGATAGCTAAGGAAGGGTAATGTAAGGGTTTTTTTTGCGATGCCAGTTCAGAATGTTCACAGATAAAATGGTGAGAAATTCTTTCTGGTTCTTTGCAGAGTCTGCAGTTTTCATTTCTTCTATCGTTTTTAAGAAAAATATATTTTAATATGTTGTCAACGTATATGGTGTTGTGTCAGTAACTTGATAGAAGTGAGGTTTCCAAAATTTATGAATCATCTTTTCTTTCTATGCACTTCAATGTAAACTGACAAAACCACTGGGAGGATTTACTATACTTATGAACCGGACTCTACCATTAATTTATCATTGCAGTAAGGGAAGTAGAAATTGTTTAAATTTTAAAAGAATCACACGCGTCAAAAATAGTTTCAATTTCTGATGACAGATGGCGCGCTAATGTATCTTACATCAATGTTTGTGGAAGAGCTGTTTGAAGCAAGGACCAAATATTTCGGGAGTTTATTCTTTGTTTTCTAGATAAAAATCAATATTTTATTCTATTTCTCTTTTGTAATTTATAACACAGGTCTACAAAAAAAAACTTTTTTTTTGCACAAGAGAACCTGAAGGTGTTTCTAGTGTAACTTTTCATGCTGAACTCAAAAATCTAATCAGAAATTTCCCATCACCCATGGTTTTTGCCTGACGGTCTTTTTTTAGTATTGGGATGAATACATGCATCCAACATGAAAGAGACTTACGAAAACATGAAATTGCTTTTGAAAAAGATAGAATATGAAAGATACGGTTGGAAAATATGCAGCGATTTGAAAGTCGTTGCTCTCTTGCGTGGATTACAGCTTGGATATACAAATTTTGTTGTTTTCTGTGTGAGTGGGATAGCAGAGATAGGGAAAGGCATTACATTAAAAAAATCTGGCCAAACCGTAAAATCTTTACTCCAGGATATAAAAATATTACAAATCTACCCCTGATCGATTCAGAAAATATTTACTTACCACCATTACATATTAAACTGGGATTATTGAAGAACTTTGTCAAGGCAATGGATCGAAATGCCAGTGGATTTGCCTACCTAAAACAAAATTTTTCTAGTATAAGTGAAGCGAAGATTAAAGAAGGCATTTTCGTTGGACCTCAGATTCGAGAATTGCAGCAGGATGGAAATTTTCAAAATAGTTTGAATGAAGTTGAAGCAGCAGCATGGAATTCCTTTAGAAACGTTTGCAAAAACTTCTTAGGAAGTGTCAAGGTTGAAAATTACCGAGACATAGTTAATGATCTGTTGCTTTCCTATAAGGCACTGGGATGTAACATGTCCCTCAAGATCCATTTCCTGCATTCACATCTAGATTTCTTTCCAGACAATCTTGGCGCAGTTAGCGATGAGCATGGTGAGAGGTTTCATCAAGATATATCAATCATGGAGAAGCGGTACCAAGGTAAATGGAGTCCCGCTATGCTTGCCGACTACTGCTGGACACTCAAGAGGGATCTACCACAAGCAAAGTATAGAAGAAAATCCACTGTCACTGATTTTCAATAAATAAATATGTTTCGTTTATATATGCCTATATATTAACAATATTTCCAAATTTCAAGTAGGTGTATCTCAGAAATATTGCGTAATAGAAAAAACTAATGGTATATTTGGATTCAGGACATGTAGATAAGATGCTATTTCTTTGTGGACAAAGAAAAATATTTTTTGGTAAACCAGTTACGTGACATTGTTTGCATTTTTTACTGTATTTATCCCAATACTAAAAAAGGACCGTCACGCAAAGACCATAGGTGATGGGAAATTTCTGATTAGATTTTTGAGTTCAGCATGAAAAGTTACACTAGAAACATAATCAGGTTCTCTTGTGCAAAAATGTTGTTGACCAGTGTTATAATTAGAACTTTATTTGTTGAGGCGATTTTGGTTGGAGCGTATGCTTCTTAACTTCATTGTATTCTTCGCCAGCAAGAATAGAAATCTACTGCTATATATGACTTGTACAGAGCAGGAGGGACAAGCACCAATTCTGTCCTCCAATGGGAATAGCAGTCTTTGATTTACAGACTTAAGTCTGGTCATCTACGGACAATGACTTTCCAGAATGGTTGCAAGGTTTTCCCACTATGATCTAAATGAAATACTCAACCTGCAACCCCAAACCACATCATTGGTTCATTGTATTGGTTCATTCACTGATGAGTTATACTCATCCTCAGCAGACACCATTAACAAGCTCTACAGGCTTGATACTCTAATATGATTGTTGAGTGAAAATGAGAAAGAAGAAGATAAGAATGTATTCTTGTGTGACCATTTACCCATCGAAAAATAATAATAGGAAGCTGCGCTTCAAATAATGTTGCTTATAAGTAAGTATCTTGGGATTTAGATCCAATAGCTTTGATGATTTATTTAGTGTCGCCGTGTGTATAACTGCGATCTCATTTGCTTCTGAAGCTATATTTTACGCCTCTACTATTGCTAGGGCTTCCGGGCAGTCTTCATCCATTCTGAAGACATCTCTTCAATAAATATTTTTCTTTCCTTATAGAGGCAGCTACTGTGGCTTTGGTCCTTGGTCACCCGTGAGACCATCAAGAATGGGTATCTGGCTAATTCTGGAGCAATTAAAAATCAACGAATAGTTGATCTTTATTCCGTCAGATGGCCTAAGCCATTAGCAACTTTTAGTTGCACGATCTGGAGATGCCTTTTTTTAATGAATAAAAAGCGTCACTTACATGAACTTAACGTAATGCCAGAAATGTAAAATGAAATTTTCGTATTAATTTTATAACTTATCTATTTTTCTTCCCAGCTTACTCCATCAAAGTACAGGGTGATCCAAAAGTCCCGCACAACTTCAAAAATTAATAACTCCCCGAATATTTGCGCTAGAGCAATGCGGTAAACACCATTGTGTTCAGGATGCAATGGGATTTTTTATGGCAAATAATGAAAAATTCGAAATTGATTTTAGTTACAATTTTATTCGCCAGATGGCGCTCTACCAGAATCAGAGATTCAGCGGCCAAATTGTTTGATAAATTAAAAAATATAACTGATCGACACGTATTTTTCCTTTTTGAATACCAGGAAAGAACCCCAATAATATCAAATAACAAATTAATAAAACACCACTTCGCCAAAAGTATGAAGAATTGGTTAACGATTTTCAAATACAATCAGAGATATGTAAAATAGGTAAATGCAAATTAAAACATGTAGCAAAAATAAAATTGATATTTTAGATACGGTTTGTTTCCGAAGATAATAAATTTCTAATATTTTTAATCCAACTCTCACTCAGTATCGATTATGTTTATTTTAATTCATTTGAAAAATATGTATCTATCTCTGATAATTTATTTTACTCTGGAATGCCGTTGTTGTTTTTGTCGTGTCCAATAAATAGCCTCAGATGTCTCCATGCATTTCTATCACAGCAGCAGCAGCAATGTCCACTATCTTGGATGTATAAAGCTGCTGCTCTGGGTCTATGTCAATTTTCTGCAAGGCTGCGGGAATGAGAATATGTGGGTAGGTGTTAGTTCCACACCAGGACAGTTGTTGCATGTTCTATAGGTTCTTATGCCATCTGGATGTATTTTCATTCCTTTATAATGTTTTGTTCTAAGTCTTGTTTTAGTTTTTGTCAGTTTTCTCTCAGAGTTTATTTCACATATTTGATCTTTTCTTATTTTTTGTTTAATTATCTTGTATTTTGCCAAAGCATCAGCGTCAAATACTGACATTTGTTCTTTATTTTGGCTCAGCTTTCTGGCTTCCTTTGCCAATTCAACTACCATTTCATTACCCCGATCTCAACACGGGCAGATATCCATTGTAGAATGCAGTTATTCTCCAATGATTCCAGTTGGGTAAGTAACGAGTGTATTTTCTGTGTGATTCTAGTATTGCCCTTCTCAATTGCTTCTAGAGGGATATGGAGTCGCTGTATATTAAAATTCCTTCTGCTTGATGCAGGGATGGTTGGTTTAGGCATAAATCAAGAGCTTTCCAGATAGCTGTCAGTTCACAAGTGAAGTTTGACGAAATCTGTCCTGCTCCTTTTTTGATTTTGATGTTTGTTCCATCTTGCAGTAGTATGTTAATTCCGGCCCCTCCATTACTCAGGGTAAGGTCTGAAGATCCATCTGTATATGCTGTTAAAGGGCGTGGCCTAGCATTTTTAATCAGGAATTTGTACTATGAGGACATAGCCGTTAATATTACAAACACATTAGACCTCGAAGCCCAAGGTATCAAAGTCTACCTCAATTAAAACAAAGCCATCAACATATACAATATGTATCACCCTCCAAACAATACATTTATTGACGATGGAACAATGGCTCAATTTCTTACAGACAACACTATTATTGTAGGTGACCTTAATGCCAAACATCAACTATGGGGTTGTCCTACGCCAAACCCAAGAGGCAAAATACTATCAAACATATTTGACGACAATGCCTTCATGTGCTTAAATGATGGGAATCCTACCCATCATTCATACAAGCTATAATACTGCACAAGCCCTTGATATAAGTTTTTACTATCCTGACATTTTCCACAAATGCAAATAGCAAATATGAAATTTTTTGGAAGTGATCATTTGCCTAATTTGATAGAAATTAGCACCAAGACCAAAACTAGATCAATTAAGAAAAATTCTGGAACTTCAAAAAGGCTAATATGATATCTTTCGAAAACACCATTATTGAAGCAGCCAAAGTTTCAATACCAAGAGGTAATATTAAGAAATGGATTCCAAATTATAAACACCAGGCAAAAAATATTCAAACACTTATAACTAAAAGAAATGAACTACAAAAAAGTGCACCCAAAACCAAACAAATTGTATAACTGAACTGAACATTGTGATTGCAAAAATAAAAAGATTATACGTAAATGTGAAAAGGAAAAAATGGAAACAAACTTGTGAAAACCTGAACCCAAGAAACCCAAATACAAAACTTTGGAATTTGGCAAAACAAATTGACAGAGCCCAGCCAAAAACTGAAAACACAAATATGATTAAGAATACAGATAGTACACCAGCAACTAATGACAAAATTGCTGCCAATCCTTTAGGTAATTCATATCAAATAAGTAGTAAAATCAAGGTTGAAAAAAGGCCCGAAAGAGTATTCATGACTGTAAAATGTCACCAGCACTCATAATATTTTCCATGAAAAAAAATCAATATGAAAAAGCTAGCTTATGCATTAGAAAACACTGACCTAAACAAGACTCCTGGGCCAGATGGAATCCATGGCTGAATGATATCAAACTTGGGCAAAATTGGAAAAGAAAGACTTCTTAATATTTTCAATAACTCTTGGAAAACTGGAAAATTGCCTCAAGACTGTAAAAATACAACAATAATTCTCATTAAAAAACTTGACAAATCTGCTGATGACCCAAAAAACTACCGACCTATCTCCCTAACAAATATTTGCTGCAAATTAATGGAAAAAATTATACTCAGACGACTCACCTACCTCCCCGACACAAGAAATCTCTTACCAGAAGAACAATATGGATTTAGGAAAGGACATGGGACAATAGACCAACTCTAAATTTTCACACAAAAGGTAAAAGATGCACAAAACAAAAAAACCAACTAACCACACCATAGCTGCTTTTTAGACATTACACAAGCTTTTGATAAGGTATGGAAAAACAAGTTAATCACAAAATTATACAAACATTTGAAAATTGATGGAAAAGCTATCACTTGAATAAATAATTCCCTTAAAAATATATAAATCAGGGTCAAATATAATGGCACTCTATCTGAAACCTTCAAATTGTACCAAGGATTACCACAAGGATCAATCCTTAGCCCAACTCTCTTCACCCTATTTATTGCAGGCATGGAAGAAAATTTTCAAATAAAACCAATATTGGACTTTTCGCTGATGTCATTATTCTATGGAGCAGTAACACTAACTGGAAAAAAGCTGAAAGAGATTTGAACAAGACTCTTCTCCACCTAGAAAAATTTGCTAATAAAAATAAATTAGAATTTAACCCCCAAAAATCTGAAACCTGTCTTTTTACTACCGATAAGAAACTATACAAAATAAGACCAAATATTATTCTGAAAGAACAACAATTACAATATAATAAACATCCTAAATATCTCGGCTACACCCTGTATCCAGAAATTAAAACCAGTAAGCATATTGAAGAAGTTGTTAGAAAATGAAGAGACCGACTAAGAATCTTGAAATATATTTCAGGAAGAGTGGGGTGCTGAAGCAACAACACTAATATTAACTTACACATCTCTAATGAGACCTATCTTGGAATATGGATATCAAATCTATGGTACAGCATCTGAAACAAATCTAAAATCACTGGAAAGGATACAACTAAGTGCAGCCAGAAATATTACAGGTCTTCGAAAAACCTTCCCTAATAATATTGTACTTTACGAGGCAGACATTATGCCCTTGAAGGATAGAATAAGCTACAATCTGCCAAAATATATAAACAAAATCAAGAGTTATGAAAACAAACACAGAATTTTCAATTACATACTTAATTGGGAACCCAATATAAGACTCAAAAAAGAAGGCCCTCTCCACCTGGCCAAAAGAAATGGATTTTTAAAATATAAAGTGGAAAAATATTATTCAGCTGAAAAAAATATCTCCATGCGAACCACTAACAAAATGTTATTTTTAATACCCCTTTAAATGAACCCACCAACAGACAATACCAAAATCCAGAATACTTAAAACAATTATCATTAGAAATAATTAATAAAATTCCTAAAAATGCAATAACTATCTATACCGATGGTAGCAGAGACGAGTTGGGACACACTGGCAGTGGCTGTCTCATAAAAACCACAAATGGCATTGAGAAAATAAACAGAAGAAACCCAGAAATTTGCTCAGTCTTCAGATCAGAAATTATAGCCATCTATGAAGTCTTAAAATCCATCAGAAACATTAAACAACACGATATATGGATTCTTACTGATAGTAGAAGTACCCTACAACACTTGGGTCACACAGGGGATCTTTGAGGCAAATTAACCAGGAACATAATTGGTTATCTCCAAAAACTCTCAATACCTCAAAAATTCACCTTCAATGGATACCCTTACATGTTAGCATTGAAGGCAATGAAGCTGCTGATGCGCTAGCGAAAAAAGGCACAAAAGAACCCTTGCTACAGAAAAATAAACTTACTTTTAAAGAAATAGAATCAATAGCCAAAATAAACAAGAACTGGAGGATCCCACCTAAGCACAGTTGGTATACCCTAGAAGCAGATGGCCACCCAGACCTTTAGGTCCACAATCCGGCATGCGAAGCATGCCCTTCGCTGCTATTCTGTTAAACTCATAAGCCAAGTAACGGTATCCAAGCTAGTGCTTGGACATTGTACCTGGAAACACCACCTCCCAGACAACGTGTCTGGAAGGATTTCTATACCGGTGGCCTTTAATCATAGCAAAATAGGAAACTATCTACTATGTCCAGCAGGGACTGCGGGGAGGCAGCCCCCGGTCGACTCTGTTCACTCACAGCTGAGGAAAAGCTCAGCTGCCACGTCTTGGGCTTTCTCAAGAAGTTTGCTGTGATTTCTCAGCAGCTTACTCTCGATCGCGCCCCTCGCCCTCCTCTCTTCCTGCACACCCACTACCCTTGGACAATCCAAGACGTAGTGGCGTGCATTCATATCCCTTTCTCCATAGACGCAATCAGGGTTTCTCTTAATTTTAAATCTGTGGAGACTTGGGAAAGAGCCCATGTCCCGAACTACCCTAATGAGTTTTTGGGACATTACCTTACAGAGGTACTTGGGTGTTGTTACCCCATTGAATACCTCTCTCCCCTTCACACTGTTCCTCCATCTGTCCAACCATAAGTTCTGGACGTGCCCCCTGATCCTCCTATAAACTTCTTTCTTGGTCACTGGGGTCCTCAGTGATCTAACTCTAAAGCATCCTGCCTTAGCGATCCTGTCTACGAACTCATTACCTTCGATGAGGCTGTGTCTCCTAAACCAAGGGAGCTCCGGAGCCCGCGTCATCATCTCCAGCTCCTGGATTATTTGATGCGCGAGTTGCCCTTTCTACAGATTGATGGCGACGAGGGCCGACATACAATCTGAATAGAGGCAGTCCGGGCTGAAGTTCTGCTCGGCACAGACTCTGAGGGCTACCCTGATCGCAACCAGCCCGGCTGAAAAGACCAATTCGTCCACTCTGAGTGTTAAACTTTCTTGGAAGATCAGCTCTCCATTAGTGAATAGCACTACCCCAGCTCCAGTATTGGTTCCAGACTTACTACAATCAGTGAAAACCTCCGTGCCAATCCCTGTCGGCCCTCCAGGACTCCAAATCCACTTTGGCAACCACTGCGGAGGCTTACTTGGATCCCTCTTCGATTCCAGGGCCCCCGCTTCAAGTCCCAGGGCATCTTCCCTGTTCTCTGATGTCTGATGGTCTCCTCCTCTAGTTTCAATCCCAGGGGAATAAGCCCAGCGAGGGCCAAAAAGGCCTCACTGCTGGTAGTGCGATATCCCCCTGTGATTCTGAGTGCCGCTGTCTTCTGCACTCTCTCTAGAGTTGTTGCCACCTTCTGATCCCTGTTTCGGCGCCACCAAGCCCCGGAAGAATATAGCAAGATTGGCTCGACACAGGAGAGGCAGAGGTTCCTAAGAAGGAACAGGACAGGCCTGCACAACGCCTCCCTGCCTCTCGCCACCATCTCCTCCGCCTGGTATTGCCAACCCATCTTGTCATCAATGACCACCCCCAGAATGGTCATCCTATTGACCAACGCTACCCTCCGTCCTTCCATCCGGTTAGCCGGCTTGTGTTCCCATTTGATCCCTTTCCTTTTAGTTCTTATGTCCCTAGGCTTGAAGCTGAGGGCTTTAGTTTTGGAGACATTGAACTTAAGGCCAGAGTCATGGGCCCAGATCGAGAGAATTTGGAGAGAAGTTCCAACACACTTCTCAGCCTTCGCTCTCGAAGCAGCCTCAATGATGAGGAACAGGTCGTCAGCATAGAGAACCAGCCTGGCTCCCTCGGGGAGCTCCTCCTGGAAAACGGTGTTTACCAGGATATTCCACAGAATAGGTCCGCACCAAGAGCCCTGGGGGCAACCCCTAGCACAGTTTCTTTCCAACTTCCGCCCACCAAAACTGAGGCTAATCCGTCTATCTCTCAGGAAGTCACGAACCAAGCTGCACAAATTATCAGGACAACCCATGTCCATCAAATTTCTCATCAGCTTGTTTCAGCTCATGGAGGTGAAAGCGCCATCCATGTCCAGGGCCACGAAAAGAACCCAAGCACTCTTATTTAAGCCCATCTAAACCCCCTCTAACACCTCGTTCAGAGCTGTGGTTGTGGACTTCCCTTCCCTAAAACCATGTTGGAAAGAGGAAAGGAGTTCATTACTCTCTAGCCAATGCTTCAGTCGCTGAGCTAGTAGGCTATCCAGGACCATACCTAGACACACTAGTAAAGAAAGCGGACGATAATCATTAGGAGAATTACCCTTTCTACCAGACTTTTCGAGAAGCACTACTCGGGCAACCTTCCATGCCTCAGGAAATGCACCGGTGTCCAGGCACCTATTGAATAACCTGGAAAGAAGCGATGGGTGCATCCTTACCAGGGCTTTCACGACCGTGTTATCGATCCCTTCGGGACCAGGAGATTTCCATTTCCCGAACTTGAAAGCCGTCAGTTTCACCTCATTCTCAGAAAAGGGCGGATCTACCAAACCACAAGTGGTCAGAGAGATCTCGTCCTCTGGTTCCTCGTTTCCGAAGTGCCGATCCAAGTTGTTTTTATTTTGTCTTCTGCTTTCGAGCGAGTAGGTCTAGAACACATTCTCTCTGAATTTTCTAATTGTTGGTGGATGAAACAGCACTAGTGATTATTTTGGCCGCTTTTGCTTGAACACTGTCTATTCTTACTTTTAGTGATGAGCTTGAGGGAGCCCAGACCGGTTTTGCATATTCCATTATCGGCCTTATTAAGGTGGTATATCTTGTTCTGAGAATTCTGGGTTTTGCTCCCCAATTTGTTCCACATAGCCTTCTCAGAATGTTTAGTTTTCTGATAGCTCTATTTGAGGTGCTAATTATGTGTTCTGAAAATTCCAATTCCTCATCAATAATAATTAAAATAATTTTGTTGACACATCTTGTCAATACATGCACAGTCTGCACTATTAAAAAAATATAATATGCATTATATACACTATGTACAATGAATATGGCGCCTCTGCCAGCGCTGCAGAATTTGGTGGAGAATCGCCAGTGGGTCTCCAGCGACACCACGCATTTTGCGATCTACGATAAATACGTAGATCGCATACTTCGCCGCTTAGGAGATGGTGATGGCGTGGTCCTCGAGACCAACTTGAAAGATCCAGTACTGCAGATCCTTGAGGTACACCAGCCCATGTTCTTCCTTCCTTGGAAAATTCTCCATTGACCCGAACCTTTAACCTTCTTCCCCTTAAGAAGTCTGCAATCCAGATTAAGGTTTTTCCTCTTACTCCGATGTTGTGCAGCCTTTCACGTAATTTCTCCCTCCACACTCGATCAAAAGCTGAGGTCATATCAAGGAATATAGCCGTGGTCTTCTTTGGCGGTTTTTCCTGGAAATAATCTATTATTGATTGACAGAAGTAGAACAGTTGATCAGTCGTACAGTGCTGGGATCTATAGGCAGTTTGGTAGAGGTTTATTTTATTATTGTTAGTGAGCCAGACTATGAGCCTAGAGTGGATAATTCGTTCTGGTATTTTACAAAGTATGCTGGTGAGAGCAATTGGCCGATAGTTCTTGTATTCCTTGGCATCTTTGTTTGGCTTCAGTATTGGCACTATAATTGATATCTTCCAATTCTTTGGTAGTTTACCAGTTTGCCATGAAATGTTCAGTATTCGTAGGAATTGATTATTAGCTTTGTATTCAAAGTGTTTAATCATTTGACCAAAGATTAGATTATCTCTTGGTGACCTCTTGGATTTTTCTATTGATAAGTTTAGCTCATTCAGTGTGAAGTCTCTCTAGAAAATATCTTGTTGATGGAAGTTTCTTGCTTGTTTAACTAACTGGTTTATATTATTTTTAGAGTCCTGTCTTCATTCGTATAGTTGAGTATATTGAAGTACTTGAAAGATATTCAGCAATTATGTCAGCCATCTATTTGTTCTCGTTCTCGCTGTTCTATTCATATCGGTTAGAGTATTGGAGGATTGTGGTTGGTTTTGATTGTTCTCTAACACTCTAATCATATTCCAGTGTTGGCTGTCCTTTCTTGGATCCTTTTTTCGCAGAATTCTGCCATTTTTCTTGTTTGCATATCCAAATTTCTTGTTCTATTTTGTGACTAATTTCAATGAGCTCCTTTCTGTTTTCTTCTGTTTTATTTTTTAAGAAGTTCATTGATATTGTCTCTCTCTCTGAAATCATTGCCTCGATGATGTGGTCCTTCCAGTAAGGTATCCACAGGTCTTTACGTCTACCTCTAGGTATCGATGCTTTTGCAGCTTTTGAAATGTTCGAAGAGAATTTTTCCAAGTTTTTGTCAAGCGTTCTGTAATTCAATTTTTCGTTGCACAGTTCTTTAAGCTTTTCTGTGAATTTTTTTTAAGTCGGCTTTCCTAAAGTTCCATGTTCTTTTATTCTAATGGACATTCTCAATTTTGAAGTTTAAGGTTGTTAAAATTGGTCTGTGGTCACTGATTGCACCTCTCAGGATTTTCCATTGTGTTGTGGGTGCGATGTTGTAATTTATCGCTGTGATGTCTATTGCGGATTCTGTGCCTGTGGACTTAGATAGGTAGGTGTTCTCACCGTTATTTAACGGTGTAAGGTCGAGGTCGGTTAGCATGTCCTCAACCTGCTGACTTTTGTTATCCTGGACAGGTGATCCCCAAATTGAACTTTTGGCGTTAAATTCGCCGAGTATGATTGTGATATCCGAAGACACTTCACTTAATGTCTCTATTGTGTGTACCCATACAAAATTCAAAGATTTCACGAGCTGAAAGTTGGCAATTTTGAGATGCGTCAAGAATTCGCTGCATGGGTTTTACGGCAAATTGATATTGATGAAAACTGGCTGTCGAATGTTCTGTGGACAGATGATGCTCACTTTTCTCTAAACGGAGAATTTAACATTCAAAACAGCCGCATTTGGGCAACAGAAAACCCTAGGATTTATACAGAAATGCCACTTTACCAGCCTAGTGTTAGTTTTGTGTGCGTTCACTTATTTTATTATTGGGCCATTTTTCTTTGAAAAATCAATGGAAGAACTTTTAAAACCGTTTTTGTAACTGGTGAACGTTATGTTTAACTTTTGAGAGAGAACAGGGTTGTCCCATATTGTGCAGGGCAAAAGCACTAAGCGAAATAACATTCATGAAAGATGGAGGACCTCCTCATATCTCCCGAGGTGCCAAACAATTGCTGAAGGATACGTTCGGTGAAAATCGTATGATAAGTCGCCACTTTATATACCAGTGGCCTCCAAGATCACCAGACTTGACGCCTTGCGATTTTTGTCTATGGGGGTACATTAAATCGTGTGTTTATCGATGCTGGCCTACCACATTGGCCATGTTGAAGGCTTCTATCAGATGGCACGTTTTATCAATTTCAACAGATATGTTATTTAATGCTGTCCTTTCTGTCATTTATCGTCTCCAGGCGGTGATTGAGAATAAAGGGTGCCACATTGAGCAAGGATTGTGACCTAATACAAGAGAGAAAGCAGTTACCTCATGTGTTAGATAAGCCGCCATGTATTATATTATCAACCAATATTTTGAAGCTCTTTGTGTTGGGATATGGGGATAATAAATGCTGTCCTCATATCTTGACTCTATTTTTTGTGAACAGTAATATTTTGTTTGTCATTTGCTCACATATTATGTCGTGCAAACCAGAGTGTTATAACTTCTCGAATAACACTGGTACACACAATTTTCCCCCTTATGTTTAGTTTTCGCTTTTCGCTCATTAAAAGAAATAGCATAAGAAATATTTTCTGTACACCAATAACTTTAGAAATTTTGTGAAAAAATGATTTTACTACCACGTTTTTCAACGCAAAAGGTCGATTTAAAAATTATTTTTATTTGAGGGGACACATTTTTTAAAATTGTGTACAGTATAATAAACAATGATAACATTTGACAAGCCCATAGGATTTTTGGAATAAAGTACGACAAATATATTTTGTCACTCCCCTCTATATTTCATTTGTTGGATCATGACAAATATCCAGTTAAATAGTCAAGGGTCGCCAATCAGTCAAGAAACTTCACATTTCTTATAGCAAGAAATCTTATTAATAGTGGCATCATAATTTTTGGTACTATATTAACATATCAAAAATTCGTGTATTGATATCAGCATTGTTTTTCAAACATTTAATCTATTTCACAAAACCCCATATAAAATATACATATTTTTGCTACATGTTTTAATTTGCATTTACCTATTTTACATATCTCTGATTGTATTTGAAAATCGTTAACCAATTCTTCATACTTTTGGCGAAGTGGTGTTTTATTAATTTGTTATTTGATATTATTAGGGTTCTTTCCTGGTATTCAAAAAGGGAAAATACGTGTCGATCAGTTATATTTTTCAATTTATCAAACAATCTGGCCGCTGAATCTCTGATTCTGGTAGAGCGCCATCTGGCAAATAAAATTGTAACTAAAATCAATTTCGAATTTTTCATTATTTGCTATAAAAATTCCCATTGCATCCTGAATACTATGGTGTTTTACCGCATTGCTCTAGCGCAAATATTCGCGGAGTTATTAATTTTTAAAATAGTGCGGGACTTTTGGATAACCCTGTATACTACGAAGCATTTTAACTATATTTGACGCGTGGTGGTGGTGTCTTGTCCATGGAGCAGATCAGTCCATGCACCCTGATCACAATACTGGCCAACAGAGGTGCATTGTCCGTATGGATGTCTTCTTCTGGATTGATGTCTGTCATATAAAGAGCTGCAAGGATGGCCGGGTATATATGGTCCGGAGTGAGTTGGGTGTTGTGACAGTTATTGCAGTTCCTGTAAGATCTAGTTATATTTTTCATAACATATGACGCGCTAATGCATCATATTAAAGTATACTACCTTAAATGTATGAAGAGACCTACGTCGGTGGAACCTCTAAAACCATCAAGATCCAGTTCTGAAAACACCAAAGAAATCTACGAAACAGGGATTTGAAATTACTCCTATGCTAGCATCATACACCAACTACTGGCCAGGAATTCAACAACAAACAACAAAAAGCTTTATTAAGACCTTTTAGTCTTATAAAGATTCTCCAAACAGAAATATATGATACATGCAGGAAAAAAGTAATAGTACCTTAATGGTAATATAATATTTATATACAGGAAAAATTATATAAAGACAATCAAGCTAATAGATTAGTCTGGATAAATTGGAGGAAAATAAATTTATCATACATGGATATACCGCGGATTCACCGCAAATGAAGGTGAAAATTACTGGCCAGGAATTACATGGCACTACCAGGACACTACCAGGATATTAAGAACAAACACCCCATAGGCTACTGCCAGAATCATTTATTTCTAAAGATGGCAATAGGCTCATAGATCTTTCCTAGCAACATCTACTTATGTAGCAAAATATTTATTATTTTATTAACAGAGGACCATTTTTATGTTTATATTTTGTTACTCTCTCTGTAAACTTCCCTCATTGCTTATCTTTTTTTTTTATCATTCATAGTTTGTTGTTGCCTTAAATATATTGCTGTGTTATCCCGAAGTTTGTCTTTTCTAATTTTACACATGGCAATATACATCCATGAAAAAATCATAGCCGATCTTTAAATTCTGAATTTCTTTTTTACTTATATTTCCCTCTATTTTTAGAGAATAAAATACATATTTAGAAAACCTTTTATATATATAAAAAACTAGTATACCAAGCGCGGAATAATACAATTGCCTATACTCCGCTGAATCTCACCAGAATTTCAAATAAGTTACAAAGCAAGCATACAGATTTTTGTTTTAAAAATTTACTAGCCGAATGACTCGGGCAACGCCCGGGTTTTACCCGATTAAATGTTTTTATTCAAATACTATTCGTTACAATTATAAATTGGAGCCGTGGATGTCACTCTTGTGAAACGTCCCGCTCCAAACTTTACATGTACATTATGTCAGCTGGTATTACCCCCATTTTCTGACTTTTATATATATATATAGGGATAATAATATAAATGAGTTTTAAAAATTGTAAAAAAAAAAAATGCATCGGCCGGGAATCGAACCCGGGCCGCCCGCGTGGCAGACGTGCATTCAACCACTGAACCACCGATGCTTATAAGAAATGGCCATATTTGGGTATTTATTCCATTCACAAAAGCAAACGATGACAGAATTGATGACTCTGATACTTGTATATTTTAATTCCATCAAACAAAAGAGGTAAACATCATATGAAGAGTAAATGTTTGTATTCTCTCTCTCTCTCTTACTTTTAAAGCGTTTTGAATATTCTAGATATTTAAATGGTATTTGTATCTTCAAGTTTTGCTAAGTGTTTTAAATTTACTCTTCAATTTAAAAGGTAGTTAATAAAGGTTCGTTTTTATAAAAGTATTTTTTTTTAAATCAAGAATGTAGCGTGCCAAACGATAATAAAAGGCCAAAATGTTATCGATTTTATAAACCATCTTCTGGTTTAATTATTGGGGTCACGTGACGCGCCCTTTCTTCCCGAAGTTGGGACGCAGTTCACGTCTGACATTGTGACACTTGACAATTTGGGTCAGAAATTTAAAAGTGACGCTGTGCTAGGGAATACTAAAATATTAACTTTTTTTAAATGCCGCATTCTATCGATCCATATATATATTATAAAAATAAAAATATTTTATGTTGATTTTGATTATCCCGAGGATTAAGCTATGTTAATGCAGTCGGGGTTAAAATCTTGAAAATATAATTATGAAAATAGTGAACATTAGAAATAGCTTTAATTGAGCTTATTGAATATAGAAAACATAATTTGAGAAAGGTATGCCCGATTTAAGGCTTTAAAAAAATGAAAAACTTATTTACATAATGAACAAAAGATTTGAGCCGGCCATCGGGAAAGGAGGAAATATCTTTATTTTACGGGGCTGCTAAACAAAATGAATGATTTTTGAGCCCCGATGGACGCATAAAGCGGAATATAAATAAAGCACAGTTGAAGGGGCCTGGGGATGGGTGGCCAGGGCCAGGGGATCATCGCCAGGTGAGGCCAGAAGAGCCGGGATGTAGAGGAGGATCAGGGGGGGCAGGGTGGTGATCCGCGGAGATCAGGGGGAGTGGAAGTCGTGGATGGTAAAAATGAATGATAACTTTTGTTCCAAAAAATATTTATTATTTCGATTATTTTTAAAGAAAACAGTTTTTTGCATACATACAACTAAAAATGTTATTATCTATTTTCAATAAAAGTAAAATTAGGTTGTATTCCTTTTGTTAAGGATTCCTTCTCATTTTAAAATTTAACTCTGTGATTATAGAATTTTAATTATTTTATGAATAATAAAAATCATATTTTTATTATGTCATTTCTTCCCTCCAAGGATAAAAATTAGGGAGTAATTTTCAAGGTAAAAAAAAGTATCATTATTATTTACATAGTTTATCAATTAAGATGGAGGATACCAATTGAAACTATATCAATGATGCTCTTTATTCCTTCTACATATTCTTATTTGTACCTTTGTTTTTGACAGTAGCTGAAAATTATCCAATCTTATTTGAATTTATAGGTGTTTCCTTCCTATAATTCATAAGGGGATTTGCCTCATGAATTGAGTAGGCCTTCTAAGGGCTCTCAAGATTCAAAAGGTATTTTGCCACACGCGAAAAAAATATATTTTTGAAAATGACAAATTTATTTCTCATAATGACAAATTGGTATCCAACATCTGGTTTCACATTTATTTGATTTGATCAAAATAAAAACATAAAATAATGGGTTATTTACTTCCATATAATAAAAAATTATTTATACATGCATTTTTATTATTTATATATAAAAAAGAATGTTCGAATATGAAATGTTCCATATAAATTTTGTGAGGGAAAAATATATAGAATAAGATGAGTGAATTTCTCAACAAATAAAATCAAAATGTAAAATATTTACAACAATTGAAAAGAAAAGTGTCAAGTTATATCTAATATATTATTGATTACTCAAAAAATATATAGTCTTCTATAGTCCTTGAGTGTTTTTAAAAGCTCAGTTTTATATTGAAATAGTATATCTTATTTGTGCATAAAAATAATATTCTCAAGGTTTAATTTTTAGGCGTAGTTATTTTTGGTATTGTCTTATTTATGTTAAGATTTACTGCCATTATTTAGTAAGAAGAGGGATTCTACTTTTCACTACCTTAGGTGCCACTTGTTGGTTTGGTTTTTTCTCTAAAGTGGGTATTTTACTTTTTATCAGTTTTAATTCAAATCCTTCTTTTGGGTAGTATGGCCTCAATTTGGATGAATGAATTACCATGGTAGTTTTTCCTAAATTAGATTGGGGTTTATCAATTTCATAATTGACTGGGGATATCTGTTTTAAAATTGTAAATGGCCCAGACATTGGAGGCATTAATTTTCGGTTATCTGGATGGTAAAAGGTTTGCAACCAAACTTTATCGCCTACTTTAAAAGTGGAAGGTTGATAATGTTGATCATATCTAATTTTATTTATCTGATGAAATGTTAATGTATTATTATAGGCATTTGTTCTGGCAGAGTCTAAAGGGGGGTAAAATTTTGATTCTTTTAAGGGGGGATCATAAGGAAGCTTACCATACAAAAGGTAAGTAGGAGTATAGCCTGTTATGGAATGGGAAGTATTATTATATTCATTTAGTACTGATTCTAAAAATTTCGTCCTTGGTATAGATTTTCCTTCCAAGTTATTGAATTTACATCTTAACCTGATTATTATTGTTTGGTTAAGTCGTTCATTTAACCCATTACACTGAGGTCTTGATAATGAAGTCAATAATTGTTTAATGTTATTGTTAATCAAATATTTTCTAAATCTTGGTGAAGTAAATGATGGTGCCCTGTCACTTAAAAAATGTTTTGGTTTTTGTATTTGAAAAATTTTGTTTAGGCAATTTATATATGAGTCAGTAGTTTGACTTTTTGAGGGGAAACCCCAAATATATCTAGTAGCATGATCTACGATGATGTGAAGGAATTTCTTTGTAGAATTATAGTAATTTAGTCCACCTACTGTGTCTATAGACACGAGTTCAAAAGGATCCTTAGCTGGGGGGAGACTTTCCAACAGACCAAATTTCTTCTGGTGAGATATCTTATTGAGTTGACACACCTCACAGTGTTTTACATAATTAGAAATATCTTGAATTAGGTAGGGCCAATAATAGATAGGGGAAATTAGATTTAACATTTTAGATACTCCTATATGGCCGTAATCTTGATGAGCTCTTATTAATACTTTTTCTCTTAATGATGGTGGAACAACACTTTTGATTAATCCTTTTTTCTTTATTGTTAAAAGTCCATTAAATTTAGTATATTTCCTATCATTAATGTTATCATCAAATTGAGCTTGTTTTAGTTCTGGGTCAGAAACAAAATGAGCTATGGGGTATCTGCTGAGAAAATCAGCTTCTTTATTTTCAGTTCCTCTTATGTGTTTTATCTCAAAATCAAACATTGAGAGCTTTAAGCTCTATCTAAATAATCGTCCTTTTGGGTTCTTTATGTTCTTCAAGTACTTAAGACAAGCATGGTCTGTATGGATGGTGAAATGCACGCCATCTAAGTAGGGTAAAAAGAAATCCACAGCATCAATAATAGCAAGGCATTCTTGTTCAGTTACACAATAGTTTGATTCAAAAGATGTCATCCTACGGCTTCTATTCGCTATTGGCTTTAAAGGCCCATCGGGTTGTTCTTGTTTTAGGATAGATCCGATCTGTTCTTGGCTAGCATCCGTGTAAAGGTGTATAGGATATTTAGGATTATAGATAGATATTATAGGTTTTGAGGTTATTATATTTTTTAATTTAGAAAATGCGGTTTCGCATTCTTCGTCCCATTTCCATTTTACATCTTTTTTCAACAAATTATTCAAAGTGAGTCTGAGTTTAGCATAATTAGGGATAAATTTTCTAATCATTTCAATATTATTAGTGCTGGGTGAAAATTGATGGTTTGATATTTCATATCCTAGAAAAGAAATCTGATAAGTAGCGAATTTACATTTACTTAGTTTTAGCTTAATATTTTCCCTGATACAAATATCTAAAATTACTTTTAAATGGGTTAAATGTTCCTGAAAATTATTTGAAAATATAATGAAGTCATCGAAATAATTCATGCAAAAATCAACATCATATTTATTTAAAATTTGCCTTAAAACTCTTTGGAATTGACTTGGACTATTTTTAAATCCAAAAGATAATTTATTAAATTCGTAAATTCCGTGAGTGGTAGTAAAAGCTGTGTATTCTTTATCATCTGGGTGTATATCTAAATGGTGATAACCTGATAAAAGATCTAGTGTAGTGAAGATATTAGCTTCTGAAAGCTTATCTAATATAAAATCTATTCTTGGTATGGGCTCAGAATCTGTTTTTATTATATCATTCAATTTTCTGTAGTCTATTACTAGTCGAATTTTACCTTCATTTCGCTTATTTACCAACATAGCAGGGGATGCATAGGAGGAATAAGATGGTCTAATGACATTATATTTTAAAAGTTCTTCAATCTGTCTTTTAATTTCAATGTTGTCAGAGAAGGAAGGTCTAAAAGGCTTTAATGAAATAGGTGTTTGTGAGGTAAGTTTAATTCTAATTGGATCTGCTTTAATATGTCCTATATCCATTTTATGTGCAGCAAAAGCTTCCTTATTTTCCTTAATTAATTTTATTAAATCAGATTTTTCATATGGTGAAAGTTTTCCATCAAATTCTGCACAATTAAAATTTCTAAAATCATTTTCATTAGGAGGAATAACAGATGGAAAAAGAGGAATTACATTATGATGTGTATAATTATTATTATTAGGGTTATGGAAATTAACATTAAGATTTCTACCAAATTGAGTAATTGTAAAATTTTGAAAATCAATGTCTAATTTAAATAATCTCATATGGTGTAAAGAAAGCAATACATATTGCAAATCAATATCAGAGGAATAAAATCAATATCTCTAGTAATAGATCCTATAGTTGTATCAATATTAATTTTTGAATTTATATTTAGTATACCGTGTTGGGAATCTCTTATGGTTCAGACAATGAAACAACAAATAACAAGTTTACTTACAGCTGAAGTGGTTTTAAGGAATTAGACAATTTTACCTTTTAAGAAAGTATTTTAAATTTATTATTTTCAAAGAGAGAGAGAGAAAAGAACATTTAACAATTTACATTACAATTACTAATTTTGTAAACAAAACCAACACTCCTTTGTTCTAGTTTTTTTATATTACCGTGCTGTCAGTCTAAAAGTATTTCATGATCATTTATTTACTATTCTTCTTTTTTTCCAACATTTCCTCTTAAATCAGTGATCTTATCACATTCAACAGTTTCTTCACTTGACTCATGTTTTAAATGGTTGTCATAAGAAGGGATTTGAATTTGTCAAACTTTGATCTGGCTAGAGGTTTTGTTAGGATGTCTGCAATTTGGTGTTCTGTTGGACAATATAACAGGTTAAACTTTTGAGCTTGATCTTTCACAAAATGATAGTTGACATCAATATGTTTAGTTTTAGTGGTGAATTGGCCTGATTTTATAATTTTTATAGTGCTTTGGTTATCAACATAGAGATTTATATCAAAATTATCTGGAATTAATTCTTCTAATAGGGATCTTATGTATGACACTTCTTTACATGCATCTGCTGCAGCAATGAACTCTGCTTCAGTGCTTGAAAGGGCAATTACAGGTTGCTTTCTGGAGCACCAACTTATGGGACCTCCACATAAGTAAACTACATATCCTGTGGTACTTTTTCTAGTTTTAATATCTCCAGAAAAGTCAGAATCACAATACACATTTAATTCAAATGACATCTCTCCATTATATGATATGCCTAAATTTGTGGTGTGATTTAAATATCTTAGGGTTCTTTTGATGTTTATAATATCTTGAGTTGTAGGATCTTGCATTGACCTGCTTTCAAAATTTGTGGCAAAGGTCATTTCTGGTCTAGTTTTGTTTGTCAAATATAAAAGGCTTCCAATTGCTTGTCTGTAGGGAAATTTGTTATCATTTGATATTTCTAAGTTTTTGTCTAATTCTTTTGCTACATCTGTAATGGGATTGGGTACTGGTTTTGAGTTTTGCATATTATATCTTTCAAGAACTGATTTTGCATAATTTTCTTGTGAAAGTAAAATTTTATTTTTTTCCTCAAAACACAAATTTATTCCCAAAAAAGTACTTGGATCATTGTTTATTTTAACTTCAAACTCTTGGGATAGTTTTTCTAAAATATTATTTAATTCTTCTTCATTATCTCCCATTAAGATACCATCATCTACATATATTGCAAGGTACATATTTTCTTTGTTGGTTTTAAAAAGACATGGCTCTGATTTTAGTTGTATGAAATATTGGGATTTGAGAAAGGTTTTTAATCTTTCATTCCATTTTAATGGGGCTTGCTTTAAACCATACAATGCCTTTCTTAACCTACATATATTCCCTTTATAACCTTCTGGCAATTGAACATATATTTCTTCATCCAAAAACCCATATAGAAAAGCTGTTTTTATGTCAAATGTTTTAAAAGCAAACTTTTTCTTAGCCATTAGAGCAAAGTATATCCTTAAAGAGACAGTGCTTATAACTGTACTGAATGTCTCATCATAATCAATGCCTGCTTCTTGTTCAAAGCCTCTTACAACTAGTCTTGCTTTGTAGCGACCATCTTCTTTCACTTTAAAGAGCCATTTAGAGGTCAGAATCATCTTGTTTGACGCTTCATTTTCTTTTACTATTTCCCAAACTTCATTTTTGGCAAGATACTCTTTTTCTTCTTTTATTGCCTTTTTCCATTTTTCTTTATTTGGACCAGATGTAGCTTCCTAATAAGTTATAAGAGCTGATTCTGTTGTTCCGTCCCGTTCTAAATAGAAGTCTTCATATCTTGATGGTGTTTGTAAACTACTTCTTGGTCTAAGATTATATTTTGAAGTACTTGGTTTTGTAAGGATATCTTCTTTGTCTTCAGAGACTTCTGGTAGACTTGGTTCTTCATTTAATTCTAGTTGATCTTCAGATTCTTCTTCTGGTTCGACAATATGTATTTTTTCTTCTTTATTTATACATCCTTTATCTAAAAAAATTACATCTCTAGCTGTAAAGATTCGTTTGCTTTGTTCATCCCAAAGGAGATAACCATTTGGTGCATAACCTATAAAGGTATATTTTTTACTTCTGTATTCCAATTTCTTTATGTGTTTTAGGGTTTTGACATAAGCTTCACAACCAAAAAGTTGTAAGTTTGACAAATTTGGTCTTTTGTTGAACCAAAGTTCTGCAGGGGTTTTCTCTAATTCTTGAGTAGGGCTTCGGTTCAGCAAATAGGCTGAAACCCTTACAGCTTCTCCCCACATGTATTTTTCTACACCAGAATCAATCAAAAGAGCTCTAGTTTTCTCCATCAGGGTTCTATTTAATCTTTCGGCTTTGCCGTTTAGCTGAGGTGAGTGAGGTATGGTGAGATCCATAATGATTCCTTTAGCTTTGCACCAGGATTTTATATCTTCATTTACATATTCTCCGCCATTGTCACATCTTATTTTTGAAACTTTTAGATTCATTTGGTTTTCTGCTTCTGTAATAAATTCTTTTAGATATCCTTTTACTTCATATTTATTTTGTAACAAATACACATGACAAAAATGTGTGTAGTCATCAAGAAATGTTAGAAAATAGTTTTTGTTGTCATGGGTAGTGGGATCTAAAGGTCCACATACATCTGTATGGATTATTTCTAAAGGCCTTTTTGATTTTGTTCTAATGGAATTGAATGGCTTTCTTACCTGTTTAGCTTTAATGCATGTTTCACAAATTTCATCTTGACTTATTTTTTCTATGTTTATTCCATTAACCATAGATTTTAATTGTTTTAAGCTTGAAAAAACTTATGTGACCCATTTTTCTGTGCCATTTTAGCATTTCTTAATTTTGGGTAGGTGTTAGGTGAGATTCTTTAATTTCGGGATTTTCTGTTTCTATATTTATTGTATAGAGTCCATTTTCCTGTTTTTCTCCTTCTAAAACTTTTTTCCATTTTTTACGACAAATACCTTTTCATCTTCAAAGACGACTTTGCCTTTATTTCTGGTAATGGCACTTACCGATAGTAAATTATTTGTCAAGTTTGGTACAAACATCACCTCCTTGAGATAACATTTTTTCCCTTGAATTTTTCCGACTGATTTTGCTATTAGAGTTTCTTCCTTTTTTGCTATTGATATTTTTTAGTTGCAATCTACTTCATCTAGTAAAAACCTTTTACTATTTATCATATGGCTTGTTGAGCCACTGTCTACAATGAATTCTAGCAATTCCTTATTTTTACATTTTAAAGTATCTCCTGCAAAAAAGGACAATTTTTCTTCATTTTTGTTTCTGAAAAAGCAATCCTTTTCTTTATGATTTGTCTTTTTTACAAATTCGGCAAGGAATATTTTCCTGGAATTTATTTTGAGATTTCTTAAAGAAGCATTGGTCTTGAGTATGATTTGTCTTTTTACAGATGGTACACCATTTTTTATTTAGTCTACAATATTTTGCTAAGTGCCCGCTCTTTTTGCAGTTAAAGCACTGCTTTACTTTAGTAGCACTCATGGCTATTCCCTCTTCAGGCTTTACTTTTTGTTTAGTTTCTTCAAGTGATAGTCTTGATATTAAGTTTGTTAACGTTTTCTCACTTTTTGGTGTCGAATCCCATGCTGTGCTGAAGTAATTAAAGTAGTCTGGCAAAATGCTCAATATTTTAGAAATAACAAAGCTTTCCTCAATTTCTTGTTTTACATTATTTAGTTTGAATACTAAATTTTGCATTCTGCTTATATTTGTTGCCATGTCTGTATTTTTGTCAAATTTGAATCCATGAAATTCTTGTAGTAATTTGCATTTTAATTGCTCATCTTCTCTTTGATAAATGGCTACTAGTTTTTCATACATTTCTTTTGAAGTTTTGCAATTTAGAATGTGTGTTAAAACATTCTTTTCAGTGGTTAACATTATGTATTTTTGTGCTTTGGCGTCTTTTAGGCTCCATTTATCTTTTCCAGTTTCATCTTTCAAGTCTTCAAACAACGATTTTCCATTTACAATATCTAGAAGGCCATTTGCTTTGAAAAAAATTGTTATCTGAAAATTCCATAAATCAAAATTTTCAGGATTTTTAAGTCTCACAATATTTGCGATATCTTCGCTGACAGCCATTTCTGTTTTTATTTATATTTTATCCTATATTTTATATATATTTTACCGCGATTCAAAATGAACCACGCTCTGCTACCATGTTGGGAATCTCTTATGGTTCAGACAATAAAACAACAAATAACAAGTTTAAAATTTTACACAAATAAATTTACTGGCAATGCGTTTCTTTTTTTAAATCTCTACAGACCTTACTGCAATGATATGATTTAATGAATGAGAGGGCTTGGCTCATCATGGTTCACTACTGATGAGCCAAGCCCTCTCATTCATTAAATCATATCATTGCAGTAAGGTCTGTAGAGATTTAAAAAAAGAAACGCATTGCCAGTAAATTTATTTGTGTAAAATTTTAACGATAGAGGGCAATAAAATTTAAATAACAAGTTTACTTACAGCTGAAGTGGTTTTAAGGAATTAGGCAATTTTACCTTTTAAGAAAGTATTTTAAATTTATTATTTTCAAAGAGAGAGAGAGAAAAGAACATTTAACAATTTACATTACAATTACTAATTTTGTAAACAAAACCAACACTCCTTTGTTCTAGTTTTTTTATATTACCGTGTTGTCAGTCTAAAAGTATTTCAAGATCATTGATTTACTATTCTTCTTTTTTTTTTCAACATACCGGATGTCTGATTAATAAGAGGTAAATTTATATAAAAAGTAGACACTTCGGCCAGTTGGTGTTTTTTTTTTTTTTTTATCAGAACAATTTTTAACGCCTTGCCAAATGTTTATTTTTATTTACTTCTCCTGACGATCGAAGAATCACGTGAGAACGCCCTTGCAAACCTCAGAACAATTTTTAACGCCTTGCCAAATGTTTATTTTTATTTACTTCTCCTGACGAGAGAAAATAAAAAAACACCAACTGGCCGAAGTGTCTACTTTTTATATAAATATGAATGCCGGCCAGGCAACCGCTATCTTTTCGATAAGAGGTAAATTATTAAAAACAACATAGTTTGGTTGAATCTTATCTAACATGTGTTGAGGAATTATCGAGAATGTACAGCCAGTATCTATGAGAGCTCTAATACCGATATTATTCATATTTAGATTTATATACAGACCTTGGCGTCAGGAGTGTCGAGGCGGAGCTGGTCGGCATTCGCTCGAAGGGGCTGCTGTCTGCGTCAAGGTATCCATGGATCGAGACGGCACGGACATGAAGCTTGCAGCTGGGGAGGCTTGTACGGCCTTCTCCCGAAACCAGCACCTATTCTCAGGATGGAAGCGTCCGGCATGTCCCCGGTTCAGGCAGATTCGGCAGGGACGTCTTTTAGAACCATAGTCCATAGGGCTTCTACCTGGATGTCTCCATTGCTTTTGTTGTACTTCCATTCTTGGGGCTGTTTCCCTTTTAAAATATGACTCCTCCATTTCCTTATATCGATCAATAATTTCTAATTTAGATACTAACGCGATCCATTCTTCTGGAGTGTCTACTTTAGATGTGATAACCAGTTTTCTAAAATCAGTTGTTAACCCATTTGTCAGGCCTTCCATTAAATTTTATTTTGTAATCTTTGCTTTAGAAGCTAGGGACGTTTTTTCCTTAAAATAATTTTCAATCCCCTTTTCTGGATCATATTTCAATTCAATAAAAGCTGTGAATGGATTAACTTCTTGTTTATAGAAATGCGACAATAATTTATGTTCTAGTTCAGGCCAACTTGTAATATCCAAGCAAGTCTCCACATAAAAATCAAAAGCTTCTTCTACTAAAAAATCTCCAACATTTTTCAATTTCCAGGTATCATTTAATTCTTCTAAGAAAGTCTTCTGGTTAAAATATTTGAGCCACGATTTTAGGGCTAGACTTCCGTTGGGGTTAAATTTGCATACGTTTAGTTTAGTGTTATCTGACATATTTCTTTCTCTTTGTAATATGTTACTTTTACTTCTGTCTTTTAACGTTGGCATTTATATTTAATATATAAAGAAACATTTTAATTTTCAAGTTGTAATTTTGAATTTTATAGTTAAAAATTTACATCTTTAAAGCAATTCCATTTTCGTCTTAACGTAAGACATCTTTAAATAATCATCAATTATATATTTCTATTTCAATTTTCAAATAAGCTTTCTTTTTTTTTATATACGGAATTGAAATCTACTGGAATATTTCTCGTACAGGGTTAAAATACATCCTGTCGACTATTAAATTTTAGTTGTCATAAAAAAAAGACGTATTCTAGTTACGTTACCAATTCATGCAGTCGTGGATGGTAAAAATGAATGATAACTTTTGTTCCAAAAAATATTTATTATTTTGATTATTTTTAAAGCAAACAGTTTTTTTGCATACATACAACTAAAAATGTTATTATCTATTTTCAATAAAAGTAAAATTAGGTTGTATTCCTTTTGTTAAGGATTCCTTTTCATTTTAAAATTTAACTCTGTGATTATAGAATTTTAATTATTTTATGAATAATAAAATCATATTTTCATTATGTCATATATATATTATATTAAAAATTTACTATATATATATACAGGGTGATCCAAAAGTCCCGCACTATTTTAAAAATTAATAACTCCGCGAATATTTGCGCTAGAGCAATGCGGTAAACACCATTGTGTTCAGGATGCAATGGGATATTTTATGGCAAATAATGAAAATTTTGAAATTGATTTTAGTTACAATTTTATTCGCTAGATGGCGCTCTACCAGAATCAGATATTCAGCGGCCAAATTGTTTGATAAGTTGAAAAATATAACTGATCGACACGTATTTTTCCTTTTTGAATACCAGGAAAGAACCCTAATAATATCAAATAACAAATTAATAAAACACCACTTCGCCAAAATTATGAAGAATTGGTTAACGATTTTCAAATACAATCAGAGATATGTAAAATAGGTAAATGCAAATTGAAACATGTAGCAAAAAGAAAATTGATATTTTAGATACGGCTTGTTTCCGAAGATAATAAATTTATAATATTTTTAATTCACAACTCTCACTCAGTATCGATTATATTTATTTTAATTCATTTGAAAAATATGTATCTATCTCTGATAATTTATTTTACTCTGGAATGCCGTTGTTGTTGTCGTGTCCAATAAAGAGCCTTAGATATATCCATGCATCTCCATCACAGCAGCAGCAATGTCCACTATCTTGGGTGTGTAAAGCTGCTGCTCTGGGTCTATATCAATTTTCTGCAAGTCTGCGGCCATTGCTGGCTATGAGAATATGTGGGTAGGTGTAAGTTCCACACCAGGATAATCGTTGCATGCCCTATAGGTTCTTGTGCCATCTGGATGTATTGTCATTCCTTTATAGTGTTTTGTTCTAAGTCTTGTTATAGGTTTTGTCATTTTTCTCTCTGAGTTTATTTCGCATTTTGATCTTTTCTTATTTTTTGTTTAATTATCTTGTTTTTTTTTACAAAGAATCAGCGTCAAAAAATGACATTTGTTCTTTCCTTTGGCTCAACTTTCTGGCTTCCTTTGCCAATTCAAATACCATTTCATTACCCCCGATCCCAGCATGGGCAGGGATCCAATGTAGAATGCAGTTATTCTCCAATGGTTCCAGTTGGGTAAGTAACGAGTGTATTTTCTGTGTGATTTTAGTATTGCCCTTCTGAATTGCTTCTAGAGCGGATGTGGAGTCGCTGTATATTTAAATTCCTTCTGCTTGATGCAGGGATGGTTGGTTAAGGCATAAATCAAGGGCTTTCCAGATAGCTGTCAGTTCACAAGTGAAGTTTGACGAAATGTGTCCTGCTCCTTCTTTGATTTTGATGTTTGTTCCATCTTGCAGTATTATGCTAATTCCGGCCCCTCCATTACTCAGGGTAAGTCTGAAGATCCATCTGTATATGCTGTTAAAGGGCGTGGCCTAGCATTTTTAATCAAGAATTTGTACTATGAGGACATAGCCATTAATATTCCAAACACATTAGACCTCGAAGCCCAAGGTATCAAAGTCTACCTCAGTCAAAACAAAGCCACCAACATATACAATATGTATCACCCTCCAAACAATACATTTATTGACGATGGAACAATGGCTCAATATTTCTTACAGACAACACTATTATTGTAGGTGACCTTAATGCCAAACATCAACTATGGGGATGTTCTACGCCAAACCCAAGAGGCAAAATATTATCAAACATATTTGAAGACAATGCCTTCATTTGCTTAAATCATGGGAATCCTACCCATCATTCCTACAAGCTATAATACTGCACAAGCGCTTGATATAAGTTTTTACTATCCTAACATTTTCCACAAATGCAAATAGCAAATATTAAAAAGTTTTGGAAGTGATCATTTGCCTAATTTGATATGAATTAGCACAAAGTCCAAACTAGCTCAAATAAGAAAAATTCTGGAACTTCAAAAAGGCTAATACGATATCTTTCGAAAACACCATTATTGTAGCAGCCAAAGGTTCAATACCAAGAGGTAATATTAAGAAATGGATTCCAAATTATACACACCAGGCAAAAAATATTCAAACACTTATAACTAAAAGAAATGAACTACAAAAAAGTGCACCCAAAACCAAACAAATTGTAGAACTGAACTGAACATTGTGAATGAAAAAATAAAAGAATTATACGTAAATATGAAAAGGGAAAAATGGAAACAAACCTGTGAAAACCTGAACCCAAGACACCCAAATACCAAACTTTGGAATTTGGCAAAACAAATTGACAGAGTCCAGCCACAAACTTAAAACACAAATATGATTAAGAATATACAGATGGTACACCAGCAACTAATGACAAAATTGCTGCCAATCTTTTAGGTAATTCATATCAAATAAGTAGTAAAATCAAGGTTGGAAAAAGGCCCGAAAGATTATTCATGACTGTAAAAATGTCACCAGCACTCATAATATTTTCCATGAATAAAATCAATATGAAAGAGCTAGATTATGCATTAGAAAACACTGACCTAAACAAGACTCCTGGGCCAGATGGAATCCATGGCCGAATGATATCAAACTTGGGCAAAATTGGCAAAGACTTCTTAATATTTTCAATAACTCCTGGAAAACTGGAAAATTGCCTCAAGACTGTAAAAATGCAACAATAATTCCCATTAAAAAACTTTACAAATCTGCTGATGACCCAAAAAACTACCTACCTATCTCCCTCACAAATACTTGCTGCAAATTAATGGAAAAAATTATACTCAGACGATTCACCTACCACCCCGACACAAGAATTCACTTACCAGAAGAACAATATGGATTTTGGAACGGACATGGGACAATAGACCAACTCTTATTTTTCACACAAAAGGTAAAAGATGCACAAAACAAAAACCAACTAACAACACCATAGCTGCTTTTTAGACCTTACACAAGCTTCTGAAAAGGTATGAAAAACAAGTTAATTACAAAATTGTACAAACATTTCAAAATTGATGGAAAAGCTATAACTTGGATAAATGATTCCCTTAAAAATATATACATCAGGGTCAAATATAATTGCACTCTATCTAAAACCTTCAAATTGTACCATGGATTACCACAAGGATCAGTCCTTAGCCCAACTCTCTTCACCCTATTTATTGCAGGCATAGAAGAAAATTTTCACATAAAACCAATATTGGACTTTTCGATGATGACATTATTCTATGGAGCAGCAACACTAACTGGAAAAAAGCTGAAAGAGATTTGAACAAGACTCTTCTCCACCTAGAAAAATTTGCTAATAAACATAAATTAGAATTTAACCCCCAAAAATCTGAAACCTGTCTTTTTACTACCGATAAGAAACTATACAAAATAAGACCAAATATTATTCTGAAAGAACAACAATTACAATATAATAAACATCCTAAATATCTCGGCTACACCCTGGATCCAGAAATTAACTCCAGTAAACATATTGAAGGAGTTGTTAGAAAAGGAAGAGACCGACTAAAAGAGTGGGGAGCTGAAGCAACAACACTAAAATTAACTTATACATCTCTAATTAGACCTATCTTGGAATATGGATATCAAATCTATGGTACAGCATCTGAAACAAATCTAAAAACACTGGGAAGGATACAACTAAATGCAACTAGAATTATTACAGGTCTTCGAAATATCTACCCTGATAATATTGTACTTTACGAGGCAGACATTATGCCCTTAAAGGATAGAATAAGCTACAATCTGCCAAAATATATAAACAAAATCAAGAGTTATGAAAACAAACACAGAACTTTCAATTACATACTTAATTGGGAACCCAATATAAGACTCAAAAAAGAAGGCCCTCTCCACCTGGCCAAAATAAATGGATTTTTAAAATATAAAGTGGCAAAATATTATTCAGCTGAAAAAAATATCTCCATGCGAACCACTAACAAAATGTTATTTTTAATGCCCCTTTAAATGAACCCACCAACAAACAATACCAAAATCCAGAATACCAAAAATAATTATCATTAGAATTAATAATTGGAATTCCTAAAAATGCAATAACTATCTATACCGATGGTAGCAGAGACGAGTTGGGACACACTGACAGTGACTCTCTCATTAAAACCACAAATGGCAATGAGAAAATAAACAGAAGAAACCCAGAATTTTGCTCAGTCTTCAGATCAGAAGTTATAGCCATTTAAGCCATATATGAAGTCTTAAAATCCATCAGAAACACTAAACATCACGATATATGGATTCTTACTGATAGTAGAAGTGCCATACAACACTTGAGTCACACAGGGGATCTTAGAGACAAAGTAAGCAGGAATATAATTGGTTATCTCCAAAAACTCTCAATACCTCAAAAATTCACCTTCAATGGATACCCTTACATGTTAGCATTGAAGGCAATGAAGCTGCTGATGCGCTAGCGAAAAATGGCACAAAAGAACCCTTGCTACAGAAAAATAAACTTACTTTTGAAGAAATAGAAACAGTAGCCAAAATAAACAAGAACTGGAGGATCCCACCTAAGCACAGTTGATACACCCTAGAAGCAGATGGCCACTCAGACCTTTCGGTCCACAAGCCAGCATGCGAAGCATGCCCTTCGCTGCTATTCTGTTCAACTCATAAGCCAAGTAACGGTATCCAAGCTAGTGCTTGGACATTGTACCTGGAAACACCACCTCCCAGACAACGTGTCTGGAAGGATTTCTATACCGGTGGCCTTTAATCATAGCAAAATAGGAAACTATCTACTGTGTCCAGCAGGGACCGCGGGAAGTCAACCCCCGGTCGACTCTGTTCACTCACAGCTGAGGAAAAGCTCAGCTGCCACGTCGTGGGCTTTCTCAAGAACCTTGCTGTGATTTCTCAGCAGCTAAATCTCGATCGCGCCCTTCTTCTCTCTTCCTGCACACCCACTACCCTTGGACAATCCAAGACGTAGTGGCGTTCATTCACATCCCTTACTCCATAGAGGGTTTCTCTTAATTTTAAATTTGTGGAGACTTGGGGAATAGCCCATGTCCCGAACTACCCTAATGAGTTTGTGGGACATTACCTTACAGAGGTACTTGGGTGTTGTTACCCCATTGAATACCTCTCTCCCCTTCACACTGTTCCTCCATCAATCCAACCATAAGTCCTGGACGTACCCCCTGATCCTCCTATAAACTTCTTTCTTGGTCACTGGGGTCCTCAGTGATCTACCTCTAAAGCATCCTGCCTTAGCGATCCTGTCTGCGAACTCATTACCTTCGATGAGGCTGTGTCTCCTAAACCAAGGGAGCTCCGGAGCCCGCGTCATCATCTCCAGCTCCTAGATTATTTGATGCGCGAGTTGCCCTTTCTCCAGATTGATGGCGACGAGGGCCGACATACAATCAGAATAGAGGCGGTCCGAGCTGAAGTTATTTTCGGCACACACTCTGAGGGCTACCCTGATCGCAACCAGCTCGGCTGAAAAGACCAATTCGTCCACTCTGAGTGTTAAACTTTCTTGGAAGATCAGCTCTCCATTAGTGAATATCACTACCCCAGCTCCAGTATTGGTTCCAGACTTACTACCATCAGTGAAAACCTCCGTTCCAATCCCTGTCGGCCCACCAGGACTCCAATTCCACTTTGGCAACCACTGCGGAGGCTTCCTTGGGTCCCTCTTCGATTCCAGGGCCCCCGCTTCAAGTCCCAGGGCATCTTCCCTGTTCTCCCAGATCTTCTGTCTGTGGTCTCCTCCTCTAGTTTCAATCCCAGGGGAATAAGCCCAGCGAGGACCAAAAAGGCCTCACTGCTGGTAGTGCGATATTACCCTGTGATTCTGAGTGCCGCTGTCTTCTGCACTCTCTCTAGAGTTGTTGCCACCTTCTGATCCCTGTTTCGGCGCCACCAAAAGCCCCGGAAGCATATAGCAAGAATGGCTCGACACAGGAGAGGCAGAGGTTCCTAAAAATAGTACCCTCCTCCCCCCCTTCTGTTGAGAGCCAACCAGGACAGGCCTGCACAACGCCTCCCTGCCTCTCGCCACCATCTCCTCCGCCTGGTATTGCCAACTCATCTTGTCATCAATGACCACCCCCAGGATGGTCATCCTATTGACCAACGCTACCCTCCGTCCTTCCATCCGGATAGCCGGCTTGTGTTCCCATTTGATCCCTTTCCTTTTAGTTCTTATGTCTCTAGGCTTAAAGCTGAGGGCTTTAGTTTTGGGGACATTGAACTTAAGGCCAGAGTCATGGGCCCAGATCGAGAGAATTTGGAGAGAAGTTTCAACACACTTCTCAGCCTTCGCTCTCGAAGCAGCCTCAATGATGAGGAACTGGTCGTCAGCATAGAGAACCAGCCTGGCTCCCTCAGGGAGCTCCTCCTGGAAAACGGTGTTTATCAGTGTTAGAAATGTGAAATTTATAGAGTCGTTGTTTCATCCCAAGTTGACCTTCGGCACATGTACACTGAGGCGGCGCCACCATATACCATGTGTGACGTCACTACTTACCCCTACTTCCTGCCTGCCAGCTGCTGGCTTGTTTACAACTGTCATTCTATCCCTCTTTTTGATTTCTCTAAACTTGTATAACCAATAAATCAATTGGCACTCTGCTTTAACGAGTCATTCGTTAATATTTCCAATAGGTTATGGGTCCTGACTACGCCCCAAATTTGAAGAAGCAAACCTAAAGTGAAACTGCTAAGCCTAACTCGTGCTAAATATGACGCACCTTGAGAATCAAGTCCGCCAGTTCAAAGGCGAAAACTTCTCCCTTTGGAAATTTCAGTTCCGACTACTATTAGAGCAAAATCAACTTTTGGATATCGTGGACGGCAAAGAAATCAAACCAGAGGTAAGTGACGCTACCTCTGCTATACAGGATGCATGGCACGCCAAAGATATCAAAGCCCGAATGCTAATATCATAGGCACTTGAATTAAGATTTCTAGAACCTTTGATGTCCTGTAAAACTGCCGCTCAAATGTGGACAAGGCTCATGTCCATCCACGAACAGAGATCAGAGATCGCAATTGGCATGTTGTGGCAACAATTTTTTGACGCCCGAATGTCGTCATCAGAGGATGTCAGCAGCTATATCGCCAAGATTGAAAATCTTAGTGCAAGAATTCAGGATGCAGGAGGAACGATTACAGATGACCAGAAAGTGGCAAAGATAATAAACTCTCTTCCTTCGAGCATGCGGTATTTCATCCCAGCATGGGAGTCTCAAGCGCCGATTACGCAGACTCTAGAGAACTTATCAGCACGTCTTCTGATTGAAGAATGTAGAAACCAGCAGGCCGTTTCCTCGCGAGGTACAGCATTCTACCAACAGACTAAACCAAGAATCAAAGAAGATAACATAAAGAAGACTGATTCAGGAAAGATATCAGAACTAAAGAAAAAGACTGAATGCCATTATTGTCACAAGATTGGTCATTGGTCACGGGCCATGGTGAATGGAGAATGGATTGCAACATCAATCAGGAATGTTCTCTACTCTTCGAAGCTCAAGAAAAATTTGTTCAGCCTGGGAGTATGCACTGAAAAGGGATACCGAGTAGACATCGACAAGGATGAGCTGCGCATCTACTCAAGAAAAGATCTGAAAGCAGTTGGACAACGCTTAGATGGGCTCTACAAGATTCCGAGTTACTTCATCTTCACAAGGAATTTCTGCAAAGATCAACAACCTCCAACTGTGGCACGAAAGACTAGCACACATCTCACTCACCACTATTCGAGAAATGGCCAAGAAAGGATTGATCAACGGTTTGCAACCCGAGGACATAAAAGAAGACGATTTCTTCTGTCAAGGCTGCCAAGAAGGAAAAGCTCACAGAAAGCCTAGTCATTTGTCTGAAACAAAGGAGTACAATCCTGGTGAGTTCATTCTAAGTGATATCTGCGGCCCTATGCCAACACAATCAATAGGAGGATCACTTTATTTCATTTTATTCAAAGATTATTCCAGTGGCTTTCGCCATATAGATTTCATTAGACACAAATCCGATATTTTACACAAATTTGAAAACTTTGCTAGATTCAGTTATAATCAAACATGCAATAAAATTAAAGTGATTAGAACCGATAATGCACTAGAATATACCAGTAAAGATTTCACAAATACTTGCAGAAAGTTCGAAATAGTGCATGAATTGTCAGCTCCATATGTTCACGAACAGATAGGGCTCGTAGAACGAGACAATAGAACTATTGTCGAAGCAGCTCGATCGATGCTGTGCGCACGAAATCTTCCCGAAGAACTTTGGGCAGAAGCTTGCAATACTGCAACCTTCATTCTAAACCGAACATTCACTAAACAAGCTCCCAATACCACACCCTATGAACTCTTTTTCGGAAGAAAAGTTAGTTTGTATAATCTAAAGATTTTCGGCTGTGAAGCATGGTTGCATACACCTAAAGAACGTAGAAGGAAATGGGATAAGAAATCACAAAAGATGATTTTCTTAGGGTACGATAAAACATGCACTAACTTTCGACTCTGGAACCTTTCTACTAGAAAGATTTCTATCTCTAAAGTTGTTACTTTTAACGAGACAGAACTTCAACATTACGAACTAGAGGGAGAAAACCTAATCCCAATAAACATTGACCTTGATCCGCCGGCACCAACGACCGAGGATGAATCACCTACAGCGCTATGGTTTCCCACGCCGCCGGGATTCCACCCGATGATAACTCGATCTAAAAAGAAAGCAGATTCTTGTAACTACCATTTTGTCGATGAGCCTTCAACCTATAAAGATGCTATGGAAAGTCCAAATGCCGAAAAATGGTTGGATGCAATGAAAGAAGAAATAAAAGCGTTAGAATCTAATAACACATGGTCACTCGAAACCCTACCAGACGGATATAAGCCAATAGGAAGTAAATGGGTTTATAAGCTAAAATCCCATCCCAACTCTACGGCACCTAAATTTAAGGCTAGACTTGTAGCTAAGGGTTACACACAAAGGAAGAACGTAGACTATTTCGACACCTTCAGTCCTGTTGTCAGATATGATTCACTTCGAGTGTTACTAGCAAACGCGGCATCAGAAAGAATGTTCTTAAAACAATTTGACGTAAAGACTGCATTTTTATATGGTGACCTAGACGAAGTCATATACCTTGAACACCCAGGACAGACACACTGGACAGCAATTAAAAATGTATTTCGCTACTTGAAAGCAACACCACAATTAGGAATATTGTACGCTAGCCATCAAGAGTTAACAGGTTACTCAGATAGCGATTATGCTAGGGACATTGATTCAAGGAAAAGTACTACAGGTTACATCTTCATGTTAAACCATGGTGCTGTTTCATGGTCAAGCCAAAAGCAATCGACAGTTGCCCTCTCGACAACAGAAAGTGAATATATTGCTGCCTGTGCTGCTACTAAAGAAATGGTCTGGCTACGCAGACTTCTTAAGGATATCGGGATTAAGATGGACAGACCCACAGTACTCAACATGGATAATCAAGCAGCCATAAAGCTAGTGCAGAATCCCGAGTTCCATAAGAGAACGAAGCACATTGATGTACGATATCACTACATTCGTACTAAACAGGAAGATGGTGAGCTGATCACAAGATATGTCAGCACTCTTCAGCAGACGGCTGACCTACTGACGAAACCTTTGGGACCGAAACACTTCAGGCGGCTCCTAGAAAACTTGAACGTTATAAATTTCAAGAGGGAGTGTTAGAAATGTGAAATTTATAGAGTCGTTGTTTCATCCCAAGTTGACCTTCGGCACATGTACACTGAGGCGGCGCCACCATATACCATGTGTGACGTCACTACTTACCCCTACTTCCTGCCTGCCTGCTGCTGGCTTGTTTACAACTGTCATTCTATCCCTCTTTTTGATTTTCTCTAAACTTGTATAACCAATAAATCAATTGGCACTCTGCTTTAACGAGTCATTCGTTAATATTTCCAATAATCAGGATATTCCACAGAATAGGTCCGCAGCAAGTGTCCTGGGGGCAACCCCTAGCACAGTTTCTTTCCAACTTCCGCCCACCAAAGCTGAGGCTAATCCGTCTATCCCTCAGGAAGTCACGAACCGAGCTGCACAAATTATGTGGACAACCCATGTCCATCAAAATTCTCATCAGCTTGTTCCAGCTCATGGAGTTGAACACGCCATCAATGTCCAGCGCCACGAAAAGAACCCAAGCACCCTTATTTAAGCCCATCTCAACCTCCTCTAACACCTCGTTCAGAGCTGTGGTTGTGGACTTCCCTTCCCTAAAATCATGTTGGAAAGAGGAAAGGAGCTCATTACTCTCTAGCCAGTGCTTCAGTCTCTGCGCTAGTAGGCTATCCAGGACCATACCTAGACACACTAGTAAAGAAAGCGGACGATAATCATTAGGAGAATTACCCTTTCTACCAGACTTTTCGAGAAGCACTACTCGGGCAACCTTCCACGCCTCAGGAAATGTACCAGTGTCCAGGTACCTATTTAATAACCTGGAAAGAAGCGATGGGTGCCTTCTTACCAGGGCTTTCACGACCGTGTTATCGATCCCTTCGGGACCAGGAGATTTCCTTTTCCCGAACTTGAAAGCCGTCAGTTTCACCTCGTTCTCAGAAAAGAGCGGATCCACCAAACCACAAGTGGTCAGAGAGATCTCGTCTTCTGGTTCCTCGTTTCCGAAGTGCCGATCCAAGTTGTTTTTATTTTGCCTTCTGCTTTCGAGCGAGTAGGTCTAGAACACATTCTCTCTGAATTTCCTCATTGTTGGTGGATGAAACAGCACCAGTGATTATTTTGGCTGCTTTTGCTTGAACACCTACTAGTCTTACTTTTAGTGATGAGCTTGAGGGAGCCCAGACCGGTGTTGTATATTCCATTATCGGCCTTATTAAGGTGGTATATTTTGTTCTGAGAATTCTGGGTCTTGCTCCCCAATTTGTTCCACATAGCCTTCTCAGAATGTTTAGTTTTCTGATAGCTCTATTTGAGGTGCTAATTAAGTGTTCTGAAAATTCCAATTCCTCATCAATAATAATTAAAATAATTTTTTTGAGAGAGAGACATCTTGTCAATACATGCACAGTCTGCACTATTAAAAAAAGATAATATGGATTATATACACTATGTACAATGAATATGGCGCCTCTGCCAGCGCTGCAGAGTTTGGTGGAGAATCGCCAGTGGGTCTCCAGCGACACCACGCATTTTGCGATCTACGATGAATACGTTGATCGCGTACTTCGCCGCTTAGGAGATGTTGATGGCGTGGTCCTCGAGACCAACTGGAAAGATCCAGGACTGCAGTATCACACCTAGGTATTATGGATTTCTAATTTTATCAATTATTTGTTTGTTTATGCTTCTTTTGTGGTTATATTTATCCCTTTTCCCTGTGAGTGGAGAAGACGCATAGGTTTGGTTTTATTGGGTTTATGGTCATTTGGTGTTCCATTGCCCACTTCTCCAGTCCTCTCATTGATGTGTTCAGTATTTTTTACGATTTTTCTATGCTGCTACTTGTGTGCCATATGGCTATATCATCTGCATAACAGGCAACCTTTGTGTCTTCAGTGAGGTAAGGATGGATGTCGTTAATATATAGCAGATAGAGTAGAGGACTGAGAACAGATCCCTGAGTTACACCAGCCCATGTTCTTCCTTCCTTGGAAAATTCTCCATTGACCCGAACCTTTAACCTTCTTCCCCTTAAGAAGTCTGCAATCCAGATTAAGGTTTTTCTTCTTACTCCGATATTGTGCAGCTTTTCACGTAATTTCTCCCTCTACACTCGATCAAAAGCTAAGGTCATATCAAGGAATATAGCTGTGGTCTTCTTTGGCGGTTTTTCCTGGAAAGAATCTATTATTGATTGACAGAAGTAGAACAGTTGATCAGTCGTACAGTGCTGGGATCTATAGGCAGTTTGGTAGAGGTTTATTTTATTATTTTTAGTGAGCCAGACTATGAGCCTAGAGTGGATAATTCGCTCTGGTATTTTACAAAGTATGCTGGTGAGAGCAATTGGCCGATAGTTCTTGTATTCCTTGGCATCTTTGTTTGGCTTCAGTATTGGCACTATAATTGATATCTTCCAATTCTTTGGTAGTTTACCAGTTTGCCATGAAATGTTAAGTATTAGTAGGAGTTGATTACTAGCTTTGTCTTCAAAGTGTTTAATCATTTGACCAAAGATTAGATTTTCTCTTGGTGACCTCTTGGATTTTTCTATTGATGAGTTTAGCTCATTCAGTGTGAAGTCTCTCGAGAAAATATCTTGTTGGTGGAAGTTTCTTGCTTGTTTAACTAACTGGTTTATATTATTTTTAGAGTCCTGTCTTCATTCGTATAGTTGAGTATGGAAGTGCTTGAAATATAGTCAGCAATTATGTCAGCCATCTGTTTGTTTGTTTTTTTTCGCTGTTCTATTCATATCGGTTAGAGTATTGGAGGATTGATGTTGGTTTTGATTGTTCTCTAACACTCTAATCATATTCCAGTGTTGGCTGTCCTTTCTTGGATCCATTTTTTCGCAGAATTCTGCCATTTTTCTTGTTTGCCTATCCAAATTTCTTGTTCTATTTTGGGACTAATTTCAATGAGTTCCTTTCTGTTTTCTTCTGTTTTATTTTTTTAAGAAGTTCATTTATATCGTCTCTCTCTCTGAAATCATTGCCTCGATGTTGTGGTCCTTCCAGTAAGGTATCCACAGGTCTTTACGTCTACCTCTAGGTATCGATGCTTTTGCAGCTTTTGAAATGTTCGAAGAGAATTTTTCCAAGTTTTTGTCTAGCGTCCTGTAATTCAAATTTTCGTTGCACAGTTCTTCAAGCTTTTCTGTGAATTATTTTCAAGTCGGCTTTCATAGTGTTCCATGTTCTTTTATTCTAATGGACATTCTCAATTTTGAAGTTTAGGGTTGTTAAAATTGGTCTGTGGTCACTGATTGCACCTCTCAGGATTTTCCATTGTGTTGTGGGTGCGATGTTGCAATTTATCGCTATGATGTCTATTGCGGATTCTGTGCCTGTGGACTTAGATAGATAGCTGTTCTCTCCGTTATTTAACGGTGTAAGGTCGAGGTCGGTTAGCATGTCCTCAACCTGCTGACTTTTGTTATCCTGGACAGGTGATCCCCAAATTGAACTTTTTGCGTTAAATTCGCCGATTATGATTGTGATATCCGAAGACGCTTCACTTAATGTCTCTATTGTGTGTACCCATACAAAATTCAAAGATTTCACGAGCTGAAAGTTGGCGATTTTGAGATGCGTCAAGAATTCTCTGCATGGGTTTTCCGGCAAATTGATATTGATGAAAACTGGCTTTCGAATGTTCTGTGGACAGATGATGCTCACTTTTCTCTAAACGGAGAATATAACATTCAAAACAGCCTCATTTGGTAAACAGAAAACCCTAGGAATTTTACAGAAATGCCACTTGACCAGGCTAGAGTTACAGTTTTGTGTGGGTTCACTCATTTTATTATTGGGCCATTTTTCTTTGAAAAATCAATGGAAGAACTTTTAAAACCGTTTTTCTAACTGGTGAACGTTATGTTCAACTTTTGAGAGAAAAGTTGCAAAATATTGCAGGGCAAAAGCACTAAGCGAAATAACATTCATGAAAGATGGAGGACCTCCTCATATCTCCCGAGGTGCCAAACAATTGCTGAAGGATACGTTCGGTGAAAATCGTGTGATTAGTCGCCACTTTATATACCAGTGGCCTCCAAGATAACCAGACTTGACGCCTTGCGATTTTTGTTTATGGGGGTACATTAAATCGTGTGTTTATCGATGCTGGCCTACCACATTGGCCATGTTGAAGGCTTCTATCAGATGGCACGTTTTATCAATTTCAACAGATATGTTATTTTGCTGTCCATTCTGCCATTTATCGTCTGCAGGCGGTGAATGAGAATAAAGTGTTCCACATTGAGCAAGGATTGTGACCTAATACAAGAGAGAAGGCAGTAACCTCATGTGTTATATAAGCCGCCATGTATTATATTATCTATCAATATTTTGCAGCTCTTTGTGTTGGGATATGGGGATAATAAATGCTGTCCTCACATCTTGACTCTTTTTTTTTTGTGAACAGTAATATTTTGTTTGTCATTTGCTCACATATTATGTCGTGCAAAGCAGAGTGTTATAACTTCTCGAATAACACTGGTACACAAAATTTTTCCCCTTATGTTTAGTTTTTCGCTTTTCGCTCATTAAAATAAATAACATAAGGAATATTTTCTGTACACTAATAACTTTAGAAATTTTGTGAAAAAAAATAATACCAAATGATTTTACTACCACGTTTTTCAACGCAAAAGGTCGATTTAAAAATTATTTTTATTTGAGTGGACACATTTTAAAAATTGTGTACATTATAATAAACAATGATAACATTTGACATAGGATATTTGGAATAAAGTATGACAAATATATTTTGTCTCTCCCCTCTATATTTCATTTGTAGGATCATGACAAATATCCAGTTAAATAGTCAAGGGTCGCCAATCAGTCAAGAAACTACACATTTCTTATAGCAAGAAATCCTATTAATAGTTCTATCATAATTTTTTGTACTATATTAACATTTCAAAAATTCGTGTATTGATATCAGCAGTGTTTTTCAAACATTCAATCTATTTCACAAAACCCCATATAAAATATAAATATTTTTGCTACATGTTTTAATTTGCATTTACCTATTTTACATATCTCTGATTGTATTTGAAAATCGTTAACCAATTCTTCATACTTTTGGCGAAGTGGTGTTTTATTAATTTGTTATTTGATATTATTAGGGTTCTTTCCTGGTATTCAAAAATGAAAAATACGCGTCGATCAGTTATATTTTTCAATATATCAAACAATTTGGCCGCTGAATCTCTGATTCTGGTAGAGCGCCATCTGGCGAATAAAATTGTAACTAAAATCAATTTCGAATTTTTCATTATTTGCCATAAAAAATCCCATTGCATATTGAATACAATGGTGTTTACCGCATTGCTCTAGCGCAAATATTCGGGGACTTTTGGATCACCCTGTATATAGTAATTTAAACCAAAAGCCCCATATTGTATAATATAACAAGATTTTCATGTTGTATGATAGAAACACCTCTGTAAATAATTATACGCATGATTAACATGTGTCATTGCATCACCATATGTAATGTACTTTGTACAAACTGAGACTAATAAAATGAAACTGTGTAATAGATTAAGAGTTGAGCTAAATAGAAATATATTGAGATGCAGAAGTCCAACAAAATATAAGGACGAGGCTTAAAAGATGTAGGAGGATGCCAGGAAGTCGTTAAGAGTATACAATGACATCTTTTCCGTGATCCACGCCCTTATTGCATCCGCTGAATGCCCAATACTTCATCTCGGCAAAGAGATAGAAGCCTCCAACAGGGCCAGAAATATACAGTCACTTCACCATCAGCCGAAGCCCTCGTCAGTTGTCACCAAGATCTACCCATCGACCATGTAGACCATTAAGAATATCTACCTAATTCTCTCCATCTTTTGCTGCTAGCTCGACTCCAATCTGTTCACGGAACTTTTCTAGTACAACTGTGTCCCTTCGTCTTTTGTGTGGACAATCCCAAGTCTTCCATTCTGCCTCGACCACGACTGCCTGTACTCTGTGAGAACTGTTGAAGATCTTCCAAAGTGCAGAGAGGCAGTGGAAAACTCGCCCACACCCTGACTGTCCCTCTCGGTTACTACAGGATTTACCCTCTCGGTTACCACATAATTTGATATAATACAGGGTTAAAAATGAGAATAATAGCTTAAAAATTGAGTACTTTTACAAAATAGGATATAAGCTATTAAAAACTCTGTGTGGTTTAAATATATATTAGGACAATAAAAACTTGCAAAACCTATTTTGTAGAATAACAGTGTTTTTGTAGTATCTATATTTTAAGAAAATAACAACATCTCCTTTTATCATAAAAGTGGATAGAGGCACCGGTTTGAAAAAACAAATAGCAGATCATAAAATTTACTTATCTGCGAATAAAATATAATATTAGTGTTTTTTATAGATAGATAGAGATATTTATAACTCAGGTTATCTCTCCTGGAGCGCAGAACCCCAACTACTCGGGAAAGGGTTATATATATAAAAATCAAAAAAGGCCTATCCTGACCGCGAGCACTTGAACCTTTTAGATGGCAAATCACCATCTAGTGGAAAAGAAATAACTAAACGTTGATTTAACCTGCTCCTTCATCATCTTCATCCGCCCAAGATGTGGATGGGTTACACTTGCATCGCCCGCTCAAGTCCAAAGACCTGCTCCTCGATATTTGACAAACTCATTTTTCTTGATAAATCTCAATTTATCAAGAGCATATTTACATTTAACAATATTTTTTATATCTAACAATATTAGTATGAAAATAAAGTAAGTAGAGGAGCTTCTTTATACACGTTTATTCTCGCTAGCTTTCGAACCTACAAGGTTCTTCATCTGGCATGGATAGCTTTTACACTAACAAATCTAGCTCCTCTACTTACTTTATTTTCATACTAATTTGATCAAGATTAGAGTTAATCTATAAAAAATCTAACATTATCTTTATATATATAACAGCGTCTTTAAATATGAAAATATAACTATAACTATAACATCTTTACATTTAAAAACATATTTTTAAATCTAAAATGTCATACATTTAGAACAAAAACTTACATATAATATCGTTACAACTAACTGTACCAAGAATGTGTACCTTTCATACCGGCGACTTCTTCCCGGAATCCGAACCCTCAATTTGGGCCTAACAGAAGTTGAGAAAAATCAGAGTACAAAAATTAGAAAAATATAAGAAGTTAAGTTTCTATATTACAGATTTGATTTCTTAACTCCTCACGAGTGAACATCATATTTTTTTCTGAAGAGGACTAAATAGAGATCGGAAAATATATTATAAGGTTGTCCCAATAGTTTGCAAACATATTATAATTATGATTCATATTTCGCAAGTATTTACGAACTTTTGGGACCACCTTGTAATTCTGAAACTTGGCCTACCTGCTGATTGGCGATCCTTGATATAGAACATCAGAGATTAAATAATTCTGTTTATAATTTTACAAAGGTTCGTAAACACTTGCAAAATATAAATCATATTATAATATGTTTACGAACTTTCGGGAAAACCTTATAATATAGGAATAGTGATTCATTTTAACTTAAAAGAGAGTAAATACTGCGGAAATACAAACCTATAGAGAAGGAACTCGGTGACTTAAGGAGGAAGCTTAAAGAAAGACATTTACCTATATGTTAACTAGACACGGTGAGGGCTCCACTGTGATATCTAGATACATAACACAGAGGGAGTTAGAGGCTGTCTGTCTTCTCTTACCCCATCAGTCTCTTACACCTCTGACCCCAACTTCCCATTCCGACAGCTCGCTGTGATCTCGTAGAGTTCTCTATTGGCAACAAAGTGGAATGGAGCGGACTAGAGACTGAATACAGCCCTTCTGATACTGCCAACGCTGAAAGCCGGACTTACGTCAACACACGAGGCCTCCCATCGGAGTTTTACGCCAAAACCAGCATTCTAGTAATCAGTACCTAGTCCTGGGTCTGTGGAGCGAGCAAGATATTGGAGGAGGGAAGTTGAGTTCCAGTCCACGTGTACACAGGGTTGGATGTCTCTTCGGCCGCTGTGGTATGGACGATAACGACATTCGCCTGACCGACCCGAAGGACATATTATGTCATTACCTCAGAGGTGTAAGCACTGACTGTCCCAGTACTGTCACTAACTAGATCTTCGCTACAACAGCGTTAGTAGAACTGGAACGAAGGTAAGTCACCCCGCGGTACTCCCCATCTGGAACATCTGTTACACACAGCAGCCTAGAATTCTGGCTTTATTGTCAACATATAAGTTTTGACACCTGGTCCCTTCTTTATCTTTTGTCTTCACCTGGCTTGTACATCTTTCAATCAATTTTTTTCTTGATACTCACAAATTTGCTGATGTAAACCTGAATGAGTAAGTTCAAGTGAAAACCTCAGTATCACACACGTAGTTTAACACCTTGTAATCTACAACCAGATATGGGGCTGCAGCCGCAATAAAAAATATGCTAACTTCTCAGAAGAACCCCCAGGAAGCCAAAATACCAGGCGACTGACATTTCTTTTAACCTACCAGCTTTGCTTTAAATTTGTGCGCCTTTCGTTCTTCAATTGTTCTCTTTATATTCATTTTTAGAAATAATTATATTTGTATTTATATATACAGAATTGTTATAAAATTATGTAAAATAGTATCCGATTATATTTAACTCGTGTTCTAATGACGAATTATTATACCAGGTTTTCTTCTGTAGAAGGGCGTTCGTGCCAGAAAGCTAGAGAATAAAAATGCTTTGAAAAGATAATTTTCCCTGAAGGCCTGATTAATTTTACTCAATATTTATTGTTAAAAGAATTTTTATGGACTTGATGGAGATATCTATAAACCGTAGATTTTCTTCTTCAAAAATAGATTTCTAAAGAATTTCGTTTTTTTTCGGTCTATGTGAACTTAAATGATCGAGAAAGAGAGAGATTGTAATTCATTTGTATGCTTCTTCCCCAATATATATATACACAGTAATATGTCAGACTGATATATAAGTATACTAGCCGAATGACCCGGGCAACGCCCGGGTTTTACCCGATTAAATGTTTTTATTCAAATACTATTCGTTACAATTATAAATTGGCGCCGTGGATGTCACTCTTGTGAAACGTCCCGCTCCAAACTTTGTGTCTGAGAAGCGATATTTTTATAGAAAGATGATCTAGCTTTTGTTTTCTGCTCGAATGAATGTTTTTCTGTTAGAATTTTGTTCCTGCGTACAAAATAATGAACTGGTTTCACCCGTGGTCTCTGCTTTTTGGAAGTTTTCCCGATATAATTTTGTATCTGATAATCAAACATGATACAGCAATATCGTCATAATCATTTTCTGAATAAAAATATATAGTTTTAATAATTGATTTATATATTTTTTAAAATAGCCTATCGTCTTCCCCGTATTTTTTACTTATGTATGGAAATTTTGGTTTGAATTAGTGAACTACTGCGAATTTGTATACCGGACATACAGACAGACATACAAACATTCATTTATATATAGAGAGATATTAATATTTTCCCGATATAATTTTGTAGCTGATAATCAAACATGATACAGCAATATCGTCATCATCATTTTCTGAATAAAAATATATAGTTTTAATAATTGATTTATATATTTTTTAGAATAGCCTATCGTCTTCCTCGTATTTTTTTACCTATGTATGGAAATTTTGGTTTGAATTAGTGATCTACTGCGAATTTGTATACTGGACATACAGACAGACATACAAACATTCATTTTTATATATAGAGAGAAGAGATATTAATATTAATATTTTCCCGATATAATTTTGTAGCTGATAATCAAACATGATACAGCAATATCGTCATCATCATTTTCTGAATTAAAATATATAGTTTTAATAATTGATTTATATATTTTTTAAAATAGCCTATCGTCTTCCCCGTATTTTTTAACCTATGTATGGAAATTTTGGTTTGAATTAGTGAACTACTGCGAATTTGTATACCGGACATACAGACAGACATACAAACATTAATTTATATATATAGAGAGATATTAATATTAAAATATTAAATATTAATATCAATATTTTCCCGATATAATTTTGTAGCTGATAATCAAACATGATACAGCAATATCGTCATCATCATTTTCTGAATAAAAATATTTAGTTTTAATAATTGTTTTATATATTTTTTAAAATAGCCTATCGTCTTCCCCGTATTTTTTTACCTATGTATGGAAATTTTGGTTTGAATTAGTGAACTACTGCGAATTTGTATACCAGACATACAGACAGACATACGAACATTCATTTTTATCTATATTAATAAAATGCAAATTTCATAAGTGGTGTTCGCTAAAAACTTTCGTTACAATGCATCAATTTCGACCAAATTTTCAACATTTATGTAAAACGAGATGGAGCAGGTTTTGCTTAACATCAAAATATTTTTCCTAACTTTAACATGCGTAACTTCGCTGTTATCGATTAAATACAAAAAAAATCAACAGAGTTAATTTTATTTATATATAAATACAAAAAAAAAATTCAGCAATTCATTCAACTCAATCTAAAAAAAAATATTCAAAACAAGCAATTTTAAGATAACACCATATGTAAAACAGTCGGCCAAGAAAACAACAACGATATTACATCTTTCTCACATATTCACACACAATCTTGATTAATAATTAAAACTAATCTTTAACATTGTTTATTATACTTCATAATATATAATATTCGTTAGGCAAACTTTCACTCGGATAAAACCCGGGCGAAGCCGGGTACACATCCGCTAGTATATCTATATTAATAAAATGGAAATTTCATAAGTGGTGTTCGCTAAAGACTTTCGTTACAATGCATCAATTTCGACCAAATTTTCAACATTTATGTAAAACGAGATGGAGCAGGTTTTGCTTAACATCAAAATATTTTTCCTAACTTTAACATGCGTAACTTCGCTGTTATCGATTAAATACAAAAAAAATCAACAGAGTTAATTTTATTTATATATAAATACAAAATTAAATTTCAACAGAGTTAATTTTTTTACATACTAGCTAATAATCTCAATCTAAAAGATATTCATATTGTTTTATCATGTTTCTAATTTCGCCTAAAAAATATACAAATTTATAGTGACCAACATATGCAAATTTTATCTTTGTTTTTATTTAACTTGATATCGTAAACATATACAGGGTGATCCAAAAGTCCCGCACAACTTTAAAAATTAATAACTCCGCGAATATTTGCGCTAGAGCAATGCGGTAACAACCATTGTGTTCAGGATGCAATGGGATTTTTATGGCAAATAATTAAAAATTCGAAATTGATTTTAGTTACAACTTTATTCGCTAGATGGCGCTCTACCAGAATCAGAGATTCAGAGGCCAAATTGTTTGATAAATTGAAAAATATAACTGAACGACACGTATTTTTTCTTTTTGAATACCAGTAAAGAACCATAATAATATCAAATGATAAATTAATAAAACACCATTTCACCAAAAGTTAGAAGAATTGGTTAACGATTTTTAAATACAATATGAGATATGTAAAATAGGTATATGCAAATTAAAACATGTAGCAAAAAATATTTATATTTTAGATGGAGTTTTGTGAAATAAATTAAATGTTTGAAAATAACTACTGATATCAATACACGATTTTTGAAATGTTAATATAGTACCAAAAATTATGATGGCACTACTAATAGGATTTCGTGCTATAAGGAATGTATAGGTTCTTAACTAATTGTCGACACTTGACTATTTAACTGGATATTTGTCATGATCCAAAAATGAAATATAGAGGGGAGTGACAAAATATATTTGTCGTACTTTATTCCAAATATCCTATGGGTTTGTCAAATGTTATCATTGTTTATTATACTGTAAATAATTTTGAAAATGTATCCCTTCAAAAAAAAAATCATTTTTAAATCGACCTTTTGCGTTGAAAAACGTGGTAGTAAAATCATTTTGTATTATTTTTTGCGCAAAATATATAAAGTTGGGGGGGAGATACAGAGATTATTCCTTATGCTATTTCTTCTAATGAGCGAAAAGCGATAAACTAAACATAAGGGGTAAAATTGTGTATACCAGTGTTATTCGAGAAGTTATAACACTTTGGCCTGCACGACATAAGATGTGGGCAAATGACAAACAAAAAAATTACTGTTTACAGAAAAAAAAGAGTCAAGATGTGAGGACAGCATTTATTATTCCCATAACCCGAAACAAAGAGCTGCAAAATATAACACATGAGGTAACTGCCTTCTCTCTTGTATTAGGTCACAATCCTTGCTCAATGTGGCGCCCTTCATTCTCAAACATCGCCTGCAGACGATAGATGACAGAATGGTCACAATTAAATAGTTGAAATTTATAAAACGTGCCATCTGATAGAAGCCTTCAACATCGCCAATGTGGTAGGCCGGCATCGATAAAAACGCGACTTAATGTACCCCTATAACCGAAATTGTAAGGCGTCAAGTCTGGTGATATTGGAGGCCACTGGTATATAAAGTGGCGACTTATCAACGAATTCCACCGAACGTATCCTTCAGCAATTGTTTGGCACCGCGGAATATATGAGGAGGTCCTCCATCATGCATGAATGTTATTTCGCTTAGTGCTTGTCTGTCCTGCAATATGGGAATAACCTTTTCTCTCAAAAGTTGAACATAACGTTCACCAGTTACAAAAACGGTTTTAAAGGTTCTTCCATTGATTTTTTCAAAGAAAAATGGCCCAATAATAAAAGAAGAAGTGAACCCACAGAAAACTGTAACTCTGTGCTGATGAAGTGGTATTTCTGTAAAAATCCTAGGGTTTTCTGTTGCCAAAATGGGGCAGTTTTGAATGTTAGATTCTCCCTTTAGATAAAAGTGAGCATCATCTGTTCTTAGAACATTTGACAGCCAGTTTTCATCAATATCAATTTGCTGGAAACCCCATGCAGCGAATTCTTGACGCTTCTCAAAATCGCCGACTTTCAACTCGTGAAAACTTTGAATTTTGTTAGGATATTTTTAAAGATAAAGTCTAAATATGTGTTCTCTCCAAACTGTTCCATACGAAATCCCCGTTTGTCGAGAAACTTGTCTAGCACTTACTTCTCCATACGTGGATAACGTTTCAATAGCTTCAGCATTCTGCAAAACCGTAACAGCCACTGACTTGCATGTCGATGGTCTTCCACTCCGAGGTTTTGCTTCCAGAGATCCAGATTTCTCAAAACCTTTAATCAATCGCTTTAGAGAGTAGCAACTCATTGGTCCTTTACCGCTGACTACCGCTATCTCCAATAATGCTACCGCGTCCGGGGTAACCGCCGCGTCAGGAGCTGCAGCTCGAGCTCATGATGAGAAATCTACTACGAGGACACAATTCAATCTACTACAACTCAATATAAATGGTACCCAGAGGAAAATAAAGAGCTGACTTGTCTTCTCTGTGACAACAATGTACATATTAATTGTCCTCAGGAGACAAAATTGAATCAGAATCTGAGATTCAATATCAAAGATTATACAACACTACGAATGGACAGACCGGGAAAATTCGGAGAAGGACTTGCCGTTTTGATTAAAACTCTAGAAATCAAATTTAAGGAAATCGCCTATAATCAGAGTAAGCCTAGAGAAAGCACGACAGAAGCTCAGGCAATAGAAATCTATCTTACAGATAAAACAATTCCAATCAAAATGTTTATCACCACGATAATACTAGCATCAATACAGGCCTGATAGAGACATTAAGTGAAGCGTCAATTTCAGAGAGAGACAATATCAATGAACTTCTTAAAACAAATAAAACAGAAGAAATCATAAAGGTTCATTGAAATTAGTCACAAAATAGAACAAGAAATTTGGATATTTAAACAAGAAAAATCGGCAGAATTCTGCGAAAAAAATGGATCCGAAAAAGGAAAGCCATCACTGGAATATAATTAGTGTTATAAAACAATCAAAACCAACACTAATCCTCCAATACTCTAACCGATATGAACAGCGAGAACGAACAAACAGATGGCTGACATAATTTCTGAATATCTTTCAAGTACTTCCAGACTCAGCTATACGAATGAAGGCAGGACTCTAAAAAATAATATAAACAAGTTAGTTAAACAAGCAAGAAATTACCATCAACAAGATATTTACTCGAGAGACTTCACACTGAATGAGCTTAATTCATCAATAGGAAAGTTAAATCCAAGATGTCACCTGGAGATGCTCTAATCTTTGGTCAAATGATTAAACACTTTGGAGACGAAGCTAAAAATCAACTCCTACGAATACTGAACATTTCATGGCAAACTGGTAAACTACCAAAGAATTGGAAGATATCAATTATAGTGCCAATACTGAAACCAAACAAAGATGCTAAGGAATGCAAGAACTATCGGCCAATTGCTCTTACCAGCATACTTTGTAAAATAACAGAATGAATTATCCACTCTAGGCTCATAGTCTGGCTCACTAACAATAATAAAATAAACTTCTACCAAACTGCCTAAAGATCCAGACACTGTACAACTGATAAACTGTTCTAATTCTGTCAATCAATAATAGATTTCTAGGAAAAACCACCAAAGAAGACAACGGCCGTATTCCTGGATATGACCTCAGCTTTTGATCGAGTGTAGAAATTATTTGAAAGGCTGCACAACATCGGAGTAAGAGGAAAAACCTTAATCTGGATTGCAGACTTCTTAAGGGGAAGAAGGATAAGGTTCGGGGCAATGGAACATTTTCCAAGGACCGAAGAACATGGGCTGGTGTACCTCAGGGATCTGTGCTCAGTCCTCTACTCTTCTCGCTATATATTAACTGTTGTTTATGTAGATAGATGAATATTATTTGTATTATTTAAAGCCTCATTATGTAAAAATATATGTATATATAAATTGGACATTTGTTGTTGGCCATGGTCAAGTTTGAGCTCTTGTACGTCTAATTACGACACAACAAAAGTGGCGACGAGGATGCGCGATCTACAAAGCCAGTAAAAAGCTGAGGAAAACGGCGTCTAGGCAAGTATAACAACTACCTCTTTTAAACAAATCTGACTCTCGGATAATGGAGAGGAAAAATAGGAAAATGGGTTAAGATTACATCTTTTAAACTATCTGGATCAAGAAAACAAAGTAGTAGAAAAGATCAGCATGACAAGTTCAAAGTTAATAGTACATTTTAGATGCTATAGCCCAGTGGAGGACACTTCGATCTTTTTGTACAAAAATTTGAGACTTTCCTTCTGGCATCTGAAGGAGGAGATTAAAGTGCTGATTTTTACCTCGCTACCAGATTCTGAAACTTTGAAGCAGGGAAACGACATTTTCTTCCTGGTCTAATGAAAGATCAACCCTATGATACTATCATTCAAAGAATTAAGCTGAATTTGGATCCAAAGAAGAAAGTGATACCACAGCGATGCAGATTTTTAAAGAGAATTCAACTAGAAGGAGAATCAATTTCGGAATATCTTAGAGAATTGAAACATTTGGCAATAAATTGTAATTTCGTCGATATGTTGGGAACCATGATGCGAGACCGTTTTGTGGCTGGAATCAAGTCGGAAATCCTGCAAAAGAAGCTACTACAAGAGGACGACGATGTCACCCTGGATAAAATTTTTGCAGTGGCGATCTCGTTCGAATTGGCGGAGATAAATACAAGAGAATTACAAGATAAATTAGTGGCCAAGATATCCCCTGTGATTTGAAAGGATAAAAAGGGTGAGTACAATAATAGTACGGCGCAGTATAGGCCTTTCAGGCAAAGTGGCAAAGGCAAAATAGTGTGTTATAGATGTGGTGAAAGACATTCACACGTGGCATCTGTTTTACCTCATAGAACAAAGACTTGTTTTTAAATGTAATAAACTGGGTCATTTAAGTAGGGTCTGCAAAGCTAGTAAAAGAATGTGGGGATGTAAATTTGTACAATAGGACTCTATATATTCTGTACAGGGCGAAACTGATGCCACAATAAATTTAACAGTAGATGATTATTCTTTGTGCTTTACAATAGATACAGGAAGTCCAGTTACGTTAATACCTAATTATATTTATAAGAATTATTGGCAAGGTGAAAGATTATTTCCAACAAATTTAAGATTAAAATCCTTTTGTGGTAAATCAATAGAGATTATATATCAAAGAAATGTTTTTGTAAAAGAAGCCAATTAATATTTACGATTAATAGTTGTAAATGAAAAAATCCAGGTAATTTTATTAGGAAGAGAATGGCTTAAACAGTTGAAACTTGATTATTCTACAGGGTGATCCAAAAGTCCCGCACAACTTTAAAAATTAATAACTCCGCGAATATTTGCGCTAGAGCAATGCGGTAAACACCATTGTGTTCAGGATGCAATGGGATTTTTTATGGCAAATAATGAAAAATTCGAAATTGATTTTAGTTACAACTTTATTCGCTAGATGGCGCCCTACCAGAATCAGCGATTCGGCGGCCAAATTGTTTGATAAATTGAAAAATATAACTGAACGACACGTATTTTTACTTTTTGAATACCAGGAAAGAACCCTAATAATATCAAATGATAAATTAATAAAACACCATTTCGCCAAAAGTTAGAAAAATTGGTTGACGATTTTTAAATACAATCTGAGATATGTAAAATAGGTATATGCAAATTAAAACATGTAGCAAAAAAATATTTATATTTTAGATGGAGTTTTGTGAAATAAATTGAATGTTTGAAAATAACTACTGATATCAATGCACGATTTTTGAAATGTTAATATAGTACCAAAAATTATGATGGCACTACTAATAGGATTTCGTGCTATAAGGAATGTATAGTTTCTTGACTAATTGTCGACACTTGACTATTTAACTGGATATTTGTCATGATCCAAAAATGAAATATAGAGGGGAGTGACAAAATATATTTGTCGTACTTTATTACAAATATACTATGGGTTTGGCAAATGTTATCATTGTTTATTATACTGTACATAATTTTGAAAATGTATCCCCTCAAAAAAAATCATTTTTAAATCGACCTTTTGCGTTGAAAAACGTGGTAGTAAAATTATTTTGTATTATTTTTTGTGCAAAATATCTAAAGTTGGAGGGGGGGGGATATATATACATAGATTATTCCTTATGCTATTTCTTCTAATGAGCGAAAAGCGATAAACTAAACATAAGTGGTGAAATTGTGTATACCAGTGTTATTCGAGAAGTTATAAAACTTTAGCCTGCACGACATAATATAAAATGTGGGCAAATGACAAACAAAAAAAATACTGTTTACAGAAAAGAAGAGTCAAGATGTGAGGACAGCATTTATTATTCCCATAACCCAAAACAAAGAGCTGCAAAATATAACACATGAGGTAACTGCCTTCTCTCTTGTATTAGGTCACAATCCTTGCTCAATGTGGCGCCCTTCATTTTCAAACAGCCTGCAGACGATAGATGACAGAATGGTCACAATTAAAGAGTTGACATTTATAAAACATGCCATCTGATAGAAGCCTTCAACATGGCCAATGTGGTAGGCCGGCATCAATAAAAACGCGACTTAATGTACCCCCATAACCGAAATTGTAAGGCGTCAAGTCTGGTGATATTGGAAGCCACTGGTATATACGAGTGGCGACTGATCAACGAATTCCACCGAACTGTCCTTCAGCAATTGTTTGGCACCGCGGGAGATATGAGAGATATCCTCTATCTTGCATGAACGGCATTCCAGGCGGAAGGGGAGAAGTTCGACCACACCTCCTTGTGGTCCCCCCTGGACCCTTGGAATATTTGACCAAATTCTGCTTCGTTTCCAAGATGACTAACGTTGCAACGGCACCCATTTTCAAATGAAGATCAAAACTGATATCTCCAGTAAGGCTACCGCGTCCGGGGTAACCGCCGTGTCAGGAGCTGCAGCTCGAGCTCATGATGAGAAATCTACTACGAGGACACAATTCAATCTACAACAACTCAATATAAATGGTACCCAGAGGAAAATAAAGAGCTGACTTGTCTTCTCTGTGACAACAATGGAAATATTAATTGTCCTCAGGAGACAAAATTGAATCAGAATCTGAGATTCAATATCAAAGATTATACAACACTACGAATGGACAGACCGGGAAAATTCGAAGGAGGACTTGCCGTTTTGATTAAAACTCTAGAAATAAAATTTAAGGAAATCGCCTATAATCAGAGTAAGCCTAGAGAAAGCACGACAGAAGCTCAGGCAATAGAAATCTATCTTACAGATGAAACAATTCCAATCATAAATGTTTATTACCATGAAAATACTAGCATCAATACAGGCCTGATAGAGACATTAAGTGAAGCGTCTTCGGATATCGCAATCATACTTGGTGATTTTAACGCCGAAAGACCAACTTGGGGATCACCTGTCCAGGATAAGAAAGGTCAGCAGGTTGAGGACATGCTAACCGACCTCGACCTTACGGCGTTAAATAACGAAAAGAACATCTATCTATCCAAGTCCACAGGCACAGAATCCGCAATAGACATCACAGCGATAAATTACAACTTCGCACCCACAACACAATGGAAAATTCTGAAAAGTGCAATCAGTGACCACAGACCAATTTTAACAACCCTAAAATTCAAAATTGAGAATTTCCAACAGAATAAAAGAACGCTGGAAAAAAATACAGAAAAGCTTGAAGAACTGTGCAACGAAGAATTAAATCACAGAACGATTGACAAAAAATTGGAAAAATTCTCTTTGAACATATCCAAAGCTGAAAAAGTATCGATACCTAGAGGTAGACGTAAAGACCTGTGAATACTTTACTGGAAGGACCACTAAAATCGAGGCAATGATTGCAGAGAGAGAGAGAGAGAGAGACAATATCAATGAACTTCTTAAAACAAATAAAACAGAAGAAATCATAAAGGAGCACATTGAAATTAGTCACAAAATTGAAAAAGAAATTTGGATATTCAAACAAGAAAAATGGGGAGAATTCTGCGAAAAAAATGGATCCAAAAAAGGAAAGCCATCACTGGAATATAATTAGTGTTATAAAACAATCAAAACCAACACTAATCCTCCAATACTCTAACCGATATGAACAGCGAGAACGAACAAACAGATGGCTGACATAATTGCTGAATATCTTTCAAGCACTTCCAGACTCAGCTATACGAATGAAGGCAGGACTCTAAAAAATAATATAAACAAGTTAGTTAAACAAGCAAGAAATTACCATCAACAAGATATATACTCGAGAGACTTCACACTGAATGAGCTAAATTCATCAATAGGAAAGTTAAATCCAAGATATCACCTGGAGATGCTCTAATCTTTGGTCAAATGATTAAACACTTTGGAGACGAAGCTAAAAATCAACTCCTACGAATACTGAACATTTCATGGCAAACTGGTAAACTACCAAATAATTGGAAGATATCAATTATAGTGCCAATACTGAAACCACACAAAGATGCTAAGGAATGCAAGAACTATCAGCCAATTGCTCTTACCTGCATACTTTGTAAAATAACAGAATGAATTATCCACTGTAGGCTCATAGTCTGGCTCACAAACAATAATAAAATAAACTTCTACCAAACTGCCTAAAGATTCAGACACTGTACAACTGATTAACTGTTCTATTTCTGTCAATCAATAATAGATTTCTAGGAAAAACCGCCAAAGAAGACAACGGCCGTAGTCCTGGATATGACCTCAGCTTTTGATCGAGTGAATAAATTATTTGAAAGGCTGCACAACATCGGGGACTTCTTAAGGGGAAGAAGGATAAAGGTTCGGGTCAATGGAACATTTTCCAAGGACCGAAGAACATGGGCTGGTGTACCTCAGGGATCTGTGCTCAGTCCTCTACTCTTCTCGCTATATATTAACTGTTGTTTATGTAAATAGATGAATATTATTTGTATTATTTAAAGTCTCATTATGTAAAAATATATATATATATAAATTGGACATTTGTCGTTGGCCATGGTCAAGTTAGAGCTCTTGTACGTCTAATTACGACACAACAAAAGTGGCGACGAGGATGCGCGATCTACAGAGCCAGTAAAAAGCTGAGGAAAGCGGTGTCCATGCAAATATAACAACTACATATTTTAAACAAATCTGACTCTCGGATTGTGGAGAGGAAAAATAGGAAAATGGGTTAAGATTACATCTTTTAAACTATCTGGATCAAGAAAACAAAGGAGTAGAAAAGATCAGCATGACAAGTTCAAAGTTAATAGTACGAGGGGTGTCCCATAAGTCCGTAGCCCGACATATAAAGAAATTGACTAATGAAATGATTATGATTTATTTTTCAACATAATCCCCTTTAAGGTCTATACACTTTTTCCAGCGATGTTCTAATGCTTGTATGCCTTCCAAAAAGAACGATGTTTCAAGTGACTCAAAAATGAGGTTACAGCATCAATGACCTCTTCATCTGACCTAAAATGAATGCCAGAAAGTGAAATTTTCGAATGAGGAAATACATGGAAGTCAGACGGAGATAGATCTGGTGAATAGGGTGCATGTGGTAAAAGTTCAAATCCAGAATCATAAATAGCAGCCATGGCTTGCAGCGACCGATGACTCGGAGCATTGTCTTGATGGTAAACAATCTTCCTGGACAACTTTCCTCTTCTCTTTTCCTTGATAGATTCTCATAGTTGTTTCACAAGATTTGCATAATAATTGTCAGTGATGGTTTGACCCTTATTTAGAAAGTCTAGAAGAAGTACACCCTCGGAATCCCAAAAGACAGACACCATAACCTTCCCTGCTGATGGAACTGTCTTGGCTTTCTTGGGGGGAGGGGAACGGGAGTGTCTCCGTTGCATGGATTGTTGCTTGGACTCTGGTGTAAAGTGATGGGCCCAAGTCTCATCCATGGTAACAAATCTATTAACAAATTCCTCTGGATTGGCTTCGAATAACGCAAGATTGTCCAAAGATAACTTTCTCTTTACAGCCTTTTGATCGGGTGTCAAAAGTTTGGGAACCCAACGGGCAGAAAGCTTCCTGAGGCCAAAGTGTTCTCTCATAATCCGATCCACTGTTGTTTTTAGAATACCCAAGGTCTCTTCTATCCGACGAACTGTTATTCTTCTGTCCAACATAAACAAAACATGTATTTTGTCGATGTTTTCTTGAGTAACTGACTCAACGGGTATTCCTGGTCGATGTTCGACTTCGGTGATGATCATTCCTAATTTAAACGCAGCTACCTATTTTTTACTGTGCTATAGGAAGGAGAATCTTCCCTTAATGTATCCACCATACCCTCATAGATTTCCTTCGGCGACATTCCTTTCTTACAAAGATATTTTATTATAGCACGAATCTGGTTGGTCTCCATTTTAGATGATTCCTGTTTCTTGTCCTCTTTCAGAACCCATAACAAAAAAAAACGGTCTCTGTTGTAGAAACTTAAAAATTTAAATATCTTCATACAAGGCTTTGAGGTAAATATGGTAAAATTTATTAGTTTCAAATATTTCGTTCTCATGATCGGGCCACGGACTTATGGGACACCCCTCGTACCTTTTAGAGAGATGCTATAGCCCAGTGGAGGACACTTCGATCTTTTTGTACAAAAATTTGAGGCTTTCTTTTTGGCATCTGAAGAAGGAGATTGAAGTGCTGATTTTTACCTCGCTACCAGATTCTGAAACTGTGAAGCAGGGAAACGACATTTTCTTCCTGGTCTAATGAAAGATCAACCCTATGATACTATCATTCAAAGAATTAAGCTACATTTGGATCCAAAGAAGAAAGTGATACCACAGCGATGCAGATTTTTAAAGAGAATTCAACAGGAAGGTTAATCAATTTCGGAATATCTTAGAGAATTGAAACATTTAGCAAAAAATTGTAATTTCGTCGATGTGTTGGGAACCATGATGCGAGACCGTTCTGTGGCTGGAATCAAGTCGGAAATTCTGCAAAAGAAGCTTGTACAAGAGGACGACGATGTCACCCTGGATAAAGTTTTGGCAGTGGCGATCTCGTTCGAATTGGCGGAGATAAATACCAGAGAATTACAAGATAAATTAGTGGCCAAGATATCCCCTGTGAATTGAAAGGATAAAAAGGGTGAGTACATAGAACGGCGCAGTATAGGCCTTTCAGGCAAAGTGGCAAAGACAAAATATTGTATTATAGATGTGTTGAAAGACATTCACACGTGGAATCTGTTTTACCTCATAGAACAAAGACTTGTTTTAAAATGTAATAAACTGGGTCATATAAGTAGGGTCTGCAAAGCTAGTAAAATAATGTGGGGATGTAAATTTGTACAAGAGGACTCTATATATTCTGTACAGGGCGAAACCACAATAAATTCAACAGTAGATGATTATTCTTTGTGCTTTACAATAGAAACAGGAAGTCCAGTTACGTTGATACCTAAATATATTTATAATAATTATTGGCAAGGTAAAAGATTATTTCCAACAAATTTAAGATTAAAATCCTTTTGTGGAAAATCAATAGAGATTATAGATAAAAGAAATGTTTTTGTAAAAGAAGCCAACCAATATTTACGATTAATAGTTGTAAATGAAAAAATCCAGGTAATTTTATTAGGAAGAGAATGGCTTAAACAGTTGAAACTTGATTATTCTATATTGTTTAGCATTAACATTTTAAATAATGAATATAATAGAAATATATTTAAATATATAAAAATATGATGGATAGGTATGCAGATTTGTTTAACAAAGATTTGGGCTGTCTAAAGGACGTTAGAATAAATTTTTATTTAAAAAAGGATGTGACTCCTGTGTTTTGTAAGGCCAGAAGTTTGCCTTTCTCTCTAAAAAACAAAGTAGAGAATGAAATTGATCGTTTAGTGAATTCTTGCACTTTATAACCTATAATTCATGCATATTGGACCGCTCCAATAGTACCAGCATCAAAAAAGGATGGTAGTGTAAGGATATGTGGTGATTTTAGATGTACAGCTAATAAAGTAATAGAACTAGATAGGTATAACATTCCATCGATCGATGAGATCGTTTCAAAATTATCTACAAGCACCGTATATGTGGTGATTTTAGATGTACAGCTAATAAAGCAATAGAATTAGATAGGTATCTCATTCCATCGATCGATGAGATCCTCTCAAAATTATCTACAAGCACCGTACTTTCGACTCTAGACCTATCACAGGCTTACTTACAAGTAATGTTAGCGGAAGAAGCCAAAGCTGTTGTTGATATAAACACAACAAAGAGGTTGTTTTCTTATAAAAGACTACCATATGACTTAGCGGTAGCACCAAATAAATTTCAGAGGATTATGGAAGGCCTATTTTCTGATTTGCCAGGTGTGGCCTGCTACATGATGATATTTTGGTTGCAGGAAAAGACTTTGAAGATCATGAACAAAAGTTGGATCTAGTGTTTAGATGATTGCTAGAAAAAGGTTTAAAGTTAAACAGATATAAATGTAAATTTAAAAAGATATCGGTGGAATATTTAGGGTTTAAAATGGATAAATATGGACTGCATCCATTAGAAAATAAAATTAAAGCAGTGATAGAGGCGCCTGAACCTAAAGAATGTTTCGCAATTGAGATTTTTCATAGGACTCTTAATTTATTATTATTGATTCATAAATAATATAGCAAACATTTTAGCGCTATTCTATCAACTTTTGAATAAAAATGGTAGATGGAATTGGACGAAAGAATATCGAATGTTATTTAAAAAATGTAAATCATTATTAATGGACTATGGACTAGGCGTAATTCTGAGTCATAGAAATGATAGAAAGGAAGAATGCCCTATAGCTTTTGCTTCTAGAACATTAACTGAAGCGGAAAAACGTTTCTCTCAACTAGAAAAGAAAGCGTTGAGCATAACCTTTGGCGTTGAGAAATTCAGACAATACTTACTGGGACGAAAATTTGTATTGGTCACAGACAACCGACCCTTAATTCATATATTTCACCTCATAAACCAATTCCCATATGTGCATCATCCAGAATTAAAAGATGGTCCTTAAAATAAGCTGCATTTAATTATACTGTGGAATTTCGAAAAACTAGTGATAATTCCAATGTTGACGCATTTTCACGTCTTCCTTTAGAATCGAGTGTCAGGGAGTCTCTTGATGAAGACTAGGTACTTCTTCTTAGGAAGTCGAATGAGGTACCGTTCTCTTTTATGGAGGTGGCTAATGAGACGCCCCAAGATAAAATACTGTCTATAGTATTAAGGAATGTTAGAGAAGGCAACTGTGTGTGTGTGTGGAAATTCACAAGGGTACCGAGAGAAAACCCACTAGCTCCTCATTATAAGATCAATGAGGAATTAAGTTTGGAGTTTGGTTGTCTTCAATGGCGTGAAAGAGTGGTAATTCCCCAAAAATTAAGATATTTAATTTTAAATGACTTGCATGAAATACACATGGGGATTGTTAAAATGAAGATGATTGCCAGACGGTATTTTCTGGTGGCCAGGCATAGACAGTAACATCGAGGAGTTAACTAGAGAATGTAGAGTATTCCATGAATCGGCAAGCATGCCCCCGGGTACCATCTCGGAATGGACTTGGCCCGAAAAACCGTGGCATCGACATCATCTTGATCTAGCGGGTCCGTTCATGGGAAGAATGTTTTTGGTTCTCGTGGACGCATACTCAAAGTGGATAGAAATTTTTATCATCAAAGATATTACCAGAAAAACTATTATAAGTCATCTTAGAGATATTCTCGCCAGAATTGGATTGCCCTAATTTTTTGTTACAGATAACGGAAGAAAGTTTGTCTCCGGTGAATTCGAGCAATTTACCAAAATGAATGGTATACGGCACACTAAGACCAGTCCGTATAATCCTAGTACAAATGGTTTAGCTGAGAGATATGTAAGAGAGTTTAAAAACCTTTTGAGAAAGAATAATGGGAAGGATAATTTAGAGACGAATCTATAAAGTTTCCTATTTGCTCATAGAGCATTCCCCCAAACTGTAATAAAGGAATTCACCGGCGGAACTGCTAATGAAGATAAGTTTAAGGTCAAGATTCTCGAATTTAATACCAAGATGGGAAATCCGCGAGAGGTATTTCATGAGGCCGTAAGAAGGCAGGAGCAGTTTACTACAGGTTGCGAGGTTTATTTCCGCAACTATGCAACTGGACCTAAGCGGTAAAAAGGTACCATTTTGGAATTATTGAGCTACCGTCACTACCTTATAAGTTACGAGGGCGTCGTGAGGCATATCAGTCAATTGCGACCTGTGAGAAAGAAACAAGTTGAGACAAGAATTTTAATACTTCCTCGAACATCAGGAGAGAAGCCTGTAGGGGGAAGTCAGAAAGAAAGTGAAGAGGAGGTTCCAGAGGTTACATCAGGAAACAAGGAGGAGACTGCTTCTGTGCACGTACCCTCTTGCACTCCTATAACAGGGCCTTTTGCTGTGCACGTGCCCTCTTGCACTCCTAAACCGGAGGCTGCCGCTGTGCAAGTGCCCGTCCGCAGTCCTAGACCTCAGAGAGCCAGGAAACCCCTAGACCGACTGGAGTATTATTACGGGGGGAGATGTATTGTGTATGTAAATAGATGAAGATTATTTGCATTCTCTAAAGTCTCATTATGTAAGAATATATGTGTATATAAATTGGACATTTTTTTGTTGGCCAAACGAAAATAATCTGATGTTCTTTATTGGACACGACAAAAACAACAACGGCATTCCAGAGTAAAATAAATCATCAGAGATAGATAAATATTTTTCAAATGAATCAAAATAAATATAATCGATACTGAGAGAGAGTTAAATTTAAAAAAATAGAAAATCATTATTTTCGAAATATAAATAGCTGAGAGGATTCCAGCAAACCGCATCTAAAATATCAGATTTTTTTTTTTTGCTACATGTTTTAATTTGCATATACCTATTTTACATATCTCAGATTGTATTTAAAAATCGTTAACCATTTCTTCAAACTTTTGGCGAAATGGTGTTTTATTAATTTATCATTTGATATTATTAGGGTTCTTTCCTGGTATTCAAAAAGTAAAAATACGTGTCGTTCAGTTATAATTTTCAATTTATCAAACAATTTGGCCGCTGAATCGCTGATTTTGGTAGGGCGCCATCTAGCGAATAAAGTTGTAACTAAAATCAATTTCGAATTTTTCATTATTTGCCATAAAAAATCCCATTGCATCCTGAACACAATGGTGTTTACCGCATTGCTCTAGCGCAAATATTCGCGGAGTTATTAATTTTTAAAGTTGTGCGGGACTTTTGGATCACCCTGTATATTGTTTAGCATTAAAATTTTAAATAATGAATATAATAGAAATATATTTAAATATATAAAATTTTGATGAATAGGTATGCAGATTTGTTTAACAAAGATTTGGGCTGTTTAAAGGATGTTAGAATAAATTTTAATTTTAAAAAAGGATGTGACTCCTGTGTTTTGTAAGGCCAGAAGTTTACCTTTCTCTCTAAAAAAACAAAGTAGAGAATGAAATTGATCGTTTAGTGAATTCTTGCATTTTATAACCTATAGTTCATGCATATTGGACCGCTCCAATAGTACCGGCATCAAAAAAGGATGGTAGTGTAAGGATATGTGGTGATTTCAGATGTAGAGCTAATAAAGCAATAAAATTAGATAGGTATCCCATTCCATCGATCGATGAGATCTTTTCAAAATTATCTACAAGCACCGTACTTTCGACTCTAGACCTATCACAGGCTTACTTACAAGTAATGTTAGCGGAAGAAGCCAAAGCTGTTGTTGATATAAACACAACAAAGAGGTTGTTTTCTTATAAAAGACTACCATATGACGTAGCGGTAGCACCAAATAAATTTCAGAGGATTATGGAAGGCCTATTTTCTGATTTGCCAGGTGTGGCCTGCTACATAGATGATATATTTGAAGATCATGAACAAAAGTTGGATCTAGTGTTTAGATGATTGCTAGAAAAAGGTTTAAAGTTAAACAGATATAAATGTAAATTTAAAAAGAAATCGGTGGAATATTTAGGGTTTAAAATGGATAAATATGGACTGCATCCCTTAGAAAATAAAATTAAAGCAGTGATAGAGGCGCCTGAACCTAAATAATGTTTCGCAATTGAGATCTTTCATAGGACTCTTAATTTATTATTATAGATTCATAAAGAATATAGCAAACATTTTAGCGCTATTCTATCAACTTTTGAATAAAAATTGTAGATGGAATTGGACGAAAAAATATCGAATGTTATTTTAAAAATGTAAATCATTATTAATGGACTATGGACTAGGCGTAATTCTGAGTCATAGAAATGATAGAAAGGAAGAATGTCCTATAGCCTTTGCTTCTAGAACAATAACTGAAGCGGAAAAACGTTTCTCTCAACTAGAAAAGAAAGCGCTTAGCATAACCTTTGGCGTTGAGAAATTCAGACAATACTTACTGGGACGAAAATTTGTATTGGTCACAGACAACCGACCCTTAATTCATATATTTTCACCTCATAAACCAATTCCCATATGTACATCATCCAGAATTAAAAGATGGACCTTAAAATTAGCTGCATTTAATTATATTATGTGGAATTTCGAAAAACTAGTGATAATTCCAATGTTGACGTATTGTCACGTCTTCCTTTAGAATCGAGTGTCAGGGAGTCTCTTGATGAAGACCAGGTACTTCTTCTTAGGAAGTCGAATGAGGTACCGTTCTCTTTTATGGAGGTGGCTAATGAGACGCCCCAAGATAAAATACTGTCTATAGTATTAAGGAATGTTAGAGAAGGCAACTGTGTGGAAATTCAGAAGGGTACCGAGAGAAAACCCACTAGCTCCTCATTATAAGATCAATGAGGAATTAAGTTTGGAGTTTGGTTGTCTTCAATGGCGTGAAAGAGTGGTAATTCCCCAAAAATTAAGATCTTTAATTTTAAATGACTTGCATGAAATACACATGGGGATTGTTAGAATGAAGATGATTGCCAGACGGTATTTTCTGGTGGCCAGGCATAGACAGTAACATCGAGGAGTTAACTAGAGAATGTAGAGTATGCCAAGAATCGGCAAGCATGCCCCCGGCTACCATCTCGGAATGGACCTGGCCCGAAAAACCGTGGCATCGACTTCATCTTGATCTAGCGGGTCCGTTCATGGGAAGTGGATAGAAATTTTTATCATCAAAGATATTACCAGAAAAACGATTATAAGTCATCTTAGAGAAATTCTCGCCAGAATTGGATTGCCCTAATTTTTTGTTACAGATAACAGAAGACAGTTTGTCTCCGGTGAATTCGAGCAATTTACCAAAATGAATGGTATACGGCACACTAAGACCAGTCCGTATAATCCTAGTACAAATGGTTCAGCTGAGAGATATGTAAGAGATTTTAAAAACCTTTTGAGAAAGAATAATGGGAAGGATGATTTAGAGACGAATCTACAAAGTTTCCTATTTGCTCATAGAGCATTCCCCCAAACTGTAATAAAGGAATTCCCCGGCGGAACTGCTAATGAAGAGAAGTTTAAGATCAAGATTCTCGAATTTAATACCAAGATGGGAAATCAGCGAGGGGTATTTCATGAGGCCGTAAGAAGGCAGGAGCAGTTTACTACAGGTTGCGAGGTTTATTTCCGCAACTATGCAACTGGACCTAAACGGTAAAAAGGTACCATTTTGGAATTATTTAGCTACCGTCACTACCTTATAAGTTGAGAGGGCGTCGTGTATAAGAGGCATATCAATCAATTGCGACCTGTGAGAAAGAAACAAGTGGAGACAAGAAATTTGATACTTCCTCGAACATCAGGAGAGAAGCCTGTAGGTGGAAGTCAGAAATAAAATGAAGAGGAGGTTCCAGAGGTTACATCAGGAAACAAGGAGGAGACTGCTTCTGTGCACGTACCCTCTTGCACTCCTATACCAGGGCCAGTTTCTGTGCACGTGCCCTCTTGCACTCCTAAACCGGAGGCTGTGCAAGTGCCCGTCCGCAGTCCTAGACCTCAGAGAGCCAGGAAACCCCTAGACCGACTGGAGTATTATTAAGAGGGAGATGTGTTGTGTATGTAAATAGATGAAGATTATTTGCATTCTTTAAAGTCTCATTATGTAAGAATATATGTGTATATAAATTGGACATTTTTGGTTGGCCAAACGAAAATAATCTGAGGCTCTTTATTGGACACGACATAAACAACAACGGCATTCCAGAGTAAAATAAATCATCAGAGATATATAAATATTTTTCAATGAATTAAAATAAATATAATCGATACTGAGAGAGAGTTGAATTTAAAAAAATAGAAAATTATTATTTTCGAAATATAAATAGCTGAGAAGATTCCAGCAAACCGCATCTAAAATATTAGTTTTTTTTTTTTGCTACATGTTTTAATTTGCATATACCTATTTTACATATCTCAGATTGTATTCAAAAATCGTTAACCATTTCTTCTAACTTTTGGCGAAATGGTGTTTTATTAATTTATCATTTGATATTATTAGGGTTCTTTACTGGTATTCAAAAAGTAAAAATACGTGTCGTTCAGTTATATTTTTCAATTTATCAAACAATTTGGCCGCTGAATCGCTGATTCTGGTAGGGCGCCATCTAGCGAATAAAGTTGTAACTAAAATCAATTTCGAATTTTTCATTATTTGCCATAAAAATTTCCATTGCATCCTGAACACAATGGTGTTTACCGCATTGCTCTAGCGCAAATATGCGCGGAGTTATTAATTTTTAAAGTTGTGCGGGACTTTTGGATCACCCTTTACATCCATTGTAAGCATTTTTCCGTTCACCTTCCGTGGTTTCTCTTTTCTCTGATAGTTTTTAGGTGTAGCATATTTTCTTATTACTAGACTACAAACATTCCCTCGAGAAAAACCTGGGCGAAGCCGGGTACATCCGCTATATTATATAAATATATGAAGTAACGAATATAATTATCATTATTTTCATAATATTCTGTGTGTTCCCGAATATTATTATCAATAATATTCGTTAGGCAAACTTTCACTCGGATAAAACCCGGGCGAAGCCGGGTACACATCCGCTAGTATAGAGATATTAATATTAATATTTTCCCGATATAATTTTGTAGCTGATAATCAAACATGATACAGCAATATCGTCATCATCATTTTCTGAATAAAAATATATAGTTTTAATAATTGATTTATATATTTTTTAAAATAGCCTATCGTCTTCCCCGTATTTTTTTACCTATGTATGGAAATTTTGGTTTGAATTAGTGAACTACTGCGAATTTGTATACCGGACATACAGACCGACATACATACAAACATTCATTTTTATATATAGAGAGATATCATAAGCTAGGCTTTTCTCTTTGAGCGGTACCTAGTAAGGTTACTTTGGAAAGGTTTGCTTTAAAGACATCCCACATGCTACCCATATTTTCATAATTTGCTTTTGAATAGTATTAATCAATTTTGAACTTCTGATGAAATCTTAACAGGAAAGTTTTTAAAAAGGCCTACAACATTTTCAATTCAATAAAATGATATATACAAAATAGACAATAAAAATACTTCAATTCATTAAATAAGTTGTTTTGAATCTGATGACTTGTGTGAAATTCGATGACAATTATACTGACTGAAATATATGCCTATCAACTATAAACAACAGCAATGAAAAACAGCAGTTGGACTGAAATCTTTAAATTCAACAGCTACACAAATTTATATTGGTTAAGTTGAGGTATAAAAATCCTTTTTTTTTTAAATGCTAGTTCATATTAAAGTGTAAAATATATTTTAAATAGGCAAAATTACTTGCATTTTTATAAATTAACTAAACGTTATATATTGCTGTCAAAAAATCTTATACTAGAAGACACTGTCACGCTAATTTCTCTCATCTTCAGTTTTATATTTTGTGCCATTATAGAGCCTCTAATTATAATGCGATTTTTTTACTTATCCCTAGTACACGTGGCACAGGCCATGATAATCATGGTGGGTAGAAGTAGGTGACTACTTTTACTGTAATTGCACCACATGTCTACAATTGTGAAAAGCAGTTCGACTTTGCACTTACAAATGTGCCAGAGCCCCGTTTGGTTACTTGCACTCGCTGGTGGGGTTTATAAATCGATGAAGGACCCCATTCCTTTAAATTTCTGTGGAGTTCTGAATAAATGTCCCCATAATATAGAATGTGTGTGTGAATTTATTTTTCTTTTATATAAACCTATATATATTATAACATAGAAATTAGGGAACACAAACTTCAGGATGACACGGCAATTTATTTAATGTAAGCACCAATTAAAACTAATCAAGTAGCAGAGAGGCAATGATAAAATTTTACAGTATATCAAAACACAAATATCAAAATTAACCTCTGCGCTCCAGGAACCTGAGTTTCATAGAATAATAAATATTCTGCAACAATATATGTATGTGATAAAAACAATAAAAATGAAAAAGGTCAGGTGTTGGTATCATAATATGCTGTGTGTTCCGGAATATTATTATCAATATTATTCGTTAGGCAAACTTTCACTCGGATAAAACCCGGGCGAAGCCGGCTACACATCCGCTAGTATAAAATACATAATTAAGGAAGTAATACATGATTTGAGGCGTAAAGAAGAAAATAAAAGATTACATATTCACATTGTACTAAAATATTTGAACCGGCCAACGGGAAAAAGAGAGAGAATATGGTTTTACGGGCTACTAACCAAAGTGTATGATTTTTGAGCCCAAAAATAACGTAGCAAGCAGGCAAGCCGCAATGCACTATATCAAAATATCAAGGTGCTGCACGCAACAAAGGTTGTTCAAAAAGGTTAGATTCCCCAGGCCAGAGAAGATAAAAGAAAGACAGATGTTGATTAGATAAGAAGATTAGATAAAGCAGGAATGATTCGGCAAGTGCTGGGAAAAGATAGATTTTCTTTTTGTAAAAATAAAATAAAAAGGTTTTATGTAAAAAAATTGTTAATTAAAAAAACTTTGGTAATATATATAAAAATTTTGAAATCGAGATCTTATATCAAGGATTACTAGTAAGGGTACCAGTACAAAGACAACCAACCACAAAAGTATACCAGAGATTGTAAAGCGCGTTCAAATGGGTCGCTGCGTAAATCGATTTCTCGATCAGCCCGCGCCGTCGAATCGCCAAACCATTTGCCCTCTGTCGTGGGGTTACAGAGACAGCGTCAGGGACGATCACATACGCAGGGCAGGTCGCGAAACCGATCTTAAACAGCGGCACATGCCAGAGTTGCGTCTACGAGCGGCCGCTAATGACCGGTGTTAACCATGGGGCGAGGAGTCCGAGTCACTTAGGTGATCGGAATCCTCCGCGCGGACGCGTGGCTTAAGCCTATCAGTGGCCTTTAGGAAATCCAGGCAGGTTCGTCAAGTGCTCCTGTAGAAAATAAAGTCCTTGAGTGACCGCGGAGTGTACCCTAATTCTTCTGCACAGGTGGAAAGAAGGCTGAATCTAAGTGCATCAAGGCTGCTGCATTCTAGCACGATGTGCGACCGAGTTTCTTCCCTGTCAGCGTCGCAATAAGGGCAGGGAGGATCGTCAATGACGCATATCCTGTGGGCGAAACTGTCCGTCCACGTGTGTTCCGATAGCAGGCCAACCACAATGTGCTCGCTAGGGATGATGTACGCATACCTTTGTCTAAAAGACTCATTGGAGTAAAGCCAAAGCGGGTGTGGATAGAAGGAGCTAGAGAAAGGAATCTGCTTTCCCATGCTTCACGTTCCAGCCCGTAGATTTTCGATTTTACAAACGACAAAGGAACGAGTTTGTAATAGCTTGGGTTAGCAGACTCCGCACCCCCGTTTTTCGAGTGTGTCCGCAATATCCTCGCGATCCCAATGTGGCCCTTGATCCATTGTATGGTGCACCAGTTCCCATTGAGATTCAATCGCGAAATCAGAAGCAGATCTCTGTTAATAAGGTAATTACCAGTCTGAGCTCAGAACTGACTTCACGACTGAAAGGTTGTCCAAGAGGAATCCTGAAGTTAGATGAACTGGTAAAGTGGTTGCGTTTTCAAGTGCCTTTTTACAGTCTTCAAAGTGGACCATTAATCAAGGTTTATAGATCGAGTTGTTTGTATCGTTTATTACAATAGAAAATTGGGGTTCCAGACAAAATACATTAATGCTTTTATATTTTTATTTTATTTAAATCTAAAACGCTATGTCCCCCTAGGGACACTTGCGCTATCATACATATATGCCTTTACATTTGTCTATCTATACATATATATATATATATATATACTAGCGAATGTGTACCCGGCTTCGCCCGGGTTTTATCCGAGTGAAAGTTTGCCTAATGAATATTATTGATAATAATTTTCCGGAACACACAGAATATTATGAAAATAATTATATTAATATTCATTACATTATATATTTATATAATACAACAACAACAACAAAAGCCTTTATTGAGGACCTCTCGTCCTATAAAGGATTCGCCAGTTTACAGAGTAATTGAAGAGAAGAGAACTAAGAATACAGAGAGAAACCTATAAGTAGTAGGTATAGTGTAGTATTTTCTACACTGTAACTATATACAACAGCAGCAACAAGCCTTTTACTGGAATCAAAGTCCCATACATGATTCGTCATTCTAGTCCTGACAAAGATTATCTATATATATATAATTGAATGTCTGTCTGTCTGTTTGTTTGTCTGTGTGTACTCTATAGATACAAAAACCGTACATCCAATCGCCGTGAAATTTTGGGATATTATTAGGCATATCCCCGGAAAGGTTTACGAAAAATAAAATCTTGAATATCTTTAATATCCTTAGAGTTATTTGCAGATTTGTAGCTTTAACTCGCAAGCAGCGCCACCTTGCGACGAGAATGGATTCATCCGGCCGGCGGCAGTCCAAGGACAAGTTCAAGGACAGTCCAAGTACCCACCGACCAATCAGGGCAGAGTTGGTGACACAGCTGTGCCAAGTAGACAAGAAAAAAAGCCTCGCGGGAGCTTGCCCAAGATGACCTCCGGGAACTTCGTCCATCTTCCATAAACGACCATGAATTTATTCAACCTTATCGAGTATTTTTCAAGGGACCAGGAAAAAATGTTCACTAGATAAAACGATGATTTTGTAATGTAGAAAATTAGGAAAGACAAAATTCAGAATGACACGGCACACAGGGACCGGGAAAAAATGATCACTTTATCGAGAGATTCAAATTTACGAGTTTCAAATTATCAAAATATATCTATTTCTTTTTATAAGTTTATAGAGAATTGTTTTAACAAATGTTCGTTAGACAAACCTTTACTCGGGTACCGATTAATATTGATTTTATTCAACTTATCGAGTATTTTTCAAGAGACCGGGAATAAATGTTCACTTTATCGAGAGATTCGTTAGACAAACCTTTACTCGGGTAAAACACGGGCGAAGCCGGGTACATCCGCTAGTTTACATATAATTATTTACATCAATTAGATTATGTATATAGCTTCCTTTTCTCTTCAGCCGTCTTCCAAAATTTGAACAACGCAAACGCTCCAGCTCTGTTTCTCACCACCTCATTCAACAGGAGCTCCAAAGAGAGTCCCTCAAGGCCTATTTCACTGAGGAGCACTTTTCGTTCGTCATTCAGCCCCATACATGAGAGTATATGGTGATGTAGTCCCGGATCCATTCTTCTCCCGCAAATATTACATGTCCAACCGTCTGTTTTAAATATTTTGGGGCGATCATCAGTAAAGAGCACCGAGAGGATTCTCAGTCCGGCAATACACTGTTTGATCCGGAGCGGGAAATCGCTGGACAGATAGTGTTCCGGTAACGGAGTTGAGCAGATGTTTTTATAGTGGGGGTATAGTCTTGAATTTATTATTCTTGTGTGATCCTTTTGCAGAGATTGATCTATTGCAGTCCTGATTATGTAGGGAATTTCTCTTTGTAATGCTCTATAGTCTGTGCAGAAATTCAGCCATTGATATCCGGTGGTGTTTAAAATATTAACTATACTTCCTGTGAAACCTATATATATTTTCGTTGCGTTTGAGATTTCCCACAGCTGAGACAAGCAGAGCAGCGGCACTCTAGTTTCACCCATTCCCAGCATTCTCAACCAGAACTTTAAGGTAAGTTTCAAGACTGTAACGCTGAGTGAGACTCTTCCCAATTCTATCCTAAGCATGTATCCGGGGGTGTATCTTGGTAAATTTAGATATCTTCGCATAAATGAGTCCTGAATTTGATCAACAATTAATGTATGCTCATTTGCCCAAACAGGTGCCGCGTATAGCAGGGTTGATAGAACCATCGCCTAAAGAAGTTTCATAGAGGATTTAAAAGAGTTCATCTTCGACCTGGTCAGAATAGGCCATACCGCACCACTGGCAGCGAGATCTTTACCCTTATAGTATAATGCGGCTTGCTTAAAAGAGTTTGTTGAGGTGAGTGGATATCCTAGATACATGTATCTTTCCGTGACATTCAGTGTTTGTTGTCCCCAATACCAATTATCGGATTTTGACCGCTTCCCACCATTGCGAAATACCATTATTTTTGATTTGTTTTCGTTCAGCGTTAGCATATTTTCCTCAAAATATTTTCGTATCATATTAATTTTTAACTGCAAATTGTTCTTAGATTCGCCTATCAGTACAATATCATATGCATATAGTAACAAATGGACATTTCCATGCTTTGGCAGATAAATACCAGGTATATCAGAGCAGTCAAAAGTACTAATCAGGTCATTAATAAAAAGTATGAATAAGTAAGGAGATAGTGGCTCACCCTGTAACACTCCGGATTTTATTTTGATAAATTCAGTGAGTGAATTGTTCCATCTCACCGCAGCTGTCATGTTTTCGTAGTAATTCTTAATTAGATTTATAAATCGGAAATTCAATCCAATGTCTAACAGTTTTTTCCATAGGAGAGCTTGGGGCACCGTATCAAAAGCCTTTTTAAGATCGATAAAGAAAGGTAGAACTTTCGTCTTTTACGTCTAAGTGTTAATTGGATTAGTTTGACTAAAGTAAAAATATGATCCTGGCATGAATGTTCTTTTCTGAAACCTGCTTGATTTTCCTGTATAATTGCTCTATTTTCGGTCCAGTTGCTTAGCCGTATTTTCATTATTGATGAGAAAAGCTTAGCGAGGTTGCTTAGAAGTGCTATTCCCCGATAATTGTGAGGATTGTCGGCATCACCATTTTTAAAGATGGGATGTATAATTGTTTTGCACCAAGTTGTTGGGAATTGACCAGTTTTTAGAACTCTATTGTAAATATCTTTTAAGGCAGTCAAATAAGCTGGGGGCAAGGCTTTTATAGCTTCATTAGGAATGTTATCAAGTCCACAAGCCTTATTGCGCTTCAAGTGAGCGATTTCTCCAGTTATCTCCGACAAGGATATTTCAGCCATTAACTCGTCGTCTGGCTTCAGTATAACTCTTATGGACAAATCGTACTTGACTGGTGGCGAAGTCGTGAGAAGTTCAGTATAAAACTGTTGCCATTTTTGAATAGAAATGTTTCCGAGAGTTTTGTTCTTCTATTTTTAAACAGTGATATTGTTTTCCAAAAACCCGCAGAGTCCCTCACCTCCTTCAACATCTCTTGTATTTTAGCATAGTAGGTTTTCTTTTTGCCAGTCAGAAGTGATGAGTATTTCTTTTTCAATAAAGCGTATGCCTTGCGGTCACCTTCACTGTTTGATCTTATGTAGATTTTAAGCTGAGATTTTAGAGATTTTTTTGTTAAGTATCACTCACGGTCGAACCAAGGTTTGGATTTAGGACCATCGGGTGTTATTACTACTTGCATACCAGAAGTATGCATTGCACTCCGGATTTGATTGGTGAAATTATTAGTTAGCATTTTAATCGGTGAATTCCAATATCCTTGTATTGCGACTAGATTCTGTATGAAGGTAGTCTCTTTTTCGGATGCCCATTTGTACCTTTTAAAGGTACAAGGTGTAGAGCTTTCAAGTTTCATTCCATCTAAGTTGGAGTCCATTTTAATAACCATTGGCATATGATCCGAATATGGAAGTGGATTAATCAACAAATCAATTCTATGTTCTAGGAGCGAGTGAGAAACTATACAGTAATCTACCACAGAGGAACCCCGTTCTGATATGTAGGTGTATTCCCCATTTCCATCACTCTTCGTTCTTCCATTTATAATTACCAGGAGGTTATCTTCAAGAAAATTTATAAATTGCACTGCATTAGGGGAAATTACCTCGTCTTTGGAGTTACGACTGGTATTTAAAGAGGTGGGCAACATTAGTGGGTTGTGTAGGTATCCCTGTGTTCCTGTGCGCGTGTTAAAATCACCAGCTAGTACCACTTCGTATCCCTCTTAAATTTTGACTTCTATACATTCCTGTAAAATATTTCTGTTAGTCATATAATTTTCATTTAGTGGTAGGTAAAGAAAGAAAATGCATGTTAATATTCTGGTGTTCAATTTTAGAGTAATAATTATCCAGTGTTTTTCTATTTCATAATTTACTAATAAATCTTTAATAGTATTTCCAATTCCGACGATAATACCGCCCGACGATCTACCCAGTTTGTGATTTCTGGAGGCCTTAGATTCTATCAATTGAAATCCGTTCAGTTTGTATCCTAAGTAATGATCAGTCCATGTTTCAGTTAGAGCGAATATGTTAAATTTTTTCAGGTAATCAACTAAAAGGAAAGTGGATGAAATCCTGACTAAACCGTTAATACTCCAGCACAACAGTAAAAGCTGTTTCTTTCCGCCATAGTTAATTCTTCCATTTACAATCTTAAGATTAATATTCGCTTCCCTAGCATGATCTTGCTTTGAAATATTTTTTAGGAGCGAATTTGCATATTTCATTATTTAAAGTATTTACATATGGTACAACGCCAGCACTTGAATCTTTATTTTTACATATTTTTTCAATCTTATTTATATTTATATAATACTAGCGGATGTACCCGGCTTCGCCCGGGTTTTATCCGAGGGAAAGTTTGCCTAACGAATATTATTGATAATAATATTCCGGAACATAATATTATGATTTTAATGATAATAATATTCCGGAACACACATATTAATTTGATATTAATGCTGATAATATTCCGGAACACACATAATATTATGATATTAATGATAATAATATTCCGGTTTTTACCCGAGTAAAGGTTTGTCTAACGAACAATTGTTAAAAGAATTCTAAAAAACATCCAATCCCTAATGAATCTATACATGGCAAGATAACTTTATGTTTGATTATCTGATCCACCTAGCTGTACCCGTTCAAACGTTGCTGTCTTTGAACAAAAAGATAGTTTTAATACCTAAATAATAATTTATTAATGATCAAATGTATACAATACATAAAAATGAAAATTAACAATAAAATAATCCCTACATAAATGTCATTTGAATATAACATACTAGCCGAATGACCCGGGCAACGCCCAGGTTTTACCCTATTAAATGTACCCTATTCAAATACTATTCGTTACAATTATAAATTGGCGCCGTGGATGTCACTCTTGTGAAACGTCCCGCTCCAAACTTTGTGTCTGAGAAGCGTAATTTTTATAGAAAGATGATCTGGCTTTTGTTTTCTGCTCGAATGAATGTTTTTCTGTTAGAATTTTGTTCCTGCATACAAAATTATGAACTGGTTTCACCCGTGTTCTCTGCTTTTTGGAATTTTTCCCGATATAATTTTGTATCTGATAATCAAACATGATACAGCAATATCGTCATCATCATTTTCTGACTAAAAATATATAGTTTTAATAATTGATTTATATATTTTTTAAAATAGCCTATTGTCTTCACCGTATTCTTTTACCTATGTATGGAAATTTTGGTTTGAATTAGTGAACTACTGCGAATTTGTATACCGGACATACAGACAGACAAACAGACATACAAACATTCATTTTTATATATATAGAGATGTAAAAAAATAATAGATATATTTTGATAATTTGAAACTCGTAAATTTGAATCTCTCGATAAAGTGAATAATTTTTTCCGGTCCCTTGAAAAATACTCGATAAGTTGAATGAATCAATATTAATTGGTTCCCTCGGTAATTGGAAGTTAAATGAATAGTATCTTGCCTTGTAATTGTATCATTATTCTTGTCTCAAATATATTGCCGTGTCATCCTGAATTTTGTCTTTCCTAATTTTCTACATTACAAAATCATCATTTTATCTAGTGAACATTTTTTCCCGGTCCCTTGAAAAATACTCGATAAGTTGAATAAAATCAATATTAATTGGTTCCCTCGGTAATTGGAAGTTAAAGGAATAGTATCTTGCCTTGGAATTGTATCATTATTCTTGTCTCAAATAAATTGCCGTGTCATCCTGAATTTTGTCTTTCCTTATTTTCTACATTACAAAATCATCTTATCATCATGATAATATTTAGAGAAGATTGTTGGATTATAACAGATAAATTAGAATAATTATCTTTTTTATTTTTAGGCGAAACGTTATTTCAAAAATCTTATTTGCTAGAAACCTTCCCAGTACTATACTAAATAACTTCCCAAAGTTCCATGGCGTTCCAATGAGTGGTTTGGTCAGGCATAAAGGACAGACAGACACACATACATTCATTTATATATATACTAGCGGACGTACCCGGCTTCGCCCGAGGTTTTACCCAAGTAAAGGTTTGTCTAACGAACATTTGTTAAAACAATTCTCTAAAAACTTATAAAAAAATATATATTTTGATAATTTGAAACTCGTAAATTTGAATCTCTCGATAAAGTGGACATTTTTTCCCGGTCCCTGTGTGCCGTGTCATCCTGAATTTTGTCTTTCCTAATTTTCTACATTAGAAAATCATAGTTTTATCTAGTGAACATTTTTTCCCGGTCCCTTGAAAAATACTCGATAAGTTTAATAAAATCAATATTAATTGGTTCCCTCGGTAATTGGAAGTTAAAGGAATAGTATCTTCGCCTTGGAATTGTATCATTATTCTTGTCTCAAATAAATTGCAGTGTCATCCTGAGATAATCTTACTTTTGATAAATAATATTTAAGATAACAAACTTAGTGATAAGAAAACTTGTTATCATCGTCACAATGGGGGCGCTGCTTGCGACTTAAATCTACAAATCTGCAAATAACTCTAAGGATATTCAAGATATTCATGAAATTATTTTTCAAAACCCTTCCCGGTGATATACCTAATAATATCCCAAATTTTCACGGCGATTGGATGTATGGTTTTTGAATCTATAGAGTACAGACAGACAGACATTCAATTTTATATATATAGACTAGCGGATGTGTACCCGGCTTCGCCCTGGTTTTATCCGAGTGAAAGTTTGCCTAACGAATATTATATATTATGAAGTATAATAAACAATGTTAAAGATTAGTTTTAATTATTAATCAAGATTGTGTGTGAATATGTGAGAAAGATGTAATATCGTTGTTGTTTTCTTGGCCGACTGTTTTACATATGGTGTTATCTTAAAATTGCTTGTTTTGAATATTTTTTTAGATTGAGTTGAAAGAATTGCTGATTTTTTTTGTATTTATATATAAATAAAATAAACTCTGTTGATTTTTTTGTATTTAATCGATAACAGCGAAGTTACGCATGTTAAAGTTAGGAAAAATATTTTGATGTTAAGCAAAACCTGCTCCATCTCGCTTTACATAAATGTTGAAAATTTGGTCGAAATTGATGCATTGTAACGAAAGTTTTTAGTGAACAACACTTATGAAATTTGCATTTTATTAATATAGACTAGCGGACGTACCCGGCTTCGCCCGAAGTTTTACCCAAGTAAAGGTTTGTCTAACGAACATTTGTTAAAACAATTCTCTAAAAACTTATAAAAAAAAGATATACTTTGATCATTTGAAACTCGTAAATTTGAATCTCTCGATAAAGTGGACATTTTTTCCCGGTCCCTGTGTGCCGTGTTATCCTGAATTTTGTCTTTCCTAATTTTATACATTAGAAAATCATAGTTTTATCTAGTGAACATTTTTCCCGGTCCCTTGAAAAATACTCGATAAGTTGAATGAAATCAATATTAATTGGTTCCCTCGGTAATTGAAAGTTAAAGGAATAGTATCTTCGCCTTGGAATTGTATCATTATTCTTGTCTCAAATAAATTGCCGTGTCATCCTGAGATAATCTTACTTTTGATAAATAATATTTGAGATAACAAACTTAGTGATAAGAAAACTTGTTATCATCGCCACATGGGGGCGCTGCTTGCGAGTTAAATCTACAAATCTGCAAATAACTCTAAGGATATTCAAGATATTCATGAAATTATTTTTCAAAAACCTTCCCGGTGATATACCTAATAATATCCCAAATTTTCACGGCGATTGGATGTATGGTTTTTGAATCTATAGAGTACAGACAAACAGACAGACATACTAGCCGAATGACCCGGGTAACGCCCGTGTTTTACCCGATTGAATGTTTTTATTCAAATACCATTTGTTACAATTATAAATTGGAGCCGTGGATGTCACTCTCGTAAAACGTCCCGCTCCAAACTTTACATGTACATTAGGTCAGCTGTTATTACCCCTCATTTTGACCGCTAGAGGCGCGAGCGAATTGACCTTTTGTAAATATACATAATTATAAAGATAGAAGCTTCTATAGAAGATAATGATCATAATGATGATGCGCGCGCATCCGTGACAGCGGCCGATGAGGAATTGAGGAAAGACGGTCGTGACTATATATGTTGATATATATATATATATATGTCATAATATATGCTCTTCCAGGATTAATAAAACAAATCTACAGTCGTCCAGAGAGAGAGAGAGAGAGAGAGAGAACGCAGCTAAGGCCGGTCACTTGATATAGCAGTCACATTCCAAGGGGGCGACCGCAGGGCCTTTTCTTGGAACCTCAGTTCTATGTTTACTCAGTCGGGGGGGTGGTGGCGACACAAGACGTGCATTTCGGCGGTGGCAGCCGCTAGCGCTCCCTCTCTCCCTCGGTTTGCTGGGTTCCATCTTCCAAACTTGTTGTTTCCTTATTTCTCACTCATCACATTATTACCACTATATTGTCACATCGGAAGTCGACAGGATAAGACCTGGCCGGGAAGCGAATCCCTCATATACCGGAGTATGAAGAAACAAGAAGCCAAGCCACGATGATCGACCAAACCCAACTCAACTGTAACCACTCCTCTTCGAGCCCTCAACCCCTTCCTCGCCAACCTTTGAACCGTGATCCCGAAGAAGTATTCACCTACGACGGAGATGGAGCTGCCACGCACTTCTTCCAGCACTATATCTACTCAAGAACGATCGCCGTGCCAGAGCAGGACACCTCCCGCCATCATGGACAAGACTCCGCCATCTCCCTACCGCTACTGTGATGTACAACACTGGTACGCACAGTGTCACAGACAGAACTCTCCCGAATCTCAATGAACTTGCCTGCTCTCTAAACCAATATAACCTGTAAGTGAAATTGTTTTACCCCTTCCATTCATTCTTTAAATAAATCATTCCTTGTAAATTGTCCCAATATTTACATAATTAGCTCCATTTATTCTCTCCATGCCTATTAACAATGATTTTATGCTCCATACTATTTATCTAGATATTTGTAACTCATTTAATTAGTTACCTTACCAGTAGAATTTAACAATCGTTATTTTAATTAAGTAATTTCCATTTTTAACGTAACTCTTTGAAAAAAAAAACTCTTAAAAAAATGGAATTCTACCTATTAATGCTTTATGATTTTTACTATTAACAATAGATTTTTCATAATCAATTTATTTATAAAAATATGCCTCCAGCACCTAAACTTTTGTATAGACCTCTCCTACTTGTGAGCACGGCTCACGAAAAATAATTTCTTTCCCTAATCGATTCAAAATTCACCCTGTAATTCAGGCGTCGAAGAATTCCAACCACCACGTGAGCCTTGCTTACAACCAACCCTTGGTGACTCTTATCTATCTTTCCCTTAATGTCCCTCTCATTCTTACAACTTTGTTAACTTTATACCAGCTCAGGACCTTTATAGAGAATTATTGATTAATCAATTATCGAACTTCTATATTGTCATTTCAAAATCCTAACCTTCGCCCTTCATTTATGATAATTTATTTCGTAGTTCATCTCTAGCCTATCCACCGACCCACACCATCTAGCCAATGGCGTGTTCGTCACAGGGTGCAGATTGACTAACTGCTAGACATTTATCAATCCCTTTTTGTTCGCACTTGAACAATCTGCATCGAGCGACACAGTTCGCCTCTTCTCCTCGCGCCACACGTTCGCTACACGGACCCTGTCTTCAAATCTATGTTTGTCCATTGTCCAAACCAGCACGATATAGCCTACCTCCGATATTTCCCACGGAGGTACGTTAAACATCGTCGCTGATTCTGTCCGGTCCGTCATCATTTCGCGCAGACATGGGTCTTACTTTCAACCCACCGCGAAATCATCGCCTTGCACAAGCTCCCACGACGGTTCAAACACCTCGTGTCCGAGCAGCTTGTCACTTGTAACGGACAACGCAGTCCTCCTCCCCATTTTCGGCACTGTGCGCGCATACTTCCCGCAAATTAAATATAAGTCCATCCGACTTCCTCACCTACACACGGGACTTTTCCCCTCGGACTCGCTACACAAGTAGCTGCATAGATAAGTTAGATTGGCCCAGGGCAAGTTTCCCCTCGCCCTGTTCGCCAAGGTTCTAACATTGTATGTAGTTTTATATTTACCTCAGTCCTGAGCTCACGCAATTTCCAGCCTCAACCTCATTTCTCATACTCTACACCTATAGCATAGAAAGCCCATGACAAGTTTCCCCTTGCCATGTCCGCCTGAAAAATATCTTAAAGTGTAGAGTTCCCCAGTCTTAATGATCTTCAGAATTCCATCATATGTAAGTGACTCTTCTTCCCCTTGTTCAGACTCCTCAATAACATTTCCCTTATAGTACATTAGATTTTGTTGTATATAGCCTTTTATAACCTTGATATTTTCAAAGATTTCCTTAAATGTCAAACTCCCCGGTGTTGTAAAACTGCTTGTAAATAATATTTACTTGTGTACTATACAATATTTTATTTACATAAAACTATGTCACCATTACCTTAACTAATTTTAACTGTAAAATTATTTTCTCTATTCCTGGCTTCTCCAGCTTTAAATATACTTAAACCATGTTCAGCCTTCTTCAACGGGGGCCATATGTCATAATATATGCTCTTCCAGGATTAATAAACCAAATCTACAGTCGACCAGAGAGAGAGAGAGAGAAAGCAGCTAAGGCCGGTCACTTGATATAGCAGTCACATTCCAAGGGGGCGACCGCAGGGCCTTTTCTTGGAACCTCAGTTCTATGTTTACTCAGTCGGGGGGGTGGTGGCGACACAAGACGTGCATTTCGGCGGTGGCAGCCGCTAGTGCTCCCTCTCTCCCTCGGTTTGCTGGGTTCCATCTTCCAAACTTGTTGTTTCCTTATTTCTCACTCATCACATTATTACCACTATATTGTCACATATATATAATATATTTTTCGAGCAAACATATCCACTCATATCTCTCTATATATAAAAATGAATGTTTGTATGTCTGTCTCTATGTCCGGTATACAAATTCGCAGTAGTTCACTAATTCAAACCAAAATTTCCATACATAGCTAAAAATATACGGGCAAGACGATAGGCTATTTTAAAAAATATATAAATCAATTATTAAAATTATATATTTTATTCAGAAAATGATGATGACGATATTGCTATATCATGTTTGATTATCAGCTACAAAATTATGTCGGGAAAATATTAATATTAATATTTAATATTTTAATATTAATATCCTTCCTTCCTTATCCTTCCTTATATCTATAAAAATGAAATGCGAAATCGATGTTTGTTATCGCTTCACGCAAAATCTACTGACTCAATCATTATAGAATTTCGCATGTAGGTAGCTGAAGATTTCCTTTAACATATAGGCTATTCAAAAAACTGAAAAAGTTAATGTGCTTTTTTTTAAAAATAAAAAACCAAAAAGCGTTAATTCCAGCCTTTTACCGCTTGGGCGCAGCACTGGTCGCGACGATAAATGGATTTGATTGGTTAATAATTAACACCAGGTTTGTTTACACGATGAATGTTAGTTTGTTCACACAATGAATGTTTTTAAAAGGTAAGATTATCCAATTGCCGTGAAACTTTAGGAAGTTATATTTACTATACTACTGGGAAGATTTCTGATTTGAATTTGATTTGAAATAAATATTCTTTGCAATTTTATTTGCAAATTTTCTACTTTCACACGCAAGCAGCGCCTCTAGCGGCGTCTGGTGAAATTATATTTATAAAAATTGTAACAATGCTTAAAATGTTTTCCAAGTATAATAAATTTAATTTGAGAATTTAGTAATATAATATTCCAATGACGTAAAAATACTTGGCATTTCAATGTTAATATATATTTAAAGAAAAAATTGTAACGTTTTGTGTTAAATGTTAAAATGTAATGTTAAAATATATTTTTACATTGTTAATTTAATTTGCTGCTGTTTTATAAAAATGATGATGCAACTATAATTGTTGTTCTGAAAATATCTTTATTTACGGAGCTGCTAACCATAATAAATGATTTTTGAGCCCCTAATTGTTGTTGTTTATTATCGTTTGTTTATATAAAAAAATTACATTGTATGTGATGATGATAACAAAAATGAAATTTTAAATTCATATATATAATTCATTGAGAAAAAAGAAATAATTAATTATCAAATTCACAAAAGTGACAATATCTTATTTAAAATATAATAAATGTTTTCAAAAAGTATGTGTTTTTTTTTTTTTTTTCAAAAATATATTTAAACGCATATAACAATTATTATATTTATATACGTTTATAAATCAATATATAGGTGGATTGGATGTTTTCTAGAATCGTTTTAACAAATGTTCGTTAGGCAAACTTTTACTCGGATAAAAAATGTGCGAAGCCGTGTACATTCGCTAAATACAGTTATTTACAAATCTTCGTTTGTGGCAAGATACTATTCCTTCAACTTCAAATTACCGAGTGAACCAATTAATACTGATTTTTTTCAACTTATCGAGTATTTTTCAAGGGACTGGGAAAAAATTATCGAGAGTGTAGACAAGTATAGATTCAGTAGGGATTGGATGTTTGCTAGAATCGTTATAACAAATGTTTGTTAAGCAAACTTTTACTCGGGTAAAAATCGGGTGAAGCCGTGAACATATATATATATGTTTGTCGGCTATGCACGACCTCAATATGTAAATAATCTCGTGAATTTGAACAGGACAGAGAGTTAAATCTGGAAGAGTTTTTTGTCGCACTTTAACCAAGAAAAATTATATTTAACCAAGTACTGAGCAACAATATTTTTTAGTCAGAAATGATGATGACAATATTGCCGTATCATGCTTGATTGCATTAAAAAATTCTTTTGGTGAATATTCACTAAAACAGACCACGGGCGAAGCCAGATAATGATTAATAGTAGGCAAGAACAAAATTCTACCAGCGAAACATTCACTCGAGCAGAAGACACACGAAGGCAGGTCATCTCTATATATAAAATATCGTTTCTCGGCCTTTTGGCTAAGATCATGTAGTATATCTCTAGATATTTTTATTTATGTATATCTTTTTAAAAATATATTCAGTAGAGAGAGTGGATATGTTTGCTCGAAAAATAAATTTCATCTATATATATAAAAATGAATGTATGTCTGTTTGTCCTTTATGCCTCACCAAACCACTCATTGGATCGCCATGAAACTTTGGGAAGTTATTTAGTATAGTACTGGGAAGGTTTCTAGCAAATAAAATTTTTGAAATAACTTTTCGCCTAGAAATAATCAAGATAATTATTCTAATTTATCTGTTATAATTCAACAATCTGCTCTAAATATTATCATGATGATACGATGATTTTGTAATGTAGAAAATTAGGAAAGACAAAATTCAGGATGACACGGCAATTTATTTGAGACAAGAATAATGATACAATTCAAAGGCAAGATACTATTCCTTTAACTTCCAATTACCGAGGGAACCAATTAATATTGATTTTATTCTACTTATCGAGTATTTTTTCAAGGGACCGGGAAAAAATGTTCACTTTATCGAGAGATTCGTTAAACAAACCTTTACTCGGGTAAAACCCGGGCGAAGCCGGGTACATCCATACAAGAATAATGATACAATTCCAAGGCAAGATACTATTCCTTTAACTTCCAATTACCGAGGGAACCAATTAATATTGATTTTATTCAACTTATCGAGTATTTTTCAAGGGACCGGGAAAAAATGTTCACTTTATCGAGATATTCGTTAAACAAACCTTTACTCGGGTAAAACCCGGGTACATCCATACAAGAATAATGATACAATTCCAAGGCAAGATACTATTCCTTTAACTTCCAATTACCGAGGGAACCAATTAATATTGATTTTATTCAACTTATCGAGTATTTTTCAAGGGACCGGGAAAAAAATGTTCACTTTATCGAGAGATTCGTTAGACAAACTTTTACTCGGGTAAAACCCGGGCGAAGCCGGGCGGGTCCGCTAGTATATTATATAAAATATGACGTAACGAATTATATTATCATTATTATCATAATATTCTGTGTGTTCCCGAATATTATTATCAAAAATATTCGTTAGGCAAACTTTCACTCGGATAAAACCCGGGCGAAGCCGGGTACACATCCGCTAGTCTCTATATATATAAAAATGAATGTTTGTATGTCTGTCTGTATGTCCGGTATACAAATTCGCAGTAGTTCACTAATTCAAACCAAAATTTCCATACATAGGTAAAAAAATACGGAGAAGACGATAGGCTATTTTAAAAAATATATAAATCAATTATTAAAACTATATATTTTTATTCAGAAAATGATGTTGACGGTATTGCTGTATCATGTTTGATTATCAGATACAAAATTATATCGGGAAAATCTCCAAAAGGCAGAGACCACGGGTGAAACCAGTTCATTATTTTGTACGCAGGAACAAAATTCTAACAGAAAAACATTCATTCGAGCAGAAAACAAAAGCTAGATCATCTTTCTATAAAAATATCGCTTCTCAGACACAAAGTTTGGAGCGGGACGTTTCACAAGAGTGACATCCACGGCGCCAATTTATAATTGTAACGAATAGTATTTGAATAGGGTACATTTAATAGGGTAAAACCCGGGCGTTGCCCGGGTCATTCGGCTAGTTTACAATAATGAATGATATGTGAGCGCTATTCCAATGTGGGATTAGATCCCGGTTCATGGCTGTCGGGAATCGAGGGTTTTAACCACTCGTCCACCACAAACCTAAGCAAACCTTTTTATAAATACATTCTTTAATTACAAAAAATAACGTTATAAAATCGGTATTGTTTCATGCTTCTAACTTTGAAATATTTTGTTGTTAATATTGGAGTTCTTACCAATAAAGCATATCGAGTTTGTGTGTAAACATTCTAAAATAGAAAAATTATAAATCAAGTTAGAACTCTAAAAAATGAATATTCAATATTGAAACACAATATCTCAACCTATCTATTTTTTTTTTTGGATACATTTCCGACATAAAAGCGAATAAATTTCGTCTTCGTCAGAAATTGTTTAGTTTTATCTTATCGTTGACTGTATAGATAAGTCTGTGCGTGCACTTTTTTTGGTGGGGCATACCTATTGCGGCTTTTTTCCGCGACTTGAATTTTTAGTTTTTACATTGGCGTTTTTCAAATGAGAATAATCCTCTTTTTTTTCGGGTAATGCAAAATGTCTCTGTCAAAAACATATTCACCATATTATACTCCACCACTTCGAAGAAAGGTTGATATGTAAAATAATCATCTCGCGATCTTAAAGAACATAATGGAAAAGGAAAAATCAGCAGAAAAAGTTGAAATATAGGTTTAAAATATCCATTCGAGCGACACAAGCCTCGCAGATGACGAAGGGATAAATTAAAGAATTTCGATGACAAGCCTCTTTTTGCCAAAAGTTGACAGAGATAAAACTTAACAGCCATAATGTTTACCAAAGATTTTAATGTGAAACATTCAATTATTATTCGTTCGTATTAAAAACAAAGGAATATATGTAAATTTTCTGGTGGATACCCAAGAATTCTGTGCAAAATAAATCAAATCCGAACTTTTCCTAATATTCTCAAAATTTCTGTTGTGCAGCGAAAAGAACAAACTCCGTTCCAGAAGAATCTTGTCACTGAGGATGAATCGTGGCTTCTCTTTGAAAACGTCAAAAGAAAGATGGTTCGCATTTCGTAAGGTGTTCGAACCAAAGGAACACCGAAGGTTTTCCGCTATAAGAAGGCATTTCGGAGTGTTTGATGGGGAAAAAACGGAGTTATTCATTTTTAACTTATTTTTAAGGGACTTGTTATTGATGCAATGACTACGATGAGCGCCAACAGTGGCAGAGGGCGGATAAAAATGGCATTTAAATTTCGACGTCGATCGGGCATAAATGGCCATAACCACGTTGGGATTAAGGCGTGAATATCGTGCAAAAGGATCCATATCTTCTTCCATCGCGATAATGCGCGTTAACATGTTAAATGCCGTCGAATCTATCGCCAAAAAGGGCTGGGAACTGTTTCCGCCATATTCTCCCACAGAAGCGCCATCATGCCATTCGATCGCTGAAAAATTGGCTTGCGAACAAAGTCTACGACGGCTTGATGACCATAGTCAAAGAGTAGATTGCCTCAAGAACAGCAATTTCTCACCCATGGAATCGATCGGCTGTCAAACAAATAGGAAGCAGTAATTGAAGTTTATATACTTCGGAATAATCATTTAAATATGTTTTTGATATATGTATATTGTTTCTGGTTGTTGAATAAAATTGATTGAAAAATTCACAATAAATTTATATTTAAAAAATATTTAGAATAATAACGAGTGTGTGAGAATATCGCATTTCATTATTTACTTCTTTAATAAATCGTATAAATGAGAAGTTTTGAAAGGCAGGCAACTATAAAAGTTCCTTAAATTTTTAGAAGTATTTAAAGACTTTAAAAATACTGCATTAAAAATATATCGACTCTAAATAAATAATAACGTTTATCTCAATTAAAAATAATTATAAATTAAAATAATTAAAACCAATGTCCAAAATTGCCTTATTTAGCTTCAATACATTTACGTAGTAGTTTACGAATATTTCCAACTGTGCTCGCACACTATTCCAGCGAAATCTCATACTAGGCTCCTATAAAAAGCCGTTCTAAACGTGTCTGCGGAGGTGTATCGTGTTTTCGAGATTTTTGCTCAAGATGGATCCCAAAAAATATTCCATCAGGTTTATATCCGGCAAGTTTTGTAGCCAAACGACTTTGACTAGAAAGCCTTGAAACGTCTCAGTGAAGACGGCGCCAAGTTTGGCTGAAGCACGAATCGTCTGGGCAGAAGTGCTGCGATGCACAAGGCCTTAAAACATCGCGGAGAGCGTAATTATGAATGGCGTTTATTCTGACGCTTTAGTAGATTGAGATCAACGGCGTCTTCCCAGTGGCGCAGGTACTGCCCAGACCATGACGGAGTCCGGGAAATAGTTGCGACCGATGGTCCTCGCAGCGACTTGCAGGTGGCGGTGGTTGTGGAATGGTTCGACCATAAAATCCCTTTTTATTCGTGAAGAGCGCCTTCGACAAAAAAGAAAGAGGAAAAATTGGGTGAAATTTCTCGAGTCGCTTCACTTTCATCGTTTGATTAGAAAGTGAATGTGGTCGATCTTATAGTTCCCAGCTTCAGCTTATTTTTGACGACGTTTCGAACTCTTACTTTTCTGATTCCGAGATCCTTCGCCATTTTGCGTATTGAACGCTCCGGATTTTTTTTTAACTTCGACAGCGAACCTTCAGGATGACTCTTGCGTTGTCATAGTGGTTGGACGACCGCTCCGCAGACCCTCCTGTCTCTTTGTAACGTTTCACGGCATCGTACACGGTCCTCTGCTTGAAACCCGTCGTTTGAACGTCTGCTGTCTTCATTACTGCCCTGATTAACATGACGACAGTCGTGCGTTTATTTTCACGAGCTAAAAGGCCGACAAATATGATATAACTAACGAATAATTAAAAATATTTTCTGAGTATTTCTGGTGATTCAAAGTGATCATTAGAATTGGTATAAAATCACAATGACAATGCCAAAAACAACAATGACGACAAAAAAATAAAATTGCGGGAACTTTTATCGCAACATGTAATAAATCTATATTAATAAAATACAAATTTCATAAGAGGACATCACTAAAAACTTTCGTTACAATGCATCAATTTCAACCAAATTTTCAACATTTATGTAAAACGAGATGGAGCAGGTTTTGCTTAACATCAAAATATTTTTCCCTAACATTAACATGCGTAACTTAGCTGTTATCGATTAAATACAAAAAATCAACAGAGTTAATTTTATTTATATATAAATACAAAAAAAAAAAAAATTCAGCAATTCATTCAACTCAATCTAAAAAAATATTCAAAACAAGCAATTTTAAGATAACACCATATGTAAAACAGTCGGCCAAGAAAACAACAACGATATTACATCTTTCTCACATATTCACACACAATCTTGATTAATAATTAAAACTTATCTTTAACATTGTTTATTATACTTCATAATATATAATATTCGTTAGGCAAACTTTCACTCGGATAAATGTAATATAAAAAGCCAACAATGAAGAATGAATGTAAGATAAAAATCCAACAATGAAGAGTAAATATAATATAAAAAGCCAACAATGAAGAATGAATGTAAGATAAAAAGCCAACAATGAAGAGTAAATATAATATAAAAAGCCAACAATGAAGAGTGAATGTAAGATAAAAATCCAACAATGAAGAGTAAATGTAATATAAAAAGCCAACAGAGTGAATGTAAGATAAAAAGCCAACAATGAAGAGTGAATGTAATATAAAAAGCCAACAATGAAGAATGAATGTAAGATAAAAAGCCAACAATGAAGAGTGAATGTAATATAAAAAGCCAACAATGAAGAATGAATGTAAGATAAAAAGCCAACAATGAAGAGTGAATGTAAGATAAAAAGCCAACAATGAATAGTAAATGTAATATAAAAAGCCAACAATGAAGAATGAATGTAAGATAAAAAGCCAACAATAAATAGTAAATATAATATAAAAAGCCAACAATGAAGAATGAATGTAAGATGAAAAGCCAACAATGAAGAGTAAATATAATATAAAAAGCCAACAATGAAGAGTGAATGTAAGATAAAAAGCCAACAATGAAGAGTAAATGTAATATAAAAAGCCAACAGAGTGAATGTAAGATAAAAAGCCAACAATGAAGAGTGAATCTATCTATATATATAAAATTGAATGTCTGTCTGTCTGTTTGTCTGCACTCTATAGATTCAAAAACCATACATCCAATCGCCGTGAAATTTTGGGATATTATTAGGTATATCACCGGGAAGGTTTTTGAAAAATAATTTCCTGAATATCTTGAATATCCTTAGAGTTATTTGCAGATTTGTAGATTTAACTCGCAAGCAGCGCCCCCATTGTGACGATGATAACAATATATCGAGAGATTCAAATTTACGAGTTTCAAATTATCAAAATATATCTTTTTTTTTTTAAATAAGTTTTTAGAGAATTGTTTTAACAAATGTTCGCTAGACAAACCTTTACTCGGGTAAAACCCCGGGCGAAGCCGAGTACGTTTTATAAGTTTATAGAGAATTGTTTTAACAAATGTTCGTTAGACAAACATTCACTCGGGTAAAACCCGGGCGAAGCCGGGCACATCCGCTAGTTTATTGTATAAAATACCTTATAATTGTTTATATGGGTTCTTGGAATATGCTTACGTCAGGTTATTCTTTTATTTAGAGCTTATCATAAAATTCGAGACTCGTGCACTCAAACTACAAAATCGGCCTAGTCAAATATCAGCAGATACCTCCTTCAACATAATTTTATACACCTATATAGAGGAGGATTCAAATAAATTTGATGACGTAATCGTAAAAATATATGCTTAATCGTAAAAAGATAAACATAATCAGACGATTATATTTTACAAAGATAACTTGTAACACACAAAAAAAAAACGTTAACTTCATTTAATCTATGTAATTGAAGTTATTGAAATCGTAAAATATTCGTACATATTTCAAAAAGAATTTTCAAAACGATCTCCAGGAATAAATTTTACGAGATAAACAAATTTATTAGAATACACACATATAGAAATATTTACAACGTTAATAAATTATAATATTTTCCTTGATCTAGGAGAAAATGTATTGCTTATCATTGCTGTGTCGTCAACATGTTGTATATCGCAAGACGTCTCCTTTCAGCATCAACTTGAAGCATAGATGTTTGTCCAGTGGATGGAATGACGTTCCCAGGAAACATTTGGAAGTTTGGAAAAACTGCTCTTTGATCGCTTTGCCGGTCTTCAGGGCGAAGGTTGGCATATCCAAGTGCATACCTCTCAGGTAGGATGTAGGGTTCTTTATTATCTACAGACCTGGAACGGTACCTATGTCGATCATCCTTGGGACGGGGAGTGCTAAAACCATGCCTAGGATTGCGTCGTTCGGGGCGATCATCATCGCGATACGAAGCTCTATGTTCATGCTCAGGGTCTCAAGGCGTGGGATAAGCATCGTTATTTGGCATGACATATCGGTGGCGGTCTTCATGGAGATCTTGATGTTCGAGATGGGAAGTCCTAGGAGCATGCTCAGTGTGTCTAAGCATGGGAGAGTCATCCTTAATCGACGTGTCATATCTGTGGCGGTCCTCGCGTCTATCTTGATGCCGATGGGGCGTTCTAGATCTATGATCTCTAGGTCTTGGAGAGGTATCTATAACTATCCTATCACGATTCCTGTGGTGTTGTTCACGCCGGTCTTGATGCCGATGGTCGCGATGAGGTGTTCTAGATCTATGATCTCTGGGTTTTGTATAGTGATCTCTCCTATCATCATGCCTTTGGTGGTCTTCACGTCGTTGTTGTGGATGAGGGGGAGTTCTAGGTCCTCTAGGTTGTGGATATACATTTGCCATGTCATCAGGTTTGTGACGGGCCTCACGTAGATCTTGACGGTTATTATCGCGATGGGTAGTCCTAGGTCCACGGCTTTGATGTTGGGTATAGCTATCTACGACTACCATGTCATCAAGTCGGTGGCGGATCTCATGTCGATCTGGATGTCTGTTGTCACGACGAATAGACCTAGGGTCACGTTCATGGCCATTATGCTGATAATAAGCATCTCGAGTATCATGCCTGGGTCGGTCATCACGCCTATCTTGATGCCTAGTGTCACGACGGGAGGTAATAGGTAAAGGTTGATAGGCATCTGGATAAGTATAGATGTGCCCAGTATTAAAGCCATAATCGCGGGGCGCCTCTCGTCGATTATATAGCTGATCGTAAGGAAGATATGCTTGGGAATCGGGCTCGTAATTTCTAGAGAAATACACCTTCCTAGCATGTCTGCGTGACAGGTCAATTGGGTGATAAGGTTTGGAATGCCCTTATAAGGAAGGAAACTAGGTTCAAAAGGCCCACTGTCACGCCTGAATCGTGTTTTTCCAGTAGAAAACTCAACGCGTAAGATTGAGTCTTCAAAATGACAACCATTTAATTCCGCAACAGCTCGCTCTGAATATACGCTATTCCCCATTAAAACAAAGGCAAAACCTTTATGAACATCGACTTTTTCAACTTCACCGTACTTTTCAAAAAGGCCTCGGATTTCGGAGCTTTCTAAATCCTGTCTGAATCCTCCAACGAATATTTCAGTTTTCGGAGGCATCATGTTGAGGGCGATACTTACACTGAGAGGGCGGCCGTGGAACTTGTGGCCATTTAGGTTCTTTAGCGCCTCTTCTGCAGCGCTTAGTTCCACATAATGAACAAAGGCATACCTCCGTTCCATCACCTCACATTCTACCACTTGGCCATATTGTTCAAACAGGGTTCTAAGCTCGGCGCTGCTGACACTGGGTGCCAAATCTGAGACGTGAAGTTTGTAGGTTCTCATTGTTGTTGTTGATACGCTAGTTTAATTATTCTTCTAGTCTTGATGTCTCCTGGATTCCAGGAGCTCTTGAGTCAAATTAATTAATTAATTAATTCAAAATAAACATTTATTTAAACAACACAGAAAAATGAAAGGCAGGGTTGTTGAATTGAATTTCATCATATAAATAATTTAAATATATGTCATAATTTGTATAATTAGATGCCAACCTAATCCAATATATGTAAGAAAATGTATGATTTGTTTCAATAAAACAAGGTAACATTGGAGGACAGAAAGATCTAGAAGAAAGGCCTAGAAAAGAGGCTTAGAAGTTAGCACGATCATTAGTAAAGTTATACCCAGTTTAATTATCGCGGAACTAATAAAAGTTGAGTTCAACAAACTATTACTTCCTGGTCAAGCTGGGACATGTCTTAAGACAAAAGAAGTAACGTAGACCAATTAGGAAGCAACTCCTCAGAGGTCAACCAATAGGGAACCGCCACGTCACACATTTCAACCAATGAGAGGTAAGAAGAGTTCTCGTGTTAAATCGAGAACCAAGAATTGTCAGTTATTCTTTCGATCCCACCGAGATAGCACCTATAGTCTTCACTTCGCTCCCACCGAGTTCGGACCTAGAATCTTCACTTCGATCCCACCGAGTTAGGACCTACAGTCTTCTTTTGGATCCCATCGAGTGGTTCTTTCGCTCCCACCGAGGTAACACCTGCTCTAGAGACCTCCCCCGTTCATCCTTTCAGCTAAGTCAATCACCGCTATGTGAATAGATAGCCCAATAGTCAAAAACCGCTCCGCCTTCTCAAGCCTTTCTTTCCTCCGACTAGTTGCCTTTTATTTCAACCCATCAAGTGTCCTGGTTATTCCCCACTGTATGCTTCACTTTCCACTCAAACGACTGCGCTTTCAACAATCTACACCATTCTCAACCAACAACAAAAAATTCCGCAACGAAATTGCGACAAACGGATTAAGTCGACAGGATAAAGAAATGGAGATTAACCAAGATTCAATCGGCGTCAAGAAGGACGACCCAACGAAAGAAAGGGAGGAAGAAGGCAGCAGACAGGAAGCGGGCCCTCTAGCGGACGTCATTCGGCAGTTCACCGCCGCGCTGTCTCAGGGTAGGTCATGCGATCCTACAGGACCGACAATCTCGCCTTTCGATGGAACATACAGCGCGACCCAGTTTTTCCAAGCATTCGACCGGAAAATGGAAGACTCCATGGAAGAACAAGAAAAATTGCTCCGTCTACCAAACTACCTGGTGCGACAACCCCTGGAGCTTTTCAGTAAACTTCGGCTGGCCGACCGGAGCTATTTCCAGGTGAGACAAATCCTCTTAGATCTCTATCCTGAGTCAAGCGAAGCGTCCTTTGCGAAATATTTCGCCATGAAGCTTACTGGCCAAGCCAACCTAGAGACCTACTACCGGGAGAAAACCGCCATGGGGCTGCAACTAGGGCTCCCGCAGGAGGTGATCCTCGAGACGCTGACAGAAGGGTTGCCATTCTCCGACCAGCGCCTAGTCCGCGTAGTGCCTCCCGAGAACCTAGGAGAGTGGTTCCGACTGGTACAGCGGATCCACGGGCCCAGTGTACCGACAACGCGACACAGAGAGGACCAACCGCCCACGATGTCGGGTCCGTACCACAACACACCTCGACGCCCAGGTGCCTGGAATGCACCTCTTCCACCGTCCAACTGTAAGTTCTGCGGCGCGAGACACTGGCACAGCGAATGCCGGCATCGACCAGTCCCGGCGACCCATGAAAAAGAACGGACAGTGCAATCAGTCCCGAGCAACCGATATCAAAGTGCCAGGACAGTGCAATCAGTCCCAAAGCAACCAGTCCCGAGTCCCCAGCAACCATCTCAAGCCAGAGACACCCCAGAAGAGCAGACTTTTCGAGACTGAGGTAGGCTCCCTAACCCAACTGACTGTAAAACTTTTCCTAGCCCCTAATATACCATGCCCCTTTTTAATTGATACAGGCGCCAGCCTGAATATAGTGCCATATAACCTCTACCATATGTTAAAAACTCACCTGCCTAAATTAACCCTTAAGAGACATTCACTGGATCTCCAAACCCTGGATGGTTTTGCAAAAACAATGGGTAAACTGTCTCTCCCTCTAACCATAGGACAAATATCTCGAAGAGAGCATTTCCATGTAGTGAATGCACCGTTACCATTTGGAATCCTTAGCCTCAATAGCCTCCACAAATTCAAATTAGCAATAGATTTTAGTAAATGCACTATATTCCAGCTGGGCGCCCCATTGTCTACCCCATCCTACCATTTTAACCATGTACCAAATGTATGCACCTACTGGCAATGTCAGGCGATGTCACAAAGATCTTACCCTACAGCCAAACCTTCCGCCTATGACAACCATTGCGTGCATTCATTGAATAAACCACCCTTATCTACATGCCATTTTTTCACTAAGGCCAATTGCCTTTTTTACATGCCCTCAAATAACAAGGCCACAACGGCTTCAATTGGTAACCATAATGCCCAAAACATACCCATACAGCGGGACAACTCGCATACCAAGCACATAGGTGATCATACGTCGTCACACAAATATCACATGACAAACCCACACAACGAACTCGACACTCACACTAAGACCCAACAAAATCCTTTGCCACATACATGCTACAACACGACACACAATCCGCTCTATACACCCCAGTTCACAACACTTTTACAAAGATACAATCACATCTTCACACAGAACAAATTCAACGTACCCTGCTTACGGATTCCACCAGTAAAAATACCCACGAATTCCGACAAAATAATTACCATACGGCCAAATCGTGTTCCGATATGTGACCAACAAGAAATCCGTAATCAAGTCCAACAAATGCTAGAGAATGGCATTATAGAGCAATCATTTTCACCTTTCTCGAGCCCTGTCACCCTCGTCACTAAGCGCGACAAGACCAAACGGTTTTGTATCGATTATAGAAAGGTGAACGAGCTAATTAGCTCTGATGTCCATCCCTTCCCGAGAATCGAGGATATCCTCGACCGCCTCGCACGGGCCAAGTATTTCTCCACGGCCGACATATCCTCTGCGTATTGGCAGGTCCCAATACACCCCGATTCTCGACCACTGTTAGCATTTGCCACCCTCGAAGGGTTATACCAACCCACTCGATTACCTTTCGGATTAAAAACCAGCCCTCAGATCTACGAACGAGCCATGAGTCAGGTCCTACAGAGACAAGGACTTGACTGTGTGGCACATTAGTTTGATGATTTCATCATTTACTCCAACACATTGGAGGAACATCAAAACCACCTGCGACAATTTTTCGCCTTTTGCGAAGCAGAGGAGTTACAACTTAACTTCGCGAAATGCGAATTTTTTAAGCAGTCCATAGATTTCCTAGGCTACACCGTCACAGCTGGTACAACCACACCGCTCACACACAACACAGACATCATTCACGCCATTAAACAACCACACAACCGAAAAACACTACAATCCTTTTTAGGCGCTGTGAACGTCTATAACAAATTCATCCCGGAATACGCTCGCTTGCGAGCACCACTCAATAACCTCCTCAAAAAGGATGTCGTGTGGATCTGGGATGAAGCTTGCCAAAAAGCGTTCATTGACCTGAAAGAGAACCTCACACAACACCCCATCTTACACCTTTACAAAGAAGGCTTGCCATGCCAAGTGTATTGCGATGCATCCACCCTCGGTATAGCAGGCATTCTCAAACAGGTTCACCCTGACGGGAACGTGTATCCAGTTCAGTTTTCAGTCGAACATTGCGCCCACACGAGAAAAACTACTCCATCTCTGAACTTGAGTGCTTAGCAATCGTTGAGAGTGTGGAGAAGTTTCGCATCTATCTGATGGGCAGAAAGTTTACTATATTTTCTGACCATCACGCATTGCAGTGGCTGAAGACCATCAAAAACCCGTCCGGCAGGTTGTTTCGATGGAGTTTACGGCTGTCGAGTTACGAGTATGAAGTCCGCTACATAAAGGGAAAACAACAGTATGAGGCGGATCTCTTGTCCCGTAACCCGTTCTGTGGATTTTTAGACGCGTCCCTTATCAAGACACACCAACCTCCTCCATCGAGAGAGTCTAGCCTGACCATTGATCGTAATGGATTACATACAGTTTCCCGAAAAGGTGTAACCAAGATTATAATTCCAAAATCACTCATACAACAACTCTTACAAACAGTACACGCACAATACAATCACCCCGGTATTTCACAAATGTCACGACTCATCTCCACCCAATATTACTGGCAAGGTATGTCAAAATATATTAAACAAAAGGTTAAGACCTGCCCCACCTGCCAATTAACAAAACGTCCATTGGGACCCACTTACGGGGAGTTAAGTCAACCTCCGGAAGCCAAAGAACCTTTCGACCTGTTATCCCTAGACACCATAGCAGGATTTGCCAAATATGGCAACACCAAAATATACCTCTATGTTGTAGTCGACCATTTTTCGCGCTACGCGTGGACTTTTCCATCTAAATCCACCAGCATCACCACCTACCAACAAGTACTTAGGCGAGTATTACAGGATGGTTCTCCGAAACGCCTCCATACGGATAGAGCCCCTGCCTTCACTTCGCCAAAATTTAGTAGTTTCCTACTTAATAGAAACATCCACCCACTACTTACAACCAGCAACAATCCACAAGCCAATGGTCTATGTGAACGCCTGAACGCCACCCTCACGTGAAAACTTAGGCTGTTACATTTAGAAAATCCTAAGATCGCATGGACCAAGTTGGTCAAAAGAGTTACAGTCACATATAACAAAACCCCACACTCTACCACAGGTTTTCCACCCATCTACCTAATGTTTGGTATCCTACCCCCAGAACTCTCTAACCACAGCACACCTTACCCAGATATCGACAGAGCTAGAAAGATTGCACACACACGAACACAAAACAAGCATCTTCAAGACAAAAACATTTATGATCAACGACACAAACAACCACATTTCGAAGTAGGTGATCTAGTGTTAGTTAAATTATATCACCACCCCAACACAGGGAAACTCGCTCCATATTTCACAGGCCCACATACAATCTTAGAAATTATTTCACCAAATGTGGTCCGTATAGATCGACTAAATCAACCTCTTCAAAGAGACACTGATACGATCCACGTCAACAAGCTTAAGCTGTATACAGAAACAGTCCGTTATATATCACCACCCGCCGTTAGAATATGTCATATAAAGCCCAAACCCGATTACACGTTCCCGTTTAAGCATTTCACACCCGAATTATTCCCAGCAGAGCCATTAAGATTCAAACCCACAAACAGCGAGCCTTTCAGGCATTTAGACCCTGCCATTTTTTCAACAAGGCAATTTACACCATTCTTCCCCGATATTAAGAACTGCAAACCTGACAATCATTTAAATCCTACCATTCTGTCCCAAAAACGATACACGCCACTCCCCAACGATAACAAGCAGTGCGAAATTGAACGGCCAACAATGAATAAGGTTCGAGCAAATATTTCAGAATCACCATTTATGACAATATGGAAGAACATGTATCGATACCCTATCTTTCATCTGATTTTTATCCTTTGTTTACTAGTCCTACCCTATAAATGTACCCCAGTTTTATTCCTTAGTTATTTGTTAACCTATACCATGCCTTCTTATAGAGTTTTCGAGCTGCAAGAGGCAGTTTTTCATTTAGGACAAGCATTTGTAAAACTTATTATAATTTTAGGAAACATTTTTGCAGAAAATCTAAATAAATTCCGAGGAGATAGGAGTAACTGAAAAGTAACAAACCAGTGCCGAAAGAAAGAAAAAAATCCCACTCCAGTAAAATAAGTAGAGAACCATAAAAAGATCCAAGTTGAACAAAAGACAATTAGGAGGCAGATATCTCCCGCGGGGCGATAAAATCAGCCGTATGCAAACAGAGGATGGAAGTTCCCCCATTTCCGGATCTAATTACAGTGGGCCCCTCGTCTAAATTGAGGTCAAGCGGGAACTTCTACATGTCGCCAGTTTGGGAACCTCTCTCCATGTCACCCAATTTCATTCCCCATTCCAGCTACATATCGACTTTTACAAAAGCAATTCCATTACACTCTCACAAGAGTCAAGACGTACCAACACATCTTAATGAATTCACGCCTCTATTATAATTAAATCCTAATTATTCTTACAGAATTCCAAAAAACGTTACATATTCCACCTACACGTAGATCTCAAAGTCAATTACGAACAAAGTTCACGCATATTACCACTTCAAATTTGTTAGGATTTTAGATAACTAAGCTGTTCAAGCTTACGTTTTCTCCCAAAAGGGATTAAACGACCTTTTAGAAGGATCGAGGATCTCCACGAATCCTGTATTCAAGGTATTGATTTAGGTACCGACACCCAATATATATAAAGTGGATATTGGGCAAGCACATTTTAAGTGCCCTAGGGGATCGCATAAAAACCCCTAGAACGCATTAAGGCTCGAGACAAATTAAAATACGACATTCGGCTTTTGAGATCTCAAAAAACAATGACACAAGACATAAATTCACTAAAAGGTTATATAGATTTCCATGTCTTCCGTATACATAGCATAAATTCGCACTTGAGGATAGGATCACGTTTCCGCCTAAGTGTCGCAACAGAAGAGACAAAAAATTTATAGGGCAAAATTAATCAATTAAGAAATCTAGATCATGGCATGTAGATACAAAACGGGTTCAAACCACTATATAATTTTTTTTATATATATTAACCATTTTCACTATTTTTTAAAATTAAAATATTTTAACCAATTTATCAACTTATTCAATTTATTATCACGTATTTTAGCAAATATTCACCATTTTATTTACCACTTAGTTTATTTTATCGTAGTTCCATTTATCAACGAAAACTCATTGGTTTTCGGTTAAACTTAAGACATTAAGTCATCCTTTAATTTGGAGAAACCTTTTTCATTTTTCTTTTTTTTTTTACGCAACCAAGCATTCAACTTTGATTTCGCTCAACATTTCTTTTATTTTTATTTTTTGATACCTCATGAAATTTCCTCGTTTTCCTTCCCAAATTCGAGCAAAAAGTAATTAGGCATTTTTTCTTTTTCATCAATGCAACAAAACATTTTTTTCTTTCTTTTTTTTTACACAACAAGACATTTTTCTTTTTCAACCACGCCTTCACTTTGATTTCAGTCAACTATTTTTATTATTGATTTCAAAAATTACCTCATGAAATTTCCTCGATTTCCTTCCCAATCTCGAGCAAAAAATGTAGTTAGGTAATTTTTCCTTTTTTACTATGTACCATAGTACTCAACTTATTATTCAACTTTATAAAATTTTGATTTCTATTAACTAAAAACCAACTATATAGTATTAACACTACATTTTTTTATCTCTTATATCCTTATCAATGTTGTATATAACCTCCCTATAACCAATTAATTTTCGCTCAAAATTATTTTCTTTGTTTTACAGAACTTATTCAGACTAAAACCCCTTCATAAATTCTTCACATGTAGGGGGCGCATCTGTCATAATTTGTATAATTAGATGCCAACTTAATCCAATATATGTATGAAAATGTATGATTTGTTTCAATAAAACAAGGTAAGATTGGAGGACAGAAAGACCTAGAAGAAAGGCCTAGAAAAGAGGCTTAGAAGTTAGCACGATCATTAGTAAAGTTATACCCAGTTTAATTATCGCGGAACTAATAAAAGTTGAGTTCAACAAACTATTACTTCCTGGTCAAGCTGGGTCATGTCTTAAGACAAAAGAAGTAACGTAGACCAATTAGGAAGCAACTCCTCAAAGGTAAACCAATAGGGAACCGCCACGTCACACATTTCAACCAATGAGAGGTAAGAAGAGTTCTCGTGTTAAATCGAGAACCAAGAATTGTCAGTTATTCTTTCGATCCCACCGAGATAGCACCTATAGTCTTCACTTCGCTCCCACCGAGTTCGGACCTGGAATCTTCACTTCGATCCCACCGAGTTAGGACCTACAGTCTTCTTTTGGATCCCATCGAGTGGTTCTTTCGCTCCCACCGAGGTAACACCTGCTCTAGAGACCTCCCCCGTTCATCCTTTCAGCTAAGTCAATCACCGCCATGTGAATAGATAAGCCAATAGTCAAAAACCGCTCCGCCTTCTCAAGCCTTTCTTTCCTCCGACTAGTTGCCTTTTATTTCAACCCATCAAGTGTCCTGGTTATTCCCCACTGTATGCTTCACTTTCCACTCAAACGACTGCGCTTTCAACAATCTACACCATTCTCAACCAACAACAAAAAATTCCGCAACGAAATTGCGACATATATATATTTTTTGTTTAAAAAATTCTTTGATATTGTTGAAATTGGTAAACAAATCAATTTAAAATAATCTGTGATGTATATGTTCCTTTTTGACTAAGTTTGTTTTGTTTATGTTGTAGTAATAGCTTAGAATATAAAAGCTCAACTTTCTTCATTTGTTAAGTTAATTAGTTTGTTTAACCTCTCATTGTATTTGAATAATAAATTTGTTTAAATAAATAATCTGCTGTTATGCTAAATTAAAATTAAAAATACAACAACTGGTAGCAGAAGCCTGGTTAATTGTTATTGCGTCAGAAGAAAACAGCCGATTTTTTAAAGAAAGGTTAAGTACGATTATATATATATATTTTAAATGGCAGAATATTTTTCGATGAATAGAATAGAGCCAATGACATCTTCAAATTCCCACATATGGGCGCTTAAAATATCAGCAATTTTGAGAAGCAAAAAATTGTTTTAAAAAGTTATCGAATCGCCTAAGCCTAACCGTGGAATGGCAGATTCAAAGGAAGAAGAATTTTTCAAAGAATGGGAGGATAAAAATGATGAGGCGTTTGGAATAATAATAGTAAATTTGTCACCTGAGCAGGGTGGCATATTTATAGGAGAGACAAATGCTAAAACTGTGTGGGATGAACTGAAGCGTATCCATACTGGAAATATTGAAGATAAAATAATCGATATTGGACTTGAATTGAAAATATTCAAATGAGAAATAATGAAGGCATTGAGGCCTACATAACAAGGGCCAGAAATATTGCATCAGAAGTGCTAACTTGGGACAGCCTATTTCACCATGGGAAATGGTGTATCATGTAGTGAGAGGTTTGTTGCCAAAGTTTGAAAATATAGCAGCGGTTTTACAACCACAACGATCTGCGAGTCTCGAGGAAGTTTTCCAGGCACTTCAAGAGGAAGAAATGAGGCTAAACACAATGGGATTTCCTAAAGAAGGTCAATATGAAAAAGCTTTTAAAGCTCGAAATGACCGAGGGATACAAAGAACATGCAAATTTGAAAGGAAATGTCATACATGCGGAAAATTTGGGCACATGTCAAGAAACTGTTGGCATCGTCAAGATAAAGCGAACTTCAATAAACCAAAATGCAAATATCCACAAAATAATATGCAAACTAAGTCTTCATCATCTTGGAAAAATAACTCAAGGGAACATGCTAATGTAGCGAATGGTTCTGCTAACACTGAACATGCGTTTACTTCGGAAATGATCTACTCTTCTTCACATCTACCTGAGGAGGATGCGCACATTTGGAACATTGATTCAGGATGCACTACACACATGTCTCCTAGAGAAGATTGGCTTATCAACAAGATTCCTATTGACAGTGAAATCAACCTTGCAGAAGAAGAAAGGTTCATAAAAGCTGAAGCACAAGGTGACGTGAAATTGTCTACATACACAAGTGAAGGTAAGCAAGATATTTGTATTAAGAATGTACTCTATGTGCCTAGACTTAAATCTAATCTTCTTTCTGTCAGATGTCTGGTTAATAATGGAAATAAAGTATATTTTGAGAAAGGAATAGCTAAAATTTATAACTGCAAAGGAGATTTGATAGCTGAGGCTAATGAAGAAGATAGAATGTTTATAATTAAAACTTTATCTAGGAATTTGTTAAGCACTAAAGATAATTGTTTAAAAGCAGAAGATAAATGTTCAGCCAAGACAATGTGGCATAGAAGACTAGGGCACTTGAACGAAGAATATTTGGATAAAATGATGAAGAATATTATGGTAAAAGGACTTAATTTTGATTGTCAACATCTCAAAAAATGTGAACCATGTATCCTTGGTAAACTAACCCAAAACCCTTTCAAAGCTATAGAGAATAATCATTCTGAAAGGCCATTAGAACTTATACACATGGATCTCTGTGGTCCTATGCCAACCAAATCACTGGGTGGTGCAAAATACCTGTACGTTATTGTGGATTCGTATAGTAGACGTATATTTGTATACTTCTTGAAATCAAAGGAAGATGCATTTGATTTTTTTGTAGAATTCAAAAATCATCGAGAAAATGAAACTAATGTTAAAATCAAAAATGTTAGATCGGACAACGGAACTGAATTTTCAAATAAAAAATTTCATGAGTTTTTCAAAAATTAAGGAATACACCATCAAAGAACAGTTCCATATTCACCACAAAGCAACGGAATTGCAGAACGAACAAATCGCACCCTTCTAGATTGGGCTAGAACTATGTTATTTGATGCTAAGTTACCAACTGAGTTTTGGGCGGAAGCCATTGCAACAGCCGCTTATTTGAAGAATTGCACACCGGCCAAGAATGATAACATGAAAACTCCCATAGAGAAATGGACTGGACACAAACCATCAGTAGCACATTTAAAAATCTTTGGAAATCTTGCCTACTATTACATTCCTAAAAATCAAAGAAATAAATTTGACTCTAGAGCAAGAAAAGGAATATTCACCGGTTACTCCAGACAAAGAAAAGCTTATAGAATATATGATCCACAAGATGGAAAAATACACGAAGTTCAAACTGTCAAATTTGATGAAAATTCAAAAGGCTCTGATCTCTTGACTTCTAATGTTTTGACCAACTTGTCCAAGATCATATTATCTATAGAAATGAACAACATGAATCAGATTTCTTTCAAATTACACATACCATGGGCTCTAATCCAGAAGAACTAAATACTCCAGACAACCCTGAACCAATACCTGAATCATCAGGATTACCCCGAAAACCCGGACGTATTTCAGGAAGAACTAATGAAGATATTCAGGCAAAGCATCTCATCAATCTACAAGAGCAGGAAGAGAGGCTGAGAGTAAGTGGTGTAAGACGATCTGAAAGAATAAAAGAAAGAAACGCAGCCAATGTAACCGAACTATCTTCAACTTCCATGAACATACCTAAAACATATCGAGATGCCATGAACACCCCATTTTCAGACCAATGGAAAGAAGCAATGGAAGAGGAATTCCATTCCCTAACTTCACATAATGTTTGGACCCTTGTACCCAAACCAGAAAATGAAAACCTGATAAAAGGAAAATGGATTTTTAATATAAAAATGAATCCAGATGGAAACATTGACAAAAGAAAGACTAGATTTGTTGCAATGGGGCAAAATCAAAAACCTGGCGTTGACTATGAAGAATCTTTTGCTCCTTGATGAAGCTGGACTCTTTAAGAACATTGATTGCCATTGCATCACAACAAAACATGAAAATTGAACAATATGATGTTAAAACTGCCTATCTCAATGCGGAACTAAAAGACGATGTGTACCTGGAACAACCTGAAGGATTTGTTCAAGCAGGACAGGAAAATAAAGTGTGTAAACTAAACTGAAGTTTATATGATTCACCACAATCCGGAAGATGCTGGAATGAAAAAATTAACCAAATTTTTAATGATATTGGACTCAGACGTTTAGAAAGTGAACCATGTGCATACATCCTTCAAGAAGAGGAGAAAACTCTAATAATTGGAATTTATGTAGATGATTTTCTCATTATTGGTTCGGATAGTACCATAATTAACAGAATAGTTAAGCAATTAGATAAGCAAATTGTCATTGTTCGAAAAGAAAAGCCTATATTTTTTCTTGGAATCAAAATTGAGGAAAAAGAAAATTGTTTCGAACTTTCTCAAGAAGCCAATGTAGAAAAGATTTTGAAGAAATTTAACCTTGAAGAATGTAATCCAGTAAAAACCCCTGGTGATCTTAATCAAGATCTGGATAATCACCCAGATTCTTCTCCTGTGGACCCTAAACTTTACCAAGAAATGATAGGTTCCTTGATGTATTTATCAGTGGGAACAAGGCCCGATATAACATTTTATAAAGCTATACAACCAGTTTAACCGCATAAGTTTATTTTTATTTATGAAAAATCATTTTTAATTTCAAAGAGAAATAATTTAATATTTCTAACTTTTGGATGACGTATGAAAAGGTTGAATATATGAAGAGTGATGGTCTATATATGAATGGATGACGTATGGAGGGTGAAAATATGAAGAGTAATGGCGAACGGAAAAATAAAAGTGTCCAGGAGCGGGAATCGAACCCACAACCTTCTGCTTACCGGGCAGGTGCCATGTCCACTAGGCTATCCTGGACGATATTTCTCCGTTCGTAACTAATATTTAAACTGACTAATAATACTTATAAATGACTGCGGCGTATAATTATAAAGCTATACAACCAGTTTAACCGCATAAGTTTCTTTTTATTTATGAAAAATCATTTTTAATTTCAAAGAGAAATAATTTAATATTTCTAACTTTTGGATGACGTATGAAAAGGTTTAATATATGAAGAGTGATGGTTTATATATGAATGGATGACGTATGGAGGGTGAAAAATATGAAGAGTAATGGCGAACGGAAAAATAAAAGTGTCCAGGAGCGGGAATCGAACCCACAACCTTCTGCTTACCGGGCAGGTGCCATGTCCACTAGGCTATCCTGGACGATATTTCTCCGTTCGTAACTAATATTTAAACTGACTAATAATACTTATAAATGACTGCGGCGTATAATTATAAAGCTATACAACCAGTTTAACCGCATAAGTTTCTTTTTATTTATGAAAAATCATTTTTAATTTCAAAAAGAAATAATTTAAAAGAAATATTTTTCCGTTCGCCATTGCTCTTCATATTTTTCACCCTCCATACGTCATCCATTCATATATAGACCATCACACTTCATATATTCAACCTTTTCATACGTCATCCAAAAGTTAGAAATATTAAATTATTTCTCTTTGAAATTAAAAATGATTTTTCATAAATAAAAAGAAACTTATGCGGTTAAACTGGTTGTATAGCTTTATAATTATACGCCGCAGTCATTTATAAGTATTATTAGTCAGTTTAAATATTAGTTACGAACGGAGAAATATCGTCCAGGATAGCCTAGTGGACATGGCACCTGCCCGGTAAGCAGAAGGTTGTGGGTTCGATTCCCGCTCCTGGACACTTTTATTTTTCCGTTCGCCATTACTCTTCATATTTTCACCCTTCATACGTCATCCATTCATATATAGACCATCACTCTTCATATATTCAACCTTTTCATACGTCATCCAAAAGTTAGAAATATTAAATTATTTCTCTTTGAAATTAAAAATGATTTTTCATAAATAAAAAGAAACTTATGCGGTTAAACTGGTTGTATAGCTTTATAATTATACGCCGCAGTCATTTATAAATAACATTTTATGTTAGTCAACTCTCCCTATACCGCAAGGATCCCAAAGTCATTCACCTTACTGCACTTAAGAGAATATATAGATACTTGAAGGGAACAAAAAGCTGCAAGTCATGCTTTGACAGAATAAGAGGGAAAATTGAAGTCTTTACAGATGCTAGTTGGTCCTCAAATAAAGACTCAAAATCTTTTTCAGGATATTTACCTAAATTAGGATCTTCACTACTTAGTTGGAAATCTCAGAAAACAACCACTGGTAGCCCTGTCAATATGCGAAGCGGAATTAATGGCTATCTGTGAGGGCACTAAAGAGTTAAAATGGTTTATGAACTTTCTTTCTGAAATGGTCATCAATCATGTGTTGAAATATCACTTGTTCTGAAGACAGACAGTAAATCAGCAATAGACTGAATTAAAGGAACATCTCATCATTGTAGAACCAATCACATTAACAGAAAATATTTCTTCGTGAAAGATGAAGTCTCAAAGGGAAATTTAAGGATCTCCTTCGTGAGCTCAGAAGCTCAAGAAGCAGATCTTCTCACCAAGAGGCTGCCGGGAGACAGAATTCAGAGACTGCTTGTAAATATGGGACTTCTTTTTGGACCTAATTTTGATTTGCTCACCAAAGAGGGGAGTTGTTAAAATTGGTAAACAAATCAATTTAAAATAATCTATGATGTAAAATATGTTCCTTTTTGACTAAGTTTGTTTTGTTTATGTTGTAGTAATAGCTTAGAATATAAAAGCTCAACTTTTCTTCATTTGTTAAGTTAATTAGTTTGTTTAACCTCTCCTTGTATTTGAATAATAAATTTGTTTAAATTAATAAGCTGCTGTTATGCTAAATTAAAATTCAAAATACAACAGATATATCTATATACAGTGGTACCTCGACATACGAGTTTAATTCGTTCCGCAACCTTGCTCGTATCTCGAAGCAAATTTCCCCATACAAAACAATTGAACTACCATTAATCTGTTCCAACCTCCAAAATGTCACCCCAGTTATTTTTGTTACGTGGTTTTAAATAATAAAAACGTATTTATAAATATCAAATATTTATTGCACAAAAACAAAAAAGAGAATGTAAATAAATAAATTAGATATCCTCACTGGTTTTTGCCTTTTTCGCTACATTTTTCTCGCTTTCACCTGTAGGCCGTTTAGAAAAAAACATGTCCAAGGAGGTTTGTTTCTTCCTCCCTCTCAGAAACTTCCGGAAATGAGTTAGGCAAGTGTCATTAAAAAGGTCAGATGCACGACCTGTTGCAACTTTTGCTGGGTGTTTTTTTTTCCACGAACTGTGAAACTCTCTCCCACATTCCTAAGATCTCCTTTATTTCACTTGTAGAAATTTCACGTTTTAATTCAATACTCATATTTTTCTTAGCACTTGACCTTTTACAAACTTTCTTCCGATCCATGGTTATAAAAATAAATGAACTAAAACTGTAAATGTAAACGCAACACAAAACGCGAACACAAAACACAACTTATCACTGCGGATGCACGCTGCTAACTGATCGTGATGGCGCGACTGCGTGTTACTACCGAACCGAACTCGTATCTCGAATTTCGCTCTTAACTGAAAGCAAAAAATAACTTGCTCGTCGATTCGTATCTCGAAAAACTCGTATGTTGGGGCGCTCGTATGTCGAGGTACCACTGTATATATAAAATTGAATGTCTGTCTATTTGTCTGTCTGTCTGTACTCTATAGATTCAAACACCATACATCCAATCGCCGTGAAATTTTGGGATATTATTAGGTATATCCCCGGGAAGGTTTTTGAAAAATAATTTCTTGAATATCCTTAGAGTTATTTGCAGATTTGTAGATTTAACTCGCAAGCAGCGCCACCATTGCGACGATGATAACAAGTTTTTTATCTATAAGTTTTATTATCACTAAGTTTATTATCTTAAAGATTATTTATCAAAAGTAAGATTATCTCAGGATGACACGGCAATTTATTTGAGTCAAGAATAATTATACAATTCAAGGCGAAGATACTATTCCTTTAACTTCCAATTACCGAGGGAACCAATTAATATTGATTTTATTCAACTTATCGAGTATTTTTCAAGGAACCGGGAAAAAAATGTTCACTAGATAAAACGATGATTTTGTAATGTAGAAAATTAGGAAAGACAAAATTCAGAATGACACGGCACACAGGGACCGGGAAAAATGTTCACTTTATCGAGAGATTCAAATTTACGAGTTTCAAATTATCAAAATATATCTATTATTTTTTTATAAGTTTATAGAGATTTGTTTTAACAAATGTTCGTTAGACAAACCTTTACTCGGGTAAAACCCCGGGCGAAGCCGGGTACATCCGCTAGGATTTAAATAAAAAGGCATATAGAAAAAGAATAATTAATTATAAAAAAAAACTTTAAAAAAAGCTTTTATTTAAAATGCACTAAAAATAACAAAATAAATATTTCTGAAGTATTGCTTTTTTTTCTGAAGGTACCATTTAACAAATAAAATAATATACTTAGAAATAAAAGCTGTGGGGGATGATAATCATTTATGCAGCAAATAGGTATAAATTTAATGAAAGGCATAATCTTGCTAATCATTTGCTTCATATAAAATCACATTGATATCAAATATATTATTATTGTACCCCACCGCTTTTATTTCTAAGTCTATTATTTTATTTGTTAAATGGTACTTTCAGAAAAAAAAAAACAATACTTCAGAAATATTTATTTTGTTATTTTTAGTGCATTTTAAATAAAAGCTTTTTTTAAAAAGTGTTTTTTATAATTAATTATTCACGCTATTTTTAGTCGTATATATGCCAGTCCAAAAAAAAGCCTTATCACTGTGACGACGTTGGCCTTAAATAGCTGCAAGCCTGCTCGCAGATTGGTCAATTCCTCGTGGGAGGTCGGAAGTGACGTAAGCAAAATCCGTTACTAACAGAACTGCGTCTCTTTGCTTTAGGAACCCTAAATTTATTGAATTATATTACAAAATTAGAGACACCCAGTGGATTATTGTTAGGAGATAATTGGTACATATAAAATTTGAATTATAATTAAACAATTGATTGAATATGTTCGAATCAATATGCTTGAGGGATAAGTCTCTTTTAAATACATTTATTTCAAGCTTTCGTAATAATAGCTTTCAAATAAATGTATTTAAAAGAGACTTATCCCTCAAGCATATTGATTTGAACATAATATCATGGGATTACCTATTAATTGATTGAATAGTTAAAAGTAACAACATACTAAATGAAAAAGGGGAACTATTTAAAAAGGTGTCGTGAAATGTATGGTGGTATATTGTTACACACACGCCTATATATATGTGGTAATTTAAGAATGATAAAACACCTGTGGAAATACTCCCCACCCCTTCTTACACCCCCTACTCTAATGTTGACTTTCAATCATTGTACCCAATCCTCTTTTAATCCATTAACTTTGTCTGTATCGATTTGGTGTGTTCAAATAAATACAAAGCCATCTAGAGAACGTAGAAACCAAAACCTGAGATCAAACGCTAGACACCGCGGCGCGTCGTTACGCCTGAGCTAACTAAGGGCTTGCCCGCAGCCAATCAGAGTCAAGGTCAGAGTAGACTGTTGAGTGTTGCAACTTAGCAGACGTCAGTTAGAAAGTTCGGTAGCAGCAGAAAAGAAAAGTCTGTTAGTAAGTGGCCGTTGGCCGCAAGGTCGCTGCGTTCTCTCCCCGATGCCTCGGTTTCTCCTTTGATTCGTCTCTGTGTGCTTTACCACAATCACCATCACGACTGCACAATCACCATCACGACTGCGCAATCACCATCTTACACCACGACTCAATACAGCAAACCAAACCTCCAAAGCAAAGGATTAGAGTCGACAGGCATTTCCACATAAAGTCGGCAGGATTACGACACAGCAGCATTCAACAGCAATCATCACAGAGAGTCGACAGGATCATTACATATATATAATTAATATAAATATATGCGTGATGATATTGGAATAAGATGACTAAATTATAACAGATAAAATTAATATATTTGTTTGCTTTTCTCATTTATTTGCTTGTAATTCCAAGGACGTTTTAGTTAGGAATCTGAATATTTGGATTTCTGATGTCTTGTCTTGTCCATGTCTTGAACATTTATTGAAAAAAATCCTTTCACAACCTCCAGCATTGTCGCATTTTTAGCCAAGAAAAATTGAAATTGACAGGTTCTGGGAAAAAATAGTTGTTTTTAGTCAGAAAATGATAATGAAAATATTGCTTTTTCATGTTTGATAATCAGATACAAAATTATATAGGGAAAAAATTCCAAAAGAGCAGAGACCACGGGTGAAGCGAGTTCACTTTTAGTATGCAGAAACAAAATTCTAACAGAAAACATTCATTCGAGTAGAAGACACAAAGCCAGATCATCTATCTATCTATATTGTCGCGTAGAAACTAAATTAAAGAAGAAGTCGATGCCAAAAATTAAGTTTTATTCTTAGTAAAAAAATAGTCTCGATCGACTCAGCCGAGGCGATCGAATAATATTTCTCAGAACAAAAATAACAAGTATGCAAAACAGCCTGCTTTGCATAACATAAAAATAAAATAAATGAGATATAGGAAGAAATATTTACATATATAATAGTAAATGCCGCACTTTTCCCACCTTTGAAAAGAAACAGCTGTTCAATTGAAGGTTATTGACCAATTTGCATCCGTCTAGCTCTTGGTCTTGTCACAGGGCCTGATATCGGTTCTGGGTCGGAGAATCTTTGTTTCAGAACAGGTTCCTTGTTTGGAGTTGAGCCAGATATTTCTTCTTGAAGCAGTGGATCCAAATATGGCTTCATTCTAAGTACATGTACTGTGTCCCTTGTTTTACGACGTTTTGGAGAGTCAGAAATGGCCTCAATTTCGTAATTGACGGGGGACAATTTTCTTGTAATACGGTAAGGACCGAAGTATTTCTTGATTAGCTTTTCTGAGAGTCCAACCTGTCTCACTGGAATGAAGAGCCATACGAGGTCTCCCACATTATAATCCACAGGTCGATGTTTCCTGTCATAGTATTTTCTGTCTTTCTCTTGACCTCGATAGAGATGTAGTTGTGCAAGGTGTCGGGCTTCTTCAGCTGTGGTAATGAGATGTTGAACATAATCACCAACATCATCATTGTCGTGATATGGAAGGAGTGAATCTAAAGTTGTTTCGGCCTCGCGGCCATGCACTAGGAAGAAGGGGCTGAAGCCTGTAGTTTCTTGCTTAGCGGTGTTATAAGCAAATGTTACAAATGGCAGAACTTCGTCCCAGTTTTTCTGTTCCACGTCAACGTACATGGACAACATGTCGGTCATTGTTTTGTTTAATCTTTCAGTTAGACCATTAGTCTGCGGATGATAGGCTGTAGTCTTGAGGAGATTTATTCCACTTAAATTATTTATTTGCTTAATTATTTGGGACATAAAGTTCGTACCACGGTCGGTGATGATCTGCTGAGGAGCTCCGTGTCGGAGAATAATTTCTTCGACAATAAACTTAGCAATTTCCATGGCTCCTGCGTCTGGAATCGCCTTTGTAGTTGCAAATCGCGTCATATATTCGGTGCATACAATAATCCATTTGTTGCCCCGATTCGTAACAGGAAATCTCCCTAATAAATCTATTCCTATCTTTTGAAAAGGAAAATCTGCCGGTGGGATAGGCATAAGTTGTCCAGGCGGTTGTTGTGGAACACTCTTCCTGCGCTGGCATTCTCTGCAATGCGCTATAAACTGACGAATGGTCTTATACATTCCTCCCCAAAAGAATCGTTTACGTGCCCGATCATAAGCTTTGGCAAAACCCAAGTGACCAGCAGTAGGTGCATCGTGAAGATTTTTGAGGATTTCCAGCCGCATTTGCTTTGGAAGTACAAGAAGCCGTTGCCTTCCATATGGCTCGTAGTTTCTTTTATAAAGTACTCCGTCCACAACTTCGAAGCCTTTAAAAGGTCCAGTTTGTTCTATTTTGTCTATGATCTTTGCTAAATTGGGGTCTCGACTTTGTTCTGCACGAATATCAATGATCGATATTATATTGGGGAAGTCTTCTTGCTCTTCTGGTACAAGGTTCCTTGATAAACAGTCGGCGTCTTTATGTTTGCGCCCACTCTTATAGACTACGGTGATGTCGAACTCTTGCAGTCTGAGCGCCCATCTAGCGAGTCGTCCGGAAGGATCTTTAAGTCCTGCAAGCCAGCACAATGAATGATGATCTGTAACAACTGTGAAATTTCGGCCAAAAAGATAGGGTCTAAATTTGGATGTGGCCCAAACAACCGCAAGCAGTTCTTTCTCAGTGGTAGAGTAATTCTTTTCAGCCTTTGTAAGGGTCCTGGATGCATAAGCTATTGGTCTTTCAGCACCTCCTTGTATTTGGATCAACACTGCTCCAATGCCGTATCCACTGGCGTCGGTGTGTATATGGGTCTCGGCGTCTTCAATAAAGTGCCCAAGAACAGGTTCAGAGGTTAAAGCTTCTTTAAGAATCTCGAAGGAATTTTCTTGTTCTTTATTCCAACAGAATTTGGCATCGTTTTTTAAAAGGTCATTCAGGGGTTTAGCTTTGCAGGAAAAGTTTTCAACAAATCGTCTATAATAAGAGCACAGTCCTAAGAAACTTCTGACATCAGGTATACTTTTAGGAGATGGAAACTTCAAAATGGCTTCAACCTTTTCGGGGTCTGGATGTATTCCATTTTCATTGACAACGTGTCCTAATATCTTCAATTGTCTTGAGCCAAAAAGACATTTTTCATTGTTCACATTCAATCCAGCTTGTTGAAGGCATTCTAGAACAACTTCTAACCTTTTGATATGTTCTTCAAATGAAGGACCATAAACCACTATATCATCCAAATAGCAAAGACAGATGTTCCATTTTAGTCCTTTCAAAACGGTATCCATCATCCTCTCAAAAGTAGCTGGGGCGTTACAGAGGCCAAATGGCATTACCCTAAATTCGTAGAGACCATCAGGTGTAATGAATGCCGTCTTCTCTCTATCATGCTCATCCACTTCAATTTGCCAATAGCCGGTTCTTAGATCCATACTTGAGTAATACCTGGCCCCTGATAAATTATCCAAAGCATCATCAACCCGTGGTAATGGATACACATCTTTCTTGGTGATCTTATTAAGTCGTCGATAGTCAACACAAAACCTCCAAGACCCATTCTTTTTCTTCACAAGTACCACAGGCGAAGACCAAGGACTTTCAGAAAATTGAATTATATCTTGTTTCATCATTCTGTCAACTTCCTGCTGTATGATTTTCCTCTCCATTCCAGACACTCGGCAAGGCCTCTGTTTTGTTGGAGCGTGATCACCCGTGTCAATCTTATGCTTTATTTTACTTCGGGCAGGTTGGGACTTCCCAGAAAAATCAAAGACATTCGAAAATTTCTTAAGAACATTCATCATCTTATTTTGCTGATCCTCAGTAAGATTCGAGTCGATCATTGCTTCTATCTTCTGGTCCAATTTGGTAGTCCACATCTCTACTTCTTGAATTAATTCATCGCATTTCAAGGAGCATATGGAGCCAACATCAACATCGCTCATGGTGCCAAGGGCCATACGCGAAGGGATCATCAGCGGCTTCGAGGTTCCGTTTGCTATCCACAAATCTGCTTTCCCTTGCTGAAATGTTGTAAGAAGGGAAGGTATAATAAATTCCTTCCTTATTGATAGTTCCCAATTTGGGCAGATTAAAACATCTCTATTTTCCTGAAGTGGTGTACCCACTACTGATATCTTACAACTTGACTTAGGTGGAATTAGATAATTATCAGCAGAGTATACATCAAGATTAATTTGGTCATCATTTATTGGTAGTGTTTCTTCCAAATACAATTCTTGATGACCACAATCAATAACCGCTCTCGTTGCTTTGAAGAAATCCCACCCCAAAATTATGTCGTGGCTGCAATCAGGAATCACGATGAATTCAAAGGTTGTGGTGAGATCATTGATATGGACCTTTAGTGAACATTTTCCCAAAGTTTTAACAAGCTTTCCATTGGCGACTTTAACGACTGGTCCAGATTCAACAAAAAATGGACTTCTCAGAAGTCTTCTAAACTTTTCTGAAACCACGGAATAATCTGCGCCCGAGTCTATCAATATTGTAGTTTCCAGTCCATTAATGTTCCCTTTTATACAATTCCGTTTTAATTTAGCAGACGTCGATGATGGAGGATTTTCAAAACCTGCGGCCTCACCCCCCATATAGGTCGCGCATCCTAGTTTTCCTCATTTTGGCGTCGGGGTGAGCGGCTTGACAAACGACCTGCCCCTGGCGATTGGCTTCTTCGTCTTGGCATCCTTCCTCTGCCTGGATATGGTGATGCGCTGCGGCCAAAACCTCCGGGTCTAGGGAGAGTTGGAAAATCGTCAATTAAATCGTAGGGTCTTTGTGGGGTTGCATTGTCGGCTGATGGAAGTGTTCTTCTTGATCTGGCTTCCTCAAAAGTACGTCTTCTTTCTCGACAGTAACGTAAGACATGTCCTGGCTTCCCGCAATGGAAACAGATAGGTTGGTTATCAGCCATTCGCCATTGGTCAGATGTTCTGGGGGCATATGGAGTGTAGTCATCTTCTCGTCGAAATCTTGGTACAAACGTTCTCCTTCTTTGAGATTGAATATTTCGCCTTGTAATTGGGGCGAGTACTTGTTGCACCTCCTCTTTAACTATGGCCACCAATGACTTCACGTCACTTGTCCCAAAGGGTTCCACCTCGGTCATTTTAGGCATAAATTTTTGCAACTCCTCCTGGACAATCCGTCGAATCCTTAGAGCCAAATCTTCTTCAAAGTCCGACGAGATCGGAGTCACGTTTGGTAATCTTTCATAACGTGTTCTTTTAATGCGGCGTTGTTTCATGTTCTCCAGCTGTCGGCAAAATTTCACCAGCTCGTCAACAGTTGTGGGATATTTGACAATTAGAGTCTGGTAGAAATCTTCGGCAATCCCCTTCATCAAATGTCCAACTTTTTCTTCCTTCTCCATTTCGGGGTTAACTCGTGAGCACAGTGATAGGATTTCTTGGATGTATGATTCAGTTGTCTCTCCAGGCTTTTGAGCTCTGGTCTTTAGTGTCATTTCGGCTCGTCGAGTAAGTTCTTCTTTTTTTCCAAACACTTCACAAAGATTCGTTTTGAATTGAGTCCATGAATCAATAATGTCCTCGTTGTTATCGAACCACTGGGCGGCTGTTCCCTCGAGGTAGAATACAACATTGGCAAGGCTTTGAGTCTCATCCCATTTGTTGTATTTTGCGACCCTTTCAAACATTTTGATCCATCTCTGGGGATCTTGAGCACTCTCGCCGGAGAAAGTCGGAGGATTCCTTGGGATATGACAGGCGTATGATTGTGATCCAGCATTTGTTCCGAAAACTTCGGGAGTTCCAGAAGCTTCAGTTTTCACCATCCTTGTGCTGCTTGGCAGATCCTCAAATCCGTATTGGGGTTGTAGGCCTTGCAATCGGAAGCTTCTTCTAAGTGCCGTCTTGGATTTACCCGGAATCTCCACCAAAAATGTCGCGTAGAAACTAAATTAAAGAAGAAGTCGATGCCAAAAATTAAGTTTTATTCTTAGTAAAAAAATAGTCTCGATCGACTCAGCCGAGGCGATCGAATAATATTTCTCAGAAGAAAAATAACAAGTATGCAAAACAGCCTGCTTTGCATAACATAAAAATAAAATAAATGAGATATAGGAAGAAATATTTACATATATAATAGTAAATGCCGCAATATATATAACAACAACAACAAAAAGCCTTTATTCAGGGTCACAGACCCTATACAGGATTCACCAGAGGTATGCATAAGAACAAAGCAGTGAGACAAAGGAAATAGCGATATATACAGAAGAAAAGGAAAAAAAAAACAAGAAAGAGAAAGAGGGAAGCAAGAAAAACAACACAAAAAGAGTAGCAGTAAGAAAGTGAGGAGTGAGTGTCACTTGGCCTTCTTCTGAGATATGGACTTGTGGAAACCATAAAACGCCGTAGCAATATACTTATTCTGGGTCATATTGTCAATTATTGATGGAAGTGAAGCACAGAGTTGCCCAGTTTTGAGCATAAGGGTTCTTCTTTCTTCTTTCAGAGCATAGCAATCAAACATATAGTGAGTGATTTCATTTTTTTAGTTTTGAATTACAGAAGGTACAAATCGGGTCCTCACCGCAGAGCATCTTGGTGTGGTTTTCTCTAAAAAAATTTCATCTGCTATTTGCTTTTGAATATATGGAGACAGTTTATCTAAGTTATGCAGCTGTATTTGGTTTGGAGGAAGGTATACAAATATCAAACAGATAACATGTTGGAGGGCTCTTGTGTTTGTTGATAAGAAAATAGATAACCAAGTGCCATCCTTTTCTGAATTTTCAGGCACCATGTTTCAAGTAGAGCAAAAATTTCGTAATTCTTTATGTGCTCGAGGAGTGGAAATATCGAAAGAATCCTATAGAAACCATTTATATTCCAACATATTATTTTTTCCGCGATGTCTCGCGAATTTTCAGAAAAAATTGCATTGTCAGCGTCTTGAAAATCGAATTTACATGTATTTGTGTCGAAGTAACTTTCCGTTATTTGATTGTTGGGTGGAGAATTAATTTGTGATTTTGATGTCGTATTTCTTCTATTTACACAATTGTTTCTACGAGGTTGTTGCTATATAGCAGCTCCTGTGCTATCAACAACTTGGCCATTCATCACTTTACAGACTTTATCATTTACAAAAAGCTTGTTATCTCTCAACTTCGATTTTATTCCCCTTTCACCCAATTCTTTCCTTTTTGCAATTAGGATGCGCCGCTGCTCTCTAACATTTTTACTATAATCTTTACTTATCGAAATTTTAGTATCTCTGAGTTTGTAGGCATTTTTAAATATTTTTGCTCTATCAGCATAATCAGGCACCACAACAAGGACTGGTGCATTGGATCCGCGTGAAAGTCGGTGACATTTTGTTATTTTTAAATCATCTCCGATTTCCATTTTATCTCTAATTACGTTTTGAATCTTTAAGTTACAATCTGCCTGGTTTTCGTCACCCTCCCTCTCAATACCATAGAACACTAGATTGGGCTCACGCAGTCTCGTCTCAAAAAATTCGACTCTAGCCTCCAGTTCATTTACCTTTAACGAATTACATGAAGCCAATTTTTCGGTAGCTTGTTGAGACTCTGAACATTTAGTTAGCTTCTCCTCCATATTGCAGAATCGCATATCCCAATCGTCCATTCGAGTCTCTATTTTGGTAAGTCTGATGTCAATTCTCTCTCCTAGACTCTTTATTTCCGCCGCCATGTTTAAGATTAGCATTTTTAGCTCGCCATCTATTGATTCTCTCTCTCCTGAGTGTACTGGCGCAGTCAATGTAGTTTGCCTTTTGGTTGGGGGGCCTGGGTTTTGTTCAATGCCTGAGATAAATAATAGAGCCAGAATGATACATAGCAGTCTTTTTTGGTTACCAGATATATTCCCAATTGGTAAGTTTATATTTTGACCACATTGTACATCATTATCCCTTCGTACTGAGATATTTGCATAGTGCGTTACCTGGAGTAAATTTACATATTTAGTGTTGCATACCACAAGTATTAAGAGTAACCGTATTATCCCTTTCATAGTATAAGGCAAATATACACTGAAATATTCGCCGCAATATATATAAAAATAAATGTATGTGTGTGTGTGTGTGTCCTTTATGCCTGACCAAACCACTCATTGGAACGCCATGAAACTTTGGGAAGTTATTTAGTATAGTACTGAGGAGGTTTCTAGCAGATAAAATTTTTGAAATAACTTTTCGCCTAGAAATAATCAAGATAAATATTAAAATTTATCTGTTATAATTCAACAATCTGCTCTAAATATTATCATGATGATACGATGATTTTGTAATGTAGAAAATTAGGAAAGACAAAATTCAGGATGACACGGCAATTTATTTGAGACAAGAATAATGATACAATTCAAAGGCAATATACTATTCCTTTAACTTCCAATTACCGAGGGAACCAATTAATATTGATTTTATTCAACTTATCGAGTATTTTTCAAGGGACCGGGAAAAAATGTTCACTTTATCGAGAGATTCGTTAAACAAACCTTTACTCGGGTAAAACCCGGGCGAAGCCGGGTACATCCATACAAGAATAATGATACAATTCCAAGGCAAGATACTATTCCTTTAACTTCCAATTACCGAGGGAACCAATTAATATTGATTTTATTCAACTTATCGAGTATTTTTCAAGGGATCGGGAAAAAATGTTCACTTTATCGAGAGATTCGTTAGAAAAACCTTTACTCGGGTAAGACCCGGGCGAAGCCGGGTACGTCCGCTAGTATATATATATATAATGAATGTATGTGTGCGTGTGTGTGACAATTTGACAATTAAAAATATTTATTGTCATCTTAGACAATGTTACATCAATTTATCAACGAGAAAAAAAATAGCGAAAAGCGTGTTCGAACCAGGGACATCAGGTTTTAAAGTCTAAAGCTTTCACAGCTAGGCTATTTTGCCTTAAGAAAGAAAAGAAATATATTACATAAAAATAAATATTTACATATATGTTACATATATTTTACAAGGGGGGTGATGGAAGGAGACCTCGACGCTGGAGGGTCCCGGACCAGGCGATGAGCGGGTCCTCCACCGCTTCTCCGAGCCCAACCTGGACAAAGTAGCGATAAATTCGCAACTTTGCCGACGCCAGGATGGAAAGGGCGTCGTCCTCAAGGCCGGACCCGCCGAAGATCCAAGCCTGCAGGTCAGGGGGCCGCCCTATGATGTTGAAGGTCTCTCTAATGAGAGGCCTGATGGAGGGACAGCACCAGTAACGGTGGCTGAGGGAGCGGTCGATGGACCCGCAGGCAGGACAGGAGGGGCCGACCGAGGCAGGATGGGCCGGATGGGGCAGGGCGTGGAGGGCCAACTTGAGGGCCGCGTCTGCCTCGTGGCCCGAGTAGGCGCAGCGCCGCAGCGAGGCCCAGTCGATCCTGGATGGTGGTGGACCGATGGTGGGCGACCATCTCGAGGTGAACCTTGAGAAGGGCGTGGCGGCGAGGCGCGGGCGATCCAGGGCCCGTCGGGCCGAGCGGGTCGTGAGGCCGTTGAGGAACGGCGTAGCCGTCTCTCGCAGCACCATGGCCGCAGCTAAGGAGCTAGATGAAGGCGCAGACTCCGCCCCGAAGCCCACGGCGTTCTCGGAGGTCAGCCTCCGACAGAAGGCGCCCAGGGCCGCGGCGTCAGCCAGGGCCGAGCGCGTTGGGCGGGCGATGAGATGTTCCTCCGCGATGAGGTCCCGGACTCGGGCTCCGCGCCAGCGGGCAGGGGCCAGGAGGTCGGGAGGGCGGAGGAACCGGCAGCCGCCGATGATGGGGAGGTCCAGCAGCTGAGCGCCCGGTGGTTGAGGCCCAGGATGTTGGAGGCCTCCTCCCAGAGCTTCAGCAGCCGGAGACGGCGGGGCTGGAGACGGGTGCCGTCCGGTGGAGGGTGGATCCAGGCTTCATCGCTGTTGCCGCCGACCAGCCAGCTGAAGGCATTTCTGCCCCGCGGAGCGCGACCTGCACCCCCTTGAGGCAGGCGAGCTGGAGCTGGGTCGCGAGGTCGAGGAGGCCGAGGCCTCCGATGGCAACTGTCCTCGCCATGACATTGGCGGGAAGCCACGCCGTGTGGTCTTGTCCCCAGACGAACCTCGCCAGTCGGGCCTGCAGCTTGGCGATGGTCGGGGGTGATGGAAGGTATCCATGCAGGTGGTGCTGGATGACAGACCCCACCAGAGCGTTCGCCGCTCTTGCTCGCCCGACGAGGGAGAGGCCGCGGGTGAAGGGCGTCCATTTGCGGCATGCAGTCTCCAGGAGGGCCAGGAGATGCTGCTCCCGGTGGACGACGGTGCTCCTGGGGGCGATGTCGAGCCCGAGGACCCTGCTGGAGGTGGTCGACCAGGAGGCGCCGAGAGGGGAGTCGCCGCGGTTGCGCCAGGCGCCGCACCAGAGGCCAGCGCTCTTCCGGAGGTTCACGCCGATTCCGGAGGCCTGCCTGTAATCTTCGAAGACGGTCGCCACCCGCTCGAAGTCTCCGTCGCGATGGAATAGGAGGACGATGTCGTCGGCGTAGGCGATGACATTACCCACGCCGAGGGTCAACTCCAGGCGACGTAGCCGCGGCCCCGTGGCGATGCTGAAGAGTGCGGCGCTCACGGCGCAACCCTGCCTGAGGCCGTTGAGAAGGGGGAAGGCTGTTGTATGAAAGCCTCCGGCCCGGAGGTGGCGTCCGCCTCGGCGTAAAGGATGTTGATCCATGCCAAGACGGCCGACGGGAGGCGGAGGGACATCAACAGGGACTCCAGGAAGCCGCGGTCTAGCGAGTCAAAGGCGGACTCTAGATCGACGCCCATGACGGCCAGCGGCGAGCCCAGGGCAGTGGCCTCCTCGACGGCGTCCGTCACCATGGCGATGTTCCATGACGGGGAACTCCCGGGGATGGCGTAGGTCTGGCATTCCGGCACGAGGGTCCGCAGGTGGGGCTTGAGGCGCCGGTGAAGGATGGCGGCCAGAACCCTGTAGTCGGCCGAGGGCAGCGCGACAGGCCTGTAGCCATCAAGGCCGCGACCTCCGCGGGCCTTGGGCACGAGGCAGATGGAGCTGCGCCGCGTCGACGGAGGCAGGGCGCCGCGGAGCCGTGATGGGTGAGCCGCGGGTGGTGGTGGTGGTGGAAGGCGCGCTTCTGGCGATGAAGGCAGCTCCCGCAGCTGGATCGCTGGTGGGACGGGCGAAGCGGGGCTTGAAGGTCGCGAACGCCCTCCGCCGAAGCTCTGGGCCCTCGATGACGTTGTCCTCCTCGTCCCTGATGACGCTGACCGGGCGTCGGAGGCGGATGGCGCGTGCTAGGTCCGGCAGCGAGGGGTAGTCGGCCCGGATGGAGGAGGCCTCGAGCTGCGCCGCGATACAGCGCCTTGCCCTGTAGATGTAGCTGTCGCTGGCAGCGTGGCGCGGATCGTGCAGGGATCTTGCCTCCGCCAGCAGTCCCGCCTTGATGGTGGTCCACCTGTCCCATAGGATCCCGTCGTCGTCATCGTGCGCTGTGTCTTCCTCCAACTCCCGGATGTAGCCAGCCAGATGTTCGAGAGCAAGGCCCGTGCGGAGCATCGCGGCCAAGCGAGGCTGGGTGGGGGAGGAGACGGCGGTGGTGGGCGGGCCCACCTGGAGCAGCACGAGGCGGTGGTCCGAGAGGTGGTAATGGCTGGTAGCGTAGATGGACACGCGATCCAGGACTCCAGCAGGGACGGGATCCGGTCCAGGCGGCTGGATTCGACTTGGTCGCCGTGCCTGGCGACTCTGGTGGGCAGGTGGGCGGCGTCGAACTGGGTGGCCACGTCGACCAGCGCGGCCAGGTCCAGTAGAGCGGCGAGGGCATCCGACGATGATGATGGTGAGGGGCCCCGATCTCTGATGTTAAAGTCGCCGATGATCCAGCAGGCCCCCTCCTCCTCCTGTGCCGCTGTCGCCGCCAGGAGCTCCAGTTGTAGGTTTCTCTCTCGGGGCTCATGCGCCAGATGAACGGCGATGGCCGTCATCTCCTCGCCGTGGACATCTATGGTTGCCAAGGCGATGTGGCCCGGCCACAGGACGCGCTGTTGTATCACGGCTACGCCTGGCCCGAAGACGCAGGCGATTCCGGATCCCGAGATGGCTATGGGATGGGCTAATACAACAGCGTTGTAGCCGAGGCAGAGGTCTTGGCCGCTGCCCAGATGAAATGCGTTTGTCTCCTGGACAAACGCGATGTCCACCCGATGTTGCCTGAGGAGATGACAAAGGGCAAGGCTCCTCGCCCGAGTGGCGAGCCCTCGCGCGTTGATGGTGGCGACGCGGTGGGTCATTGGCGCTGTAGGTCACGCAGCACCCTCCTGGTCTTCTGGAGGGTTTTGCGGATGGTGGAGTTGGAGTCTGGGCACGAGGCCCTGAAGGTTTCGTGCAACTTGTCGAGGGTGGCGACCTGTGCCTCTGTCAGCGTGGGCGCTAGCCTCTTCATGGTGGTTTCAGAGGTGATGAGCTGCTGTGCGTCCTTGCAGTTAAGGCCGGGCAGCTTGTCCCAGTCGATGGAAAGGGTGGGGGTCTCCTCGATGTGCTTCAGCAGCTGTTTGAGTGCGGATTCTCCCCGGGCAGGCGTGGAGGGAGGTGAAGTCAGCTTCTCCACCAACATCTCGTGGTCGAGCGGAGAGATGCGAGGCTCGAGGGGCCGCGGGGGAGCTAGGGGAGCAGGGAGGGCGGCATGGGCGAGATCCATCGGTTCGGCAGGATGGGGCGCCGAGGGGATCGCCGTAGCCTCTGTTGATGTCTTCGCCGGTTGGACAGGGGACGCCGGTGTTGCGGGCGCCGGTGCCGGCTTCCTTGGCTGCTGAGGAGGAGGAGGGGGAGGGGGCCTTGCGTCGTTGGGAGACGCTGCTTGCCTGGGGCTGCTGTTCTGCCCGGCGAGCGCTGGGCAGTTGGCTCTGCGGTGGCCCTGTTTCCCGCATTTGGAACACTTGATTCCAAAAGAGAGGAAGGCTGACAGAGTGTCTCCCTTGGACTCGATAGTCAGTCGGGTGGGCAGCGTCTCCAGCCTTACGCCCTCGCGGAGCAGGATGAACGCCTCCCGGCGGCCGTCGGTAAAGGTGAACTCCCCCATTTTGACAAGGATGGGGGCGATGGAGGTGACCTTCCCGAATTGGCTCAGGACGTTCACGATGGTGCTGTCCTCCACAAAGCCGGGTAGGTTGGCCACGACTATAAGCTCCGCCCTCTTGCGGAAGGGGAAGACCTTGAGGGACGTTCCCTCGATTTCCAGGCCGTCCGCGACCAGACGGTTCGCGAGGTCCTTGTTCGCGAGGCCCACGATGTAGTGGCCGTTCATTTTATTGAACTGCGTAATGCCTTTTGGCCCCCCGAGTAGCATGCTCATTGCCCGGAGGTAGGAGTAGTCCGGGATGTCTGGGCACAGCTCCACGAAGACGTAGTTCTCGTGGTTGGTAATAGCCTGCCTCGCTTTGGCGTCGGCGATGTTGGCGCGTGTCGCCTTGATCTCCTGAGGCGGCACTGCTCTCGGCCCTGTTGGCCGCTTCCGCTGCTGGGAGCTGCGCTGCTCTCCAGGCTTGTTGGGCTGCCTTGCAGCGTGCTCAGGTGATGTTGAGCCGCGGCGCCACTTCTTGCCCTTCACGACTGTGTAGCCGTCGTTGGCGTCCACCTCCGCCATTTCGCTGTCGGCCCAGTTGAGCGAGCCCGGGCTGGCTGTTGTAGCGCTGGTAAAAGCAGCAGTCGGCGGCGCCGTGACGTCACCCCGCGCGGCAGCCAGCATTCCATGCTCCTCGCGCGCCGGCGGACTTGCATGTTTTCGATATTCCATAGAAAATTCTAGAGAAGAATTCTCTATGATTCCTTTTTTCAGCGATAACTCCTCGCCTGGTTGAGATCCAGTGCTGGGCCTTTCAGGCACTTGTTCAACGGATCGAGAGGCTTCTTCTGGTACCAAACTCGTGATGGTAAGAGCCTTTCACACACACTCCAGAGGCGAAAACGACGGAGCCCGCAAAAGCGTGGCCGCACGCTCGAGTGTGTGTGTGTGGTGTGTCTGTCCTTTATGCCTGACCAAACCACTCATTGGAACGCCATGAAACTTTGGAAAGTTATTTAGTATAGTACTGGGAAGGTTTCTAGCAAATAAAAATTTTGAAATAACTTTACGCCTAAAAATAATCAAGATAAATATTCTAATTTATCTGTTATAAATCAACAATCTGCTCTAAATATTATCATGCATATAGAAAAAAATGATTATATCCCTCTTCTTTATGCCGGACCAAACTACTCATTTCATCGCAATTTAACTTTGAGAAATTGTTTAATATACTACCAGAAATGTTTCTATCTAATTATTAGTTTGAAAAACCTTTTTTTGGAAAAAATAAGGTTAAATATTAATTAATCTGTTATATTTTCAGCACTCTGATTGATTATCTCTGAATTATATATATATATATATATAAATCAAAATTTGTCTGTCTGTTTATCGATAAACTCAGAAACTACTTAACCAAATGTCACCAAATTTTCCACATAACTACCAATGACCCTGAAGATGAAGAATTTACAATACATTAAAATTAAGTAAAAAAATATTTTAAAATCTATATTTTATCTTTGTGTATAACTTTATTTATATAGCCACTTGCTATTTGACCATTTAGAACTTTGGGGAAAGTTATAAAGCTATTTTTTGTCAGATTTCCTTTTTTCGTTTCGTTTTATTTCCCAAATTCCATTAAAATTTTTATTAAAAATTATCATCATTATTAAGAAGGTTTTCAATGTGTCTGTATTCAAATTATTAATGACATTTTCGAAAGTAAAACAGTGTATACGGTATTAAATATGTATAATGTAACAATGGCTTAAAATATAATAGAAAGTAAGCTGAATGAAGACAAAAAAAAATGTTAAGAATTCCCTATGAATAGACTGGATTGATACACATTTAAAATGGTTAAAATGGCATTTATTAAGCCAAACAGTGTGCAAAAGTAGATACAGTAGAGCTTCCATTGATACAGTGCCTAAAATCGTAGCTTAACCCGTCTCTCCAAGAGGCAGTCTCTTATTAAAGGTCTATTAGAGATTCTTTAATATCAATTAGAATCTCCAACGAGAGACCACCTACATGAGAAACAAGTTGAGTCATGGTTTTAGGTGGCCTTTCTTAAGAGACTCTATTTACATATATTAAAATCAACATTTTCTCATTGTTGCGTTTAATTACTGCTAATATCTATATATAAAAATGAATGTATGTCTGTCTATCTGTCAATTATTAATTGGACTGAGCGAGTATTGTGAGTTTCATTATTCTATATGGTCTGGAAGCATATTAAAATTAAATATACAAAATTTGAAAGGAAATTTGGAAATTTGTCCGTTCTTGGCTAACCTGACAACCCAGAAGTCTGAAAATTGGTCAGCTAGCATTGTCATCAGGTTTGAACATGTGTACCAAATTTCATATTTCTAGGTGCCCAATAAGTATACAGTGTACTCCGCTTATAACAAAGTCGGTTATAGCGAAATTCCGCATATAGCGAATGAAATTGTCTGCACGAAAGAAAAGAAGGGCTTAAACCATTAAAAGAACTCTGGATATTGCGAAGTCGGATATAAAGAATTTTCGCTTATAACGAAGTGATTTGCATGTATACATTTTTATTTTATCCGTTTATAACGAAGTTTTCTCATTTACCATTATAATTGACTAATATATTATGCATAATATATATCAAATTACAACGTGTGAATGACACAAATTTAATGATACACAACAAATAAGTTAATAATATATGTGGTATTATGCTATGCTGGGAAGCCTTACTCTTGGGATTGATGATTGTTGAAGTGGTGACGCAGTCGTGGTGGCTGAGTAAGCAAGGATTACACACAAGGGAAATAAGCCAGAACACTTGATGGGTTGAAATAAAAGGCAACTGGTTTGGAGGAAAGAAAGCTTGAGAAGAGCGGAGCGATTTTGACTTATTAATTATCTGATCACATGGCGGTGATTGACTTAGCTATGGGATGAGCGGGGAGGTCTCGAGAGCAGATGTTACCTTGTTGGGAGCGAAGGCGCTACTATTCTAGGTGTTGTTCCGATGGGAGCGAAATCACTACTGACCATTCTTGCTTCTCGATTTAACACCAAGCGTTGTCTTCTTTCCCATTGGTCGAAAGATGTCACATGACCGTTTTCTATTGGTTGACCTATTTAGGTACTGCCTCCTAATTGGTCCTTACTGAGGTCTTTGTCGGAAGACACGCCCGATCTTGTCAGGAAGTATTGGGTGTTAGTTCGACTCTTATAACTTCCGTGGTTATCAGATATGTCCGGTCCTGCTCCGGAAATATTGGGCGTCTCTCAACTTTTATGACTTCCGCGGTCACCAGATACGACCGGCCCTGTCAGGAAGTATTGACTGTACAAGTTATTAATAATTGTGCCCGCTTTAAGCCTACTTCCTATGTCTTGCTGCTACTTTCTGTCCTCCAGTTACCTTATTCTTTATTAAATCTTTGAAAGTCATACATTGTACATACATAGTGGGTCGGAGGTGCATACAGTTATATACAAATTAAGACATATACAATTTTAAAATATGCAAACATATTATAAGTATTTTTTTTACATTATTTAAACAAAATTAAATTGTTTAATAAACGCTTATATTTTATTAACGTTTACCATGGCAGGAGAACGAAAACAAACAAGAAACTCACTATCTCTGTCAGTCAAGCTGCAAATCCTAAGAGAGATTGAAGTGGAGAAGAAGAAAAAGACAGATGTTGCCCAGAAACATAATATCCCACAGTCGTCGCTCAGCACCATAATAAAGAACTCTGAGAAGATCCACCAACAAGCTCTGCATGCGGGAGAAAGCAGTCGGAAACGAGCACGTGGATCTACATATGCTGATGTTGATGAGGCTCTGCTGCAGTGGTTCAAGCAGGCAAGAAGTGCAGCGCTTCCAGTTAATGGTCCATTGCTTTCCGAAAAGGCGAAGACCCTGGCTCTTGAATTTGGATTAAAGGATTTTACTGGGAGTGGTGGATGGATCGAGCGTTGGAAGGCAAGGCATGGCATCAAGCTGCGCAACATTTGTGGAGAATCAGCTGATGTCAAAAGAAAATCACAAACTACTTCTCCAAAAACACCTGATGAGGTTGTTATTGATCTTTGTGTTGCTCTTTTGAGTTGAATAGTATATAAAATTATTGGTACAAAACATTTTTTTTTTCCAACTGCGGATATAACAAACTTCGGATATAACAAAGTGATTGTCATGGATAATGCGACTTCGTTATAAGCGGAGTACACTGTATTAATAAAAATTGATTACAAGATTTGGCGACAGACATCCAGACAGACAGACATGGAGGCAAGTTAAATGAGAGCTTTTAAATAAAAAATTGGTCCAATCTCAAAGAAAATGATACCATTAGAAAGAGCGTAAAAAGTATACCTAGAAAGCTTAACCTTAGAAGGAGTAATCGAAGGAAAATCGCTAAAAACGAACGGTTCGCGAGATATTGGCAAAACAAAATAAATTAAATTAAATATACAAAATTTGAAAGGAAATTTGGAAATTTGTCCGTTCTTGGCCAACCTGACAACCCAGAAGTCTGAAAATCGGTCAGATAGCATTGTCATCAGGTTTGAACATGTGTACCAAATTTCATATTTCTAGGTGCCCTATAAGTATATTAAATATTGATTACAATATTTGGCGACAGACATCCAGACAGACAGATAGGCAAGTTAAATAAAAGCTTTTAATAATTAATTAATCTTAATCTATATATATATAAAAATGAATGTATGTGTGTGTGTGTTCTCTATATATTCAAAAACCATACATCCGATCGCCGTGAAATTTTTGGATATTATTAGGCATATCCCCCGAAAGGTTTTCGAAAAATAATTTCTTGAATATCTTTAATATCCTCAGAGTTATTTGCAGATTTGTATCTTTAACTCGCAAGCAGCGCCACCTTGCGAAGGAGATAGGCTTAGGTCTGCCCCCCCCCCCCCCCCCCCCCCCGTCGAGAAAATGTAATCGTCCGGCCACCAGCCGGTTGGACAGTCCAAGTTCCCACCGACCAATCAGAGGGATCAAGAGGTCCTGGCGCGCGGGGGCAGAGTTGGTGACACAGCTGTGCCAAGTAGACAAGAAAAAAGCCTCGCGGGTGACCTCCGGGAACTACGTCCATCTTCCATAACGACCATGATTTTATTCAACTTATCGAGTATTTTTCAAGGGACCGGGAAAAAATGTTCACTAGATAAAACGATGATTTTGTAATGTAGAAAATTAGGAAAGACAAAATTCAGGATGACACGGCACACAGGGACCGGGAAAAATGATCACTTTATCGAGAGATTCAAATTTACGAATTTCAAATTATCAAAATATATCTATTATTTTTTAAAATATGTTTATAGAGAATTGTTTTAACAAATGTTCGTTATACAAACCTTTACTCGGGTAAAACCCGGGCGAAGCTGGGTACATCCGCTAGTCTATATATATAAAATTGAATGTCTGTCTGTGTGTACTCTATAAATTCAAAAACCATACATCCAATCGCCGTGAAAATTTGGGATATTATTAGGTATATCCCCGGGAAGGTTTTTGAAAAATAATATCTTGAATATCCTTAGAGTTATTTGCAGATTTGTAGATTTAACTCGCAAGCAGCGCCACCATTGCGAAGATGATAACAAGTTTTTTTTTTATCTATAAGTTTTATTATCACTAAGTTTATTTTCTTAAAGATTATTTATCAAAAGTAAGATTATCTCAGGATGACACGGCAATTTATTTGAGACAAGAATAATGATACAATTCAAGGCAAAGATACTATTCCTTTAACTTCCAATTACCGAGGGAACCAATTAATATTGATTTTATTCAACTTATCGAGTATTTTTCAAGGGACCGGGAAAAAATGTTCACTATATAAAACGATGATTTTGTAATGTAGAAAATTAGGAAAGACAAAATTCAGGATGACACGGCACACAGGGTCCGGGAAAAAATGTTCACTTTATCGAGAGATTCAAATTTACAAGTTTCAAATTATCAAAATATATATATTTTTTAAATAAGTTTATAGAGAATTGTTTTAACAAATGTTCGTTAGACAATCCTTTACTCGGGTAAAACCTCGGGCGAAGCCGGGTACATCCGCTAGTAATTAATAAAAAGAAAATTACCAAGGATGAGTATCCTATTTAATGTTCACGCTTCAAGCTTTCGGGTATTAACGACCCTTCTACAGGAATAATAACTAACGAATGAATCTAGATAGGTCAACTGGCTATAAACTTACATAATCTATATAGATAGTAGGCTAACAGAGTTTACAGTTGTAGAGCTTGAAGCTATCTCCTCCAAAGATACTTAACTACACATAGCCATCTATAAAAAATAAATAAGTGAAAAATGTAAATAAATTTGACTGTTTATTATAGAAAAAATATCTGGCAACACGATGGTACCAATATCGAGGCGGTACGTGCGCGCGCACCAAGGTCATTCTAATTTATTCAAAGGTTACACCTAGCGCTGCGGCGATTTTAAGATGGAACAAAAATTGAAGCAGGGGTTTTGCATAGAATTTTGTGTGAAACTCAAATATCAGCAACCGAAACTTTTGAAATGTTTAAAAAAGAATTCCCCAATGACGCCTCAAAGAGAACAACTGTTTTTGAATGTGTTGGGCTCTAAGTTGAAGCTGGACTAGATGATATAATAGTGGAAGGAAGTAGTCAATTATCCCACTACATCTGCCGATTGAAATGGATAGATTAGAAGCACGCGGAGGCAACGCGAACAACAGGCAAGTGTTAAGCTCCTTTATTTAGACTAATGGGGGAGGGAGGATAGACTGCCTGCTGGGCAGCTCGGTGATTGGCTGGCCGGAACGTAGTGGTGACGTAGGTCCTCCTCGCGGCGGAAGTAGGCATATTCAACATGTCTTCATTCCCCCACTTTGGATATGCCGTGTAGTATGCCAGTATTCAGACAATTCATAGCTGCACAAGCATTCTGTTGTGCAGTCTTTTTGAGGCCCTTGGTGAAGATGTCGGCCAGGTTGTCGTTGGTAGAGATGTAATTCACATGGATGTCTCCGCTCTCTGTTGACCCTTTCTCTTATATAATGACTAGCCGAATGACCCGGGCAACGCCCGGGGTTTACCCGATTAAATGCTTTTATTAAAACTATTCGTTACAATTATAAATTGGCGCCGTGGATGTCATTCTTGTATATTATATAAATGAGTTTTAAAAATTGTAAAAAAAAAATGCATCGGCCAGGAATCGAACCCGGGGCGCCCGCCACTATAATATATAAATGAGTTTTAAAAATTGTAAAAAAAAAAAAATGCATCGGCGGCGAGCATTCTACCACTGAACCAAAAGCAAACGGTGACAGAAGTGTCTTGCGCATTGGCGGCGCCATCGTAGCGAACCAATAGGAGAGCACCATTCCCAAAAAAAAAAGCGAGTGGGGGTGGGGGGGGGGGGCATGATTGTAGCCAACCAATAGGAGGGCGCCATTCCAAAAAAAAAAAAAAGCAAACCGTGACAGAGATGAGGAATGACGCTCTTAACTGTATATAGAATACCGTATGTCAATGTGCTTCGACCTATTGTTTTCTATGTTGTTTTTAGAAAACTCGATGTTATCTCTTTTATCACTGAATATTGTTATTGGGCGTGAGGCGTTAGTCACGCATTTCAAATTCTCTAATATTTGTGCTATCCACAATATTTCCTTAGTGGTCTGGGCGAGAGCAATGTACTCAGAAAAGTCAACATTTTGTTTTTGAGAAAAACCTCTCGCAACTAATCGCGCTTTAAATCTTTCAACGTCCCCTTTTGAGTTAGTCTTTATTTTAAATACCCATCCATTGCTAATTGGGCGCATGCCAAGTGGTAGGTCGGACAACGTCCACGTGTTTCTATCCTCAATATTTCTCAATTCATTCATCATGGCCCTTCTCCAGTACGGTGCCTCTTTGCTGTTTATGGCTTGTTTGAAAGTTGTGAGTTCGATGATATCTAGGAAATGCAGTTCTACCTTTGGCTTTCCAGCACGCCCATAAGGGTTTCGTACAATTCTTTTAGGCCTAGTTTGAACAATGTCGTCCTTGTTTACCCCCACTAAATCCTGATCACTCGTATCATCATTACGTTCTCTTTTCGCTTCAGGTTTTAGATTTATATCTCCTTCAAGCTGGTTATCGGGTTCTATCCAAATATGGTTGTATCTTTCAGGTTCATCCTCAACCTTAGGCCACTTCAGTCCTATCTTGGATTCGTCAAATTTGACATGCTTCGTCTGGATTACGTGTCGAGTTTCCGTACACCAAAGACGATAGCCTTTAGTCTGGGAAGAATAAACAACAAGAATGCACCTATTTGCTCGATTGTCCAGTTTCTTTCGCCTTTCTGTGGGGATATGGCTATATGCTAAGCACCCGAAAGCTTTTAAGTGGCGAACACTCGGTTTTCTTGATGACCAAAGTTCATCGGGTACTTTATCTCCTAGGGCGCTATTGTAGCACTTGTTTCTTATATAAGCTGCAGTGTTTACTGCCTCTGCCCAGAATCTCTGAGGGAGTTCGGCGCTGTGTAAACAAGATCTATTATGTCCAACAACACTCGATTAGCCCTTTCTGCAACGCCGTTCATAGGTGGCGAGTATGTGTTCGTTAGCTCGTGTTTGATGCCAAGTTGCTCTAGCCTAGTTTTAAATTAATGGTTGCAATATTCGAGTCCATTGTCGGATCTTAGCACCTTTAGCTTATGTCCGGTTTCTCTCTCAGCCCTAGCGAGATACGAGTCGAAGTGTTTCAGCACTTCGTTTTTATGTTTAAGGCAAAACAGGGTTATCTTTCTAGAATAATCATCAATGAATGTTAAAAAATATGCGCTTCCTCCAATAGATCTAACAGGCATTGGACCACAAATATCAGTGTGAACTAATTCTAATGGCCTTTTAGATCATATATTCCTAATTGTTTCGTGTGGCTCTTTCGTGGACTTTGCTACACAACAATCATCACACAGACTTCGATCCATGGAGGAGATCTCTAACCCCTTAACTAATTCCCCTTTTGCCATTCTCTCAATTGCGTCATTGTTTACATGACAGAATCTCTGATGCCATAGTTCTATTGTTTGTTTTTGTGAACTCTTTTGACTGTTAAACAATTCAGTGTTTGGTAAAATAACTCTACCCTTCATGACATACAATCCATTTTCATTATGTGCTATTGCAACAATTCGGTTCTCCGAATCGAAAACTTGGCAAAATTAACTATCTTTCCCTTATTTTCCATGCTCGAGACTGACAATAGGTTTCGTCGCACATTAGGGACATACAGCACATTACATAGTTTTAGGTCAACGTGGTGCTTACCCACATAGGCCTTGAACTTGATGTCGCCGCATCCTTCCGCTCGTGTAGTCCCGCTCGCTGTTAGGATCGGATCCGACGTTATTCCTTGGAAGTTGGTGAACCATTCCCTTTTGTTACACACGTGGTGAGTCGCGCCGCTGTCGATCACCCAAGAGTTGTCAGGGATGGCGCAGGATAGGGCTGTTAGCATTTCGCTTCCCGCTATCTCGTGAGTGCTACATCTCGGTGGTTGGAAATTTGGAGCTGGAGTTTTAGCCTTTCCTCTGCATGATCTCGCGATATGTCCTTCCTTGCAGCACTAGTAGCAGTTGAAATTTTTCTTCTTCTTGTCTTCCTTTCTGGTCGTTGTCCCGAACTGCAAAGCTTCATTTGTGTTATTCACACGTCGGGCCATCCGTCTCTCGTATTCTGCTAGCAGCACATATTTTACCTTGCTAGAGGTAAATTCCTTGTCTTCTACGTTGCTGAAGGTCATGATGATTCCGTCGTATGACTCCGGTAGGCCAGCAAGCATTGAATAGGCGAGGTCTTGATCTTGCATTTCTGCGCCTGCCTCTCTTAAGTGATCCGAACAGATCTTCAGTCTCCCCAAATAGTTCGTCATCGTCTCTTGTTCTTCGAATCTTATGGAGATGAACTGCTTCTTCAGTTGGAGGATTCTTGACCTTGACTTGAGTTCGTATACTTGTTCCAAGGTATCCCATGCTTCTCGTGCAGTGGTACATTCCATTATATGAATCTGTTGGCTCGGTGAGAACGTCAGTGCTATCATAACTAACGCCTTTTCTTGCTTCATGTTGAAGATTGTTCTTGAGGCTTCTTCATCGGGTGCTGGCTCCGTAACATACTTCCAGAGTTCTCTTTCGATTAGCATCATCTTCGTATTATACTTCCAGCTTCTGTAGTTCTGATCATTGAGTTTCTCGAGGGGCGTGTTGATCAGCGTCGAGGTGTCATCTTGCACGTGGTGTCTCGAATTAACCACGCTCTGCTACTTGATGTTGGGCTATAAGTTGAAGCTGGACTAGATGATATAATAGTGGAAGGAGGTAGTCAATTATCCCACTACATCTGTCGATTGAAATGGATAGATTAGAAGCACGCGGAGGCGACGCGAACAACAGGCAAGTGTTAAGCTCCTTTATTTAGACTAATGGGGGAGGGAGGATGGACTGCCCTCATGGGCAGCTCGGTGATTGGCTGGCCGGAACGTAGTGGTTACGTAGGTCCTCCCCGCGGCGGAATTAGGCATATTTAACATGTCTTCAGAATGGAATTCTAGATTTAAAGCTTGAATTGAAGATGATCCTCGTAAAGGACGCACAAAATTTCAAAGGACTGATGAAAATCTGCAAAAAATCACCGATTTGATAAAGAAAATCCTCGAACCAATTTGCTAGAGCTAGAGAAAGACACAGGCATCTTTAAAACAACGATTGGAAGGATCGTAATCGAAGATTTGAAGCTCAAAAGACTCTTGCAAAATTCATCCCAAGATTTCTCACTAATGAGAAAAAACTGTGTCGGCTTGCAACCTGTGAGGACATGTTGGAAATGACAAGAACGGATCCGGAATGGAAAGACAAGATAATCACAGGCGTCGAGACATGGGTCTATGGCTATGACCCTGAAACCAAGCGTCAATATGCCGAGTGGAGAGGTCAGGGTGAGCCTAGACCCAAAAATCCAGGATATTGAAATCCAGAAACAGGGTGTTGCTGGTCGCTTTTTTGGATAACAAGAGCATTGTTCATCACGAGTATCTTCCTGCAGGCCAAACAGTTAGTAAGGAAATGTATTTGGGCATTCTTCGCCGTCTAAGGGAAGCGATTCGAAAAAAAAGACCAGAAAATGGACTAATGGTGACTGGATCCTACACCTTGACAATTTCCGCCCTCACACAGCGCACTTGGTGACGAGTTTTTTGGCGAAAAACGGGACACAAATCCTACCTCAACCACCCTATTCCCCAGACATCGCACCAAATGACTTTTTCCTGTTCCCCAAACTTAAAGGAGTTCTAAACGGAAAACAATTTGACACCAGGGATGACATAATAGAAAAATCGCTGTTGGCATTGAAGAGCATTCCAAAAGAGGCCTATAAAAACTGTTTCGACAATTGGGAGAAACGGTGGCGCTGGTGCGTTGAAGCAAGGGGGGATTACTTTTGAAAAGTTTTAATAATTTAAAAAATATATATCTTACATTTTTTTATGGACCCAGTCCGGGAACTTATGGGACATACCTTGTATTTATATAAATTTAACCAATGCCTATAGATTCTCACCTGAAAGATTTTTTTTGTATTATTTGTTTGTGTGCTAATAAACTATTCATTTTCAATTATTTCGATTTTGGTCTTCTCTTTATTTACTAACTAGAAGAATGACCCGGCTTCGCCCGAGAAATCCCCCGAGTGAAGTATCCTTCATACTGAAAGTACATCAATAATAAATAGTAGAAGTGCCATAGAATAGCAATACAGAAGAAACACATAAACTACAGGAAAAAAAGTGTGTAATGGCAAAATTTGTATTATATTAGTGTTTAGGTATTTGATTTAATTATTTTTTGCAATCCATTTAGTTGCTTCAAAATTAATATAGTGTAAATAGACGGCAGCTTTTCCACCAAACCCCCATTAACCTTTGAAATTACCTGAGTTGAGTGACTGACTGTAAAGAATCCTGACTGCAATGCCCATCTTCTCAGTAAGAATAAATAAAAATAGGTTTATAAAAAAAAATTAATCCAAAATACTGGCATGTAAATATTTTTCTGTAGAAAAATAAAAAAGCATGTGGAAATATTAAGCAAACATATGTGTTCGCTAATGATTGCGACTGCATTTTAAACGATTTTTAAAAAGAGATTTAAACAAATAAAGGCCAGAACAAAAATTAATAAAAAATATGATATACATTATTTACATACATTCACAAAAGCAAACGATGACAGAATTGATGACTCTGATACTTGTATATTTTAATAAAATTTTATTTTTCAAAAAGGTTACAAGTTTTTCTCTAAAAAGTGTAGCCAATGGTCAGTCTATTTACATATTTTTATTTACAACTTCAATAAATGACAACAGTAAAAGTAAACAAAGATATTTACATTTGCTATCTTGACTCCTGGTCAGTGCTGTGGCTCTCGCAGATAAGGTCCCCTGATGTCCTGCAGCTCTCCAGCAGTCTTTCTATGGCCTCTCCTAGTGGCTCCTCGATAAGATGGTCCCCTGTCCTCGATCCATTCTTGTCTGTCAGGTCTCCAGTCATCTGCTCTAGGTCGTTCTCCTGGATCTCTTCTATGGTCGTCGTATCCCTGTGCTCCAAGTCCGGTGTTCCACCTTCCTCATCATCACATGCCAGCTCCCTACATCGTTCCAACAATCTATCCATGGCTTCCATTTCTTTATTTCTCTGTAACTTATCGTGAGGTTCATTCTTCTTTTCTGTTGAGATAATTTCCATCGTCTTTTTTTAGCACTAGGGATTGAATATATGCAAAGTCCCTTTTTCTTATGTTTATTTCCTTCCTGTATTGTTTGTTATATTTGGTTACTATTCCATCCCATGTTAAGACTATCGGCACTACTTTTACGGGCATTTTTTCAGTTTGGGCCATTTCCCTCGCCAGTAGCTGGTATTTTCTTTTCTTTGTCAGCTCCGTAGTTTGGATATTGTCTTGGGAGGTCACGCCTATCTCTATAATTGTTATGTCTTTTTTTTTATTTTGTCATATACTATTATATCAGGTTTGTTAGCTCTGATATTGATATCGCTTATCATTGGCAGGTCCGTTATTATCTTGGCGTATGAATTTTCAATCTTAGTCGTTATTTTGTGGAGCTTTATCTTATTGTTCTCTGTGAAATAATATTTTCTAGTCAGGTTGAGGTGGAGGCATCTCACCACTTCATTATGCCTCTCAGTGTAGTCGTAAGGAAGCAATCTTCCACAGTTTGTAGCAAGGTGGTCCACCGTCCTCTGTACCTTTTCACAGTGAGGGCATTTCAGGTTTTTATCCTTCGGGAACACGTTTCTATCTTGTATGAACATGTAGAACCCTTCATTTTGTGGTGTGTTGTTTCCCGTTTTGAGCCACTTTGAGGATTCTATCATGTCCAATAGCGGTTGGTCTTCATTTTTAAAGGATGTTGTGTGGATTATTTTCTGGCCAATATTTCCTCTTAGATTTTCAATCTGTTTTTCTTTCAGAGTTTTCATTGTGATGTTTTGGGCTTCTATTTTGTACTTATTTTCTATAATTAGTTGGATGTGTGTGAGCATTGTGTTTTCGCCCTGTTCACACGCTTTAATGGCTTCCTTTCTTTTTGTTGTCTCCCCCCCCCCCCCCCCAAAATATATACTTGTAGAGGCTTAGCAGAATTCTTTCGTTTTTTTTTTGTACCAAGTTCACCAATCCTCTTCCCATTTCTTCGCGTTGAAGATATAGTATTTCTTTATTTGCTGGCTTAAGATGGATTTTGTATCTGCTCAGCGTTGTTCTCACCTTTTGGTCCAACATTTCTAGTTCTCGCTCACTAAACTCCACGATTCCAACGTAGTAGTTTATGAGCGAGAGCGAAAATTCGTTGAAAGCAGCGAAGAGGTTTTTAGCGTTCAGCTTGGTTTCCGCTAAAGATTCCATTCTGGATACTATTTCTCTTTTTATTCTCTCTTTATTTTCTGGGACGACTGCGCTGGTGTTATCCTCTAGAACACCTAAATATTTATATGTTTCTTTTTATGTTAGTGTCCCAAATTCCTGAATTTCTGTGGAGTTTGTCGCTGTTTTTGTCGGGTTGATTTTGAAGCCTATATTATTTAAAAGCTGAGTTGTCTTGTTCCCTAAGAGCTCAAGATCCTTGTCGCTATAGGAAAATATTTTTATGTCGTCTATAAACAATAAGTGATTTATTTTAATTTTTTCCTCTCCTACTCTCATCTCCACTTGGGACTGTCTTCTTTGTTGAGCTCCCTTGTTATCGGCTCGAAGCACATGACGAAGAATAGAGGTGATAGCCCATCTCCCTGCAATATTCCTCTTTCTATTTTAACTGTTTTGAGGCACCGCTTGCCAATAGTACAACTGTGCTTGACATTTGTCCAGGGCAATTTTTGCGAATTGTTGAATTTCTTTTGGAACTCTTGATGTTTTCAATATCTTTAGCAAGTATTTGTGGTCGATGCTGTCAAAAGCTTTCGCTATGTCGATCCACATGGTTTTCAGTTTATTTGCGTGTTCTCTTTGCATATAGCTTTGTTTAATAAGACCTGTTCCTTGGCGCCTTGAGTTCGCTGCGTCGTTCTTATCTGATTGATAGACAGATATCGTTCCTTATTTATGTATTTGTTCAGCTTTCTAGATAATATTCGCGTGATTAATTTGTACAGGTTGCTCATGCAACTTATGGGGCGGTAGTTGCCGAGGGTGTTCTCTCCTCCTTTAGGAAACAAGAAGGTTTTTGCAGTAAACATCCAGTCTGGAATTGTTTCTGGATTCCTTATAGCTTGAACAACGGCTTTATATAGATCTTCGTGTAGCGGGGTCAATTTTTTAATAAAGAAATTATAAATTTCACATCTATACCGCCTGCTTTCTAATTTGGCAGGTTTTTCAATGTTTCCTAAATTCTTCTTTTGTAATTTCTATTTGCTCGATAGGTTTGTTTGTTTTCTCAATATTCTGGATGAGGTATTCCGGAATATCGAGGTCTTGATTCTTCATCCAAGTTTTGTACCAGAAATTTGTTAAATCTTCTTCATTAATGGGGCCTTCATTTGCTTTTTGTGGCTCTAATTTACTGTAAAATGCTCCCCTATTCAGTTCGAACATATAATTTGTCTTATTAAATTCACTTCTTTTTTCTGATACCTCTATTCTTTTCTGTATTACTTTTATTTCTTGGTTTATTTTTTCTTGAACTATTTTTAATTCTGATATTTTCCTGGGGTCGCTTCTATATTCTTTTCTAAAGAAATTCTTTTCTCTGCTAAATGGTATAATTATCGATAGTGTCGAACTACAGTTTGTAAGGACAAAAAAAAAAAAAAAACATGGTCGAATTAACGAGGTTATACTGTATATATAAAACTAGAAATGTAGTTTTTAATAAGGTCCTTCTAATGAATTCATTCCTTTTATATGTTACCTGCAATATATTTGTGTTGTTTGCAATTTTCTGATTTGTTAAATTTTCTTTTTTTTTTTTACTCTAAATATATATTTTTAACTTTACAACCAATGTCTATAGTTTCTTCCCTGAAATTGCTTACCAAACATGAGTCAGTGTTTTCACAGTGTTAACAGTTGGAGTGTGAAAATGTGGAGGAGCAAAATAACTCCCTACTGAATTTCTCAAAAGCCTTACTCCCAGAGGAATGCCTCTACACCAGTTAAACTCAAGATTGGTGTTATTTTGTTATGCTTCTGAGAAATTTTAATACTAAGCAGGGTCTTTGCAAATGGCACACGTGTGGGGATACAGCGCGACCAAAAATAATTGATGCTGGTCAGGATATGCCTCTTTTGTTTTTAATATAAAAACCTGACATTTTTTTTTTCTGTCATTTTTTTCATTTGTTAAGTGTATTTACGCAAGTTTGGCCTTAAATACCCATTTCTTGGTTTATCAAGAAGCCTCTGGGACCAAAATTATTTTTGGTCGCAGTGGTACAGCCTACTCCACGCTGACGAACGCCAACAGCGCGAAACGCGTTCGTGGATGGCTTTTCTTGATTTATCAAGAAATTGGGTTGGCCAATATCAGGGAACAGGCTAAATCAATGTTTAGTTGATTTCTGTTCCAACTGATGGCGCTCTGTCTTCTGTAAAGCACATGTGCTTCTGGTCAGGATATGCCTCTTTTATTTTTGGCTAGACGAATGACCCGGGCAACGCCCGGGTTTACCCGTTTAAATGTTTTATTCAAACACTATTCGTTACAATTATAAATTGGCGCCGTGGATGTCACTCTTGTGAAACGTCCCGCTCCAAACTTTACAGTCAGATTAGTTACGATATAAATCTTCAAATCGAGCGAGCGTCTATAAATATATCGATTTAGATCAAGTATTCTAATTATTAAGCGAACAATTATTAATAAAATTTTGAGAAGATTTCGATTTTAAACGTATTTATAACCTTGATAGAGGGCGCTGTTCGTGAGCTAAGTAGAATAATTTGAATATATAGTTTTAATATTTAATTTATATATAATTTAAAATAGCCTATCGTTTTCCTCGTACAGTAGAACTCCTCAAAAATTCGGAAATTCTGAAATTCGGAAACTCCCAAATTCGGAAAGTATTGTAATGTTTTTTTTACATACAAAAAATCAATTTTCACATGCTTTTATTTTGTTGATATTTCAACATTATTTTATTTTATTTTATTTACTTTTACTTTTGCTTTGCTTTTATTTAATTTAATTTAATTTTTATTAGTAATTTATTTTTAATTTAAGTGTTTAATTAATTTACTTTTACCGATTATTTATAATCGCTAATTAGGGGTTTATCCCCTTTTTTAAAAGCTTAAATAAATCAACAGTTTCATTTGACCCTTGTGCTTAGTTTAGGATATTGTCCAATAAGAAGGCAGCATTATTACGTCATAAGCCATTCACGCATTTTTTATTGCAAAGTTGATTCACCTGAAGTTCAAATTATCAAACATTTTCAGACATTGTAAGTTTCAAATTCTTTTATTCAACTCTCAATTTTTTGCATTTACAAGTTTGTTCTTCAACAAAATGGCATCCAAAGAGGAGCGGCAAAAACGAGGCAAGTACCGAATTCTTAAGCTTGGTGAAAAGTTAGATGTTCTTAGTGACATTAAAAAAGGATTAAGCTATACAACGATAATGCAAAAGTATAAAATTTCTAAGACAACTGTTTTGATATAAAAAAGTCTGAGCTTAAACTTACAAAGTTTGTTGATTCTACCGAAAAAGATGTCAAAAAGTTTTCTCAAGTAAAAAATCCGTTATACGAAAATGTTGATAAAGCAGTTAACATCTGGTACGAAAGTCAGAGATTATCAGGGGTTCCTATTCGTGGTATTGAACTCCAAACAGCTGCCAGTCATTTTGCATCAAAATTGAATAATCCCACTTTTAAAGCTAGTGGTGGATGGTTGTCACGATACAGAGCCAGACATAATTTGAAAAATAAAAAAGTTGTCGAGGAAGCATTGAGTGCTGACGAAGATGCAGCTAATCGCTTTATGTCGCCGGATGTTCCCAGATGCGAAGCGTTGAAAAGTTTGGATGTTGCATTAAAATATTTGGAAAAGCGCACTGAACCAGAAATGCTTGCAAGCTACAACACCATCAATAGTCTTCGAACTATGCTTATGAGAGAAGAAGAAGCTTTGTTAAACAAGCCAAAGAAACAGACAACAATCACCCACTTCTTTGCCAAGCCATAACTTACTTGGCCATCAATTGCATTACATACATAATAAAGATTTTATTATTTTTCATCGGTTTCATGCTCAAAACTCATAAAAGTCAAGGAACATTTGATTAAAAATCGTAATTAAAATTATGTAATGTACATATAATATTCAACCTAAAATTGTTCATATGCTTCAAAATCTTTGTCTCAGTCATCTAAATGCCTATTTATGCCACATAAATATTCACAAATCTAACTCTCTCAAATTCGGAAAATCCTCAAATTCGGAATACCTTGCGCCCCAAGCTTTCCGAATTTGAGGAGTTCTACTGTATTTTTTTTTACCTATGTATGGAAATTTTGGTACTGTAAAAAAAACTTTGCTTCAATAATATAAAAAAAAAACACCCAGGCTAAGTTTCGAACCAAGGTTGTGGAAATACGAAGCCGCACACCTAACCATTAAGCTACGCTTGGCATAATAAATATTCGCATGTAAAGCTATTTCAGGCCTTACATATTTCTAACGACCTTTTTGAAATAGGTTTTTGAAACATGGAAATTATAATACTTCAAATAAATAGAAATAGAGTGAACACGAATAAAACATAACAAATATTTCGAATTAGAGCAGTTATTTTAAACGGCGAATTAGATCAGTTATATCTAAAAATGAAAATATATAAATAAACTAGCGGATGTTCCCGGCTTCGCCCGGGTTTTACCCGAGTGAATGTTTGTCTAACGAACATTTGTTAAAACAATTCTCTATAAACTTATAAAACGTACTCGGCTTCGCCCGGGGTTTTCCCGAGTAAAGGTTTGTCTAGCGAACATTTGTTAAAACAATTCTATAAAACTTATTTAAAAAAAAAAGATATATTTTGATAATTTGAAACTCGTAAATTTGAATCTCTCGATAAAGTGAACAATTTTTCCCGGTCCCTTGAAAAATACTCGATAAGTGGAATAAAATCAATATTAATTGGTTCCCTCGGTAATTGAGGTTAAAGGAATAGTATCTTGCCTTGGAATTGTATCATTATTCTTGTCTCAAATAAATTGCCGTGTCATCCTGAATTCTGTCTTTCCTAATTTTCTACATTACAAAATCATCGTATCATCATGATAATATTTAGAGCAGATTGTTGAATTATAACAGATAAATTAGAATATTTATATTGATTATTTTTAGGCGAAAAGTTATTTCAAAAATTTTATTTGCTAGAAAACTTCTCAGTACTATACTAAATAACTTCCCAAAGTTTCATGGCGTTCCAATGAGTGGTTTGGTCAGGCATAAAGGACACACACACACATTTTTTTATTTATTTCATCTCAATTTGCAGGTGTTACATTCGAGCACAGCTCGCGAGTCACCTTGTCCAGATTATTTACACATGGCGAGTTGTAATGCTGGAGTGCCCCCTGAACCTTACAGGAGGGCAGTTGTTGGGTGTTTGGCTGTCAGCTAGCCATTGGGTCCAGGTCGTCGGATTCGGTGGCTGAGGTCACCTTGATTTTGAACAAATTCTTGTATAGTTGGATTTGATGATTTTTGAAATTGCGATTTTATTTTGCGAAATTAACAATTTTTAAAAGTAATTTGCCTTTCATTGTAAGAAGGTTTTGATAATATCTAATAACTTTTCGCACAGTTCCCTGGTGTCAGAACGAGTAGTTTTCTTTTTTTGCAGTTTCAGCGTAACTTGCCTTTTGTTTTTCAACAGTTGCTTCTTCTGTTTTAGTGGAGCTTGCTTGAGGTATGTTGTTAGGGGAGTTTTGTCTGGGAGGCTTTAGCTGCTGTTGTTGTGGCTTCGGAAAATTTGGGCATCCGCGGTAATTGGCTGTATGCGCCTCTCCACAGTTAGCGCACTTTGGTGGGAGCTGTTTCGACTTTCTTGGACAATCCTTCGAATGGTGTTCTTCAGCACACTTGACGCATTTGGGCTTCAAAAAGCAGTTTAGCTGGCCATGCCCAAAGCCCTGGCAGTTAAAGCATTGGGTCACTCGTTTTGTAGTCCTGAATGATTCCACGACTATTTTTTGGTAAAGTATTTCAGTTATTCCATAGATTAGTTTATTTTGTTCATTTTCGGTAGCTCTACTAGGACTATATTCATCGGTATTTTGGTCGATTGTCTATGGAGTCTTTTGACAATGACCTCAGTGAAGCCCATTGAGACCAGTTCAGTTACGACGTCTTCTTCTTTGAAGGCTGTTGATACCCCCTTCAATACCACTTTCAGTGGTTTTTCCTCCTGTAGTCTGTAGGAATATCCTCCATTATTTTTCTGTACATACTCCCTGATTTTTTTGAAGTCGCCTATGGTTTTCGATTTAATTATGTGCTTTTTGCCAGAAATCGTGACTTGGAATGGACACACACACACATAGAGAGAGAGAGAAAATATCTTTATTTACGGGCTACTAACCAAAAGTTATGATTTTTGAGCCCAAAATCGATGTCAGGTGGCAAGGGACCCTAGGATGTGGAAGCAGGAGATGTCTCGCAGGGGTGGTGGAAACGTTGGGCAAGCAGGGGAATAGCGCCAGGGTGCAGTGAGGCGGGTGCGTTGAATAGGCCAGGAATCCAGGAGAAGTGGCAGATGGAAATGGAGGCAGAAGGTCCTTGAAGCCTAGAACTTGAGGGCCCTAGACTTCAGGATGGGGCAGCTTGAGGCTCTCGCCTCGTGCTTGTCAGGAAGGCCCTGGGAGCAGCAGTTGGCACATTTGGAGGTGCGCTGGTCAGCAATGGATGGGCAGGTTCGGCCTTCATGGCCGTCTTCACCGCAGTGGAAGCACTTAGGAGCTCTGGTGCATTGGGCCACACACACACATACATTCACTTTTATATATATAGATTTACATTGTATGTGATGATGATAACAAAAATGAATTTTTAAATTAATATATATAATTCATTGAGAAAAAAAAGAAATAATTAATTATCAAATTCTCAAAAGTGACAATATCTTATTTAAAATATAATAAAAGTTTTCAAAATTTATGTGTTTTTTTTTTTCAAAATATATTTGAACGCATATAACAATATTTATATACGTTTATACCGGGTACATTCGCTAAATACAGTTCAAATTACCGAGTGGACCAATTAATACTGATTTTTTCAACTTATCAGGTATTTTTCAAGGGACCGGGAAATTTTTAAAATTATCGAGAGTATATAGACAAGTATAGATTAAGTAGGGATTGGATGTTTGCTAGAATCGTTTTACCAAATGTTCGTTAGGCAAACTTAGGTAAAAACCGGGCGAAGCCAGGAACATATATATATGGGTTTGTCGGCTATGCAAGCCCTCAATATGTAACTAATCTCGCTGAAATTTGAACAGGACAGAGAGTTAAATCTGGAAGAGCTTTTTGTCGCACCTTTAACCAAGAAAAATTATAATTAACAAAGAACTGAGCAACAATTATTTTTGACGTGACAACGTCTTAAATTAGGTTGCGGCTGGGAGTCACTAATGAAAAAGTGTAACGCCCGGTAACGTTACGATGAGTCATCGAACGAGAGTGCTGCGCGCGCAGCTGCGCGCGCAGCGCTAGAGAATTAGGCGCATTGAATCGGCGCATGCTTGTCTCTGTCTTTGTCTTTCTCGAACGTTCTTGGCGTTGGAAAAACAAGAAAGCGTCATAATACAAGTTCACACGTGTGGTTAAAGTATCGTCAGCTGTGTCTGTAGTTAAAATGTGGAGTGCTTAGGTTCGTCATTTACAACAACTACAACAATAAAGGTAAATAATTGTACACTGATATTTCATTATCGTAAACTATGATTGATTGATTAATTGTTAGATTGACACAAAAGTTGAGAAACTGAGTTTATAGGTTATGTCATACTATTGATAAATGTTGATAGTGTTAAGTAAATTATTAGTTTAAAATTAATTAATTAATTAATTATTATTTTACAAATTTTAAATAGTTTCAAATTTATTTAGCAAAAATTTGAACCTTCGATCTGAATAAATGTTTTGATTTTCGAATTGATTCTTTAAAATTACAAATATTAAGAAAAAGTGGCAGATATAAGAAAACTTTATTTAAACTGTGTTGAGCAAGAATTTTAACATCTAATTTAAGTAAATGTTTTAATTTTCAACTTCATCATTTACAATTACAAATTTTATTTAATTTCAAATTTATTTAGCAAAAATTTGAACCTTCGATCTGAATAAGTGTTTTGATTTTCAAATACCAACGCGGCTGGTGGAGTGGCGATCTATCGTAAATTATCATCGACATCTACGGCGGAAGTGTTCCAAGTTGCGATTACAGACGTAACTCGTGTCATTAAAACCAAGGGTGACATGTGCATGACTGAAGTTACTTGCTTCGCCGCTAATACTAGCTTCAAGTTTATACTCGGCGCTGTATATATTCATCCAGGAGCTAGTATGCAGGATATTGGAATGTTACTATGGCAAGGACTCGGTCCGTACATTCACAACAGCCAGTACGTGCCACCGTTCGTGCAAGTTGATTCTAGTATACCGATTCTTCTGTGTGGTGATTTTAACAAAAACGTAAAGCCTGACAACTCGTTTCTTAAATTCATGAAAAATACGTATAATCTTGATTGCGTATCAAACGTTTCTAAGTCAACTACGTTAAAAGGAACAACTATCGACTTGACTTTCGCAAGACACATTACAGCAGAAACACTTCCTTTCATTTCATATTTCTCCTATCATCGTCCTATCCTCAAAAAAATCACTCAAATAGGAATTAGTTAAGTTTAAGTTTACATGTACAATGTTTTAGTAAACAAAATATATTTCTATAGTTAAAATTTGTGCAATTCTTATTTTCATTCAATTCCTTGTTCCTATTGTGCAATTTAATTATATTCATATCAATAAATATTCTACCGTTGTCACGTAAAATCTTCGCCCGTAAAACCGACTTTACAGGCAACCATTGTTTTTTAGTCAGAAATGATTATGACAATATCGCTGTATCATGCTTGATTGACATAAACAAAATTCTTTAGGAGAATATTCACTAAAGCAGACCATGGGCGAAGCCAGAAAATAATTTTTAGTAGGCAGGAACAAAATCTACCAGCGAAACATTCACTCGAGCAGAAGACACACTCAGCCAGGTCATCTCTCTATATAAAATATCGTTTCTCGGCCTTTTGGCTAAGATCATGTAGTATATCTCTAGATATTTTATTTATATATTTCTTTTTAAAAATCTATTTAGTAGAGAGAGTGGATATGTTTGCTCGAAAAATATATTTTATATATTATATAAATATATGATGTAAAGAATATTATTATCATTATTATCATAATATCCTGTGTGTTCAGGAATATTATTATCATTAATATTCGTTAGGCAAACTTCCACTCGGATAAAACCCGGGCGAAGCCGGGTACACATCCGCTAGTATATATATATTTATGTTATATATTAAAATATTATTTTATTTGAAATTATATTTCATAGATTCAAATACTATGCTAAATCGACCGCCAGAGGTCACGCTTCCCCTATAAAAACTCATTGTCCCTGAGGTGTCTACCTCCCTGGCCAGCAAGTTAAATGGAATGAAGGTCCGCCAGCAGAAGGAGATCCTGCCACGAATCTGCCTCTTCAAAGTGGATGAGGAAACACCCAACTCCACAATTGAAGAGACCTTCCTGGGAACCGCAGCTGTTAGTAAACTTCCTGGGGGCAAAGTGGTGCGCGTGGCGCACCGTTCGGCACCCAGAAACTGGACCTGCACCGCCTTCATCGAGGTGGACATCAAGACCTTTAAAGCCCTGGGCGATCGCGGAAGAATCGTGGTGGATGGAGTAATCCTCAACTTCGAGGAGTCCATCCGCGCCCGCGTATGCTTCCGCTGTTGTGGCTTCGGCCACAACTCTGCCCAATGCACCAGAGCTTCTAAGTGCTTCCGCTGCGGTGAAGACGGCCATGAAGGCCGCGCCTGCCCTTCCATTGCTGACCAGCGCACCTCCAAATGTGCCAACTGCTTCTCAAAGGGCCTTCCAGACAAGCACGAAGCGAGAACCTCAAGCTGCCCCATCCTGAAGTCTAGGGCCCTCAAGTTCTAGGCTTCAAGGACCTTCTGCCTCCTATTTCCATCTGCCACTTCTACTGGATTCCTGGCCAATTCAAGACTCCTGCCCCGCTGCACCCTGGCACGTTCCCCTGAACGTTTCCACCACCCCTGCGAGATATCTCCAGCCGCCAGATCCTAGGATCCCTGGCCACCTGACATCGCGTCTGCTGCCTTGACGTTTTAGATACAGTGTGCCCGGAAAAGTCTCCACTGAGACTTGTGCGGGCGATGGCAAGAATATTCCCGTTGTTGTTTCCCGATGGCCGACTCAAAGCTTTTGTACATTATGTAAATAAGTTTTTCATTTTTTTATTCTTACGCCTTAAGCCAGGCAGTACTTTTATCAAATTATGTTTTTAGATTTTTTAATAAGCTCAATTAAAGCAATTAATGATCTGAACTATTTTTAGTATTATTACAACGACTGCAGTATCACATACTCATGTACTCTTTAACAACCTAAGAAAATCTTTATGTAATATATATACATTTCATTCAACATATGTTTTTTGTGGTATGTAAATTGAATATTTGGTTATGTAAATTAGAGCACATTAATCGTGCTTGAGTGCAGCAGCTTTGATGCCCTTAGATTCCCCCTTCTTTCCACCTGTGCAGAAGAATTAGGGTACACTCCGCGGTCACTCAAAGATTTTGTTTTCAACAGGAGCACTTGGCGAGCCTGCCTGGAGTTCATAAAGGCCTCTGATAGACTTAAGCCACGCGTCCGCGCGGAGGATTCCGATCACCTGAGTGACTCGGACTCCTCACCTCATGGTTAACACCGGTCATTGACGGCCGCTCGTAGACGTAACTCTGGCATGTCCCGCTGTTTAAGATCGGTTTCGCGACCTGCCCTGCGTATGTGATCGCCCTTGACGCTGTCTCTGTAACCCAAGGACAGAGGGCAAATGGTTTGGCGATTCGACGGCGCGGGCTGCTCGAGAAATCGACTTACGCAGCGACCCATTTGAACGCGCTATGCAATCTATGGTGTACCTTTCTGGTTGGTTGTCTTAGTACTGGTACCCTCACCAGTAATCTTATCTAAAACTTTTATATATTCATTTTTACAAAAATAAATCTATCTTTTCCCATCAGTTGCTGAATCATTCTCGCTTTATCTAATATTCTTATTTAAAAAACAGCTGTCTTTCTTTTATTTTGGTTGCGTGCAGCACCTTGGTACTTTGATATTGTGCATTGCGGCTTGTCTGCCTGCTACATCTTTTGGGCTTAAAAATCTTATACTTTAATCATTGCGGTATGTCTGCTCTCCACGGTCACCCCTGGGCTCAACACCATTGAACCCGTCTCTGCCACCCCCTGAACTCCGCGGATTATAAGAAATGGCCATATTTGGGTATTTATTCCATTCACAAATGCAAACGATGACAGAATTGATTGTTGATGACTCTGATACTTGTTTAAATGATAGTGTAATGATCTTGATTATAATTAGAGTCATCTAAAAAAGAATTTTCTATGACAAACAAATATGAAAAAAGATATACATATCTTATCAAATAATATATAAAGCAGCATTGCAATGTCTTCATATCGGTGTGCTATAAGCTCTTATTGAGTGATAAACATCGTTTCTATTTTAAATATATAAATAATCTCTAAAATACCTCTAACATCAATTAGAATGACGTATGAAATGGAGTTGTATAAGCAGACGAGATGATTAACCTATAGCAGTGTGGTTGAGTTAGGTTAGCCTACTCGAAGTTACTTGGCTAGAGCACGGGAGACCATCACTGCTAAGAGACGCCCGGAGATGGAAGTTGTAGGAGAGAAGTAGATAGTTTGTTTGAGAGAACACAACGATGCAACTCACGGACTGAAGTCCACGTGGTCCATAAATACCGAGGACAGGTAGCCGAGATAAACTCAGATTTTGAACCGTCCACATATGTTCTCGGTGTCAAGAGATCCAGCGAGCTGAGTGGAAGCTCGAAACTTGTCCGACAATCCAGGTCCGAGGTTGTGAGGAGTCTAGCGGGATGTAGCGTATAAATAAATCTCGTATAAGTTGGAGAAACCCATTGGGAAATAGAAATGCTATCTATACAAAAAGTTTTAAAATATTCAATTGTATCCGCTTTATTATTAAATTTGTGTTAGAATTATTTGTAATAATCATGAATTAATTATCTTTTGAATAGATATTCAAATATTTCGACGTAGACGATCTCCCGTCCTCCAGAATTCTGCAAGGAACATTATATCTTCAGTAAAGTATAAGAAAATCTGGATTTACATATATATATATATATATTAAAAATAATGTGGTGAGGTATCCAGTCGACTTATTCTATGGTATGCGATCCTGCCAACTCTCGCTATACTGTGTTGGAACAGTCAGAATGGGGAGTTTTCCAGTACCTCTCTGCACCTTGAAAGACCTTTAACAGTTCTCACAGAGTACAGGCAGTCGTGGTCGAGGCAGAGTGGAAAGCTTGGGAATGTCCATGCACAAAAAATGAAGACACAGTTGTAATATCAAAGTTCCGTGAACAGATAAAAGTCGAGCTAGGAGCAAGATGGAGATAGAAGAGTTCTTACTGGTCTACATAGTGGATGAGATGGACCTTGGTGACAACCGACGAGGGCTCACGCTGATTGTGAAGTGACTATAAAGTGACTATATATTCGGCAAGGGCGGAGGTCTTATATATCTTTGCCGAGAGAGGAAGTTTTGAATTTCAGCAGTTTCCTATCTTTAGATGTTGTTGGACTTCCATCTTAATCTCTTGCTTTAGCTCAACTCTTAATCTATTACAGAGTTTTTTTTTTATTCTCAGTTTGTACAAAGTACATTACATATGATGATGTAATGACACATGTCAATCATGCGTATAATTATTTATAAATGTGTTTCTATTATACAACATGAAAATCTTGTTATAAGTATTTTACAATATATATATATAGGCAGTAGAAGTTAAATAAAATATTTTTGAATAAATTGTATTTTTAATGCACAAATAATAGCTGTTGTTGTTCAAACTGAAACTGAAAAACTTAAAGGTATTTCTGATTTTCAATAAGAATAATGCCTCTTTGTAGCCACCTATCTACGATGGAATGAGGCTAAAGATTAGATGCTTCCATTAATTTCCAGGACTGTTCCGTATTTGAAAAAAACTAATTCAATATATTTCAAAATATGACCCTCCTCAATACATCTAAAGAATACAACTAAAGCCTACCCCTAAAAGATCATTGACGCTTTTATATAATAACCATTTTACTTAACAAAATAAAAGGGAGAAATATATAAACGAGAGATTTATCTTTAAGACATCCCATCAAGAAGAAAATGAAGGTACTACACTAAACAAATTGACTAAGAGTACAATCTTGCTTATATAAATATAAATACTTACCAAGCAAACTTATCAGAGATTATCAGAGAGTTGGGTATTAAAGGTAATAGAATTTGAAAAATAAAATGCTAGTGCAACAAAAGCTAATTTCAACTTCTGCAACTAACATATCCCGTGTTAGAAAAAAAAGAATAATAATAAATCAATGATCTTAAAATACTTTTAGATTGACAACACTGTAATATAAAACCGAAAACAAAGAAGTGTTTGTTTTGCTTACAAAATTAGTAATTGTAATGTAAATTGTTAAATGTTCTTTTCCCTCTCTCTTTGAAAATAATAAATTTAAAATACTTTCTTAAAAGGTAAAATCGCCTAATTCTTTAAAACCATTTCAGCTGTAAGTACACTTGTTATTTGTTGTTTCATCATCTGAACCATAAAAGATTCCCAACATGGTAGCAGAGCTCGGTTCTTGAATCGCGGTAAAATATATATAAAACTAGCGGACGTACCCGGCTTCGCCCGGGTTTTACCCGAGTAAAGGTTTGTCTAACGAACATTTGTTAAAACAATTCTCTATAAACTTATAAAAAAATAATAGATATATTTTGATAATTTGAAAATCGTAAATTTGAATCTCTCGATAAAGTGAACATTTTTTCCCGGTCCCTGTGTGCCGTGTCATCCTGAATTTTGTCTTTCCTAATTTTCTACATTACAAAATCATCGTTTTATCTGGTGGACATTTTTTCCCGGTCCCTTGAAAAATACTGGATAAGTTGAATAAAATCAATATTAATTGGTTCCCTCGGTAATTGGAAGTTAAAGGAATAGTATCTTTGCTTTGGAATTGTATCATTATTCTTGTCTCAAATAAATTGCCGTGTCATCCTGAATTTTGTCTTTCCTAATTTTCTACATTACAAAATCATCGTATCATCATGATAATATTTAGAGAAGATTGTTGGAAAATAACAGATAAATTAGAATATTTATCTTGATTATTTTGAGGCGAAAAGTTTTTCAAAAATTTTATTTGCTAGAAACCTTTACAGTACTATACTAAATAACTTCCCAAAGTTTCATGGCGTTCCAATGAGTGGTTTGGTCAGGCAATAAAGGACAGACAGACAGACACACACACATACATTCATTTTTATATATATAAAATATAGGATAAAATATAAATAAAACAAAAATGGCTGTCAGCGAAGATATCACAAATATTGAGAGACTTAAAAAAAACAATGGTTGCCTGTAAAGTCGGTTTTACGGGCGAAGATTTTACGTGACAACGGTAGTATATTTATTGATATGAATATAATTAAATTGCACAATAGGAACAAGGAATTGAATGAAAATAAGAATTGCACAAATTTTAACTATAGAAATATATTTTGTTTACTAAAACATTGTACATGTAAACTTAAACTTAACTAATTCCTATTTGAGTGATTTTTTTGAGGATAGGACGATGATAGGAGAAATATGAAATGAAAGGAAGTGTTTCTGCTGTAATGTGTCTTGCGAAAGTCAAGTCGATAGTTGTTCCTTTTAACGTAGTTGACTTAGAAACGTTTGATACGCAATCAAGATTATACGTATTTTTCATGAATTTAAGAAACGAGTTGTCAGGCTTTACGTTTTTGTTAAAATCACCACACAGAAGAATCGGTATACTAGAATCAACTTGCACGAACGGTGGCACGTACTGGCTGTTGTGAATGTACGGACCGAGTCCTTGCCATAGTAACATTCCAATATCCTGCATACTAGCTCCTGGATGAATATATACAGCACCGAGTATAAACTTGAAGCTAGTATTAGCGGCGAAGCAAGTAACTTCAGTCATGCACATGTCACCCTTGGTTTTAATGACACGAGTTACGTCTGTAATCGCAACTTGGAACACTTCCGCCGTAGATGTCGATGATAATTTACGATAGATCGCCACTCCACCAGCCGCGTTGGTATTTGAAAATCAAAACACTTATTCAGATCGAAGGTTCAAATTTTTGCTAAATAAATTTGAAATTAAATAAAATTTGTAATTGTAAATGATGAAGTTGAAAATTAAAACATTTACTTAAATTAGATGTTAAAATTCTTGCTCAACACAGTTTAAATAAAGTTTTCTTATATCTGCCACTTTTTCTTAATATTTGTAATTTTAAAGAATCAATTCGAAAATCAAAACATTTATTCAGATCGAAGGTTCAAATTTTTGCTAAATAAATTTGAAACTATTTAAAATTTGTAAAATAATAATTAATTAATTAATTAATTTTAAATTAATAATTTACTTAACACTATCAACATTTATCAATAGTATGACATAACCTATAAACTCAGTTTCTCAACTTTTGTGTCAATCTAACAATTAATCAATCAATCATAGTTTACGATAATGAAATATCAGTGTACAATTATTTACCTTTATTGTTGTAGTTGTTGTAAATGACGAATCTAAGCACTCCACATTTTCACTACAGACACAGCTGACGATACTTTAACCACACGTGTGAACTTGTATTATGACGCTTTCTTGTTTTTCCAACGCCAAGAACGTTCGAGAAAGACAAAGACAGAGACAAGCATGCGCCGATTCAATGCGCCTAATTCTCTAGCGCTGCGCGCGCAGCTGCGCGCGCAGCACTCTCGTTCGATGACTCATCGTAACGTTACCGGGCGTTACACTTTTTCATAAGTGACTCCCAGCCGCAACCTAATTTAAGACGTTGTCACGTCAAAACATGAAAATTTTGATTTATGAAATTTTCAGATATCAATTATTTTAAAAGCAAATGGCCTTCTAGATATTGTAAATGGAGAATCGTTGTTTGAAGACTTGAAAGTTGAAACTGGAAAAGATAAATGGAGCCTAAAAGACGTCAAAGCACAAAAATACGTAATGTTAACCATTGAAAATAATGCTTTAACACATATTCTAAATTCCAAAACTTCAAAAGAAATGTATGAAAAACTAGTAGCCATTTATCAAAGAGAAGATGAGCAATTAAAATGCAAATTACTACAAGAATTTCATGGATTCAAATTTGATAAAAATACAGATATGGCAACAAATATAAGCAGAATGCAAAAAAAAATAGTATTCAAACTAAATGATTTAAAACAAGAAATTGAGGAAAGCTTTGTTATTTCCAAAATATTGAGCATTTTGCCAGACTACTTTAATTACTTCAGCACAGCATGGGACTCGACACCAAAAAGTGAGAAGACGTTAACAAATTTAATATCAAGACTATCACTTGAAGAAACTAAACAAAAAGTAAAGCCTGAAGAGGGAATAGCCATGAGTGCTACCAAAGTAAAGCAGTGCTTTAACTGCAAAAAGAGCGGACACTTGGCAAAATATTGTAGACTAAATAAAAAATTGTGTACCAAATCATACTCAAGACCAATGCTTCTTTAAGAAATCTCAAAATAAATTCCAGGAAAATATTGCTTGCGGAATTTGTAAAAAGACAAATCATAAAGAAAGGGATTGCTTTTTCAGAAACAAAAATGAAGAAAAATTGTCCTTTTTCGCAGGAGAGACTTTAAAATGTAAACATGAGGAATTGCTAGAATTCATTGTAGACAGTGGCTAAACAAGCCATATGATGAATAGTAAAAATTTTACTAGATGAAGTAGATTGCAACTCAAAAATATCAATAGCAAAAAAGGAAGAAACTCTAATAGCAAAATCAGTCGGAAAAAATCAAGGGAAGAAATGTGATCTCAAGGAGGTGATGTTTGTACCAAACTTGACAAATAATTTACTATCTGTAAGTGCCATTACCAGAAATAAAGGCAAAGTCATCTTTGAAGATTAAAAGATATTTGTCGTTTAATTAATTTTGCTTTGAAATTTGCATAAGTCAAGTTTAAATATGGTCGATAAAATTGAAAAACGTACTGAGGAATGTAGGATTCAGCATAAGATCATCTCGGAACAAATTGCTGACACATTAAAATCTAAGTATTCATCTACAAATAGAAGCATAAATCAAAATGACCTTACAATTGTTCAGGGTTTGCTAAAGCAATTGAATTTATTGATGGATACAATGGGAGATATCGCTGTAATTAATGGCTCTATCTGTGATAGACTTGGAAATCTGGACGAATTATTAAAGAAAATATCTACTTCAAGTCAATTTTATGATAGGTCATATGCTCAAGCTACGAGAGTTACTAGTGAAGACGATAAAATAGTTATGCAAAATCAAAACGTAACGGATAAAATAATAATATTTAAATCCAAGTTAAATGTTTCCCGGCTGATGTATTAGGCGAAGTAAATAATGGCATTAAAAAGATGAGAAATGAGAAATCTAAAGTCAAAATAAATAAAATAATAAAATCAAAATCTGGCGTAATACTTAAAGTTGATTCAGGTGAAAATTTGAATATATTGATTGAATAGTTTAAAAAGATTGATGAAGTAAATCAAAAAGCATTAATTTATGCACCAAAACCACTAGATCCTACAATTGTTCTTAAGTCAATTACTAAATCTATAGATATTAAGGAATTGCCTTAGCTTTTATGCAATATGAACCCAGAGTTAGAAGGTCGAGAGAAGAAGATAAAGGTTATGTTCGCTATGAGATCAACTACTGACGTACAGGATGTTGTTTTCCGCATTTCCCCGGCAACATACCAAATTATGAAGAAATTACAACGTATATATACAGACATACAGGTTACAAATATGAAAGATAAGGTGCTTGTACGTCAATGTCAAAACTGTTTTAGTTATGGTCATAGTAAAAATTCATGTACCATCATAAAATGTAAAAATTGCGGAGACAATGACCAACATGTTAACTGTCAATCCTTACCGAAGTGCATAAATTGCTCTACACATTCTAAATATAGGAATAGCAATAATCATCGTTCTAATGACAAATTATGTCCTGTGTTCTTTCAACAAATAAAATATGAGATACAAAGAACATGTTACGAAGATTTAGATCATGATATTGTTACTTTGGATTAGAATAGATTTATTCTTGTTTTTTGGTTAATGTTCAAATTAAAAATTCTACAACAAAACACGCGGAAAAGCAATTTGGTTAATAATGAAATAAGGGAATTTATTTCTAAGGAAAAATATGATTTGATTATAGTTCAAGAACCATATAGTATAAATAATGAAGTAATCTTTAATATGCGTTCAAAAATATATTATGCAAATATACCGGGAGTTCCAATATATACAGCAACAATCGTTACAAACCCTTTCTTATCATGTAAATTAATTACAGAATTTTCAAATTCATTTGCAACCACTATATCAGTACAAACTACTAAACGGCAAATTATTCTTTCAAATATTTATATACACCCTAATAAAATGGATACCTGTCATGTTCAATTCCTTGATAAATTAATTAAAAATTCTAACACAAATCCATTGATTTTAGCTGGAGATTTTAACGCTCGAAGTCAGATGTGGTTTGATAATATTATTAATCAAAACGGTAGAAGACTTCAACCTATAATTGATTTTCACAATATGCTCATACATAACAAGCGAAACAAAATATGTCGAGGATTAAGTATAATAGATCTTACTATTACTAATAATCATGCTCATGTACTTCTTAATGGATGGAAAATGTTAAATCTTTCGCTAATTACAGACCATCACGCAATCTCATTCGACATTAGTCTGGAAACAGAAAGTTTATTGCATGAAATAATTCTACATGGTATTTTCAAGAAAAAAGAGCCAATTGGCAAAAATATGAGCAGGCAATCAAGGTGTCTAGGATAAATGAGGCAACGAATAAATTAGGTAAAATAGTAAATATAAACTATATAAACTGTGTAGTTTCTCTCATAACTGACATATTAATTGAAGCTGCATATGCATCTCTACGAGTAAAACCAAAATATTTAAATAAAAATCCATTTAATTGGTGGACGGATGAACTGGAACTTTTCAAAAATCATTTTAAATATGATCGAAATATATATTATCGTGGTAAACGGTCTAATATACAGCTAGTTGATGAAAAAATGTATAAAGAATTACGAAATAAGTATATGAATATTATTGAAAAAACAAGAAATGTAAGCTGGAGGGTATTCCTGGAGGAAGTTGAAAATACTTTTGGTAATACTTATAAAACTTTTAAACAAAAAATTTCTCCTAGGTCTTTTGATTTACCAATTCTCAATGTATCTCAAGATGTGCTCGAATCAGAAATGAAAAATCTTCTCTCTTCTCTATTTCCGAGACTGTCAATCTTCTGACACAAACTATCATAAATTAATCAGAGGCAAGAGGTATACTTTTTCTAATGATAAAATCATTTATTTTGATAATATTCAAATCTGTTCAATAATTGAAAAACTCAAAAATGGCAAGGCTCCAGGAATAGATCATATAAGCAATCAGATGATCAAAACTGCAGTTCATCATATATCTCCAGTGTTAACAAAATTGTTCAATGCTTGTATTGGACTTAATTATTATCCGGAGGCCTGGAGAAAGTCAGCAGTAATGATTATAAAAAAAAACTAATAAAGAAAATTATAAAGATCCGAAAGCCTACCGCCCTATAAGCTTGTCTTCTAATTTAGGTAAAATTTTTGAAAGTCTAATCCATACTGAACTTTTAAATCATATTAATAGTAATAATGTTATGCATCCTGCTCAACATGGATTTACACAAGAAAATTCAACAATCTCTGCTTTACAAGAAATAACTAAATTGAGTCTTCAGAAAAGAGAAACAAAAAATACGGCAATAGTAACAGTGGACATCAGCGGAGCTTTCGACAACGCATGGAATCCGGCAATTCTCCAACAATTGGACAAGGCAAATTATCCAGCGGTACTTATAAAAATAATTAATTCTTACTTTGAAGACCGGAGTGTAGAGTTTAAATATAATAATGTAAAGTGTATAAGAAAGATAAATAAGGGATGTCCCCAGGGTGGTATTATTTCTCCTATTCTTTGGAATATATTACTTAATGATTTCAACTCATCTTTTAACGAAAGTTTTGCTAGAGTAATTGCTTTCGCGGATGATGTGAAATTTGTGGTATGGAGTTCAAACATCTATGATCTTCAGTACAATATTACCAAATGTCTAATAAAAATCAAAGCCTGGTGTGAAAAGGTAAAACTTTCACTAAGTCCAAACAAAACAGGTATACTCTATCTACATAACTATAAAAATTGCCCATTAATTTTAATGGAAAAATAATTCAACCATCAGAAACTGTTAAAATTTTGGGAGTTATTTTTAAAGATCATAGACAAAGGAATAAGATTAATTTTGGAACACATGTTGACAATATAATTATGAAAGCTACGAAACTTAAGAATATATTATTCTAATTATGTGCACGTACTTGGGGCATTGATACTCGGCGTAGATTGATCTTATATAAAGCTATGATACGCTCTACAATAAGCTATGCATCAATTATTTGGTTTCCTTTTATCACTGCAGCAAAAAGATCTAATCGTAAATATTGAGGCTGCCTGGCCGGCATTCATATTTCTTGAAAATGAAGATACTTCGGCCAGTAAATCTTTTTATTACCGCGACGTTTCGACAAAAATCTTTTGTCCTCGTCAGGAGCAAACAAAAATTAAACATTCAGCAAGGCGTTAAAAATCTTTCTAAAGTTCCAAGGGCGTTCTCACGCGATATTCAAAATTTTTGTACAACATCTAAAGCACGAGTCAAAAAAAAAATATTTAACTCACAAAAGACTATGATATTTGAAATAAATTATAATATACATATATATAATGAGAAATTATAAAAAATAAATATAAAAAATAATAATAATATTTACAAAGATTTTCCTATAGTATATATAAATCGATATCTATTACTTACAATTTATACCTATCCTTTTAACTACTTTTTAAATTTAAAAACGAAATGTATTGTAGTGGAATATCTTCAAGGGCGTTAAGCAAAATTGGGGAACATGCATTATATTCAGGACATAGGCCAAATTGGAATGATATTGAGATATTTCATAGGAATATAAAATTTAAAAAGGAAAGATTATTTTTAGAGGGATGGGTATCACGGGAAATGGGGGCAAGAAGTATACATGTATTTGAAGATATTCCACTACAATACAATTCGTTTTTAAATTTAAAAAGTAGTTAAAAGGATAGGTATAAATTGTAAGTAATAGATATCGATTTATATATACTATAGGAAAATCTTTGTAAATATTATTATTTTTTTATATTTATTTTTTATAATTTCTCATTATATATATGTATATTATAATTTATTTCAAATATCATAGTCTTCTGTGAGTTAAATATTTATTTTTGACTCGTGCTTTAGATGTTGTACAAAAATTTTGAATATCGCGTGAGAACGCCCTTGGAACTTTAGAAAGATTTTTAACGCCTTGCTGAATGTTTAATTTTTGTTTGCTCCTGTCGAGGACGAAAGATTTTTGTCGAAACGTCGCGGTAATAAAAAGATTTACTGGCCGAAGTATCTTCATTTTCAAGAAAAAGATCTAAGTTGAATTCTATACAATTTTCAAATTCTTATTAGATGCATTCATGCTTATAGGACTTCATCTTCTTACATCACACATTTACTAGCGAAAGCTCCTTTACTGTCCGATTATCTTGAATTATCACAAACAAAGTATAATATGACAAATTCTCTCACAGATCAAACACTCAAAAAAACCTTCAAAAAGAATTAAATAACCAACAACAACAAACCTTTATTAAGACACTCTTGTCTTACAAGGAGATTCCCCATAACGGTTATATATGTACATGAGTGAGGAGGAAAAGCAATTTAGAGGGGAGGGGGAGCAATCAGCCGTTGTCTGTGGAGTTGTGAGCACTTCTTCTCTCATTTTATCAATCGCCTTGAAATATTTAAAATATTTATAAACACATATTTTATCCAGCAGGAGAGTAGTGAAGATTTTATATACATGTTGTACATTGTAGTGGGTTGGCCCCGAAATTTCGCGAATTTCCAGTCTCTTTTCATGTAGGAATGGGCAATGGAATAGATAGTGGACCAAATTGTCTTGGATGCCAACATTTCAGAAGTAGCAATTTAAAGAGTCGCTGTTCCAAAACCCCGTGATATCCTCGCGGAAAAGAATTAAATAAACTATATCTGGATCAAAAATTTAAGTTTTATTTTTCTCAATCTAAAGAACTGTTGAAGAAATTCTTTCCAATTGCTGTCCCAAATTTCATTTCTTCTGATGAATTCACTACTTTATTCTTAACAGGCAAAGGATCCTTCTTAAGTTTCCTATTCAAACTGAATGTTATCAATGATCCAACATGTGAATGCCGCTTAGATGTTGAATCACCAGAGCATCTTCTTTTAACTTGCCCTCTGACTAATCAAATTGTATGCAGATACTTTGAAACATTACCAAATTCTCTTTGTGTATGTCATAATTTGTACATAACTGGATGTAACCCCACCACAATATGTATGCAATGTATGATCCAAAGATTTTAATAAAAACAAGGCTTAGCGAATCTGGAAAAGGCCATCAGAGAGGAAACGGTCATTAGCAGGTTTTATTATCCAGGAACTCATAAAAACTGAGTTCAAGAACCTTCCCTTCCGGGAGCATGTTAAAAAAAGACAAAGACAAAGGATTAGCAAAGATCCAATCAGAGTCCAACAGGATTAGCTAAGAACCAATGAGAAACGGCCACGAGTCGACAGTCATCCAATGAGAACACTGAGTAGTTAACGAGTTAAAGCTCGGACTCAGTTTAGTTAGTCGGGACCTGGACAGCATCGAGAGCAGTTAGCAGCTGGACCTGCCAGAGTCAGGACCTCGCCACCATCTTCCTCATCACCCAGATAAGTCCAATGTTCACTATGTGACAGCCAAGCCTTAGTCAAGAACCCCATAGTCACCCATTTCTCCCTTGATCGCTGGCCTATTTCAATCCAATCCTGTGTCCACGTTATTTTCCCCTGTGTGAATACCTTACTATTTCAGCAAACACGACTGCGCCCACAACAATCACCAATCAATCAATCAAACAACTCAATCAACCATCACCAAGAAATATCGTATATCACAGTGAGTCGACAGGATAAAATGGGAAACGAACGAGACCAAGAAGCGAAACAGAACGGCAGCGGGATAGGGGAGAGAAGGAAGATCGCACGACACACCCTAGCGGCAGTTTTACTCCAGTTGACTGCTGCCCTCCAGGAAGTGAAGTTGACCCGACGCGAGGGGACGTACCGGGGCCCCGCCGACGGGACATACGCCGCCCACAGACTCCTCCGAGCGACCGACCGGGAGATGGAAGGAACCACCGCCGCCATGTTGCCGGGGTACCTGACGCGCCAGACCGAGGAGACACCACCCACCAAGCCGGACCCCTACGCCAACGACCAAGGAAAAACAAGTATGTGGACTGGCCCATCCCAACAAACTCAACACGCGAACGCACGGGCAGTGCAAACAGCCCCAACTCAATACGCGAACGCGCGGGCAGTGCAAACAGCCCCAACTCAGCAGCACCCTCGGCGTCCCACACCTCCACAACACGCCAAAGACGTACAAGCCGCCCAAGCCTTTCGTCACTAAGGTAGGAAGGCATCAACTCTTTGTCGTCAACCAGTTGACGATGAAACTGTCCCTAACCCCTGAACTGTCACCCCCATTTCTAATTAATACAGGCGCAAGTTTGAACATAGTGCCCCATAATCTCTATAAAATGTTAAAAACTAACCTCCCTAAATTAAAATTTAAAATCAGTCTATAGACCTACAGGCAATAAATGGTCTTGTAACAACAATAGGTAAAGTAGCCCTCCCCCCGACAATAGGTAAATTAACTAGAAAAGAGAATTTCCATGTGGTGGAAGCACCTCTGCCATTTGGAATTCTCAGTATAAATACCCTCCGGAATTTTAAAATAGCAATAGACTTCAACCGAGGCACTATGTTCCAGCTTGGCGCTCCATTGTCTACCCCTACCTATAATTTCAACCATGAACCCAATGAATGCACGTATTGGGAGTGCCAAGCGGTGTCACAAAGGACTCACCATGCACACAAACCTTCCGCACATGGCACCCAATGCGCGCATCCATTGGTCCAAACCCAATCACCCACATGCCAATCTAGTCACGCGCACGCACAACACAGCTTTTTCACTAAGGCCAATTGCCTTTACTATATGCCCACAATTCACAAAGCCACAACGGCTTCAACTCACAACGACAATGCACAAAATGTGTCCATCCAACGGGACAACTCACACATAAAGCCCACACGTGACCACACGTCGTCACACAACAATCACACACGTGTACATCGCAACAACTACGACGCTCACAACAACAATACACAGACAGTATCCATCCAACAGGACAGCTCACACACAACGCACACATATGACCACACGTCACCAAAGGAGTGTTTGTTTTTATTACAAAATTAGTAATTGTAATGTAAATTGTTAAATGTTCTTTTCTCTCTCTCTTTGAAAATAATAAATTTAAAATACTTTCTTAAAAGGTAAAATCGCCTAATTCTTTAAAACCATTTCAGCTGTAAGTAAACTTGTTATTTGTCGTTTCATCATCTGAACCATAAAAGATTCCCAACATCCCGAACAGCTGAAGTTTATCACAGAGCTACAAATAATTGAGCTGACTAACCAAGAATCTGACAAGGTGAAGTGAAACAGGAAGCATTAACAACAAAAGGAATCAAATAAAATATAACCATACGCTAGAACTGGCCTGATGATTGTTTTATATAAAATTATTATTATTATTATTTTATCATTTAACCCCTACATTTTTCATTAAGTGTAAACAGAAGAATATTCATTCCTACGGCCCTGCACAAAATGTCGTTGATATGTGGCGTAAAATTGATCTTTTTAATAATTTTTTTATCATATTTCAGTTAGGTCTCTAGGGATATTATTTGCTATGTGAAAAGAAACACATTGCCAAAAAATAATTATTACAAATTTTAACGTTAGATGGCAATTAACTTTTAAATGTAATTTGAATAAAATGTTAAATTTTTTCCATGTTACGAAATATGGCGCATTAAATTACTAAATTGTGGTATCGATTTAATTAAATTAAAAAATTATCAATTTAAAATTTCAATTTCCTCTCTTGGAAAAAGATTGGAATGTAACGTGTGTGTTAGGTTAAGGCAATAATCGGCGCGTGGATATTTTGAAATATCTCTCTGCTGTGATTTTAAATTATATTTTAAATAAAACCGTTCTCCAACGCGCGGCATATTAAATACTAAAAATATTCCAAAAATGCATATATTAAAATATCTTTTTTAATGTATATAATTTATTAAATATTTATTTTATAAGAGATAAAAAGTATTGACAAGCAAGTTTAAATAACCTTTGATAAGTTATCTCTGTGCATTCATGAATATTAGAAAAACTCTATATAAATTTATATTAGAAATATTTAATATGCAAAACAAAATGTCTTAAATGAAATGGTTTTGAAATAAACCTTTTATAGTGTTTGGGACTAAATATATATATCCTATTAATCTGTAAATAAATATATATCATCATTATAAACAACTAGCCGAATGACCCGGGCAACGCCCGTGTTTTACCCGATTGAATGTTTTGATTCAAATACTATTTGTTACAATTATAAATTGGCGCCTTAAATAATTGCATATGTTAGTTAATAACTATAGTTTATGTGCTTTATCTGTCTATGTACTGTTGGCTTCCGTAGGCGTCTCTTACTGGGAAAAAGAAAGAGAGGATTCCATTTGGTTATTATCTAATATATGCATTTATTTAGGGAGCGACCCGCTCCAACACAATAGTTACAAAGACGAAATAGCGAGTGGGGGGGGGGCTTGATGGGGGGGGGGGGGGCAAAGGTGGCGTGACCGTAGCCAACCAATTGGAGGGCGCCATTCCAAAAAAAAAAGCAAACGGTGACAGAGATGAAAACTGACTGATTGATTAGGAGATGAGGAATGACGCTCGTAACTGTATATAGAATAATAATAATATGTATAATGTAAACAACGTGTTGACGTAAAAGTATCAGTATAAAGTTTAATAAACAATTTGTACAAATCATATTCTTAATTATCAAAATATAAATCCAAACATGGTGTCAGAAGTGTTTATTTTCAAATTATAAAATATTGGTGCGAATTAATTTGTCGAATGCACGTGAGTACTAATATTCGAATTTGATTGTTTGAAAATTTTGATTTTGGAAATGTAAAGTTACATTTTTATATAATAATAATTTTCTAATCTTTTGAGTAACACTATATCTCGTAATATCTATATATTTTAATGTCTAATATAAAGTAAAATATTTAAGAGGTCAAATATTCCTGTACAAGCACCAATATTAATAAATAGCCAGGCGGCAGAAAATTGGAGGTTGTTTAAAAGCCAATGGGACAATTATCAGGTGGCTACTGAATTAAATAAGAAAGATAATAATGTTATAAGAGCAACATTCCTATCACTCATTGGAAAAGATTGTTTCAACGTATTTTTTAATCTGGACTTGAAAGAAGATGAAAAGAATAGCCTACCTAAGATTATTGAAGCATTGAATAACCATTTTACTCCACAAAAGAATGTCATATACGAACGGTATAGTTTTAATTCATCGAATCAAGAAGAAAATCGAAAGCATTAACAAACACAGAAACTCGATACGCTCAAATTGAAAAAGAGTGTCTATCAATAGTATTTGCCTGCGAACATTTCTATCAATACATTGCAGGAGGCACCAAGGTTCATATAGAGGCAGATCATAAACCTCTTGAGAATATATTTAAAATGTATATTCACCAAGTTTAAAAAAGATTACAAAGAATGCTTCTAAGATTGCAGCGATATAATTTAGAGGTCAAGTATAAACTTGGAAAGCAAATGTATATATCAGATTGTCTGTCAAGGAAATATCTTATGAAGACAGGTGATAGAAATGAGCTTAATTTTGAAGTATATCTAAATTATGACAAAACCATTTATCAAGAAATTGAAAATATAAAATTGATTGAATTTGTTAATATCTCGACAGCAACGGCAGAACAAATAAGACAACAGAATTGTAAAGATCAAACAATGCAAGTGCTTGTCAACCTAATCAGAAAAGGGTGGCCTAAAAGCAAATATAAAGTTCCTAGGGAGGCTATGGTATGTTGGAAATTTAGAGATGAACTGACCGAACAAGATGGGATAATTTACAAAGGACAAAAAGTAATAATACCAAAAACATTACGATCAGAGCTACTCAACCGAGTTCACGCCAGTCATCATGGAGTAGCAGCATCGGTGACCAAAGCTCGACAAGCATTTCTTTGGCCCGGGATGAATCAATCTATAAAAGAAACAGTTGAGAAGTGCAAGGCCTGTCTAGCATATCAACCAAACCAAACAAAAGAAACCCTTATGTGGCATGAAACTCCCATTTTACCATGGAATAAAATCGAAGTGGATATTTTCTCAGTAGAGACGACTCAATATCTTATCACTGTAGATTATTATTCCAGCTTTTGGGAACTAGATATACTAGAACATACTACTTCAGAATCCATAATCGAATGCTGTAAAAAGAATTTCAGCCGACATGGAATACCTGAAACACTAATAACAGATAACGGACCGCAATTCATTAGCCGTGAATTTCAAAAATTTCTAAAAACATGGAGAGTAGTACAAATTACCAGCTCACCGTATCATAGTCAATCAAATGGCAAGGCGGAGTCAGCAGTCAAATCTGCATAGATGCTTGTTAAAAACGCTAAACATGAGCAAGATTTTTGGCTTGCCATTCTAGAATGACGGAACACCCCATTAAAAGATCTTGGATTCAGCCCAAACCAGGCTCTTATTTCCAGGAGAACACAAACCCTGATTCCTATTCATAAAAACTTGTTAAAACCAGAAGTTCAACTTAATTCTTATAAAAAAAAATGGTTGCCTGTAAAGTCGGTTTTACGGGCGAAGATTTTACGTGACAACGGTAGAATATTTATTGATATGAATATAATTAAATTGCACAATAGGAACAAGGAATTGAATGAAAATAAGAATTGCACAAATTTTAACTATAGAAATATATTTTGTTTACTAAAACATTGTACATGTAAACTTAAACTTAACTAATTCCTATTTGAGTGATTTTGTTGAGGATAGGACGATGATAGGAGAAATATGAAATGAAAGGAAGTGTTTCTGCTGTAATGTGTCTTGCGAAAGTCAAGTCGATAGTTGTTCCTTTTAACGTAGTTGACTTAGAAACGTTTGATACGCAATCAAGATTATACGTATTTTTCATGAAATTAAGAAACGAGTTGTCAGGCTTTACGTTTTTGTTAAAATCACCACACAGAAGAATCGGTATACTAGAATCAACTTGCACGAACGGTGGCACGTACTGGCTGTTGTGAATGTACGGACCGAGTCCTTGCCATAGTAACATTCCAATATCCTGCATACTAGCTCCTGGATGAATATATACAGCACCGAGTATAAACTCGAAGCTAGTATTATCGGCGAAGCAAGTAACTTGCAGTACTTTAACAATGGCATTATCATGTGGATCATCGTGTAACCACAGTAAAATGTGAGCGTGCGGACTTCCTCTATGTTGAAACTCAATGCGAAGGAAATTATTGTGTATTTATAATATAACATCCGAGTAACATACGCCCGAATATACGCCCGAGTCTGAAGTTCTTGCATTATACAGCCATTATGGCTGTATTAAAACATTTACTTATATTAGATGTTAAAATTCTTGCTCAACACAGTTTAAATAAAGTTTTCTTATATCTGCCACTTTTTCTTAATATTTGTAATTTTAAAGAATCAATTCGAAAATCAAAACATTTATTCAGATCGAAGGTTCAAATTTTTGCTAAATAAATTTGAAACTATTTAAAATTTGTAAAATAATAATTAATTAATTAATTAATTTTAAACTAATAATTTACTTAACACTATCAACATTTATCAATAGTATGACATAACCTATAAACTCAGTTTCTCAACTTTTGTGTCAATCTAACAATTAATCAATCAATCATAGTTTACGATAATGAAATATCAGTGTACAATTATTTACCTTTATTGTTGTAGTTGTTGTAAATGACGAATCTAAGCACTCTACATTTTCACTACAGACACAGCTGACGATACTTTAACCACACGTGTGAACTTGTATTATGACGCTTTCTTGTTTTTCCAACGCCAAGAACGTTCGAGAAAGACAAAGACAGAGACAAGCATGCGCCGATTCAATGCGCCTAATTCTCTAGCGCTGCGCGCGCAGCTGCGCGCGCAGCACTCTCGTTCGGTGACTCATCGTAACGTTACCGGGCGTTACACTTTTTCATAAGTGACTCCCAGCCGCAACCTAATTTAAGACGTTGTCACGTCAAAAATAGAAAAAAGAAAAACAGAAATGAAAAATCTATATGATAAACAGGCAAGAGACTTAATTAAATTGACCCCAGGACAAAGTATAAGTGTCAAATTGAAAGAAAAGGATAAGTGGAGAATGGGTAAATGCATCTCTGCCCAAGATCCTCGATCGTATATAGTTGAAGTTGAAGGTCATGAATACAGAAGAAATAGAAGAGACATTAGAACTTTACCATCAGGCTTAAACCTTAATGAAGAGTACACGGACAAAAACCCACAGTGTGAAGATTTTGAGCCAAATAAAAATAAAGTAGAGATCCGATCTGTGAATCCTCCACTTCAATGGAAACACCCCGTTCCACCGACTCAGGCCCACGGAGGACAAGATCTGGTCGACCAATCCGAACACCATCAAGATACAGCGACTATGTTCTGGACACTTAAGTCATTGTTTACTATCTTATATCTCTTTTATACACACATTAGTTATATAGCTATTATCTCATTTACACTATCTTTTTGTTTTAAAAAAATAGGGAGATGTTTGGGACTAAATATATATATATCTTATTAATCTGTAAATAAAATATATCATCATTATAAACAATAATAATAAGATGTATAATGTAAACAACGTGTTGATGTAAAAATATCAGTATAAAGTTTAATAAACAAAAAATTTGTACAAATCATATTCTTAATTATCAAAACATAAACACCAAACATATAGTTTCTGAATATTTTAATATGTTTTAGAAATTTGTATTAAAGTTTATATAGAAAATGGCGTACCTGGATTAAACAATATTTACTCAAAATATTCCAAGAGATTGTTCCCTCTTTATCAATTTATTGCACAATGTATTAAAGTGTTTTACAAAAGAGAAAGAAAGAGATTTTGTTCTACTTTTCCAAATTTTCACTATATTATTAATGATATAATTCTAATTTAACCGTCTCTTTAAAATTAAATGTAGATTATGCGTTAATATATTTATGATTAAAGTGTTTTCCATTAAATATGTTTTATGACAATCAATAATCCATTAAATAAAAAATGATTGATATAAAATATTTGAAATATTAAATGTTTATTTAATTTCATTTTTAAAGATTTCCAATTTTATAACACCTTTTTACAATTTTAATTATTTTAATATCAAATTTCAAAGGTTAATTTATTTTATTGAATTATATCCTCAGTTTTTTTCCAAATATCCTCGAGAAAAATGAATTGAATGAAATTCAAAACCTTCTTACTCTACTTTTTTGAACAAAATTAAAGGTAGTTGACACAAGATTTCATTAATTAACAGATGAGATTTATTTGCCACCTGTTTCTTTATATTTAATTAAAAATTAATTATTTTCGTTACCAAAATAACAATCTATTTAATTTCGGTACCAATTGATTTTTTCTCTTTCTTGCTTTTTTCTTATTACTCTTGTCTCATTAAACTGTTTTATAAAATGAAAAACGTTAATATACTTAAAATTATATAATTAAAAATATAAAAGGTGCATTTTCTGAATGCTCACATGAACATTTTTAGATGACAGAGCGGCATTTAGTGTAACAAAAATAAACTAAACGTTGATTTTGTCTGTTTCAATTGTATATTTTATTCCATATTTAAAAAAAACAATTGTATAGTTTACCTCATATACCAAGGCAATATTTCAATTTTGCAAAATAATATGTTAATTAGTAATGTCAAAAAACTACCAAAACCAGAACCTATTTATTTTTAAAAGAATATATTAGTCTATAATATATTAATCAATGTGTGTGCAGTAAATATATATGGTAATTTAAACCAACAACCCTATATTGTATACTACTTATAACAAGATTGTCATGTTGTATATAGAAACACATCTACAAATAATTATACGCATAATTGACATGTGCCATTGCATCACCATATGTAATGTACTTTGTACAAACTGAGGATAAATAAATAAAACTATGTAATAGATTAAGAGCTGAGTTAAAGCAAGATTGAGAAGTTCAAAAACGTCTAAAATCGAGAGAGAAATCCAACAACCCTAAAGAGGAATTTGGCAAGTCGTTGCCATCAAGGTCAAAGGGTGCAGAATGCCGCAGACGTTCAAAGTCCAAATTCTCACATGTCTCTCCCCCCCCCCCCCCCCCCCCCCCCCTCGGCAAAGATATAAAAACCTCGGTTTTAGACTGAACAGACAGTCACTTCACCGTCGGCGTGTGCCCTTGCTGGTTGCAGCCAGGTCCACCTCATCGACCATGTAAAACAGTAAGAAACCTTCTTTCTCCACCTTGCTCTTAGCTCGACTCTTATCTGTTCACGGAACTTTCCTACTACAACTGTGTCTCTTCGTTTTTTGTGTGTGGACATTTCCAAGCTTTCCACTCTGCCTCGACCACGACTGCCTGTACTCTGTGAAAACTGTTAAAGGTCTTCCAAAGTGCAGAGAGGTACTGGAAAACTCTCCACGCCCTGACTGTCCCTCTCGGTTACTACAGGTTTGACCCTCGGTTACCACAGCTTATAGCGAGAGTCGACAGGATACCTCATCACAGATAAGTCGACAGGACCTTATCACAGAAGAGTCGACAGGATGACCACAACGAAGGAGACCACAACGAAGAAGGTAAGAAGCCTATCCAGATAGAAGCGACAAAGAGCAAAGATGGAGGAACAAGCCCGCCAGTCCAACGAAACGACCAAGCAATCTCCCCCCCCCCCCCCCCAACGACACAGCCGAAAATCCCGCAAAATAAGCCGGTGAGACGTTTCCCACCTTCGGCCTTACAACGCAACCATCTTCCAGGCGACATGCCGCCGTCATCAAACAGAAGTTACAAGCTTCTACAAGCTCTACATGGAGCATCTTCCGCGTCATCAGGACGACAACTAAAGACCAAGTCTCCTGACTGAACAATCCTCAAAACTGTGAGTTTTTAAAAAACCTACTTAACTTTCTCCTCATGCTCAAAACTTTATTCTCCATAAATTTAATGTTTATTTTCACTGTAATCATTTTAAATCATTTTTTACCATTTTTATATCATTTCAATTCAAATTTTAAATCTTTTACTCCCTCATTTATCAATTTTTACTTTATTTTAAGTAATTTATAAATTTTAAGTTATTACTTTCAATTTTACATAAAAAAATATCATAATATTTTTAAATTACTCGAATCATAATTCTAAATTTATTTGTGTGTTTTTCTTAATATTTCATTTTTATAACAAAACACCAATTTCTGAATCAAATATTCAAAACTTTGCAAAAATCATTGTTATGTTCACTATTTTATGTAAACGCCCCATTCAATTTATAAGTCACTATCACGCCATTGTCCCTTTTGCAAGGATAATTTTCGCACTACCATAATCAACGATTTAAAAAATATATTCAAATTTTAATAAACATAGGTGAAACGCATTTTTCTTTTATTGTGAAAATCGAAAGATACAATATCTTCAAAATCACAACTAGAAAAGTAACTGTCCTTCCCAAAAACAAGTTAAAAATCCAACATAGTTCCACTCCCTTGTCCTTTTATTTTTACATGCATAATTATTAATCATCCACACATCTCTCTCAACAAACTTCAACATACTTCCCCACCACTTTCTCCAATTGGCTACCATCTATTAGCGCGCGACTTAGCAACAAATCAATCTCGAGCCACACAAGCTCAATATCGTCGCCACTAAACGTGCCACTTCCACTAACAGCCAAAATATCTCGATGTTTTTTTGTACAACCACCACCCATGACAAGTAAATTTGTTATTCATGGTGAAACAAGTTAGATGCTGTACCAAAAACAACAAGAGAGAATGAGAATGAGATAGAATGTTCTGTACATAACACCTCCACAACCCCGATTTGTTCAAAACCCACAGCGATTGTCTCAAGATGTATATCTCAGTGAATTCAATCATTTGACTCCAGATATCTTCGAGACGCAACTAATCCGAATTATACCGCCTCAAACTTCCAAGCCATTCCTACATTTATAAATCCAGATTTATTTAACATCGATCGTTTTAAAACAAACCTCAAGTAGCGACCAGAAAATTTCCCGTTAAATTCACAAACCTATTCTATCTACATACGCTACACCAACCCATTTAGATATGTATTACCTACTTACTTACTCTCTTTCACACAATATAAAGATTTCTTTGAACCCACCAGATCCAAACTAGAGGAAAGAATTTGAAGCACGTGCGCTGTAGACAAGCCCCATATTTCCCCCTTCAAAAATAATACACATCGCCGCTCACAAAGCTGTCAACTAAATATCCGCTATCGGGATGACCGCCATGTGTAACACGTGTTTCACATCAGCCATTTATATTTCCTCGAGAATCGCACAAATTCCCAAACAGAGAGTCATAAAAATACCGAAATGATAGACTAAATATCTCGAGACACCATTCCCGCATCAATAAGTCCATTGTCACTCTTCACCCTTACTCGCCTCCGGAAAATTTGGAGCGTGTCCCGCATTCCTTTTAATTCCACACCTTTTACTACATTAGCAGTCGATATCTTAACCTAACTTTTAAAAACATTTAGATATTTGAATTTGAACAAGACCTACCTTAAATTGAACATTTTGATATTTTAATCCTGTGTAGGTAAATCTCTATTTTTTTCTACATATCAAACTCTTTACATGTTAAATTGAGATCACAATACACAACATTTTAGTAACCAATCCAAGCAATAAATTGCGCTTCTCAATTTTCGTTTTATAAAGCCTACACACCACATTTGTAACTTCTTTTTAGAAGAAATACTAAACCTTCATCTACTCATTGTAATAATCTTTAATTATATTCTGTTTTTGTATAAAATATATATATATATATTTTATTTTTATTTTTTACCTTTCAATTATATAATCACAAGTTTCGAATCCAACATTATTTAAAAAAAAATCAATTTTACTTTTATTTTTCATAATATTATTTTAGTATTACAAAAGATTTATTTGTTGTCAAAAATCACTTTAATTCTTCATTATTAACTTTTATATATTGATTGTTTGATTTTGTCGACTTAAACTTTATTCAACCACAATGATATTTCTATATTTTTATTCATTTTATATTTGTTTTTATACCTTTATATAAAATGACCATGTTTATCATCAACTATTGGGCACACAGCAATCGTTTACAACAATCTATTTCTCTAACCACTTCAGTGTACTTTTCACTACTATCTTCTCACACACACAGTCATTGCTCACATCAACGTAGAAAAACGACAGTACTGCTTGACAATTTTTATGATTTCATAATTTCAACAAACTATTTGAACACAGTTCCTCAGATTTACAAATCCCAACTTCTGGCCTGAACACGTTTCAAAAGTTTATTTCAATCATCCGCAGAGCAAAATCACCAACGCATGCACAAAGCGTTCACAACTCACAATTTTTTTAGCTCTAGCGGACCACAATCAACCTTTGATTTTAAGTCAAGTCAGATCACCTACTGTCGATACAACAATTCTACTTATCGCATGGTTTTCCATTTCGCCCCTTTCAATCATATTAATGAACAACATTTTCTTCAACAACCTTTCACCCAATAACCCTACAATTGGGACAAAGCACTGTAACCTTATACAGGATCACAGGTGAAACATTGCCTAGAAAGACGCTCAACTCTATATCCTCGCTTTGCACCTGGATCTAAGTATTTGATTACATGTGTAATACCTACAATTTCATATTCTTTAACTCCTAACCCTTTCCAACGCCCGCCAACAATCTCTTAGAACATTCTTTTATTTTTATCATCATTATTTTTTTTTATCAAACAAAGGTTTTATCTAAATTTCTCTTTTATAATGAATATCATAACTTTTAAATTAAATATAAGTTTTATTTTTTATAATTTTCAGATATATCCAAACAAAACAACTTGTTATAGCCCTTTTTAACCCTCACAGTTTAAATTAATTAAAAGAAATTTTAATTACTTACCTGTAATAGAGAGGCTTTACCAGTTTAAACCCGAATAAACCCTTTCACTCCCGGGGCCCATCTATGGTAATTTAAACCAACAACCCTATATTGTATACTACTTATAACAAGATTGTCATGTTGTATATAGAAACACATCTACAAATAATTATACGCATGATTGACATGTGTCATTGCATCACCATATGTAATGTACTTTGTACAAACTGAGGATAAATAAATAAAACTATGTAATAGATAAAGAGCTGAGTTAAAGTAAGATTGAGAAGTTCAAAAACGTCTAAAATCGAGAGAGAAATCCAACAACCCTAAAGAGGAATTTGGCAAGTCGTTGCCATCAAGGTCAAAGGGTGCAGAATGCCGCAGACGTTCAAATTCCAAATTCTCACATGTCTCCCCCCCCCAACCCCCCTCGGCAAAGATATAAAAACTTCGGTTTTAGGCCGAACAGACAGTCACTTCACCGTCGGCGTGAGCCCTTGCTGGTTGCAGCCAGGTCCACCTCATCGACCATGTAAAACAGTAAGAAACCTTCTTTCTCCACCTTGCTCTTAGCTCGACTCTTATCTGTTCACGGAACTTTCCTACTACAACTGTGTCTCTTCGTTTTTTGTGTGTGGACATTTCCAAGCTTTCCACTCTGCCTCGACCACGACTGCCTGTACTCTGTGAAAACTGTTAAAGGTCTTCCAAAGTGCAGAGAGGTACTGGAAAACTCTCCACGCCCTGACTGTCCCTCTCGGTTACTACAGGTTTGACCCTCGGTTACCACAGCTTATAGCGAGAGTCGACAGGATACCTCATCACAGATAAGTCGACAGGATACCTCATCACAGATAAGTCGACAGGACCTTATCACATATATATAGATAGATAGATATAATAATATAAAATTAAAATATATCTATTATAAACAAATATTGGTACAAAGAAACTTATTCTGTAAAGATTTAACGGCTAAAAAATGTGGATGCAAATATCATTCCTATCTACCCCAAAATAAATAATAGCAATTATATATAGTTGAAGTGTACACACACAATGCTGAATAATATTTGAATTTGAGAAAAATCCATCTAGGGAAGAGTGGAGTCCAAACCTTGTTATCTTGTTTTAATATCCAAATGGTCTTTAGAGAAGATATGATCAGGAGAAGAACTCCCAGACGAAGCTTGGAGAAGCGATCATTACTGACTCTATATTCAGTTAGATAAATGTAAACCTCCAGGTAGATAGGAAGAATGTTGTCATATCTTGCTGGAAATGGAATCATATCCTGGAGAGAGAAGCACATAGACTATTGGGTTTATTGAAGTTTGACAAATATCTAAAAAAAAAAAAAAAATTGGTAAGAGTGTATTGTAAAAAAAAAAACAATTTAATTGATTCGAACTTTTGGGCCTTGCAGCCCTTTTATAGGAGTAAGGTTTGGATGGATTTATGTGTTTCAAATGATTTGATAAGAAAATATATGTATGAATATTCGAAACTATTATAGACGCGTATGATTCTTTTGAAAATTAAACAATTTCTACTGCCCTTACTGCAATATATATATTCATACATATATTTTCTTAACAAATCATTTGAAACACATAAATCCATCCAAACCTTACTCCTATAAAAGGGCTGCAAGGCCCAAAAGTTCGAATCAATTAAATTGTTTTTTTTTTTACAATACACTCTTACCAATTTTTTTTTTTTTAGATATTTGTCAAACTTCAATAAACCCAATAGTCTATGTGCTTCTCTCTCCAGGATATGATTCCATTTCCAGCAAGATATGACAACATTCTTCCTATCTACCTGGAGGTTTACATTTATCTAACTGAATATAGAGTCAGTAATGATCGCTTCTCCAAGCTTCGTCTGGGAGTTCTTCTCCTGATCATATCTTCTCTAAAGACCATTTGGATATTAAAACAAGATAACAAGGTTTGGACTCCACTCTTCCCTAGATGGATTTTTCTCAAATTCAAATATTATTCAGCATTGTGTGTGTACACTTCAACTATATATAATTACTATTATTTATTTTGGGGTAGATAGGAATGATATTTGCATCCACATTTTTTAGCCGTTAAATCTTTACAGAATAAGTTTCTTTGTACCAATATTTGTTTATAATAGATATATTTTAATTTTATATTATTATATCTATCTATCTATATATATGTGATAAGGTCCTGTCGACTTATTTTGGGCCTTGCAGCCCTTTTATAGGAGTAAGGTTTGGATGGATTTATGTGTTTCAAATGATTTGTTAAGAAAATATATGTATGAATATTCGAAACTATTATAGACGCGTATGATTCTTTTGAAAATTAAACAATTTCTACTGCCCTTACTGCAATGGAAAAATTGCAGTAAGGGCAGTAGAAATTGTTTAATTTTCAAAAGATTCATACGCATCTATAATAGTTTCGAATATTCATAACAGATGGCGCACTATGCGTCAAAATATATTTATATTCGGGAAAGAAAGAAGGCTGATACTTACGGATATTCTTCATTACTTAAAAGGTTTTCATAAACAATTAGGAAGGAAAAGATATAAAGAAATTAAACTTACTAAAATTATATACACACAAGCAGCTAAGGACGATCAGAGGTCTGGCCTATCCAAGAAACTAACCAATCTAACAAAGCTGTGATATATAGGTAGAGAGATATGTAAATTAGCATAGACAACATTACAACAATCTGCAAATTTTAATATAATTATTGGCTTGAGAACTATTTCAGAAAATAAAAATATAGCAATAGAACTCGATAATTTCTACAGATCAATTGCAAATAGATTCATACGCAAAAGAGGTAGTGAGGAAAGTTTTAGAACAGATGTTTAAATAAATCCCTTTTCAAACAAAGGCTCACGTGCACATGGGGAAAGGGAGAAAATATTACTGTATTATTTTGTTGTATGGCGAATCCATACAGGGAATTGGGCCCTAATAAAAGCCTTTTGTTGTAATATAAGTATTGCATCGTAGAAATATCCTAAAATTTCCAATTTCAACAGATATCATTCAAAGGTTAATTATTTATATAGCAATTGAGTTTGTTAAATTACAATAACGCCTCGTTGTTGAGTTTCTTCTCGGCATTCATAACTAGCTTCTATACCATCACCTACAAGGAATACTGAATCCGTTTGATGAGATGATCAGTGTTCTTAGCTTCCAACCATATTGAGTAAGCGATTATGACAATTGAACCAAATTTTATTGACTTCTTGTCAATAATTTACATTAAAAAAAATGGAAATATATATATAATGAATAAACTAATATACAGATGATCATGCTGGAGATGTGCCCCGGCGGGTGAGCCCTCTTTCCCAGGCGATGAGCGGGTCTTCTGCTCCTCCGGTCAGCCCAACCTGTACGAAGTACCGGTAAATGATGTATTTGGCCGACGCCAGGATGGCAGGTTGTCATCTTCGAGGCCAGACCCGAAGATCCAGGCCCGCAAGTCAGGGGGTCGCCCGAGGACACTGAAGGCTTCGGAGATGAGGGGCTGATGCGCCTGCAGCTCCAGCAGGTCAGCGATTATGTGTAAGTCTGCGATGCGATACATTTCCAAGACGTCAGCTGCGTTGTTATTGCTGTCATATCCTAGATGACATGTAGGATTTAGGAAAGACAAGCAGGTGTCACAAGATGACAGTTCTTTATTTGGTCTGACTTATTTACCGATAACCGATACTTTATCGCACTGGTCTACCTAGACAAATAATTTTATTGACATCTTGATAATACATGCAAAAGTGCACAGTCTGTACTATTTTAAAATGATAATTATATATATGCATGATACTATGTATAATGGCGCCTCTACTACCGTTGCAGATTTTGGTGGAGAATCGCCAGTGGGTCTCCAGCGACACCACGTATTTCGCGATCTACGAAGAATACGTAGATTGCGTTCTTCGTCGCTGAGGAGATGGTGATGGTGTGGTCCTCGAGATCAACTGGAAATATCTATTGGAAATATTCTACCTAGAGTAGACTTTTATATAATTCTGGAGGGAAAGTCCTAGAATGATCTGTATCTCTTGTTACCTTTGCACTTCCCGAGACTGGTACAAAGTCTGTTTTATGAGGACCAGGACTTCCCGGATGACTGAAGTGCTAAAGATAAACCACAGGATGGACCGCCCCGTATTGTACACAGTCTTCATCTCTTTCTTTGTGAGATTGGTCGCAGTACACACTACATTGTAGAGATACTCCGGGAACATTTATTTATTTCGTCTCTATTTACAGGTGTTACATTCAAGCACAGCTCGCGAGTCACCTTGTCCTGGCTATTTACACATGACAAGTTAGTAGAGTAGAGGTGGCCTCCTAGACCTTACAGCTGTTGGGTGATGAGCTTCTATCTAAGCGTCAGGGTCGGGTCATAGGAATCGGGGATACCCGGGTACATCTCTGTGGTCAGATTTATATACATGTATGATGATGATAAATTACATTGTCAATGAAAACAATACTCTGTTGCCAATATACAATGATTACTCATCCAAAACGATATTTTCAGCCTCAAGATGTCGATCATGGCTTAATGAGCATTGGTTGATCTGGCCAGAATACGTAATCACCATTCCTGTAGTTCTGATTAAATAACCTAATCAGCCAGATATTGAAATATTGATTCCGTTATCGCTTAGTATTGATTGCGTGCCCCGACTTGTGGTCCACGCGGAACGATAGCAATACGCACCGAGAATTTTTTAAAATAATTTTATTAAAGTGAATTCACCGTCGGCAGTAATAGAGCGGGGTGTAGTAGCCCCATTTCCATATATCCGGGAGTGAGAAGGGTGGAAAAGAATTATCGTCCAGAATGAAGTCATGATCTGGATATATCAATAGTCCACTCTTTGTTTCTGCCGCTTCAAATTGGAATCGCTTTCTTCCGCACTGTTTTATGAACATGCTCAACTGAGGCATTCAAAGGTCTTGCGTTATTTCTGATTGAAATTCCTTTTTTTTTCTTTAACATTGTTTGTTGATATTTGCATTCATTATACCTTTCTCTTTTTTCTAAACACTCTAATTGTTTTTCTCTGCTATATATTGAAAAGCTATGAAGATCCTGCATATTGTACTTTGGGAATCTTCTTCCTCTATAAATAATAAAATCATCATTGTAATATTTGCACACATCTGTTCTGTTCTCAGAACCTCTTGATTAGAATGAATTTTTCACCCAATGATTCGAACAATTCGTTAGTGTTTGAGCATATAAAATTCAGTTTTTCTCGCGCTTTCATTTACATAGTCCTTTTTATATAGTGATATATTCCCGGGACATCAAATTACGAGACTGCTGGAGTACAAATCCGTATTTCTATAATTTCAGAGAATACCTGTTAATTCATTATTTCCATTCATTTAAGATAAAAAATATATAATAATTTATCACTTGTCATTATTACATTCGCTAAATTGTTTGTTGACATGTATTGCGGTTGTCTATCCAAAAAAAGAACATGCAAGGGCGCGAGCGCAGCGTTTTTTTGGATGAAGACGGAGATCATGGAGCTGATAAATTCCTATAACGTATTGAGGGTGAGCCAGAAGGATGGTGAGCAAGGTGATACTGCTCTCATTCAGATAGAACTTGTAAAGTAAGATAATTTGACAGAAAATATAGATCGAAATTTTGCCGGGAGGATATTGGACTAAAGAGACAAGGGTCGGTTTGGCCCAGCCACTTTGCCAGCTTTGGCAGATTGTCAAGATTCCAGTAGATCCCGTTTGGATCTCATGGAATAAAGTCCGCCCTAGACTGACGAGGGCCATTAGCCCAAAACCATGGCTCTAGGTGGACGCTTTTCAGTTTGCCAAAGCTGGTGTTATGGCTTTGTCACCGATCCGAGGCCGCTAGTTTGCGGCGACGGTCAATGGATGGCGTCTGGTTTTGACGTCTATTTTTACGGGAGAGGCGACCCTTGTCCCTTTAGTTGACAGAAAATCTTATTGAAACTGCTTTAGAAATTTCAATAATAAAATCGGACAAGTCGCGGATATGCGAATCAGGTCGCGGAAAAATCAAATTGATGCAAATTAGACGGACAGAGTATAAGCCTCCGAGAAGGAATCGGCCTCTCAAGGTTTTCAATGACGGAGAAGATAATTATCTGAAAACTTCCCATCGCCGTCAAATACGAAAACATCACTGCGGACCTACAGCATTATGAAAAAGTTGCATATATGTATGGCGAGGTAATGACCTGCGAAAAGGCCACTCCTAGACAGCAAGGAGACCTTCATCCTCAAGAATAAAAACCTAAAAGTCCACTAGCTCCCGGTGAAAGTCCAGGGGTGAAACGATGCCATATCCTACGGTGTCAAATGTAGCAAGTGCTATCGCCAAGGACATCGTTGTGCCAGATGCTCCAGCAGGGAAATGAAGGAGGGCTCCATTCGACCATCTACCTCCCAGAATGGTGTAATATCTCTCCCCCTGTTAAAAATAGATCATTTATAATTGTATGTTTTATAGATTTTCCCCTATTATTATTATGTACAGTATATATATTTTTATTGCCTCTTTCTCTTAATGGGTGGAAAGGAATAAAGAATGGAAGGAGCAAAATTTGTAAACAAACAAGACATCGCCCCCCCCCCCCCCCCATCCCATGCGCGAGCACCTATGCGCAGTGACGGGCAGCACTGGTGTATAGGCTCGGGGAAATATGAGCTCCCTGCCTCAGAAGGAATGAGTAGCCATGTGATGAAGAAAAAAAGAAGATAAAGAGAAGAGCGTCGTTATAGAATTGCGCACCAATTAAGTGGGTTGCGATATAGTTTCCTGTTATGGAACAGAAGAATTGATCCGGATATATTCTCAAGTGAAGAATTCTACAATAACTCATGATCAAATTTATCGACAGAATTGAAAACAAGATTTGTTTTTATAAACAGAAGCTTAGATAAGTATTTGTAAACTTTGTTTGAAAAAGATTTGCCTTTCCACCCCTAGTTATTTTGCTCTCTACATTATTTGTTTGTATGTATATTTAACTTGTATCACTTGTTTTTTTTTTATTCTAATCTATATTAATAAAATGCAAATTTCATAAGTGTTGTTCACTAAAAACATTCGTTACAATGCATCAATTTCGACCAAATTTTCAACATTTATGTAAAACGAGATGGAGCAGGTTTTGCTTAACATCAAAATATTTTTCCTAACTTTAACATGCGTAACTTCGCTGTTATCGATTAAATACAAAAAAAATCAACAGAGTTAATTTTATTTATATATAAATACAAAAAAATCAGCAATTCATTCAACTCAATCTAAAAAAATATTCAAAACAAGCAATTTTAAGATAACACAATATGTAAAACAGTCGGCCAAGAAAACAACAACGATATTACATCTTTCTCACATATTCACACACAATCTTGATTAATAATTAAAACTAATCTTTAGCATTGTTTATTATACTTTATATTATATAATATTCGTTAGGCAAACTTTCACTCGGATAAAACCCGGGCGAAGCCGGGTACACATCCGCTAGTTTTGAATATATCTAACTTTTTGGCCAATTTGATTATCACCCTTTTTATCTATTATTTTATTTTGATAACCCCACACACAGTCATTTTTTAAAAGCAAAATAAAAAATATATTTATGCCATTTTTGTTAAATTGCATTTCCACAACTTGTGCAAACACAACTGGTGAATCTCTATTTTCAATCTGGGTAAGATTGACCTTCCCCCCATTTTTTTTTTCAAATTCAGCACCCCCCCTTCCATTCAGACATTGTCTTCGTCGGGTCCTGCCACAAACGTACCAGTCGAAGTTAGCTATTATAAGCCTGAAGAGACCCTGCCGGAAAAGCTCATGCGAAGATTCCTTCTGCCAAAGGCGCCGTATCTTTAACAGCGGCAGATGCCACACCTAGCAAAAGGAACCTACCCAGCAACGTAGCTCCTATCTTGACTCTACCACCTGTATACCAAGTGCAGAAGAAAAACATTCCCCTGGACAATCAGGAGAAAAAAAATCACCTATGAGAAAGTCCAAAGTTTAACACATAGCTGGATGCAGTCTCTGAGCAGCTCCTTGACACCTTGTTGAAGGACACTGCAAGGAAAGAAAAGATTGTGCAGGTAATCACCAACCAAAGCCCAATGAAGAAGCTAATCTCTGCCCTAAATCCCGGGCAGCTGGCCAGCCTGATCGACCTACTCGGGAAGATAATCCACCATGTAGGTCACCAAATCCTGCCCCCTCTACAAACGGTTCACTACCACCAGGGCTTCAGAAGTAGGAAGGACGTTATGAACTTCCTCATGGCTTGCCTCAATGTGCATGTGGAAATGTGCTGCTGCAAGCACGCAGTTTATGTCGGGTTCGTCCAGAAGACAAACATTGTGGCACTGAACAATGTCCGAGACCTCTGCCTAGGCTAGAGCGCCGTCTTTGTGCCATTTTGAATGCAAGGGGATCCGGCATTGCCGTCATCGTAGTGACGGGAGTTACTGTTCTCTGGCATCGCGTCCTGAGGCCTGGGAAGATCGCCAGCACCAATATCCGGGTTCAATAGACCCGCGTCATCAACTGCCACCTGTCCCACAGTCCTGAAGAACGGAATCTACAACTGCAGGTCATCGCAGAGGGCGCCAGTCGAGTCAGAAGACGTGGAAGCCTTAGCTGAGTTCCTGAACCTGACTGCCCTCGTCAATACCGACTCCAATTTCGAAGAAGTGAACTTACCTACGAGGATTGTGAGTTATGGGAGCCGGGTAGACGCCGCCCGTCTGGATCGAGTTTTATAACCATCAAGGTTCTCCGGACGCATCACCTGTTACTGGACCCTCAAGTACCGTCGCTCGGGCCACCGTGCCATTTTATCCAAGTAGGGCATCTCCCTACACCAACTGCATCATCAGTATCCCCGCTTCTTCCATCAGCGCCTGTCACCAAGAGAATTAAAGCGCTTCTTGGGGACGCATCGCAGAAGATCGGCGATATACTTTCCTGTAAATCTATGTAGAGAAAGGAGGAAACTAAAGCAGAACCTGTTCGGAGATATCAAGTGCCTCTCCATTCCTCGAGACTACGTCGCCAGAACAAGCCGGATCCTGCGCTCCAGAGGTGAGGCCGACTATCATTTGCTACCTGAGCTTGGACGTGTCTTGCACGTCCGACTATATTGTTCGGGACCGACGACTGTTTTCGAAGCACAGGAGAACGCCGTCGAGGGAGGGAGCCAGAGGCACACCTTCTTCAACTCCTTCAGAGAGCGCTTCGACAGCTCTACCTGTGGCCTGAAGGCAATCGCTGTGTTCCTGGAGGGAGCTACGGAGGCAATCTCTCTGGAGGAGGGTGACCTGCATCATTGAGCAGATATCTCTTCGAGGGGGGTGGAAGCTGCCGCCTGCCACAAGGGAAAGCGGCTAGTTGGGACATTTGCGAACCCTGCGAGCTCGTCAAGGTCTTCGAGGAATTCTTCGTGGGAGCCATTCAATGAGATCATGAGGTTGAACATGTATTTATCCAAGCATAGATAACGTGGGTGTTGACCGCCGAGGACCATATGTTCTACCGACAAGTTACCCGACTGGACGAATGAAAGAAAGACATTTTGACCCAACGACTGGTCAAGTTGGTCAACTCAAATGTGAGAACAACTAATCTGATGTTGACGGTGTAACGTCGTGATTCCCGACATTCCTGTGTGGACCATCAATTGACACCACAGCCCGGATGTAAGAATCGCCGATAGATGGCGCGAGAATTGAGCTCTCGATGTTTGTTGATTGTTGCTAGTCACACTCCACTTTGTATTTTTATAATACGATGTGTATATTAGCTCTTCAAATATGTATTCATTCATAAAATAAATATTTAATATTGTTACATCAGGTTTGAGATGCCTCTTTTTTATAAACAATTTCTATGCAAAATGTTATTATTTATTTTTTAAAAATAATAATAGCAATTATGTGAGCAAAAGTTAACTAGGAATTATTTGAAAAGGTAAAAATATAATTTTGATATTGTACACAAAAGTATTTTCCCGTTGAAAAGCAGAAACTTGCTCGATAGCTTGAAAAAATCTATAATAAACTAGCCGAGTGAACCGGGCAACCCCCCGGGCTTACCCGAAGGGCCCTCAGAAACATCAAGAGTATAGATAGTGGATTATGAATTACAATGGGTATAATCTGATTCTTTAGAGGCAGCATATCAAGTATAAAGGTGAGTAAAAATACTTTCTAAGTAAATACATTCGGGGCAGATCTTATATATTTATATATCAAAATGAGAATGGAATCATATCATCAACAACAAACATTAAAATTAACAACATATTAGACAGCATAGTGAAAAAATGTATAAAATTAATGTACAGTGATGAAGTAAAAAAAAAATCAAAATAATTTTGAGGTGAGAAACTATACGCATTTATGAAAAGTTAAAAAATAAATTTATTTGAAGTGAAAAAAAAATATTTTGCAGACAACACATCTTAATTGCAGATAAGATGACATATAAAAGGAATGAATTGATTTAGAGGACATTAAAAAATATATTTCCAGTTAAACACAAGGTAATAAGACCAAATCCAAATAAATAAATAGTGTGTGACTTTTCGGTAACAATGGTGTTACTGAAACATCACACACCATTTGTTTATTTGGATTTACTCTTATTACCTTGGGTTTATAATATTTAATCTAAATTGTGTCTTATAATTATATTGATTTTTTTGTATTTAATCGATAACAGCGAAGTTACGCATGTTAAAGTTAGGAAAAATATTTTGATGTTAAGCAAAACCTGCTCCATCTCGTTTTACATAAATGTTGAAAATTTGGTCGAAATTGATGCATTGTAACGAAAGTTTTTAGCGAACACCACTTATGAAATTTGCATTTTATTAATATAGATTTCTAGTTTTATATATACAATATAACCTGATTAATTCAACACACGATAATTCGACCATGTTGTGATGTCCCGACCTACGGCCTATAATATAACAAACTGTAATTCGACTATTTTAAAATTCAAATTTCAACAGATGATTTTTGTTTAAAAACCCTTTAATTAACAACATATTAAACTGCACAGTGCATAAATTCAGAAAATTAATGTATAAAACAATGAGTAAAATAAGTAAATAAAGGGATCGCCAAAAATAAAAATAATTGAAAATAGTTTATTAACTCACAAATATTACAAATATTTATTTTCAGATGAGAAACAATAGGAATTAGTGAAAAGTTTAAATAAATATATTTGAAATGAAAAAAAAAAAGGAAATTGTAAACAACACAACTATATTGCATATACGACAACATGTTGTCAAGGTAGTGATAACGAGTATTACAAAGGTTTTAAGTGAAAATAATTTATTGATTAGATTGCAAACTATTTCTAAAATTTAATTTACAAGTAATAATATACAAGCATGGTAAGGGGTGATGACTAGGCGAATATTTATGATGATAACCACAGAGTATTCAAAATAATTATTCTGTGACATTGCCCCCTTCTTAGATGAATAGCGTCCCGCTGTAATTATCACTTGAACAGACCAGCTTGGTCCTCAGGGTCATGGTAGGGTTTCATTCTCAGTACATGGACCAGGTCTCTTGTTTGGCGTCTCCTGGTTGGTTGGTCCAAAGGTTCAACTTCGAAGGTCACGTCAGAGAGTTTCCGAGTAACCCTGTATGGCCCGAAGTACCTTTTCATCAGTTTTTCTGAGAGTCCCACCTTTCTTATCGGGATGAAAATCCATACCAGGTCACCGACGTTGTAATCCATTGCCTCGTGCTTTGAATCATATCCGGCCTTGTCTTTTTCTTGGGCTTTCAAGGTTTCTAATCTTGCTAGCTGCCTAGTTTCTTCGACTCGCGAGGCAATCTTCTGACTGTATTCCTCTTGGAGATCTTCATGCGGATTTGCGAAAAGAGTGTCTACAGTCGTTTCGGCTTCGCGTCCATGGATCAGTTTAAAAGGGGTAAAACTGTCGTCTCCTGCTTGGCCGTGTTGTAGGCCAATGTGACGTAGGGTAGGACAATATCCCAGTCTCTTTGCTCGAAGGCCACATACATTGCCAGCATGTTAGCTAATGTTTTGTTGAGTCTTTCCGTTAAACCATTCGTCTGGGGATGATAGGCTGTTGTAAACCTGTGTATGGAAGAGCACTGGTTAGTAAGTTCCGTTAACATCTTTGATTGAAATACTCGCCCACGATCCGTAATGATTTCTCTGGGGGCTCCGTGTTTGAGGACAATATCTTCCATCAAGAACTTGGCAACTTCTTTTTCTTCTCCTGTGGGTAAGGCCTTGATAATAGCGAATCGGGTTAAATAGTCTGTACAGACTATGATCCACTTATTACCAGTATCAGACTTGGGAAATATTTCAAGGAGGTCCATTCCAACTCTCTAAAAAGGGAAGGTTGCAGGAGGAATGGCCTTAAGTAGTCCGGGTGCAATATTAAAGGAATAAATTCATTTAAAAGGCCTCATTAAAAACTACATTTCTAGTTTTAAATATATGTGAGTTAAACTTTACTTTTTAATATTGCAGATGACATATAAAAGGAATAAATTTATTTAGAGGACATTAAAAACTACATTTCTAGTTAAACACAAGGTAAAAAAAACAAATCTAAATAAATAAATAGTGTGTGACGATTCAGTATCAGCATTGTTACCGAAACGTCACACACTATTCATTTATTTGGATTTACTTTTATTACCTTGTGTTTATAATCTTTAATCCAAATTGTGCCATATAATAACATTTCTAGTTTTATATATACAATATAACCTCATCAATTCAAAACACGATATTTCGACCATGTGTTGATTTCCCGACCTACAGCTTATCATATAAAAGACTGTAATTCGACACTATCGATACTTCGACTATTCTAAAATTTAAATTTCAACAGTTGATTTTTGTTCAAAACCTTATAATTAACAATAGAAATTCATTTAAAGGACCTCATTAAAAACAATATTTCTAGTTTTATATATACGTGGGTTCAACTTTACACGTATGCTATCTAAAGTTCGTACCCGTGAGAAAGCCACATAGAGCTGTCCGTGCGTAAACACAGGCTCTTGTAGCAAGAGACCCATTCTCTAGCAAAGGTTTGGCCTTGAGCCTTATTTATAGTCATAGGAAAAGCCAACCTTAGTGGAAACTGATGCCTCTTCAGAATGAAGGGAAGGTTGGTATCTGAAGGAGCCAAAGATATTTTTGGCACCAATACAGTGTGTCCAACTTTTGTCCCTGTCAGTATTTGTGCTTCAAGGACATGAAGCTATAAGGCTATTGATAAATTCAGTAGGGTAGTTATATTACTCCTCCACATTCTCACACTCCACACTGTCAACACTGAGAAAACACTGAATTCTGTTTGGTAATCAATCCAATGCTTTATCATTAATCTCTAATGAATCTGTGTTTTTTGGAGTTAAAATCAGACTTTCTAAGGGCGGTAATATCGCCATATAAAGAACCAAATATTTCCTGCACCAGGTAACCCCCTTGAAAGATACAGCTTTCTGGAAGAGAAATGAGGCCCTGTTGGTCTGTAGGTAGATCACCATCATCAAATTTAAGCAACCATTGAGAGAAGCTCTGCGCATCAATACCTGCTCGCATATTCTGAGTAAGGCGCAATATCACAAACAATGGCCATAGCTTGCTGCGTTTAATGCAAGCAGCAACAATCTCAGCTCTCGAAGCCCGAGGTACCACAGGGAGCACTTGGCGAAAGTCACCTCCAAGAACAACAACCTTTCCGCCAAAAGCAAGGTCACAATGCATGATGTACCTTAGGAGGCGATCCACAATTTCAAGTGCTCTGTAATGGGCCATAGGAGCCTCATCCCAAATAATTAAGGATGATCTCCGAATAAGCCCAGCCTCAGAACTATTGACTGAGATTGAAAATACAGAATTCTCTAGCAAGGGAATCGGCAGTTTAAACCTGGAATGGACAGTCTGGCCGCCTGACAAAAGGGTAGCCGCTATTCCTGTGGAGGCCAGCGGAATGACAATTTTTCCAACGGCTCTAACACAATGGATTAGAGTGTTGTAAACATAAGTTTTGCCCGTACCACCAGGCCCATCAATGAAACAGCAACGTGGATTTGTGTTGACAGGATCAACAATTGTGTCCACAATTGACTTTTGATCTGGTTTAAGGGACGTATACATTTGTGTCCCAATTTGCATCTCCTCATTAACATCAAGGTGATCTTTTACGGAATCAAAAAGTGGGTTCAGGGGTGCCGGAAGTCCATAATGGTGGCAGATGAGGCGATTTTCTCTCAGCTGAAAATCAAGGGCTCTGAGGGCCATCAGCTCAGCAGCTGTGTCAGAGGTTCCACGAGAAAGGTCATCACTAAGATACCCCTTGTATTTGGTCCACAATAATCCAGAGTCGTTTGGGAGTATTAAAGATTAGAATTGTCGCAAAGAGCTGGCGCAGTTGACATGACATTTGAAACAAAGCCGCCTCAGCCAAACACGCATCCCACTCAGAATCATCAGCCAATAATCCACGGCGCTGGGCAGCCTCTTTAAAAGTGGAACAAACAATATCATCGACAGTTCGCAAATCTTCAAAACTCCGAGGAGCTGCGACATGTAACAGTAGAAGCCGAAGGTGGTAACGTTCAGAATCTTTAGGATTCACCGAACACATACATCCAATGCACAAAGCCCCACCCCAAACTCCAACCTGTAACTATAGAACTGAAGCATGGTAACATGGCTTCTAAGTTTTGCGCGCATATTTTCTTCATGTAAGAGCCCTATTGCTCATCCAGGATCACCTTCAGGAAATAAAAGAGGATATGTCTTTGGGTCACAGTTAGGATTAAGTGGAGAAATGCGCACAAAACCGCGATCATATGGAAAAACAGCAATATCTCTGTTAGAAGGAACATGGCCATCTTGATCAACAAAAATAGCCGCAACATCACTTACAATTGGCGCATCATATCGGACGAGATCCCTACAATGATTTTGTTGGATGAGCATCAGAACCTGATACATTTGCCGGTTCTCAATGCGAGCCCGCTGTTCCTCTTTCTTTCTACCTGGAGCATCTGCCTGTAAGCAGAAGTATATGGATTCACACGACTAAGCACAGAATCCAATAGAGTCAAAATATGAGTATGGCAAGCCAAAGGCCCCGATACAGCTATACGAATATTATTTTCTGCCTCAGAATTCAAAATATAAAGTTGAGCAAAGGATGGGGCTCTGTTGTCATGAGGATGAAGAGGCCCAGTTAAATGATAAATCTCTCCATGAATTCGGTAACAAAAAGGACCTCGTCCAGAAAAAAACATCAACCTGTGAACCCATGGAGGAAAAAGCCAAAGAACTATTGTAGCTCCGAATGTTGGTCTGGAAGTATTTAGCCTCTACACTGTTTGAGGTCAATAATTCCTGGATTTCATATGGGAAAGAAGACAAATCAGGAAGAGAAATTTTCCCTTGGTGGCAGCATGACCTACCGACAGTTTCCCCAGGGAAATGCTGGGCTGAGCAGTTAGGGCAGACTATTTCCAGGCCCCCAATGATACATTCAGTGGGAACAGGAGAAATAGGATTAGGGGTGTTGTTCCTGCGGCAAGTCATATAAGAACGCCTAGCGGTTTGGAGGGTGAGTCTTCCACGGCCTCTTCAGGCATGACAGAAGACGCTGAAAAAAAGGTAAAATAAGAACCAAGCAAAAGAAAACTATAAAACTGAATGCCAGGACAGGTATAAAAAGGAAAGCCTAATCATGTGAGGAGACAATTGATTGAAAAAAAAAAGATTCCAAGAAAATACTGCAAAAAAGAAACCTGACACAAAAATGGAGCTAAATTCAAATGAAAAACTATAACAAATTAAGTAATCAACAACTGATTATACAAATACAGCATCAGCCTATTAATGAGAAAAAAAAAGATGCCAAAGACATTAGGAAAGATACTGCAGAAATGAAAACCAGACACAAAAATGGAGCTTAATTCAAATGAGAAACTATAACAAACACTTACAAATTATAATCATAATAAAATAAAAGTAACAATTGAATCAGAAATACGAAATAAATATTAGAAATTAGTAACAAGTAATAATACAAAAGAACATGTTTTAAAAACAAACAAATCGATGAAGATAAATCAAAAATAAGATAAGATAAACAACATTTGAAGGCAAAAAATCTACGATTGCAAAATCTAACAAAAATTAAAAATAAATAAATCTATTAATATTACTAAAATAAAAATAAAACGATCATGTGTGGAGCAAAAAAAAAAAAAACGAAAATTTTGGTATATAGATGGCTATTTATAGTTAAGTATCTTTGGAGGAGAGAGCTTAAAACTTTACAACTGAGAATCTGTTAGCCTATTATCTATATAGAAGAAACGTTTTACCCTAATCCATTTTTACCTTTTTAAATAACATCAATTTTATATTTATTTATTTTTATAAACAGATTATGAATTATAATTTCTTTTTTGTATTTTGCAATATTGTAACTACTCACCTTTTTAAAGATTGGTATGATAAATAAAATTTATTTTTCATGGTGCTTCCTAAAATATAGTTAAGAAAAGAAAAAAAAAGGCATCTTCTTCTCGCGCAACTGAAATTTGCTGATGGCTTGCACCATCTATCGGAATAAATACCAACTATTCGTTGATTTTTAATTATTCCATAATTGGCCAAATACCCATTCTTGATTATTCAATAAAAGCTAACCACGTACGTGTTTCGGGCTGTTGGCCCTCATCAGCGTGGTGCAAGCTGTGCCTCAACGACCAAAAAAACTGGTCATTCAGTCATCCTGAAAAATCATGAAACTGGTAGTTAAGGCCTTAATGGCGTGAGAACGCGAAACAATGTGAAAAAAATAGTACAAATGTGATATTGTACTGCGGTAAGGTGCATAAATAAAAAAAAAACATCTCCTTATCGTGCAACTGAAAGTTATTTCATTATTCACTGATCTAACCTTATAGAATGGTTTAAGCACGCTCTGTAAAGACATGTCTGAGGAGTGAATCAAGGCTGAAGAGTCTGCAACCTGGTATGACAATATTGCCACATGTTAAATTCCCTATAAAATATTTGGTGAGATAGTGACTTCTGCGGACCACTGGTAGCAAGGTGTCACCGAGTATATCAATACGCTAGTTTAGGTTAGGTTGATTTAGAAATGGAACTATTTTTTGTTAACCGCAAGTATACCAAGCGCGGAATAATACAATTGCCTATAGTCCGCTGAATCTCACCAGAATTTCAAATAAGTTAGAAAGCAAGCATACAGATTTTTGTTTTAAAAATTTACTAGCCGAATGACCCGGGCAACGCCCGGGATTTACCCGATTAAATGTTTTTATTCAAATACTATTCGTTACAATTATGAATTGGCGCCGTGGATGTCATTCTTGTGAAACGTCCCGCTCCAAACTTTGTGTCTGAGAAGCGATATTTTTATAAATAGATGATCTGGCTTTGTGTCTTCTGCTCGAATGAATGTTTTTCTGTTAGAATTTTGTTCCTGCATACTAATAATGAACTGGCTTCACTCGTGGTCTCTGCTTTTTGGAATTTTTCCGGATATAATTTTGTATCTGATAATCAAATATGATACAGCAATATTGTCATAATCATTTTCTGACAAAAAAAAACAACAACTATTTTTGCACAGAACGTGTCAATTTCAATTTTTCTTGGCGACAAATATATCTTCCATATTTTTTTCTATGTCCTGTTAAAACACGTTTTACATGTAGATTAGGTCAGCGGATATTACCTCCCATCTTCACCGCTAGAGGCACTGCTTGCGAGCGAAAGAGCAAATTTGCAACTCAAATTTGCAAATAACTCGAAGAATGTTACGATGTATTAGAGCGCCATCTGTTATCAAATTATAAAACTATTTTAGAGGTGTAATATTCTTTTTAAAATAAAACAATTTCTACTGTCCTTACTGCGATGGAAAAATTAAAGGGAGGGCCTGGCTCATCAGTGGTGAACCCTCCCAGCGGTTTCGCCAGTTTAATCTACCATACCGCTGTTATATTGCATTTTTGGAACTTCCTTTTATAGGTGACTGTTGTAAGACTCTTGGAATGGGTATTTTAGAAGAACTATGGACATAAGCTTTTAGGACAGCAGAATTAAATATAATTATAAATATATAATATGCTTCGAGCAATTGCTCTTCCGCAAATATCAAATTGTGTCTTTTATTAGAACAATAATGTTACGATGTATTAGAGCGCCATCTGTTATCAAATTATAAAACTATTTTAGAGGCGTAATATTCTTTTTAAAATAAAACAATTTCTACTGTCCTTACTGCGATGGAAAAATTAAAAGGGAGGGCCTGGCTCATCAGTGGTGAACCCTCCCAGCGGTTTCGCCAGTTTAATCTACCATACCGCTGTTATATTGCATTTTTGGAACTTCCTTTTATAGGTGACTGTTGTAAGACTCTTGGAATGGGTATTTTAGAAGAACTATGGACATAAGCTTTTAGGACAGCAGAATTAAATATAATTATAGATATATAATATGCTTCGAGCAATCGCTCTTCCGCAAATATCAAATTGTGTCTTTTATTAGAACAATAATGTTACGATGTATTAGAGCGCCATCTGTTATCAAATTATAAAACTATTTTAGAGGCGTAATATTATTTTTAAAATAAAACAATTTCTACTGTCCTTACTGCGATGGAAAAATTAAAGGGAGGGCCTGGCTCATCAGTGGTGAACCCTCCCAGCGGTTTCGCCAGTTTAATCTACCATACCGCTGTTATATTGCATTTTTGGAACTTTATTTTATAGGTGACTGTTGTAAGACTCTTGGAATGGGTATTTTAGAAGAACTATGGACATAAGCTTTTAGGACAGCAGAATTAAATATAATTATAAATATATAATATGCTTCGAGCAATCGCTCTTCCGCAAATATCAAATTGTGTCTTTTATTAGAACAATAATGTTACGATGTATTAGAGCGCCATCTGTTATCAAATTATAAAACTATTTTAGAGGCGTAATATTCTTTTTAAAATAAAACAATTTCTACTGTCCTTACTGCGATGGAAAAATTAAAGGGAGGGCCTGGCTCATCAGTGGTGAACCCTCCCAGCGGTTTCGCCAGTTTAATCTACCATACCGCTGTTATATTGCATTTTTGGAACTTCCTTTTATAGGTGACTGTTGTAAGACTCTTGGAATGGGTATTTTAGAAGAACTATGGACATAAGCTTTTAGGACAGCAGAATTAAATATAATTATAAATATATAATATGCTTCGAGCAATCGCTCTTCCGCAAATATCAAATTGTGTCTTTTATTAGAACAATAATGTTACGATGTATTAGAGCGCCATCTGTTATCAAATTATAAAACTATTTTAGAGGCGTAATATTCTTTTTAAAATAAAACAATTTCTACTGTCCTTACTGCGATGGAAAAATTAAAGGGAGGGCCTGGCTCATCAGTGGTGAACCCTCCCAGCGGTTTCGCCAGTTTAATCTACCATACCGCTGTTATATTGCATTTTTGGAACTTCCTTTTATAGGTGACTGTTGTAAGACTCTTGGAATGGGTATTTTAGAAGAACTATGGACATAAGCTTTTAGGACAGCAGAATTAAATATAATTATAAATATATAATATGCTTCGAGCAATCGCTCTTCCGCAAATATCAAATTGTGTCTTTTATTAGAACAATAATGTTACGATGTATTAGAGCGCTATCTGTTATCAAATTATAAAACTATTTTAGAGGCGTAATATTCTTTTTAAAATAAAACAATTTCTACTGTCCTTACTGCGATGGAAAAATTAAAGGGAGGGCCTGGCTCGTCAGTGGTGAACCCTCCCAGCGGTTTCGCCAGTTTAATCTACCATACCGCTGTTATATTGCATTTTTGGAACTTCCTTTTATAGGTGACTGTTGTAAGACTCTTGGAATGGGTATTTTAGAAGAACTATGGACATAAGCTTTTAGGACAGCAGAATTAAATATAATTATAAATATATAATATGCTTCGAGCAATCGCTCTTCCGCAAATATCAAATTGTGTCTTTTATTAGAACAATAATGTTATGATGTATTAGAGCGCCATCTGTTATCAAATTATAAAACTATTTTAGAGGCGTAATATTCTTTTTAAAATAAAACAATTTCTACTGTCCTTACTGCGATGGATTATTGTTCTAATAAAAGACACAATTTGATATTTGCGGAAGAGCGATTGCTCGAAGCATATTATATATTTATAATTATATTTAATTCTGCTGTCCTAAAAGCTTATGTCCATAGTTCTTCTAAAATACCCATTCCAAGAGTCTTACAACAGTCACCTATAAAAGGAAGTTCCAAAAATGCAATATAACAGCGTTATGGTAGATTAAACTGGCGAAACCGCTGGGAGGGTTCACCACTGATGAGCCAGGCCCTCCCTTTAATTTTTCCATCGCAGTAAGGACAGTAGAAATTGTTTTATTTTAAAAAGAATATTAGGCCTCTAAAATAGTTTTATAATTTGATAACAGATGGCGCTCTAATACATCGTAACATTATTGTTCTAATAAAAGACACAATTTGATATTTGCGGAAGAGCGATTGCTCGAAGCATATTATATATTTATAATTATATTTAATTCTGCTGTCCTAAATGCTTATGTCCATAGTTCTTCTAAAATACCCATTCCAAGAGTCTTACAACAGTCACCTACAAAAGGAAGTTCCAAAAATGCAATATAACAGCGGTATGGGAAGATTAAACTGGCGAAACCGCTGGGAGGGTTCACCACTGATGAGCCAGGCCCTCCCTTTAATTTTTCCATCGCAGTAAGGACAGTAGAAATTGTTTTATTTTAAAAAGAATATTACGCCTCTAAAATAGTTTTATAATTTGATAACAGATGGCGCTCTAATACATCGTAACATTATTGTTCTAATAAAAGACACAATTTGATATTTGCGGAAGAGCGATTGCTCGAAGCATATTATATATTTATAATTATATTTAATTCTGCTGTCCTAAAATCTTATGTCCATAGTTCTTCTAAAATACCCATTCCAAGAGTCTTACAACAGTCACCTATAAAAGGAAGTTCCAAAAATGCAATATAACAGCGGTATGGTAGATTAAACTGGCGAAACCGCTGGGAAGGTTCACCACTGATGAGCCAGGCCCTCCCTTTAATTTTTCCATCGCAGTAAGGACAGTAGAAATTGTTTTATTTTAAAAAGAATATTACGCCTCTAAAATAGTTTTATAATTTGATAACAGATGGCGCTCTAATACATCGTAACATTATTGTTCTAATAAAAGACACAATTTGATATTTGCGGAAGAGCGATTGCTCGAAGCATATTATATATTTATAATTATATTTAATTCTGCTGTCCTAAAAGCTTATGTCCATAGTTCTTCTAAAATACCCATTCCAAGAGTCTTACAACAGTCACCTATAAAAGGAAGTTCCAAAAATGCAATATAACAGCGGTATGGTAGATTAAACTGGCGAAACCGCTGGGAGGGTTCACCACTGATGAGCCAGGCCCTCCCTTTAATTTTTCCATCGCAGTAAGGACAGTAGAAATTGTTTTATTTTAAAAATAATATTACGCCTCTAAAATAGTTTTATAACTCGAAGAATATTCGGGATAGAGACCTGAAATTCTCACTATAAGTTTTTCCAGATTCTACTCTATATACTGTTAATATTTCAGTCAGATTAGTTACGTATTGTGGACGTGTATAGCCGACATATATACCCACATACATACATACATACATACACTGACTTTTATATATATAGGGATTAATATCTATTTAATCATATATTTATCATTATATAATATTATTTATTCATATTGTTTGGCTATATGTTGAAGCTGGACTAGATGATATAGTAATGGAAGGAAGTAGTCAATTATCCCACTACATCTGCCGATTGAAATGGATAGATTAGAAGCACGCGGAGTAGACGCGAACAACAGGCAAGTGTTAAGCTCCTTTATTTAGACTAATGAGGGAGTGAGGATGGACTGCCCCCTGGGCAGCTCGGTGATTGGCTGGTCGTGACGTAGTGGTGAGTAAGTCCTCCCCGGCAGGAGTAGGCTTATCCAACGTCTTCATTCCCCCACTTTGGATATGCTGGGTAGTATGCCAGTATCCAGACAATTCATAGCTGCACAAGCATTCTGATGTGCAGTCTTTTTGAGGCCCTTGGTGAAGATGTCGGCCAGGTTTTCGTTGGTAGAGATGTAATTCACATGGATGTCTCCGCTGTTGACCTTTTTAAAAGCTTTTATTTAACTTGCCTCCATGTCTGTCTGTCTGGATGTCTGTCGCCAAATTTTGTAATCAATTTTTAATATACTTATAGGGCACCTAGAAATATGAAATATGAAATTTGGTACACATGTTCAAACCTGATGACAGTGCTAGCTGACCAATTTTCAGAATTCTGGGTTGTCAGTTTGGCCAAGAACGGACAAATTTCCAAATTTCCTTTCAAATTTTGTATATTAAATTTTATTTATTTTGTTTTGCCAATATCTCGCGAACCGTTCGTTTTTAGCGATTTTCCTTCGATTTCTCCTTCATTGGCTAAACTTTCTTGGTATACTTTTTACGCTCTTTCCAATGGTCCCATTTTCATTGAGATTGGTCGACTTTTTTAAAAGCTTTTATTTAACTTGCCTCCATGTATGTCTGGATGTCTGTCGCCAAATCTTGTAATCAAATTTTAATATACTTATAGGGCACCTAGGATTATGAAATTTGGTACACATGTTCAAACCTGATGACAATGCTAGCTGACCAATTTTCAGACTTCTGGGTTGTCAGGTTGGCCAAGAACGGACAAATTTCCAAATTTCCTTTCAAAATTTGTATATATTCTTTTAATATGCTTCCGGACCATATAGAATAATTGCTAGACCGTGACGGCGGGCGGCTGGCTTCGGCAACACTGGAGCTGACGTCACTTCCTGTTGATGTAACCTGCAAGCGGCGTCGCCACGCTGACTTATTCTCTTTCTCCATATTTGCTATTTAATCTATATATAATCCTTTTACCTTGTAGTTAATTAAATAATAATTAACGTTGAGCGCTGTGTGTAATCAAATTGGAATACAACAAAGATTATAAGACTGAAGAAGCGCAAGACCTAAAACGCACACTTGAAGAATTGCAAGGCCTAAAAAGTGAGTAACCAAATTTCCTTTGATTACTTGGCCCATCCTTTTTCTACTCAACAAATATTTTGTAAAATGGCAAACACGACGATTACAAAATTAAATGGTGCTAATTACTCCAGCTGGAGCTTCCAGATGAAACTTGTTCTAATCGAAAACGACTTGTGGAGTTTGATCAATCCAGGAGAGGCTAAGCCTGACCCTAGTGACCTTGTTGCAACAAAACTCTTTTTGTCACGGGAGGGTAAGGCGTTTGCAAAAATTTGCCTCGGGATTAATGATGAACAACAATTGCATGTTCAACATTTGAATACTCCGAAAGAGGTCTGGGAGGAACTTGAAAAATTATACGCACCAAAGGATAGTAGATATCGAGGCGTACAACTAAGAAGGCAGTTATATGGCGAAAGGTTGACTCAGCACAGCAATATGGAAGGGTATATGGGGAAGATAAACCACATTGTAAACGAACTGGCCCAAATTGGCGACAAAATTGATGATGGCGATTTGGCTATGGTTCTTTTGGGTGGATTACCAGAGGATTGGGACACCGTTGTCTCAACCATATGTAACTTGCCTGATTCAGACTTCACGACCGCCACAGTTAAAAGACGGCTGTTGGCAGAAGCAGAAAGGCGTTCGTCAAATCTACCAAAAGATGTGGGTGCCATGGTCGTTAATGCCTCTTCGTAGCCCATTGAAACAGAAAAACAATTTAAAGCAAAAGTTGTTTGTTTCAAATGTGGAGGTAAAAGCCATTATGCAAGGGAATGCAGGAAGAAAGGAAAGAATGAACAAAGACCAAAGAGGTTTGACCAAAACAAAGGCGTAAATATGTCGGCAATGTGCAACACTTTGTTTGGAGCTACCGCCGAGACCTGGATCATAGATTCTGGAGCGACGCACCATATGATTCCCAAGCAAAATTGCTTCACATGTCTGAAAGAGTGCACAAGCAATATGAGTCCCATCACTGTTGCGAATGGCTCTTCTATAGAAGCATGTGGTATCGGTACTGTCAGTGCCAATATTGTTGGACACAAGGGAGATGCCAGCAATTTGGTTGCCCAGAACACCTTGTACGTTCCAGATATGCGTCACAGTGTTCTGTCTGTACTCCAAATGATAGAAAACGGTAGAAAAGTTGTCTTCAACAAGAGTGGTTGCCACATTATGGACATGAAAGGTAAACTCTTGATAGAGGGAAAGAAGCTGGGTAGACTTTATAACGTCCAAACTACTCCATCCTCTCCGATAGATCATAATGATCGTGTTTCTCTTGCATCTGAATGCAAGGAAGAGCTTACACTGGAACTTTGGCACAAAAGGTTGATGCATGTAAATTCATATACGATAGCAAAGATGGCCAAGAATCAAAGCGTAAGAGGAATTGATTGCAGCCCGGCAAAGCCAGTAAAGTGCGAAGACTGTTTGATCGGCAAGTCTTACCGTCTGCCATTACTTCAGCACACACACAAGGAGAAAAAAGAAATCATGCCGTTGGACTTGGTGCATGCGGACTTGATGGGTCCACTCGACGTATTGAGCTGGGAAGGAGCCAAGTACGTCTTAACCATCATTAATGAATCTACGAGATATACAAGTGTATTTTCCTGAAAAACAAAGGCGGAACCCTGGGAAAAGTCAAAGAGTGGATTCAAGAATCTGAGAAAAAAACCAGCCGGAAACTAAAACGAATACGTACGGATAATGGCTTGGAATTTTGTTCCAATGAATGGGACACTTTCTGCACGAGCGTTGGAATAGTTCATGAACACACTATGACGTATACACCCCAACAGAATGGTGTGGCAGAAAGAATGAATAGGACACTCCTAGATCTTGTCAGGAGCACTATATCTGGAAGTGGTCTGCCAAAAGCTTCCTGGGCGGAGCTGACTTACACCGCAGCCTATGTCAGAAACACAGTTCTCAACAATCACAATGGTGAAAACACGCCATATGAACTGTGGACAGGGAACAAGCCTAGCCTTAAACACATAATAGCTATTGGCTGTCAAGTATTTGTCCATATTCCAAGACAAGTCCGTAAATTCAAACTCGAAAGGAGAGCTGTCAAAGGTAACCTTGTTGGATATGCACTCAGAGGACGTGGCTACAGAGTGTGGATTCCTGAGATGAAGAAAGTGGTGGAATCTCGGGACTGTGTCTTCAAAGAGATTGATGTATCGAGGAACGACAGCAACCGGGAGGGGCTTTCATCAGTTGAACACTACAGCTATGGGACTCAACGGGAGATTGAAGAGTATCCACTGTCTTTATTAGATCAAGAAGACGTGATACCTACAGAAGAGGACAGCCATAATGAAGATACTGTGAAGCCTTCTCCTACTCGATCTCATCCAATGATCCTAAGGAACCAGAGAAATGCTCTGAACTCAAATGAACTTCTCAGTACTGAAGTAAATAAGGGAGATCCTACTTCGTATAAAGAAGCTATCCAAGGCCCTGAAGCTGAGCATTGACTTGAAGCAATCGAAGAAGAATTGGAATCCTTGAGAAAGCACAAAGTTTGGGAACTAACAGAACTACCAAAAGACTCTGCCCCAATTGCTTGTAAGTGGGTACTACACAAGAAGACCAACGCCGAGGGTCAAGTAGTAAGATTCAAGGCCCGACTTGTGGCAAAGGGCTTCACTCAACAAAAGGGAATCGATTATGATGAGATTTACTCAACTGTTTCTAGTTTTGAAACGACAACACTGCTCAGAGCAATAGGTGTTGAAAATAACTGGTTCATAGACCAATATGACGTGAAAAGTGCTTATCTCTACGGCAAGCTTGACCGAGTGATCTACATGGAACAACCAAAAGGCTTTGTTAAACCTGGTGAGGAACATCTTTACTGCCAACTCAAAAGGTCTCTGTACGGACTGAAGCAAAGCGGCAGATGTTGGAACAAGTGCCTTGATGAATGGTTGAAGAAAAAGGGATTTATGAGGAATCCAGTTGACCCTTGTGTCTACAAACTCAAGCTGAACGAAGGAATGGTAATCCTATCATTATACGTGGATGATATTCTTATTCTGACGGAGAATCAAGAAGTGAGAGAAAAGTGCATTGAACTGCTGAGAGGTCACTTCGAAACAAAGTTCATCGGACCAGTATCCTACTTCTTTGGTGTCAACATCACTCGATCAAAGGGTGGATGCGTAACTCTAACACAAAGAGCATATATAAAAAGTCTACTGGAACGGTTCAATCTTCAGGAAAAGGAAGAGAAGTCTCAACGCCGATGGAAACCAGACCAGAACTTCTTGAAGAAGAAGATGAAGAAAACTGCCAAGACTTTCCCTACCGTGAACTAATTGGTGGACTGCTCTACATTTCACAGCGGACAAGGCCAGACATTGCCTATGCAGTAAGTCAATTGGCTCGCTATTGTTCAAAGTACACTAGAAAACACTGGGTTGCTGCGAAACGAATTTTAAGATACTTAAAATCTTCAGAGCATCTAGGCATCACCTATAGACGGACTGGGGTACAACTAAGTGTCTATTCGGATGCAGATTGGGGAACCAACCTGGAAGACAGAAAGAGTACATCGGGTTACATAATGATGTTTGCAGGCGCTCCAAACCTATGGCGAAGTTCAAAGCAAACTGTCACCGCCCTCAGCACAATGGAGGCGGAATACATTTCCCTATCATCGTTAGTCAGGGAAGTGACGTGGATCAGGGAGTTCCTGAACCATTTGTATATACCACATAATATGGCTGAGCCAACTCCAGTGTGGTGCGATAACCAAGCGGCTGCTATATCACACTCCAAGAGCTACATCAGCCGATCCAAGACCAGGCACATCGCTATTAGATATCACTTCGTCAGAGAAAAGGTGGATGACGGTGTGATTCAACTGGACTATGTTACAAGTGGAAGAAACCTAGCGGGCATTTGGACCAAGCCACTGGGGAGAAACCTACACGAACTTCATCGTTCGAGACTTTTGGGCGGCGAAATGGTCCATAACTAAGAGATCACTTCGAGGGAGGAGATTGCTAGACCGTGACGGCGGGCGGCTGGCTTCGGCAACACTGGAGCTGACGTCACTTCCTGTTGATGTAACCTGCAAGCGGCGTCGCCACGCTGACTTAATCTCTTTCTCCATGCTTACTATTTAATCTATATATAATCCTTTTACCTTGTAGTTAATTAAATAATAATTAACGTTGAGCGCTGTGTGTAATCAAATTGGAATACAACAATAATGAAATTCACAATACTCGCTCAGTCCAATTAACAATGCAAGTGTACTAATTTTCAGACTTCTGGGTGGTCGGGAAGGCGGGAAATGAACCATTATCTATATTTCTTTTTTAATATTATGTGTTGCATTATATCTACTCGGAAAATGCTGGAGGTTGCGAAAGGACTTTTTCAAAAAATGTTCAAGACATGGAAGGAATTAGAAATCCAAATATTCAGATTCCTATCTAAAACGTCCTTGGAATTACAAGCAAATAAATGAGAAAAGCCAACAAATATATTAATTTTATCTGTTATAATTTAGTCATCTTATTCCAATATCATCACGCATATATTTATATTCATTATATATATATATATTAAGAAAAAGGCTTCTCCTTATCGTGCAACTGAAAGTTGCTGATGGCTTGCGCCATCTTGCGCCTACTTATATATATATATATATATATATATATATATATATATATATATATATATATATATATATATATATATATAAGTAGAATTAAAAATAATTTATATGAAAAGTAGTTGTAAATTAATGATGATTAAAGCAAATTATTAAATATTATTATTAGGGTAACAAAAAGGTTTTTATTCTTTAAGTAACAATATAGGGTTATAACAAGTTCACGCTTATTACTTCGGTCGTTACACGTCATTGAAGCAGAACATAGAAAAAAAGGAAGAATTGAAGATATTAGAGTAGGAAAAAGAGCAAAGACAGAACCATGTAATCTTTTTATCAAACAATTTCAATTTATTAAGAAAGAAAATTAATTTTTTTTTAAAGTTATATTTTGTGTAATTTTATAATTTTTTTTTGTGTGGAAAGCACTTTTAAAAATATCAAAATTTTATTGTAAGATGGAGTAAAATTTTTTGTGTTGTTTTGTTGGAAACCATAATGGTTCGACCAGGATGGAAAGAGATTGGTACCGGGCCGGGACTTGTCAAAATTAAACCCGGCGGGAGTTTCGTCCCCCCCTGCTAATTGACTCACCTACCAATCTCTTCGACCAATGAATATTTGGATTAAATTAGAAGAAAGAGTTGGAAAAAAAAAGGGACTTAAAATTTATAAATTTTGTTTTTGTTGTGTGTGGATGGAATTATATGTGTGTTTTGTATGTATATTAGTCTGCGTGTGTGTTTATGTGTATTTTCTAAAGATTAAGTGTGTGTATATATTCTTGTTTTTGTGACTTTTTTAAAAGGAGTAATTATGTGTGAGTATTTCATGTTTACTTTTAAACCTTAGTAAATATGTTCAATGACAAGTTTCAAGCAGTTCGAATTATAATCAACAAAATTTACAAGGTGTATATTTTTAATAAAACCTTTCAATATGTCTTTTTTTAAATTAAATTATGAGTACATTTAAAAATCCATGTAATTATCAAGACTATTATAATATTACTACATTGGACGATAGAATCTATATAGATAATACCGTAACAGAGTTTTCCATTGTAAAGTCCTGAGCTATCTCCTCCGAAGATTCTGAACTACACATAACGATCTATATACCAAAATTTTCGTTATTTTTTTTCTTCGTATGATAGGCCTGTTTTTATTTTCCAAATGGTAACAGTTATTTTTATTTTTTAATTTAATATATTTTACAATCGTAGATTTTTTGCATTTATCATCATCAATTCGTTTGTTTTGAAATGCGTTCTTTTGTCTTATTACTACAACCAATCGTGATGAAACTTTGGGAAGATGTTTAGTATACTACCGGGATGGTTTCTGGCTAATTACTCTTTAGAAATAACCTTTCGTTGCATTTTTATTTACGATAAAACGTAGATTCACTCGCAATCAGCGCCCCCTCGCGGCAGAAATATGGCCTTAAATAGCCTCGCATGATCTTTTTGTAACGTCAAGCTTAGCTTATAGGTTAGGTACACAGCTTCGTACCCCCGCAACCTAGGTTCGAGGCTCAGCGTGGGTGTTTTTTTTTTCATTTCTTTTATATTATTGTAGCAAATTATTAAAAATATTATTTTATTTAAAATGTAGGCTTTTTAAAATAAAAATTAACATACACAAATTTTTAATAATATTTGTAACAAACCTAGGTTCGAGGCTCAGCGTGGGTGTGTTTTTTATTTTCGTTTCTTTTATATTATTGTAGAAAGGTCTGTTTTTACAGCATTATTATATTTTGATCGGTTTATTTTAAATATGTTTGTTATGAAGGCTCTATGTAATACTATTTGGAGCACATTTTACATTTTAAACACCTAAGCCCCCCTCTTTTTAATATTGTAGCAAAGTATTAAAAGTATTATTTTATTTTAGATGTTTGCCATGAAACTTTGGGAAGTTGTTTAGTATACTATCAGGACGATTTCTGGCGAATTATTTTAGAATAATATTTATAACAATAATTATAGCGAAATTAAGACATAGTGATTATATTCTGTGTTTGTGCATATATTAATATTTAACAGAAAATGTTAGAACGTTCTATTAGAATATCTCGAAAACCAAAAACAATACATATAAACGAGTTCACTGACATTTATTAATGCAGTGATTATAATCAATGATTACAATGAAGGGCTATATTATCGATATATATAAAAAATCACTTTCAAATTTTAACGTAACGTTCCATTCTCAATCCCGTAGAGCTTTAGATCGGCTAAAACATTTTTATCTTTATAAGTGAATATTAACTTTACTGTACTGAATAGTTTAGTATAATGTTAATTTAACATATTACAATTTAGCCACAGCAACGCGTGGCCGGGTTCGCTATTTATAATATATATTTTTGATTCATTTGATTATGATTATAATTTGTAAGTACTTTGTTATAGTTTTTCATTTGAATAGAGCTCAATTTTTGTGTATGTTTTCTATTTGCAGTATCTTTTCTAATGTCTTTGGCAACGTTTTTTTTTCTCATAAATAGGCTGAGGTCATATTATTTTTCGAATTGTAGATTGAATTATTACTTTTATTCTATAATAATTATCTTTTATAAGTGTTTGTTATAGTTTTTCATTTGAATTTAGCACAATTTTTGTATCTGGTTATCTTTTTTGGCGTCTTTTCATCTCTCTTTGGCATCTTTTTTTTCCTCATTAATAAGACCTAATCCAAATAATTTAATAGTGTGTGACGTTTCAGCAACAGCATCAGACAAAAGAATAAATGAACTAAAGAATAAAATCTCATTTTTTCTTTTGTCTGATGATGGTGACATTTGGATTAGGTCTTTTTTTTTATTAATTTGTTATAGTTTTTCATTTGAATTTAGCTCCATTTTTGTGTCTTATTTAATAAATGAACTAAAGAATAAAATCTCATTTATTCTTTTGTCTGATTTTCTTTTTTACAGTATCTTTCATAATGCCTGATTTGATTACTTGATCTGTTATAGTTTTTCATTTAAATTTAGCTCCATTTTTGTGTCTGTCGTTTTTTTTTCTTCTCTTAAATAGGCTGATGCTGTATTTGTGTACTCAATTGTTGCTTTTTGTGTCTGGTTTCTTTTTTGCAGTATTTTTTTGGAATCCTTTTTTTTTTCATCAATTGTTTCCTCACATGCTTGGAATTTTCTTTTTATGACTGTCCTGGCTTTCAGTTTTATAGTTTTCCTCTGCTTGGTTCTTATTTTACCTTTTTTTTTTTCAGCGTCTTCTGTCATGCCTCGAAAAGGCCGTGGAAGACTCACTCCCCTAACAGCTAGGCGTGCTAATATGACTCGCCGCAGACACAAAACCCCAATTGCTATTTCTCTTGTTTACTTTTTTACCAATGCCTATAATTTTTCACCTGAAAGATTTTTTATTTTATTTGTTATTCAATAAATTATTATCACTTATTTTTGGTCTTCTTTTTACTTACTTATTTTACTGGGGGTTGGTGGAAGGATGGTCTAAGCCGTTGGTTTTCGACCGCTACGACCCGGGTTCAATTCCCGCATTGGGCACTTTTTTCTGAAAAATTAAAAAAAAAATGCTCCAATGGCTTCCGATTCTTGCAAAAGTCCAACCCCACCAGCAAGCGCAAGTAATCAAACGGGGCTCTGGCACATTTGTAAATGCAAAGTCGAACTGCTTTTCACATGTTTAGACATGTGGTGTACTTACAGTTAAAGCAGTCGCCTACTCTACCCACCATGATTATCAAGGCCTGTACCACGTGTACTAGGGATAAGCAAAAAAAAAATTATTTTACTCATTGATCTATACATACAATTATTTGCATACAATTATTTACATACATATATATGCATACAATTATATACATACACTTTTCTACATTTTTGCACTCTGCAGTCTAATATGTTGTTAATAATAGGGGTTTTAGACAAATATCAACTGTTGAAATTTGATTTTCCAAAATAGTTGAATTATCGAAAGTGTCGAATTAGTTTGTCATATGATAGGCCGTAGGTCGAGACTTCCAAAAATGGTCGAATTATCGTGTGTTGAATTAATTAGATTATATTGTATATATAAAAATATAGAATTGTTGTTTTTAATGAGGTCTTTTAAATGAATTTATTCCTTTAATATGTTGTCATATCTGCAATTTTTTTTTCATTTCCAAAATATTTATTTACACTTTCACCAATGCCTGTAGGATCTTTGCGATGGAACGGATATGGTGTTCTAGCGCATGTGCTCTCATGTCCTTGAAGCACATATACTGACAGTACCCAAAGTTGAACACACTGTATAATGTCTGAAATATATGACTATAAAGAGGGCTCAAGGCCAAACCTTTGCTACAAGAGCCTGTGTTTACCCACAGACGACTTTATGTTTTTAATGAGGTCTTTTAAATGAATTTATTCCTTTAATATGTTGTCATATCTGCAATTTTTTTTCATTTCCAAAATATTTATTTACACTTTCACCAATGCCTATAGGATCTTTGCGATGGAACAGGTATGGTGTTCTAGCGCATGTGCTCTCATGTCCTTGAAGCACATATACTGACAGTACCCAAAGTTGAACACACTGTATAATGTCTGAAATATATGAGTATAAAGAGGGCTCAAGGCCAAACCTTTGCTACAAGAGCCTGTGTTTACGCACAGACGACTTTATGTGACTTTTTCAAGTGTGCGAACTTTGGATAGCATATATGTAAAGTTGAACCCAAGTATATATAAAATGTAGTTTTTAATGAGGTCATTTAAATGAAATTCTATTATAAATCGTCTCCTCTGAAATATAGTTTGTAAATTTATATTCTGATTTATTTTATCCTTTTTTTTTTTCATTTCCAGAATATATATTTACACTTTTCACCAATGCCTAAAGTTTCTCACCTGAAAGAAAAAAAACTCCGCCTTTGCCGGTCCCAAGCCAGGATGAAAAAGGAGGAGGGGGAGCAGTAACAAGCTCACTAAAAAAACCTGGGCTCAGCTGGCCCGGCTGATAGTACCTTGTAAGGGCTCCTAATCCAGGGATACATTCTTTTGGAGCTAAGTCAGTGGCCTGCCACTGAGTAGTGCTCCCAGTCTTGATGACAAAGGCAGACGCATTCTACTTCACCCAATCGTGATGGTTGTTAATTTCAAGCTTTACAAGCTTGACACTCTAATATGATTGAGTGAAGATAAGAAAGGAGAAAAAAATATTTTTTGTATTTTTTTTTTGGCAATAATCTATTTATTATCAATTAATTTGATTTTGGTCTTTATTTATTATTCCCCTGCTCTATACATACATTTTGTACATTTACAATGTCAGCCATTTTCTCTGTAATACCTTTTTAGCAGTGAAGTTATATTTGAGCAACAAACAATTGTTGAAATTTAAAATGGTCGAATTATCGATAGTGTTGAATTACACTTTGTTATATGATAGGCTGTAGGTCAAGACAGCAAAACATGGTCGAATTATCGAGGTTATATTGTATATATAAAACTAGAAATGTAGTTTTAATGAGGTCCTATCAGTGTTGGGCATTAAAAAATTATTTTTCAATTAAATTGAAGTGCAATTAACAATTAATTAATTGTTAATTAGAAAAGTGCAATTAACAATTAATTAATTGTTAATTGTATGAATACAATTAACAATTAATTAATTGTTAATTGTAAAAATACAATTAACAATTGATTAATTGTTAATTGTGAAAATTACAATTAACAATTAATCAATTGTTAATCTTTAATAAATAATTTTAATTAATATTTGCCCAACACTGCCTGAGATAAAAAGTGTTTTTATTAAATACAACACACCTTTACCATCGTCAGCTGCAGTTGAACGCCTTTTTTCTTTTGCGACAATGACAAATCTGCCAAAGAGTCACAAATTGTCGGACAGCATGTTCGAGAAGAGAGTGGTACTGAAATGCAGTGTTGGGCATTAAAAAATTATTTTTCAATTAAATTGAAGTGCAATTAACAATTAAATAATTGTTAATTAGAAAAGTGCAATTAACAATTAATTAATTGTTAATTGTATGAATACAATTAACAATTAATTAATTGTTAATTGTAAAAATACAATTAACAATTGGTTAATTGTTAATTGTGAAAATTACAATTAACAATTAATCAATTGTTAATCTTTAATAAATCATTTTAATTAATATTTGCCCAACACTGGGTCCTATAAATATTTTCATTCCTTTTATATGTTGTCTTATCTGCGATATAGTAGCATTTTTTGCAATTTTATTTGCTGATTTGTGTCATTTTTTCACTCTTAATATATTTATTTGAACTCTTCAACTAATGCCAATAGTTTCTTTTCTGAAATTGCTTAGCAAACATGAGTTGGTTGTATTGTTATGCTTCGGATATATTTTAATCCTAAGCAGGGTCTTTACGAATGGTACACGTATGGTTACACAGTGCATGTGCTCTCATGTTCTTGAAGTAGTGTAGATGTGTTGTTTGCACTTTTATTTTCTGATTTGTTAGTATTTTTCTTCTTTTTTCATTTTAAATAATTTTTTAGGCATAGGAACCAATGCCTATAGTTTCTCACCTGCGGGCCCTTCGAGTAAACCCGGGGCGTTGCCCGGGTCACTCGGCTAGTTTATAAATATATTTATAAACAACTATAAAATTGGGTTGATTGATTAAAAAATTCAATTTCTTTCTTTCCTTTAATAGTCATCTCTTTTAGGATCAAATAATTTAACTTAATGAAAATCTGACATCAGAATTTAAAACGCTTATGGAGATATGTATCTTTATTTTGATCTTCTCAAGCTTTCGGGCTTGTCTGCCCTTCTACAGGAGAAACAATAACGAAAATATAACGCCGCCTGATACTAAACTATTATCATATAATAGTTTAGTATCAGGCGGCGTTATATTTTCGTTATTGTTTCTCCTGTAGAAGGGCAGACAAGCCCGAAAGCTTGAGAAGATCAAAATAAAGATACATATCTCCATAAGCGTTTTAAATTCTGATGTCAAATATCCATAGGAGATTTAAATCGATTTAATGAAAATCTATAGAGCTCTTTTTTTTTTAGGAAAAAAAAAATAAGGGGGGGGGACCTTTTAAACTGAAGTACTGAACAAAGAAAACACATCAATTCGACCACAAACCTGAATCATAAGGCAGTATGAATAAATTAAATTAAAATATTTGTCCGTGACTCTTTGGCGTTAGTGTCGATAGACTAAGGCCAAAGATCGGAAGACTTTAATTGGTTGATAGAAGATGGTAATTAATTTGTTATTGAAAATTCATATCAAAATACTTATTTACAGGGTTAAGCATGGAATGAATCAAGACTATAAGTGAGATTGGGAGAGAGAATAAAGAAAATTCAAAAATTGTTTGTTGTCCCTGTTGTGGTAGGAGGCATTTGGGAGATAAAGTGTGTGCATGGAGTTATGCGCATGTGTTTTTATTGTTCATTACAGTACTTGTGATTATAGAAAAGGTATGAATTGGATCACAGATTTGAATTACAAGGCAGAATGGATCAATCCAATTAAAATATCCGTGTGTGACTCTTTGGCCCTAGCGTTAATAGACTAAGGCTAAAGATTGAAATATTATAGTTGGTTGACAAATTGTCAGTACATTCATATCAAAATATTTATCTCTAGGGTTAAATATGAAGTGAATTAAAACTAAAAGTGAGATTGGAAGAAAGAACAAAGAGAATTTAAAAAATGTTTGCTGTTGTTGTCATGGGAGGAGGCATGTGGGACAGATTGTGTGTATGTCCCTATGCACCTGTGTGTGTATTGTTCACCATAATTTTTGTGATCAAAGAAAGAGCACCAAGTGGATTTACTCTCCTATCAATATGTCTCCTTTTTTTCTAAAATTAAAACATGAGTACATCCAAAAACCCATGTAATTATCAAGATCACTACAATATTACTACATTGGAATATCGAATAAAAACAATAATAACAATGTTATCCTAATTTCAGTTTTTCATCATCACTTTTAGATCTATTTATAAATAACTATAACACTGGGTTGATTGATTAAAAAAATTCAATTTCTTTCCTTTAATAGTCATGTCACTTAGGAACAAATAATTTAACTTAATGAAAATCTAGAAAGTTCAAATATTTTTTTTTAGGAAAAAGAAAAAAGGGGGGGATATTTTAAACTGAAGTACTGAACAAAGAAAATATATCAATTCGATTATAGACCTGAATTATAAGGCAGTATGAATAAATTAAATTAAAATATGTGTGTGTGATTCTTTGGTGTTAGTGTCGATAGAATAAGGTCAAAGATCGAAATACCCTAATTGGTTGAAAAAAGATGGTGATTAATTTGTCATATAAAATCCATATCAAAATATCTATTTACAGGGCCAATTATGAATTGAATCAAAACCAAAAGTGAGATTGGGAGAAAGAGTAAAGATAACTTATAAACTGTTTGTCATTCTCTCAATTGCGTCATTGTTTACATGACAGAATCTCTGATGCCATAGTTCTAATGTTTGTTTTTGTGAACTCTTTTGACTGTTAAACAATTCAGTGTTTGGTAAAATAACTCTACCCTTCATGACATACAATCCATTTTCATTATGTGCTATTGCAACAATTCGGTTCTCCGAATCGAAAACTTGCGCTCTTCTGTTCGCAAAATTAACTATCTTGCCCTTATTTTCCATGCTCGAGACTGACAATAGGTTTCGTCGCACATTAGGGACATACAGCACATTACATAGTTTTAGGTCAACGTGGTGCTTACCCACATAGGCCTTGAACTTGATGTCGCCGCATCCTTCCGCTCGTGTAGTCCCGCTCGCTGTTAGGATCGGATCCGACGTTATTCCTTGGAAGTTGGTGAACCACTCCCTTTTGTTACACACGTGGTGAGTCGCGCCGCTGTCGATCACCCAAGAGTTGTCAGGGATGGCGCAGGATAGGGCTGTTAGCATTTCGCTTCCCGCTATCTCGTGAGTGCTACATCTCGGTGGTTGGAAATTTGGAGCTGGAGTTTTAGCCTTTCCTCTGCATGATCTCGCGATATGTCCTTCCTTGCCGCACTTGCAGCAGGTGAAATTTTTCTTCTTCTTGTCTTCCTTTCTGGTCGTTGTACCGAACTGCAAAGCTTCATTTGTTTTATTCACACGTCGGGCCATCCGTCTCTCGTATTCTGCTAGCAGCACATGTTTTACCTTGCTAGAGGTGAATTCCTTGTCTTCTACGTTGCTGAAGGTCATGATGATTCCGTCGTATGACTCCGGTAGGCCAGCAAGCATTGAATAGGCGAGGTCTTGATCTTGCATTTCTACGCCTGCCTCTCTTAAGTGATCCGAACAGATCTTCAGTCTCCCCAAATAGTTCGTCATCGTCTCGTGTTCTTCGAATCTTATGGAGATGAACTGCTTCTTCAGTTGGAGGATTCTTGACCTTAACTTGGGTTCGTATACTTGTTCCAAGGTATCCCATGCTTCTCGTGCTATCATAGCCAACGCCTTTTCTTGCTTCATGTTGAAGATTGTTCTTGAGGCTTCTTCATCGGGTGCTGGCTCCGTAACATACTTACAGAGTTCTCTTTCGATTAGCATCATCTTCGTATTATACTTCCAGCTTCTGTAGTTCTGATCATTGAGTTTCTCGAGGGGCGTGTTGATCAGCGTCGAGGGTGTCATCTTGCACGTGGTGTCTCGAATTAACCACGCTCTGCTACCAGATGTTGGGCTATAAGTTGAAGCTGGACTAGATGATATAATAATGGAAGGAAGTAGCCAATTATCCCACTACATCTGCCGATTGTAATGGATAGATTAGAAGCACGCGGAGTCGACGCGAATAACAGGCAAGTGTTAAGCTCCTTTATTTAGACTAATGGGGGAGGGAGGATGGACTGCCCCCTGGACAGCTCGGTGATTGGCTGGCCGTGACGTAGTGGTGAGTAAGTCCTCCCCGGCAGAAGTAGGCTTATCCAACGTTTTCACATATTTATATTTATTCTGTATTTAACCTTATATAATCTTATATGGACATTGTAATAAATCAATCTCAACATCTCTCTCCTTCTGCAATTATTTTGGCGAGTGGAGACATCAGAAATAAAGTTTTTCCACTCAAATCGTAAACCGCCTGACATTGAAAACGCAGCACAAAGAAAATGTGGTCCGATAATTACATAAATATTATGGTAGACGCACTTAATTGAATTAAAGAAAATTATTTGAAATGTGTATGCATCTCTGACGCACACAAATAAGTATTTGTTCATAATACAGGGTGATCCAAAAGTCTTGCACAATTTTAAAAATGAATAACTCCGCAAATATTTGCGCTAGAGCAATGCGGTAAATACCATTATGTTCAGGATGCAATGGGATTTTTTTATGGCATAATGTGAAAAATTCGAAATTGTTTTTAGTTACAATATTATTCGTTAGATGGCGCTCTACCAGAATCAAATAGTCAGCGACCAAATTGTTTGATAAATTGAAAAATATAACTGATCGACACGTATTTTTCCTTTTTGAATACCAGGAAAGAACCCTAATAATATCAAATGATAAATTAATAAAACACCACTTCGTCAAAAGTAGAAGAATTGGTTGACGATTTTTAAATACAATCTGATATATGTAAAATAAGTAAATGCAAATTAAAACATGTAGCAAAAAAAAAATTGATATTGTAGTTTGCTGGAATCCTCTCAGAGTTTTAAATTTCGAAGATATTAAATTTCTAATTTTTTAATTCAACTCTTTCTCAGTATAGATTTCACAAGCCTACAAAATTTTTAAAAGTTTTTGATATTTGACCATTTAAAATGCTTTTTGGGTAATCCAATGGCACTGATTCCAAATATGCTCTTAGTTTTTCTGTATGTCATCAAAATCTATAGATAATGACCATAAAGTGTATTTCGCCAAAATAATATTTTCATAAAGAAAACTGCCAAGTCATCATGATTGCTTCCTAATTTTTACAATCATCACATCTCAAAGTTCTTCTAAAACATACGCCATTAACTTCATATAAAAATAAAAATTTGACAATTAAAATAAATAAATCACTTCCAAACATTATACCATCACTTCTAATTTGAAATTGTCAAAAATTAAACAAGTATTTAAATTTTTAGTGAAAATATATTTTATTCACACAGATTAAATTAAATAAAAATTATTTCAAGCATCATTCATTTAAAAGCTATGCCATCAACTTTATTAAAATAAAATTTTAACACATTAATAAATTCACTTCGGCGTCATATATTCTCTTTTAATCCATTAGCTTAAGTATGTAAATTTTCTCCTAGGTGTATATAAGGTCCCTGTGTTGCAGTACTTTTGTTAGTGTAAAAGCTATCCATGCCAGATGAAGAACCATGTAGGTTCGAAAGCTAGCGAGAATAAATGTGTATAAAGAAGCTCCTCTTCTTACTTTATTTCATACTAATTTGATCAGGATAAGAGTTGTTCTATAAAAAACTTAACCTTCGCTGTTTTACTATGAGCCATCCTGCGCCAGAGCTCCGCTTTTATATACGCCAATGGATAAAGAAATCGATACAACTAGCCAAATGGAGATGTCACCTGCAATTCAATCTACTATGCCAGAAAGTCAGCTTCATCCCACCATCCCTCAGGATAAAAGATCCAGTCAAGAATCCCTTCTCATCCAAAATCACCAAAAAGTTTCAGCTAGAACTACTGGAAGCCAGAGTACAGGGTTCACACTCAAACATCCGAATTCTTTCTCGTTCCATCAAAGGCCTCATCTTCCACATTCAACAGTTAATGCCCTTAGAGGATCTCCACGACCTAGTAAAAGCTACCACGCTCAAAGTCCAAAATCAGACAACAGTCCAGAACAACAAACACCTCTCCAAGCTGACTCACTGGAAGCAGAAATATGATTTTCCAGATGTCCCTGATTCTAAGAGCGCAGCTCCCCCCAAGATCATCAACATATCCACAACCCGTTTGCCCGAAAGAGAAGAAAAGCATCTAGAACTAGGCCTCCAGTATGTTCCTCCAACCAAACCGGACATCCCCAGAATCATTGCTGGTGTTGAAGGCATCATGAGCACTCTAAATCAAGGTGAAACTTTTAAAGCACGGAATGCGATAGTCCAAGCCCTACTAAGACCAGACCGGAACAAAGTACCCAGCCACAACAACAAAGCCATAATCAATAAGTTAAAAAGCTACAAATCCCTGGTATTTACAAGAGCGGATAAAGGAAACCACCTAGTCATAATGGACCGATCAGATTACATAGCAAAGATGACAGACATCCTTCAAGACAGCTCCACCTTCTCATCTATCTCCCCACAAGAAAACACCACCCTTACCAAAATGTTCAGAAAATCCCTAAACAACATGAAAAAATCTGGTCTCATCACAGCTGAACAACATACTCATTTTACAGCAATTTGGACAAGAATGCTTACATTTATGGCGTCCCCAAGGTGAACAAACCGGGAGTCCCCCTTAGACCAATCATCGCTTATCACCAATCCCCGGCATATTCTGTCTCCAAATATCTGGTAAGCCTTTTGTCCCCTCTCATGAAGCAAAACCCGAACATATACAGCATCACTCACCCCCCCCCCCCCACATTTATAGAAAACATCACAGCCCTAACTCCGCCACCACAACACATCATGGCGTCCTTTGACGTCACATCTCTGTACCTTTCCCTACCACATACTCTCATTACAGATAAATTACAACTATTGCTCACAACATCTAACATAGACACACAGACAGCTTCCACCATACTACAACTAACCTCCCTCTGTTTGACCGTTAGCCCCTTCACATTTAACATGCAGTGTTACAAACAAATCAGAGGCACCCCTATGGGTAGTCCTCTCTCATCAATAATTGCAGAAATAGTCATGAATTCGCTGGACACATGGATCAACCAAACCCTCCCCTCTGACATACACTACTGGAGGAGATATGTGGATGATGTCTTTTGTATCATTAACTCAAACAGCCTCCAACGTATCCATAGTACCTTACACGAATTCAACCCAAATATAAAATTCACTTATGAAACCGAATCGAACTCCGCTTTACCCTTTTTAGACATTTTAGTCATAAGCACACCGCACACCTTTCAAACGACAGTTTTTCACAAAAATAACATTCCCCCCCAATACACACACTTCTCCTCCAGTAGCCCCATAGCATATAAAATAAATACAGTTAGGACCCTATCCAAGAGAATCTTCACCCATTGTTCATTGCCCATATTTAAAACTATCGAAAAATCTAGAATCCGTTTGATCCTTATGGCTGCAGGTTACCCCTTACCCTTTATAGACAAACACATGTTTGATCCATGTGTCCATACAACTACTACAATCTATAGATCCACATGTTGGCTTCCATATTCCCCCAAAGTAGTTTCAATATCCCGCATATTGCGCCCATATGGCATCAAAGTTTTATACAACAGTCCTCCCAACCTAACCACCATCCTCAGAAATAGCATTACCAAATCAGATAGGCCTACCCTCCCTATAGACTCTACTGGCGCCATCTATTCCCCACAGTGCAATAATTGCCCAGCATCATATGTCGGGGAAACAGGCAGAACCACACGTATCAGAATTTCAGAACATAATCGCAATATTCACAACAAAGATACAAAATCCCTAATTTACACCCATATCGCACAAACAGGCCACAGTTTTGATCTTGAACATCCACACATTAGATACAGACATATCAACCACAAACACAACAGACTATGCTTAGAATCCATTATTTCCTCACAAACCAACAGTATTAACCGCAAAATAGACCTTCCCGATATATACAAAGTCCTTTATTAATAGTGGGTACTACTCCTCCCACCCAACCCCCCCACTTCCTCCCCCCCCCCCCCCCCCCCAATCCCCTCCCCCCCCCCCTATCCCCTCCCCATTGGTTGTGACATTGAGTGGGGCCCCTGGTTGTGCCCTTGGACTTTTACTCATTTGTCGCAACAATGTTGGCTGGTTTTACATATATTCATAATTTTACAAATCTTGTTTTCGGTTTTTTATATGTAAATATTCAAATTTTAACGTCGGCGTCATATATTCTCTTTTAATCCATTAGCTTAAGTATGTAAATTTCCTCCTAGGTGTATATAAGGTCCCTGTGTTGCAGTACTTTTGTTAGTGTAAAAGCTATCCATGCCAGATGAAGAACCATGTAGGTTCGAAAGCTAGCGAGAATAAATGTGTATAAAGAAGCTCCTCTTCTTACTTTATTTCATACTAATTTGATCAGGATAAGAGTTGTTCTATAAAAAAAAATTAACTTCCAGACATGGTTTCCAAAAGATGATCCTGCAAAAACGACCCAAATATTTTCTGTTATATATGTGGCAAATATACTATAAAAGCGCGAAGAAATGCAATAACAGACTTTGTAAAGCGGGCGGATTTCGCATATTTTGGTATAAAATTAGGAGATCAGAACAAGACATGGGCTCCACATAAGGTATGCAAAACGTGTGTCGAAATACTGCGCCAGTGGACAAAGGGTGAAAGCCAACTGACATTTGGGATTCCTATGGTTTGGCGGGGCCAAAAAATCATGACAATGATTGTTACTTTTGCGTACAAGACTTGAACCACTTTAACAGGAATGGTAAAAAAAAGCTTATATACAAAGACCTATATTCAGCTAGACTTCCAATACCACATAGCCCAAATAGCCCCCTTCCAGTTTTTTTCATCCAGTGCTAATAATCCTCTTTATGATGAATCAGAAGACACCACACAAAAATATATCGAACTGGATGATTCTGATAGTGAGAACTATGGAGAACAAGAATGTCCAAAACGTTTTTCACAACCAAAACTGAATAATTTGACACGTGACCTGAGACTTTCAAAGCAAGATGCGGAACTGCTTTCATCAAGATTCATTATTGAATCATCATTCAATCATTATTGAATCTTAGGTAGTGTAGTTTCTATTAAATGAGATTGTATGCTACTGAGAAGTTATATATTCGCATAATATTTTATTATTACAGAATTATCATAAGAACTAAAAACATGAATATCTCGCGCTATATATTGATTACATCACGCAACAACAACCAAGTCCTTGGTCAAAACGATATAAACATATTATATATTACATAGATCATCCCTCTTTTTACGTCAGAATCGACGGGTTCACGTACAGTTCCCACCCTCCATCCTGGATTTATATTTATGCGCTTATAAACCTCATTCCTGGGGATTGGAAATTCCACGACCATCGCATCCTTCCTTTGCCAGTCCATCAATATATTCAATGGCCTCGATGAGAGAGTGTCCTCTGACCCAAATAATAGCGTCTGTCTATTCCCCTCAGCATCTCCACAATTTCATGTTGAAGATGTGAGCTGATTTCTGAAATAACAAATACAACTTGTAAATATCCTGTACGCACTGGGGTTAAAAATAATCGACTCTAAACCAAATTGAAGACTCAAAGCCAAAGTTGATATTCAAAACATTTTTATATTTATTGTTCTATTGGAATGGTCAAACAGAAAAGAATAAAATAGGCAATAAGAATGAAATGGGGAAATATACATAAATTTAACCTGTTAAAAATATGTTATGAGAAGTTACCTACCTTTTTTGATGTTTCAGTTGGAGGGCTGGAAAATTTCTTCCATTAAAATTTTAAAACTATATTTTTAGACGATTTTCTTAGAACCTCTCCCCGATCTGTCTCTACTGCTGCCTTCCCTCTCTTCTTCTTATTGTCTTCCTCAAAATTTCCGCCAATTTTTTTTTAACAGAGTAAAAAAAAATGTTTTTCTAAAATATTCCAACTGTTAAAATATTTAAAAAATAATAATTAATTATAAAAACACTTTTGAAAAAAGTTTTTATTTAAAATGCACTAAAAATAACAAAATAAATATTTCTGAAGTATTGATTTTTTTCTGAAGGTACCATTTAACAAATAAAATAATAGACTTAGAAATAAAAGCGGTGGGGGGGTGATAATCATTTATGCAGCAAATAGGTATAAATTTAATGAAAGGCATAATCTTGCTAATCATTTGCTTCATATAAAATCACATTGATCTCAAATTTATTATTATTGCACCCCACCGCTTTTATTTCTAAGTCTATTATTTTATTTGTTAAATGGTACCTTCAGAAAAAAAGCAATACTTCAGAAATATTTATTTTTTTACTTTTAGTGCATTTTAAATAAAAGCTTTTTTTAAAGTGTTTTTTATAATTAATTATTCACGCTATTTTTAGTCATATATATGCCAGTCCAAAAAAAAAAAAGCCTTATCACTGAGACGACGTTGGCCATAAATAGCTGCAAGCCTACTCGCAGCAGATTGGTCAATTCCTCGTGGGAGGTCGGAAGTCACGTAAGCAAAATCCGCTACTAACAGAACTGCGCCTCTTTGCTTTTGGGAACCCTAAATTTATTGAATTATATTACAAAGTTAGAGACACCCAGTGGATTATTGTTAGGGGATAATTGGTACATATAAAATTTGAATTATAATTAAACAATTGATTAAATAGTTAAAAGTAACAACATACTAATTGAAAAAGGGGAACTATTTAAAAAGGTGTCGTGAAATGTATGGTGGTTGTTAAGAACGGGGTAATTAAAAAAAACTCGTGGAGGAAAAGAAAAATTCTGAACGCTCCACAAACCCCCTTTTTAACAAAAATAAAAACTTTAACCTAAAGTTTGATATTGTTTTGGGCTGCCTTGGGTGTTCAAGCAAGAAAAAAGGAAGACAACAAAAGGTTACACATATAAAGTTTTGTTTAATGTTAGCTATAAAATGAAGGATAAAAAATATATGAAAAACTTATTATTTTTTGTGTAATCCAAAATTTGCATGCAACTTAAATGTTTTTTAACAAAAGCAGATATATAAAAATGATGATATTGACGAAATAATAAAAAACTTAGTAAAGATAAGAAAAGAAAAATACAAAAAAATATGCTAGATTAACATAAAAACATATATCAATTTTAGGAAATAAAAGCATGTGAGAGAGTGCTCACCAAAAAACAGTTCCTCTCAGTTGTTAGGTCGGCTTGCCCCCCCTGCCTTGGAAGCACAATTCGTCGTCCTCGACGAACTTCCTGTTATCTTCAGATGAAGCACAATTCGTCGTCCTCGACGAACTTCCTGTTATCTTCAGATGAAGCACAATTCGTCGCCCTCGACGTACTCCAACCACTATGCGAATCTCTCAAAAGATTCGTCTCGGCTTCACCTTTTCTTTGAGATGTCAGCCACCCTGTCCCTTCTCAGACCGCTTATATGGTCGTTTTATGGAAGATGGACGAAGTTCCCGGAGCTCATCTAGGGCAAGCCGCCGCGAGGCTTTTTTCTTGTCTACTCCGCACAGCTGTGACACCAACTCTGGCCCCCGCGCCCTGACCTTTTTGACCCCTCCGCCCCTCCAATTGGTCGGTGGGTACTTTGGACGGTCCATCCGGCGGACGGACGACTACATTCTATCGGCAGGGGGGGGCCGGTGTGTGAAAAGAGGAGAAGAAACGGCAAAAAATAGATTCCCCTTCGCTGAGGGGTCACACACACAAAAACCAAAAATATGAAAATAGTTATAATATTTACATATATACATACAAAATGCCATGAGTTCTAACATACCCCCACCTTTTCTTTGTGTGAAAACACACAAAAAAAACAAGGAAATGTGCTCTCTCTTTCTTTTGTCACTGATTCAAAACATCAGGAGCAAACCTTATTGGTTTGCGGACTTCACGTCCGGATCTTGTTTTGATCGTTAGAGGTTTTTTATCCCCAGACACCTTTTCAGGAGTTTCCTCAGAGGAAATCTCAAGGGGAAACAGTCTCTGTACAGGGCGTAGCCATTCGCCTGTTGATGTCTTGACTCTGGCAACCCTGTTCACCCCATCTTTCCCCAAGTAAAGTTTTATTATTTTTCCAACAGGCCAGAGAATTCTTTTAGTGTTGTCCTGGCCTATAAGGACTAAATCCCCTTCTTTTATGCAACGCTCCCTTTTATTTTCGGCCCGTTGCATCAGTACCCCCAAATATTCCTTGCGGAATCTCTGTTTGAGTTCCTCATTTAATTTACTCAAAATCTTGTATTTTCTGGTGAAAGAATTCACTCTTATTTTTTCTAGCTCTGGAAACTCGTTGTTTGCGTTAGTCTGCAGAAACATTTGAGGGTTCAAGGGAATGAGGTCTTGGTCATCTTCCGATATATATGAAAGAGCTCTATTGTTGATAATACTCTCTACCTCACATAAAGCAGTCTCAAGTTGTACATAATTCAATTTACTAAATCCGAGCATACGAACCAATAAACTCTTAACAACCCTTACTAATCTCTCCCAAAACCCTCCCCACCAAGGCGCTGAGGGAGGGATAAAAATCCATTGGATTCTTTTTACACTCGATTCCCTTTCAATCTCCCCCCAATCCAAGCGTTTAAGTAATTCGTTTGTTTTTGAGAAATTTGTCCCGTTATCACTATATATTTTTCCGGGACGTCCACACCGACAAATGAATCTTTTTAGAGCTAACAAAAAAGTGTTTGCCTCTAATGTTCTCACAATCTCTAGGTGGACAGCTCTGTAAACAGCGCAAGTAAACAAGGCCACCCAAACCTTGCTGCCACCTTTAAGATATAGCGGTCCCAACAGATCCACACCTGTCACCTCGAAGGGTTTGCCTAACCCTATTCTATTAGTCGGCAAAGCCGCGCCAGGAGTCTGAATAGGTTTCTGATTATGCCTCTACATATCACACATTTCCCAATTATTTGTTTAATCAATCTGCGACCACCAATGATCCAGAATTTCTCTCTCAATTGTGAAAGAATGAATTGGGCCCCTCCATGCCCATTTTGTTGGTGTATTTCACGAACCATCTGTTCCACCAAAGGATGATTACGAGGTAGTAAAATAGGTCGTTTAAACACTTCTGAATCTTGTCCATGTAGCAGTTTCGTCTCAACGCACCACAAACCTTCGATGGATTTAATAGTCTTTAATCCATTTTTCGGAGCCTGTTTTCCTGGGAAAGTCTCTTGTTGAACCAATTTCAACAGCTTCCTTTCGGCCCTTTCTAACTCTATTACTTTCAAATTTCCCCTTTCAGTGGGTATTCTTCTAGCATTGTCCAAGAATCTTAAAACCCAAGCCATAATCCTGATGTTTAAGCTATACTTGGATCTTCTATCTAGGAACCATCGATTTGCCTCGACAATGAGAGTGGTGTGGGCCTGTAAGGTTTTTCTTTTTTCTTTGATGATCTCTTCCTCATCAATAGTCGGTTCAAAACTAGGCCAACTCTCCTTTTCCCCTTTGAGCCATTCAGGACCCTCCCACCAGTTGGTCGAGACAAATTGTACGATAGAGCACCCTCGAGAAGGCAAATCCGCTGGATTAAATTTTCCGTAAACAAACTTCCAGTTCTCATTATTGACAGTGTCTCGTATTTCCTGTACTCGGTTTCTTACAAACACATTCCACTCATTTTTTCTCTTGAGCCAAGCCATAACGGTTGAGGAATCGGTCCATAAAGTAACAGGGCAACTATTTGTTAAGGCAGTCGAAATAGATTTAACAAGTCTAGCTCCTAAAACGCAGGCCAAAAGTTCTAACCGAGGAATGGTTACCCTCTTGGTTGGCGCAAGCCTAGATTTGCTCCAAAGCAGAGACAAATGTACTCCCCCCTGCACTTCACTTCTCATATATGCCACTGCTGCATAAGCTGATTTACTGGCATCGCAGAAGACGTGTATTTCATTCTTATTAGTTTGATCAAACCAAATATGCCTGGGAATTTTGATTTGACTTAATAGACCAATTTGGGAGTACCATGTTCTAAACTCCCGATCCATATCTTCGGGTAATTGAGAATCCCATCCAATTTTCAACTCCCAGGACCTCTGTAATAATAGTTTAGGAGGCAAAAATATAGGACTATAAACTCCCAAAGGATCAAAAACTTGCTGAATTTTATAAAGGACAATCCTCTTGGTTAGTCTTCGGGGGAGATCCTTTTCAATAGAAACATCACAATTAAGTACATCTTCTACTTTGTCCCACACAAGTCCCAACACCTTGGTAGTAGTTCCTTTTTCCTCCTTTGAATTACTCACTGGTAAATTAAATTCCCACTCACGCAAGTCCATTTTTGCCATTTCCATGATATTGACAGCTGTATTCTGGAATTGTTGGACCTCCTCCTGAGAGGAGAGGGATGTTACCAAATTATCCATATAAAAGGATCTCGCCATAGTCTTTGCGATTTCAGCTGCCGGACCTTGTACAGAATTCAGATGATGATCAATAACTGCACCCAAGATGAATGGACTACAGTTAAGCCCAAATACCACACGTTTATGTCTAAAAACGGTTAACTTCATAGGGTCAGTTTGATCCCACCAAAAGAAGCGAAGAAAGTCCTGGTCTTGAAGCTGCACTGTAATCATCTGAAATGCCTTTCGAATATCGGCTAGAACACCAATACCCTTTTCTCTAAACCTAATTAATATTTCAGGTATTTTTTCCAAAAGGTTAGGTCCCTTTTCTAGATAGTCATTCAGAGAGAGACCATTATACGACCTGCAGGAGGCATCGAAAACAGGACGAAGAGGCGTCGTCCTACTTTCAGCCTTGAACACCGGCCTATGCGGTAAATAATGGCCCTTCTTTTGAGGCCTATTCTCCTCTATCCTCTCAATTAGGCCCTCTCTCTCCCATTCTTGAAGAATAGTAGAATATTCAATAACCATTTTCTCCTTCCTTAACTTACTAGTGCATGCTTCCAATCTCCTCTGCGCTATTTCTAAATTTGAGGGTATATTATTTCTTTCGCATTTCCATGGTAGCGCGACTGAATATCGTTGATCTTCATCCCTCTTTATATTTTTTATAAAATGTTCCCTTAGTTCAGTTTCCCTTTTCTTTTTTGAGACAACTTCGATGGGATCTTGGATTCCCAAGACATCCAGCTCCCAAAGATCCTTCAAGTTGTTTCTTGCAACCAACATATTCAATGCAATTTGGACCTTATCCTCCTTACACACCACCGGAGATTGCCCCATAAGCGTCCATCCTAATTTTGTCTCTACGGCAGTTAGGTCCTCTCCTAGATGGACGACCTTCCCGGTCAGTAATTGTCCAAAATAGTCACTACCTATTAAAATATCTATTTCCTCATTTCTAAAATTTGACGGGTGAATATAGATCTTTTTCCGTTTTAATTTGTATAACAAACGTCCTCTTGGAATCGGCGGTATCCTTGCACAAATTTCTGGTTGATCGAGGGCGACTATGTCTACATCAATTTTATTGGTTAGACTTCCCAGTTTCAAAACATATTTTCCGTGCAACGCCTCCTTCATATTTCCTCCCCCGAAAAGAGATTTTTCCAAACTTATCTCTCCTATTTTGTTTAAACCCAGTTTTTCGACAATTGATCTCTTTATATAGGAGTAGTGACTTCCAGTGTCAAATAACACTTTTACTTCTTTAGTCTCTTTAGCCCCTTTCAATTTCGCCACGGAAGTCATGAGTAAGATGTCATTGGCGCATGTTCGCGCAGACATATTAACACCCGTGCATGTTGCATTTCCTTCATTTACAACCTTAGATTTTTCGCCTTTGAAACTATTGTTTCCTCCTTGCTTCAAAGCAATTTTATTGCAAAAGATATCTAGATGATCTTTTCCGCAATTTCTACATTTTATGTCTGCTCGGCATTCCCTTTTCAGATGGTTACCCTTTAGACACTTAAAGCAGACTCTAGCCTCCTTTATCCTTTGATCCCTCTCGCTAGGTGTAAGCCGCGAGGCAACAAAACATCCACTACTCAGGTGATTATCCCTCTGGCAGAATATGCATTTTCTCTTAAATGCGCTGCCGAATAAATTGGAGACAGTGGGCGGTGTCTTCCGAGGAGTCTTTAGTTGAGAACCTGTAGCCCTCATTGAGCTATTACCCTCAAAATTCTCCTTAGCAAATGCCATTCGCTCAGCACCCTTCACCTCATCCCGAAGGAAGTCCATCAGAGCCTGAAGTCTACCGCTGGCATCGCTCTTATCTCCATTCTCCGCTCCTTCTTCTTTTATCCCATAGCCCACAGCAGGATTCCTCTGCCACACCTGAATAATGTCCAATGGCAGACTCGACTCAACCAATGGGTAGAGAAACACGCCTGCCATCTCCGTGTTAACACCCAGTGATTCTAGGTTCTTTAAGTGAGCCGTTAGATCATCGTAGATCTCGTCAAGAGGAAGGTTTTCTTTTCTTGCATTAGAAACAACCAGTTTCAACAGTCTCCTTATATAGTGCTCTATGAGAAGGTTCTTATCTCCGAATCGATCTTTTAGAGCTTGTACTACCTTGGGATAATTATCCTCAGTTATGGGGTAACTGCACACAAGACGATGAGCTCTGGATCCCTCGACTACCGCTTGTAGCAGATAGTGAAATTTATCTACATCCCCCAGAGTTTCATCGTCATTGATTTTTCTAAATTGCCCCCACCATGAGAGCCAATCCTCTAGGTTGCCCTTAAATTTTGGTAGCTCCACTTTTGGCAACCTAATAGTTCTTTTAGATTCGGTATTTACAACCGAATTCGCCGCGGACTCCACCAATGAGCCGTCGACCCTATCCCTCGCGGTTTCGCACCGAGACAAATATTTATTTTCTATGTCAAACATCCCTTGAACATAGTTTTCACAACCCTCGAATTCTTCTTCGATTTTGACCTCCGTTATGGTTTCATCCTCCAGAAGGAGCCCATGATACCTTGAATCAATTTCACTTATTTCCTTAGAGAGAGCACAAATTCGGTTATATTTAGCTCTATATTTTTCTGTATCGAAATCTGGCTTTTCTATTTCAGCCCAAAACTCGGTGGACAGCCGAGTAAAAATAGCTCTTTTGGGGGCTCTAGCCCTTTTTAAGATATCAATATTCTGCATTATTTACTATATAATTTTTCTCGAAACCTTTCTCTCTTTTTTTTTTCCTTTTCTCGATTTGACCAGCCAATGCAGCCCACCCGGGGACGCCAAAAAATATAATGTTAAGAACGGGGTAATTAAAAAAAACTCGTGGAGGAAAAGAAAAAATTCTGAACGCTCCACAAACCCCCTTTTTAACAAAAATAAAAACTTTAACCTAAAGTTTGATATTGTTTTGGGCTGCCTTGGGTGTTCAAGAAAGAAAAAAGGAAGACAACAAAAGGTTACACATATAAAGTTTTGTTTAATGTTAGCTATAAAATGAAGGATAAAAAATATATGAAAAACTTATTATTTTTTGTGTAATCCAAAATTTGCATGCAACTTAAATGTTTTTTAACAAAAGCAGATATATAAAAATGATGATATTGACGAAATAATAAAAAACTTAGTAAAGATAAGAAAAGAAAAATACAAAAAAATATGCTAGATTAACATAAAAACATATATCAATTTTAGGAAATAAAAGCATGTGAGAGAGTGCTCACCAAAAAACAGTTCCTCTCAGTTGTTAGGTCGGCTTGCCCCCCCTGCCTTGGAAGCACAATTCGTCGTACTCGACGAACTTCCTGTTATCTTCAGATGAAGCACAATTCGTCGTCCTCGACGAACTTCCTGTTATCTTCAGATGAAGCACAATTCGTCGCCCTCGACGTACTCCAACCACTATGCGAATCTCTCAAAAGATTCGTCTCGGCTTCACCTTTTCTTTGAGATGTCAGCCACCCTGTCCCTTCTCAGACCGCTTATATGGTCGTTTTATGGAAGATGGACGAAGTTCCCGGAGCTCATCTAGGGCAAGCCGCCGCGAGGCTTTTTTCTTGTCTACTCCGCACAGCTGTGACACCAACTCTGGCCCCCGCGCCCTGACCTTTTTGACCCCTCCGCCCCTCCAATTGGTCGGTGGGTACTTTGGACGGTCCATCCGGCGGACGGACGACTACATTCTATCGGCAGGGGGGGGGGGCGGTGTGTGAAAAGAGGAGAAGAAACGGCAAAAAATAGATTCCCCTTCGCTGAGGGGTCACACACACAAAAACCAAAAATATGAAAATAGTTATAATATTTACATATATACATACAAAATGCCATGAGTTCTAACAGTGGTATATTGTTACACAAACACCTATATATATATATATATATATATAATGAATATAAATATATGCGTGATGATATTGGAATAAGATGACTAAATTATAACAGATAAAATTAATATATTTGTTAGCTTTTCTCATTTATTTGCTTGTAATTCCAAGGACGTTTTAGATAGGGATCTGAATATTTGGATTTCTAATTCCTTCCATGTCTTGAACATTTTTTGAAAAAGTCCTTTCGCAACCTCCAGCATTTTCCGAGTAGATATAATGCAACACATAATAATAAAAAAAATAAATATAGATAATGGTTCATTTCCCGCCTTCCCGACCACCCAGAAGTCTGAAAATTAGTACACTTGCATTGTTAATTGGACTGAGCGAGTATTGTAAGTTTCATTATTCTATATGGTCTGGAAGCATATTAAAATTAAATATACAAAATTTGAAAGGAAATTTGGAAATTTGTCCGTTCTTGGCCAACCTGACAACCCAGAAGTCTGAAAATTGGTCATCTAGCATTGCCATCAGGTTTGAACATGTGTACCAAATTTCATATTTCTAGGTGCCCTGTAAGTATATTAAAAATTGATTACAAGATTTGGCGACAGACATCCAGACATGGAGGCAAGTTAAATAAAAGCTTTTAAAAATTAATATTAAAAATTATTATTTTTTTATTTTTAGGAAGTCACGTAAGCAAAATCCGTTACTAACAGAACTGCGCCTCTTTGCTTTTGGGAACCCTAAATTTATTGAATTATATTACAAAGTTAGAGACACCCAGTGGATTATTGTTAGGGGATAATTGGTACATATAAAATTTGAATTATAATTAAACAATTGATTAAATAGTTAAAAGTAACAACATACAATTGAAAAAGAGGAACTATTTAAAAAGGTGTCGTGAAATGTATGGTGGTATATTGTTACACAAACACCTATATATATATATATATATATATATATATAATGAATATAAATATATGCGTGATGATATTGGAATAAGATGACTAAATTATAACAGATAAAATTAATATATTTGTTGGCTTTTCTCATTTATTTGCTTGTAATTCCAAGGACGTTTTAGATAGGGATCTGAATATTTGGATTTCTAATTCCTTCCATGTCTTGAACATTTTTTGAAAAAGTCCTTTCGCAACCTCCAGCATTTTCCGAGTAGATATAATGCAACACATAATAATAATAAAAAAAATATAGATAATGGTTCATTTCCCGCCTTCCCGACCACCCAGAAGTCTGAAAATTAGTACACTTGCATTGTTAATTGGACTGAGCGAGTATTGTAAGTTTCATTATTCTATATGGTCTGGAAGCATATTAAAATTAAATATACAAAATTTGAAAGGAAATTTGGAAATTTGTCCGTTCTTGGCCAACCTGACAACCCAGAAGTCTGAAAATTGGTCATCTAGCATTGCCATCAGGTTTGAACATGTGTACCAAATTTCATATTTCTAGGTGCCCTGTAAGTATATTAAAAATTGATTATAAGATTTGGCGACAGACATCCAGACAGACATGGAGGCAAGTTAAATAAAAGCTTTTAAAAATTAATATTGAAAATTATTATTCAAAATATTATTTTAATAAATGAATATTATTTGAAAATATTAAAAAGAAATAGCTGATTAGTTATTTAAAAAAAAGGAAATATTATTATAATATAATAAATTATATACATTAAAAATTAAGTAATAAAAGAAAGGTGAAGAGATGGGTTGGTTTGACAATGATGAATGCTCGACTTCGTTCTTGTCGAGGCAGCTTCACCATTGTCCACCAGCTTTCTATTAGGTACTGTGGGTGAGCTTTGTGGAGGTCGCCGAAGTGTACTCCACAATCTGACCATGCTTCAGGCCAATGGATATTAGCACAGACCTGCAATCCGAGTATTGAGTTCTCTGGGAAACACATACTCTCTCATGTGCTATCCTTTATAGCAACCAGTTCTACTGTAAACACCAGCTCACCATCCTTCACATCCCGGCCACCTCTCTAACTATGGTGCTACCAGCTTCCTCTCCCTATTTACTGTCTGAGAACACTCTAGTCCCCAGGGGTCAACAAACTGCAGCTCGCGAGCCACATGCGGCTCTTTGGATGAGAAACTGCGGCTCTTTATATAGTTCCAAACGCAAATATTATTTATGCTGTGTACTATTTTTTTTTTTTTTTTGGCAAAAAAAAAAATATATTGTGGCTCTTTAAAAACTCTGATATTTTGTAAATTGTAATTTTTGACTCTTCCGACTCAAAAGATTGCCGACCCCTGCACTAGTCCCATTCAGCGACATCCTTATCGGGATCCTTCATCCAACCAATATCACCTGAACGATACACATTCGGTCTTCTATATGAAGCCAGATAATTTGTCCTAGTCTCTCTTCCTCAAGCTTTATAAAGACAGGAACCTGTAGGTACAGCACGCGCCAAGAACGGATTGAAGGCAGGGGTACGTCGAAACGCGGAAAAGATGGGCAAGGCCGCGAGGTAGCTGGCTGTAGCTAGAGCGGCAGGTTAGCAAAGAACTGGTTGTTCCAGTTAGTGACCACATATCACGGTTTCTGCTGTTGTTTAGCTTAATCTGCTTAAAGAAGTTGCCACTTCGTTGTAATATTCTGTCAACATAAACGGGATTCTGAAATATAATTGAAAATACCCATTTCAAACATCGCACTTACACGCAACACTATAAATATTGACGTTAAATGAAGATACTTTGCGCGCAATCTATAAGTAGAATTAAAAATACTTCGAACAATTGTAACAAATATTTTCATTTAAAAATTTTTCTTCACAGAAATTTAAGATATTGGGGGAAAGGCATGGCTCATCAGTAGTGGAACCATCAGTTTAGTCCAGACCGCTGCTGTTGTATTGACTTGACCGGTGGTATAACAGCTGCAGTTGTTAGAAGTGGGATTCTGTGTGAAGGTGTCGCTGAGTGAACTGTTTCTTTTTACCTGGAAAACATAAGTTCTGGTTTCTTACTCAGACTTTATAAATGGAACTCGTAAGACATTTCATCTTCTATGTATTGTGTATAAAAGAATGATAGAAAATAATGCTGGCGGGGGACCTTAACATTCGAACGGGATCTATGGGCGGTTTTCACAATGTATTTGCGCTCTCTTCAAATATTTTCTCATAGCGTAATTCCAGTGATAATATGATCTCTCCAAATGCAACCCATATTTTGTTGAGTTCCTCGACAATAGTTTACTGACAATATTAAATGGCAGATCAAAATGGCAATTTTACTTACATCTCAGACCGTGGCTCTTCGGTCTTGGATTACTTTGTGGTGACCCCCTTGCTTTTGGATCTATTTGAGAACTTCCAAGTCGAATGCTCTCCATACTCGGACCATCTCCCTATCACCTTGTCTGCCCTTATAGTGCCCGGTTCTGATCGCAGAATTACTTCATTACAGTCGGTGGTGAATTACTCGAGACACATACAAATACAACACCTTTAACAAGTTATACACTGCGTGACATTGAAAATGGAACACCAAGAAATAGTGGCCAGAAAGTGATGAAACTCGGCAGACAGAGAGAGACAGGGACGAACAATAAGTGATCTTTATTTCAAAATGATAGTCATAATACAGAGCGAGAACGGCGTCGGCTTAGTAGTAAGTAGGACCACCGCGGACGGCGATGCACGCAGCAACACGTCTAGGTAGAGAGTCAATCAGAGTACGGATGGCGTCCTGAGGGATGGCTCTCCATTCCCTCTCAACCATTTGCCACAGTTCGTCTTCTGAACGCGGCTGTGGCAAGGCATGCAAACGGCGTCCAATGATGTCCCAGACGTGCTCGATTGGTGAGAGATCAGGAGAATACGGTGGCCAGGGAAGCATCTGTACATCTTGCAGAGCTTGTTGGCTAATGCGAGCATTGTGCGGTCGGGCGTTATCCTGCTGATAAAGGGCATTGGGTACCCCCTGAAGGTAGGGGAGTGTCACCGGTCGCAGCACATCATCAACGTATCGTTGGGCCGTCATAGTGCCCTGAATACGAAGTAAAGGTGACCTGGAATCATACGCGATTGCGCCCCAAACCATGATTCCACGTTGTCGCACGGTGGGGCGTTCCACAATTGCTGCCGGATTGGATCTTTCTCCACGTCGACGCCACACGCGTACACGGCGACTATCACTGGACAAGCAGAAACGCGACTCATCTGAAAACACGACCCTGTGCCATTCCGTCATCCACGTCGATCTAGCCCGGCACCATTCCAAACGTTGGCGCCTATTCGGTGGGGTCAATGGCAGTCTTCTTAGCGGACGGCATGAGTGCAAGCCATTAGCAACCAATCGAAGGGAAATGGTTCTGGTCGAGATGGAATGATCTAGGGTGTCTTGCACATGTTGCAGGATGGCGGTACAAGTGGCTTGTGGGGCCGCCACTGCTTGTCGAAGGATACGCCGATCCACACGTGCTGACGTCACTCTGGTTGCACCGGCATTCCTATAAATTGCCACATTTCCTTGTTCCAACCATCTTCTCCACAGTCGGTGCACCGTGGACGCACCAAGGTGTGTATCAGCTGCGATTTGACGTATGGACCAACCTGCCCTTTTCAGTCCGATCACCATGCCCCTCGTAAAAGCGTCTGTCTGCTTGAACTGCCTCCGTTTACGATGACCTGGCATTCTCTGTTATTACACGTGTCTTTTGACACAAGAACAAAATTTCTACAATGATTTTCCTTGAAGAAATAACGACACGAATACTGTCCTTTCTGCAAGTTCCTTCCCTTATATCTTACTCCATGTGCGCACGAGAGCTGCGCAATTTACATCATTTGCATAACTCGGTTAGGCGCGTCTACCCTGGAATTTGCATAATTTTCTGGCCACTATTTCTTGGTGTTCCATTTTCAATGTCACGCAGTGTAGATGGACACATGAGAATTCACAGTTTTTCTCGCAGGCACTAAATGAAATACACCTGAATTGGAATCACTCAATAGATAGTGTACAATGAGGCTTTTAACTGATAAAATCATTGATACTATGGGCAAAGCGGGGATGCAGAATAGACCTAAAACATCGAACCCAAATTCAAAGTCCTGGTTTGATCGAGAATGTTATCTAACAAAAAAGAATACTAAATCCCATCTTAAAATCTACATGAAATAAAAAAAAGAAACAGACCGTGTTAACTATATTTCAAAAAAGAAATTCTATGCTGCATTAATTAGAGATAAAAAGAAAAAATACTACCAATCATTGCATGTAAATTTATCAAGCAATACTCATGACTCTAAAAACCTTTGGAAAACAATAAGCATTTATAAAAAAAAGAAGTTTCATTCAAGGAAACATATCGCTTCAAGAATGGCACCAATTTTACGACAAACTACTCTCATCTGAAACATCAACAGAATATATCCTTCCTATGTTAAACACCTTTTCAGTGGATTCAGGCTTATTGGCGGAAATTACAATGAAGGAGATAATAGAAGAAATCTCGCGTTTAAAGAACTGTAAGGCAGCCGGAATCGACAAGGTACCGAACGAAGCAATTAAGCTCTTTCCCCACAGTTACTTACTGTTACTAAAGGATCTATACAACAGAATACTAAGATCCTCCTTCTCGAAGTCTATTGTCGCATACCTCGAGATATTTGCATAATATTGTTTTGTTTTATATATTTTTACATTTTGTTTCTTATGAAAGGTTGATATATTTGCATGTCCGCGAGAAGCGCGATGTATATATATAGGTAGGAAAAGTAATAAAGTTAGAGTTTCTATTGTCACATAGATCTTCTCATGTCTCGTTAAACTCGTTCTTTTAATATAGAACATCACAATATGGCGCAGCCGACAGGATCGACAATTGAAAGCCTCATCAGGGCGATGGCGGACCAGCAGCGCTTGATGAGGGACCAGCAACGCTTGATGATGAACATTCTTTTTGAAAATAAGAAAGAAGATGAAGAAGAATATTTCAGCGAAGAAGAAGAAGAAGAAGAAGAGGAGGAAGAAGAAGAAAGCCTTGAGTCTCTAGAAAGCCTTGAGTCTCTGGAGAGCCTTGAGTCTCTAGAACGCCTTGAGTCTCTAGAAAGTATTGAGTCTGAAATAAGTCTTGAAAAGTCTGGAGTAAGTCTTGAAAAGTCTGGAGTAAGTCTTGAAAAGTCTGGAGTAAGTCTTGAAAAAGCCGAAGTTGAAAAAAAGTCTGTTGTAGAAGTTGGGCAAAGTCAAAAGGCTCAAGTTGAAAAAAATTCAGTTGTAGAAACGGAAGAAAGTGAAAAAGCCGAAGTTGAGAAAAAATCCGTTAAAGCAGATGAAAGTGAAAGGGCTGAAGTTGAAAGAAAGTCTGTTGAAGTTGAAGAAAGTGAAAAAGCTCAAGTTGTTAAAAAGTCAGTTATAGGAACTGAAAGTGCAGAGCCTCTTACGAAAGAGGTAGATGTTATTGCTGATAGTGGAATGGAGCCTAAAGATTCTACAGAACCTGATAATGGTGCGGAAGAAAAAGAACCTACTAAGGAGTCTGTTACTGGAGAACAAGGGCCTACTGAGGAGTCTGGTACTGGCGAAATAGAACCTACTAAGGAGTCAGGTACTGGCGAAAAGGAACCAAAGCCTGGTACCGGCGAAGAAGCACCTCCAAAGGAGTTGAGCCTCTCCACCCCCTGGAATAACAGAATCACCATCACCGAGTGGCTGGAGGACAATTGCATCCCTTACACTATGGAGCCTCTTCAGAAACCTGATAAAGTGAATTCTAAAGACGGAGATAAAGAAGATGGTAAAATCCATATAATTGAAGAAATTATTATAAAAGATGATGAACTTCTTCCTGCATCTTATATTATTGATGGTCATGAATATAGATGGGATGAAATCGAACGAAGCGATGCTTTTAAAAAGGAAATAAATATTTTTGATGCTTTAAGAACCTTACAAGGTAGTGCTCAAGCCAATCTTTGTTATCCTAAAGATTTTTGGATTGTGCGTGATTTGGGATCTAAATGTTTTTCAAATATTATTGAAGATAGTGAAAAGAATAATTTGGATTTGCATGATATGAATTTACCTCATTTTGTCGTTTTTCATCCTGAATATGGAGGGAAATCTCTAAAGAAAGTATTGGAAAATGGAAAACTTTCGCCAGAACAATTAACGAGCATTCTTTGTCAGATTTGTATTTTGGTGAGTCATGCTGAGCAAAACATCGGGTTGGTTCACAGTGATATAAGTCCCAGAAATATTCTGATACGACCGACTGCTCAAAAGGTTTTGAACTACGACATTGGAGGAGAGAATTATGAAATCCCAACCAACAACTGCATTGCCAAGTTGAAAGATTTTGAGATATCTCGACTTGTAAAGAATGATAATCCTAATCCGAGTGTTTTTTACGAGAATGTTTCTCAGCTAATTTGGACCCATAATAAAATGCAACTTGTATCGAGGGAAACTGTTTCTAGAACTGTAATTACTCCAATATTATATACTCCGGCCAGTTGTCTAAAAAAACAAGTGCCTACTCCAGAGGAAAATCTTAATTTAGGAGGCAAGTCTCCAGAAAAGTCTGGTAAAAGTGCTGAACTGGAAAGGATTGCGAATCCGGTAGATTATAGGAATATTATGTTGAGTAGTTTGAGATCTCTAAAGATTTCAGAATCCTATGACTGTTCAAAACCTGCAGACGATGCCTCTAATCCTGCAGACGATGTCTCTAAGCCTGCAGACGATACCTCTAAGCCTGCAGACGATACCTCTAAGCCTGCAGACGATACCTCTAGGCCTGCAGACGATACCTCTAAGCCTGCAGACGATACCTCTAAGCCTGCAGACGATACCTCTAAGCCTGCAGACGATACCTCTGGGCCTTCAGACGATACCTTTAAGCCTTCAGACGATACCTCTAAGTCTTCAGATCTTCAACGAAATAAGAGACCTTCAAAGGAATCCCATCACAGGAGTGATGAGAGGTCATGGAGGGGGAGTCTGTCGCATACCTCGAGATATTTGCATAATATTGTTTTGTTTTATATATTTTTACATTTTGTTTCTTATGAAAGGTTGATATATTTGCATGTCCGCGAGAAGCGCGATGTATATATATAGGTAGGAAAAGTAATAAAGTTAGAGTTTCTATTGTCATAGATCTTCTCATGTCTCGTAAAACTCGTTCTTCTAATATATAACATCACATCTATTATTCATCCGATTTTTAAAAATGGCGATTCTGATAATCCATCCAACTACCGCGGAATCTCACTGCTGAGCAATTTCGCGAAACTATTCATAGCAATACTTAGGTCCCGCCTAGTCAAATGGATTGAAACTAATGATATTATCCCAGAGAATCAAGCGGGCTTTAGATCTGCTCACTCATGTCAAGATCATATATTCATATTGACATCTGTAATCCAACTTGCCCTAAGGAAGAAAAGAGGTAAATGTTACTCCTTCTTCGTAGACTTAAAAAAAGCTTTTGACACGGTTCCATACGCATTGCTATGGACAAAACTAGTCAAAATAGGACTGAATCACCGATTTGTCAACTTAATTAAATGTTAGTATGAAGACATGACCGCTGCGGTTCGTTGGAACAATTCTATCACTGAATTCATTGAAATTCGTTCGGGGGTGCTCCAAGGTGACCCACTATCCCCATGCCTATTCCTACTCTTTATTAATGATTTGATTAAAATATTTGATGACTCGGGGTTGTCAGGAATATACTTACCCAATTTCGGAAACATACACCTCCTCCTATATGCCGACGATATTGTTTTGATCGGTGATTCTAAAATAAACCTTCAATTGAAAATCAATATACTGAAAACCTATCTAGAAACTAACTTACTAACTCTGAACGAAAACAAGTCAAGAATAATGGTTTTCCGTAATGGAGGAAAGGTGGCGCGTTCAGAAAGATGGTATTGGGGTCAAAGTCCTTTAAGTGTTACCTCAAAATATACGTACCTGGGCTACCCGCTAACCCCTTCGATTTCTTTCACTCAAGTTGCCTTAACTTATAGAGGCAGGACCATGGCCGCGATGGGTGCTGTGGGGGAGATTATTCTGAAGTACAAGCTCAAATCCTTCCATGCAAGTATGAGATTGCTGGATTCTATGATCTTGACAGTCCTACTCTATGCGGCTCCAATCTGGGCACATGATCAAGCCTTAATCTTAGATAGAATCCAGGTTACCTTTCTCAGACGTTTTCTGTGCCTTCCAAGCTATACTCCGGGCTATATTTTGAGAGCCGAAACAGAAAGAAACTCTCTTGATATCACAGTGAAAAAAATAACTTTAAAATTCTGGACTAGAATTCTGAGAATGGACGGCAGCAGGCTACCTTCAATTTGTTTGGCACATTTGTGGGACATTTCAATTTCTTCAAAACAGAATATCGGACTGGTAAAAAGTATAACAGAGCTACTTAATAACACCGGCTTCTCATGGCTTGTTGGATGTACAGACTTCAATATTCTACAAAGATACATCCCCCTAATTATTAGAACGGCAAGCGATCAGTCCTTGCAGCTGGATTATGTAATAATAAGAAAGTCAGTACTCTACTCTCACTATAAATACTTGCATTCATCACCTACAATGGAATGCTATCTGAATGACAATATCCCCCTAACCTTAAAGAGAATCATTGCAAAAGTAAGAAGCCTTTTTGTAGTACAGAGAATTAATCATGTTTCACTATTGAAAACTAAGACCATAAAATGCACCTTATGCAACGGTGAATTTAGTCTCGATTTTCCACACTACATGTTCTACTGTACGGCAATGGAAGAAGAAAGAGAAATTCTTCGTCAAAAGACCGGCTATAATAGCAATTCGCCTTATATTTTAATGGCAAAAGTCGTAAAATCCAGACCCTTTGCATTCGCCTTTTATAAATACTGGAAATCAGCTCAATCAAAATATTTAACACAGACATCGGATCCAACTCGATAATTGGTCGAGGTCAATACCCAATATTTGTATATAACTACGATGCTAAATTGCTATTTATTTATTTTGTCCTACCGGCAGAATCCTGTATGGCACGTGTGCCCAATAAAGGCTATTTTGTTGTTGTATAAAAGAATGTTATTAATATAAAGGAAGTTGTGTATTTCTGTTCTTCAATGGTGGAGCCCAGAGAGTAAGTATGTATAGCTAGAGAGAGGGAGGAGGCTGTATGTCCCAGTTCCTCGGAGATGACTGTTCCTCATGAAGATGAAAAGTTCTCCGAAATGAAGATTCTCACCCAGGTTAGCCAAGATGAATGTTGATGCCAAACTTGGATTTAACATCTCATGTTTCACGTCCAGGTCAAGCAATTTACCGAATGTGTCTCTGAGTGGACGCCTGGTAAGTCACATTTTTAACCTCTCATTGTTGCAGCCTAAATCCCAGGGACCTGCTTCAACTTTCAACCTCTACCACTAAAACTTGTTCTATATTTCCAGGCCTGTGTCAGCTCTTTATTGAAACTAATGACCACTTACGTTTTCAGAAGACGCTGAAGCCGCTGCCAGTTTGGCGTTCGTTCAGGTAGGAGCCGTTTCTGACTTCTACCTCCCCTCATATTGTTTAGGGAGATACTTCCTGAGAGCCAACCATTGGTAGAATGACCCCTCAGCCCTGAGGAACGAGGCGCAGCTTTACCATGTACACAAGACTGTGGTGTCGAGACTGCCACAGTCGAGTACGAGCTGGCATATAGACCTCAAGTACGATAAGGGAGATCAGAGCGGGTGACAAACATTCGAAACTGATTCGCGCACAATGATGGAAGTATTCACGTGTCTAACCCATGTGTTTCAGGCGGTCCCATGTTCTCCACCTTCTCGTGGTGGGACTGTTAAGAGGACTGCTGCTCATCATGTTCCCTTATAGTACCCATCTTGTGTACCTATCTACAGTGCACGCCATGTGTACGCACGACACTATACTATATAAAAGAGCAGCGGCCCCCGACCAAAGAGAACGAAGAGCCAAGTCACTCCTTCAATCATTAACTCACTGTTTCGCGCAGATACCTCCAATACTGTCCTTAATTAGTAACTCGGCAATTTTTATGAAACCTAGGATATGTTCAGGAGAACACCAACCTCTGTACTGTGCTTGCAGCCTAAATCTTTCGACGTAAAGTTAGAATCCTCTCATTCAAGACTGTTGTTGCCTGATCTTCTCGAGAGGCTCAGCCCGTGTTCTAGTCATGCGCGTTCTTATGAAATATTGGCTACAGGAGCGGTTGGCTGGGACTTTTGTTGTAACTCGGATGCCAAAGCTGTAGCTCCTTCTGCAGTTGAGTGAGAAGAACAAGCTTCCATTTTCCTTCTATTGAAGATATCATGTCACCTCTAAGGAGTGATGGCTCTATTTCCCGAAGTTCTCTCAGAATTTCAGATAGAATTTCAGTAAGGTCAGAGGATTTTAAAACTAAATGGGATTCAAATAGTGGAGTCAGTTTTTAAAAGCTTGTTTCGGTAAAGATTTCTTTGGGGCTGCTGATCTTGAGGCGAACTTTGCGCATAGGATTTATTTTTCCAATTCAAAAATATCAATATATTTTTTATAGATACATGTAATATCAAACAAATGCTACAGGTTTCTGGAGATGTGTTTATTTATCTTTATTAAACCTAATCTCGGCTTTCGGGCATCTTTGCCCGTCTACAGGAGTACATAGAAACTTATGTGAAAGATATTTCCATGTACTCCTGTAAAAGAGCAAAGATGCCCGAAAGCTCGAGATTAGGTTCAATAAAGATAAATAAGCACATCTCCAGAAACCTGTATCATTTGTTTGATTAATATCCAGGAGATTTAAACCAAGTACAGTAGAACCTCCCTGTAAAGGACAACACCTAATTGCAGAGCTAAAGTGTCCTTTAGGGAGAGGTGTCATATTACCGGATAGTTGCTTAATAGTATGTGATTTTACTTATATTCTCGTTTCACTAATGGCATACTTGAACTATAACCCCTTTTTTTCTATAGTCGGAAAAATATTTTCGTGAAAAATATAAAATAAATGCACAATCTAAATACTTTTAAATATATATATAGGATATAAATATATATAAGAAGAAAAATTGTTAAAATGGATTATTGTGGAGGTTTTTCCTCGTTGCTGTTACTTTTAATATAGCTAATTCCAAATCTCTACATGTCCAAAAAGATGGACGTCTGTGATTGCTGATAACAACAAATTTATTCGTCTATGGCACATGTAGAGATCTAAAGCTGCACCGGATAGGGAAAAATATTAAAGTAGGAATTAGCCTTTCCTTTTTGGCTAAATACTTTTTATTTAGACTAATAAAATTCTTCAAAGTACACAAAATTATAAAGGCAAAATAAGTAATTTAAATCTTTTTGCTTTTTTATAATATTATTATATAATGAATTTATTTGTACTTAAGAACTTTTGAAATAAAAGAAATAGAATGAAAGGATAAATTAACATTATAACCTAGACTATTCTTCAGGCGTGATTATGGTTATATTTCTGTTGGGCAGATAATCGGCTGGCATATTGGATTGTGAAAATATAATACAATAATCATGTTGTATATTATCATAAACAAGAAATATTCACACTATTTGAAAGTAAGGAGGCATCATGAGCTTTCAATATATTCTATAAAACGTTTATATATATAGTAATTAAATAATAAAAAGGTATATATTGGATTGAGAATAAAAGATTTACTTTCCAATATATCGGCTGCCTGAACGCCACCTTTGTCAAGTAATTACGTTTTTGTATAAACAAACTCAGCGCCGCATATAGTGTTATAAATTCACAGTTAAAATATTTTTTAAAAATTAATATAATTAAAATTTTATATTTTAATTGTGGTATTATAATACTAAGCGGTGCTGAGTTTGTTTGAACAAAAATGTAATATCATGACAAAGGTTGGCGTTCAGCCAACCGAAATATTGGTAAATAAATATTTTATTCAATCCAATATATACCTTTTTATTATCTAAAGATTTAAATATATATTTCTCTATTTTCAGAAAAATATAGTAGTATTTTGATAAACACTGACGACTTCGAAAAGTCCCAACATTCCATCATTGGGGAGATCAGAATCATCATCAGTATCATGATTAAGAAAATCCAATGTCTCTTTCAGTCTCCTCTCGGCACGCCGAGAAACGATTATGGCGCCTTCTCGATTATCATATTGTTATATGTTGGGATGTAGATGGCTTTTGTTCACTAGTGATGCCCTAGAAGAATCCAGAACGAGTTCACATTAAAAGGAGGAGATTTTATTATTACAGTAACAAGGAAGATGATTGTATAGCGAAATACACGGTAGAATCAGAAAGTTCCCGAACTTTTAAAAAATAAAATATAAATAACTTTTTAAAAATGTAAAATCAATTTTACTGTAAATCATAATCTCTAAACTATAATTTAATTTAGCAACGCCAGTAAATTCTCATACGTAGTTTTCATTTTAGGCATATTTTTGTTGTAAGTATTTAGCTCGCGTCGGTTTCTGCAATTTCATCATTTGAGCAAAGTGAAAATATTAAATTTAGTGTAAATTAAAAAAGGTCTTTCCCATAGAAATTAGCATTAATGAATGAGGCTTATGAAGACGAAAAATTGTCACGAAGGCAGGTTTATTTCTGGTATAAACGTTTTAAAGATGGCCGCAAGAGCATCGCAGATGATTTAAGGTCAGGTCGGCCATTGATATCAACAACGGATCGCAATATTGAACAGGAAAGGGATTTAATTGTTGCTGATAGAAAAATTACTATTGATAATATATCAGAAATACTTGGAATTTCGTGTGGTAGTTGCCAAAAAAATATTGGTGATAATTTAAACATAATAAAACTTTGTGATTATTTTCTCACGAAATTTAACAGATCAACAAAGAGAAACCAGATTATCATTTTAAAAAGATTTAATTAAACTGCAAATAATGATTCTGATTTTTCAAAAAGAATAATAACTGGTGATGAAACATGGTGCTTTCTTTTTGATCCACAAACCAAAAAACAATCATTCGAATGGCACACACCAAGTTCTCCAAGGAGGAAGAAAGTTTGTCTTGACAAGTCCAAAGGAAAAGTAATGCTTGTAGTGTTTTTCTATTATCAAGGACTTGTCTATTATGAATTTATTAAAGAGGGGGTTACTATTAATAAAAAGGTATACAGAGAAATACTTGTGCGCCTTCGTGATGCGATAAGAAGAAAACGAAACAAACTTTTTAAATCAAAACAGTGGAAATTGCTACAAGATAATGCCCCTGCTCATAGAGCCATTATTGTTCAAGACTATTTTGCCAAACACTCTGTTTCTGTCTTGCCGCATCCTCCTTACTCTTTTGATATCGCCCCATGCGATTTCTTCTCCTTTCCAAAACTTAAAATGGCGTTAAAAGGGAGGCGCTTTTCATTGTCATCAGAAGTAATTGAAAATACGGCGGTGGAGCTAAACAAGCTTATAAAAATTGTCTTTGAACTAGAATTTCAACAGCTTTTTTCACGCTAGAAAAAATGTGTAGATAAACAAGGCTCCTATTTTGAAAAATTTCATGTTTAAATTACTATACTATGAATGAATAATTAATTTTTAAAAAGTTCGGGAATGTTTTGATCCTACCTTGGATAAAAGTTTGAATTTTTTTTCTCAAGGTGTGTGCATTTAAATCACTTTAAATTATATTTTTTATTATATATATATCAATGCATTAATAATATATGTGATATCTTGGGACCTCTGGGACCAGTGTTACCTGATGCTAGACGAACCTCGATGTCAACTCTACCGTGCAGTCGTGGTGGAAGGCGACACAGCTGGGCCAAAGGTGAAATAAACAAACAGAGATTCCACTAAGAAGCGTCTGAATATCAAGAAGGAATGGGACGAGGAGATTTCTGGCAGGAAAGGGTTTACCTTTTATCGGAGCGTCCGGCTGGTGCTGAAACAAAGGTTGGCTAAGGACTGACTAACTGAGGATCGGGGCCTCCTTTTATAGCTTAGCTGGGTCCGAACAGGTCACTGCCCTTTTCTGACGTAAACAGGGGGGGGGGGGGAGTTATATTATCCAGGAGGGCCACGACCTCGTAAAAGTTGGACTGGGTTCTGCTAGGCCTGCTTTCTTATTCTCACCTAAGCCTGATTAGTTTTAACCATAATTTTCTCCTGTTATTCTCCATTCCTTCCATCTGTACAGTTGCTATACTTTATTAGATTCTTACGCGGTGCTGATTGATGTTATTTGAGGCTTTCTATTTGCAGTAAATAAGAAGTTATATACAGTCACGTGGTGGAACATGTGGTAGTATATATCTGGACTATTTAAACAATTCCATGGTCTTAAATCATCACATATATATATATATATTATTTTGGATAAAAGGTATTTCCTGAAAAAAATAAACTTTTATCCGGCAGAGTTTCCTCACCACTCTGGAAGTACCTGCCTCGGCGCATTACCCTTTTTGGCGGTTCACCCCCCAGGAGCCCTAAATGGTCCTGAGAAGTCCTATTCCACTTCTAGCTTTTACTAACCCCACCATCGGATCTGACCTGATGGCGCCAGCAAAGCTAGGGCCCTAGAACTGACCAATTGTTGAAGACTCGTGTCCCAGGAAACTGAATAATTTTACACACTAAAATAAATTTGATATAAATTTTAAATATGTTATAAGCTATGAAAATAAGAATATCATGTTCACAATTTCATATGATGTTGGGATATGATAGATTTATAATTCCAGAAAATGAAACATTTTTTTACAATGTTAATTTAATGGTTCATCTATGATAGAGATGATATCTGACAAGATTATCAAGGAAAATTATTAAGATTATAAGATTGAATGTATTAGATGACTGTGTGGTGATATTCCTACATGTAGTTCTTGAAATTCTGGTATATGGATAGCATCTAGCAATTGGACTCTGTTTCTTAAAGTTATTTTCTATACGGCGACATCTTCTTGATAATATCACTGTCATATTAATAACACATTCAAAGTGATTGTCGTAAAGATAGAGGCTGCCTGGTCGGCATTCATTGTTCTTCAAATATAAGACACTTCGACCAGTAAATATTTTTATTGTCTGGCCGAAGTGTCTTTTATTTGAAGAACAAAGTGATTGTGTATGTGTAAAAGGTATATTTTGTTTTTACTTCTTGTACATACAGTACTGGTCATGAAAATCACGGTGGTAATAGGTTTGTGACTAATCATACTTTAGGTACACCAAATGTCTTTACTAGTAATATCAGGCAATGGAACCATGGGGTTAATGTCTGGATATACAGTATAATTGATGTTGTTTCACATCCTAAGCACATATGATACATACCATGATAATCATGGTGATCACTTTGTGACTGTTTATACTGTATATATATATAACTCATATATATATATAGGCAAATAGAAATTGGGTTAACTTTATATAAAAAATGACACTTTGGAATAAAGTAATTGAAACTTCGAAACTATTATAGACGCGTATAATTATTTTGAAAATTAAACGATTTCTACTGCCTTTACTGCGATGGAAAAATTAATGGGATGGCCTGGCTCATCAGTGGCGAACCCTCCCAGCGGTTTCGCCAGTTTAATATACCATACCGCTGTTATATTAAATTTTTCGGTTTTCCTTTTATAGTGATACTGATGCTAGACTCTTGGAATGGGTATTTTAGATGAAATATGGACATAAGCTTTGAGGACAGCAGAATTACATACAATTATAAATATATAATACTAGACGAATGGCCCGGGCAACGCCCGGGTTTTACCCGAGTGCGCATATATTTTAAAAACGTTTTAATTCAAATACTATTCGTTACAATTATAAATTGGCGCCATGGATGTCACTCTTGTGAAACGTCGCGTTCCAAACTGTGTGTTTTTAAAACGTTTTAATTAAAATACTATTCGTTACAATTATAAATTGGCGCCGTGGATGTCTCTCTTGTGAAACGTCCCGCCCCAAACTGTGTGTGTCTTGAAAATATAAAAATAAAAATGTGAATTTTCATAAAGATTATATCATGTCGATTTTTATTTTTGTATTTCACCTACTAAATCGATAGAGATAATTACATTTGCAACATGAACTTAGATATATTGACTAAATAGAAAACTGCATAGTAATAAAGATCATTTTTTAAAGGCACCATATCGTTTTTTTTTTCAATAAAATCGAAACAAAAATTAACGATAAATAACGATAATTGCCTTAAAAAGAAATTGCCTTAAAAAAAAGAAACATTCGCGGTGATTTTGTCTTGCATTCGTTTATACAATTATTATATACGAATGACCCGGGCAACGCCCGGGTTTTACCCGATTAAATGCTTTTGTTCAAATACTATTCGTTACAATTATAAATTGGCGCAGTGGATGTCATTCTTGTATAATATATAAATGAGTTTTAAAAATTGTAAAAAAAAAAAAAAAATGCATCGGCCGGGAATCGAACCCGGGCCGCCCGCGTGGCAGGCGAGCATTCTACCACTGAACCACCGATGGTTATGAAAAATCCCATCCGTGAGCTTCAGACAGACAGAATAAGGCAAATATATAAGTAGATGCTTCGAGAAATCACTCTTCCACAAATATCAAATTGAGTCTTTTGTTAGAACAATTATACTATGATGCATTAGCGCGCCATCTGTTATCAAAATTCGAAACTATTGCTCGAAGCATATTATTTATTTATAATTGTATGTATATCTACTGTCCTTAAAGCTTATGTCCATATTTTATCTAAAATACCCATTCCAAGAGTCTAACAACAGTATCACTATAAAAGGAAAACCGAAAAATTCAATATAACAGCGGCATGGTAGATTAAACTGGTGAAACCGCTGGGAGGGTTCACCACTGATGAGACAGGACCTCCCATTAATTTTCTATTGCAGTAAAGGCAGTAGAAATCGTTTAATTTTTAAAAGAATCATACGCGTCTATAATATTTTCGAATTTTCATAACAGATGGCGCGCTAATGCATCATAATAATGTAACTGCTGGCGTTAGAGATGTGGAAGTCAGTATCCATTTTCAGAATTCCTTTTATTGAAAAATATCCTCAATGCTGGATTCGACCCCCAGTTTCCTGGATGTATATTGTAGCACCACGCTAGGAAATAATTGAAAAATCTCATTTATTGCACGACTCTTTTGGCCAAAAAAAAAATCCTTTTATATATAGGTTCTACCATATTTACATAATATCTCAAAACTTTAAACAAATATGTGACATATCGTCAGTAAGTGCTCCAGTCAATTCTAGAAATGACTAAGTGATGACACTGTTATTAAGAACAAAGTTGATTGCGCCACATTACGACATGTGACTTTCACAATTGGCTGGCCTTGGCGCAGCGAGCGTTGCTAGCTACTGCTAGAATGGAAGAGGTAAGGACTGTTTTCTCTGATATTTGCATAAACCTATGTAATGGTTTAGATAGTGAAATACGTATATTGTAATATGTAAATGTTAAACTTATCATTCATAAAGATATGTATTTATAAGACTTTCTCTATTTTCTTAACACTATGTGTATATTTCTCTATATAATAAAGCATTACATTCCAAAATATACACTCAATAGACAAAGACTTGAGGATGTTTCATATTTAATTTCGCTCATCTATTTTTTTTTTGAAGGAAACAGAGGCCATTTTGTTCACACTTGGCTATCTCGTGTGTCTTCAATAAAGGTCACTGTAATATCTTTCAGAATTATTATCCCGATTTACATGCTATAAGGTACAATTTCCTTAAGTTTTGTCCATGAGTGGGCGGTAGCGGATGAGGGCCTAGCAGCGATAGCTAGGAATCCACTTCCTAAGCCTGGTTAGTACTTTATGTTTTGGTTTGTCAGAGACTGTATCTAGATGAGCCAGGCCTTTCCAGCTGATTAATATCCTTGAATTAGAGCCGTTCTGAAGGAGTTTTTTAGTTAATGAAGGAGTTTTTAATCAATGATTTTATTTAATCATACAAACATTACAATTATAATATAATAGAAAGAAAAAATAATAGGAAATACAGCAATCAAATTATATATGTGCTATTGAACAAAACAACAACAACAGAGTAGTCAAATATCAATAAAATGTCATCAATGATAATAAGCTTGGAAATTAAAACCAACAAAGCCCCCCTTTAATTTCAAGCTAAATATCTTGAAGGCTAATGTCGACAGACATTCATAGCTAAGCTGCTACGTCACAACGCGACGTCACGGCCTGTGGTGGCGCTACTTGACTTTGTTTGTTTACCGGAAAAATGCTAACATTTAGGCCTAAATACCAAAGGAATATTATATACACACATTGATATCAAATAAAAATAACAATATACACACATTTTTACATTGAGTTGGTCTTAAAATTAAATAAAGATAACAAATTGATTAATTTTTCCTTTGATAAAGCCTTTGTTAAAAAGTCAGAAATATTGTCTTCAGTTTTTACATATTGAATGTCAAAAATATTATTTTTCAATTTCTCATGTATAAAAGCAATAGATCTAACTAAATGATTAGATTTATCAGTTGTTTGACCAGACTTAGTCAAAAATATTGATGCTTTGTTATCACAAAATATTTGTATTTTAACAAAATTTGATGTAATTTATTCAAAAAAAGTATTGGATGTGAATGACCTTTTTTACAGTTTGAAGTAATCCACATATTTCGCTATCACAAGTTGAAAGACATGTGTTAGGAATAATCTTACTTGACCAAGAAATGATATTTTTATCTATATAAAAGGTTAATCCAGCAGTTGATCTTGCTTTATTGGATCTGCCACAATTCCATGATGCATCTGTGTAAGCCTTTAATTCGACATCTCCTTTAGTATATATTAATCCATACTGCTTACTTCCTTTTAAATACCTAAGAATTCTCTTAGCTGCACCCATGTGCATTCCTCTAGGGTTTTGATTATATCTGCTTAAAAGAGTAACTGCAAAGGCAATATCAGGCCTAGATTTAGTTGAGAGATAAAGCAAAGAGCCTATTAATTATTGATATTGAGTCTTATTGACTTCCTTAGAGCTATTAAAATTATCTAAATTAGTGTTAGGATCTAATGGCGTTGAAATATGCTTGCAATCTTGCATGTTTCATTTTTGTAAAATTTTATTTATGTAATTTTCCTGTTTTAAAATCAGTCTAACATCCTCTTTAATGATTTCAATGCCTAAAATGTTACAAGTTGTTAAACTTTCCTTTATTTTGAAGTGAAGTCTTATTGAATGCTTTGGAATTTCCTTCCTTTTCTTCATGAGTGAAACTTTCATGGTATAGTTTTAAGCAATTTTTAAGATCAGAAATGCTTACCTTCATTTGGCAATTCAGTTGAAGTGCAACAAGGTTGTACTTTTGGGGTAATCCTCTGATCACTGAAGTGGTGAATTAATGATCTTCTATATCTGCATCAAGGTTTCTTGATTGTTCTAATAGCTTCTCTGCTCTGTAGAGATATTCTTCCCAATTTTCTTCTTTCTTCATTGTCAATCTTGAAACGTCGTTTCGGGCCTCAATGATCCTTTTCTTTTTATCTCCTCCATATCTTTCATGCAGCGCTATCCAAATATATTTGCTTGTTTTGCAATTTAATATTAAGGCGACTAAGGAGTCAGTCATTGCACATGTGATAATTCCTTTAGCTTGAGCATCTTTCTTCTTCCATTCTTTGATTTTAACTTCATCTTCTGGTGGATCACCTTCCAAAAGGTCGTCCAATTCTTTGCCTTCTAAAATTGATACGATCCTAAATTTCCAAGAAGCGACGTTTTTTCCGTCAAATTTGGGAACTTGTACACTATTCTACATTCTCTGAAGATGGGTATATCTTATATTTTCGGTAAATTTGTTTTATTTTTCAAGAATGTTGACGCTCGAGTTAATCCTTTTTTATTCGCGCGGTGGGAGAAGTGCTTGGCCCATAACCATTGAAGGAGTTTTTTAGTTAATGAAGGAGTTTTTTTAATCAATGATTTTATTTAATCATACAAACATTACAATTATAACATAATAGAAAGAAAAATATTGGGAAATACTGCAATCAAATTATATATGTGCTATCGAACAAAACAACAACAACAAAGTAGTCAAATATCAATAAAATGTCATCAATGATAATAAGCTTGGAAATTAAAACCAACACGTTCGATTCTTTATAAAACCTTCTGACTACATGAGCAACGTCAACCCTCTACATCTAGGTGAATCTCCAAACGCTAAATAATTGGAGCACAGACTCAAAGAACTAGACCCATTCTCTGACTGACTACAAACAGAGTGATTTTATTGGCCAGCTAGCAGTTTTATACAATCAAAATTTGCATATTTAGTTAAAGTAACAATTTACATAATCGGCGCGAACAATGAGTGTATTTCACATAATCCTAATTTCGAAGGCCGATCCGGGTACTCATCTCAAAGAATAACTCATTGTTGTTATCTTTCTTTTTCGCAACACATTGTTTTAATCATTTGTATATATTGTGTTTCAAATAATTAAACAGTTATTTTTGTCAATTTCTCGTTTAAGATATATTAAAACGATCAATTATATATATTGCATTTACCATAATGGTCATCAGAGTTGCTCCTGGAGAAGATCCAAAAGATTTGAACAGTTCTCTTTCGTACTTCTGCTGTCCGCTACTTATCTGAGACTTCAACAATGCCCCGTCACACACATAAAAAACTATTTATCCTATTTAAAAATATGAATATCATTATGTTGCTGTTGTTTTTGTTGTGTCCAATGAAGAGCTTCAGATGTCTCCATGCATCTCTATCACAGCAGCAGCAATGTCCTCTATCTTTGCTCTTCATTGGAAAATGAGTACCGTTGCCATGTTAGTCACCTTGGACCAGAATTTGGTCAAATATTCCAAGGGTCCAGGGGGGACCGCAGGGAGGTGTGGTCTTACTTCTCTCCCCCCCCCCCCCCCGAATATCATTATACATCACTTATATAAATTTGTATTTATATCTAATGAATATTGAATATATAAGATATAGAGATCTGAGGGTGAAATTCAGGGTCAATGACCTAATTGTGTGTGTATCCTGCAGGGAAAACAAAAATCTGATTTTTTTATATTGATTCTCCTTCGAGTCTTTCAAGACTTAACAGGATTTTTAAAAGAATCATACACATTAAAAATAGTTCAAATTTCTTATAACAGATGGCGCGATAAGGCACCATATTAATATTTGGGATTTTTCCAGTGGAAGTGACGTGAGCAAAACGAACTTTCTTAAAAGAAAGAATAATTGATTTAAGACTGTGAAGGTAAGGCATAGTGACTTCCTCGTGCCACTTGCGTCATCTTCTGTTTATCGCTCGCGCCATTCTATTGGCTCTGACTTCAGTGTTGCCAGGGTGGTTTCCCACTTATATATTGGCCATATTAAATTTTATTTAGTTATCAATATTAAAAATGAAGAAAGCCTATCCTGACCAGGAGCACATGTGCTTTACAGAAGGCAGAGCGCCATCTGGTGGAACAGAAATCAACTAAACATTGATTTAGCCTGTTCCATGATATTTGGCCAACCCAATTTTAATATCAACATTTTTTAAAATATCAACACCTGACCCACTTATTTTTTTATTTTTCTATTGTTTTTTCAGTTATCAATATGTTGAGAGACATATTTCAAGCGATTTCAAGATTACGAACAGGACATCTTTAGAATGCTCAAATGTAAAGGAAAAATTCAAAACATTCCCGAAATGCCCCAAATGCGATTCCCAGCCTGCCAGTCCTGAACATCTATTGAATTGTATCAAATCCTCCAAAAAAGATCTCTGGAAAAACCCCAGGACTATAATAGAAAAGCTGAGACAATGGGACCTAATGAGATTGGTTAAACGACTTTAGGAATAAGCAACAACAACAACAGTTACCAATATATATTAGGCACGCCAACCTTTACCAAGATACAAAATTTATCCTTTATAATTTAAGTCGAATTATTCTTTAATAAAAATGGAACAAAGGAATAACCAAAATAATATTTGTTCGCTCTTCAATTTCATTATAGTTTTCACTCTGAATTTGATATTTTACAACAATTAGAAAAATGCACAATTGAACCTTTTATGAGAGATCACCTAAAACATAGAACAAAGACACTTTGATCTTTTCTGGAGGTGGTTTCTTATTGGAGGTTTGAATATTTTATATAGGAGAGATGGTAGTCGCTCAAGGAGGGGTAATGACAAGAGTACCGTATATTATGTTTCATTCCGTAAAGTAAAACCCCCACTGCAATACATATAGATAATTAACACAAAGCAATGAAGCGCCATCTATAGATATAAAATTAAAGGATTTAAAAGCACGAATGTTTCTTTTATATATATACAAACTTCTACTGTCGTTACTGCGATGAAAAAATATATTGGGAGGGCTTGGCTCATCAGTGGTGAACCCTCCCAGTGGTTTCACCAATTTAATCCACCAGACCGCTTCTCGGAGCTCTAATACTGTATTGGACGATTCTGTTTATATACGCAGCAGTGAATGCAACAATGAATTGAAATTTATTGGCCATTAAAATTGCTATGCCAGTAAGAGGACAAATAAAAAATGATATTTTGGTCAAATACATTATACCTAGAATAGCAAGTGATCAAATTTTAAATAAATTTGGATGTATGGATCCTGAGAAAGCAGTACCCAGACGAATTATCTCTGGCAGCAATAACAGCACTTTTGCGCCCTGGCATTGATTCAGAGATTGGATGACATGTACAGGTACAGCTTCCCATACAGATTCAACACGATGGTACATTTCATCGATAGTAGTGACTGGCGTGTGGTGACGAGACAGTCTCTCGGTAGTCATTGCTCAGACGTTTTCTATTGATGACAGCTCAGGAGAACGAGCTGCCCAAGGCACCATATTTTCTGAATGTGGGAAAGTCCGTACAATACTAACAAAATGCAGTCGTTCATTATTCTTCTGAGCGTAGCGTCTCCCAGGCTTCGAATAAATGGTATTGCCACTGGCCTTAACATTGGCCATAGTCTTCTTGAAAACCATTTCTGAGATTTCACCCTTCACTGCTGCGTATATAAGCAGAATCGTCCAATACAGTATTAGGGCTCTGAGAAGCGGTCTGTTGGATTAAATTGGCGAAACCGCTGGGAGGGTTCACCACTGATGAGCCAAGCCCTCCCAATATATTTTTTCATCGCAGTAAGGACAGTAGAAGTTTGTATTATGTATAAAAGAAACATTCGTGCTTTTAAATCCTTTCATTATATATATATATATATGATAATTTAAACCAATAACCCTATATTATGTAATTTATAACAAGATTGTCATGTTGTATATAGAACTAATTATAAACTATAACTAATTATACGCATAATTGACGTGTGTCCTTGTATCTCCAGATGTAATGTACTAAGGATGAATAAATAAAAATATATAATAGATTAAAAACTGAGTTAAGAGCAAGATTGAGCGAATCACAATGTAACTTCTAAAGTTAGATGGAAGCCCAGACAGGCGCCAGTGTGGACACGTGCAGAAAGGCAATACTTCCTGGTCCACTTCCTAGTCCCCTTCCTGGTTCAAAAAAGTTGTTTAAATAGGACCCCACGTAGCAACAGCCATTTTCAGTTCTAGTCAGTCCCGGTCAGCGTCACCCCTTGTCGCCGGTTGTCACCAACTCATCGACGATGTAAAACAGTAAGAAAACTTCTCGATCTCCATCTTTGCTCTTGGCTCGCTTTTTATCTATTCAAGGAACTTTCTTTCAACTGTGTCTCTTCGTTTTGTGTGTGTGGACATCCCCAGTTTTCCACTCTGCCTCGACCACGACTGCCTGTACTTTGTGAGAACTGTTAAAGGTCCTACAAGGTGCAGAGAGGCACTGGAAAACTCTCCACCCCTGACTGTCCCTCGCGGTTACTACAGGTTTGACCCTCGGTTGCCACAACTTATAGCGAGAGTCGACGAGGTTCTACAACAGGCTTACCAAACCCCCAACGTAGTATTACAGAGAGTCGTCAGGAGCTCAACACAATATTACAGATAGTCGACCAGAGCTCCAACACAATAAACTTACAGATAGTCGACAGGATCTCAACATCATTATTATAGATAGTCGACAGGATTACCACAACGAAGGAGACCACAACGAAGAAGGTAAAGACTGTCCAGATAGATAGAAAAGAGCCAAGAAGCAAGATGGAGGAACAAGCACGCCATTCCAAAGAACCGACCAAGTAATCTCCCCCCAACGACACAGCCGAACATCCCGCAAAATAAGCCGGTGAGAAGTTACCCACCTTCGACCTTACAACGCTACCATCCAGACGACATGCCACCATCGCCAAACAGAAGTCACAAGCTTCTACAAGCTCTACAAGACGCCTTCCACGTCATCAGGACAACAACCAAAGACCAAGTCTCCTGACTGAACAAACATAAAAACTGTGAGTTTTTAAAAAATCTACTTAACTCTTTCTACATGCTAACAACTTGATTTTCCATAAATATAATGTTTATTTTTACTGTAATTATTTTTAAATCAAATTTTACCATTTTTATAGCATTTCAATTCAAATTTTAAATATTGTACACCCTCATTTATCAATTTTTACTTTATTTTAAGCAACTTATAAATTTTAATTCATTACTTGCAATCTTACAGTTTTAAAAAAAAAATCATATTATATTTAAATTACTCGAATCATAATTCTAAACTTATTTGTGTGTTTCTCTTAATACCTTATTTTTATACCAAAAACACCAATGACTTACTTAAATACACAAAACTTTGCAAAAAATCATTGTTATGTTCACTATTTTATGTACACGCCCCATTCAAATTATAAGTCACTATCATGCCATTGCCCTTTTACAAGTATAATTTTTGCACTACCATAAGCAACGATTTAAAAAATATATTCAAATTTTAATAAACATAGGTGAAAACGCATTTTTTAAAAAATACAAAAATCGAAAGATACACTATCTTCAAAAGCACAACTAGAAAAGTAACTGTCCTTCCCCAAAACAAGTTAAAAATTCCAGTATAGCTACACTCCCTCGTCCTTTTCTTTTTACATGCATAATTATTAATAATTCACATATCTCTCAGAACGAACTTCAACACACTCCCACATCACTTTCTCCAATTGGCCACCATCTATTAACGCGCCTTTTAACAACACGTCCTATTTCGAGCCACACGAGCTCCATATTGGCGCGAACAAAAGATTTCGCAATAAACATGCCACCTCTATAACAATCTGAAAATTCTCGATGTGTTTTGTACAACCACCACCCATGACTAATAAATTTGTTATTTTTCGGAAACAAGTTAGATGCTGTACCAAGAACAGACTTCACGTGACACCTTTCTATTCAATCCACTTACTGTTACACAGCGCACCACAACAATTTTCTCACTTAACAGGCCCAAGACGCCTTCATGCCTGTGACACCTCACCAAAAGCGTGTCTACGTTGAAGTCGCACTTTTACGCACATCTAACCTGACATCATTGAATAACATTTTTTTTAATAAGTCCGCAACAACGTCGAAACACAACACTTACGAACCCCAAGAAAACTATATTTTCAAACAGAAGAAATTTTATTTTCAAACAGGCAAGAGAAGATAACTCAACTCGGGACGTAGGCCAGACATGACATCAGATGCCAGTCGGTAACAAAGGGTCGGCAACAAAGGACCGCCTACGTAAATAAACAACCCAGCTATGTCGGTAGGCATCAAAGGACATGACACATGTTGATATGGACACCAATTGCAGCCGCGATGTTAACATGACACCTCCAGTTCGCTAGGGTATGCTAGACTTTCGTGTCCACCAAATAACCTGTCAATTATCAACTGATTGGCTTACCAATCATTACCCAATTTACTTATTAATTTGAATTTTAATATTGAAATATCATAAAACTTTATATCTTCAATTATCATCGTGTGTTTTACAACTTTTACATTATTTTCACGCCCAGTATGGAATATTTTTTCTAAACTAGAACGCCATCTTTTATAATGTTAATCCTTTATTGTTATATATTACAATCATCTTCGTCAATACCATCCAATTTTAAGAATCAAGATCGCTCCCCGTCTGGTCTCACATAATATAATCGGGAAGATCTGGCAAAGACCAACTTCTCAGACCGGACCAAAGCGACATAGGGCCACATTGCCTCCCCATAGGTCAAACTAAAGACACCAATAATCTTGGACCTACACCTAGACATTGTGTGAATATGTTCCTTTCTTTTTTTTTTTCAGGAACGAATATTTTTTGCTTTCTTTTAACTTTTCTTCAAAAGAGACATTTTTGCTCCATTTGTTACTACTTAACATTTATCTAATTATTATATCTTTTATATTTTGCTAATTCATTATTATATCTTTTATATATTACTAATTCTAATTATTATATCTTTTATATTTTGCTAATTCATTATTATGTCTTTTGTATATTACATGTTTGATTTTATCCCCTTATACTGTTGTTATCCGCAATCATATTTCTATCTTTTTATTCACTATATTTTTGTTTAAATAACTTTATTATATGGCAATGTTTATCATCAACTATCGGGCATCTACAACAATCGTTTTTCAATAATCCTACTTACTAACTAATTCCCTATACTTTCTCACTACCTCTTTCAGCCATTGCTTCGAACGATAGTAGAAACGACAGCACTGCTTGACAATTTTTCTTTTGATTTCGTAATTCAACAAACTCTTTGAAAACACCGTTCCCCAGAAGTACAAGTCTCGACTTTTTGGTCTGAACACGTTTCAAAAGTTTATTTCAATCATCCGCAGAGCACATCACCAACGCATGCACAAAGCGTTCACATTTTTCAATTTTCAATTTTTTTCAGCTCTAGCGGACCACAATCAACCTTTGATTTCAAGTCAAGTCAGACCACTTACTGTCGCTACAACAATTCTACTTATCGCATGGCTCTACCACCCCTTTCAATCATATTAATTCTTTTCTTCAACATCTTTTCAACCAATAACCCTACAATTGTGACAAAGCACTGTAACCTTATACAGGATCACAGGTGAAACATTGCCTAGGAAGACGCACAAGTCTATATCCTCGCTTTGCACCTGGATCTCAGTATTTGATTGTCTGTGCAACACTTACAATTGCATATTCTTCAACCCCTAACCCTTTCCAACGCCCGCCAACAATCTTTGAGAACATCATTCTTATCATCATTATTTTTTAGCAAACAAAGGTTTTACCTACAGTTCTCTTTTATAATGCATATCATAACTTTTAAATTAAACATAAGTTTTATTTTTATAATTTTCAGATATAGCCAAATAAACATCTTGTTATAGCCCTTTTCCCTCACAGTTTTAATTAATTAAAATAAATTCTAATTACTTACCTGTGTTAGAGAGGCTTTACCCGCTTAAACCCGGATAAACCCTTTCACTCACGGGGCCCATCTATGATAATTTAAACCAATAACCCTATATTATGTAATTTATAACAAGATTGTCATGTTGTATATAGAACTAATTATAAACTATAACTAATTATACGCATAATTGACGTGTGTCCTTGTATCTCCAGATGTAATGTACTAAGGATGAATAAATAAAAATATATAATAGATTAAAAACTGAGTTAAGAGCAAGATTGAGCGAATCACAATGTAACTTCTAAAGTTAGATGGAAGCCCAGACAGGCGCCAGTGTGGACACGTGCAGAAAGGCAATACTTCCTGGTCCACTTCCTAGTCCCCTTCCTGGTTCAAAAAAGTTGTTTAAATAGGACCCCACGTAGCAACAGCCATTTTCAGTTCTAGTCAGTCCCGGTCAGCGTCACCCCTTGTCGCCGGTTGTCACCAACTCATCGACGATGTAAAACAGTAAGAAAACTTCTCGATCTCCATCTTTGCTCTTGGCTCGCTTTTTATCTATTCAAGGAACTTTCTTTCAACTGTGTCTCTTCGTTTTGTGTGTGTGGACATCCCCAGTTTTCCACTCTGCCTCGACCACGACTGCCTGTACTTTGTGAGAACTGTTAAAGGTCCTACAAGGTGCAGAGAGGCACTGGAAAACTCTCCACCCCTGACTGTCCCTCGCGGTTACTACAGGTTTGACCCTCGGTTGCCACAACTTATAGCGAGAGTCGACGAGGTTCTACAACAGGCTTACCAAACCCCCAACGTAGTATTACAGAGAGTCGTCAGGAGCTCAACACAATATTACAGATAGTCGACCAGAGCTCCAACACAATAAACTTACAGATAGTCGACAGGATCTCAACATCATTATTATATATATATATATATATATATAATAAACAAAACAGCGTCCAAGATTATGAGCTTCTTGTTTTATTTTCATCTCAAGCTTTCGGGGTATCACAAACTTTTCTACAGAAGTATATTGTAAAGCCATCATACCATACTACATATCAAACTCTAACAAATAAAGACATTAAGACGTGAATGTTTCTTTTTACACATCAATCAAACTTCTACTGTCCTCACTGCGATGAAATAATATTGAGAGGACTTGGTTCATTGTGAACCATCCCAGAGGTTCCGCCAATTTTTAATCCACCAAACCGCTTCTTTAGAACTCTAATAATGTATTGAACCATTCTGCTTATATATGTTAAACTGAAGAGTGGAATCTTAGAAATGGTATTTAAGAAAACTATGGACATAAGCTTTTCGGAGAGTAAAATGACATATAAATATTTGCATCGAAAAATGCTCTTCCACAAACAATAAGGACATGGCCAGTTAAGCATAAACTAATACAAAGAAATAACACGCCATATATACAGGGTGATCCAAAAGTCCCGCACTATTTTAAAAATTAATAACTCCGCGAATATTTGCGCTAGAGCAATGCGGTAAACACCATTGTATTCAGGATGCAATGGGATTTTTTATGGCAAATAATGAAAAATTCGAAATTGATTTTAGTTACAATTTTATTCGCCAGATGGCGCTCTACCAGAATCAGAGATTCAGCGGCCAAATTGTTTGATAAATTGAAAAATATAACTGATCGACACGTATTTTTCCTTTTTGAATGCCAGGAAAGAGCCCTAATAATATCAAATATCAAATTAATAAAACACCACTTCGCCAAAAGTATGAAGAATTGGTTAACGATTTTCAAATACAATCAGAGATATGTAAAATAGGTAAATGCAAATTAAAACATGTAGCGAAAATATTTATATTTTATATGGGGTTTTGTGAAATAGATTGAATGTTTGAAAAACACTGCTGATATCAATACATTGTATAGTACCAAAAATTATGATGGCAATATAAATAGGATTTCTAGCTATAAGAAATGTGTAGTTTCTTGACTGATTGGCGACCCTTGACTATTTAACTGGATATTTGTCATGATCCAACAAATGAAATATAGAGGGAAGTGACAAAATATATTTGTCGTACTTTATTCCAAATATCCTATGGGCTTGTCAAATGTTATCATTTTTTATTATACTGTACATAATTTTTAAAAATGTGTCCCCTCAAATAAAAATAATTTTTAAATCGACCTTTTGCGTTGAAAAACGTGGTAATAAAATCTTTTTTTTTTTTCACAAAATTTCTAAAGTTATTGGTGTACAGAAAATATTCCTTATGCTATTTCTTCTATTGAGCGAAAAGCGATAGACTAAACATAAGAGGAAAAATTGTGTGTACCAGTGTTATTCGAGAAGTTATAACACTCTGGTTTGCACGACATAATATGTGAGCAAATAACAAACAAAATATTACTGTTCACGAAAAAAAAAAAAAAGAGTCAAGATGTGAGGACAGCATTTATTATCCCCATATCCCGAGCTGCAAAATATTGGTAGATAATATAATACATGGCGGCTTATATAACACTTGAGGTAACTGCCTTCTCTCTTGTATTAGGTCACAATCCTTGCTCAATGTGGCACCCTTCATTCTCAATCACCGCCTGCAGACGATAAATGACAGTAATGGACAGCATTAAATAACATATCTGTTGAAATTGATAAAACGTGCCATATGATAGAAGCCTTCAACATGGCCAATGTGGTAGGCCAGCATCGATAAACACACGATTTAATGTACCCTTATAAACAAAAATCGCGAGGCGTCAAGTCTGGTGATCTTGGAGGCCACTGGTATATAAAGTGGCGACTTATCACACGATTTTCACCGAACGTATCCTTCAGCAATTGTTTGGCACCTCGGGAGATATGAGGAGGTCCTCCATCTTTCATGAATGTAATTTCGCTTAGTGCTTTTGCCCTGCAATATGGGAATACCCTTTTCTCTCAAAAGTTGAACATAACGTTCACCAGTTAGAAAAACGGTTTTAAAAGTTCTTTCATTGATTTTTCAAAGAAAAATGGCCCAATAATAAAAGAGGTGAACCCACACAAAACTGTAACTCTAGGCTGGTAAAGTGGGATTTCTGTAAAAATCCTAGGGTTTTCTGTTGCCCAAATGCGGCTGTTTTGAATGATAAATTCTCCGTTTAGAGAAAAGTGAGCATCCTCTGTCCACAGAACATTCGACAGCCAGTTTTCATCAATATCAATTTGCCGGAAAACCCATGCAGCGAATTCTTGACGCATCTCAAAATCGCCAACTTTCAGCTCGTGAAATCTTTGAATTTTGTATGGGTACACACAATAGAGACATTAAGTGAAGCGTCTTCGGATATCACAATCATACTCGGCGAATTTAACGCCAAAAGTTCAATTTGGGGATCACCTGTCCAGGATAACAAAAGTCAGCAGGTTGAGGACATGCTAACCGTCCTCGACCTTACACCGTTAAATAACGGAGAGAACACCTATCTATCTGAGTCTACAGGCACAGAATCCGCAATAGACATCACAGCGATAAATTACAACATCGCATTCACAACACAATGAAAAATCCTGAAAGGTGCTATCAGTGACCACAGACCAATTTTAACAACCCTAAACTTCAAAATTGAGAATGTCCATTAGAATAAAAGAACATGGAACTTTAGGAAAGCCGACTTGAAAAATTCACAGAAAAGCTTGAAGAACTGTGCAACGAAAAATTGAATTACAGAACGCTTGACAAAAACTTGGAAAAATTCTCTTCGAACATATCCAAAGCTGCAAAAGCATCGATACCTAAAGGCAGACGTAAAGACCTGTGGATACCTTTCTGGAAGGACCACAACATCGAGGCAATGATTGCAGAGAGAGACAATATCAATGAACTTCTTAAAACAAATAAAACTGAAGAAAACAGAAAGAAACTCATTGAAATTAGTCACAAAATAGAACAAGAAATTTGGATATGCAAACAAGAAAAATGGCAGAATTCTGCGAAAAATGGATCCAAGAAAGGACAGCCAACACTGGAATATGATTAGAGCGTTAGAGAACAATCAAAACCAACACCAATCCTCCAAAACTCTAACCGATATGAATAGAACAGCGAGAACGAGAACAAACAGATGACTGATATAATTGCTGAATATCTTTCAAGCACTTCCATACTCAACTATACGAATGAAGACAGGACTCTAAGAATAATATAAACCAGTTAGTTAAACAAGCAAGAAACTTCCATCAACAAGATATTTTCTCGAGAGACTTCACACTGAATGAGCTAATCTCATCAATAAAAAAACCCAAGAGGTCACCAAGAGATAATCTAATCTTTGGTCAAATGATTAAACACTTTGAAGACAAAGCTAATAATCAACTCCTACGAATACTGAACATTTCATGGCAAACTGGTAAACTACCAAAGAAATGGAAGATATCAATTATAGTGCCAATACTGAAACCAAACAAAGATGCCAAGGAATACAAGAACTATCGGCCAATTGCTCTCACCAGCATACTTTGTAAAATACCTGAACGAATTATCCAATCTAGGCTCATAGTCTGGCTCCCTAAAAATAATAAAATAAACCTCTACCAAACTGCCTATAGATCCCAGCACTGTACGACTGATCAACTGTTCTACTTCTGTCAATCAATAATAGATTCTTTCCAGGAAAAACCGCCAAAGAAGACCACGGCTATATTCCTTGATATGACATCAGCTTTTGATCGTGTGTGGAGGGAAAAATTACGTGAAAAGCTGCACAACATCGGAGTAAGAGGAAAAACCTTAATCTGGATTGCAGACTTCTTAAGGGGAAGAAGGGTAAAGGTTCGGGTCAATGGAGAATTTTCCAAGGAAGGAAGAACATGGGCTGGTGTAACTCAGGGATCTGTGCGACATCCATCCTTACCCCACTGAAGACACAAAGGTTGCCTGTTATGCAGATGATATAGCCATATGGCACACAAGTAGCAGCATAGAAAAATCGTAAAAAATAATGAACACATCAATGAGAGGACTGGAGATGTGGACAATGGAACTCCAAATGACCATAAACCCAATAAAACCAAACCTATGCGTCTTCTCCACTCACAGGGGAAAAGGCATAAATATAACCACAAAATAAGCATAAACAAACAAATAATTGATAAAATTAGAAATCCATAATACCTAGGTGTCTGGATCTTTCCAGTTGGTCTCGAGGACCACGCCATCACCATCTCCTAAGCGGCGAAATACGCGATCTAGTACGTATTCATCGTAGATCGCAAAAAGCGTGGTGTCGCTGGAGACCCACTGGCGATTCTCCACCAGACTCTGCAGCGCTGGCAGAGGCGCCATATTCATTGTACATAGTGTATATAATGCATATTATATTTTTTTTTAATAGTGAAGACTGTGCATGTATTGACTAGATGTCAACAAAATTATTTTAATTATTATTGATGAGGAATTGGAATTTTCAGAACACATAATTAGCACCTCAAATAGAGCTATCAGAAAACTAAACATTCTGAGAAGGCTATGTGGAACAAATTGGGGCGCAAAACCCAGAATTCTCAGAACAACATATACCACCTTAATAAGGACGATAATGGAATATGCAACACCGGTCTGGGCTCCCTCAAGCTCATCACTAAAAGTAAGACTAGACAGTGTTCAAGCAAAAGCGGCCAAAATAATCACTGGTGCTGTTTCATTCACCAACAATGAGAAAATTCAGAGAGAATGTGTTCTAGACCTACTCGCTCGAAAGCAGAAGACAAAATAGAAACAACTTGGATCGGCACTTCGGAAACGAGGAACCAGAGGACGAGATCTCTCTGACCACTTGTGGTTTGGTGGATCCGCCCTTTTCTGAGAATGAGGTGAAACTTACGGCTTTCAAGTTCGGGAAAAGGAAATCTCTTGGTCCCGAAGGGATCGATAACACGGTCGTGAAAACCCTGGTAAGGATGCACCCATCGCTTCTTTCCAGGTTATTCAATAGGTACCTGGACACTGGTACATTTCCTGAGGCATGGAAGGTTGCCCGAGTAGTGCTTCTCGAAAAGTCTGGTAGAAAGGGTAATTCTACTAATGATTATCGTCCGCTTTCTTTACTAGTGTGTCTAGGTATGGTCCTGGATAGCCTACTAGCTCAGCGACTTAAGCACTGGCTAGAGAGTAATGAGCTCATTTCCTCTTTCCAACATGGTTTTAGGGAAGGGAAGTCCACAACCACAGCTCTGAACAAGGTGTTAGAGGGGGTTGAGATGGGCTTAAATAAGGATGCTTGGGTTCTTTTCGTGGCCCTGGACATTGATGGAGCGTTCAACTCCATGAGCTGAAACAAGCTGATGAGAAATTTGATGGACATGGGTTGTCCTGATAATTTGTTTAGCTTGGTTCGTGACTTCCTGAGGGATAGACGGATTAGCCTCAGTTTTGGTGGGCGGAAGTTGGAAAGAAACTGTGCTAGGGGTTGCCCCCAGGGCTCTTGCTGCGGACCTATTCTGTGGAATATCCTGGTAAACACCGTTTTCCAGGAGGAGCTCCCCGAGGGAGCCAGGCTGGTTCTCTATGCTGACGACCAGTTCCTCATTGTTGAGGCTGCTTCGAGAGCGAAAGCTGAGAAGTGTGTTGAAACTTCTCTCCAAATTTTCTCGATCTGGGCCCATGACTCTGGCCTTAAATTCAATGTCTCCAAAACTAAAGCCCTCAGCTTTAAGCCTAGGGACATAAGAACTAAAAGGAAAGGGATCAAATGGGAACACAAGCCGGCTATCCGGATGGAAGAACGGAGGGTAGCGTTGGTCAATAGGATGACCATCCTGGGGGTGGTCATTGATGACAAGATGGGTTGGCAATACCAGGTGGAGGAGATGGTGGCGAGAGGCAGGGAGGCGTTGTGCAGGCCTGTCCTGGTTGGCTCTCAACAGGGGGGGGGGAGAAGGAGGATACTATTTTTAGGAACCTCTGCCTCTCCTGTGTCGAGCCAATCTTGCTATATGCTTCCAGGGCTTGGTGGCGCCGAAACAGGGATCAGAAGGTGGCAACAACTGTAGAGAGAGTGAAGAGGACAGCGGCACTCAGAATCACAGGGGGATATCGCACTACCAGCAGTGAGGCCTTTTTGGTCCTCGCTGGGCTTATTCCCTTGGGATTGAAACTAGAGGAGGAGGCCATCAGACAGAAGATCTGGGAGAACAGGGAAGATGCCCTGGGACTTGAAGCGGGGGCCCTGGAATCGAAGAGGGACCCAAGGAAGCCTCCGCAGTGGTTGCCAAAGTGGAATTAGAGTCCTGGAGGGCCGACAGGGATTGGAACGGAGGTTTTCACTGATGGTAGTAAGTCTGGAACCAATACTGGAGCTGGGGTAGTGATATTCACTAATGGAGAGCTGATCTTCCAAGAAATTTTAACACTCAGAGTGGACGAATTGGTCTTTTCAGCCGAGCTGGTTGTGATCAGGGTAGCCCTCAGAGTGTGTGCCGAGAAGAACTTCAGCCTGACCGCCTCTATTCAGATTGTATGTCGGCCCTCGTCGCCATCAATCTGGAGAAAGGGTAACTCGCGCATCAAATAATCCAGGAGCTGGAGATGATGTCGCGGGCTCCGGAGCTCCCTTGGTTTAGGAGACACAGCCTCATCGAAGGTAATGAGTTCGCAGACAGGATCGCTAAGGCAGGATGCTTTAGAGGTAGATCACTGAGGACCCCAGTGACCAAGAAAGAAGTTTATAGGAGGATCAGGGGGCACGTCCAGGACTTATGGTTGGACAGATGGAGAAACAGTGTGAAGGGGAGAGAGGTATTCAATGGGTTAACAACACCCAAGTACCTCTGTAAGGTAATGTCCCACAAACTCATTAGGATAGTTCGGGACATGGGCTCTTCCCCAAGTCTCCACAGATTTAAAATTAAGAGAAACCCTGATTGCGTCTATAGAGAAAGGAATGTGAATGCACGCCACTACGTCTTGGATTGTCCAAGGGTAGTGGGTGTGCAGGAAGAGAGAAGAAGGGCGCGATCGAGAGTAAGCTGCTGAGAAATCACAGCAAGCTTCTTGAGAAAGCCCACAACGTGGCAGCTGAGCTTTTCCTCAGCTGTGAGTGAACAGAGTCGACCGGCGGCTGCCTCCCCGCGGTCCCTGCTGGACACAGTAGATAGTTTCCTATTTTGCTGTGATTAAAGGCCACCGGTATAGAAATCCTTCCAGACACGTTGTCTAGGAGGTGGTGTTTCCAGGTACAATGTCCAAGCACTATCTTGGATACCGTTACTTGGCTAATGAGTTGAACTGAATAGCAGCGAAGGGCATGCTTCGCATGCCGGCTTGTGGACCGAAAGGTCTGGGTGGCCATCTGCTTCTAAGGTGTACCAACTGTGCTTAGGTGGGATCCTCCAGTTCTTGTTTATTTTGGCTACTGTTTCTATTTCTTTAAAAGTAAATTTATTTTTCTTTAGCAAGGGTTCTTTTGTGCCTTTTTTCTCTAGCGCATCGGCAGCTTCATTGCCTTCAATGCTAACATGTAAGGGTATCCATTGAAGGTGAATTTTTGAGGTATTGAGAGTTTTTGGAGATAACCAATTATGTTCCTGCTTACTTTGTCTCTAAGTTCCCCTGTGTGACTCAAGTGTTGTATGGCACTTCTACTATCAGTAAGAATCCATATATCGTGATGTTTAGTGTTTCTGATGGATTTTAAGACGTCTTAGATGGCTATAATTTCTGATCTGAAGACTGAGCAAAATTCTGGGTTTCTTCTGTTTATTTTCTCATTGCCATTTGTGGTTTTAATGAGAGAGCCACTGCCAGTGTGTCCCAACTCGTCTCTGCTACCATCGGTATAGATAGTTATTGCATTTTTAGGAATTTTATTAATTATTTCTAATGATAATTGTTTAAGTATTCTGTAGTATGTAGTGTGTATTAAGTATTCTGGATTTTGGTATTGTTTTTGGTGGGTTCATTTAAAGTGGCATTAAAAATAACATTCTGTTAGTGGTTCGCATGGAGATATTTTTTTAGCTAAATATATATATAATATTTTTCTACTTTATATTTTAAAAATCCATTTCTTTTGGCCAGGTGGAGAAGGCCTTCTTTTTCGAGACTTTTATTGGATTCTCAATTAAGAATGTTATTGGAAGTTCTGTGTTTGTTTCCATAACTCTTGATTTTGTTTATATATTTTGGCAGATTGTAGCTTCTTCTATCCTTTAAAGGCATAATGTCTGCCTCGTAAAGTACAATATCATTAGGGCAGGTATTTCGAAGACCTGTAATAATTCTAGCTGCATTAAGTTGTATCCAATCCAGTGTTTTAAGATTTGTTTCAGATGCTGTACCATAGATTTGATATCCATATTCCAAGATAGGTCTCATTAGAGATGTGTAAGTTAATTTTAGTGTTGTTGCTTCAGCTCCCCACTCTCTTCCTGAAATATATTTCAAGATTTTTAGTCGGTCTCTTCCTTTTCTAACAACTCCTTCAATATGTTTACTGGAGTTAATTTCTGGATCCAGGGTGTAGCCGAGATATTTAGGATGTTTATTATATTGCAATTGTTGTTCTTTCAGAATAATATTTGGTCTTATTTTGTATAGTTTCTTATCGGTAGTAAAAAGACAGGTTTCAGATTTTTTGGGGTTAAATTCTAATTTATGTTTATTAGCAAATTTTTCTAGATGGAGAAGAGTCTTGTTCAAATCTCTTTCAGCTTTTTTCCAGTTAGTGTTGCTGCTCCATAGAATAATGTCATCAGCGAAAAGTCCAATATTGGTTTTATGTGAAACTCTTTCTTCTATGCCTGCAATAAATAGGGTGAAGAGAGTTGGGCTAAGGACTGATCCTTGTGGTAATCCTTGGTACAATTTGAAGGTTTTAGATAGAGTGCCATTATATTTGACCCTGATGTATATATTTTTAAGGGAATCATTTATCCAAATTATAGCTTTTCCATCAATTTTGAAATGTTTGTATAATTTTGTAATTAACTTGTTTTTCCATGCCTTATCAAAAGCTTGTGTAAGGTCTAAAAAGCAGCTATGGTGTGGTTAGTTGGTTTTTTGTTTTGTGCATCTTTTACCTTTTGTGTGAAAAATAAGAGTTGTTCTATTGTCCCATGTCCTTTCCTAAATCCATATTGTTCTTCTGGTAAGATATTTCTTGTGTCGGGGTGGTAGGTGAGTCGTCTGAGTATAATATTTTCCATTAATTTGCAGCAAATATTTGTGAGGTAGATAGGTCGGTAGTTTTTTAGGTAATCAGCAGATTTGTCAAGTTATTGAAAATATTAAGAAGTATTTCTTTGCCAATTTTGCCCAAGTTTGATATTATTCGGCCATGTATTCCATCTGGCCCAGGAGTCTTGTTTAGGTCAGTGTTTTCTAATGCATAAGCTAGCTCTTTCATATTGATTTTTTTAATGGAAAATATTATGAGTGCTGGTTAAACTTTTACAGTCATGAATAATCTTTCGGGCCTTTTTCAACCTTGATTCTACTACTTATTTGATATGAATTACCTAAAAGTTTGGCAGCAATTTTGTCATTATTTGCTGGTGTACCATCTGTATTCTTGATCATATTTGTGTTTTCAGTTTGTGGCTGGACTCTGTCAATTTGTTTTGCCAAATTCCAAAGTTTTGTATTTGGGTTTCTTGGGTTCAGGTTTTCACAAGTTTGTTTCCATTTGTCCCGTTTCACATTTACGTATAATCTTTTTATTTTTGCAATCACAATGTTCAGTTCAGTTCTACAATTTGTTTGGATTTGGGTGCACTTTTTTGTAGTTCATTTCTTTTAGTTATAAGTGTTTGAATATTTTTGCCTGGTGTGTATAATTTGGAATCCATTTCTTAATATTTCCTCTTGGTATTGAAACTTTGGCTGATTTTATAATGGTGTTTTCGAAAGATATCATATTAGCCTTTTTGAAGTTCCAGAATTTTTCTTAATTGAGCTAGTTTTGGTCTTGGTGCTAATTTCTATCAAATTAGGCAAATGATCACTTCCAAAACTTTTTAATATTTGCTATTTGCATTTGTGGAAAATGTCAGGATAGTAAAAACTTATATCAAGGGCTTGTGCAGCATTATAGCTTGTAGGAATGATGGGTAGGATTCCCATCATTTAAGCACATGAAGGCATTGTCGTCAAATATGTTTGATAGTATTTTGCCTCTTGGGTTTGGCGTAGAACATCTCCATAGTTGATGTTTGGCATTAAGGTCACCTACAATAATAGTGTTGTCTGTAAGAAATTGAGCCATTGTTCCATCGTCAATAAATGTATTGTTTGGAGGGTTATACATATTGTATATGTTGATGGCTTTGTTTTGATTGAGGTAGACTTTGATACCCCCTGGGCTTTGAGGTCTAATGTGTTTGGAATATTAACGGCTATGTCCTCATAGTACAAATCTTGATTTAAAATGCTAGGCCACGCTCTTTAACAGCATATACAGATGGATCTTCAGACCTTACCCTGAGTAATGGAGGGGCCGGAATTAACAAAATACTAAAGATGGAACAAACATCAAAATCAAAGAAGGAGCTGGACAGATTTCGTCAAACTTCACTTGTGAACTGACAGCTATCTGGAAAGCCCTTGATCTATGCCTTAACCAACCATCCCTGCATCAAGCAGAAGGAATTTTAATATACAGCGACTCCATATCCGCTCTAGAAGCAATTCAGAAGGGCAATACTAAAATCACACAGAAAATACACTCGTTACTTACCCAACTGGAACTATTGGAGAATAACTGCATTCTACATTGGATCCCTGCCCATGTTGGGATCGGGGGTAATGAAATGGCATTTAAATTGGCAAAGGAAGCCAGAAAGTTGAGCCAAAGGAAAGAACAAATGTCATTATTTGACGCTAATTCTTTGTCAAAATACAATATAATTAAACAAAAAATAAGAAAAGAACAAAATGCGAAATAAACTCTGAGAGAAAAATGACAAAAACTATAACAAGACTTAGAACAAAACACTATAAAGGAATGACAATACATCCAGATGGCACAAGAACCTATAGGGCATGTAACAATTGTCCTAGTGTGGAACTTACACCTACCCACATATTCTCATAGCCAGCAATGGCCGCAGCCTTGCAGAAATTTGACATAGACCCAGAGCAGCAGCTTTACACACCCAAGATAGTGGACATTGCTGCTGCTGTGATGGAGATGCATGGATATATCTGAGGCTCTTTATTGGACACGACAACAACAACAGCATTCCAGAGTAAAATAAATTATCAGAGATAGATACATATTTTTCAAAAGAATTAAAATAAATATAATCGATACTGAGTGAGAGTTTAATTAAAAATATTAGAAAATTATTATCTTCAGAAACAAACCGTATCTAAAATATCAATTTTCTTTTTGCTACATGTTTTGATTTGCATTTACCTATTTTACATATCTCTGATTGTATTTGAAAATCGTTAACCAATTCTTCATACTTTTGGCGAAGTGGTGTTTTATTAATTTGTTATTTGATATTATTAGAGTTCTTTCCTGGTATTCAAAAAGGAAAAATACGTGTCGATCAGTTATATTTTTCAATTTATCAAACAATTTGGCCGCTGAATCTCTGATTCTGGTAGAGCGCCATCTGGCGAATAAAATTGTAACTAAAATCAATTTCGAATTTTTCATTATTTGCCATAAATAATCCCATTGCATCCTGAACACAATGGTGTTTACCGCATTGCTCTAGCGCAAATATTCGCGGAGTTGTTAATTTTTAAAATAGTGCGGGACTTTTGGATCACCCTGTATATAACAAATGAAAACATTATGACGCGAATGTTTCTTTTTACAAATAAATCTAAATACTCTTGTAGAAGTATTTGTGGTACAGGAAAGCTTGAGATGAATATAAAATGAAACAGGTAACTAATCCTCGGAAGCCGTTATGTTTACCATTTATATTCATGTTTTATCCTTCAACTAAATATTAAAACGCTAGAGTAGCATTAGACCTAAGTTGCTGTCTATGAGAGAAATGCCATAACCCGTGGTCTCCTACAGCGACGAACACCAGCTACTGGTCAAAACTGTGGAAATTCCTAAAAACTAACTCTTCCCTCCAGAGATTTAGTTTGGAATATTTTGGGGAAATTTTCTGAAAAAATCTAAGAAGGTTTAGGGGAACACAGTAAGAGCTCTCTATGGAATGAATTGAAAGAACTAAAGGTATTTTCTGTTAACCCGAAAATATTTTGCCGCTGCTTTTTCAAAATAAAATGGAGAGACTAAAATAGATTTGATTTTCGATCAATATATGGCGCTATTGTGGCGTACCTTTTTTTTCGTTCTATAGAATGTATGAAAGAAATCTCATAATTATCTATAAGTACTATAATATATATATATATATATATATATATATATATATATATAGTATGTAAATGAGTATGGAAATAAACACTCCAGAGGTTAGTGGTGACAAAGAAGACAACGTCTCTAGAATCAGCCATGCTAACATGGCTCCAGAAATGAGACTGTCCACAACTCCTTTGAAATTTTCCTCCCAACTGTCTTCTAACAGCCCTAGCTCTGAAGTTTCCCTACCGGAGACAAGGTCGGGCCTTTCCTGTTCTCTGTTTTCCTGTTGTGAAGTTATGTGGCGCTAGGTTGTCCCGGCTATCTCTGGGGACGTCAGTCTTTATTTAACTTTATTAGTTCAAATTAAGTTACAATAATAGGGGATATGATTTTAATATCATATATATACTAGGGTCACTATTCACTATCATCGCAAAGATAGAGGCTGCCTGGCCAGCATTCATAGCTCTTAAAATTAAAAATACTTCGGCCTGTAAATCTTTTTATATGATATAATAAAAAGTTATACTGGCCGAAGTATTTTTAATTTTAAGAGCTATCAGTCGCAAAAAAAAAAAAAAAATGTGGATAACGGCGAGTGTTTAATTAAAAACATTTCTTTATAATGAGAATCTCCTTAGTTTGCTCAGGTATTTACACAATAGGCACGTATAATTATAAAGATGGTTTAAGTTTGACACTGTTTACACAATAGTTCAAACAGTGTATCATTAATTAAAAACAAAAGGGGGCATATCCTAACTACTCATATGAGCATTTTAGATGACAGAGCGCCATCTAGTGAAACAAAAATAAACTAAACGTTGAATTAACTTATTCCCTGAATGCTCCGAAATCTAAAATGCTCATGTGAACGGTCAGGATATGACCTTTTGTTTTTAATATTGCCACGTGGAAATTTACAGAGTATCAAAAATTAAACATAAAAATGACCACTCTGTTAATAAAAATAAGAAAATTAATAAATACCTTGTTACATAGCTTCTTTCTTATGGGAGCTCTGACCCACAGCTAGCAATTATTGTAGATACTGACATGGATTTGACTTGCTTCTTGCGGCGTGAAGAGCGGCTTTGTCGTCGTATCGTCTATAGGGACATCGTCATCTTCAAGTGAAGTCTTGGCTTTAGCACGGCGGTGGAATCCTGGAGTCAGTCTCCGAAAATGTAGATCACAGCACCCATGGCTTCAAGGTATTCTCGGCGGTCTTCAGTTTGTCTTCCCTAACTTACCCAGCATCTCCACCAAAATGCCACGTGGAAATTTACAGAGTAGCAAAATATAAACATAAAAATGACCACTCTGTTAATAAAAATAATAAATACTTTGTTACAATTTCAACACTTGACCTTTTTTGAATATAATTTTCTTATTTTTCACACATATATATGTTTCCAATGTTTCAGGGTCACCCGCTTCCACCATTTTCATGTAAAACTAATCCTACAATGTTTATCTTTTACCCATTTATGTAAAATTTCGGGTCACCGAAACGTCGTCAATAAATAAAAATAAAGTTTTTTTTTCTCTTCTTTCTTGTCTTCACTCAATCATATCAGGAGGTCAAGCTTATAGACTTAAGACTTTTGATGGTGTCTGCTGGGGATGTGTAGAGCTTATCTATGTAGAACCTTCATGATTGGGTGAAATAGAATGCGCCTGCCTTTGTCATTAAGACTGGAAGCATTATTCAGTGGCAGGCCGACTTAGCTCCAATATGAAATGGCGGCCTCTGACATGAGGAACAGACGCCATGTGCAGCCGCTCCTAACATGGAGTAGAAACGCTGCTCATCCTGTATCCCTGGATCAGGAGCCCTTACAGGGTACAATCAGCCGGGCCAGCTGAGCCCAGGTTTTTTAGAAAGCTTGTTACTGCTCCCCCTCATCCCTTTTCATCTGGACTTGGGATCGGCAAAGACGGAGTTAAAATAAAGGTTGTGAGATGAAATGAATAATCAATCACATGTTTCTTATGAAAAATATACACCTCGACCAGTTAGAGTTTTTTTTAGCATCTTTACTTATGCAATAAACTGGAAATAGAATTATTTTACAATATATCAAACAGTAACACACACCGTTCAAAACTGTCTATTGATGAAGTCTTCAGAAGAACAAAATCGATAGTCGAAGATTTTCTTTCAAGTTTTTATTTTTATTTAGAGAAAAAAAAAACTCCAACTGGCCGAAGTGTCTATTTTTCATAGAAATACGAATGCCGGCCAGGCAACCTCTATCTTTATGACAATCACATGTTAGTAATGTGGGTATCTCAATTGGAAGTCATACTGAAATTCTATTCATGATTATGTTTATTTACCTTAGATTGTAGCCAAATTAAAAAAAGGTTGGAAAATATAAATTTCATAACTATTTAATTACATAATCATAATAAAAATTTAATTTTTATAAAAGTTATTTATAATAAGGTGTATATAGACAATATTTTTGGACAATTCAACATATTTTATTGACACTAAGTCAAAAAAGAAAAGGACCTCTACTTATCGTGCAACTGAAAGTTGCTGATGGCTTGCGCCGTTTATTTTAACTATTCCAGAATTGACCAAATAACAGAATTTTCTTAATTTACTCAACTTATCACAGTACAATTTCACATTTGTACTATTTTTCACACTTAATCAATTGTTATGAAATTAATGAGAAATTATGCAAAGATAAATATATATCTATAGAATCGACAATAATTGTAACAGATTCAAGTATTTTCATTATTAGAAAAGAAATGTATATTAAATTTAATACCTTTTGTAGATATATTTTAAATTATATAGCAACAAATATATTTTAAGAAACTGATAATTTATTATGTTGATTGTAGATATATTACCAGACTTTCATTTCTTTTGTACACAGTTCTCTGTTCTCATTTTTTTCTTTCTCTTTCTCCTTGTTAACATCATAAGACTATTCTTTACGACCTACAATTATTGTAAATATATGTATAGACAAATGTATATAAAGGCATACATGTATGACAGCGCAACTGTCCCTAGAGGGATATAGCACTTCAAATCGAAATAAATAGATAAAAACGAAGATAAATGAAATTATTTACAATTTAGTGATAAAATATTGTTACGTCGTACCCAGACGCTATTCGTGTACTTTGTCTAATCAGTATGCCACAAAGATACACATGTGAGTTCGAAGGGATTGCAGTTAAAGTTAGCGCTTTATTGTATCTCACTTAACAGAAGGAATACAACAGTGGGACTTGCTTTCAACTTCCACGTCCGAAGAATCCTTGGCGCCGTGGAAGTCATCTTGCGAAGCGTTCCGCTCCGCACTATACACGTGCAGCCTGGCCCACACCGCCTTGTAGGTCGCTCCGATGTTAGTCTTTCCTGGCACCGCCTTGTAGGTCGCTCCGATGTTAGTCTTTCCTGGCACCGCCTTGTAGGATCATCCACACGCCCGGAGGCAAGTCGCCACGGCTTCTCTTCGCCGCAGATGTAACCAGACTCTGTCCTCCCCCACACAGGAATGCTGTTTTTGGCGCCTGCCACATGGCAGCGAGGGCCGCTAGACTCCACCCTTCTTTCCCCAACTTTACTCTGGTATCTTGGCCTTGTCATCCATGTAACAATATATATATATTTATATAGTTGTTCTTAGGAAGGGAAGATCCTCCACTTTGAGAGATGTATGTGGAATGCTAGAAAGCTGAGACCTCACAAAAATTAAAGATATTTACTTATGCAATAAACTGGAGATAGAATTATTTTACAATATATCAAACAGTAACACACACCGTTCTAAACTGTCTATTGATAAGGTTTTCAGAAAAAAAAATCGGTAGGCGAAGAAGTTCTTGAAATATTTTTTCATCTATCCGAGATTTCGAGCATTTTCTGCTCTTCTACAAGAGTAAAGATATTCCTGTAGAAGGGCAGAAATGCTCGAAAGCTCGGCTAGATAATGATATAAATACACTGGTGTCCAAAAAATAAGAAAATTTTGTTTTTTAATGATATGTTTTAAAATATACAACGCTAAAAGCTAAAAAGTAATTTAATTAGGTATTTTAAGTCGTAGAATTTATTTATCGCAACCATTCGATTCGGTAAAATTGATAATATGCAAATTTTTGCTTGTCTTTATAAGTGTGCTATTTTGCGTGTCGTTTACCCCATCTAAGAATTGTCCAATTATAATTTTATTTAATCCTTAGTTAATTATGAGTTTACGAACAATTTTAGCAGATGATTTAAAATGGAGAGCTGTTGGAAGAATGGAGGCAGGGCAATCACAAGTTGAAGTAGGAAAATGGCTAAATGTGAATAAATCTGTAGTCAGCAAAATATGGAAACAGTTCATTGAGACAGGAACCATCAAAAGAAAAGAAGGTTCTGGTAGAAAAAGAAAAACAGCTACCTCTGAAGACCGTTATCTGGTCGTAACTGCCAAGCGCCATAGGGAGATGACAGTTATTCAACTCTCTAATGAACTCTCGAGTGCTACTTGAACGAGAATTTCAAGACAAACTGTTTACCGAAGGCTTCACGAAGGTGCTCTTTATGCAATACGACCAATGGTCTGTATCCCGTTAACCTCTGCTCACAGGAGAGCCCGTTTGAATTGGTTCTTGGAACATCACGCCTGGACTCATGATCAGTGGGCTAATGTTCTCTTCAGTGACGAGTCAAGATTTAGTTTAAACACAGATTCTCGACGAGTTTTCATCTGGAGGGAGCCTAGAACCCGCTATTATCTCAGTAACATCAGGGAAATAGACAGTTTTAGAGGGGGCAGTCTCTTAGTCTGGGCTGGCATCAGTTCTAGCAGACGCACACCCCTCCACATTTTTTTCTGGGGGCACTTTAACTGCCCGAAGGTACAGGGACGAGATCCTTGAGCCCTATCTAAGACCTTATAGAGATCAAATTGGTCACAGTTTAATTTTAATGGACGATAATGCTCGTCCGCATAGGGCTAGGCTAGTCAATGAATATCTCCAGAGTGAGAATATTGGAAGGATGGATTGGCCAGCCAGATCTCCGGACCTGAATCCAATAGAGCATGTGTGGGATGCTCTAGGGAGGCGTATTGGAGCTCGTCACCCCTCTCCAAGAACCCTCGTTGAGCTAAGAACTGCTCTATTGGAGGAGTGAGGTTTACTACCCCTGGACCTCCTCCAAAGCCTTGGTAAACAGTATGAGGGCTCGCTGTGAGACCTTGATAGCTGTTAGAGGTGATCATACTCCCTATTGATATCTTATTTCTTTAAGATCTGGAACCTTAGCTTTGGGTATGTTGGTAATAATTTGCATATTTCATAATTTCAAATATTTTTTTAATTTTCATATAGCTAGTCAAATTCTCCATAGTTTAAACTATTTGTATACTAAATTTTATATTTGTTAATAAATTAGCTTTTGAGAAATTTAAATATTAGTTAAGTTTCTTATTTTTTGGACACCAGTGTATTATATTATAATAATCAAAGAATTTTAAAAAAGGGGGTTAAAGGAAAGTAGGGGAAGGTGTGTATAACATCACCCAAAGAAGTCGAAAGAAAAAAAAAGGCAAGAGTATATAGAAAAACAATGATAATCATAAAAAGGACTATAGCTTGTATGAATAAATAAGAAAATCTACAAGACACTCTAAGTCTGATTATTAAAAATTTATTTATTGTTATACAGTTAAACCTGTCTATAGCGCCCCCTCTAAATAGCGCCTTCCTCTCTATAGCGCCCGATTTAAAACATTAAAATGTAAACATTTTACATTAAAAGTGACCTTTCTATAACACCCTATTTTGGTGAGTCCCAAGAGGGAGGCGCTATAGACAGGTTTAACTGTATATAATATTACTGTATATATTGGGTGTCGGTGGGAGGATGGTCTAAACCGTTGGTTTTCGACCACTACGACCCGGGATCGAATCCCGCATTTGCAACTTTTTCTGATTAAAAGAAAATGCTCCAATGGCCCCCGATTCTTGCAAAATCCAACCCCACCAGCGAGTGCAAGTAACTAAACGGGGCTCTGGCATATTTTTAAGTGTAAAGTCGAACTGCCTTTCACATGTGTAAACATGTGGTGCACTTACAGTAAAAGCAGTCGAATACTTCCACCCACCATGATTATCATGGCCTGTACTACGATTACTAGGGATAAGAAAAAAAAACCTGTAGATATTGCCACGTGGAAAATTAGGGAAGACAAAAACTTCAGGAGGAGACAACAATTTAGTTCAGGCAAGGACAAACTATGAATGGTAAACAAAAGCCACGAGGGAAATTTACAGAGTAGCAAAATATAAAAATAAAAATTATCACTCTGTTAATAAAAATAATCAATACTTTGTTACAATATTATTTCCTGAAAACGTAAATATTTTTTTCTTCACAAGATGCAACCATTTACTCAATAGTCTACTTCTTCACTGTGTTCTATGCATGAAAAATGATGTACTATATAGTCTCAACTTTTGTAAAAAGATATTCTTTCCTTTTATTCTTTTTCTCTTTTCTAAGCGAGGATTCAGTTTCTTCCCCTGTTTCACATTTCTTTTTAGACTCATTTCTAACAGGAGAATCGTCTGTATAAGACGGAATTTCTTAATAAAAGCTTGTGTGTGTGTTTCCTGAAAATCGCTAAAAACTCTGGAAAACTGATCATAGCTAATTCTGATAGATGGCGCAAGCCATCAGTAACTTTTTTTTGACGATCATGAGATGCCTTATTTTCTTTAGAGTACAGAAAGATTCCTCATTTTTGTTTCACTCTGTTGTAAAAAGAAACAGTTTCCACTGAATTGTATCAACGCGGCAACTCAATGTTAACCAAACTTCCCGAAGCCGCCAACTTATCAGGGCAAATATTTATCTTTCAAATGTTCTGCAAGGTTGCTGTAAAGTGAATCAAAACTTCATTTTATTAACATATCAAAGATTAAAACAACATTATTATTTGTATATATGAAATAGATAATGAATTAAACTCTATTCTACTTTTTCTCCGAAGATGTAAATAAACATGACTTTTTAAATATAAAATTTATATTGTAGCGTAGAAATCAGGTCTTTGTATATCTAAAGATGTGATTGTATTTATTGATGACGTCACCACGACCAGTCGACAAATATTAACAAATTAACCCAACTATCTACAGCTAGGGAATCTTGAACAAGCAAGCAAAGAAATATTTTAAAAATGATTTTTACAAATACAGCGTAATATATATTTATATAATCTGTTGTATATTTTCATTGAATAATATTAAATTAAATAATAAATTATTTCTTCGTCACAATATTGTGAATTTATATAAGTCAATGTTTCTCTTTTTTTTTTCACTTTCATTTTAATCTCTTTATTTTCAAATCTCTCAGAGGATATCTTATTTGCGACCAAAATGTCTTGATAAAGGCTTTGTTTTGTGTATATATACATATACACAACTTTCTATATATATACATCTTTAAAATTTGTAACAATTATTTACTAGCAAAATGTTTCTTTTTTATTGATATCATCAAATATTATCTCTACAGACCTTAATGCAATGATAAAGGTTACTGAATGCGAGGGCTTGGCCTATCAGTTTATTATATAGTCAAATTAATCTCCAAACTGCCTTTGGAAATATCTTTATTTACGGGTCTGCTAACCAGAATGGATGATTTTTGAGCCCCGATGGACACATAAAGCGGAATATATGCAAAGCACTATATACATTGCACTGTTGGAGGGGCCTGGGGATGGGTGGCCAGGGAATCATCGCCGGGTTAGGTCAGGAGAGCCGGGATGTAGAGGAAGGGGGCAGGGTGGTGATCCGCGGAGATAAGGGGGAGGTACGAGATGGGTCCAATAGTATTGAGCCCAAGGCTGACCGTGTAGAGCAGACAGACCGCAATGCTCTGTTGCAGGAAAACGCTATTGTATTGGATTGGTTTTGTTATATATCCTGTATTTTATAAGGAAGTCAGCTCAGTGGTGTTTAGGGAACGTATGGACATAAGCTTGAAGAGGTACATATATATTAATCTTTAAAAACAAAAGAGGCATATCCTGACCATGCTCACATGAATTTTTCTAGATGGCAGAGCGCCATCTAGTGAAGCAAAAATAAACTAAACGCTCATTTAACTTGCTCCGTGATATTTGGCCAACCCAATTTCTTGAATTATCAAGATTTATTATATTTGATACTAGCGGATGTGCACCCGGCTTCGCCCGGGTTTTATCTGAGTGAAAGTTTGCCTAACGAATATTATTGAAAATAATTTTCCGGAACATAGACTATTATGATAATAATGATAATAATATTCATTACATCATATTTTTTATTATATATTTATATAATACGAATGGCCCGGGCAACGCCCGGGTTTTGCCAGAGTGCGTATATATTTTAAAAACGTTTTAATTCGTTACAATTATAAATTGGCGCCATGGATGTCACTCTTGTGAAACGTCCCGTTCCAAACTGTGTGTTTTTAAAATGTTTTAATTAAAATACTATTCGTTACAATTATAAATTTGAACGATAGGCTCATTATTTCTTCATACCGTTATTATACCGTTATATTATATATATTATATTATATATAATAATAAATAGTTATTTAATTTTATAGTCCAGTTTTGTATTAAGATTATCTTCACTATTATGATCATTTAAATTCAAATTATAAAATTTGTAAAATGTTATTAATTTGTAGATAGAGAGGAAAAAAAAAATCCTTTACTTCTACTACATCCTCAAGTTAATTATATATTTATAATTAATAACAATAAAAATTAACAAAGTAACGTCTATTACATCGGCTTTTACACGTCATTCAGACATACTCTAATCCTATATATAGAATAATCGAAGAGAGAATATATATAATAGTTAGAAAAAAGAGAGAAAGACAGAACCATGCACTTTTAATCAAACTAATAATAAGGAAAAAAAAAAAAAGAGTTTTATAAAGAAGGTAGATAAGATTGTTAGTATATATATATATATTTTTTTTATTATTTTATATTTTATCCTTTTTTTTTAAAAGATTTTTAAAGGTTTTTTTATTTTATAATATGATTATAAATAGTTGTATTTAGTAATATATCTATAGTATGAATTAACATTTGTTATAAGTTTGGATATTATGCTTTGAAACCCTAATGGTAGACCAGACATACACAAAAGACTTTAAATTGAAATGAATTGGAAAAAGAGATCTGTTGGAACGGGGATCTTCAGATAAAATTCCAACGACATTTCACCCCTTCTTTATTATGTCATAGATCTCTTTTAAACCGGATTTTATGTGTTAATATTAAGTTGTTTCAGTGAAATATTTAAATGAACATATATAACAGATACAAGTGTTAACAAATTCAAACTGTAAACCTACCTCGGCCGCTGCGTCCTCCATTGTGAATATCTATTTCTGGCTGGCACATGTCGCGGGAGGGGAATGTCCCCCCACATTTCAAATTTAGACCATTTATTCAGAATTTTTTGAACAACAAGAAAATTAAAGAAGATAGGAAAAATAGTTAAAGGAAGAAAGCTAAATTTTATAATCTTTACAGCTAGTTATATCAAAATAACTGATTTAACACTTATTCATCTTTTAATATTCCTTTAAAAAGGCAAATTATAAGAGTTTAATAAAGCTATTAATTGTGCAAATTCATCTTTATTTAACTTCCATTTTCCTCCCCAGAAATTGGAGATTAAACAAAAATGAACTATATACTTTAACACTTTAAAAATCTTGTGAAAAAATCTTTTAATCAGTTATTTAATCAAAGTTTAATTAACTGTTAAAGATTATAAATTTGTATTAGTTAATATTAAGAGAAATTATAGAAAGTTGATTTCATAAATGGATATTTCCATTTATTTTTTTTTAAATATTTTATAATTGATATACTGTTGAAATATTTTACTTGTTTGATACTAAATTTGTTTTTAATAAATTCCATGTTTAAATTTTTAACATCTTCTATGAAATTATCTAATATATTATTTATTCTATAAAATCTTAGAAACTGACCATAATATATACCTTTACAGCAATTTAATGATATATTAGAATTCATATTACAGTATTTTATAATATTGAAATTATAATTACTCTTTTTATTATAAACTCTAACAGCACTATTTGTAAGGTCTATATTCAAGTCTAAAAAGTTAACTTTTTTGTTTCTATAAATTTTTTCATTGTTCTTAAGTTTCAAGTATTTAGGATATATTTCAGGTATTAATTTTTTAAACAGTGGATTATTAAATATTATTATGTCATCTACATATCGGAATATTTGCCAATTAATATTATTTTGTAGAAAGTATTCTCTTTCGTACCAGAACAATATTAGATTTGCTAGTAACGGACTAGAAGATGTACCCATGGGAACGCCTTCTGATTGAATATATATTTTATTTTTAAATTCTATATAGTTAAAATTTAAAAATGTTTCCAGTAGAGTTTTTGCTGTTTTAAGATCTAATTTAAATGTTTTATATCTGTTATGAATAATTTTAATGTAGAAAGTTTTGTCATTAATGAATTCATTAAATAAATTGGTTATTTTATTATTTAGATCTCTTAAATTTATTTTAGAATATAGGTCCTCAAAGTCAAATGTGTGTACTGTTTCAATGTTTGTCCAATTGTTCATTAAATAATTAATGATTTTTTTATTTGAGTCGATAAATTTATAATTATATTTATTAGTTAATTTATTTATAATAAATTGTAGTGTTGAGGCTAATTGTATATCAATATTTTTTATGACTGAATTTATACCAGATGTGATTGTTCTGAAAGAAATAGGTTTTTTGTGTAGTTTAGGAATTATATAGAACTTTGGTATGTTTGGATTTTTGTGGTTATTATAAATTTTTAGTGAATTTTCAACATTTTTGATGTCTTTTTTGATTTTTGTGCCTGTAGTTCTAGCAAAAGTGTATTTATGATTATTATCAATTTCCTTTTTTAGTATATCGTGGTATAGATTTTTACAAATTAAAGATAAATTATTGGGACATTTATCTATAGGAGTGATAATATAGTCCTTCTGTAAATTAATTATATTTTCTTTAAAAGAAGGAATGTCTGAATTGGGTTTTGTGTATTTAAGTGTATTATTATAATAATTTATAATTTCCTTTTTAATATTATGTTTCCATTCCAGAAAAGTAAATTCTGGAATACTGTATTTTATACTAGTTTTATTTATGAAAATATCTATATCTTTTAATATAGATTTAATTGTATTATTATAATTGTGTTTAATTTGAGGTATATATTTATACCCTTTATTTAAAATTTCTTGATATTCTGGATTTAAAAAAGAAAAGTTGCTAGTTAATATATGACCTGAGTACTTATATTTATCAATATAGTTGTTGCAATTACATTTAATTTTTTTAAAATTTGCCAAATTATTAATAAATTGGTTATAATTGCAAACTAAATTACCTATATTTTTATTGTATCTCCAGATTGTTTTAAAATTTAAATTTTTTATAGGGAAAAGATTATTGATGATTTGGTTATTAAAAATATCATTAAATTTAATATGATTAAATAAATTGTTATTAAATTTAATGATAATATTAATGTTATTAGTAGTTTGTTTAATTTTTCTGTATTTAAAGATGTCGTGTGTGATATCTATTAATCTGTTAGTCAGATTATGAATTTTAATATATTCTATGAGTTTGATAAATTTATTATTATTTAGTTTAAATAATGTTTTAATAAATTTATCGACGAAGTTGTTAGTGTACATTTGTTTTGGGTCCAGTAATTCTTCAAATTCAATGTAACCTAATTTATTTGTAGTTTTACCTCTAGTTTTATTAGGTTTAGTTTTAAATTAATTTTTTTTGTATTTGCAACTGATTTCATAGGTTGAAATTTCTTCTGTTTGTGGTTTGTATGTGTAGTTTAATTCGTCGTTAAGTCCATAAGGGAATAATGTGTTGTGTTTATAAATGTAGTTGTTTTCTAATAATAGTCGTTGTTTTTTGTTTTGACATATGTCTAGTATTTCTATCTTAAAGTTGTTAAAAGTATGTAATTGATTGTGTTCTTTCATATATATATTACCAATTGATTTTTTAGCGTGGTTTCTATGTAGGTTTATTCGTATATTTAATGGATTACAAGTTTGTCCTATATATGATAGTTGACAAATTTGGCATGTTAATTTATAAATAGTATTCACTAATTTACAACTAGTTGTTTGAAAAGTGTCATGGTTCTTAAGAGAGGGACAAGTTTGACAATTTTTTCTTAGGCAATTCTTAGCGAGTTTAAATTAACATAAAAGAGGTGCTAACACTAATATGTTTGTAGTTTTTTTTAGTTTTTTTAGTTTGTTATTCTTATGAATTTTTAAATATATTTTACTTAATTGTTTTTGTGGTGATAAAATTTGTAATAAATTGAATAATTAATCTATAAATATATAGATATTACTGTTTGTTATCTGTTATATTTTTAAGAATAACTAATAAAAAAAACATCTTTAAACTAACTAAACAATGAAAAAAACAAAAGTTCTGAAATTATTTTTTCTAGAATTACTTTTATAATTTAATTTTTAATAATCAAACAATGAAAGATAATTAAAATTTGTATGAAGATTTATTTATATTAGAATATCTAATATAATTTAATTTGTATATTATGTTATATATAAAAAATATATCATAGAGCAAGCTCATATGAATTAATATAGTGTAGAAACTATATAACAAAATTATAACAGTGATTCTAATTTTAAAACTTAAGGAGCAAACTGATAATAATGATAACTTATTTCAGTTAGATTTGATTAGATTAGCAAGCTAAATCTAAATTAATTATAATAATAAATAGTTATTTAATTTTATAGTCCAGTTTTGTATTAAGATTATCTTCACTATTATGATCATTTAAATTCAAATTATAAAATTTGTAAAATGTTATTAATTTGTAGATGGAGAGAGAAAAAAAAAATCCTTTACTTCTACTACATCCTCAAGTTAATTATATATTTATAATTAATAACAATAAAAATTAACAAAGTAACGTCTATTACATCGGCTTTTACACGTCATTCAGACATACTCTAATCCTATATATAGAATAATCGAAGAGAGAATATATATAATAGTTAGAAAAAAGAGAGAAAGACAGAACCATGCACTTTTAATCAAACTAATAATAAGGAAAAAAAAAAAGAGTTTTATAAAGAAGGTAGATAAGATTGTTAGTATATATATATATATATTTTTTATTATTTTATATTTTATCCTTTTTTTTTTTAAAGATTTTTAAAGGTTTTTTTATTTTATAATATGATTATAAATAGTTGTATTTAGTAATATATCTATAGTATGAATTAACATTTGTTATAAGTTTGGATATTATGTTTTGAAACCCTAATGGTAGACCAGACATACACAAAAGACTTTAAATTGAAATGAATTGGAAAAAGAGAGTTTGCTCCTTAAGTTTTAAAATTAGAATCACTGTTATAATTTTGTTATATAGTTTCTACACTATATTAATTCATATGAGCTTGCTCTATGATATATTTTTTATATATAACATAATATACAAATTAAATTATATTAGATATTCTAATATAAATAAATCTTCATACAAATTTTAATTATCTTTCATTGTTTGATTATTAAAAATTAAATTATAAAAGTAATTCTAGAAAAAATAATTTCAGAACTTTTGTTTTTTTCATTGTTTAGTTAGTTTAAAGATGTTTTTTTTATTAGTTATTCTTAAAAATATAACAGATAACAAACAGTAATATCTATATATTTATAGATTAATTATTCAATTTATTACAAATTTTATCACCACAAAAACAATTAAGTAAAATATATTTAAAAATTCATAAGAATAACAAACTAAAAAAACTAAAAAAAACTACAAACATATTAGTGTTAGCACCTCTTTTATGTTAATTTAAACTCGCTAAGAATTGCCTAAGAAAAAATTGTCAAACTTGTCCCTCTCTTAAGAACCATGACACTTTTCAAACAACTAGTTGTAAATTAGTGAATACTATTTATAAATTAACATGCCAAATTTGTCAACTATCATATATAGGACAAACTTGTAATCCATTAAATATACGAATAAACCTACATAGAAACCACGCTAAAAAATCAATTGGTAATATATATATGAAAGAACACAATCAATTACATACTTTTAACAACTTTAAGATAGAAATACTAGACATATGTCAAAACAAAAAACAACGACTATTATTAGAAAACAACTACATTTATAAACACAACACATTATTCCCTTATGGACTTAACGACGAATTAAACTACACATACAAACCACAAACAGAAGAAATTTCAACCTATGAAATCAGTTGCAAATACAAAAAAAATGAATTTAAAACTAAACCTAATAAAACTAGAGGTAAAACTACAAATAAATTAGGTTACATTGAATTTGAAGAATTACTGGACCCAAAACAAATGTACACTAACAACTTCGTCGATAAATTTATTAAAACATTATTTAAACTAAATAATAATAAATTTATCAAACTCATAGAATATATTAAAATTCATAATCTGACTAACAGATTAATAGATATCACACACGACATCTTTAAATACAGAAAAATTAAACAAACTACTAATAACATTAATATTATCATTAAATTTAATAACAATTTATTTAATCATATTAAATTTAATGATATTTTTAATAACCAAATCATCAATAATCTTTTCCCTATAAAAAATTTAAATTTTAAAACAATCTGGAGATACAATAAAAATATAGGTAATTTAGTTTGCAATTATAACCAATTTATTAATAATTTGGCAAATTTTAAAAAAATTAAATGTAATTGCAACAACTATATTGATAAATATAAGTACTCAGGTCATATATTAACTAGCAACTTTTCTTTTTTAAATCCAGAATATCAAGAAATTTTAAATAAAGGGTATAAATATATACCTCAAATTAAACACAATTATAATAATACAATTAAATCTATATTAAAAGATATAGATATTTTCATAAATAAAACTAGTATAAAATACAGTATTCCAGAATTTACTTTTCTGGAATGGAAACATAATATTAAAAAGGAAATTATAAATTATTATAATAATACACTTAAATACACGAAACCCAATTCAGACATTCCTTCTTTTAAAGAAAATATAATTAATTTACAGAAGGACTATATTATCACTCCTATAGATAAATGTCCCAATAATTTATCTTTAATTTGTAAAAATCTATACCACGATATACTAAAAAAGGAAATTGATAATAATCATAAATACACTTTTGCTAGAACTACAGGCACAAAAATCAAAAAAGACATCAAAAATGTTGAAAATTCACTAAAAATTTATAATAACCACAAAAATCCAAACATACCAAAGTTCTATATAATTCCTAAACTACACAAAAAACCTATTTCTTTCAGAACAATCACATCTGGTATAAATTCAGTCATAAAAAATATTGATATACAATTAGCCTCAACACTACAATTTATTATAAATAAATTAACTAATAAATATAATTATAAATTTATCGACTCAAATAAAAAAATCATTAATTATTTAATGAACAATTGGACAAACATTGAAACAGTACACACATTTGACTTTGAGGACCTATATTCTAAAATAAATTTAAGAGATCTAAATAATAAAATAACCAATTTATTTAATGAATTCATTAATGACAAAACTTTCTACATTAAAATTATTCATAACAGATATAAAACATTTAAATTAGATCTTAAAACAGCAAAAACTCTACTGGAAACATTTTTAAATTTTAACTATATAGAATTTAAAAATAAAATATATATTCAATCAGAAGGCGTTCCCATGGGTACATCTTCTAGTCCGTTACTAGCAAATCTAATATTGTTCTGGTACGAAAGAGAATACTTTCTACAAAATAATATTAATTGGCAAATATTCCGATATGTAGATGACATAATAATATTTAATAATCCACTGTTTAAAAAATTAATACCTGAAATATATCCTAAATACTTGAAACTTAAGAACAATGAAAAAATTTATAGAAACAAAAAAGTTAACTTTTTAGACTTGAATATAGACCTTACAAATAGTGCTGTTAGAGTTTATAATAAAAAGAGTAATTATAATTTCAATATTATAAAATACTGTAATATGAATTCTAATATATCATTAAATTGCTGTAAAGGTATATATTATGGTCAGTTTCTAAGATTTTATAGAATAAATAATATATTAGATAATTTCATAGAAGATGTTAAAAATTTAAACATGGAATTTATTAAAAACAAATTTAGTATCAAACAAGTAAAATATTTCAACAGTATATCAATTATAAAATATTTAAAAAAAAATAAATGGAAATATCCATTTATGAAATCAACTTTCTATAATTTCTCTTAATATTAACTAATACAAATTTATAATCTTTAACAGTTAATTAAACTTTGATTAAATAACTGATTAAAAGATTTTTTCACAAGATTTTTAAAGTGTTAAAGTATATAGTTCATTTTTGTTTAATCTCCAATTTCTGGGGAGGAAAATGGAAGTTAAATAAAGATGAATTTGCACAATTAATAGCTTTATTAAACTCTTATAATTTGCCTTTTTAAAGGAATATTAAAAGATGAATAAGTGTTAAATCAGTTATTTTGATATAACTAGCTGTAAAGATTATAAAATTTAGCTTTCTTCCTTTAACTATTTTTCCTATCTTCTTTAATTTTCTTGTTGTTCAAAAAAATTCTGAATAAATGGTCTAAATTTGAAATGTGGGGGGACATTCCCCTCCCGCGACATGTGCCAGCCAGAAATAGATATTCACAATGGAGGACGCAGCGGCCGAGGTAGGTTTACAGTTTGAATTTGTTAACACTTGTATCTGTTATATATGTTCATTTAAATATTTCACTGAAACAACTTAATATTAACACATAAAATCCGGTTTAAAAGAGATCTATGACATAATAAAGAAGGGGTGAAATGTCGTTGGAATTTTATCTGAAGATCCCCGTTCCAACAGATCTCTTTTTCCAATTCATTTCAATTTAAAGTCTTTTGTGTATGTCTGGTCTACCATTAGGGTTTCAAAACATAATATCCAAACTTATAACAAATGTTAATTCATACTATAGATATATTACTAAATACAACTATTTATAATCATATTATAAAATAAAAAAACCTTTAAAAATCTTTAAAAAAAAAAGGATAAAATATAAAATAATAAAAAATATATATATATATATACTAACAATCTTATCTACCTTCTTTATAAAACTCTTTTTTTTTTCCCTTATTATTAGTTTGATTAAAAGTGCATGGTTCTGTCTTTCTCTCTTTTTTCTAACTATTATATATATTCTCTCTTCGATTATTCTATATATAGGATTAGAGTATGTCTGAATGACGTGTAAAAGCCGATGTAATAGACGTTACTTTGTTAATTTTTATTGTTATTAATTATAAATATATAATTAACTTGAGGATGTAGTAGAAGTAAAGGATTTTTTTTTTCTCTCTCTATCTACAAATTAATAACATTTTACAAATTTTATAATTTGAATTTAAATGATCATAATAGTGAAGATAATCTTAATACAAAACTGGACTATAAAATTAAATAACTATTTATTATTATAATTAATTTAGATTTAGCTTGCTAATCTAATCAAATCTAACTGAAATAAGTTATCATTATTATCAGTTTGCTCCTTAAGTTTTAAAATTAGAATCACTGTTATAATTTTGTTATATAGTTTCTACACTATATTATATTATATATATATATATTACACGTTATTTGTTTTTGATGAGAGAAGCGTGGACGCGGCCGCTTGGCGGCGCTGCATGAAGATAACTGACCAATGGGAACGCCCCCCCCCCCCTTCTGCCGCCGTCATCTTGTATATAGTTTTTAGCCTGCCTTTGTTTTCTACTGCTGTGTGCGGTTGTTATTCTTGTGTCATCATATATATCCTTATATTAAATAATAATCCTATATTTATAAAATCACTTATTTGGCTGTTCTTTTGCATCACCGACCCACAACATGGTAGCAGAGCGTGGTTAGCTGCATTAAAAGGAACGAAAAGTAAGTGAAACCAAGATGGCGTCGTCTTCCCAAGCGCTTGCCCTGAACGTCGAGAAGCTCACCGGCAGCAATTATCGATCATGGAAATTTAACATGAAGATGCTTCTGATCGAAAGAGGATTATGGGAATGTGTAATTAACGAAGAAACGATCGACGCTGATGAGGATCAAAGAAAATAGGAGAAGACAAAAATTAAACAAGAAAAGGCACTGGCAACGATTGCTCTATCGATTTCTACAGAGCAACAAATACACGTTATCGACTGTAAGACTGCAAGTGAAGTCTGGACGACCCTGGAACAAATATTTGAACCGAAATCAAGGGCGCGAATTCTTCAACTCAAGAAACAATTCGTGAACATCAAGTTCATCGAAGAAGAAAATATGATAAATTACCTATCAAGATTAAAGACCTGCAGTGATCATCTCAGAGAAGCGGGATGTGAAGTAAAGGATGAAGATCTGGCATACTCTATGCTAGCTGGACTACCAGACTCCTATGATGGGATTATAATGCACTTTGGCAACATGAAGGATGATGAGTTCACGTCATCCAAGGTAAGGCAGGTCCTGCTAACGGAACACGAGAGAAGAAAAACCAGAAAAGAGGATTCATCCAAGGAGGTGCTACAGGTAAACAAGCATCAAAATAACAGCAGCACCGACAGTCGAAGAAAATGCTACCGATGCGGGAAGATCGGCCACATCGCCACCAACTGCCGAGGAATGAAGCAAACAACTACTTGGAACCGCGATAATCAGCATTATCAGAGGAAGGTAAACAAATCAGATAACTTCCTGGCTGCACTCAACCTAACGAACGAAGAGGATACGTGGCTGCTGGACAGCGGAGCAACCAACCATGTATGCAGAAACAAAGACTGGTTTGTTGACCTTCGGGAGGTGTCATCTGATCCTATTATGACTGCGAGTGGGACAACTGAGGCCAAAGGATATGGACACATATTTCTCCAGACGTCTATCCATAATGAAAGCATCGAAATCAAGCTAAACAATGTGTTATACGTCCCAAATGTGCGAAGGAATCTGCTGTCAGTCTCCAAGATAGAAGAAAACGGCAAGGTAGCTCGCGTTTTCAACCCAGAAAACAGGATTATAGCGGAAGCGACAAATGTAAATGGCCTCTACATTGTGAGAGGTAAGACCTTAAACTCCAGTAAAACAGCATTTAATAGTGAAAGGGGCCATTTTCAGAACAATTCCTTGTGAACGTGGCATCAAAGGTTATGCCATATTGACAGTAACGCCATTGAAAAGATGGTGCGGGAGGAGCTCGTAATAGGCTTAGAAATTTCCTCTAGAGACAAAGGCCTATGCGACGATTGTTGTATCGCCAAATCCACTAAAGCGTCACATAAAAACCTAGGCAATATTAGATCAAAACAGACTTTGGAGCTTATTCACACAGATATTTGCGGTCCAATGCCGGTAAAATCAACCGGAGGCAATAGATACTTTCTATCTTTTGTTGATGATTTCTCAAGAAGGATTACTGTGTATCTTCTGAAAAACAAAGATGAAGTATTAAAACATTTCGATATCTATAGAGCCACTGTAGAGAGACAAACTGGTAATAAGATTAAAGTGTTACGATCGGATAATGGACTTTTGCAATAGAGATTTTCAAGACAAATTACAAAAACTAGGGATAAAGCATGAACGCACAAACGTGTATTCTCCGCAAATGAACGGTGTGGCAGAACGTGTAAATCGAACACTTTTAGATATGTCCCGCGCTTGTTTACATAGCGCTAATCTCCCCCAAAGATTTTGGGCAGAGGCGGTAAACACAGCTGCTTATATTAAAAACAAATGTTATAATACTGCTCTAAAAGACAAAGTGCCTGATGGACTTTGGTTAGAAAGAAATCCTAGTGTAAGACACCTAAAAGCATTTGGATGTTTGGCATATAGCCATATACCAAGAGAAAAAAGGCGAAAATTAGACCATCGGGCATGTAGATGTATTCTGGTAGGATACTCCACTCAAACACGTGGATACCGTCTCTGGTGCCCAGAATCACAAAAGGTGATTGAAACAAAACATGTTAGATTCGATGAGTCTAAAATTGGACTAGAGTGGACCAAAATAGTCGAAGAGACAGAACCAGAAAGGTTCAACCACGTTTGGCTAGAACCTGAGACTAATCACGATAACGACCTAGAGAATGAATTACCGAGTAATTTGGATTCAGTGGGGGTAGAGGACACTCTACCACAACCCTCCACCTCCAAAAACATTGTTCGAAATCCATATGGGAGAAAAGGTAAACCAAGAGTAGTGTTAAATTTTTTAGATGTTACCGAGCCGCAAAGTTTTGAAGAGGCAGTCCAATCTCCCGAAGCCATGTATTGTAGAAAAGTAATGGAAGATGAGCTTAGAGTGCTTCAGGAACGAGGCACTTGGGAGTTATCAACATTACCGCCGGGAAAGAAACCGATTAGCAGCAGATGGGTGTATAAGGTGAAGACAAATGAGAGCGGAAATGTAGAGCGTTTCAAAGCACGTTTAGTAGCTAGAGGTTTCTCACAGAAACAAGGAATCGATTTTCAGGAAACTTATGCACCTGTTATTAACTTAGCTGTAATCAGAGTTTTGATAACGTTAAGTTTGAACATGAAATGGTACAATAGACATCTCGACGTAGATAACGCTTATCTATATGGCGACTTAGAAGAAGAAATATACATGCTTTTGCCAGAAGGGGCCGAGAGGAAAGATAACGAGGTTTACAAACTGCTTCGACCTATTTACGGCTTGCGACAATCAGGGCGGAATTGGAATTTAACACTCCATCATGCTTTACAAGATATGGGATTTACACGACTAGAATCCTGTAATTGTATTTACACTTATCTGGATAAGGCAATTATTGCCGTTTATGTAGATGACTTGGCTTTATTTGGTGAGAGTGAAGAGATTTTGCGGAATATAGAACAGAAAATTAATGAAAGGTTCCGAGTTAAAAATTTAGGAGCGATCAGGAATTTCTTGGGAGTTCAGATTGACTATCCAGATGAGGAGAAGGTAGTACTATCTCAAAGTACGTATGTTAAATCAATATTACAAAAATTCAACATGATCGAATGTCGACCGGTATCCACACCTTTAGACATTAGTTTTCCAATCTCAAAAGGAGATTGCCCCACAGATGAAGAAGAGAAAGAGAGGATGAAAGCTATTCCATATAGGGAACTAATCGGGTCGCTCCTTTATCTTGCGAATTGTACTAGGCCAGACTTAATGTTTTCTGTTACGAGATTAGCTCAATTCGCCAGCAACCCTGGACATCGACATTGGCAAGCTGCCAAACACGTCTTAAGATATTTACACGGCAGCTTAAATCTATCTCTCGTTTATCGCCGGACTGATTCCAATGATGTTTGTGCATACAGTGATGCAGATTGAGCTAGCGACATCGATGACAGACAGTCCAATAGTGGGACCGCTATCACTATAGGACATTCCTTAGTCATATGGAAGACTAGCAAACAGAAGTGTGTCTCACTTTCCACAATGGAGGCAGAATATTTAGCGCTATCCCAGACCACTAAGGAAGCAGTTTGGATCGCTACCATCTTGAAAGAATTGAAGTTCTTATCGAATTTTGCCTTTCCCTTGATAATTCATTGCGATAATAGATCCGCTATACACTTTTCCAAAAATAATGTGGAGAACAACAGATCCAAACACATTGACATAAGATACCATCACGTCAGAGAAAGAATAATTAGCGGAGATATCAAGATTGTCTACATCCCTACAAAGGAGAACCTGGCCGACGTCTTCACCAAGACCCTGAGCAAAGTGGTTCACAAGAACGCCTGTGACTTCATGAATTGTTCTCCAGTCCAGCGCTTCAGTGGGGGAATGATGAGAGAAGCGTGGACGCGGCCGCTTGGCGGCGCTGCATGAAGATAACTGACCAATGGGAACGCCCCCCCCCCCCCCTTCTGCAGCCGTCATCTTGTATATAGTTTTTAGCCTGCCTTTGTTTTCTACTGCTGTGTGCGGTTGTTATTCTTGTGTCATCATATATATCCTTATATTAAATAATAATCCTATATTTATAAAATCACTTATTTGGCTGTTCTTTTGCATCACCGACCCACAACAATTTTCTTGGCCGACTGTTTTACATATGGTGTTATCTTAAAATTGCTTGTTTTGAATATTTTTTAGATTGAGATTATTAGCTAGTATGTAAAAAAATTAACTCTGTTGAAATTTAATTTTGTATTTATATATAAATAAAATTAACTCTGTTGATTTTTTTTTGTATTTAATCGATAACAGCGAAGTTACGCATGTTAATGTTAGGAAAAATATTTTGATGTTAAGCAAAACCTGCTCCATCTCGTTTTACATAAATGTTGAAAATTTGGTCGAAATTGATGCATTGTAACGAAAGTTTTTAGTGAACAACACTTATGAAATTGTTATACTTTTTGTATATATGTATATAGCTGAATGCCACTAATAATTTTGTCTCGTTTTACACCAGTAGAAGGGTGATTGTGCCCGAAAGCTTGTGAACTAATTTTGTGTAATAAAGAAACTCTTTCCTCATCAAGTATTTCGTTCTTAAAACTTATGAAATTTCCATTTTATTAATATAGATATTATATTTATTATATATATATTACACGTTATTTGTTTTCTTGGCCGACTGTTTTACATATGGTGTTATCTTAAAATTGCTTGTTTTGAATATTTTTTAGATTGAGATTATTAGCTAGTATGTAAAAAAATTAACTCTGTTGAAATTCAATTTTGTATTTATATATAAATAAAATTAACTCTGTTGATTTTTTTTTTGTATTTAATCGATAACAGCGAAGTTACGCATGTTAATGTTAGGGAAAAATATTTTGATGTTAAGCAAAACCTGCTCCATCTCGTTTTACATAAATGTTGAAAATTTGGTCGAAATTGATGCATTGTAACGAAAGTTTTTAGTGAACAACACTTATGAAATTTGCATTTTATTAATATAGATTTGATTTATCAAGAAATTTGGTTGGTCAAATATCACGGAGTAAGTTAAATAAACGTTTAGTTTATTTTTGCTCAACTAGATGGCGTTCTGCCATCTAGAAAAGCTCATGTGAACATGGTCAGGATATGCCTCTATTGTTTTTAATATCAACACCTGACCTATTTTTATTTTTTATTGTTTTTCACATATTCATCTTTATTGCAAACTGTTTAGGTTGGCGATACAGTTCTCGGCTCCGCCTTTTGTCATCACAAGTTAGAAAGTATTATCAAGATTCTTAAAATTAAAGATACTTCGGCCAGGTAATATTTTTATTATCTCGACGTTTCGATAAAAATATTTTGTCCTCGTCAGGTCCTCTATCTTCACGATAATATATATCATACCATTTATTCCTTCCATATACACTCATCAGACAAACATATCAATAAGTGGATTTGCAAGAAGCTTTTTAATAATATGAAATGGTGAACTTTTACAAGAATTAACACATCATTAATGATATCTACTTCACGTTTTGCGAGACCTTTTTTGGTCTGATGACGATCTAACGATTGAAAGCCTATTGTGAAATTGATATACACTCATGGGGAGAGAGATATTGAGATTGAAACTGATTTATTACCACGTCCATATAAGATTATATAAGGTTAATAGAAGAAATAAAGTAAAATTAATTATTATTTTCATCAGAGGAATCCCACTGATGATCGTCTGGTATGATGTCACGCCCTGAAGTCGGACAGATCTCCCCGACTATTGCCATGTCGAGGAATAACTTCAGAACAGACCTCTGCTCAGGCGACAGGTACTCGTCCTCCCTGTTAGAAGGGGAGACTATCTCCTCCCTATAATAGTCTCTATAAAGAGGTTCTAGAATAGTGCTGGCATTCAAGCTCTCGAACAGCTCCTCTACCTGTTGTAAAGTGGTCTGAAGAGACTGTTTCTTTTGGAGCTCTTCTAGAGAAAGAGAGAGAGACAGAACTTAAGGAAGTTTTACCTTTTAGCATGTATATCGGGATTCAGACAATAACTCTGAAAGATATTACAGTGATCTTTATTGAAGATACACGAGATAACCAAGTGTGAACAAAATATACACTCATGGACAAAACTTAAGGAAGTTGTACCTTTTAGCATGTATATCGGGATTCAGACAATAACTCTGAAAGATATTACAGTGATCTTTATTGAAGATACACGAGATAACCAAGTGTGAACAAAATATACACTCATGGACAAAACTTAAGGACGTTGTACCTTTTAGCATGTATATCGGGATTCAGACAATAACTCTGAAAGATATTACAGTGACCTTTATTGAAGACTAGACGAATGACCCGGCTTCCACCGGGAATTCCCCCGAGTGCAATTTCCTTCATACTGAAAGATCATTACTAATAAATAGTATTAGAGCCATAGAATAGCAACACCGAAGTAATACATAGTTCAAATAGTTGGCAGATTTTCCACCCAACCTCCGAGGTACCCGCCCCAGCGTGTTAACTCATATATAGTGGTGCATCCTCTGTAGGTCTATTACACTCTTTGGGTAAAAAGGGATAAGGATTGAAATTGCTTGAGAAAAGTGACCGTGATTGATCAAGCCTAGCCAGCAGCCTGTAATCTAATGTTTTCAGACCCCAGTCAAACATTCGTAGATGTTTTTCTGAAAAATAATTAAAAAAAAAACTAATATTAATATAAATCATAATAATCTGCAACTGTCCTTGATTATTCTAATTCGAGAGATTTTACCTTTCAAATATATACGTATATAGAAAGAATTATGAAAATAATATACCACTCAAACAACAAAAAAAAAAGAGACTAAAATAGCATTAAAAAAATTTGTTCATGACAACACAGAAGAATACACAAAATTTGAAGTCTTATTTTCTGGAGCCAAAACATAAAGATTTCTTCCTGAGCCAACTCTAGAGCAGGCAACATACAATTGCCCATGCGAGAAACAGGGTTGCCCCAAGTCAATGCCAGCAATTTTGAGGGACTGACCTTGAGCCTTGTTAATCGACATGGCAAAAGAAACTCGAATGGGGAACTGCAATCTTTTAAAATGCAAAGGAGAATGTTTAGCATCATGAATCAGAGGAATCCGGGGAATAAAAACCTCTTCATTTTTGAAACAACCAGTCAAAATGGTTGCCTCTACCACATGAGGCCACAATCTTTTAACACAGAAACGGGTACCATTGCAAAGGCGGGGTGCATCAATATTTTGTCATCAAATATATACGTATATAGAAAGAATTATGAAAATAATATACCACTCAGACAACAACAACAAAAAAAAAAGACTAAAATAGCATAAAAAAAATTATTCATGACAACACAGAAGAATACACAAAATTTGAAGTCTTATTTTCTGGAGCCAAAGCATAAAGATTTCTTCCTGAGCCAACTCTAGAGCAGTCAACATACAATTGCCCATGCGAGAAACAGGGTTGCTCCAAGTCAATGCCAGCAATTTTGAGGGACTGACCATGAGCCTTGTTAATCGACATGGAAAAAGAAACTTGAATGGGGAACTGCAATCTTTTAAAATGCAAAGGAGAATGTTTATCATCATGAATCATAGGAATCCGGGGAATAAAAACCTCTTCATTTTGAAAACAACCAGTCAAAATGGTTGCCTCTACCACATGAGGCCACAATCTTTTAACACAGAGACGGGTACCATTGCAAAGGCGGGGTGCATCAATATTTTGTCATCAAATATATATGTATATAGAAAGAATTATGAAAATAATATACCACTCAAACAACAACAAAAAAAAAACGACTAAAATAGCATTAAAAAAAATTATTCATGACAACACAGAAGAATACACAAAATTTGAAGTCTTATTTTCTGGAGCCAAAACAAAGATTTCTTCCTGAGCCAACTCTAGAGCAGGCAACATACAATTGCCCATGCGAGAAACAGGGTTGCTCCAAGTCAATGCCAGCAATTTTGAGGGACTGACCTTGAGCCTTGTTAATCGACATGGCGGGCTTGAGACTGTTGGGGATTCTCCAATGTGCGGCTACTTTGGCCTCTAGCAGCTCGGGCAGCCATGCGTCGAGCTGCAGGAGTTCTTACTCCAAGTGCAGATCTTTTGCGAGGCATATCAAATGGGATGATTCAATTTGAAAATATGTCCTAAAAAAACAGAAATAGCACAATCACTACCAAAAATATTTTTGTATATATAAAAAAAAAAGCTTTTAAGGAAAACAGTGCAGACCCAAAACAAATCCAAAGTATCAGAATAAGTTACACTAACCATGTTCACTAACCATAACTTGGTAACTAAAACAAATTTCTCTCTCAACATTTCTGCAGAAAAAAAATAAGGCAAAAAAAACTAATGGCAAAACATGTCAAACAGGTCAATCTTTAGAATGCTCAACTATTTTTTTTCCCTAGCCTAATATCTGCGTAGACAAAAAGAAGGCAGCATAATTGAACTACCACAAACAAAATATACAGAAATGGCAACCGAATAAAATAAATGACAACAACAGACTAAATTTTAAACTATCAATGAAACATATGATTTTTTTTAAAGAATAACAAAACAAAGGCCATTACAACAATTAAAAAACAAAAGCCCATTGTTTATATACAGTAATAAAAGTTTCTAAATATTGTCAAATCTGCATTGTTTACTAACCGTAACATTGAAAAATGTAGTGCCCTATCAACATGTCAGAAAAAAAAATAATAATACTAAAAAAAAACTAATGCCAAAATAGCCATGTTAATATTTTATGCTGATAAAAACCAAAGGGTATATGGATTATAGACAAACACATGTTTTGGCTGTTAAATGAGACAGTAATTCATATTAAATTTTCACTACTGTATTTTTTGCATATTGACTATTGTTTGTTTAATTTTAAGAATTATATATATCATATTGACTGTAAAAAAAAAAAAAAACACAAAGGCCAGAACAAAAATTAATAAAAAATAAGAAAGCCATTGTTTACATACAGTAACGCTAATTTTGTAAAGTTTGCATTGTTTGAAACTCACCTTAACTTAGTAATATAAATTTCTCTCTCAATACTTTTGTAAAAAAAAGTGACACTCGTATAAAGAGATTTTTTAAAAAAAGTAAGCAAGCAACTTGAAAAGAAATGCAGTCGCTTAATTGGCCTCGTGTTGTTACTTTCCCTCGTATTTACTCCGCGTAAGCCTCGTATTTACTCCGCGTAAAAAAAAGTTCTTCAAATGAAAAAAGAAATAGCCAAAAATAATAAGCAAAATGTAGCCAAAAATTTTCCTCAGGTTTATAAAAAGCGACATGCAAAATTTGGAACCAATTGGTTCAGTAGTTTTTGAGTTTATCGTGAAACAGACAGACAGACAGGAATTGACTTTTATATATATAGAGATACACGAGATAACCAAATATGAACAAAATTGCCTTTGACTAAAAAAAAAGTCGATTAGCGATTTTAAAGACTTTCCACTTAAGTTTTATTTCTATATTTTGTTGCGGAGAATATAGACCTTCGTGATTTTGACGTGCAGCATCCATCTATTATAGGTCAATATCGCGCCATCTATATATAAGAAACAGAACTATTAAGAACGGATGTTTGTTTAACAAATAAAACATTCGATATAAATAGTTCTGTTTCTTATATATAGATGGCGCGATATTGACTTATACAGTTATCAGCGTCATAATCAATTCTTTCTTAATCAATTCTGTCACCGTTTTCTTTGTGAATGGAATAAATACCCAAATATGGGCATTTCTCATAACCATCGGTGGTTCAGTGGTAGAATACTCGCCTGCCACGCGGGCGGCCCGGGTTCGATTCCCGGCCGATGCATTTTTTTTTTTACAATTTTTAAAACTCATTTATATATTACTAGCGGATGTACCCGGCTTTGCCCGGGTTTTACCCGAGTAAAGGTTTGTCTAACGAATCTCTCAATAAAGTGAACATTTTTTCCCGGTCCCTTGAAAAATACTCGATAAGTTGAATAAAATCAATATTAATTGGTTCCCTCGGTAATTGGAAGTTAAAGGAATAGTATCTTGCCTTGGAATTGTATCATTATTCTTGTCTCAAATAAATTGCCGTGTCATCCTGAATTTTGTCTTTCCTAATTTTCTACATTACAAAATCATCGTATCATCATGATAATATTTAGAGCAGATTGTTGAATTATAACAGATAAATTAGAATATTTATCTTGATTATTTTTAGACGAAAAGTTATTTCAAAAATTTTATTTGCTAGAAACCTTCCCAGTACTATACTAAATAACTTCCCAAAGTTTCATGGCGTTCCAATGAGTGGTTTGGTCAGGCATAAAGGACAAACAGACACACATACATTCATTTTTATATATAAAGAAGAAGAAGATACTAGCCGAATGACCCGGGCAACGCCCGGCTTTTACACGATTAAATGTTTTATTCAAATACTATTCGTTACAATTATAAATTGGAGCCGTGGATGTCACTCTTTTGAAACGTCCCGCTCCAAACTTTACATATACATTAGGTCAGCTGGTATTACCCCTCATTTTCACCGCTAGAGGCGCGAGCGAAAGAGCAAATTTGCAAATAACACGACGGATATTCGGGATAGAGACCTGAAATTTTCACTAAGAGTTTTTCCAGATTCTACTTTATATACTGTTAAAATATGTGTGTATATGTTAAATAAGCCGAAATAGCTCAGTTAGGAGAGCGTTAGACTGAATATCTAAAGGTCCCTGGTTCGATCCCGGCATTCGGCTATTTGACTTATAATTATCAATACAAAGCAATAACGCGTCATCAATATATAACGAATGAAGACATAAAAACGCGAAAGTTTCTTTTCACAACTAAATCAAACTTCTACTGTCCTTACTGCGATTAAACCCCCCGTCGATGATGAGGTTTCGTAAAGCTAAAACAAATATCTTTGACGTTTGAGATTCAAGTTACAATTCTTTGCAGGGCACACTTTTTTTCAAGCCGCAAAATAAAATTTTCATAAGTAAATCTTCGATTTATTCTGTCTCTCAGAAAACTCCTGCGGTGCACATTTTTCGTCCTGCGTGGCATGTGAACGTTTGGCAGTATCTGGGCGAGTCATGTTTAATGCCATCGGTAGTTGATTTTGTGCTTTTTCTTCACCCAATAAATTTTTCAAATCGACGTTCTTATTTGTATTTGTTTTACCTGAGCGCTCCCCTTGTCCTCAGTGTTGATGACAAAAGTTACTATTGCGGGTACCACAAAAAATTGGAAAATACTAGGGCCTAAAGTAAATCTAACTTAATACACAGAAAAACGTACACTCAAGAGTGCAACACCAACAACAAGAAGGAAGTCAATAAAACTCGCGATCGGTAAAATAAAAACAAAACAGTACTTATATTTATTGTAGCGTTGGTAGGGATCGGACTCGGGTCACACCGGGATGCAAAGAGATCCCCAGACACGGAAAAAACACGTAGAAAAACACTTTAAGCGTCTCCACACCAATTCTCTACGCTCTGGGCCCTCTCGCATTCCCTTAGTCCCCTCTTATATACAGACATGGCCACATTCGTCCAATGAGAAGGCGTGACAGATTGGTTCACTAACAAACGAAGACAACCTTCTTCCCGCTAAAAACTGATCAGAAAAAAACTGAAAATGTTTGTCAATTTAATTTGACATTGAAATCGCCATTCTGAAGTGTTTTTAACCAATCTTCACGGGCAATTTTCGATGGTGCATTGTTCACTTTAGGCATTTTCTAGAAAATCTCATGCTTCATTTGCATTTATTCACGAGTTAAAACAGAAAGACAAAGCTTATCGCGAATGTTTTTGCTCACTTTTATTTGTTGCGGTAAGTATTGGTTTTATGAGTGGTTATTGTTGACAGATATCCAATCTGTAAAACAAAGCAACGTTGGACAGGAATGTCGACTACATGTGTCGTCAGCGCCATCTATGAGTGAAATCCGGAAACTTTGTTGCGCACCTAGTAATCTGGGGTCTTGACCAAAGGCGAACTATAAGAGGGATAACGTTATAAGTGAGAAATAATGACAATAAACAAATTATAACTGTCTTATATTTATATTCTAATAATTTTAAATCCACAGTTTATTATTCTGTGATATATTGTATATATCGTAACTAGCCGGATGACCCGGGCAACGCCCGGGGTTTACCCGATTAAATGCTTTTATTCAAATACTATTCGTTACAATTATAAATTGGCGCCGTGGATGTCATTCTTGTATAATATATAAATGATAACGACAATGATAAATTTCTCGGTATTATTTAGGCGATAAAACGAAATAAAAGAAGAAAAGGTTCTTCGTTTATTTCGTTTTATCACCTAAATATATAAATGAGTTTTAAAAATTGTAAAAAAAAAATGCATCGGCCGGGAATCGAACCCGGGGCGCCCGCGTGGCAGGCGAGCATTCTACCACTGAACCAAAAGCAAGCGGTGACAGAATTAAGAACACATGACGATGATAACTGTATATTATCCGTGACAGAGGCGGCCGATGAGGAAAGACGGTCTTGACTATACACTTCGTTCTCTTTTTATGCGGTTTTTTTTTATGCGGTTTTGGAGTTATGCGGTGCAAGAAAAAAAATCGAATTTCGAAAATTTTTTTTTTGGTGATTCACTTTTTCTGAAAACGAATAAGAATAACAACTACAACTCTACTATTACGCAATCAATACAAAGAAAGAATTTTGTAACGTCCTGGTTGTATGTTAAGTTATCAAACAAACAGTAGAGGGGAAGTTCCAATGTCTTTTATTCCGCGCCTGCCGGTGTCTTACACAACTCGTGCAAAACCGAAATCAAAACTGAAAACCCGCCGGCGTGCCAGCTGCCGTTACAAATTTCTTTTTTCTTTTATTGACATGTTTTCTCTTGATTTGTTCTTAAAAACAAAAGAGACAAAAACAAAAATACCTCGTTAAAATTGCGTGTTTTTATGCTGCATTTTGTTTTTGTATGAAACTAATTAAAAAAGCCTGCATATTGGAAAGCATTAGAAAATAAAACTTTGTGAAAGAAGGTTACTACCGAAAACCGGAAGATAAATTTACTTAACCCTTAATTACTCGCGCCTATATTTGTTACGTAAGTACTCGCGTTGAGATCCAGGTCTCACTTTTAAAAAAACGAAATATATGTTAAATTTTAATATTTTGATTGAAAATTAGGCTGCATTATATTCGTAATTGTGTGTAGTTTATGAAACATGTGAATTAAGGCAAAAAATATATTTATATTCATTTATTTTTATTGAAACAATGACTATAGTAAAAACAATGAATGTTTGACATAGTTTTACAAATAGGCTACTATTAAAAGTTGCAGACGGATATTATTCGCAATATTTGCAAATATTCGAAGTGTGACGTTGACAGATGTGTCTCCTGCATTTGTAGCAAATAATTTGTGTCATACTACCTTTGGTACTTGGGCAAACATAGCACCGTTTTCGCTTCTTAGGTTCTGACTCTACACTCATTTCGATCTGTGGTAAACAAAAGATTGTTATTAGTAAATTAAATTTAATTGCCATCTATCGTTAAAATTTTACACAAATAAATTTACTGGCAAAGCGTTTCTTTTTTTATTATTATTATTATTTTTATTTATTTATTTTTTTTAAATATCATCAAAATTTTGATGATATTTAAAAAAAGAAACGCTTTGCCAGTAAATTTATTTGTGTAAAATTTTAAAAGATTGTTATGTTTATCATTTTAAATAATTTTATGAAATATATATAACTTACCTCTGGACTTTCAGCTTTCTTGCAATGCAATATTATCAGGTCATGGAGACTTCTTGGCAAGTTTTTCAATTGGGATCGAATTTTTAAATGATCCTGGAATAATTGTAGGGAAATATTTTTCAAAAAGATTCTTCTTGGAACTCGAGGTGAATTTATATTTAAAGACTTGAAAATTATTTCTGAATTTATGCCTGCAACATTTAGTAGGTCGAAAAATAGGCATAGAGGCCATCTGTTGGTTCGACGGCCAACAGAATAAGTTCCACACTTTTGGTTCACCATGTCAACCCCGCCTTTAGTCAAATTATAAAATGTTACAATTTCAGGTTTTAATTTGAATCCACTTTCTTCGTCAATTCTGGGAGTTGAGTGCATTGTTGAGAGCAATAGAACAGCTTTGCTCTTTTTTGGGACATAAGATACAAGGGTGGTATTCTGAGTGAAGCCAAATATACAATTATATTTTGGTCTATTCCTATTGGGCAGAAATATTTTAGGGATTTCCTTTTCATTTTTTTTTCAAAGTGCCAACTAAAGTGAGTTTATGTTCTGTAAGAAGATCTTGGGATAATTTATAACTAGTGTACCAATTGTCTGTTTTTATGTTTCGGCTTGTCCTAGATATCGGAGTGATCAATCTTTTTACGATATCATCGGGTGAATTACTTTTTTTTATATGGACCATCGGGTTGTTTTCCACAATATATTTCAAAATTAAAGGTATAAAATGTTCTTGCATCACTAATGGTATAAATTTTGAGCCCATATTTTGCAGGTTTGTTGGGCATATACTGTCTAAAGCCACACCTGCCACGAAATGGAATGAGCTTCTCATCAATTGTATTATATTCACCTGGAGTATAGAGCCTTTTATAGTTATATACAAAGGCTTCTACAAATTCTCCAATTGGAGCAAGTTTTTCCAGCTTTTTTCGTTCTTTCCTTGTTTTAATATCAACAAATCTCAGGCAACGTAGAAGAAATAAAAAAACGTTCTTGTGACATAATTGCTCTCACAATTTCTACTCCTGAGCCATCCACCGCCCATAGCTCTTTATAAGTTGAATGAGCAGCTCTTTTGACATCTGACATTATCAAAAGTCCAAATAAAGCTAGGATTTCTGTTACAGTAGTTAATTTGGCATCTCTTTCTCTAGAGAAATGTTCTTTGATATTGCTTATATAAGCATTCGTACAATCTACAATTTTTGTACCATATCATTATCAATTATTTTTGTAAATGCATCCGATTCAGATTCTATCGATTTTGCTTCAGATTTAGGCCCTGGCAATTGAGAAATTATATTTACACTTCTTGTATGAATCTGGGCTTTCTGCCACATTGTCTTTTTCCATTTTGTGACACCATCCTTTCCAAAATAAAATTCAGAATCATCATTTGGTAATTCTTCATCCGCCTCTGAATTATGTTCAGAGTCTGTGTCATGATAACTATAAATTTCGGTATCAGAAGTATCGGATAAATCACAAATTATTTCATCGCAATCCATGTCGGATTCACTCTGATTCCTCTCAGAAGTACTAGCCATTTTTTATAATATAATATATATTTTAGGAAATATTTAGTATTAAAATATTGAATGAAAATTAAAAAATATTCTAAATACCTAAGAGAGACAGAGAGAGAGAGAGAGAGAGAATTTAGGATATTTAGGAACAAAAAAATATACTTAGAAGAAGAACAATAACTTACTGTTTTACGAAGATAGAGCCAGCCGGAAAATGAAACCTAAACCAAAATTATTACGCAAGTACTCGCGTCGAGACGTTTGTCTCGGCGGTGGCTTTTTTGTTTTATTTTTCTTTCTTCTAGGGGCCAAGCGATAGAACAAATGGGCTAAAATATTTATTTCGATGCTATCTTAAGCTACAAAAACTTACAAATTATTTGGACTTGAAAATCGTATTTATTTTTTCGATTAAAATTTTAGGTGAGACCTGTGTCTCGACGCGAGTAATTAAGGGTTAAGTGAATTGTAAGTTTTTTTGAATAATTTTAGTGCGTAATTGTACATTAAGTTTTTTCTATAATTTTTAGTCCTCAAAAGAAAATGTGTGACAATAATATAAAACTAAAAATAAGTGCAATTTCGCTAGAAACCAAAATGATAATTCTCGATTGCTTGGCGAAAGGAGAAAGATCAACAGCAATAGGTAAACGTTATAATTTAGGCGAATCTACTATAAGAGCAATAAAAAAAAAATGAAGCGGCAATAAGAAGATCAGTCAGATCTGGTACAAATTTGAGTTATAAAATTTCATCATATTCAAGAGGCACTTTAATAGAAAAAACAGAAAAGGCTCTCGTAATTTGGATTGAAGATTTAACTCAAAAAAGAATTCCGTTAGATGGACATTTAATCAAGGTGAAAGCCCTTTAATTTTACAAGGAGTTAAAAGAATCAGAGCCATCTACATCTTCACGTGAAAGTAATCCACAATTCTCTGCCAGCACAGGGTGGTTAACTGGTTTTATAAAAAGACATTATTTTCATAATCTAAAAATAAAAAGGTGAGGTGGCTTCTGCAGATGAAGAAGCTGCTAGAAAATATCCTGAAAAGTTGGCTAAAATTATTAAAGATGGAGGATATTGTGCCCATCAAATCTTCAATGCTGATGAAACAGGATTGTTTTGGAAAAAAATGCCAACCCGTACTTACATTGCAAAGTCCGAAAAAAATGCCAGTGGTTTTAAAGCTGCTAAATATCGAGTTACTTTATTGCTGTGCAGCAATGCATCTGGCGATCGAATGTTAAAACCGCTGCTTGTAAATCGATCTTTAAAACCACGTGCATTAAAAGGAAAAGACTTAAATACACTGCCCGTACATTGGATGGCAAACAAGAAGGCCTGGGTAACAACGGCTATTTTCACTGAATGGTTCAATAAATGCTTCGTACCCGAAGTAGAAAATTATATGAAAGAGATGGGTCTCGAATTTAAGATCTTATTAATTCTTGACAATGCACCAGGTCATCCAAACTTCAAACATCCAAATATAAAGGTAGTTTTTTTCCCTCCAAACACAACGAGCCTAATTCAACCATTAGAGATCAGGGAATTATTTCAACATTTAAAAAATATTATGTAAAATTCACTTTCCAATTCATTTTCGATAAACTGGAATCCGATACAATAACAGTCACTGAAGTTTGGAAACAATTTAATATCTTGAACTGTGTAGATCATGTTGCGTTAGCAATTGCCGAGATAAAATCACAAACTTTAAATGCATGTTGGAAAGCTGCTTGGCCTGAATGCGTATCAAAGAGAAATGAATCAAATAGAACAACAATAGTAACATCAGATATTATTTCAATTGCCAAGGAAATAGGTGGGGAAGGTTTTGATGATTTTGGCGAGCATGATATAGAAGAATTGCTTGTGGACGAAGCCCTAAATGATGATGATATTTTGGAAAGTATGGTAGATACTACTAAAGATTTCGAAACAGTGTGTAGATAGCGAACTGGAAGATGTTACTCCACTGGACGAAAAATTACTTCGGGAAGGCCTTCAACTTTCCGGTAAATTGGAAATTTTTTTTATTCAAAATGATAATGATGTAGAACGCGCCTTAAAATTCCAACGTGATCTGAAATTTTGTATGTCTGGCTACAGAGAACTCTACAAAGAACTAGTCAAGCCATCACAGCGTCTGATTACTGACTACCTTGTCAAAGAAAAAAAAATCACTGAAGTTCCTAAAGAAGCATTACCATGTAGATCTGATGACGTAATTTTATCTTCAAGTGATGAAAGTGATCTTGCACCAATCCACAAACGGGTTCGCACATTATCAGACAGCGAATAATGATGATTTTGTTATTAACACACATATGTGCCATTTATTAAAATATGATGAGAAAAAAATTAAATCTTATTATTTATAAATCTTTTTTTATGCGATTTCTGGTGCATTTTAAAACATTATTTAGGTTTTATGCGATTTTTTTAATAAATGGAACGTATCCATCATTTTACATATAAATGTATGTCTTTTTTTGTGCGATTTTTTTTATGCGGATTCCCCTGGAACGCATCTACCGCATAAAAAAAGAACCAAGTGTATATAGTAATAATCCAAATTGTGCCTTATCACACACTATTTTTTTATTTGGCCTTATTACCTTATGTTTATAATCTATGACGTAATGCCGGCGGCGCGCGCCCGTTGGCTGCCGGCGAGCACGTGACCTCCCTGTGCGCGCGCATCCGTGACAGAGGCGGCCGATGAGGAATGAGGAAAGACGGTCGTGACTATATATAGTAATATATAACTTATCATCATCATTCTGCTGTTGTTGACTTGTAATTTTGGATTTTGCATCTTCTTCGGTGTAATATAATAAATGCCATTTAAATAAATAAGGCCTAAAATCAATTTCTACTTTTAAATAAACCTAAATACACCACAATAACCGGGGCCAAGAAAGTGGCGCAAAAAGCGGAATATCGTTATATACTGGAGGGTTAGAGGAAAGTTATCAGGCCAGGTAGTGCCTGCGTAGATAGAGAGAACGGTCACATAAAACGCCGCTCAAGGCAAATTTCCATGATGAGAAAACTTGAGTCTGAATATAGGCCCCTAGAACTAAATATATTTTTGGGATCAATCTCTTTAGTAAGCTATGACCATGGTTAAGAAAAACCTCATCTGCCTTGGTTTTATATCAGTTATACTTCTCCTAACTGAACTTAAATTCTGACCAAGGAACTACGTGAGCTTCGGCTTTAGCCAGCTACTTTGTCCTTGCATCCATTGCCTTGTCCTGACACCCATCGACTTGTCATTACACCCATTGCCTTGTCCTGGCATCCATCGCCTTGTCCTTACATCCTTCGCCTTGTCCTGGCATCCACCGGCTTGTCCTGGCATCCATCGCCTTTTCCTGGCATCCAGTGCCTTGTCCTTACATCCTTCGGCTTGTCCTGGCATCAATCATCGCATCCTATTATCTATCGCCTTGTCCTGACATCCATCGCCTCGTTCTTACATCCTTCGCCTTGTCCTGGCATCAATCATCTTATCCTGGCATCCATCGTCTTGTCCTGACATCCAGCGCCTTGTCATGGCATCAATCATCTTATCCTGGAATCCATCGTCTTGTCCTGACATCCAGCGCCTTGTCCTGGCATCAATCATCTTATCCTGGCATCCATCGCCTTGTCCTGACATCCATCGCCTTGTCTTGACATCCATCGCCTTGTCTTATCATCCAGCGGCTTGTCCTGGTATTAATCATCTTGTCCTGGCATCCATCGCCTTGTCCTGGCATCCATCGCCTTATATTGGCATCCATCGCCTTTTCCTGGCATCGAGTGCTTGTCCTGGCATCCATCGCCTTGTCCTGGCATCAATAATCTTATCCTGGCATCCATCGCCTTGTCCTAACATCCATCGCCTTGTCCTGACATCCATCGCCTTGTCCTATCACCAGCGACTTGTTCTGGCATTAATCATCTTGTCTTGGCATCCATCGCCTTGTCCTGGCATCAATCATCTGGTCCTATTATCCATCGCCTTGTTCTGACATCCATCGCCTTGTCCTGGTATCCATCGCCTTGTCCTGGAATCCATCGCCTTATCCTTGCATCCATCGCCCTGTCCTGGCATCAATCATCTCGTCCTATAATCCATCGCCTTGTCCTTACACCCATCGCCTTGTCCCGGAATCCATCGCCTTGTCCTGGAATCCACCGCCTTGTCCTGGAATCCATCGCCTTGTCCTGACATCCATCGCCTTGTCCTATCATCCAGCGGCTTGTTCTGGCATTAATCATCTTGTCTTGGCATCCATCGCCTTGTCCTGACATCCATCGCCTTGTCCTATCATCCAGCGGCTTGTTCTGGCATTAATCATCTTGTCTTGGTATCCATCGCCTTGTCCTGGAATCCATCGCCTTATCCTTGCATCCATCGCCTTGTCCTGGCATCAATCATCTCGTCCTATAATCCATCGCCTTCTCCTTACACCCATCGCCTTGTCCTGGAATCCACCGCCTTGTCCTGTAATCCATCGCCTTGTCCTGGAATCCATCGTCTTGTCCTGGAATCCATCGCCTTGTCCTGGCATCAATCATCTCGTCCTATAATCCATCGCCTTCTCCTTACACCCATCGCCTTGTCCTGGAATCCACCGCCTTGTCCTGTAATCCATCGCCTTGTCCTGGAATCCATCGTCTTGTCCTGGAATCCACCGCTTTGTCCCGGAATCCATCGCCTTGTCCTGGAATCCGCCGCCTTATCCTGGAATACATCGCCTTGTCCTGGAATCCATCGCTTTGTCCTGGAATCCACAGCCTTGTCCTGACATCCTTCGCCTTGTTCTTACATCCTTCGCCTTGTCCTGGAATCCACCGCCTTGTCCTGGTATCAATCATCTCATTCTATTATCCATCACCTTGTCCTGGAATCCACCGCCTTGTCCTGGCATCAATCATCTCATCCTATTATCCATCGCCTTGTCCTGGAATCCACCGCCTTGTCCTGGCATCAATCATCTCATCCTATTATCCCTCGCCTTGTCCTGGAATCCACCGTCTTGTCCTGACATCCATCGCCTTGTTCTTACATGCCTTGGCCTTGTCCTGGAATCCACCGCCTTGCCATGGCATCCATCGCCTTGTTCTGGCATTCAACGCCTTAGGTTGGTATTTTTATGAGGCCATTGAAGATGGTCACAGGCTACTTGATAAGTCTGATAATTTTGATAAAATAATCTTTATATTTTGCAGAAAAAAAAAATTCAAACGATTATTTAAAATAATTGTTTAGTCCTGTTTATTGAATTGTATATAAAATGAATTGTATATAGGTTGCTAAAATGTACTTAGGCGTAAGTATCCCAAGCTGGGATATCGCGTCCGATATGTCAAATAAAATAAATAAATGTAGCAATCTATATTTGCATAAGTTACTTACGTTCAGTCTAAGCTGGCTTCATGAGCTTCTTTTTCTGTCTATTGGGGTTATTGTCTATTGTTTTAACACTTATTGGTTTTACCCCTTGTTTTCTTATTGAGTTATATCGTTTATAAACATATAAATAGTGTTTAAAAAGTTTGTGATGGGAATAATATATAACTCAATTATTAAACAAACCTGCAAAAAGGCGTTTTACATTGTTTAATTAAAATTCCAATAGGATTTGTCTTGGCCCCCAAATTACCATGGCTTTAGGATTGCCATGGCTTTAGAAGTGCATTTATGAGAAGAATAAAATCGTAATATACCAGAGGAGTTAGGAGTTAAGATTAAAAATGAAAAATGCTGAATCCATCTAATGGATCAGAAGACTGCGAGGCTCAGCGACAAAGCCGGAAGTTACGTCACTCTATTCACTTCAGTCGATAAATGCTCAACCCGCCATCTATCAACAGAAATATAAACAATTTTAAATGTATTTCCTAGCCCTTTCTCAATAAGTCATTTCGATATTATTTTTCTTAAATATTTTAATTGGGCGATATTTAGAAGTTAAAAAGAATATCATGTCGTTAATAAAAATATGATTTTTATATTTTAAGCGGATGTGTACCCGGCTTCGCCCGGGTTTATCCGAGTGAAAGTTTGCCTAACGAATATTATATATTATGAAGTATAATAAACAATGTTAAAGATTAGTTTTAATTATTAATCAAGATTGTGTGTGAATATGTGAGAAAGATGTAATATCGTTGTTGTTTTCTTGTCCGACTGTTTTACATATGGTGTTATCTTAAAATTGCTTGTTTTGAATATTTTTTTAGATTGAGTTGAATGAATTGCTGTTTTTTTTTTTTGTATTTATATATAAATAAAATTAATTCTGTTGATTTTTTTTTGTATTTAATCGATAACAGCGAAGTTACGCATGTTAAAGTTAGGAAAAATATTTTGATGTTAAGCAAAACCTGCTCCATCTCGTTTTACATAAATGTTGAAAATTTGGTCGAAATTGATGCATTGTAACGAAAGTTTTTAGCGAACACCACTTATGAAATTTGCATTTTATTAATATAGATTTTTAAAAATATAACACCTGACTTTTTTTATTTAATAGAAAATTCCCAAATTATTCTTGGATTTAGCGAAAATAGTTTTTAATATTTTTTTAAAGAATGCTCAATATAAAGATTATGTAAAACGACATTTGAAATACTATCCCGCATGTGTTTCTTTTCAACGAAAATTCAAAATTTATTTCAAGGAGAAATAACGATTATTTCTAACCTTTTGGATGAGGTATGAAAGGGTGAATTGTGAAGAGTAATGATAAACGGAAAAATAAAAGTGTCCAGGGATGGGAAAGCTTTGTTTGCCAAAGCTGATGTTGTGGCTTTGTCACCAACCCAAGGCCACTAGTTTCGGCCACGGTCAATAGATGGCGTCTACATTTGGCGTTTATTTTGACGGGAAAGGCGTTCTACGCTTATAGATAAATTTCATCTCAGCAAAATTTCCATATATATATTTTCAGGATGCCTTAATGACCATTTTTTTGGTCGTTGAGGTACAGCTTGCACCACGCTGATGAGGGCCAACAGCCCGAAACGCGTCCGTGGTTAGCTTTTCTTGATTAATCAAGAATGGGTATTTGGCCAATTCTGGAATAATTAAAAATCAACGAGAATAGTTGATATTTATTCCGATAGATGGCGCAAGCCATCAGCAACTTTCAGTTGCACGATAAGAAGATGCCTTTTTTCTTAATTTATGCACCTTATCCCAGTACAATGTCACATTTGTACTATTTTTTTCACATTGTGTAGCGTTCTCACGCAAATCTGGCCTTAACTACCCGTTTCATGATTTTTCCGGATGCCTTAATGACCAATTTTTATGTCGTTGAGGTACCGTAAGCTAACATTTTCTTTACAAGAATGGAAGTTGAATCATCTGACGCAACGGGAGACGGAAGCGTAAAACGCCCGCGAATCAGTGAACCTCCTTGCAACCTTGAGTTTAATCAACTAAAGGTCATTCACCAGAAAGTCACCAAGAAAATGGCTGACGTAGCTAAGTCCAACGGCATGACGCCGGAGCAGCTCCAGCCAATGCTTCCCTGGTGGAATGGGCTCTGAAAGGCACAGAAGATATCATCTTTGATGTCTATAAAGGAATAAACCACGGAAAAGAATATCAACTACACAAGGAAAAACTCTACACCAACGCCGTTGCCAAACCAAATACCAAAAACCTACCCCTCCTCCAATAAAGCAATTGATTAAACCAGCCTCCAAAAATTTCGCAGCCGCCTACGAGTCCCATGTGGTCATTAAATCAAGCAACCCATCTACAGACTCTCGAGAAATATTACGCGAGATCCAAAAAGCAGATTCATCAATTCTGAACTCCCCCGAAGTGGCAGCCTCCGTTAATGGGAAAGGACGGCTGGTAATTCACACTAAAACCACCCAAGATGCATCAACTCTAGCGGCCAGACTCCAGGCCAACAATAACATCCCAAAATCCCTAAACTGCACGGAAAGACCAACAATATATCCCAGATATTGCTTATTTGGCGTGGAGTGCTCCACGACCAACGACATGATAGTGGGAAGCCTCCAAAACAACGATTTTATAAAAATTCTCCCAGGAAAAAGGCACATCAAGGTTGCCCACCGCCCAAAGGACAATCCCCATTGGTACACTACAGTCTTCCTGGAAGTAGACGATCAGATGGCTAATTTCCTAGAGCATCGAGGTAAGATGCCTATAGCATGTTTAATTTTACGCTACGAAAGAAGCTACTCCCTGAAGCAATGCTACCGCTGCTGCAGCTTCGGCCACCGCGCTACTTCATGCCCTGCTGCCCAACGTATCTGCTACAAATGTGTTACGACAGGTCACGAGGGCCACGCCTGTCCCAACACTTCAGCAAAATGTCACAATTGCTGCAAGAAGGCCGGCGCTGTTTTTGAGCAGCTCAATCACTACGCGACATCCCGGGCTTGTCCTCTGGTGAAGGCCAAGCTGGCTCAACTCAACAAGAATGCATAGATCCTTCAGAGTCCTCCAATCCAACCTTAGGAAATCGCCTTCTGCAGTCCTCGAACTCTTCACCATTGCAATAGAACAAGAGGTAGACGCTATTTTACTTCAAGAATTACCAAAGAACTTTAAATGGCCTGATTCAAGCTTTGACGCATTCATCCCAAATGAAAACAATGCACCTTCTGGGCTTGTAATACGATCAAATCTAAACGCCATTCCACTTAGCTCACCTGACTCAAACATCTCCACGGCTCTCATCCGGCTAGGCAACCAGGCTGTTGTCCTCGCTTCGGCGTACTGGCACAACAGTGTCCCGGATTTATCTTTCCTACCAACCTTGGAATCTGCAATAAACATAGGATCCTTCTCATGCATTCTTGGCATGGACGCCAACGCCCACTCTCCAACCTGGGGTATTGGAGCTACCCGCGATGCCCGTGGGGCCAGCTTGGAGGACTCTGCTTCATTGATGGGCCTACAGTTCTTGGGATCTCCCAACCATTACACCTGGTCCAACGGATCCCTGCGCTCTTCCATCGACGTTACCCTAGCATCCAGCTCGCTAGCCATTCACGCCACTAGATCATGTCTCCAGGAGATGGCTTTCTCTGATCATCTGCCAATCCTTACAAATTTCGATGACATCATTTCCACAGAGCCTATTTGTTCTTGGGTTGAGACTTCATGTCTGGAAGAGACCTTCACTGCCTTCATTGGGTCCAGCCTCCACCATGTCACATCGCGTCTCCAGACCGCATTCACTCCAGGCGACATTGATGAGGTGGTTACTCTCCTCACTACCTGTCTTCAGGAGGCCTGCAATGTCTCCATGAGAAAGAAATCAAAATCTCCAAGGCCTTCAAGACCATGGTGGAACAAGGAGCTTTCAAAACTCCGCAATTTAGTTGTTGCTTTACGACGTTGCTATCAAAGCACCTCCTTTTATATCAGGAGCTTCTTTAAAGGTCTTTATAGAGCCTGCCACAACAACCTCAAGGCGGCTATAAGGCGAGAAAAGCATCTCTCCTGGATAACACTGTGCCAAGAGGTCTCCTCGGCCGCATGGAGCTCCATCCACCGATATATCTCCAAAGGCCGAAGAGGTTCTCTTGGGCCACCTCTGCTCAAACACAACGACGGCACTCCACTCACCCCAGAGGAAACCTGCCATGAAGTACTTCAGCACTATTTTCCAACAGACTGGACAGCGCCAACCCCATCAATTGATTGGCTCCAATCCTACAACCAAGAACCAGCCTTTACAGTGTCTGAAGTCCTTCGCGCGATCCGTCGATGCGGTCGGAGGAAATCCCCTGGTCCCGACAGGCTAGGTATCAGATGCCTTCTTCTCGGTGGGTCAACGCTGCATAAAACACTGTCACAAATTTTCACCAAATGCTTACGTCTCGGACACTTCCCAACACCCTGGAAATCCGGTCGGTTAGTTCTCATACCCAAACAAAACTCTTCTTCCTCCAACCAACTGGAGAAATACCGTCCCATCGCGCTGCTCAATACCTTGGCCAAAGTCCTTGAACGGTGTATACTGGCGCGCCTGCAATGGATAGCGGATTACCAAGGCTGGTTCTCACCCCAGCAGTTTGGCTTCCTTCCAAGGCGCTCAGCTGAAATGGCGCTTGATTCCATTTACAACAACATCAGTGAAGGCCCGCAGCACTGGAGGAAGACCTTGGCTATTGGTCTGGACATCAGCCATGCCTTCGACACCGTTCAAAGACACACCATCATTCAAGGCCTCCGCGACCTTAACTGCCCAGAAGAGTTGATTCAACTGTCCGCGAGCTTCCTCCGAGGAAGGCAGGTAATTTACAACGCTTGGAACGCCACCCTTACCTCTACTACTCTACTTGGGGTCCCCCAAGGTGCAGCACTGAGCCCCTTCTACTTCAACATAGTGGCTAGGAAAATCCATCTCCTTCCAAGGCCAAACAACAGTGAAATCATCAGTTTCGCAGACGATTTCACGGTACTGATTCACTTCCTCCGCAGATTCCCAACACGAGAGATCAATCAATTCCTAAAACAGCTCTTTCATTGGGGCAAGACTCAGGGGCTAACATTCAACACATGGAAAACCCAAGCCTGCCTCTTCCATTGGAAAGCCAAGCGTCCAGGCTATCATGGCATACATTTCCAAAACCAACCTATTCTAATTGATAACACTATAAAAATCCTAGGTGTTACCTTTGATTCCAAAAGAAACTTCGTAGGTCACCTGGACAACATCCTCAAGAGGTGCAGGTGGATTCTACCTCGACTAACCAGCACGATCCAGGGGCAGTTCGGATTAATCTTCAGCGCGGGCCGAAAAATACATAACATGGTGATCCTTCCAGCCATCCTCTATGGCTCTGGGGTTTGGGGCAAGCGGGTGTTCGACACCAATGGCATCCGGAAGCTACGTGGCCTCCATTACAAATATGCTAAAGCTTTAATCAGAGGAGGCCCGTGTACTCCAACTATCCCAGCAATCTCCCTCACAGGTTGTCCTCCACTGGATATATCTATCAAATCCCATCTAGCATACTTGGAAGCGCTAAGAGAAGGCCCTTTTGAGTCACGTCCCAGTCCCTCCTCGGTACCCTACCCACCTCTTAGAAGACCTCTCCAATTCTCCAAGTCACTGCCAGAACGGGCCACTATTGTTTATACAGATGGCTCTCGGTCAACCAATGAAGTTGGCGCAGCAGTGGTGCTCCCACCTCCCTATTCACCACTGAAACTTAAACTCCACAACAGCTGTACCTCCTTCTAGGCGAAACTTTTGGCCATTCTTTATGCCACCAGATCTATTAGGATCATGCCGCGACAAGACTTTGTCATTGCTTCCGACTGCCAGGCAGCTCTACATGCCATCTGTCACCCCGATATCCCTAGAACCCCACTTACTGCAGAGATAATCAGAAACCTCAATACTCTGGACAATGTTCAACTCTGCTGGGTCCGGAGTCACTGCGGCATCGTTGGAAATGAACAGGCTGATGAAGTCCCAAAGCCGCAGCCCAATCCAAATTGCCTTTACACTTCGCAACCCTTCCTAGGAAATATGTCCGCTCTCAAAGCAAACAGTTCGCCCTCCAACTATGGACCGACCTCTACACCACAGACCATGCTACAAGAAACCTCAGAAGAGTAGCTGCATCTCCTAGTCTTCTAACCTCAATTCTCCCAAAACTAAAATATTGCAACATCACCTCTACAATTCTGACAGGACACGGCTTCGTTCAAGCCGACATCGCCAGAACCTCCAAAAACAACGACCCCGTATGCCAACACTGTCACCAAGAAAATCAAACAGTCGACCACCTCCTATTCAGTTGCCCATCCTACCATCTTCAGAGATTCCAGACTGCAACTCTACTTAACACCAGCACATTCAACCAAGAAGCATTGAAGAACCTCCCCAAAAATAAAACAGCCTGGCGACATCTAATCAGTTGGATGTCAACTGCAACAAATAGACAATAAGTCGGAAGACAAACCCGGACAGTTGGCGACCTTCGTACGCTCCAGGAGTCCGGGTTATGTACAAAATAATAATAATAATTGAGGTACAGCTTGCACCGCGCTGATGAGGGCCAACAGCCCGAAACGCGTCCGTGGTTAGCTTTTCTTGATTAATCAAGAATGGGTATTTGGCCAATTCTGGAATAATTAAAAATCAACGAGAATAGTTGATATTTATTCCGATAGATGGCGCAAGCCATCAGCAACTGTTTTAAAACTTGTAGTAATGAATTTTATTTCAGCACTATGGAGATAAACTGTAAATATCAAAAATGAAAATGCTGGTAAAAAGAATCTGAAATATAAGATCAATTTCACAAACACATCTAGTGAATAGAGTAAAGTTTTGGAGGAGCGGTCTGAACTGTGATTTTTAAAAACCACGACCCGGGATCATCGAATCCAGCTTTGGGCACTGTGTTCTGAAAAAAAAAATCCCCAATGGCCCCTGATTCTTGAAAAAGTCCAACCCCTCCAATGAGTGCAAGTAACCAAACTGGGCTTTGGTATCTAAAAAATGAAAAAATAAAAATCTAATGATTAGTGTGAATTAAGGAAAATGGTCCTCGCAACCTGAAAATTTCACTTTCTCCACTTCACTCTCGGCTGTTCAAGAAGAAACAGCCAGATTAAACAATTTTAAGGGCACCTAATCCGGCACTTACACCTCTAAATAGTTAAGCAACTTTTATAAATGTAATATATCTGCAATACTGAAATACCTGGACTTGGATGAATTTTTATTAGGATATTGTTGGCAGTTTTAGAAATGTGTGGGAAATTAGATATTTTAACAAAAGAATGTACTTTTTAAAATGGTATATAAAATAAATAGGAAATTTGCATTATTTTCTAATTGTCAAGGGCAATTTTAAAAATACCAAAAAAGTAAGACCAAATAAAAATAAACGAATTATGTGTGATGATGTTTCAGTAACAGCATTGTTACCTTATTAAGACAAAATTACTGAATGTATTCAGTACTTTTGTCTGTGTGAAGATGGTAACAATGCTGTTACTGAAACCACACATAAAATATTTATTTGGATTTGTTCTTGCTTCCTTGTGATTCGTATCTATATTTCAAAATATACCTCTTTTTTTTTACCTAAAATGGTATATATATATTGCCAAGACCTTAAATAAAAGTAAAAAGTCAAATGAGTTATTAATTAACCCTATATGGATCAGCGGTATGGGTCAGTAACATGTGAAAATAAGGCCAACAATTGAAATATGGTGTGATTTCCACATGATGGATCTACATTATAATCTCTCCAGAGCTTAAGGTAGCAAACAGTACTTTCACAATACATAAATATCAATGCCAAAAGCCAGAGTTATGATAGCATGTTGCAGTGTAATGTTGACCTGCAGGATGGGAAAAAGCAATATTATTTCCTAAGACTTTAATTTGAAAAGTATTATGAAACGTTAAAAAAAATATAATCTTTACTTTTAAAAGCATGAAAAAAGCTATCTTGATTTGAATAAATTAAGTCTAAAAACAAACATCATGTAAAATTATGCACCAATCGATTGCTGATTGTATATTTCTTTATTTAAATATGAGTATATTTGCATCTATATATCTAAATACATATATTCAAAATATGGTTGTACCATAGATATACATGTATATATGAGCAGTTATATATTGTGAAGCAGATAAATATAAACCCTACCTAAACAAATGACAGCATAAAAAAATTGAGCCTACCCTTAAAAAAGCAGTTACTGAAAATGCATAGCTGCTGCATACAATACAAATGCTATTAGAGCATAAACATATTACATGGAACAAACATATAGTAAAATATATGTAGCAAGTTATATAGAAAAACATACCTTTTTTCAATAAATATACTTTTTACAACTTCAATAAAATTTATACTTACTCTAAATATAAGAAAGAAAAAAATAGAATACTGTTCTAAATCTCAATTTGTCTTAAAATATGAATATACCTTATGAGAATCAAATAGTAAACCTTATCTTTAAAAATGTAGATCGTTATATTTACACTAATTAAAATTAAACGAAGCAAAAATATATGAATAAGCTGCGAAATAAATAATATTTCCAATTAATTTAATTTGAAAAATATTACTAAACTAGCGGATGTACCCGGCTTCGCCCGGGTTTTACCCGAGTAAAGGTTTGTCTAACGAACATTTGTTAAAACAATTCTCTATAAACTTATAAAATAAATAATAGATATATTTTGATAATTTGAAACTCGTAAATTTGAATCTCTCGATAAAGTGAACATTTTTTCCCGGTCCCTTGAAAAATACTCGATAAGTTGAATAAAATCAATATTAATTGGTTCCTTCGGTAATTGGAAGTTAAAGGAATAGTATCTTCCCTTGGAATTTTATCATTATTCTTGTCTCAAATAAATTGCCGTGTCATCCTGAATTTTGTCTTTCCTAATTGCCTACAATACAAAATCATCATTTTATCTAGTGAACATTTTTCCCGGTCCCTTGAAAAATACTCGATAAGTTGAATAAAATCAATATTAATTGGTTCCTTCTATTCTCCCAATATATATGTTTTAGATAAATGATAAAACTAACTTTGACTTGTGCGCAATTAATAGGTAGAAAATCTTACTTTTGATAAATAATCTTTAATATAATAAACTTAGTGATAATAAAACTTATAAATAAAAAACTTGTTATCATCGTCGCAATGGGTCGCTGCTTGCTAGTTAAATCTACAAATCTGCAATTTACTCTAAGAATATTCAAGATATTCAAGAAATTATTTTTCAAAACCTTCCCGAGGATATACATAATAATATCCCAAAATTTCACGGCAATTTGATGTATGGTTTTTGAATCTATAGAGTACACACAGACAGACATTCATTTTTATATATATACTAGCGGATGTACCCGGCTTCGCCCGGGGTTTTACCCGAGTAAAGGTTTGTCTAACGAACATTTTTTAAAACAATTATCTATAAACTTATAAAAAAATAATAGATATATTTTGATAATTTGAAACTCGTAAATTTGAATCTCTCGATAAAGTGAACATTTTTCCCGGTCCCTGTGTGCCGTGTCATCCTGAATTTTGTCTTTCCTAATTTTCTACATTACAAAATCATCGTTTTATCTAGTGAACATTTTTTCCCGGTCCCTTGAAAAATACTCGATAAGTTGAATAAAATCAATATTAATTGGTTCCCTCGGTAATTGTAAGTTAAAGGAATAGTATCTTGCCTTGGAATTGTATCATTTTTCTTGTCTCAAATAAATTGCCGTGTCATCCTGAATTTTGTCTTTCCTAATTTTCTATATTACAAAATCATCATTTTATCTATTCTCCCAATATATAAGTTGTAGATAAATGATAAAACTAACTTTGACTTGTGCTCAATTAATAGGTAGAAAATCTTACTTTTAATAAATAATTTTTAAGATAATAAACTCATAGATTAAAAAAAAACTTGTTATCATCATCGCAATGAGGGCGCTGCTTGCGAGTTAAATCTACAAATCTGCAAATAACTCTAAGGATATTCAAGATATTAAAGATATTATTTCTCAAAAACCTTCCCGGGGATATACCTAATAATATCCCAAAATTTCACGGCGATTGGATGTATGGTTTTTGATTCTATAGAGTACAGACAGACAGACATTCAATTTTATATATATATAGATAGATAACAAATTAAATCTTAACTTCTAAAAAGGAAAAAAAAGTTATTCGAAATGCAATTTTTGCACTTTTAGCCTAAATGCTAAACCAAAACCTCAGCTACCTACGTGCGAAATTTCACAATACAGTTTTAATTAACCCAGGTTCCGGGGGCGTATAAATTTGATAACGATCGATTAATATTATCTCCAAAGAGTTTAAATATATATAAATAATCTTACCTTTTGAAGACATTTTCATCGGATAAACAAACTAAGATTCATCGTGTAAAATTACAAAACAACAAAATTACAAATTAAAAACAAACAACGTGTAAAATTATTAACCAATCAAATATTCATTTATCGTCGCGACCAGTGCGCCGCCAAGCGGTAAAAGGCTGAAACTAACTTTTTTTGGTTTTACCCTTTTTTAAAAAAGCACATCAACCTTTTAAGTTTTTTGAATAGCCTATATGTTAAACGAAATCTTTATCTACCTACATGCGAAATTTCATAATGATTGATTCTGTAGATTTTGCGCAACGCGATAACAAACATCGATTTTGCATTTCATTTTTATAGATATAAGGAAGGATTGTTCTGAAAATAGAGCAATCCATACTTAAATCATTAGATAATAAAAATGCATATATTAGATTGAATAAAATATTTATTTGCCAATATTTCGGCTGGCTGAACGCCAAACTTTATCGAGGCATTACATTTTTGTATACACAAACTCAGCGCCGCATAGTGTTATAATATTATATTTTTATAACACTATGCGGCGCTGAGTTTGTGTATACAAAAATGTAATGCCTCGATAAAGGTTGGCGTTCAGCAAGCCGAAATATTGGCAAATAAATATTTTATTCAATCCAATATATGCATTTTTATCAGCTAATATATATATATAGAGAGAAAGTCAATACAGTAGAACCTCCCTGTAAAGGACAACACCTAATTGCAGATCCAAAGTGCTCTTTAGAGAGAGGTGTCCTCTTACTGAAGAGTTGTTAAATAGTAAAAATGGTAATTTTGCAAATGAAAACTGTCCTTTGTAGAGAGGTGTCCGCTAAAGGGAGGTTCTACTGTATTATATATAAATCTAGATATATTATATATATATATATATATGTACAATATGTACATAGCTATGTTTATACACAACCCTGGTTTATAATTAGAAACTTATATAAAACTAAGGTAAATAATTTAAATCACGATTCATCATGATAACTATTAAGTAAAATTAATCAAGCCTCCAATGAAAAGTGTCTTTTCAAAACATTTTTATTCTCTAGCTTTCGGGCACGAACGCCCTTCTATAGGTGAAAACTTGGTATAATAATTTACCAATAGAACACGAGTTAAATATATGTAAAATAGTATCCGATTATATTTATCTCGTGTTCTATTGGTGAATTATTATACCAGGTTTTCTCCTGTAGAAGGGCGTCGGTGCCCGAAAGCTAGAGAATGAAAATATTTTTAAAAGATACGTTTTCCCTAAAGGCCTGATTAATTTTACTCAATATTGATACAAGGGATTATTTTATAGAATTGCCATGATAACTATAATATGGAACTTAGTTTACTCTTTTACATATATTTTTTTTTATACATGAGATAGAGAGAACTTGATCCGCTTCTATCTTTGTGTTAATGAATGCTATGTGAATATGAAGAGGTATTTTATCAAGAAGCTTCCATTATAGCATTGTCTTTTTTTATCTTCGTTGTAACACCGTGGATCAGAGTGATTTGTAACGTAGATGTTTGTTATCTTATTCCAAAATAACTTTATTAGGTACCGATCAAAAAAGCACAACCTAGATTATATTATTCACAAGGAGTAATATGAACAGGTGTTGTCGTTGTTGCTTATTCTTCAAGTCGTTTAAACGATCTCCATTAGATCCCATTGTCTCGGTTTTTCTATTATAGTCCTGGGGTTTTCCCAGAGGTCTTTTTTGGAGGATTGGATACAATTCAATAGATGTTCAGGACTGGCAGGTTGGGAATCGCATTTGGGGCATTTCGAGAATGTTTTGATTTTTCCATTAAATTTGAGCATTCTAAGATGTCCTGTTTGTAATCTTGAAATCGCCGTTTGTTCTTCCCTAGTAAGGGTGTGGAAAGAAGATTCGTTAGGAATGGGGTTGTACCAGGGTCTGGTATTTCCAGAGAGAGATTATTTTTTGTTTGTGTTATGAACAGGTTCTTTACATATATACAACAAAGTCTCCAATGCGGGAATCGATCCCGGTTCATGGCTGTCTGGAATCGACAATTTATACCACTGGCCACCGACTTCTATTATATATATAGTTCCTGTTCCAAAATAACTTTATTAGGTACCGATCAAAAAGAGCACAACCTAGCTTATGTTGTTTACAATGAATAATATGAACAGGTTCTTCGCAGAAAAAAATTATACAATACGGGATTCGATCCCGGTTCATGGATATCGGGAATCGAGGGTTTTAACAACTCGTCCACCGACTCTCTGATGTTTGTTGTATTCATCCTGGAATGACACGTCAGGGCTGGCCTGCCTTATCAGTGTTATCTTCGAGTGCTACGATGGAAGGTACTGTACGCATCTCTCGATCCCTGCTCTGTCGGCGATGTGGAAAGGATATGTACCAACACCCTGAAATCTGCGAGGATAATTCTTCCTATCATTCTAACGGAGTCCAGAAGTCCCCCATTCCAGAAAAAGGAGCCAACGTAGCAATCATTTGCAACAAGTTCGACTATAAATTTTCCTTTTACCTCACAATTCTCAGAAAAAATTATGGATTCCACATCGAAGAAACACTGCAACAGTTATCTATACGGAATTCAGAATTGAAATCCTTTGAAAACAATGTCTATATTTCATTAGATTGGCTTCAAAAAGATATTCAACAATTTAAATCCCTTAATGATGATTTGATTCAAGGTCATCAATCAAATTTTGCAGCTATCGTTGAATTTTCGGATTCAACTGACAGAGCTTTTGCTGCCATTGATGAATTCAAAACCAATTTTGTTGCCGAGATTAATAAATGGGATCGGCAAATTAAACAGCGTTGTTCAAATATCGATCATTGTCTAAAGAAAATGAAATTAGATCAATTTGAAAAAACGATTAAGACATTTGAAGATATTACCGGCATGATGGAAATGTGTGAATTTGAGGAAGAGCCTAAAGTCATTGCTCATCCACCTCTGGAACTTTGGTCAAATAAAGAAATTTGGAAACCTGGATATACAATGGAAGATCTTACAGAAATCATGACTATGGAATTAAAAGAATCAAGTTTGAAGATTAAGATTCTTAACTTCAATATAAACTATGCTAAATCTGGAATAGTTATTGATGCAAATACTCATCGAGAAATTCTCAATGGTGTTTCTTGTAATTTCGGCTATGAAGCTGTATTTTTGGAGCAATCACATAAATATATCTGGATATTCTATCTTCCTGAGGATATAAATATGCCAGTGATGGATCTTAAAGGATGGAAAAATGGACTCTTCTGTCTGGTAGATTCCCTGAGCTCTCAAGTTCTCTATGTACAAGTTCTGGAAGGTAAGACTGGTATCATTATGGCTTGGCCTCCAAGACCAACCCTCACCTTTGGACCTATCAGCCTGAATGGACAACAGTTTGACAACCTCTTCACAGAATCCCTATTCTTACATACCATTTTTATTTTATATTGATATATTCATATTGTATATAAAACGACTAGAATATACATATAGCGATATTTTATAATTGTTATATTTAGCATAGCATTTTAATTTTCTTTTTTTATTAGTGAAAAGATAGAAAATTGAGAGATTGTATTTTGTTATACATCAGAAATGATATGTATGTACTATTTTATCAATTGTTCACTTTAAATATATTTTAGTTTATTATAGTCTTATGCTGTTATTGTTGTTGTTGCTTATTCCATAATTCGTTCAAACGATCACCGCTAGGTTCCATTGTCTCAGCTTTACTATTATAGTCCTGGGGTTTTCCCATAGGTCTTTATTATAGTCTTATATTTAAAACATATTTATAACTCTCTAGTTATTTGAAGCCTTTCTTCATAACACGTATAATAAACAACACTTTTTAATATTTTAAAAGTTTTAATACCAAATGTTTTTTATATTGTAAAGATAGAGACTGCCTGTCCGGCATTCATAGTTCTTCAAAGATCGCGTGAGAACGCCCTTGCAGCCTTAGAATATTTTCAACGCTTAACTAAATGCTTTAATTTTTGTTCGCCCCTGACGAGGAAAAAAGATTTTTGTCAAAACGTCGAGATAATAAAAATATTTATTGGCCGAAGTATCCTTAATTTAAAGAACCAAATGTTTTTATTATTTTTAATTTGCAAACATTGAGTCTCTTTTGAATTATATTGAGATTTGATGTGTCAATGTTATAGCGTTTTCTTTGACCTATTTACATACCCCCTTTCTAATATCTATTTTTTTAAGTCTTTAAAACAATCTATTACAACTAACATTGGTGACATTTTATAAAGTAAAGTAAACAACGATTTACCATCACATCTCTTCAATGACTGTACTACGTTGGTGACCATTTTTCAATATTACCAAGTCTGCGCCTTTAAAATAATATCTTAAATAGCGACCTCACCTCATATCCGACCAAGGATCATCAAATTTGGGGATTGCCCAAACCTACATTTTCATTAATAAATAATCCTAGGAAGCAACCAACTTTTGTCGCTATTAGTTCTTAAAACAAGCAACCTTATTTTATATATATGTCACAATTTATAAACGTTATCTTCACCTAGCCCAAACCTGTAAAACATACCATTACAACCACCTTTTTCTTCTTTGTAAATAATTTAAATATGTCTCTACTTTATAAAAACTCTTCTATATCTCATATATATTGTAAATAATCTAACCTTTTCAACCTGTAGCAAATGTATGGACAAAAGATAAAATAAAATTTAGCGCTCTGACAAAGACTGGAAGTAAGTCCTGAAGATAGAGGTTGCCTGGCCGGCATTCATATTTCCATGAAAAATAGACACTTCGGCCAGTTAGAGTTTTTTATTTTCTCAACGTTTCGAAAAAAATATTTTGTCCTCGTCAGGAGAAGTAAATAAAAAGTTGCAACCTCAGAACAATTTTTAACGCCTTGCCAAATGCTTTATTTGTATTTACTTCTCCTGACGAAGACAAAAGATTTTTGTCGAAACGTTTAGAAAATAAAAAACTCTAACTGGCCGAAGTGTCTATTTTTCATGGAAATAAGTCGGTTAAATAAACTGGGTGCAAGCTAAAATTAGATGTTTAATCCCTATCCAAACGTGTAAGCCATATTGAAATGACACCATCTGATTTATCCTACAAATCAGACGACCCTCAGGTCCAGGATAGATGGTACAGGGGCAGAAGACAGTGGAGTCTAAATTTCATAGTCAGCAGACAATCAGCGTTGACAGATTCCACAGAAGAAGAGCAGGACACACAGTCCAGCCCCGACTTCACCCTGTGAATATCCCATCTCCTTCGGAACTTTACACCAAATTCCCGTCAAACATTGTGCACACCTCAAGTAACCAATGTTATAATAGTTTGAAAAGATTAAAAACATTTGGCAATAAGAGAGAGTGTGTTTCTTTATTATATATATAATAGGAAAAATATATAAACTTATTGCGAAAGGTTTTTAATCCTTTAAAACTATTATAAAAGTATCTCGCAATTTTTCTTATATTTATATCAACGCAAACCACCCTGGGGTAATTGTTGATCATCAAGAGAAAAAGAATAATAGATGGGGACTGTGTGAAGATCCCGTTAGAATCTGTGTGGAAATGATGAGTCAGCAATAGTTCAAGGATAATGTATCTACGTGATGTTTGTATTTGTCATGGTGAACAACGTACAAATTATACCTTGTTACATATTGGGTATATCGTTTTCTTCAATGGTTGCTTGCTAGGAAACTCAACCCAAAGTTATCGCAGTGGTTTGTTGAGCTTTGGTTTTGGTTTCTAGAGATAGGCGTACAAGTGGATAGAGAGATAACGCTATCTCGCTTCCAGCTCTGTGTGGGACAAGTTAGCAATCCTAGCATGGCATAAAATGTTCTAAACATACTAATTCCTGCTGATTACACTGGTCTACAAAAAAAAATGTTTTTTTGCCCAAAAGAAACAATATCTGATTTTAATGTGACTTTTTGTGCTGATTCCAAATAAATCATTAGTGTTTTCTATCACGCAAGGTTTCTGAGTTAGAACCTTTTTTCGTATTGGGTAAAACACGCAGTAATAAATTAAAGCAATGTTACGTAAGCTTTTTGCTTAAACCTCATTACATTAGCTAGTGGTGATAGATTTATTGCGGGTTTATTCTTGCTTGGACAAGTTGATACGTAAACCAACGATTGGTTTAGTAGCATTGCAGTGGAGGTGGAAGATTTAATCTATGAAAAAAAAAACATTATTTATATTTTGCAAAACACATACATTGAATAGTTTTAATCCCTTTTTCGTATTCTATCAAATTGTTTCTATATATCGTGTACACAAGACGGTCCCAATATACCAAGGTGTTGCGTGAATAATCCAGATACTTTCTGTTAAATCTGTGGAGAATTCACTTTCAAGACTCAAAGGCGAAACATTACACCGCTCATCAAAATGTGCTATGAACTTCACTTTGGATGCAAAGTGGGTGACCAAGATAATATTGGGCCCCCCTATTGTTGTCAAGCTTGTGCTAGGTGCTACAAGGTGGATTAAAGGTGAAGGTCATATGTCTTTTGCGGTTCCAATGGTATGGAGGGAACCAAAAGACTATTAATTTTAGACTGTTAATTTTGTTTAACAAAAACTGAATGTATTACATCTAAATCAAAACATACAATTAAAATTCCAGATTTGCCATCTGCTATGAGACCAGTTCCTCATAGTGATGATTTAACCACATTTATTAACTAAAGGAGATTTGAATGACTTCGTACGTGATTTGCATTTATCCAAAAACATAGTGAACTTTTAGGTTCTAGGTTAAAAGGTTGGAATCTTCTGCATAAGGACACAAAAGTATGTTGTTGTTTTTTGCAAACGACAAGCTGAATTTCAAGACTTCACAAGAAAATGACTTAGTGTATTGCAATGATGTTGTTAGTCTAATGGATGCGCTTAGTCATGAACATAATACAGAAGAGTGGCACTTATTCATTGATTTCTCTAAAGTATTTTGAAAGCTGTTCTCCTTCACAACGGTAATAAGTTCCCATCGGTGTCAAAAACACACACATTCAACATGAAAGAGAGTTACGAAAGCATGAAACTGCTTTTGGAAAAGGTAGAGTACGACAGATAGAGCTTTAAAATCTGTGGTGACTTGAAAGTCATTGCTCTCTTGCTTGGCTTACAGCTTGGCTATACAAAATTTTATTATTTTCTGTGTGTGCGGGATAGTAGAGACAAGGAAATGAATTTTATCAAAAAGAACTGGCCAAACCGTAAAACCCTTACTCCAGGACTTAAAAATATAGCACATTTTCCATTGGTCAAATCTGAAAATATATACTTACCACCATTGCATATTAAATTGAGATCAATGTAGAACTTTGTCAAGGCAATGAATCCAAATGCTGCTGGATTTGCCTATTTAAGGTAAAAATCTCCTAGCATAGGTGATGCTAAATTGAAAGAAGGCATTTTCGTTGGACCTCAGATTCTAGGATCGCTGCAGGATGGGAATTTTGAAGAAAGCTTAAATGAAGCTCAAGCAGCAGCATGGGATTCTTTTAGAAACTACTGTAAGAACTTTTTGGGAAATGTAAAGGCTGAAAACTTCAGTGACTTAGTTAATGAACTCTTACTTTCCTTCAAAACACTGGGATTTAACATGTCTCTTAAGATCCATTTCCTGCATTCACATCTAGATTTATTTCCAGACAATCTTGGTGCAGTTATCGATGAGCATGGTGAGAGGTTTCATCTCGTATATCAAGCATGGAGAAGCGGTACCAAGGTAAATGGTGTCCCGGTATGCTTGCTGACTACTGCTGGACACTCAAGAGGGATGTACCACAAGCAAAGTATAGAATCAAATCCACTGTCACTACTTTTCAATAAAATAAATATATTTTGTTCATATAGGCCTATATATTGAAAATATTTCCAAATTTCAAGTAGGTGTATCTCAAAAATCTTAGAAAATAGAAAAAGAATGGTATATTTGGAATCAGCACAAAGAGTTACATTTAGAAAAGATGATGTTTCTTTTGGGACAAAGAAAAATATATTTTGATAAACCAGTGTATTGTAATATGGTTAAAGCAAAAATGCTTGCGTAACATTGTTTGCATTAATTACTGTATTTATTCCGATACTAAAAAAAGGCTGTCACGCAAAAATTATGGGTGATGGTAAATTTCTGATTAGATTTTTGAGTTCAGCATTTTTTTTTTGCTTATCCCTAGTACACGTGGTACAGGCCATGATAATCATGGTGGGTAGAGGTAGGCGACTGCTTTTTTTACTGTAAGTGCACCACATGTTTACACACGTGAAAAGCAGTTCGACTTTGCACTTACAAATGTACCAGAGCCCCGTTTGGTTACTTGCGTTCACTGGTGGGGTTGGACTTTTGCAAGAATCGGGGAACATTGAAACATTTTCTTTATTTTATTTTTATCAGAAAAAAAGTGTCCAATGCGGGTATCGAACCCGGGTCGTAGCGGTCGAAAACCAACGGTTTAGACCATCCTTCCACCGACCCCCAGCATGAAAATTCAGTATGAAAAGTTAACCTAGAAATACCATCAGGTTCTCTTGGGTAAAAATGTTGTTGAACAGTGTTAGTAGAGAGGCTATTGCTATTATACATTTCTATATTGTAATATATGTACCTAGAGTGGTATTTCTCCCTTTAATTATATATCAACAACAACAAAAGCCTTTATTGAGGACCTCTCGTCCTATATAGGATTCGCCAGTTTACAGAGTCCTTTAATTATATATCAGAACAATACATTATGTTCATCTCCCTAGTAAAAACATTACTAGAGTAAAATTCCTACGAGAGGGGATAGGAAAACGGTCGAATTTACCAAAAAGGTGTTTAAGCCGGTGAAGTGGCAAGGACCGATTTATATTGTAGCCCTTGCCTCCTCCGGTTCTTCGCGACGACGCCGCTTCCTCCGTCGTGGATCACCTACCCCGGGCTTCCGTTGCTCTCCTCTGCAGCTCTTCCCTGCAGTCCACCCAAACCACCACTCAAGTGCATCACCTTTCCTCTGGCAGTATCTCTCGGCCTTACCACTGGTGGGGGGACACGAGAGACTTACCAGAAGAGTAGAGACTGTGGTGTTGGCGAGAGTAACATCAGCAACCTACACCGAGACTTCTAAGACTCCTCCCTTTTTTATTGTCATTTCTACTACACATTACATACAAGGTGTATCCAATAAATAATGAGACTGGTCAAAAATAAAGAAAAAATAGAATGATTAAAAAAAATGTATAATATGATGCACTAGCGCGTCATCTGTTAATAAAAAAAAAATTATTAATATTTTTCAAAATAGTCCCCTCCCGCATCTATACATAATTTCCATCTCTTCTCCCATGATTTAAAACATTTAGAAAAGGCATCTTACGGGATGTTCTTCAAGACCTTTTTCGAATCCGCTATCATGGACTCTCTAGTGTCAAATCTCCTTCCTTTTAGAGCCATTTTGAGTTTTGGAAAGAAAAAAAAATCATTTGGAGCTAGGTCTGGGGAATAGGGAGGTTGTGTTGAAGTATTTGGATGCCGTGTTTAGCCAAATAAGTCAGTACAGATGTAGCGGTGTGTGGTGGTGCATTATCATGATGGATAATCTAATTTTTGGAACTCCACATTCACTTCTTTTCAGACGAATTGATTCACGTACACGTCTCATAATGTTTAAATGAGACTCCTTATTGATTGTTTGACCTTCCTCTAGATATTCATAATGCACAATTATCTTTATGTCAAAGAACGTGACCAATAAGACTTTGTTTTTTGACTTGCAAAGTCGGGATTTCTTCGTTCTTGATTCATCTTTTCCTTTCCACTCCATGGATTGGCGTTTTGTTTCCGGGTCATACCAGTAAACCCATGTCTCGTCTCCAGTTATTACTTTTTCCTTCCAATTAGGGTTTTCTTCCACCATTTCAAGCATTTTTTTGCCAACTTCAACGCGATTCTCCTTTTGTTGGATTGTGAGCATTTTAGGGACAAATTTTGAAGGTGTCTTCTTTAACTGCAAGTCTTCTTTAATTATCGATCCAACTAATGATTTTGATATCCCCGTTTCTTCCTCAATGTCCCGTAACCCTATTTGTGGATTTTCTTTTATCAAATTTGAAATTTGGCTCACCTTTCTGGGTTCCTGTGCAGAATTGGACGTCCAACACGCTTCTCATCTTTCACGGATTCCATTCTATTTTTAAATCGTGAAAACCATCTAAATGTGGTGGGCTTATTTACATTTTCATTTCTAAATGCCAATTTCAACAAATCTAAAGTTTCTGAAGCCGATTTCCCAATTTTGTAGCAAAATTTAATACAAATTCGTTGTTCGAATTTTCTATCCATTAAAAATTAGAAGTTGTTATGCAAGGCGTTCTTTTTACAAGCTTACAATTTATCGACTGCGCGCGCAATCACGTGATGTGATATACCGCAGTGTAGCTGAAGCTTTCTATTTTTTTTTAACGACTTTAAAAAAAATATATCATTTCATTTTTCCTTTGTTTTTGACCGGTCTCATTATTTATTGGACACACCTTGATTACTAGAATAACAATTAACGGGTATTTACAATACGTTACCTCCTAGGGCCAATATAAACGTGTATTTACAAACATTTGCCCCAGGAAACAGGACCACAGCAGTCGGCGATTGTAGGTGTTTTCAGGCCTTATACGCGACAATATATGGGAATCGAACACACAGTGTTCCGCTTACCGGGCAGATGCCATGTCCACTAGGCTACCCTGGACATGCGACAATATATGGGGAGATTGCCTCTCTAGGTACACGAATATAACCCCCTCGTAACTTTGTTGTGGCATGTGTGAAAAATAAGAAAAATAAATATGCGTTAATATTAAAAACCAAAAAGACATATCCTGACAGCTCACATGACATTTTAAATGACAGAGCGCCATCTAGTGAAACAAAAACCAACTAAACGTTGATTTAGGTTTTCCATGATATTTGGCCAACCCCAGATATTTGGTTCACAGCTGATGAGCCAAGCCCTCCCAATATTTTTTCATCGCAATAAGGATAGTAGAAGTTTGACACCGCTGACGAGCAAGACTTGTTGTTATTTGATGATTGACAGACTTCTCCTTTAAATGTATTATTTATTATACAGGGTGATCCAAAAGTCCCGCACAACTTTAAAAATTAATAACTCCGCGAATATTTGCGCTAGAGCAATGCGGCAAACACCATTGTGTTCAGGATGCAATGGGATTTTTTATGGCAAATAATGAAAAATTCGAAATTGATTTTAGTTACAACTTTATTCGCTAGAGATGGCGCTCTACCAGAATCAGCGATTCAGCGGCCAAATTGTTTGATATATTGCAAAATATAACTGAACGACACGTATTTTTCCTTTTTGAATACCAGGAAAAAACCCTAATAATATCAATTGATTAATTAATAAAACACCATTTCGCCAAAAGTTAGAAGAAATGGTTAACGATTTTTAAATACAATCTGAGATATGTAAAATAGGTATATGCAAATTAAAACATGTAGCAAAAAAAACTGATATTTTAGATGCGGTTTGCTGGAATCCTCTTAGCTATTTAAATTTCGAAAATAATAATTTTCTAATTTTTTTAATTCAACTCTCTCTCAGCATCGATTATATTTATTTTAATTCATTTGAAAAATATTTATCTATCTCGGATGATTTATTTTACTCTGGAATGCCGTTGTTGTTTTTGTCGTGTCCAATAAAGAGCCTCAGATGTCTCCACGCATCTCTATCACAGCAGCAGCAGCATTGTCCACTATCTTGGGTGTGTAAAGCAGCTGCTCTGGATCTATGTCAATTTTCTGCAAGGCTGCGGCCATTGCTGGGCATGAGAATATGTGAGTAGGTGTTAGTTCCACACCAGGACAGTTGTTGCATGTCCTATAGGTTCTTGTGCCATCTGGATGTATTGTCATTTCTTTATAGTGTTTTGTTCTAAGCCGTGTTATAGTTTTTGTCATTTTTTTCTCTGTGTTTATTTCACATTTTGATTTTATTTTCTTATTTTTGTTCAATTATCTTGTATTTTTCCAAAGCATCAGCGTCAAATAATGGCATTTGTTCTTTCCTTTGGCTCAACTTTCTGAGTTCCTTTGCAAATTCAACTGCCATTTCATTACCCCCCGATCCAAACACTGGCAGGAATCTATTGTAGAATGCAGTTATTCTCCAATGATATCAGTTGAGTAAGTAACGAGTGTATTTTCTGTGTGATTATAGTATTGCCCTTCTGAATTGCTTCTGTATCGGATATGAAGTCGTTGTACGGTATATTATAATTCCTTCTGCTTGATGCAGGGATGGTTGGTTAAGCCATACATCAAGAGCTTTCCAGATAGCTGTCAGTTCACAAGTGAAATCTTTCTTGCTCCTTCTTTGATTTTGATGTATGTTCCATCTTGCAGTATTATGTTAATTCCAGCCCCTCCATTACTTATGGTAAGGTCTGATGATCCATCTGTATATGCTGTTAAATAATTTATCTGATCGCATAAACCAATTGTGTCAAGTCCTTTCTTTTTAAGTATGTTTTTGTTCTCTTTTTTTTATTGCAGGGTTCATTCAGGTTAAGATTGATGATTACATTTGATGGCAATGGGGTAGGAAATATTGGTTTATCTCGAATTTGAAATTCATTATGTTTCATATTTATGCTCTTTCTAATATTGTTGTCGTACTGAAGTGTTGAAGATCTTTAGAGCCTTTCTTTTTGTCTCCTGTTTAAATAGGTTCTATGGGATATGTGTTCGGTTTCTTTAGTTTTTAGGCTATTGGTGAATTTTATTTTTTAAATTGTCTTCTTCTTTCAAGTAGGTCTAGACCACATTCTCTCTGAATTTTCTAATTGTTGGTATTTGAAACAGAACCAGTGATTAATTTGGCCGCTTTTGCTTGAACACTGTCTAGTCTTCTTTTTAGTGATGAACTTGAGGGAGCCCAAACAGGTGGCCTTATTAAGGTGATATATGTTGTACTGATAATTTTGGGTTTTGCTCCCCAATTTGTTCCGCATAGCCTTCTCAGAATGTTTAGGTTTCTGGTAGGTATATTTGAGGTGCTAATTATGTGTACTGTAAATCGCAATTCCTCATCAAGTATCACACCTAGGTAATTTGGAGAACAAATTTTATCAATTATATGGTTGTTTATGCTTATTTTAGAGTTAAATTCATGCCCTTTTACCTGTCAGTGAAGGAGACCTATAGGTTTGTGTTTATTGGGTTTTTATTTATATACACATATATTCTTACATACTGAGACTTTAAAGAATGCAAATGATCTTCATCTATTTACATACACAACACATATCCCCCTTAATAATACTCCAGTCGGTCTGGGGGTTTCCTTGCTCTCTGAGATCTAGGACTGCGGACGGGCACTTGTACAGCGGCAGACTCCGGTTTAGGAGTGCAAGAGGGCACGTGCACAGCAACAGGCCCTGGTCTAGGAGTGCAAGAGGGTACGTGCACAGAAGCAGTCTCCTCCTTGTTTCCTGATGTAACCTCTTGAACCTCCTCTTCACTTTATTTCTGACTTCCACCTACAGGCTTCTCTCCTGATGTTCGAGGAAGTATCAAATGTCTTGTCTCCACTTGTTTCTTTCTCACAGGTCGCAATTGATTGATATGCCTCTTATACACGACGCTCTCGCAACTTATAAGGTAGTGACGGTAGCTCAGTAATTTCAAAATGGTACCTTTTTACCGTTTAGGTCCAGTTGCATAGTTGCGGAAATAAACCTAGCAAACTGTAGTAAACTGCTCCTGCCTTCTTACGGCCTCATGAAATACCTCTCGCGGATTTCCCATCTTGGTATTAAATTCGAGAATCTTGATCTTAAACTTCTCTTCATTAGCAGTTCCGCGGGGGAATTCCTTTATTACAGTTTGGCGGAATGCTCTATGAGCAAATAGGAATCTTTGTAGATTCGTCTCTAAATCATCCTTCCCATTATTCTTTCTCAAAAAGTTTTTAAACTCTCTTACATATCTCTCAGCTAAACCATTTGTACTAGGATTATACGGACTGGTCTTAATGTGCCGTATACCATTCATTTTGGTAAATTGCTCGAATTCACCGGAGACAAACTGTCTTCCGTTATCTGTAACCAAATGTTAGGGCAATCCAAATCTGGCAAAAATTTATCTAAGATGATTTATAATCGTTTGGCTGGTAATATCTTTGATGATAAATATTTCTATCCACTTTGAGTATGCGTCCACGAGAACCAAAAACATTCTTCCCATGAACGGACCCGCTAAATCAAGATGAAGTCGATGCCACGGTTTTTCGGGCCAAGTCCATTCCGAGATGGTAGCCGGGGGCATGCTTGCCGATTCTTGGCATACTCTACATTCTCTAGGTAACTCCTCGATGTTACTGTCTATGCCTGGCCACCAAAAATACCGCCTGGCAATCATCTTCATTTTAACAATCCCCATGTGTATTTCACGCAAGTCATTTAAAATTAAAGATCTTAATTTTTGGGGAATTACCACTCTTTCACGCCATTGAAGACAACCAAACTCCAAACTTAATTCCTCATTGATCTTATAATGAGAAGCTAGTGGGTTTTCTCTCGGTACCCTTGTGAATTTCCACACAGTTGCCTTCTCTAACATTTCTTAATACTATAGACAGTATTTTATCTTGGGGCGTCTCATATGCCACCTCCATAAAAGAGAACGGTACCTCATTCAACCTCCTGAGAAGAAGTACCTGGTCTTCATCAAGAGACTCCCTGACACTCGATTCTAAAGGAAGACGTGACAATGCGTCAACATTGGAATTATCACTAGTTTTTCGAAATTCCACAGTATAATTAAATGCAGCTAATTTTAAGGACCATCTTTTAATTCTGGATGATGCACATATGGGAATTGGTTTATGAGGTGAAAATATATGAATTAAGGAACAGGTCTCTGTGACCAATTCAAATTTTCGTCCCAGTAAGTATTGTCTGAATTTCTCAACGCCAAAGGTATGCTCAACGCTTTCCTTTCTAGTTGAGAGAAACGTTTTTCCGCTTCAGTTAATATTCTAGAAGCAAAAGCTATAGGGCATTCTTCCTTTCTATAATTTCTATGACTCAGAATTACGCCTAGTCCATAGTCCATTAATAATGATTTACATTTTTTAAATAACATTCGATATTTTTCGTCCAATTCCATCTACAATATTTATTCAAAAGTTGATAGAATAGCGCTAAAATGTTTGCTATATTTTTTATGAATCTATAATAATAAATTGAGTCCTATGAAAGATCTTAATTGCGAAACATTCTTTAGGTTCACGCGTCTCACTGCTTTAATCACTGTTTTAATTTTATTTTCTAAGGGATGCAGTCCATATTTATCCATTTTAAACCCTAAATATTACACCGATTTCTTTTTAAATTTAAATTTATATTTGTTTATCTTTAAACCTTTTTCTAGCAATCATCTAAACAATAGATCCAACTTTTGTTCATGATCTTCAAAGTCTTTTCCTGCAACCAAAATATCATCTATGTAGCAGGCCACACCTGGCAAATCAGCAAATAGACCTTCCATAATCCTCTGAAATTTATTTGGTGCTACCGCTACGTCATATGGTAGTATTTTATAAGAAAATAACCCATTTGTTGTGTTTATACCAAAAACAGCTTTGGCTTCTTCCGCTAACATTAAATGTAAGTAAGCCTGTGATAGGTCTAGAGTCGAAAGTACAGTGCTTGTAGAAAATTTTGAAAATATATCATCGATCGATGAAAGGGGATACCTATCTAATTCTATTGCTTTATTAGCTGTACATCTAAAATCACCACATATCCTTACACTACCATCCTTTTTTAATACTGATACTATTGGAGCGGTCGAATATGCATGAACTATAGGTTATAAAATGCAAGAATTCACTAAACGATCAATTTCATTCTCTACTTTGTTTTTTAGAGAGAAAGGTAAACTTCTGGCCTTACAAAACACAGGAGTCACATCCTTTTTAAATCTAAAATTTATTTTAACATCCTTTAGACAGCCCAAATCTTTGTTAAACAAATCTGCATATCTATCAATCAAACTATTTCTTTTAGATTCATAATTAAAATGTTAATGCTAAACAATCAAGAATAATCAAGTTTTAACTGTTTAAGCCATTCTCTTTCTAACAAAATTACCTGGATTTTTCATTTACAACTATTAATCGTAAATACTGGTTGTCTTCTTTTACAAAAACACTTTTGACCTATAATCTCTATTGATTTACCACAAAAGGATTTTAATCTTAAATTTTTTGGAAATACATTTTTACCTTGCCAATAAATCTTATAAATATCTTTAGGTATTAACGTAACTGGACTTCCTGTATCTATTTTAAAGCACAAAGAATAATCATCTACTTTTAAATTTATTGTGGTATCAGTTTCGCCCTGTACAGAATATATAGAGTCCTCTTGTACAAATTTACATCCCCACATTTTTTACTAGCTTTGAAGACCCTACTTAAATGACCCAGTTTTTTACATTTTAAAACAAGTCTTTGTTCTATGAGGGCAAACAGAGGCCACGTGTCAATGTCTTTCACCACATCTATAACACATTATTTCTCCCCTTTGCCTGAAAGGCCTATGCTGCACCATACTATTATTGTACTCACCCTTTTATCTTTTCCATTCACAGTGGATATTTTGGCCACTAATTTATCTTGCAATTCTCTTGTATTTATCACCGCCAGTTCGAACGAGATTGCCACTGCAAAACTTTATCCAGGGTGACATCGTCGTTTTCTTGTAGTAGCTTCTTTTGCAGGCTTTCCAACTTGAATCCAGTCACAAAACGGTCTCGCATCATGGTTCCCAGCATATCGCCGAAATTACAATTTATTGCTAAATGTTTCAATTCTCTAAGATATTCCGAAATTGATTCTCCTTCCTGTTGAATTCTCTTTAAAATTCTGCATCACTGTGGTATCACTTTCTTCTTTGGATCCAAATGCAGCTTAATTCTTTGAATGATAGTATCATAGGGTTGATATTTCATTAGTCCAGGAAGAAAATGTCGTTTCCCTGCTTCAAAGTTTCAGAATCTGGTAGCGAGGTAAAAATCAGCACTTTAATCTCCTCCTTCAGATGCCAAAAAGATAGCCTCAAATTTTTGTACAAAAAGATCGAAGTGTCCTCCACTGGGCTATAGCATCTAAAAGGTACTATTAACTTTGGACTTGTCATGCTTATCTTTTCTACTCCTTTGTTTTCTTGATCCAGATAGTTTAAAAGATGTAGTTGTTATACTTGCATAGACGCCGTTTTCCTCAGCTTTTTGCTGGCTCTGTAGATCGCGCATCCTCGTCGCCACTTTTGTTGTGTCGTAATTAGACGTACAAGAGCTCAAACTTGACTATTGCCAACAACAAATGTCCAATTTGTATATACATGTATTTTTACATAATGAGGCTTTAAATGATACAAATAATATTCATCTATTTACATAAACAACAGTTAATATATAGCGAGAAGAGTAGAGGACTGAGCACAGATCTCTGAGGTACACCAGCCCATGTTCTTCGGTCCTTGGAAAATGTTCCATTGACCCGAACCTTTATCCTTCTTTCCCTTAAGAAGCCTGCAATCCAGATTAAGGCTTTTCCTCTTACTCCGATGTTGTGCAGCCTTTCAAATAATTTCTACACTCGATCAAAATCTGAGGTCATATCCAGGAATACGGCCGTTGTCTTCTTTGGCGGTTTTTCCTAGAAATATATTATTGATTGACAGAAGTAGAACAGTTTATCAGTTGTACAGTGACTGGATCTTTAGGCAGTTTGGTAGAAGTTTATTTTATTATTGTTAGTGAGCCAGATTCTGAGCCTAGAGTGGATAATTTATTCTGTTATTTTACAAAGTATGCTGGTAAGAGCAATTGGCCGATAGTTCTTGCATTCCTTGGCATCTTTGGTTTCAGTATTGGCACTATAATTGATATCTTCCAATTCTTTGGTAGTTTACCAGTTTGCCATGAAATGTTCAGTATTCGTAGGAGTTGATTTTTAGCTTTGTCTCCAAATTGTTTAATCATTTGACCAAAGATTAGAGCATCTCCAGGTGACATCTTGGATTTAACTTTCCTATTGATGAGTTTACCTCATTCAGTGTGAAGTCTCTCGAGTAAATATCTTGTTGATGGTAATTTCTTGCTTGTTTAACTAACCTGTTTACATTATTTTTTAGAGTCCTGCCTTCATTCGTATAGCTGAGTCTGGAAGTGCTTGAAAGATATTCAGCAATTATTTCAGCTATCTGTTTGTTCGTTCTCGCTATTCATATCGGTTAGAGTAAGGGAGGATTAGTGTTGGTTTTGATTGTTTAATAACACTAATTAAATTCCAGTGATGGCTTTACTTTTTTGGATCCATTTTTTTCGCAGAATTCTGCCCATTTTTCTCTCTCTCTTGTTTGAATATCCAAATTTTTTGTTCTATTTTGTGACTGTAATGTTCCTTCGATTAAATAAATAAATATGCTTTATTAAATTAATAAACTAATTTTTATTATATATATTTTTAATGTCAAAGTACACTTTTTAAATAGATTCATAACAACAACAATAATTACAGTGCTGCCCAATCCAAACAATCAAAATAAATAAATTAATTAAACAGAGTATATTATAATATTATTATAAGGTATATTACAGTGACTAATTTCAATGAGTTCCTTTATGATTTCTTCTGTTTTATTTGTTTTAAGAAGTTGATTGAGTTTGTCTCTCTCTGCAATCATTGCCTCGATATTGTGGTCCTTCCAGTAAAGTATTCACAGGTCTTTACGTCTAGCTCTAGGTATCGATACTTTTACAGCTTTGGATATGTTCGAAGAGAATTTTTCCAATTTTTTGTCAATCGTTTTGTGATTTAATTCTTCGTTGCACAGTTTTTCAAGCTTTTCTGTGATTTTTTTCCAGTGAGCTTTTATTCTGTTGGAAATTCTCAATTTTGAATTTTATGGTTGTTAAAATTGTGTGTGGTCTGTGGTCACTGATTGCACTTTTCAGAATTTTCCATTGTGTTGTGGGTGCGATGTTGTAATTTATCACTGTGATGTCTATTGCGGATTCTGTGCCTGTGGACTTGGATAGATAGGTGTTATTTTCGTTATTTAACGGTGTAAGGTCGAGGTCGGTTAGCATGTCCTCAATCTGCTGACCTTTGTTATCCTGGAAAGGTGATCCCCAAGTTGGTCTTTCGGCGTTAAAATCACCAAGTATGATTGCGATATCCGAAGACGCTTCACTTAATGTCTCTATCAGGCCTGTATTGATGCTAGTATTATCGTAGTCATAAACATTTATGATTGGAATTGTTTTATCTGTAAGATAGATTTCTATTGCCTGAGCTTCTGTCGTGCTTTCTCTAGGCTTACTCTGATTATATGCGATACCCTTAAATTTGATTTCTAGAGTTTTAATCAAAACGGCAAGTCCTCCTCCGAATTTTCCCGGTCTGTCCTTTCGTAGTGTTGTGTAATCTTTGATATTGAATCTCAGATTCTGATTCAATTTTGTCTCCTGAAGACAGGTAATATGTACATTGTTGTCACAGAGAAGACAAGTCAGCTCTTTATTTTCCTCTGGGTAACATTTATATTGAGTTGTAGTAGATTGAATTGTGTCCTCGTAGTAGATTTCTCATCATGAGCTCGAGCTGCAGCTCCTGACGCGGCGGTTACCCCGGACGCTGTAGCATTACTGGAGATATCAGTTTTGCTCTTAATTTGAAAATGGGTGCCGTTGCAACGTTAGTCATCTTCGAAACGAACCAGAATTTGGTCAAATATTCCAAGGGTCCAGGGGGGACCGCAAGGAGGTGTGGTCGGACTTCTCCCCTTCCCCTTGGAATGCCGTCACTACAGGATAAAGCACTCTTGGTGAATTATTTTAATTGTGATTCAGAATCTGCCACTGAAGATTTATGAGCGTTTCGTTCCTTTAAAGAAATTCGAAGCGGTAAAGGACCAATGAGTTGCTACTCTCTAAGCGATTGATTAAAAGTTTTGAGGAAACTGGATCTCTGGAAACAAAACCTCGGAGTGGAAGACCATCGACATGCAAGTCAGTGGCTGTTACGGTTTTGCAGAATGCTGAAGCTATTGAAACGTTATCCACGTATGGAGAAATAAGTGCTAGACAAGTTTCTCGACAAACGGGGATTTCGTATGGAACAGTTTGGAGAGAACACACATTTAGAATTTTTCTATAAAAATACCCTAACAAAATTCAAAGTTTTCACGAGTTGAAAGTCAGCGATTTTGAGAAGCGTCAAGAATTCGCTGCATGGGTTTTCAGGCAAATTGATATTGATGGAAACTGGCTGTCAAATGTTCTAAGAACAGATGATGCTCACTTTTATCTAAAGGGAGAATTTAACATTCAAAACTGCCTCATTTTGGCAACAGAAACCCCTAGGAATTTTACAGAAATACCACTTCATCAGCACAGAGTTACAGTTTTGTGTGGGTTCACTTCTTCTTTTATTTTTGGGCCAATTTTCTTTGAAAATATCAATGGAAGAACTTTTAAAACCGTTTTTGTAACTGGTGAACGTTATGTTCAACTTTTGAGTGAAAAGGTTATTCTCATATTGCAGGACAGACAAGCACTAAGCGAAATAACATTCATGCAAGATGGAGGACTTCCTCATATCTCCCGCGGTGCCAAACAATTGCTGAAGGATACGTTCGGTGAAATTCGTTGATAAGTCGCCACTTTATATACCAGTGGCCTCCAATATCACCAGACTTGACGCCTTACAATTTCGGTTATGGGGGTACATTAAGTCGCGTTTTTATCGATGCCGGCCTACCACATTGGCCATGTTGAAGGCTTCTATCAGATGGCACGTTTTATAAATTTCAACTATTTAATTGTGACCATTCTGTCATTTATCTTCTGCAGGCGGTGTTTGAGAATGAAGGGCGCCACATAGAGCAAGGATTGTGACCTAATACAAGAGAGAAGGCAGTTACCTCATGTGTTATATTTTGCAGCTCTTTGTTTTGGGTTATGGGAATAATAAATGCTGTCCTCACATCTTGACTCTTTTTTTTTTCTGTGAACAGTAATTTTTTTGTTAATCATTTGCCCACATCTTATATTATGTCGTGCAGGCCAAAGTGTTATAACTTCTCGAATAACACTGGTATACACAATTTTAACCCTTATGTTTAGTTTATAGCTTTTCGCCCATTAGAAAAAATAGCATAAGGAATATCCTCTGTATCCCCCCCAACTTCAGAAATTTTGCGCAAAAAATAATACAAAATGATTTTGCTACCACGTTTTTCAACGCAAAAGGTCGATTTAAAAATGATTTTTTTGAGGGGATACATTTTCAAAATTATGTAGAGTATAATAAACAATGATAACATTTGACAAACCCATAGGCTATTTGGAATAAAGTACGACAAATATATTTTGTCACCCCCCTCTATATTTCATCTTTGTATCATGACAAATATCCAGTTAAATAGTCAAGTGTCGCCAATTAGTCAAGAAACTATACATTCCTTATAGCACGAAATCCTATTAGTAGTGCCATCATAATTTTTGGTACTATATTAACATTTCAAAAATCGTGTATTGATATTAGTAGTTATTTTCAAACATTCATTCTATTTCACAAAACTCCATCTAAAATATAAATATTTTTTGCTACATGTTTTGATTTGCATATACCTATTTTACATATCTCAGATTGTATTCAAAAATCGTTAACCATTTCTTCTAACATTTGGCGTAATGGTGTTTTATTAATTTATCATTTGATATTATTTGGGTTCTTTCCTGGTATTCAAAAAGGAAAAATACGTGTCGTTCAGTTATATTTTTCAATTTATCAAACAATTTGGCCGCTTTATAGCTGATTCTGGTAGAGCGCCATCTAGCGAATAAAGTTGTAACTAAAATCAATTTCGAAATTTTCATTATTTGCCATAAAAAAATCCCATTGCATCCTGAACACAATGGTGTTTACCGCATTGCTCTAACGCGAATATTCGCGGAGTTATTAATTTTTAAAGTTGTGCGGGACTTTTGGATCACCCTGTACATAAATTACAATAAGAAAACACAATAAATACAAAAGATAATAGTGGCTATATATTTTTTAATCAAGTTTTGTTCGTCACTTTTAACAACAACAACTTTTTTTATATTAGGTTATCATCATATCCAATCTCACAGAATATACATATTTATTTTTATAAAATTAAATATTCCAACAATGCCACCTCTAATTTCATGAAAATATGTATCTACAATTGTCCATACAAATGACATCATAATGAATTTGTTTAAAACAAGGTGGCTCTCATACCTTTTGGCGTCTCCTTGTTTACACTTGTGTTAGCAAAATTTAAGCCTAACCAAGAATAATAATAAAGTAATGTAAAAACACAAATTATATTCAAATAAATGGGTATTTTTACACATACATGAGAGTATTAAATGCTATAAATTTGGAAATTAAATAGCGACAACAAGTTAAACAATTTTTCCTTCGTTAAAGCGTTAGTTAACATATCAGAAATATTGTCTTCACTTTTTACATACTCAACATCAAAAGTGTTATTATTTAACTGTTCATGTAAAAATGCAATAGATCTAACTAGATGATTAGATTTATCTGTAGTTTGACCAGATTTAGTAAAAAAAATTGATGCTTGGTTGTCACATATTTTTGTATTTTAACAAATGTTGTGGTAATTTCCTCAAAAAGATATTGAATATAAATACCCTTTTCTACGCATTGAAGTAGTCCTTGTATTTCACTATCACAAGTTGAAAGGCATGTGCTAGGAATGGTTTTGCTTGACCATGAAATTAAATTTTTACCTAAATAAAAAGTTAATCCTGTAGTTGATTTTGAAATAGTGGTTCTACCACAATTCCATGAAGCATCTGAATATGCCTTTAATTGTATATCTCCCTCACAATAAATCAATCCATATTGTTTAGTGCCCTTTAAGTATCTAATTATTCTTTTAGCAGCACCCCCATGTGTATTTCTCTTGGGCTTTGATTGAATCTGCTCAATATAGTAACTGCAAAAGCAATATCAGGCCTAGATTTTGTTGATAGGTATAGTAATGATTCAATTAGTTCTTGATATAATTTCTTATTAACTTCTTTAGAATTATTATAATTATCTAAATTGGTATTAGGATCTAATGGAGTTGAGATATGCTTGCAATCCAGCATGTTATATTTCTTTAAAAGCTTATTTATGTAACATTCTTGTTTTAAAATTAGTCTATCATTCCCTCTAATAATTTCCATACCTAAAATGTTAAAGGTTTTTAAACTTTATTTGATTTTAAAGTGTAATTCTAATTTTTGGATTACAGCATGCAAAATTACAGGATATGAATTTATTATTATCATGTCATCAACATGCAATCATAAAAGTAAACATGAATTGTTAATTTTATAAGTGAAACGGCATTTATCAGATTTAAGTTGTGTGAAGCTTATTTCTAAAAGGTATTTTGTAAAAGTTTCATACCATATTCTGCCACTCTGTTTTAGTCCATAAAGTGCTTGGTTAAGTTTACATACAATGTCTTTACCTTGTCTTTGGTATCCTTCTGGCTGGGTCATATAGATGGTTTCTGTTAGTTTTCCATACTAGAAGGCAGTTTCAACATCAAAGTGGTGAAATTCATAGTCCATCATTGTGGCATAGGCTAGGAGGGTTCTAAAAGAATCAGTTTTCATTACTGGAGAAAAAGTTTCATTGTAGTCTGTCCCATATTTCTGAGAGCATCCCAAAGCAACAAGTCTTGCTTCAAAAATTTCCTTATTGGTTAGGGGATCAATTTTCTTTGAAAATGCCCATTTGGATTTGATAGGTTTTGCACCTTGAGGTAATTCAATAAGGTTCCATGCATGATGGTTTTCAAGAGAATGTATTTCCTTATTCATTGCTTATCTCCATAAAGTTGAGTCTGGATTACTAATAGCTTCTTCATAGGAAGATGGTAGTAAGTCTCCATGAGAAACTTTAAATGCCTCTTCATCTGGTTCATAGGTGTTGAAAAGTGACTCGCACATCGGCTGTTGCCATAGCAACCGCCACTTCCCCCAGACATCACGTGACCTGACGCCACCAACCGCCGGCGTACCTGTATATAGGCTTCAGGGTTAGCCTTTGTTCTTTGCCCTTACGCTTGCTTTGTTTGTCTCTCTTTTTACTTGTCATCTTAATATAATATAATTGATAATTAAACAATTCTTTTCTGAGATCCAGCCTCTTATTCTCTTACATGGCAGCAGAGCTTGGTTGGTATCAAATATTTTTGTTTATCTAAGCTGAAATTCGTTTGCTTGCTCAAGATGACAACTGAACTTCCACAAATTCAAAAATTCAACGGCGATAATTTTCATCTATGGAAATTTCAAATGAAGATTATTCTAGAAGCAAAAGATATTCTCAGTATAACTGATGGCTCTGAAGTTAAACCTGAAATAGAGGATATTGCAAAATTCTCCAACTGGAAAAAGAAAGATGCAAAATCCAAAATGCTGATCACTACTGCTCTAGAGTTTAAATATCTTCAACAGCTTGTTAATTGCCAGACTTCAGCAGAAATGTGGAAGAAATTATCAACAATATATGAACTGAAATCTGAAACAAACAAATATTTGCTGCAACAAAGATTTTTCGAGAATATAAAATGAATCCAAATGATAACATTGCTACTCACATTTCCAAAGTTGAAACTCTGGCACAACAAATGAAAGATCTAGGTGAGCCAATCTCTGATGTTGCCCTAATTACAAAGATAATTTGCAGCTTGCCTGATAAATACAAGAATTTCATAACAGCGTGGGATTCAGTTTCATGAGAAGAAAAGGCACTAGAAAACTTGACGGCAAGATTACTGAAAGAAGAAAGCTTACAGGATCATTGGGATTCTTCAGGAAATTTTAAACCAGATAATGCCTTGGTGACTTTTTCAAAGTTCAACAGCTTCCAACAAACAACAGCAGCATCAACAATCTATTAAAGATAAAAAGAAGAACACACACTGTGGTTATTGCAAGAAGAAAGGACATTGGTGGAAAGAATGCTATAAAAGAAAGGAAGAACAAAAAGGACAACAGCCAAGTTCTTCAGCCAGAGATGATAGCTGTGCTTTTTCAGCTGAGACAAGTGCCTTCCTCGCTGAAACAAAGGATTCCTGGATTGCAGATTCTGGAGCAACGGATCACATGACTTCCAGAAGAGAATGGTTCTCTACGTTCGAAGAAATACCAGAAGGTGTGCCTTGGAGATGGAAAGCAGATCTATGCAAAAGGTAAGGGAAATATTGATATTCTCTCTTATATTGATAGTCAGAAAATTAATGCTACTCTTTTGGATGTTCTCTATATACCTGAATTGGAGACCAATCTTTTTTCAATATCTACTGCAACAAAACATGGTTTGACGCTCATTTGTAAAGGAATATAAAATTGACTAAAAATTCGAAAGTGCTAGTTACTGGAATAAAGGACAATTCAAATCTTTATAGAATTTTTATTAAAGCAAAGCAATCTTCACAAACTCATGTTGCTCAGTTAAGTCTAGATATATGGCATCAAAGAATGGATCATGTAAATCCTATAAAATTAACCCAAATGTTTGAAAATAATGTTTTTGAAGAAGATATTAAAATTAGAGAAAAGCCTGATTCTTTACTATGTGAAGCATGCATCTATGGAAAACAAAATAGAAATGTTTTTCACGCGTCAACAAGTCCAAATTCGACCTACCCAGGAGAGCTGATCTATTCAGATGTTTGTGGACCAATGAGTAAAAGATCACCAGGTGGATCATTATATTTTGTATCATTCAAGGATGATTTTTCAAGATTTAGAGTGGCCTACTTCATTAGGCATAAATCAGATGTACTTGAGAAATTTAAAGAATTTGTAAAAAGAGTTAGGACTGAAACTGGAAATAAAATAAAAAGATTCAGAACAGATAATGGCACAGAATTCTTAAATAAGAATTTTTCTGATTATCTAAAATCTCTAGGAATTGTTCATGAACTCACTGCTCCATATACCCCAGAACAGAATGGAATTTCTGAAAGAGATAACAGAACAATAGTTGAATCAGCTAGATGCTTGTTACATGGAAGAAAAATGCCGCTTGAACTGTGGGCTGAAGCCGTAAACACAGCAGTCTATCTCTTAAATAGATGTACTACTAAAGTATTGGGAAATTCTACACCTTATGAAATATGGTACAAGAGAAAACCCTCCATCTTACATTTGAAAACTTTTGGATGTAACGCTTATGTGCATATACCAAAAGATAACAGAAAGAAATTAGACAAAAAGAGTATTCGTACATTTTTTGTTGGATATACTGAAACTAACAAAAATTATAGAATGTGGGATCCTATTGATAGAAAAATTATCATAAGCAGAGATGTAATATTTACTGAAGCTAATATGTCAGAAAATATTCAGGATAACCAACAAGATCAGGTAACTATATATAGTGAAGAAAGTGTTGATAGCACAAATACCAGTTCCAAACCAGAATAATCATGTCGATACCCTCTCAGGAATAGAATCAGAGAAAAGGAACAATCATCAACCAGCTGTACAAGAGCTATTTCATATGCTTGTTATGTCCATGACCAAGAACCATTGAACTATGAAGATGCAATTGTAGGACAAAACTCAACAAAGTGGAAACTAGCTATGGACGATGAATTCAATTCCTTGATGAAAAATCAAACATCGACTTATGTGACACTACCATCAGACAGAAAAGCTATTGCATGCAAGTGGGTATACAAAATAAAGCAAAATGCAGATGGATCAAATAAAATGTTTAAGGCTAGACTAGTTGCGAAAGGTTATTCACAAAAACCAGGACTTGATTATGGTGAAACTTTTTCTCCAGTAGTAAAATTTGATTCAATTATAACAATCTTATCACTTTGTGCATTATTTGATATGGAAATGATTCAATTAGATGTAAAATCTGCCTTCTTGAATGGTGATTTGGAAGAAGAACTTTACATGGAACAACCCCAAGGTTATGAAAACCCAGATTTTCCTAATCATGTTTGCTCTCTTCAGAAAAGCATCTATGGTCTTAAGCAATCCCCCAGAATGTGGAACAAGAGATTTCATGAGTTTTTAATTAAGTTTGATCTCAAACCTAGCATATCAGATTCATGTGTCTATACAATGAAATGTAAACAGGCTTACATATTACTTGCAATATATGTAGATGATTGCTTAATCTGCAGTGTAAATAAACAACATTTAGATGATATAGTACAGTACTTAAATTCCAATTTTGAAATAAAAACTTTTACTGCCGATTATTTCTTTGGCCTACAAATATATCGAGATAGAACAACTAAAATGTTATTTCTACATCAAGCCGCATACATTGAAAGAACACTTGAACATTACAACCTTCTTGAAATTAAGTTACAATCTGTACCTTCTGATCCTTACTCAAAACTAACAAAAGAGATGTGCCCAAAGGATAATCAGGAAATTGAAGAAATGAACAAGATTCCATACAGACAGACAATTGGTAGTTTAATGTACCTCATGACTGGAACTAGACCTGATATTGCCTACGCAGTCAGCAGGGTTAGCCAATTTATGAACAACCCAGGACCTTCACATTGGACCGCAGTAAAGAAAATATTTGGATACTTAAAAGCTACGAAAAACATCGGTATTTGTTTTGGTGGGAGTTCCTGCACTACATCTCTGATAGGTTTTTCCGATGCTGATTTTGCTGGAGACCTAGACACAAGAAAATCAACCACCGGATATGTGTTCATGTTGAATAATGGACCTATTTCTTGGTGCAGTCAAAAACAGAATTGTGTGTCTCTGTCAACAACAGAATCTGAATATATTGCGGCTTCCAAAGCAACGAAAGAAGCAATTTGGCTGAGACAACTTCTACGCGAGCTACATCAAGAACAGGTAAAGCCTACAACAATTTTTTGCGACAATCAAAGCTGCATAAGACTTGTTCACAACCCAGAATACCACAAAAGAACTAAACATATTGATATCTCGTATCACCTTATCAGAGATCATTTTCGAAAACATGCAATTGACCTACTTTATGTCTGCTCCAATGATCAAGCTGCAGACATATTTACGAAAGCTCTACCTCCAGAAAGGTATAGAAGACTAAGGAGCCAACTTGGACTGTTTGAAACAACAAAGTGCTCGTCAGGTGGGAGTGTTGAAAAGTGACTCGCACATCGACTGTTGCCATAGCAACCGCCACTTCCCCCAGACATCACGTGACACGCCACCAACCGCCGGCGTACCTGTATATAGGCTTCAGGGTTAGCCTTTGTTCTTTGCCCTTACGCTTGCTTTGTTTGTCTCTCTTTTTACTTGTCATCTTAATATAATATAATTGATAATTAAACAATTATTTTCTGAGATCCAGCCTCTTATTCTCTTACAATAGGAAGTATCTTTGTCTTCATTGTCAAATATAGGTTCCTCATCTGAAGAAAGTTCATAGTAAATTTGGTCTCTTACATTTGGTCTTAAATTGTATCTTGGTGTTGTTTGATAATTGTTTGAGAGATAAGATTTTCTTTTCTTGACTTTCTGCTACATCTTCTGGCTCTTGCAATGGAAATGTTTCTTCACTGTTGTTATTTTCAAATATTTCTATCAAGGAATAATCTTGAGTCTTAGTAGTGTTATCATTATCAAGAAGTGCTACACCCTTCTTGTCTTCAAGGAATTTCGCATTTCTTGACTCAGTAATTGAAAAGTCTTTAGGGTCACAAATTCTGTAAGCCTTCCTTTCTGAAGAATAACCAACAAATATGCCAGATTGTGTGGTACATTCAAGTTTTGACCGTTTATGCTTTGGTATAAAAATTTCAGTATGACATCCAAATATTTTTAAATGGGATACAGTAGGTTTTCTATTAGAAAATAGTTCTTCTGGTGTAAATATTTTATTGTTTTTAGATGGTGCTCTGTTTTTTACATATACAAAAGTATTCATGGCTTCTGCCCAGAATTTTGTTAGTAGTTGAGATTCAATTAAGAGAGCTCTAATTCCCTCAATTAAAGTTCTATTGAATCTTTCTGCTTTTCCATTCTGCTGTGGAGAGAAAAATGTTGTCCTTTGGTGTTGAATTCCCTTTCCTTTCAAATAAGTATCCATTTCATTATTTACAAATTCAGTGTCATTGTCTGTTCTGATGCTTTTAATTTTCCTTTCAGTTAGATTTTCCACTCTTTCAACAAATAATTTTCCTGAACAATCATCAACTTTGCTTTACCAATGGATAGTTCTTTGATAAGTCCAATAAGATCAAGGTGTAGAAGGTCTAGTTGATTCTTTGACTGGTTGTATTTTATCTCCTTGAATGGTAATCTAGTGCTTTTTGCCCGTATGCAGGTAATGCATTGATCACACAGGAATATCGGCTTCATTGTAGTTGAAATTGTAAACTAAAGAGTGTTGTTTCATTAGGTACATATAATGTTTATTTATGTGACAGAGTCTCTCATGCCATTTATCCCAGTTGGAATCACTATTCTTATAGGTTTTTGGGTCATTTTCAGTGAATGAGTTATATAAAATAGAATTGATTATGTAAAAAGCATTATTCTTTTTTGCTTATATTAAGGTTCTACCTTGTTCATCTATGATATAGCTGCCTTGTATATCAAATATAATCATTTTATTGTCTTCAACTATCTTGCTAACTGAAAAAATATTTTCATTTAAATCTGGAACATGTAACACATCCTTTAGAATAAAAGGTTCATTATCATTATCCCTCAATTTTCATTTCCTGAAAATTGGGATTTTATGTAACTATTATCAGCAAGAATTATTTTTCTTTTATCATCTTGATGTTCTTCCAGGTATTCAAATTGTGATGTCATATGGCTTGATGCCCCACTATCCAAAATCCAAAGTTGTTCCAAATTTTTCCTTTCTTTCACTAGTTTTGCAAATTCACTTGCTTTTTCTTCTTTGACAATTGTTTCTTTTGATACTTATTTGGTGTATTTGTTTTATATCCACTTGGTCCTGGTTGGGAGGTCTGTTTTACCATTGTCTTCCCATTGTTTTCTGGGTTGTGCCAGCATTCGTTGGCTTTATGTCCTTGTTTATGGCAGATGAAACATTTGTACATTTTTGATGCCTTTGTTTATTTATAATGTTTATATTTATTCTTATTATATACCTTGTAAGCTGAAGAATGTTCGTCTTTTTCTTGATTGCAGTATCTTTCTTGGTATATTTCGAATAGGCGTCGAATATTATCAATAGTTGGATTGTCCATACTGTCTATTTGCATGGCAATAATGTTATATTTTGAAGGTAATCCTTTAATAAGTGCAGTGGTGAATTCTTCTTCATCTATTTCAGCACCGAGAATTCTTGCATTTTCAAGCATTTTTTTCTGCTCTTAGTGTTCGTGTTCGTTAAAAAAAAAAAAAAGGGTGATCGATTGAAAGGAAAAACAATGGGGGAAATAAATGCACAGAAACACAGTATAACAAAAAGGATTTATTTTAAAGATTAAAAACAAAAGGGATAAAAACTATTATACTTATATAAAGAATTAAGGGTGGAAAAACAAGAAAAAAGGTTAAGCTAAATTATACTTATATCTATGGAATTATGTATAAAAAATAAACAAGGTTAAGCAAAAAAGAAAGTAAAAAAATTAACTAATCTCAGGGAAGGGAGATAAAAATAAATGGCGGGGGGGTGTCGAGCGTTTGTTTACACAGTACCTGGTGGCAGCACCGTCGCAGGCTTGGCTTTCTCTTGTCGCGATGTCCAATTGTCGCGCGTTGGTTGTCTAATTGTCACGACTCGTTGGTTGTCTAAGACGTCCTTTTCCGTCCTCAAGTTGCTGCTTGAGGGATCCTCCAAGATGTCTTTCCTTCCACGAGACTCTGCTTGTGGGATATGTCTTCTTAGACTTTTTTCCTTCCACGAGACTCTGCTTGTGGGATATGTCTTCTTTGGCGCGTCTGCCCCAAGGCAAGGGAACTCAACTTTCCCTTCCGCTTCTAACAAGGGAATCCTGCCAACTGACCAAAAAAGAATGTAACATGACGCTCCGTCGTCTCCGCCCACGCCGACCTTTGCCCTCGGTCGGTCCAAGCTGGGGCTATCTATAGATATAGAGAGGTAGATGTCTTGCTCGTTGTCTCCCTTCACCTAAGACCTTCTTTCTATGTACAAAGTAAAAGAACGGTAAAATAGTTTTAACATTCTCCCACATAATTTTGCTCCGAAAGAAGCCAAAATTAAGTATAAGACAAAAGAGCATATATATACACAATACACACAAGAGTAGATATGCCTATTACATTACATAAAATACACATAAAAGAATACACATATTACACCTTTTTTTTCTCTCTACAGGTACTTTCACTAGTCCTTCGAGTCATACCTTGCAGGCTTTCTGATTACCCTACCATATCTATTTCTAGAGTCCCTGGATTCACTATTGGGCCTATTTCCTAAAAATGCATCAGATTGGGGTTCGGTATTTGAATTGTCCATTTGAATCGTCTCAACATTCGAGGATATTTCAAGAGGGTGTAAGCGTTGTAGAGCCCTGATCAAGGTTCCTGTGGATGTTTTAACATGGGCCACTCTCACTATTCCATCTTTTCCTGGTATGAGATTTACTATTCGCCCTTTAGGCCAAAACATTCTTTTAAGATTTTCTTGCCCGATCAGTACAACGTCTCCTACTTTCAACTGTCTTCTATCAATATTTTCGGATTTCTGAATCAGCGCGCCTAAATATTCCTTTAAGAATCTCTGCTTCAATTCTCTCTTCAGTTGACCTAACTCTCTGTATCTAGTGTGCAACATTTCTGGCTTTAAATTTTCAAATTCAGGAAAGCTAGACTCTGGACCATTTTGTAAAAACTCATTAGGAGTTAACGGTTTTAGATCATTGTCGTCTTCAGAGACATAAGTGAGGGGTCGATTATTAATGATAGATTCGATTTCACAAAGGGCAGTCTGCAGTTGTACATATTTCAGCTTCCTGTGACCTAGCATCTTTATCAACATTTCCTTTATTGTCCTAACCATTCTTTCCCAAAATCCTCCCCACCAAGGAGCAGAAGGAGGGATAAAAATCCATTGTATCCTTTTAATTGAGGTTTCCCTTTCAATTCTAATCCAATCCAATCTCTTGAATATTCTATTAAGTTTAGCGAAATTGGTGCCATTGTCGCTATATATTTTCTCAGGGCGCCCTCTCCGACAAATAAACCTATGGAGGGCCATTACTGATAATGCACTTACTGATAATTTTCTTTATCGTTTTCCTTCCCCTGATTATCCAAAATTTCTCTCTCAGCTTTGATAAAATGAATTGCACCCCTACATGTCCATTCTTCAGGTGCACTTCCCATATAAGTTGCTCTACGAAGGGATGGTCGCCTGGTAGAATGATAGGAGTTTTAAATTCTTCTGGGACCTGTCCATGTAAAAGTTTGCTTTCTACACACCAAAGTCCGTCAGTGTTTTTTAATATTTTAAAACTCTTGGTTGCATTCGATTTCTCTATGGAGACTTTCTCCTGAATCATTCGGATAAGCTTTTTTTCTGCCAAGTCTAATTCTGAAACTTTCAAAGGTCCTGTTTCAGTTGACTGTTTTTTAAGTTTCCCTAAAAATCTTAAAACATAGGACATTACCCTGATGTTGAGAGAGTAATTAGACCTCCTTGTCAGTATCCAGTCTTTATAATCGATGTTCAAATTAATGTTGGTTTTCATAATGTTTTCTTCAACATTTATTTCTTTTGGATTTATCGAGAACTCTGAATTGGGCCAGAATTCTTTAGGTTTTTTCAACCATTCGGGGCCCTCCCACCATCTGCTTTGCACAAACTGGCTTGGAGGGCAACCTCGAGACAGAAGATCGGCCGGGTTCAACTGACTAGGAACGAACCTCCAATCGTTCAAATTGGTAGTGGCCTGTATTTCTCTGACTCGGTTTCTCACGAAAACTCTCCACTCAATTTCTTTCTTTATCCAACTTAGCGCGGTAGTAGAGTCAGACCAAAGAGTTGTTTCACATTTTCTCTTCAAGGCAGCTTGGATTGCATTGGCTAGTCTAGCTCCTAGTACCATGGCCATTAATTCCAAGCGAGGGATCGTAATACTCTTCATAGGAGCTAATCTGACTTTGCTCCAAATCAAAGTTAGAGTATTTTCTCGTCCCGTTTCGCTCCTTAAATAGGCTACAGCTCCATAGCCTATTTGACTAGCGTCACAAAAGATATGAACTTCTGTAGGGAAAATGAGATCATTCCACATATATCTCGGTATCTTTATTAACTCTATTAATTTTATTTGATCCAACCAGGTTCGAAATTCCTGGGCCATACTTTCGGGTAGAGGTGTATCCCAATCTAGTTTCAGTCCCCATGATCGCTGCAGTAACAACTTTGGTGGCAAGAATACTGGAGCGCAAAATCCAAGTGGATCAAATATCCGCTGAACCATGGACAGTACCAGCCTTTTCGTTAATTTGGGTTGAAGACTCAAAATGTCAGGGAGTTCGCATTTTAATGAATCTTCCATTTTATTCCAAACAACACCCAATATTTTTGTACAAGTCCCCTTTCCAGGGTTTTCCTCCAGAGAATATTCCCACTCTCGTAAGTCCATTTTAGCCCTGTCCATAATTTCAATTGCGGCCTTTTGAAATTCCTGCACTTCCTGCTTTGTTTCCAGCGAGGTAATACAATTGTCCATGTAGAAGGATTGAGCTAAAATCTTTGCCCATTGAACAAGTGGGCCTCTTATTGATTGAAGATGGTATTCTATTACGGCGTTCAGCACAAAAGGACTGCAGTTTAAGCCAAATACAAGTCTCTTATGCCTGTAAGCTATTAGTTCTCTATCGCTCTCCTTTTCCCACCAAAGGAATCTAAGGTAGTTCCGTTCAGATTCTTCAATGGCCACCATCTGGAATGCTTTTCTTATATCTGCCGTGACTCCAAATTTATTTTCCCGAAATCTTATCATCATTTCAGGGATTCTTTCCAATAAATTCGGTCCCTTTTCTAAACATTGATTCAAAGATAGTCCATTATGGCCTAGACAAGAAGCATCGAAAACCGGACGTATGGGCGTCGTTTTAGATTCCATCTTGTACACAGGGCGGTGAGGTAAATAGTAGCCTCTTCTCTCGAGAGGATTTTCCTCGACTCTTTCAATGAGTCCTTCAGTCAGCCAGTCTCTAAAGATCTGACTATATTCGGTCAACTTATTCTGTGAGTTCATTTTCTTAGTGCTTATATCTAACCTTTTTATCGCTATGTCAAGATTGCTGAGGATTGACTCCTTTTCTACCTTCCAAGGTAGACCTACAGAATATCTCTGATCACTTTGTCTTTGAATTTTTGTTATAAACTTTTCTTTTATTTCCTGATATCTGGTCTCTTTGGAGCAAGTTTCAACAGGATCCCTAATGCCTAGTACTTCTAGATCCCACAAATCCTTTAAATCGCATCGCGTTGTTAGCAGATTCAAAGTCTGCTGCACATTGTCATTGCTATCAATAATTGGCGAATTGCCCATTAGTGTCCAACCTAATTTCGTTTCCACCGCAGTTAAATCTGCTTCAACTTGAACTATTTTTCCTGTCAAAATCATACCTAGATAGTTAGCGCCAATCAATATGTCAATCTCTTGTCCTTTAAAATTGTCCTGGGACAATATTATGCCCTTAATCTTCAATTTTTCTAACCAGTCTCCTTTTGGCAAAGGTGGTATGGCGTCGCAAATTTTACGTTGATCCAGCGCCTCAATATGGATCACATCTCTTTTATTACCTAAATTCTCCAATTCTAACATAAATTTACCGTGCTTTTCTTCACCAATCTTATTACCTCCAAAAAGACTTTTAGCTATAGTTATTTCGCCTTTTCTTTCTATTCCTATACTCCAGACTAACGACTGTTTGATATACGAAAACTGACTTCCACTGTCGAGGAGAATTCTAACCCTTCTAGAGGCATTTGGGCCTCTTAACAGTGCTACCGTGGTCATCAGCAAGACTTGACCTGTGCAGGCTTGACTAGAAAGCGATGCAATGGGTTCAGGTGCATTTTCTTTTAGATTTTCTCTTCCTGGTTTCGTTAACCGGTTAGAAGAATTTCCTTCACATAAAACTGCCAAGTGGTTTCTCCCACAGTTTTTGCACTCCAATTGTTCTCGGCACTGACTCTGTATGTGTCCCTTTCTTAAGCATTTGAAACATAGATGGGCACTACGTATTTTATCATTTCTCTCTCCCGGAGACATTTTCATTATGGAGCGGCATTGATGACTCGCATGATTTGTTCTTTCACAAAAGAAGCATTTTATATTAGTTCGCCCTCCGAACAGACTAGACACTGTGGCGGGTCTGAAATTGCTCCTTGTTCTGGTCCCATCATTGTAAGACCTTTTATAGGGTTCCTCCTGCTTAAAGCCTTTTTCCACAAATTTCAGCCGTTGAGCACTCCTTACTTCGGCTTTTAGAAAGTCCAATAATAACCTTAGCCTTTCTTGAGCTCCTCCAACCCCTTTATCTGACTCTTCCCGTTTTGCTAACTCCATACCATAACCCGAAGAAGGATGCCTGTGCCATATTTTCAAAATATCCGAAGGTAATGAAGACTCGACAAGAGGATATAAAAAAATACCCGACAACTGGGGATCAATGCCCAATGTCTCTAACGACCGGAGGTGACTGCTCAGTTCGTCGTACAGACTGCTTAAATTTCTATTTTCTTTCTTTACATTAGATATAACCGAATTCAATAGACGTCTGACATATAGTTCTGTCAGTATATTCGGGTCACCGAATCGCTCCTGTAGGGCTTGTACTGCCAAAGCATAGTTGGCGCCTGTAACGGGATAGCTTGCTACAACACGATAGGCTTCTGAATTTGGTACAATTGCTTGACGCAAATATAAAAACCGGTCGCTATCGGATAAATTCTTATTTTCGTGAATTTTCGAAAACTGCGCCCACCAGGGCAACCAACCTTCCAGAGAGCCGTCATAGCTTTTTAGGGCTAACTCTGGTAATTTCACATTTATTACAGTGTCCTCGCTAGCAATCGGGATTGTTTCTTCTTTATCGGGATTCCGTAATACACTGACTTTCTGTTGAATATCAAACTTTTCCTCTTCATATTTATCGCATTCTTGCCATTCCCTATCAATACTTTCCTCTGTAATCCCTTCTTTCACTACCAATAAAGCCTGATATTTTTCGTTTAGATCTACAAGTTTCGTGTAATAAGACTCTAGTCTATTAAACTTAGAATAAATATCATTCCTATCAATTTGAGACTTTTCAAATTCTCCATTTATTTCATTAATAATTCTAGTGAAAGTACCTCTTATGGCTTTTCTGCGCTTTTTAATTGTATCCATTTCCTCCATATCTCCTTTAAATCGATCACGTCCGGCTCACCAAAATGTTCGTGTTCGTTAAAAAAAAAAAAAAAGGGTGATCGATTGAAAGGAAAAACAATGGGGGAAATAAATGCACAGAAACACAGTATAACAAAAAGGATTTATTTTAAAGATTAAAAACAAAAGGGTTAAAAACTATTATACTTATATAAAGAATTAAGGGTAGAAAAACAAGAAAAAAGGTTAAGCTAAATTATACTTATATCTATGGAATTATGTATAAAAAAAATAAACAAGGTTAAGCAAAAAAGAAAGTAAAAAAATTAACTAATCTCAGGGAAGGGAGATAAAAATAAATGGCGGGGGGGTGTCGAGCGTTTGTTTACACAGTACCTGGTGGCAGCACCGTCGCAGGCTTGGCTTTCTCTTGTCGCGATGTCCAATTGTCGCGCGTTGGTTGTCTAATTGTCACGACTCGTTGGTTGTCTAATTGTCACGACTCGTTGGTTGTCTAAGACGTCCTTTTCCGTCCTCAAGTTGCTGCTTGAGGGATCCTCCAAGATGTCTTTCCTTCCACGAGACTCTGCTTGTGGGATATGTCTTCTTAGACTTTTTTCCTTCCACGAGACTCTGCTTGTGGGATATGTCTTCTTTGGCGCGTCTGCCCCAAGGCAAGGGAACTCAACTTTCCCTTCCGCTTCTAACAAGGGAATCCTGCCAACTGACCAAAAAAGAATGTAACATGACGCTCCGTCGTCTCCGCCCACGCCGACCTTTGCCCTCGGTCGGTCCAAGCTGGGGCTATCTATAGATATAGAGAGGTAGATGTCTTGCTCGTTGTCTCCCTTCACCTAAGACCTTCTTTCTATGTACAAAGTAAAAGAACGGTAAAATAGTTTTAACACTTAGAATGTATTCTTGCCATTTTTCTTCTTTCTTCATTTGTAGCCGTGATACTTCATTCCTAGCTGCAATGCTTTTTCTTTTCACGTTACCTTCATATATTTTTGCAAAGATGTCCAAATTTCCTTGGATGTGTTGCAGGTAAGAATAGGTGAGACTTGCGAATCATTCATTGCGCATGTAATGACACCTTTTGCTTGGGCGTCTTATTTGATCCATTTCGCCTTTTCGGCTTCATCTTTTGGTGAATCTTGTACTAAAAAATGTGCTAAAGCTTTTCCTTCAAGCACAGAAAGGATTCTAAATTTACAACTAGCAAAATTATTGCCATCAAGCTTCGGCATATTTAATCACGAAATATCCGCCATTTTTGTTTTTTACTCGTATACTTATTCTTCTATATCGCAGTTGAAGATGGTGCTGGGCCCATAACCTTTGTTTTTTTTTATGATTGACAGACTTCTCCTTTAAATGTATTATTTATTATGCATACATTACAATAAGAAAACACAATAAATACAGAAGATAATAGTGGCTATATATATTTCAATCAAGTTTTGTTCGTCACTTTTAACAACAACAACTTTTTTATATTAGGTTATCATGATATCCAATCTCACAGAATATATGTATGTAGTATATTTTGAATTAGATAGATCACAACCTTCTTCTAATATTTATTATAAACCCATATCTATATAAAATATGTATCGAACAATGGAAGTGACAAATAAAACAAAGAAGGGGGTAGACCAAGGCGACACCATGGACCAGACGACAAAGGCCAGACGTGATGAACAACCCGGCGCCTAACAGGTGTTTATGATAATGAGTTCAATCCCCCCGTCAGCAGGTGGCCGAACAGGTGTCCGGCCAGGTGGCGTGATTTATGGGAGCCAATCAAAACGCGCCACCACATGCGTGAGTCCGAGTATATAAAGCCCCCCAAGATGGGACAGTTTAGTTGGTTAGTTGATAGTTGTTCAGTTAGTTGTTTTCAGAGCGACGCCGTTATACGGTCAGTGGGATCTCTCACCTTCTATCCGCGATGTAGGCTTTGGGCATCCGTGGCGCCCGTGGTCTGTCTGCCTTCGTCCGTGGTCTACCTCTACCTTCTTGGAGTTACCATCTAGACCTGCCTCTGTCTCTTGCTGTCCCAGTGCGGGAATCCCATCACGCACCCACTACCACGACTGCCCAGTACATTCCACGTCGGGTTTACTACAGAACCCGTTAAAGTCGACAGGATGACTGAGGACAGCAGCATGCAGAGGATGACGGAGGTCAGAGACGAATACGTCGCGGATGCCCTCACCAATATGCAATCCCACTGCGAAGACCTAGTAAGCAGCCTAAAAGACGCCATGCGAGGACTAGCTGCGCCTCGCACCGAGGAGGTCATCATCGCCCCCATCAACATCTCCTGCGCCACGAACATCTTCCCCCATCGACTCGAACAGGCAGACAAGATTCATCAAGAAATCCTGACATTGCCCCGCCAACCAGCATCGACGATGTCCCATGGCTACCACCGCAAAAAAGATCACCAAGCCTCATCGCAACCCACTCCACAAGACACCTTCAAGACATCCATTTGGTAGGATATTTTTCTCTACAGAACTATTTAATGTAACACTATCTCCGTTTGCTCTGAGTTAATTATTCGATACCATTTTAATAGCAATAACATAACATTATTATTATAAATCCATCAAGTTCATTATTTTACCATTTTAATAACATGTCAATTCAAATATTAAATCTTGTACACCCTCATTTATCAATTTTACTTTATTTTAAGCAACTTTTAAATTTAATTCATTACTTTCAATTTAACATAAAAAATCATATTATATTTTAATTACTCGAATCATATTTTCTAAACTTATTTGTGTGTGTGTTTTTTTTAATACCTTATTTATGGCCATAGTATTAATAATTAAATTTATTACAATCTTTATTTTACTTGACCTATTACTATTCCAATTGATATTTCTCAATATTTAAAAGTTTTAAAAACTAGTCCTAGATTTGTATTTTTATAAATATCAATTTTAAATTATCTCATCTCAAAATGTGCGTCCCATTTTTCCCACAATTACAAATACAACTATAAATGTAATATGCGAAAACTAAATAACATGCCATAAAATTTCCATACCCCATTGCATTTCATTCCTGCCCGTGTTACATTGTTAATTACGAAACTCTAACGAATTTTGTACCCATCATAACCTTTTCTCTTAGAAAAATTTCGTAAATTCATTATTTTTTAATTTTTCTAAACCTAATCACCGCTAATAATCTCCAATATAACGATTTGTCTGAAATCTTAACGCAATTGTCACCTGTTCAAACATACATTTTTATTTCGCACTTTCTACATTGTTCACATCAATTTTAATTCCTCTCGCATATCCCATATCCCATTAACACATTTCGCATAATCATAACACATTTATTTATACACAAGTTAATTAATTAATTCTTTTATAGCCTACCTTTTCCCAATTATTCACACCCACGATTTCAATATTACAGATTAAATCTAATATCCTTCTAACAGAAGAACCTGCCAGATTAAAACGGATAGGAAAAATATATAAAATCCCTTTTATAGCAAATCTTATTTTTATAATGTTATAGGATAGTTTATCGTTTTGTCAACCCGTTTAAAAATTAGGTCCCCACCATCTCTAAAAATCGATCCTGTACATGACACCATGTGAGACGCCATCTTGGCCTCCGTAAATGGACAATTAAATCCCCAAAACGGCGTCCATCGCCACGACAATATTCCAATCTTCATCCCAACGACAAACAAATCAAGGACGCACTGATCTCCCCCTAATTATTTTTTTTCTACTTCGTCTTTCCCTCCCTACTTCTAAAGGGGTGGAATGACCTTTGTACCCACCATTAGCAGCCTGTCAATCATTCAATTATAGGACCACATTGCCTCCCCGTAAGCCAAATTAGAAAGACATCATTAATCTTGCACCTACAACTAGACATTGTGTGTAAATATGTTCCCTTTTTTCAGGAACGAATATTTTTGTTTTCTTTTAACTTTTCTCTCATTTATTGTAAATAGACTTACAGCTTACCTAGTTTTGTGGTGTTGGACTTTGTTTTTTTAACTTACCAATGTAGATAAAACATTTCACTATTAATCGATGATATCATTTTGTTTATTAATCAACATTAATGCCTTAAACTACCAATCAACCCTTTATATATTATTACCTTTAATATTTTTATTTTCTCTTTTTCTCATCATGTTCAGACTTAGCATTTTACAACTTCAACTATCTTAGGCACCATTTAAAAAACCTACACTTAACAATATTTATAATATTTCTTTAACAGATAAAACATTTATCATTTTATTTTTCTTTGTAGATTTCAAAATGTTATTTTTGACGCTTCCCTTACAACCTCTAACTCTATCCCATGAACCTTTCCTCCCAACTTTTTACAGCCATCAAGAGATTATTGTTCGTCAACCATTTTCTTTTTTTTTTTTGTTGATTAACTAACTAGAAGACCCTTCCTCGCTGTACATTTTCCAACAGTGAGCTCAGGAGACCCAGTTAGTTTTTTATTTTTTTCTCTCATCGTCCGGCTCATCATTTTTTTTTTTTCATTTTCAACTTTTTCTTTTCACCACACAAGCCGGACACAATCAAAATTGACAGCAATAATTCTCTTACACCCACCTCTCCTTTTCCACATCCTTCAAACCTCCAACCTTCCAAGGGATTCCAGTTCGCCGAACATTTTTTTTTTTTTCATTGATTAATCCGACTGGAACAATCCTTCCTCGCTATACCATTCCCGATAGTGAGTTCAGGATATCCAGCGCGATATTTTTATTTTTTTCTTATCGCCCAACTCATCACATCAATTCACCATTTTTCAACTTCTCACTTTTTTTTTCACAATTCAACCGGGTACAATCATTATGGACAACAGGGATTTCTCTTACCTCTACCTCTCCCCTTTTACCTCCATCAATCTTCCCACCTCTTTTCGCTGTCTGAGCTAATGATGCAGACGAAATATCTTAGGCCTTCTGTTAATGAAAACAATGCCTCACTTAAACAAGTTCGCATTGCATTGCAGAATGTTTGGGATACTACTTTGCAGTAACATGCTCAGATACCCCCTTTCCCTTTTTCAACCTTAGCGTCACATTATACGTTCAGTCAATAAACTAACTTCATTTTTTTTCTCTCATCTTTTATGCAATAAGATATTATTTTCCTTGTACGATTCATTTTACAATATTTACCTTTTTGTATTATATACTTTCTCTTAATCTTTTATCATTCATTTTGTGCGTTTTTATTTTTATAACCTTAAATTTTATTTCATTGATACACCACCATTACAACATCTTTCTCTGTTTAACTTATAACTTTATAATAATTTTAATTAATTTGTATATACAAATTATTTCTTTTATTTTTTATAATAGGTTTGTTAGGTTATCATTCATTACATGTCATTCCCCCAACCAAACCTTCATCACCGGGGACACATTCTGTAGTATATTTTGAATTAGATAGATCACAACCTTCTTCTAATATTTATTATAAACCCATATCTATATAAAATATGTATCGAGCAATGGAAGTGACAAATAAAACAAAGAAGGGGGTAGACCAAGGCGACACCATGGACCAGACGACAAAGGCCAGACGTGATAAACAACCCGGCGCCTAACAGGTGTTTATGATAATGAGTTCAATCCCCCCGTCAGCAGGTGGCCGAACAGGTGTCCGGCCAGGTGGCGTGATTTATGGGAGCCAATCAAAACGCGCCACCACATGCGTGAGTCCGAGTATATAAAGCCCCCCAAGATGGGACAGTTTAGTTGGTTAGTTGATAGTTGTTCAGTTAGTTGTTTTCAGAGCGACGCCGTTATACGGTCAGTGGGATCTCTCACCTTCTATCCGCGATGTAGGCTTTGGGCATCCGTGGCGCCCGTGGTCTGTCTGCCTTCGTCCGTGGTCTACCTCTACCTTCTTGGAGTTACCATCTAGACCTGCCTCTGTCTCTTGCTGTCCCAGTGCAGGAATCCCATCACGCACCCACTACCATGACTGCCCAGTACATTCCACGTCGGGTTTACTACATGTATATATATATTTATTTTATAAAATTAAATATTCCAACAAGCCCTCCTAATATTTTTTCATCGCAGTAAGGACAGTAGAAAATTTTGATTTATTTGTGAAAAGAAATATTCGCGTCTTAATGCTTTCATTACTTATATTCTAGTTACGGTTTCAGAAATTTGATCATTTTTATTCCTTAAAGTTATTGTTAAGTAGGCAAATTTTCTATTAGGTGTTTATAGGTTTTACAATTTTTTTGAAAGTGGACAGTCCAAGGATTTTTGGAGACGGTATACCCTCTCGTTAAATTTTATAGTTTGGAATTTTCAAATATTATCGCAAGTATGAGCCTGAAGACAGCTACAACCTCCTCCAATAGATGGCGCTTTAGCCTATTTCTAGTCTGGGACAAATGTGGGAGTCGCCTACTGCTGTGGTCCTGTTTCCTGGGACTGATAATTGTAAATATCTGTTTTATGTAACGTACTGTAAATATCCGTTAAATCATATTCGAGTTCTTATGTAATGTGGTTTAAAGATGACAATAAATAGAGGAGTGTAGAACGACATTTGAAAATTATCCCGCATGTGTTTCTTTTGAGCGAAAATTTGAAATTTATTTTAAGGAGAAATAACAATTATTTCTAATCTTAGGGATGAAGAGTATGAAATAATGAATTGTGAAGAGTAATAATAAATTGAAAAATAAAGTATCCAAGGATGGGAATTTATTTTTCCGTTTATCATTACTCTTCACAATTCATCCTTTCATACTTCATCCCTAAGGTTAGAAATAATCGTTATTTTTCCTTAAAATAAATTTTGATTTTTAGTTTTAAAAAAACACATGCGGGATAATTTTCAAATGTCGTTCTACAATCATAAACCGCATTATATTGTACTATAAAGAGAGGAGTGTTAGCAGACTTGTTGCTGTTGTGACTTTCTCTCCAACACCACAGTCGCTACTCTTCTGGTAAGTCTCTCGTGTCCCCCCCCGCCAGTGGTAAGGCCGAGAGATACTGCCAGAGGAAAGGAGATCCACTTGAAGAGTGTTTCTCAGAGGGTCTTTGGGCTGACTGCAGGGTAGAGCTGCAGAGGTGAAGCAACAGAGCCAGGGTAGGTGATCCACGGTGGAGGAAGCGGCGTCGTCGTGAAGAACCGGAGGGGAAACGTACGACAATATTTCAATTTTTATTGAAATAGATCAGTCAAAAATTGACAGGTTTTAAATGGATCATTTATTTTATATGGAAATTAGGTGAGGCTAACCAAAGAGTTTATTGTAAACTTTAAAATGGCGGAAAGATTTAAAATAAAATTTACAAAACGGTTTTTCTAAAAGATTTCAGAAAATATTTTTTAAAATTTTAATTTGTGGATAAAATTCATAGGGTTATCAAAAATATTTTTCGTTTTCATTATAAAGGAGTAGCTGAAAAGACATTTGTACCATCCCAGAAACTGGGAAGATATGAAGGAATTTTAAACTAATTCACCTTTTTTAGAAATGTCTGGTCAAAATTAATTGAATTTTGCAGTAAAATTTAATCATATGTTTATTTTCAAATATACAACAATAACAAAAGGCTTTATTAAGACCTTTTAGTCTTATATAGATTCTCCAAGCAGAAATGCAGGAAACATGCTGGAAAAACAGCAATAGTACCTTAATGGTAATATGATATTTATATACAGGAAAAATTATATAAAGACAATCAAGCTAATAAATAGATTAGTGTGGGCAAATTGGAGGAAAAGAAATTTATTTTACATGGATTTATCACGGATTCACCGCTAATGAAGTTAAAAAAAGAAAAAGCTAATCACAATCAATTTTGAGATCATAAAATGTATGCATTGTAATTAAGACAATTGAGCTCATAAACAGATTTGAAAGGGTAAATCTAGGAATAAAAAAAAAAGATACAAAATAAAGGAATGAAAAAAAAAAAAACACTGGAATTTACATATTTTTAAATACATATATATATATATTAAAAATAAAAGAGGCATATCCTGGCCAGGCTCACATGAGCATTTCTAGATGGCAGAGCGCCATCTAGTGGAAAAAAAATTAAACGTTTATTTAACTTGTTCTGTGATATTTGGCCAACCCAATTTATTGATAAATCAAGAATAGTCAATCACGAACACGTTTCGGGCTGTTGGCCCTCGTCAGCGTGGTGCAGACTGTACCTCTATGACCAAAATTCGGTTCTAGAGGCTTCCTGAGTAATCTAGAAATAGGTATTTAAAGCCAAATTTGCGTAAATACGCTTTTCATGTAAAAAAATCAATGAAAAAATAAAATATATATATATGGTAATTTAAATAACAACCCCATATTGTATATAATATAACAAGATTTTCATGTTGTATAATAGAAACGCATCTGTAAATGATTATACACATGATTGAAATGTGTCATTACATCATCATATGTAATGTACTTTGTACAAACTGAGGATAAATAAATGAAACTCTGTAATAGATTAAGAGTTGAGCTAAAGCAAGAGATTGAGATAGAAGTCCAACGAGGCCTAGAATATGTCAGGGCGTTGCCAGTGTACAATGATATCTTCCGATCCACGCCCTTGTTGCATCCGCTGAAACCCAATACTTCCTCTCGGCAAAGATATATAAATCTGTCAATTCGCGGAAATATACAGTCACTTAACCATCAGCAGGAGCCCTCGTCGGTTGTGTCCAAGGTCCACCTCATCGACCATGTATAACAGTAAGAACTCTTCTATCTCCATCTTTCGCTCCTAGCTCGACTTTTATCTGTTCACGGAACTTTTCTAGTACAACTGTGTCTCTTCGTTTTTTGTGTATGGACATTCCCAAGATTTCCACTCTGCCTCGACCACGACTGCCTATACTCTGTGGGAACTTTTAAAGGTCTTCCAAGGTGCAGAGAGGTACTAGAAAACTCTCCACGCCCTGAGTGTTCCTCTCGGTTACTACAGGTTTGCCCCTCTCGGTTACCACACCACAGCGAGAGACCCTCGGTTATCACAGTATTGCGAGAGTCAACAGGATCGCACACCATAGATTAAGTCGACAGGATTCCACAACGACAGGATTCGATATATGTATATTTATATATATATTCAAACTTTTACTGTGCATATTGTAGCTAAAAAAATTATAGCATATACATACATAAGAAAATCAAACTACTTTTAACGTGTATGTTTCATTTTTTTAATCATTTTCTACTACCCTTACTGCAATGATAAATTAATAGGAAAGTTCATCACTGATCAGCCAGAGCCTCCCATTAATTTATCATTGCAGTAAGGGCAGTATAAAATTGGTTTATTTTAAAAGAAACATACACGTGTCAAAAATAGTTTAAATTTCTTATAACAGATGGCGCTCTAATACAGGACGTAAATCAAACGGATATTTCTGGTCAAAATTAATTAAATTGTGCGTTAAACTTTCATCATATGTATATTTTTAAATATATATATATTTAACGTTTACTGAAATATTGTAGCTAAATTGTATATTTATAAGAAAATCAAACAATTTTTGACGAGTATATTTCTTTTTGAAAAAAGATAATTTTCTACTACTCTCACTGCAATGATAAAAATAATGGGAGTATTTACCACTATATGAGCCTGGCCCTCCCATTATTTTATCATTGCAGTAAGGACAGTAGAAAAGTATTTGTTTTAAAAAGAAACAAAACGCATCAAAAATAGTTTGATTTTCTTATAACAGATGGCGCACTAATGCAATCATGTAGCATATTTGTAACAAGAAAATTTCTCTCCCGCCAAAGAGCTTTTTAAGGCGAAATATAGCTCAGCTGTGAAAGCTTTAGACTCATGATCTAAATGTCCCTGGTTAGAACCCACGTTTCGCCATCTTTTTATATTGGGCTCGAAAACCATACACTTTGGTTAGTATACCGTAAAAGCATATTCTCTCTTTCATAGATATATATTACTAGCCGAATGGCCCGGGCAACGCCCGTGTTTTACCCGATTGAATGGTTTTATTCAAATACTATTTAACACAAAGCAATAACGCGCCATCTATACATATAAAATAAAAGGATTTAAAAGCGCGAATGTTTCTTTTATACATAAAACGAACTTCTACTGTCCTTACTGCGATGATAAAATATGTTGGGAGGGCTTGGCTCATCAGTGGTCAACCCTCCCAGCGGTTTCGCCAATTTAATCCACCAGACCGCTTCTCAGAGCTCTAATACTGTATTGGATCATTCTTCTTTTATATGCTACACTGAAGGATTGAATCTTAGAAATGGTTTTCAAGTAAACTATGGACATAAGCTTATAGGACAGTAGAATTACATTCAATTGGCGAAACCGCTGGGAGGGTTCACCGCTGATGAGCCAAGCCCTCCCAACATATTTTTTCATCGCAGTAAGGACAGTAGAAGTTCGTTTTATGTATAAAAGAAACATTCGCGCTTTTAAATCCTTTTATTTTATATGTATAGATGGCGCGTTATTGCTTTGTGTTAATTTATTCCTAACTGGCCTTGTCTTTATAGTTTGCTGAAGAGCATTGCTCGAAGCAAATATTTGAATGTAATTCTACTGTCCTATAAGCTTATGTCCATAGTTTACTTGAAAACCATTTCTAAGATTCAATCCTTCAGTGTAGCATATTAAAGCAGAATGATCCAATACAGTATTAGAGCTCTGAGAAGCGGTCTGGTGGATTAAATTGGCGAAACCGCTGGGAGGGTTCACCACTGATGAGCCAAGCCCTCCCAACATATTTTTTCATCGCAGTAAGGACAGTAGAAGTTCGTTTTATGTATAAAAGAAACATTCGCGCTTTTAAATCTTTTTATTTCAAATACTATTTGTTACAATTATAAATTGGCGCCTTAAATAAATGCATATATTAGTTAATAACTATAGCCTATGTGCTTTATCTGTCTATGTACTGTTGGCTTCCGTAGGCGTCTCATACTGGGAAAAGGAAAGAGAGGATTGCATTTAGTTATTAACTAATATATGCATTTATTTAAAGAGCGACCCGCTCCAAAACAATAGTTACAAAAACGAAAGAGCGAGTGGGGAGGCATGATGGGGGGGGGGGGGGGGTCAAAGGTGGCGTGACCGTAGCCAACCAATAGGAGGGCGCCATTCCAAACAAAAAGCAAACGGTGACAGAGACGACTGATGAGGAATGACGCTCGTAACTGTAAATAGAATGATTCACTAGCGCGCCATCTGTTATGAAAATTCGAAACTGTTTTAGACGCGTAAGATTCTTTTTGAAATTAAACAATTTCTAATGCCCTTACTGCAATGGAAAAATTAATGGGAGTGCCTGGCTCATCAGTGGTGAACCCTCCCTGCGGTTTCGCCAGTTTAATCTACCATACCGCTTTTATATTAAATTTTTCGATCTTCCTTTTATAGTGATACTGTTGCTAGACTCTTGGAATGGGTATTTTAGATTAACTATGGACATAAGCTTTGAAGACAGTAGAATTACATACAATTATAAATATATATAATATATTAATATTTTATTAATTGAAATGTGATGTGTGTCCTCGTTTAAGGAAAACTATAATGTGGAACGAGCCAAAGTTTAGAGAAAGGTATCTTCTGATTTTGCAACTAAAAGTTGCTGATGGCTTGCGCCATCTGTCGGAATAAATATCAACTAATCGTTGATTATTAATTATTCCAGAATTGGCCGAATGCCCTTTCTTAATTAATTAAGAAATTCTATCGAGAAGTACGTTTAGCCAATTCTTGAATAATTAAAAATCAACGATTAGTGGATATTTGTTCCAACATATGGGACAAGCCATCAGTAACTTTTAGTTGCACAATCAGGAAATACCTTTCTCTTAATTTATTAACCTGATCCCAGTAAAATTTCACTTTTGTACTAATTAATGAAACAAATTTTATTGAAAACTTTAAAGAAGGATTCAAAAAATAAAATTTTAAGACAGTGTTCGTGAATAAATATTTTAAATCATAGGTTGACCATGTTTCAAATTTAGAGTTTTAGACAAAATGGTTCATATTTATACATATAGAAGTAGTTAAATAAAACATTTGGACACTCTTAGATCCTTTGTTAATGCGAAGTGATTTTTACTGAAATAAATTCAAGTCGAAATTGGTAAATTCTATTGATAGATTTTGATATAACAATAAAAATAATAATGGCGATGGAAAATACAGTAGAACTTCTATGAGAGGATACTCACGCTAGAGGACAACTCTCTATAAAGGATAGTTTCATTTGTCAAAATTACCATTTTTACTATTTAGAAATTCTCCGGTCAGAGGACACCTCTCCCTAAAAGACATTTTGGCTATGCAACTAGGTGTTGTCCTTTACAGGGAGTTTGTTCTACTGTATATATATTATTATTTTTATTATTACTAAAATAAATGAGAAATAGGAGAAGTTTGATCTTAATATTTTTAATTTTAAACAAAGCATTTCCCCGCTGTTGGATACACGTCTCGGTTACCTCTTGTTCGCATTCCCGGCACCTTGAAAAGTCCCCGTTACATTTCTGATGTGTTAAGGCCCTTTGCAGTACCTTTTATTTGAAGACTTGGAAACACAAAGTTTCAACAGGATAATGCACGACCGCATAATGCCGGTATTGTGTGTGGACCTTCCTACATACAGAAAGTGTTCAGCTGCTACCCTGCCATCACGTTCTTCCGAACTGTCACCAATAGAAAATATCTTGGAAACAGTTTGTTGATGCACTTTGAATAGCCGAATAATTTCGCATTGACGTTTTCCATGATGAAACAGCTCAATAATTGCACTACGTTTTTTCGAAATCCTAAAAACACGACAAAATAAAGAAAAGAAAAAGGAGATGCCTTTTTTTTTTTCTTTATTTATGCACCTTATCTCCCAGTGCAATATCACATTTTTCACTACAAAATAAGTTAGCACAAAGTCGAAACTTAACATAATGGTACATAAAAATATGGAAAATCCGACAAAACATAAATTAATTTATTACGTTTCAATACTTTCGTGTTAAGATAACTAAACATTTTCTCCATTATTTTGGGATACACCTTAATTGCTATGTAAGAGTTCTTGAGTAACTAGGGATTATTTGATTAAATTTAACCACCATGGTTTAGTTCACATTGAAAAACGTAAAGATGACAAAATGAGTGCTCTAAGTAGCTTCTTTGGTAACTTTAGCAATATTTGATCTATTTTACTTCCCATCTGGTAGATAGGATTAAAGTTGAGAATGGTTGTTTTTTTGTGACAATTGAAGTATTTGATCGAATTTACCCCATTTTGTATTTTTCATTTTAAAAAGTTAACGTTGAAAATTGTAGCTAAGTATGATTTGGTTTCAATTTAGCAATATTTGATCAATTTAGCTCACTCGCCATTGGATAAATTTCATTGAAAAGATGACAATTGGTGGCTAAATAACGTTTGGTGCAACTTCAGCGATATTGGATCAATTTATTCACAATTAGGCAATGTTCATTAAGAAGGCGAAAGCTGCCAATCTCTTTGATAAATAACCTTTGGTTTAATTTTAAAATATTCAATCAATTTTATCGGCTATTGGGCCATCTTACCATATTGAAGAGCGTACTAAATGCATAAAACCTCAAATCTACAAAATAACGAAATATAAATTGATATTTAAATACAATAATATGCGATCTGTCTTTTTTTGCAAGTTTCTCTATAAGAAATTATTAATTTTATTATCTAATGATTTAAATATGGATTGCTCTATTTTCAAAATGATATATAAGTATAAGAAGAATGAAATTGACAATGATTACTGCGTAACTTCTGGTGAAATTTCAGCGAAATCTGATCATTTTTACCTACCATTGGATGGATTTAAGTGAAAAGATTTTTAAAATATTATACCTAGTACAGGTGGTACAGGCCATGATAATAGATAAGATTGAAGTTGACAATGGTGTCCCTGAGTAAATTCTGGTGTAAATTTAGCTATATACAATCAATTTTATCCATCATTGGGTAATTTTTATTGAGAATAGAAAAGTTGACATTGGTTGTTAAGTTCTTGTGTAACATTACTATCAATTTGGTAGCTTTAATTGAAAAGGTAAATTTGATACTGGCTAATTGGATATTTGATATTGGCTAATTGGATAATTTGATGTAATTTCTGGTGTTAATTTATATATATATTGAGACGTTACAAAAAAACAATTTTCAATTGTACATAAATTCCTTTAAGGTGTTACTTAATTTTTCATATGTTTATTTTCAATTTCTTTTTCTCATTCATTAAAAGTCAATGATGTACATGCAAAATTAGTAAAAACTCAATACAAACGATATGTAAAAATAGATATAAAAACAAATGGCTTGTAAACAAAAGCGGCAATAAAATGAGTTGAGTAAAAATGTCTATTCCATTAACAAACATTTCACTTTTAAAATAATGAACTTTAAAATTAAAGTTTTACAAAACAGGAAATTAGCGTTTTAAAATAAAAACGTAGCAATATATATAGCGATTTTGATCAATTTAACTAATTATTTGGGTAATTTTTTTTTACTTGTGCTGTTCGTTAGCAACATTTGATAGATTGCATCTACCACTGGATAGATTTCATTAGAAGAATTTAGTTGACAATGGGTGCTAAGTTTTTTGGTAAAAATTTCATTGATATTTGAGCAATTTTACCCACTCTTGTGTTGTTTTAATTTATAATAGTATATTTGACAAGGGTTGAAACGAGAGTTCTTATGAAAATTTGAATATACTAGTATACTTGTATTTTATCAATTTTACCCATATCTGAGTAAATTTCATGGAGAAAGATAGAGTTGACAAAGCTTTCTAAATAACTTCTGGAGCATATTTATGGTAACTTTAATCAATATTATTCATAGTATTCATTCATAACAGTAAAGTTATCAAATTTTTAGCTTCTATTTAGCTATATTTCATCAATTTACCCACAATTGCTTAGGTTTCTATAAGAATAAAATGTTTTCATTGGTGATATGTTATTTGTAATTTTAGAGATAATTGATCACTTTTGCCTAAATTTTGGTAGTTTTAATTTGCTAAGATAAAGTTAATAATTATTTCTAAGTATGTTTTTGCGTAAATCTTGTGATATTTGAGCAATTTTACCCTCCATTTGTGAAACTATATTTTAAAGAGTAAAATTTACAATTGATGCTAGGTAAGTTGTGGTTTTACTTAATTTACTCATTATTGGGGAGATTTGAATAGAGAAATGGAAAGTTGAAAATGGTTACTATACAAGTTCTGTTATAAATCGATCCATATTTTAGTAAATTTACTGATTATTTCTTAGAATTTAACTAAAAGAGCAAAGTTTAAAATTGCTGTTAAGGAAGTTCTGGTGTGATATTTGTGATCGCCTGGTTATATTCTGAGGGCAGAAACAGAAAGAAATTTATCGATGTCATGGTAAAGAAATTAATTAACCTTAAAACTATAGATTTTTTTAATACTGAAAATGAACCACAACTACCTTCAATTTGTCTGGCGCACTTATGTAACATATAAACTTCTGAAAAAAAAAATATTGGTTTGGTAAAAAGCGTGATGGAGATATTAAATAACATGGATTTCTCATTAAAACTGCAATAGATCAGTCTATACAGTTGGATTATCAAATATAGGAAAAAAATCTGTACTTTATTCTCAATATAATTACTTCCATACATCAACTACTATGGAGTCTTACCTCAACAGTGATTTTCCAATGACTGTAAAGTGTTGCGTTGCCCAAGTGAGAATTATTTTTTCACTTATTTAACATCTTCACGTTTCATTATTGAAATCTAAGAACTTAAAGTGCACTCTCTGTGCAATATTGTAGCGTGGTTAATTTATTTACATAATTTTTAGATTGTATTAATTTACATAAGTTTTTAATTATGTCATATCTTCTTATATATATAAAAGTCAATGTCTGTTGTCTGTTTCGCGATAAATTCAAAACCTACTGAACCAATTGGTACCAATTTTTTCATGTCATTTTTTATAAACCTGAGGAAAACTTTCGACTACATTTTGCTTAGTATTTTTGGTTATTTATTTATTTTTTCATTTCAATAACTTTTTTTACGCGGAGTAAATACGAGGCGAAGTAACAACACCAGGCCAATTAACCGACCAATGAGCGTTCTGCATTTTTTTTTTCAAGTTGCTTGCGTACTTTTTGAAATATCTTTTTATACGAGTGTTACTTTTTTTAGAAAAAGTATTGAGCATTGAGAGAGAAATATATAATACTAACTAAATTACGGTAATTTACTCATTGCAATTTAAAATAAAAACTTTACAAAGTTAGCGTTGCTCTATGTAAATAATGGCTTTTGTATTTTTTTTTTGTTCTGGCCTTTGTTTTTGTTTTTTTAATCTCTTTTAAAAAAATTCGATTAAAATGCAGTCACAGTCATTAGAAAACACACATGTTTGCCTAATTTCCATATTCTCTTTTATTTTTCGCAGAAGAATATTTAAATGCCAGTATTTTGGATCAATTTTTTTTATTAACCTATTTTTTCTTATTCTTACTGAGAAGATGAGCATGGCAGTCACTCACTCAACTCAGGCAATTTCAAGGGTTAATGCGCCGTGGGGCGGGTACCTTGGGTGGAAAAGCTGCCATCTATTTAAACTATTGATTTTGAAACAACTAAATGGATTGAAAAAAATAATTAAATAAAATACCTAAACACTAATATAATACAATTTTTGTCATCACACACTTTTTCCCTGTGGTTTGTGTGTTACTTCTGTATTGCTATTATATGGCACTTCTACTATTTATTATTGATATACTTTCAGTATAAAGGAAATTGCACTCGGGGGAATTCTCGGGCGAAGCCGGGTCATTTTTCTAGTAGCTGATGCGCGTAGATACAATTTTAAGGTAGAGAGTTAGAGAGAATAAAGTTCGGTTGGGTTTACCTTTCCTCGCGTTTATTTTTTCAACACGACAATATAGAATTTAGCCACGAATTTCCACACTATACGTTTTATTGTCTGGCACTGGAGGAGATGAGAGAGAAATTCTCAGTCAAAAGATTGATTATGAAAACAATTCGTCATATGTTCTAATGGTAAAAGTAGAAAAAAGCAAGCCTAATGGATTATCTTTCACAAATTCTGGAAAACTGAACGGACAATAGGCGCAACACAGATAATGGATCCAACTTGAAGAAAGGTCGCTGTTAATCTCTATTCTATGTAGATACCTAATACGTTGCTTAAGAAGAATTCATTGACAATTGACATTTTTTGGACAATGGTTGCTTTGTAACTACTGGTTTTACCTTAGGGATTATTTGTTCATTTTACCCACTAATGGGGAGTTATAATTAAGAATATTAAAGTTGAAAATATAGTTGCACTTCTAGCGTAACCTTGACGATATTCTATTAATTCCACCCCCACCATTGGGTAGTTTCAGGCCGGCGACCTACACACGTTGCGCCCGTTAAGAAGACTAAATTGACCCAACGGCACAGATACCTTCGTTTGAAATTTTATCGTGATAGAGCCACGTGGACAGTGGTATCGCCCAGGGTAGTATTCTCATATAAATCTCGCTTTTGTTTTAGCAATGATAGTCACCGAATAAAGGTTTGACACCGTCTTGGTGACAGGTCTAATCCGGCCGCCTCTATGGAACGCCGCATCACGCGACAACGCGGAATTATGGTTTGACGAGCCATCGCCTATGTGATAGCAGATCACTTCTGATTTGTAATCAGGGAATTAAGACGGCCCAATGAAACGCTGATGTCGTACTTCCTTCGGTGACGCTACCCTTCATTCAGGGGTATCAAATGTTATTTTCTAACAAGATAACGCCGGAACTCACACAGCACGCATCAGACAACATGTCCTACATGAAACCTCGGTGCTTCCATGGCCACCAGTGTCTTCTGATATCTCACCTATAGAGCACGTCAGGGACCTAATTGGACTTCGTTTGTGTGCGCTGCCACAGCCGCGGTCAGAAGATGAACTGTGGCTGATGGTTGACAGGGCAGCCATCCCTAAGAAAACCATTGAGTCAGTACCAAGACGCTGCCTGTATAGCCGCCCGCGCTGGTCTCACAACATATTGAGTGGACGGCGATGTCTCTCAGTATATAGCTGTATTCTGTTCTAATAAATATTATTTTTTTGCTCGTTACTGGTACTCTTTTTATGCAGATTTTAACAACTTTTTGCCCACTAATTATTGATGTTTCAAATTTCAGTCACGTAGTATCATACGACCCGGCTTCGTCTGGGCTCTCTTGGAGTAAACGTTTTCCCAACGAAGAATGCGTGTGATTTAACAAATATTATTTACGCTCATAGACAAAATTTGAGGAAGTTTTACCTTTTAGCATGTATATAGTGCGGCATTTATACATGATCTTAAGCTCTCCTCTATTTCTCAAGTTGAGAAAACACAGCATTAAAGGGGTAGAAGAGCTTGTGACTCGTGGCTCGTAGAGACTGCGCCACGGGCAGATAGAGATAATAAACATATCTTCCTTGGAAGTGTTTTAAAACTTAACGTCTAAGTTTATTTTTGGAAAGTTAAATAAGTCAGTGTTACTTTCTACGCGACATCTTTGGTGGAGATTCCGGGTAAATTCAAGACGGCACTTAGAAGGAGCTTCCGACTGCAAGGCCTACAACCCCAGTACGGATTTGAGGATCTGCCAAGCAGTACTAAGATGGTGACAACTGAAGCTTCTGGGATTTCCGAAGTTTTCGGAGCAAATTCTGGACAACAATCTTACGCCTGTCATATTCCAAGGAATCCTCCGACATTCTCTGGCGAGAGTGCTCAAGATCCCCAGAAATGGATCAAAATGTTTGAAAGGGTCGCAAAATACAACAAATGGGATGAGACTCAAAGCCTCGCCAATGTTGTATTCTACCTCGAGGGAACAGCCGCCCAGTGGTTCGATAACAACGAGGACATCATTAATTCATGGACTCAATTCAAGACTGATCTTTGTGAAGTGTTTGGGCAAAAAGAAGAGCTTACTCGACGAGCCGAAATGACACTAAAGACCAGAGCTCAAAAGCCTGGAGAGACAACCGAATCTTACATTCAAGAAATCCTATCACTGTGCTCACGAGTTAATCCTGAAATGGAGGAGGAAGAAAAAGTTGGACATTTGATGAAGGGGATTGCCGAAGATTTCTACCAAGCTCTAATTGTCAAAGATCCCACAACTGTTGACGAGCTGGTGAAATTTTGCCGACAGTTAGAGAACATGAAACAACGCCGCATCAAAAGAACACGTTATGAAAGATTACCGAACGTGACTCCGATCTCGTCGGACTTTGAAGAAGATTTAGCTTTAAAGATTCGACGGATTGTCCAGGAAGAGTTGCAAAAGATTATGCCTAAAATGTCTGAAGTGGAACCCTTTAGAACAACTGACGTGAATTCTTTGGAGGCCATAGTAAAAGAGGAGGTGCAACAAGTACTCGCCCCAATTACAAGGCGAAATATTCAATCTCAAAGAAGGAGAACGCTTGTACCAAGATTTCGACGAGAAGATGACTACACTCCATATGCCCCCAGAACATCTGACCAATGGCGAACGGTTGATAACCAACCTATCTGTTTCCATTGTGGGAAGCCAGGCCATGTTTTACGTTACTGTCGAGAAAGGAGACGTACCTTTGAGGATGCCAGATTGAGAAGAACACTTCCAGCAGCCGACAATGCAACCCCACAAAGACCCTACGATTTGAATGACGATTTCCCAACTCTCCCTAGACCCGGAGGTTTTAGCCGCAGTGCTTCACCATATCCAGGCAGAGGAAGAAGACGAAGAAGCCAATCACCAGGGGCAGGTCGTTTGTCAAGCCGCTCACCCCGTCGCCAAAATGAGGAAAACTAGGATGCGCGACCTATATGGGGGGTGAGGCCGCAGTTTTTGAAAATCCTCCATCATCGACGTCTGCAAAATTAAAACGGAATTGTATAAAAGGGAACATTAATGGACTGGAAACTACAATACTGATAGACTCGGGCGCAGATTATTCCGTGATTTCAGAAACGTTTAGAAGACGTCTGAGAACTCCATTTTTTGTTGAATCTGGACCAGTCGTTAAAGTCGCCAATGGAAAGCTTGTTAAAACTTTGGGAAAATGTTCACTAAAGGTCCTTATCAATGATCTCGCCACAATCTTTGAATTTATCGTAATTCCTGATTGCAGCCACGATATAATTTTGGGGTGGGATTTCTTCAAAGCAACAAGGGCGGTTATTGATTGTGGCCATCAAGAATTGTATTTGGAAGAAACACTACCAATAAATGATGACCAAATCAACCTTGATGTATACTCTGCTGATAATTATGTAATTCCACCTAAGTCAAGTTGTAAGATATCAGTAGTAAGTACACCACTTCAAGAAAATAGAGATGTTCTAATCTGCCCAAATTGGGAACTCTTAATAAGGAAGGAATTTATAATTCCCTCTCTTCTAACAACCTTCTGGCAAGGGAAAGCAGATTTGTGGATAGCAAACGGAACTTCTAAACCACTGATGATTCCTTCTCGTATGGCCCTTGCCACCATGAGCGTTGTTGATGTTGGCTCCATATGCTCCTTGAAATGCGATGAATTAATCCAAGAAGAAGAGATAGGGATCACTAAATTGAACCAGAAGATAGAAGCAATGATCGACTCAAATCTTACTGAGGATCAGCAAAATAAGTTGATGAATATTCTTAAGAAGTTTTCGGATGTCTTTGATTTTTCTGGGAAATCTCAACCTGCCCGAAGTAAAATAAAGCACAAGATTGACATGGGTGATCACGCTCCAACAAAACAGAGGCCTTACCGAGTGTCTGGAATGGAGAGGAAAATCATACAGCAGGAAGTTGACAGAATGATGGAACAAGATATAATTCAAATTTCTGAAAGTCCTTGGTCTTCGCCTGTAGTACTTGTGAAGAAAAAAAATGGGTCTTGGAGGTTTTGCGTTGACTATCGACGACTTAATAAGATCACCAAGAAAGATGTTTATCCATTACCACGGGTTGATGATGCTTTGGATAATTTATCGGGAGCCAGATATTATTCAAGTATGGATTTAAGAACTGGCTATTGGCAAATTGAAGTGGATGAGCATGATAGAGAGAAGACGCCATTCATTACACCTGATGGACTATACGAATTTAGGGTAATGCCATTTGGCCTCTGTAACGCCCCAGCTACATTTGAGAGGATGATGGATACCGTTTTGAAAGGACTAAAATGGAACATCTGTCTTTGCTATTTGGATGATATATTGGTTTATGGTCCTTCATTTGAAGAACATCTAAAAAGGTTAAAAGTTGTTCTGGAATGCCTTCAACAATATGGATTGAATGTGAACCATGAAAAATGTTTATTTGGCTCAAGACAATTAAAAATACTAGGACACGTTGTCAATGAAAATGGAATACATCCAGATCCCGAAAAGGTTGAAGCCATTTTAAAATTTCCATCTCCTAAAAGTATACCTGATATTAGAAGTTTCTTAGGACTGTGCTCCTATTATAGACGATTTGTGGAAAACTTTTCCCACAAAGCTAAACCTCTGAATGACCTTTTGAAAAACAATCTCAAATTATGTTGGAATAAAGAAAAAGAAAATGCCTTCGAGATCCTTAAAGAAGCTTTAACCTCTGAACCTGTTCTTGGGCACTTTATTGAAGACGCCGAGACCCATATACACACCGACGCCAGTGGATATGGCATTGGAGCAGTGTTGATCCAAATACAAGGAGGTGCTGAAAGACCAATAGCTTATGCATCCAGGACCCTAACAAAGGCTGAAAAGAATTATTCTACGACTGAAAAAGAACTGCTTGCGGTTGTTTGGGCCACATCCAAATTTAGACCCTACCTTTTTGGCCGAAATTTCACAGTCGTTACAGATCATCATTCACTGTGCTGGCTTGCAGGACTTAAAGATCCTTCCGGACGACTCGCTAGATGGGCGCTCAGACTGCAAGAATTTGACATCACCGTAGTCTATAAAAGTGGGCGCAAACATAAAGACGCCGACTGTTTATCAAGGAACCCTGTACCAGAAGAGCAAGAAGACTTCCCAAATATAATATCGATCATCGATATTCGTGCAGAACAAAGTCGAGATCCCAATTTAGCAAAGATCATAGACAAAATCGAACAAACTGGACCTTTTAAAGGCTTCGAAGTTATGGACGGAGTACTTTATAAAAGAAACTACGAGCCATATGGAAGGCAACGGCTTCTTGTACTTCCAAAGCAAATGCGGCTGGAAATCCTCAAAAATCTTCACGATGCACCTACTGCTGGTCACTTGGGTTTTGCCAAAACTTATGATCGGGTACGTAAAATATTCTTTTGGGGTGGAATGTATAAGACCATTCGTCAGTATATAGCGCATTGCAGAGAGTGCCAGCGCAGGAAAAGTGTTCCACAACGACCGCCTGGACAACTTATGCCTATCCCACCGGCAAATTTTCCTTTTCAAAAGATAGGAATGGATTTATTAGGGAGATTTCCTGTTACGAATCAGGGCAACAAATGGATTATTGTATGCACTGAATATATGACGCGATTTGCAACTAAAAAGGCGATTCCAGACGCAGGAGCCATGGAAATTGCTAAGTTTATTGTCGAAGAAATTATTCTCCGACACGGAGCTCCTCAGCAGATCATCACCGACCGTGGCACGAACTTTATGTCCCAAATAATTAAGGAAATAAACAATTTAAGTGGAATAAGTCACCTCAAGACTACAGCCTATCATCCGCAGACTAACGGTTTAACTGAAAGATTAAACAAAACATTGACAGACATGTTGTCCATGTACGTTGACGTGGAACAGAAAAACTGGGACGAAGTTCTGCCATTTGCAACATTTGCTTATAACACCGCTAAGCAAGAAACTACAGGCTTCAGTCCCTTCTTTCTAGTTCATGGCCGCGAGGCCGAAACCACTTTAGATTCACTCCTTCCATATCACGACAATGATAATGTTGGTGATTATGTTCAACACCTCATTACCACAGCTGAAGAAGCCCGACACCTTGCACAACTACATCTCTATCGAGGTCAAGAAAAAGACAGAGTATACTACGATAGGAAACATCGACCTGTGGATTATAATGTGGGAGATCTAGTGTGGCTCTTCATTCCAGTGAGAAAAGTTGGACTCTCAGAGAAACTGATTAAGAAATACTTCGGTCCCTACCGTATTACAAGAAAATTGTCCCCCGTCAATTACGAAATTGAGGCCATTTCTGACTCTCCAAAACATCGTAAAATAAGAGATACAGTACATGTACTTAGAATGAAGCCATATTTGGATCCACTACTTCAAGAAGAAATATCTGACTCAACTCCAAAGGAGGAACTTGTTCTGAAACAAAGATTCTCCGACCCAGAACCGATATCAGGCCCTGTGACAAGATCAAGAGCTAGACGGACGCAAATTGGTCAATAGCCTTCAATTGAACAGCGGGACGCTGTTTCTTTTCAAAGGAGGGAAAAGTGCGGCATTTATACATGATCTGAAGCTCTCCTCTATTTCTCAAGTTGAGAAAACACAGCATTAAAGGGGTAGAAGAGCTTGTGACTCGTGGCTCGTAGAGACTGCGCCACGGGCAGAGAGAGATAATAAACATATCTTCCTTGGAAGTGTTTTAAAACTTAACGTCTAAGTTTATTTTTGGAAAGTTAAATAAGTCAGTGTTACTTTCTACGCGACAATAGGGATTCAGACGATATATCTGACAGATATTGATAAACAAGTGACCTTTATTGAAGACACACGAGATAACCAAGTTTTTTTTTATGATTCTGTCTCCTTGAAAAAAAAAAACGAGATTAAATTATTTATTCTTTAAAATGTCCATCTGGGGTGACGGATTATTGCTCTATACTTTATTATTCAGCTTAAGACAAACTTTAATAAGGCTTAGAAATGGCTGTCGCTGTTCTAATGTTTAAATATATATATGTCATATCACAAGAACTAGCAGTCATAGGGCCAAGTGGTTTCAGGCGTCTATAGGTAAAAAAAAAAAAACGAGGCAGGTTGGATAGTACCTATACCAGCGCCGAAGACGCGGCAAGGAGGGTGTGATATACATGAGAGGGAGAAATGATCTGCCGTTGTCCGGCCTGTTTGTCGGTATCCGGCGGTGGTCGTAAAAAGCTGACAACGACTCATGGAAGTTCTTCCGGGAAGAGAGCTCTTGACGAAATTGGACCTTGCCCTGCCCTGGGTGCGGTTATCTCAATAACACATTATTATCTTATTTGTGATTACATGTTGGCCAAGCTGGCGCGTTGAATTGTATCTATATTTTGGGGCTGTTACACTATTTATAATTGTGGTATATATGAAAATCTTGTAGATATTGACATATATTACTACATCAAAATACGAAACTATTTTATATGCGTATGATTCTTTTAAAAATAAAACAATTTCTACTGCCCTTACTGCAGTGGAAAAATTAATGGGTCTATACGCGTCTAAAATAGTTTCGTATTTGAATAACAGATGGCGCGCTAATGCATCATAATATATTACTACTGTCAAATTATATTGACAAATATTTGCACTCTTATCATATCTTAGGTTTCAGTGGAAAGAATTTTGTTGCTTATTTGTTGAGTGAACTGATCTCCCACGCCTTCTCATTGGACGAATGTGGCCATGTTTGTACATAAAAGAGGGTTGAACTGGAATGCGAGGAGTCGAAGAGTGTGGTGGATTATTGTGTGGCGACGCTTAAAGTGTTCTCTGCATGTTTTATCCGTGTCTGGCTATCTCCTCGCATACCTGTGTAACCCCGGTCCGATCCCTACTAACGCAACAATAAAGATAAGTACTGTGTGTGTGTGTGTGTGTGTTTTTTTTTTAATTTTATTTAACAAATTGTGAATTATTATCTACCTATTTTTTTATTTTGTACTTTTGAGTGTACGCTTTTGTGTTTAGTTACTATTACTTTAGGCCCTAGTCTATTGCATTTTGTGTTAACCCGTACAAAGTAACTTTTGTCATTGGCGAGCCCTGCCAGGATTACTGGTGTTTGCACGTGTAAATTCCTGTAATTTTTACGTGCGTTTTTTTCTCTGATTGAGTGGTTTATTATTATTTTTGTACTCCATCATGTTTGTGAACTCTATGCTTAACTTGTCAGTTTTTAATGGGGTTGATCTCGATTCTTTCATTCGGGAAGTCGAGCTTAAAGCTCGAATAGGCAAATGGGATTCTGAGGTCAAAGCGCTGCTCATGTTCGAGGCTCTATCCCCTGAAGTTAGGTTGAGCTTAGAGGAGATGGGTATCCGTAACGATAGCAGTTTCGAAAGTATTGTTAGTAAACTGAACATACTGTACTCTAAAAAAGCGCGTGGTATCAGGGAATGCCTTAAATTAATAGAAGGTCTTAAGCAGAGAGTTGGGGAAAGTCCTATGGGTTTTAAAGAAAGATTCCTGGCCATTAGAGATAAAGTAGAGTACAGATTTGACGATAGCCTAGTGTTCGAAAATTTCCTCGAAATTGTGCTCGATAAGTATAGAGAGGCTATTGTTCGTAGTGAGGCTAAATCAATAGACAAAGCAGTCAGTGTCATGGCCACGGAGGATAGTGTAGAACAACGTTGCAGCTTTATGAAAGGGGTATGTTCAGTAGAAGGGGTTGAATAAATAAATAGCATTAAGGGTGAGATGAAGATGCTTAGCGCCAGTGTAAACAGGATGAAATACGAAAATGAGCAGTGTATTAAAGACCTTAGAGGTGAGATAGAAATACTGACTAAATTGTTGGGCGAAATCAAGCTTAGTCCACCTGAGTGTAGATTAGGACATATAGCTAGTGATTGCTCAAGACAGTCTTCTATGTTTGCCAACCGCAATACTCTTGACAATGCCGAGATAGTGAACATACGTTCTTATGGCAGAGATCAGTTTGGTAATCTGCCAATAGTTAAGGTGAATATTAACGGCAATATGTGGCACCTGTTATAGGATACAGGAAGCCAAGTCAGTATTATTGATTCTGAAAAGTGCAAGGTCTTGAAGGAGAATTGGGACGATGCACTTAAAACTTTACGTATAGTGTCAGTTACAGGCCACGAGCAGACGCTTACACGTGTTAAAACCTGTAGAGTTGGTAACGAAAACGGCAGCGAGCTGGGAGAGATAAGGTTTTGGCTAATGTCACTCGGAGATAAGGGCTACGACGGGATTCTGGGAATCAATGATATAAGGAGATTCAATATCCAGTTGCCTCCAATACGGGAACGTGGCAACATGATTTCCTTGAAACCAGAGGACCGTGATTATGTAGACCTTAGCTACGTTGCCGGTGCACATTGGCCAATGGTTTCAAGCTCCTTAGAGGAGAGATCAGTGAAGCGCATTGAAAACGAGGCTGTAAAGTTGCCACCTACTGAGTTTAACAGAAACTGTGAGTGTAGCGCTGGGTCTGTTAATAGTTTTAGAAAGCTTACTTGGGCTGAGAGGTTAAGGGTGATGCGGAAAGCAAAGGAAACTGTCAGACAGTTTATGTCAGGTAATTCTGTTAAAAAGCTTATGAATCCCAGGCCACCTTATTCCAGAAGTTTCGACAAAGGAGACCGGGTAATGCTAGCTGTTTCTAAGAATGAAGGTTACACCAACCTCTATGGACCTTTCCGTGTGGAAACTAGGGTCTCCGATGTTAACTTCAGAGTAAGAGGGGTCACCATAAACGATGTGAAAGTTGTACATGTCGATAGGATGAAAGCGTTTAGAAACAGACGTTAAGAAGAGCTTTTAGCTCTTGGACTTGAGAGAACTGAATGTAATTGGATCGTTCGGTTTCTCATCAAGTGAGCGTCTGTCAGTACCCTAAGTCTCTACCAAACATACCCAGCCGGTCCCAGATGAGAGCTTATTTGGTCCCCCCATTAAACTCTGTCTACTAAAGCATATTATATATGTGTGTGTTTGGTAATCACTCAGTGTAACTCACGTAGTTTGCGCAGATTTTGTTTTGAAGTTTCTGTTGGGAGGAACAAGATGTAAGGCACCTTTATGGAACGAACCGGATGTCTTCTTTTCCTCTCTTTAGTTTTTTTTTTTTTGTATCTTTATAACATGGCTCCCGTGAGCTTTTTCCCTCCCGAATAGCGGGAGGTTTTCCTTACGGGACAATGGGAATGTTTGGGAGATTGGTTAGTTTCTTTTTTTTTATTTGGAAGAATACCTTTTGTCAAATTATATTTACAAATATTTTCACTCTTATCATATCTCAGGTTTTGATGGAAAGAATTTTGTTGTTTATTTGTTGAGTGAACTGATCTCCCACGCCTTCTCATTGGACGAATGTGGCCATGTTTGTACATAAAAGAGGGTTGAACTGGAATGCGAAGAGTCGAAGAGTGTGGTGGATTATTGTGTGGAGACGCTTAAAGTGTTCTCTGCATGTTTTATCCGTGTCTGGCTATCTCCTCGCATACCTGTGTAACACCGGTCCGATCCCTATTAACGCAACAATAAAGATAAGTACTGTGTGTGTTTTATTTTATTTAACAAATTATGAATTATTATTTACCTATTTTTTATTTTGTACTTTTGAGTGTACGCTTTTGTGTGTTTAGTTACTATTACTTTAGGCCCTAGTCTATTGCATTTTGTGTTAACCCGTACAAAGTAACTTTTGTCATTACATCTTTAATCAAAAAGGCATATATTGGATCAAGATATAATTTATTTTAAAATATTTCAGTTGACTGAACGCCAACCTTTTTCAAGACATTATAACATATTAATGTGTGTAATCAACAAACTCAGCGCCACATAACGTCAATAGAATTAATTTTTTCTCCCCATTGAATATAGGCAAAACTATTTTTTAAACTTATTTCTATTGACGTTATGTGGCGCTAAGTTTGTTGTTGACACTCATTAAATATATTATAATACCTTGAAAAGGGTTGGCGTTCAGCCAAATGAAATATTGATAAAATAAATGATATTTTTATCCAATATATGCCTTTTAATTGAAAATCTACTAATGGATTGTTCTATTTTCAAAAAATTAAAAATATGTTACTACATATATATACGTTTACTTTTTAAAAGCTTTTATTCATCTTTATTCAATGTCTGTATGTCTACAAATATTGTGATCAGCTTTTTAATATACTTCGAGAGCATGTAGAAATTTGAGACTTTGTACACTCTTCACTTCTGAAGACAATGCAAGTGTATAGATTTTCCGACTTCTGGATTGTCATTGTGGTCGGGAATGGAATAATTTCATTATTTCCTTTCGAATCTTGTGACCAATAATCTATATATATAAATAAATATCTATATACATATAAATACGATGTGTAACGCACGGTTTCAACTCGCGGAGATGCCTTTCTTTTAATTTATCAACTTGATCATAGTGCAAGTTTTCACTTTTGTATTATTTTTATATTACCCATTCATTATAAACGATTATATAATAATATTAGTCGAACTGCTTTTCACATGTGTTGACATGTGGAGCACTTACAGTAATAGCAGTCGTCAACTTCTGCCCGTCATGATTATCATTGTCTGTACCACGTGTTGTGTGTACTAGGAATAATAATAAAACATATTAAATGCAAATAAAATATAGTTTTGGGTTTCTAAGGCCCCAGGCATGATAGGATTTAAAAATGGTTACAAGATGAAGTTGTAACAAGTGGTTCTGTCGCTGCATCAGACCTATCATCCGGGAGGTCTTCACAATCATCGAGCGACCAACTGATATGCGAAGTTGGATTTTCAGACGAGGCATTGATGATAATCCTGGCGTCTGCTAATACCTTCATCTAAAAGTATTTCCTCGGAGTGGAACTGGGATGTTATCAAGAAGACCTTGTTTGGAGGAGGACACTTTCAAAGTAGCAGAGCTACTATCGATGGATTAAGATGTAAATATTGCTGTGTTTTGACTATTGACTAAGAGTCAATAAATACAAGGTTGACCCAAAAGTTCGTAGACATTTGCAAAAAATTGAAATCCCAATATTATTCATACTAGAGATAAAACGTAGGGAGAAAAGATTTTTAAATAATCAATCAAACGTGCGACAAGCTTTCGGGCAGTCACGCCCTTTGACAGGTAATGAAACATGATAGCAAAAGGCTTTATATAGGATTCCGTTTTTGAGATATATTTACATATGAGAAGAATATAGGACGACTAAGATATTATTTAGGTTAAAAATATTTTGCAAATCTAAACTATTGTATATGATATTTACGTAACTATGCTAATCCTGTAATGCCAAAAGACAAACAAATGGTAAATTTGCAGATGGCTATATTATGAAACTATAAAATGAGACCGGACATCGACTGATCAACCCGCCATCAGCGGCCACATTGGAACTATAGAGGGGGGGGGGGGGGGGGGGGGGGGAAGGGTGGGGGGGGGGGGGGTTTAAAGGTTATTTAAGTTATTAAATATGTCCCCCCCCCCCTGATTTTATGTCCTGAGTTTATTGGGGATGTTATTGTATAAGGTGGTGGGAGAAGTTAAATTGAATGAGTGGCCTGTATCAAGAGTATGGTTGTAAATGAGGGATTTGCTGTCTTTATTATTGATACACCTGCCATGCTCAACCATCCTGATGGCCACGGACCTACCAGTCTCACCTATATAGGTTGCACCACAATCGTTGCATGAGACTGAGTAGACCGAGCCACCCGATGATTGAACACTGGCAGGTCTCTGTAATCGGGTAATAGGATGTCTAAGGATGGTGCCAGGCTTTTATTGTTTTTAAAAAAGGTATTGATGCCGTAAAATTTAAGAAGGTGGGATATGGCAGCGGATTGTGTTGAGTAAGGTAAGATGCAGGTATTTCTATGGGGTAACATGGGTTTCATATGGGCCGAGTTGTATTGATATTTGTGTATGAAATGGTGTGGATATTGGGAGAGGGCAAGCTGTTTTTTAATGTTAGAGAACTCTAATGATCTGAATATGGGCAGGGAGCAATGTGTAACCAATCTCTTGGTAAGTGTTCTAACTGTATTAATTTTATGGGATAAGGGACAGAAAGACTTGAAATTGGTGTAGAAAGTTGGGTTATTGATTTTATGATATACTGTTGTGTGGTAGTGTGAAGGGGTACGAATAATCAGTATGTCTAGAAAAGGTATTACATTATTGGCCTCTGGTTCATGACTGAAGGAAATATCGGGGTGAAAGAAGTTAAGAACAGATAAGATACTGTTCTCCTGTCCGGTTTCACATATACAGAGGATATCATCAATATATCTCCTCCATATGTGAATACCCGGTGTGAATTGCTGTTGGATCCAGTTATCAACTGTGGACATGACTATTTCGGCTAAGGGTGATGATAACGGGCTGCCCATGGGTGAGCCCCTAATCTGTTTGTAAAATAGGTTATTAAAGGCAAAATCTGTGATGTCTAAGCAAATGGAAGTGAGCGCTACTATGGTAGCAACAGTGTTAGAGTCCAATTGGGTGTCCTGAAGGAATTTTGTTAGCTGTGAAATGATCAGTTGATGGGGTAGTGATAAATGCATTGACCCAATATTATTCGCCATAAAATAATTCGCCGTTAGGTATAATGTATTTGTATTATATATTCATTATAATATAATATTATTAGCCAAGTAATAAGAAAAACAACGTTTTATGAAAAACAAGAACTTTTGGGACAAACCGCAATATGGTGGGTAGGAAAATAGCTTTCACAATTTCATCTAAAACGCGATTCGTTAAAGGTTTGAATAAATCAAGACTATATAGGTAATTTATTGTTACGTCGTACCCAAACGTTGTTCGTGTACTTTGTCTACTCAGAAAGCCACAAAGATACACACGTGAGTTCGAAGGGATTGCAGCTAAAGTTATCGCTTTATTGGCACTAAACAGAAGGAATACAACAGTGGAACATGCCTTCGACCTCCCGGTCAGAAGAATCCTTGGCACCGTGGATGTCCTCTTGTGAAGCGTTCCGCTCCACACTATACACGTGCAGCTTGGAGTACACCGCCTTTTAGGTCGCTCCGGTGTCAGTCTCTCCTGGCACCGCCTTGCAGGATCATCCACACGCCCTGGAGGTAACTCTCCGCCGTCTTCTCCTTGCCCGCAGATCTCGTTGTCACCAGACTGACTTCTCCCGCCAGACTGCGATGTCCTCTCGGCGCACAAACCCTTTTCAGGCCGACCGCTCTCTCGGCTCCTTCTTTCACGACGGCACCAGCTGGACTGTCTGTCTGCCGTCCCCTCCTCTGGAATCTGTCAATCAACACTTCCTTGTGGAGGGGGGGCTCTGCATACCTTCTTTTCTTGGCTTGCCCACATCTTCTCTTCATCTTTGCTGCTGCACCGCTTCAATATTTTATATTTGTAATATAATAACACTGTTAGTGTATTCCACATATCTTCTAATAATTAAGTTAGAGTCAATAGTTTAAGATCATATATATATACCTTTCTTTTAAAATGTACACTGCTGCTATTTGTTACCACCCCATATTTTGTATGCTATATATTTATTAATATAACCTGTATCATCCTTATTTGTGTTGAAACTCAAAATGATGACGTCAAAAATATATAAAAAGAATGGGTCTGGGGGGGACAGCTACGAGGCAAAGCCAAAGGACATGGACATGAGGGACTTTTTATAGGCAACAGCGCCCCGGGGTAAACAGAACAGTATCAGCTCGGAGTGTGATACCGTGTGTCCATCAACGCAGGCCGCTTCTGGCTCTCTCTCCTTGTCTCAGTGTTAGGCATCCAGGTTTGTGTCATGGCCTCCACCTCTGCCCCGTGGGCTGTCTCCAACCCGCTCGGTACTAACATCTAGCCCTGCCTCTGCTTCTTGTTGTCCACGTGTGGGAAAAGATCCTCAAAACTTCGCATCATGACTACGACTGTCAGTTTATTCATACGTCAGGTTACTCGGTGTTACAACATATATATGACATATATATAGAAAGAGAGAGAGAAAGAAAGATATTGAAACTGATGTATTAATCGTACATATAATATTATATAAGGTTAATATATATATATAAAGGTTTTATAATATTTTTTCAAAGAAAGTTATCGAAAATTTCGCTATAGCCCTATATTGTTACATAAAGAATTAAAACCTTTTTGATACCCAAATAATAATATTTAATAATTTGTTTTAATCATCATTAATTTACAACTACACCTATCCCCCGATTTACACGGTAGACACATTCCTTAGAAAAACGTGTAAATCGGGGGATAGGTGTACACAGAAATAAAATAAAATGCATTGACAGGTTAAAATATGTAGTCAGCACATAAGCTCGGGACTCCTCGTGAGATGTGTACACAGCGCATGTGTTCAATCACAGTAGCATTTAGTATAGTGCGATAAAAACAAAACAAAAAAAAACTTATTTGGAAAACCGTGTAAAAGCGAAAACGTGTAAAACAAGTACCGTGTAAATCGGGGGATAGGTGTACTTTCATATAAATCCTTATCCTTATATATCTATAAAAATGAAATGCGAAATCGATGTTTGTTATCGCTTCACGCAAAATCTACTGACTCAATCATTATGGAATTTCGCATGTAGGTAGCTGAAGATTTCGTTCAACATATAGGCTATTTAAAAAACTAAAAAAGTTAATGTTCTTTTTTTTTTTTAAATAAAAAAAACAAAACGGTTAGTTCCAGTCTTTTACCGCTTGGGCGCAGCACTGGTCGCGACGATAAATGAATTTGATTGGTTAATAATTAGCACGTGGTTTGTTTACACGTGAATGTTAGTTTGTTCACACGATGAATGTTTTTAAAAGGTAAGATTATCCAATCGCCGTGAAACTTTAGGAAGTTATTTACTATACTACTGGGAAGATTTCTGGTTTGAATTTGATTTGAAATAAATATTCTTTGCAATTTTATTTGCAAATTTTCTACTTTCACTTGCAAGCAGCGCCTCTAGCGGCGTCTGGTGAAATTATATTTATAAATTGTAACAATGCTTAAAATGTTTCCCAAGTTTAATAAATTTAATTTGAGAATTTAGTAATATAATATTCCAATGACGTAAAAAATACTTGGCATTTCAATATTAATATATATTTAAAGAAAAATTGTAACGATTTTGTGTTAAATGTTAAAATGTAATGATAAAATATATTTTTACATGGTTAATTTAATTTGCTGTTGTTTTATAAAAATGATGATGCAACTTTAATTGTTGTTGTGAAAATATCTTTATTTACGGAGCTGCTAACCATAATAAATTATTTTTGAGCCCGTTTTATATGTGTTTTAACGGGCTACTAACCAAAAGTAATGATTTTTGAGCCCATGCGCGATGTGAGGAGGCAAGGAATAGGAGTATGTAGCGGCAGGAGAAGACTCGCAGGGAAGTGGAAACGTTGGGAAAGCAGGGGAACAGCGCCTGGGAGAAGTGAGGCAGGGGTCCAGTAACCAGTAGAAGGTGGCGGGAGGAGTTGGAGGCGGAGGGTTTTTGAAGCCTAAAACGTGTGAGCCTTAGACTTCAGAATGGGGCAGTTTGAGGCTCTCGCCTCGTGGTTGCCTGAGAGGCCCTTTTGGCAGCAGTTGGCACATTTTGAGGTGTGCTGGTCAGCTCTGGTTGGGCAGGAGCGGCCTTCATGGCCGTCTTCACCGCAGTGGAAGCACTTGGGAGCTCTGGAACAGTGGGAGGAGTTGTGGCCGAAGCCACAGCAGCGGAAGCAGACGCGGGCGCGGATGGACGCCTCGAAGTTGAGGATCACACCGTCAACCACGATTCTTCCGCGGTTGCCCAGGGCTCCAAAGGTCTTGAGGTCCACCTCGATGAAGGCGGTGCAGGTCCCGTTTCTGAGTGCAGAACGGTGCGCCACGCGCACCACTTTGTTCCCGGTGAGCTGGCTGACAGCGGCGGTTGCCAGGAAGGTCTCCTCGATTGTGGAATTGGAGGTCTCCCCATCCACTCTGAAGAGGCAGATTCTTGGCATGATCTCCTTCTGCTGGCGGACCTTCATTCCCGTTAGCTTGCTGGCCAGGGAGGTAGTCACCTCAGGGATGATGTCGGGATTGCTGGAGTGGAGGACCAGCTTCCCCTTGGTGCGCAGAGAGGCCCAAACACCTTGGGGTAGGGTGTGGACAGCGCGGACAGCCTTGTAAATGTCCCTTGGGTCAGCCTGTGGGTCGTCAGAGACGACCACTGTGTGGGCCGCCGATTTTTCCCCATGGAGGACCACTTGGGCGGCCGCAGGCTTGGATACGCGGGATGACGCAAGTTTGGTTGGACCTTTTAGGTTGGGTCTTTTTGCGGGCGGGTTGAGAGCCTCAGGCTGCTTCCTCTTGGTTGCAACAGGAGCAGGCAGGGTGGAGGCAGGCTTGTCAGCAGGAGAAGGAGTGGCAGGCTTGGTGGGGTCAGTCTGGGAGCTGGTTTCCTTGCAGGAAGGAGCAGGGCTGGTTTGAGTGTTTTGGCAGGCAGTCTGTGGAATGATTTCGTCCAGTTCCTTAAAGGACGCGAGGGTGCCAGAGAGGTTCTCTACCTCGGTAATGAGGGCCTGGATCTGCTCGGTCCGTGAACTGGTGATATTCGTAATGATTTGGCACAGGTATTCTTGGGAGGTAGGGTGAGGATAGCGTAATGCAATCTCGACGTCCTCCATAAACTGGCTACTCTCCAACTCTAATAGGGCGAGGGTTACGAGGGGCTCCTCGGCATTCTTCTTCTTCTTCCTAGAGGGAGCCATGGCAGGGATAAGTATGGTAAGTATGGTATTTAAACGCATATAACAATATTTATATTTATATACGTTTATAAATCAATATATAGGTGGATTGGATGTTTTCTAGAATCGTTTTAACAAATGTTCGTTAGGCAAACTTTTACTCGGATAAAAACTGTGCGAAACCGGGTACATTCGCTAAATACAATTATTTACAAATCTTCGTTTGTGGCAAGATACTATTCCTTCAACTTCAAATTACCGAGTGGACCAATTAATACTGATTTTTTTCAACTTATCGAGTATTTTTCAAGGGACCGGGAAAAAATTATCGAGAAGGTAGACAAGTATAGATTCAGTAGGGATTGGATGTTTGCTAGAATCGTTTTAACAAATGTTTGTTAAGCAAACTTTTACTTGGGGCAAGCCGGGAACATATATATATATATATTTGTCGGCTATGCACGCCCTCAATATGTAACTAATCTCGCTGATATTTGAACAGGACAGAGAGTTAAATCTGGAAGAGTTTTTTTTTTGTCGCACTTTAACCAATAAAAATTATATTTAACCAAGTACTGAGCAACAATATTTTTTTAGTCAGAAATGATGATGGCAATATTTCCGTATTGCATTAAAAAATTATTTTGGGGAATATTCACTAAAGCAGACCACGGGTAAAGCCAGATAATGATTAATAGTAGGCAGGAACAAAATTCTACCAGCGAAACATTCACTCGAGCAGAAGACACACGAAGCCAGGTCATCTCTATATATAAAATATCGTTTCTCGGCCTTTTGGCTAAGATCATGTAGTATATCTCTAGATATTTTATTTATGTATATCTTTTTAAAAATCTATTCAGTAGAGAGTGGATATGTTTGCTCGAAAAATAAATTTCATATATTATATGAATATATGACATAACGAATTATATTATCATAATATTCAGTGTGTTCCCGAATATTATTATCAATAATATTCGTTAGGCAAACTTTCATTCGGATAAAACCCGGGTAGAGCAATAACCCAGGCAGCCAGCTGAGAGAGAGAGAGAGAGGGAGCGAGGTTCTATGCGCTGAACGGCCGTTTGTCGTATGTGGTCACCCCCCGGCTATCTGTCCCCAGGTGTTGACGGGCGGGCCCCTTTTGCCCCCCCCCCCTTTGGAATGTCGTGATGTCTAAAGTGTCTCGCTTTAGCTGCCCATCTCTCTCTCGTTTACTGTAGGTTTGTTTTATTAATCCTGGAAGAGCATATATTATGACATATATATATATATATTAAAAATGGCATATCCTGACCAGGAGCACATGTGCTTTTCAGAAGGCAGAGCGCCATCTGGTGGAACAGAAATCAACTATTCATTGATTTAGCCTGTTCCCTGATATTTGGCCAACCCAATTTCTTGATAAATCAAGAAAAGCCATCCACGAACGCGTTTCGCGCTTTTGGCGCTCGTCAGCGTGGAGTAGGCTGAACCATTGCGACCAAAAATAATTTTTGATCCCAATGGCTTCCTGAAAAACCAAGAAATGGGTATTTAAGGCCAAACTCGCGTAAATACGCTTAGCACATTAAAAAACGAAAGAAAAAATAAAAGATAAAAAGATCAGGTGTTGAAATCAATATTAAAAATGGCATATCCTGACCAGGAGCACATGTGCTTTACAAAAGGCAGAGCGCCATCTGGTGGAACAGAAATAAACTAAACATTGATTTAGCCTGTTCCCTGATATTTGGCCAACCCAATTTCTTGATAAATCAAGAAAAGCCATCCACGAACGCGTTTCGCGCTTTTGGCGCTCGTCAGCGTGGAGTAGGCTGAACCATTGCGACCAAAAAATAATTTTTGATCCCAATGGCTTCCTGAAAAACCAAGAAATGGGTATTTAAGGCCAAACTTGCGTAAATACGCTTAGCACATTAAAAAACGAAAGAAAAAATAAAAGATAAAAAGATCAGGTGTTGAAATCAATATTAAAAATGGCATATCCTGACCAGGAGCACATGTGCTTTTCAGAAGGCAGAGCGCCATCTGGTGGAACAGAAATCAACTATTCATTGATTTAGCCTGTTCCCTGATATTTGGCCAACCCAATTCGTGGATGGCTTTTCTTGATTTATCAAGAAATTGGGTTGGCCAAATATCAGGGAACAGGCTAAATCAATGAATAGTTGATTTCTGTTCCACCAGATGGCGCTCTGCCTTCTGAAAAGCACATGTGCTCCTGGTCAGGATATGCCATTTTTAATATTGATTTCAACACCTGATCTTTTGATCTTTTATTTTTTCTTTCGTTTTTTAATGTGCTAAGCGTATTTACGCAAGTTTGGCCTTAAATACCCATTTCTTGGTTTTTCAGGAAGCCATTGGGATCAAAAATTATTTTTTGGTCGCAATGGTTCAGCCTACTCCACGCTGACGAGCGCCAAAAGCGCGAAACGCGTTCGTGGATGGCTTTTCTTGATTTATCAAGAAATTGGGTTGGCCAAATATCAGGGAACAGGCTAAATCAATGAATAGTTGATTTCTGTTCCACCAGATGGCGCTCTGCCTTCTGAAAAGCACATGTGCTCCTGGTCAGGATATGCCATTTTTAATATTGATTTCAACACCTGATCTTTTTATCTTTTATTTTTCTTTCGTTTTTAATATATATATATATAAATGAATGTCTGTCTGTGTGTGTGTGTGTGACAATGACAATTAAAAATTATTTATTGTCTTCTAGACAATTTTACTCATTTTCAAACAAAGAAGTAGAGAGAGAAAATATATTACAAAAAGAAAGAGAGAAAGAAAATATATACATATATGAAAACATATATATTACAAGATGATGATGGGAGATTTTGGAAGGAAACCTCGACGCGGGAGGGTCCTGGACCAGGCGATGAGCGGGTCCTCCACCGCTTCTCCGAGCCCAACCTGGACAAAGTGGCGATAAATTCGCAACTCTGCCGACGCCAGGATGGAAAGGGCGTCGTCCTCAAGGCCGGACCCGCCGAAGATCCAAGCCTGCAGGTCAGGGGGCCGCCCTATGATGTTGAAGGCCTCTCTAATGAGAGCCCTGATGGAGGGACAGCACCAGTAACGGTGGCTGAGGGAGCGGTCGATGGACCCGCAGGCAGGAAAGGAGGGGCCGACCGAGGCAGGATGGGCCGGATGGGGCAGGGCGTGGAGGGTCAACTTGAGGGCCGCGTCAGCCTCGTGGCAGGAGAAGGCGCAGCGAGGCCCAGTCGATCCTGGATGGTGGGCTGATGGTGGGTGCCCATCTCGCTAGGAATCGGGAGATCGGCGTGGCCGCGAGGCGTGGACGATCCAGGGCCCGTCGGGCCGAGCGGGTCGTGAGGCCGTTGAGGAACGGCGTGGCCGTCCCGCGCAGCACCACAGCAGCAGCCAAGGAAGTCTCCCGGAAGCCCTCGTCGTTCTCGGCGGTCAGCCTCCGGCAGAAGGCGCCAAGGGCCGCGGCGTCAGCCAAGGCGGAGCGTGTAGGGCGGGAGATGTGACGGTCCTCGGCCAGAAAGTCCCGGACTCGGACTCCGAGCCAGCGCGCTGGGGCCAGGAGGTCGGGAGGGCGAAGGAACCGGCAGCCGCCGATGATTGGGATGTCCAGCAGCTGAGATGTGGGGACCGCCCGGTGATTGAGGCTCAGGATCTTGGAGGCCTCCTCCCACAGCTTCAGCAACCGGAGACGGCGGGGCTGGAGACGCGTGCCGTCTGGTGGAGGGCGGATCCATGCCGACACCCATGACGGCCAGCGGCGAGCCCATGGCGGTTGCCTCCTCAACAGCATCCGTCACCTTGGCGATGTTCCAGGACGGGCACCTCCCGGGGACGGCGTACCAGGGCTCGTAGGTGGGGCTTGAGGCGCCGGTGGAGAATGGCAGCCAGCAGCCTGTAGTCGGCCGAGGGCAGTGCGATGGGCCTGTATCTCTCAAGGCCTAGACCGCCGCGGGCCTTGGGCACCAGGCAGATGGAGCTGCGCCGCGTCGACGGAGGCAGGGCTCCGCGGAGCCGTGACGCCGCGAACACTCGGGCCAGAGCTTCGGCGAAGAAGTCCTCGAAGGCGGCGAGGAGTTCGCACGGCAAGCCATCCCAGCCGGGGGCCTTTCCGCGAGGGAGGTGCTCGATGGCGTTGGCGATCTCGCTGGGGCTGATGTCCGGCCGGTGGAGCGGGTCCTCCTCACTCAGCTCGCGGGTGGTGGTGGGCGCGCTGCTGGCGATGAAGGCAGCTCCCGCAGCTGGATCGCTGGTGGAACGGGCGAAGCGGGGCTGGAAGGTCGCGAACGCCCTCCGCCGAAGCTCGGTGCCCTCGATGATGTTATCCTGCTCGTCCCTGATGACGCTGACCGGGCATCGGAGGCGGATGGCGCGTGCTATGTCCGGCAGCGATGGGTAGTCGGCCAGGATGGAGGAGGCCTCGAGCTGCGCCGCGATATAGCGCCTTGCCCTGTAGATGTAGCTGTCGCTGGCAGCGTGGCGCGGATCGTGCAGGGATCTGGCCTTCGCCAGAAGTCCCGCCTTGATGGTGGTCCACCTGTCCCATAGGATCCCGTCGTCGTCATCGTGCGTCATTTCTTCCTCGAGCTCCTGGATGTAGCCAGCCAGATGATCGAGAACGAGGCCCGAGCGGAGCATCGCGGCCAAGCGAGGCTGGGTGGGGGAGGAGACGGCGGTGGTGGGCGGGCCCACCTGGAGCAGCACGAGGCGGTGGTTCGAGAGGTGGTAGTGGCTGGTCGCGTAGATGGACACGCGATCCAGGACTCCAGCAGGGACGAGGATCCGGTCCAGGCGGCTGGATTCGACTTGGTCGCCGTGCATGGCGACTCTGGTGGGCAGGTGGGCGGCGTCGAACTGGGTGGCCTCGTCGACCAGCGCGGCCAGGTCCAGAAGAGCGGCGAGGGCATCCGACGATGATGATGATGAGGGGCCCCGATCCCTGATATTAAAATCGCCGATGATCCAGCAGGCCCCCTCCTCCTCCTGTGCCGCTGTCGCCGCCAGGAGCTCCAGTTGCCGGTTTCTTTCCCGGGGTTCATGCGCCAGATGAACGGCGATGGCCGTCATCTCCTCGCCGTGGACATCTATGGTTGCCAAGGCGATGTGGCCCGGCCACAGGATGCGCTGTTGTATCACGGCTACGCCTGGTCCGAAGACGCAGGCGAGTCCGGATCCCGAGATGGCTACGGGATGGGCCAATACAACAGCGCTGTAGCCGAGGCAGAGATCTTGGCCGCTGCCCAGATGAAATGCGTTTGTCTCCTGGACAAACGCGATGTCCACGTGATGTTGCCTGAGGAGATGACAAAGGGCAAGGCTCCTCCCCCGAGTGGCGAGCCCTCGCGCGTTGATGGTGGCGACGCGGTGGTTCATTAGCGCTGTAGGCCACGCAGGACCTTCCTGGTCTTCTGGAGGGTCTTGCGGATGGTGGAGTTGGAGTCTGGGCACGAGGCCTTGAAGGTTTCGTGCAACTTGTCGAGGGTGGCGACCTGTGCCTCTGTCAGCGTGGGCGCTAGCCTCTTCATGGTGGTTTCAGAGGTGAGGAGCTGCTGTGCGTCCTTGCAGTTAAGGCCGGGCAGCCTGTCCCAGTAGATGGAAAGGGTGGGGGTCTCCTCGATGTGCTTCAGCAGCTGTTTGAGTACGGATTCTCCCCGGGCAGGCGTGGAGGGAGGTGAGGTCAGCTTCTCCACCGACATCTCGTGGTCAAGCGGAGAGATGCGAGGCTCGAGGGGCCGCGAGGCAGCCAGGGGAGCAGGGAGGGCGGCATGGGCGAGATCCATCGGTTCAGCAGGATGGGGCGCCGAGGGGATCGCCGGAGCCTCTGTTGATGTCTTCGCCGGTTGGACAGGGGACGCCGGTGTTGCGGGCGCCGGTGCCGGCTTCCTTGGCTGCTGAGAAGGAGGAGGATGAGGAGGAGGAGGGGGGGGGAGGCCTTGCGTCGGTGGGAGACGCTGCTTGCCTGGGGCTGCCGTTCCCTTGCCTGGCAAGCGCTGGGCAGTTGGCTCTGCGGTGGCCCTGTTTCCCGCATTTCGAGCACTTGATGCCAAAGGAGAGGAAGGCAGACAGGGTGTCTCCTTTGGACTTGAATGTCAATCGGGTGGGCAGCGACTCCAGCCTCACGCCCTCGCGGAGCAGGATGAACGCCTCCCGGCGGCCGTCGTTGAAGGTATACTCCCCCATCTTGATCATGATGGGGGCGATGGAGGTCACGGTGCCGAAGTTGTGCAGGGCCTCCACGATGGCGCTGTCCTCAACGAAGCCGGGCAGATTTGCGATGACGATGCGTTCTGCCCTTTTTCGGAAGGGGAAGACCTTCAGGTGAGTTCCCTCTATGTCAAGGCCCACCTCCACCAGACGGCTCGCATGGTCCTTGGTCGCGAGGCCCACGACGTAGTGGCCGTTCATCCTGTTGAATTGGCTTATTCTCCCTGGCCCTCCGACCAGCAAGCCAATTGCCTTGAGGTAGGAGTAGTCCGAGATGTCAGGGCACAGCTCCACGAAGATGTAGTTCTCGTGGTTGGTGGTGGCCTGCCTGGCTGCGGCGATGTTGGCGCGCGTCGCCTTGATTTCCTGGGGCGGTATTGACTTCGGCCCAGTTGGCCGCTTCTGCTGCTGGGAGCTGGGCTTCTCAGCAGGCCTGCCAGGCTGCTTTGCGGCGTGCTCCGGCGATGAAGTGCGGCGCCTTTTCTTGCTCTTGACAACGGTGTAGCCGTCGTTGGCGTCGACCTCCGCCAACTCGCTGTCGGCCTAGTTGAGCGAGGTCGGGTTGGGTGATGTGTCGCTGGTCGAGGCAGCAGTCGGCGGCGCCGTGACGTCACCACGCGCGGCGGCCAGATTTGCATGCATGTCGCCTGCCGGCGAATTTGCATATTTTGAATTTCAGAAGAAATTTCATTAGTTTTCTTCATATTTATTTCTTTTGGTGATAATTCCTCGCCTGTTGGTAGCAGGATCCTGGGCCTTTCTGGCACTTTTCAGCACATCCTGGGCTTTCCGCCAATACCACACTTGCCAGACTAAGCGCCTTTTACACCCACTCAAAAGGCGAAAACGGCGGAGCTCGCGAAAGCGTGGCCGCACGCTCGAGTCGAGTGTGTGTGTGTACTCTATAGGTACATCCAATCGCCGTGAAATTTTTGGGATATTATTAGGCATATCCCCGGAAAGGTTTTCGAAAAATAATTTCTTGAATATCTTTAATATCCTTAGAGTTATTAGCAGATTTGTAGCTTTAACTCGCAAGCAGCGCCATCTTGCGACGGAGATAGGCTTAGGTCTGCCCCCCCCCCCCCCCCCCCCCTGTCGAGAAAATGTAATCGTCCGGCCGCCGGCCGGTTGGACAGTCCAAGTTCCCACCGACCAATCAGAGGGATCATGAGGTCCTGGCGCGCGGGGGCAGAGTTGGTGACACAGCTGTGCCAAGTAGACAAGAAAAAAGCCTCGCGGGTGACCTCCGGGAACTACGTCCATCTTCCATAAACGACCATGATTTTATTCAACTTATCGAGTATTTTTCAATAGACCGGGAAAAAATGTTCACTAGATAAAACGATGATTTTGTAATGTAGAAATTAGGAAAGACAAAATTCAGGATGACACGGCACACAGGGACCGGGAAAAAAACGATCACTTTATCGAGAGATTCAAATTTACGAGTTTCAAATTATCAAAATATATCTATTATTTTTTTATATGTTTATAGAGAATTGTTTTAACAAATGTTCGTTATACAAACCTTTACTCGGGTAAAACCCGGAAGAAGCCGGGTACATCCGCTAGTTTATCTATATATATATAAATGAATGTCTGTATGTGTGTGTGTCCTCTATGGATTCAAAAACCATACATCCAATCGCCGTGAAATTTCGGGATATTATTAGGTGTAACCCCGGAAAGGTTTACGAAAAATAATATCTTGAATATCTTTAATATCCTTAGAGTTATTTGCAGATTTGTAGCTTTAACTCGCAAGCAGCGCCACCTTGCGACGGAGATAGGCTTAGGTCTGCCCCACCCCGTGAGAAAATGGATCCGTCCGCCGCCGGCCGACAGTCCAAGTACCCACCGACCAATCAGGGCAGAGTTGGTGACACAGCTGTGCCAAGTAGACAAGAAAAAAAGCCTCGCGGGAGCTTGCCCAAGATGACCTCCGGGAACTTCGTCCATCTTCCATAAACGACCATGAATTTATTCAACCTTATCGAGTATTTTTCAAGGGACCGGGAAAAAATGTTCACTAGATAAAACGATGATTTTGTAATGTAGAAAATTAGGAAAGACAAAATTCAGAATGACACGGCACACAGGGACCGGGAAAAAATTTCTTGTCTCCACTTGTTTCTTTCTCACAGGTCGCAATTGATTGATATGCCTCTTATACACGACGCCCTCGCAACTTATAAGGTAGTGACGGTAGCTCAATAATTCCAAAATGGTACCTTTTTACCGTTTATGTCCAGTTGCATAGTTGAGGAAATAAACCTCGCAACCTGTAGTAAACTGCTCCTGTCTTCTTACGGCCTCATGAAATACCTCTCGCGGATTTCCCATCTTGGTATTAAATTCGAGAATCTTGATCTTAAACTTCTCTTCATTTGCAGTTCCGCCGGGGAATTCCTTTATTACAGTTTGGGGGAATGCTCAATGAGCAAATAGGAAACTTTGTAGATTCGTCTCTAAATCATCCTTCCCATTATTCTTTCTCAAAGGGTTTTTAAACTCTTTTACATATCTCTCAGCTAAACCATTTGTACTAGGATTATACGGACTGGTCTTAGTGTGTTGTATACCATTCACTTTGGTAAATTGCTCGAATTCACCGGAGACAAACTGTCTTCCGTTATCTGTAACAAAAAATTAGGGCAATCCAATTCTGGCGAGATTTTCTCTAAGATGACTTATAATCGTTTTTCTGGTAATATCTTTGATGATAAAAATTTCTATCCACTTTGAGTATGCGTCCACGAGAACCAAAAACATTCTTCCCATGAACGGACCCGCTAGATCAAGATGAAGTCGATGCCACGGTTTTTCGGGCCAAGTCCATTCCGAGATGGTAGCTGGGGGCATGCTTGCCGATTCTTGGCATACTCTACATTCTCTAGTTAACTCCTCGATGTTACTGTCTATGCCTGGCCACCAGAAAATACCGTCTGACAATCATCTTCATTTTAACAATCCCCATGTGTATTTCATGCGAGTCATTTAAAATTAAAGATCTTAATTTTTGGGGAATTACCAGTCTTTCACGCCATTGAAGACAACCAAACTCCAAACTAAATTCTTCATTGATCTTATAATGAGGAGCTAGTGGGTTTTCTCTGGGTACCCTTGTGAATTTCCAGTTGCCTTCTCTAACATTCCTTAATATTATAGACAGTATTTTATCTTGGGGCGTCTCATTAGCCACCTCCATAAAAGAGAACGGTACCTCATTCGACTTCCTAAGAAGAAGTACCTGGTCTTCATCAAGAGACTCCCTGACACTCGATTCTAAAGGAAGACGTGAAAATGCGTCAACATTGGAATTATCACTAGTTTTTCGAAATTCCACAGTATAATTAAATGCAGCTAATTTTAAGGACCCTCTTTTAATTCTGGATGATGCACATATGGGAATTGGTTTATGAGGTGAAAATATATGAATTAAGGGTCGGTTGTCTGTGACTAATACAAATTTTCGTCCCAGTAAGTATTGTCTGAATTTCTCAACGCCAAAAGTTATGCTCAGCGCTTTCTTTTCTAGTTGAGAGAAACGTTTTTCCGCTTCAGTTAATGTTCTAGAAGCAAAAGCTATAGGGCATTCTTCCTTTCTATCATTTCTATGACTCAGAATTACGCCTAGTCCATAGTCTAATAATAATTAATTTACATTTTTTGAATAACATTCGATATTTTTCGTCCAATTCCATCTACAATTTTTATTCAAAAGTTGATAGAATAGCCCTAAAATGTTTGCTATATTCTTTATGAATCTATAATTATAAATTAAGAGTCCTATGAAAGATCTCAATTGCGAAACATTCTTCAGGTTCAGGCGCCTCTATCACTGCTTTAATTTTATTTTCTAAGGGATGCAGTCCATATTTATCCATTTGAAACCCTAAATATTCCACCGGGTTCTTTTTAAATTTACATTGATATCTGTTTAACTTTAAACCTTTTTCTAGCAATCATCTAAACACTCGATCCAACTTAGAAAGAAGGAATCATATATCGCCGCAACTCTTTTTATTATTATAGCGGTTAAGGAAGCTTTCGGGAATGAACTGTTTATAGTTGATTCTTTATATTTATTCAATTACATAACTTTCTTTTAAGATATTTTTGTACCATATTACATTTGAAGTTAGGATCAGACATAACGTGGCCACGCGGTGCTATTGAAACGAGGGCGATAGGGGCGTGGTAAATTTCTTTTCGTTTATTTTGATTTATATTAAAAACGATATATAATCTCTCTTTAATTGTACAATATAATTAGCTGAAGAAGGGCTTGCCCGAAAGCTTCCTTAACCGCTATAATAATAAAAAGAGTTGCGGCGATATATGATTCCTTCTTTCTAATTTGTCGAAATCCGCAAACCGTTTACCATGAACTAGATCCAACCTTTGTTCATGATCTTCAAAGTCTTTTCCTGCAACCAAAATATCATCTATGTAGCAGGCCACACCTGGCAAATCAGAAAATAGGCCTTCCATAATCCTCTGAAATTTATTTGGTGAGACCGCTACGTCATATGGTAGTCTTTTATAAGAAAACAACCTCTTTGTTGTGTTTATATCAAAAACAGCTTTGGCTTCTTCAGCTAACATTACTTGTAAGTAAGCCTGTGATAGGTCTAGAGTCGAAAGTACGGTGCTTGTAGATAATTTTGAAAAGATCTCATCGATCGATGGAATGGGATACCTATCTAATTCTATTGCTTTATTAGCTGTACATCTAAAATCACCACATATCCTTACACTACCATCCTTTTTTGATGCCGGTACTATTGGAGCGGTCCAATATGCATGAACTATAGGTTATAAAATGCAAGAATTCACTAAACGATCAATTTCATTCTCTACTTTGTTTTTTAGAGAGAAAGTAAATTTCTGGCCTTACAAAACACAGGAGTCACATCCTTTTTTAAATTAAAATTTATTCTAACGTCCTTTAGACAGCCCAAATCTTTGTTAAACAAATCTGCATACCTATCCATAATTTTTTTATATATTTAAATATATTTATATTATATTCATTATTTAAAATTTTAATGTTAAACAATATAGAATAATCAAGTTTCAACTGTTTAAGCCATTCTCTTCCTAATAAAATTACCTGGATTTTTTCATTTACAACTATTAATCGTAAATATTGGTTGGCTTCTTTTACAAAAACATTTCTTTGATCTATAATCTCTATTGATTTACCACAAAAGGATTTTAATCTTAAATTTGTTGGAAATAATATTTTACCTTGCCAATAATTCTTATAAATATCTTTAGGTATCAACGTAACTGGACTTCTTGTATCTATTGTAAAGCACAAAGAATAATCATCTACTGTTAAATTTATTGTGGCATCAGTTTCGCCCTGTACAGAATATATAGAGTCCTCTTGTACAAATTTACATCCCCACATTCTTTTACAAGCTTTGCAGACCCTACTTAAATGACCCAGTTTATTACATTTTAAAACAAGTCTTTGTTCTATGAGGTAAAACAGATGCCATGTGTGAATGTCTTTCACCACATCTATAACACACTATTTTGCCTTTGCCACTTTGCCTGAAAGGCCTATACTGCGCCGTACTATTATTGTACTCACCCTTTTTATCCTTTCAATTCACAGGGGATATCTTGGCCACTAATTTTTCTTGTATTTCTCTTGTATTTATCTCCGCCAATTCGAACGAGATCGCCACTGCAAAAACTTTATCCAGGGTGACATCGTCGTCCTCTTGTAGTAGCTTCTTTTGCAGGATTTCCGACTTGATTCCAACCACAAAACGGTCTCGCATCATGGTTCCCAACATATCGACGAAATTACAATTTATTGCCAAATGTTTCAATTCTCTAAGATATTCCGAAATTGATTCTCCTTCCTGTTGAATTATTTTTAAAAATCTGCATCGCTGTGGTAGCACTTTCTTCTTTGGATCCAAATGCAGCTTAATTCTTTGAATGATAGTATCATAGGGTTGATCTGTCATTAGACCAGGAAGAAAATGTCATTTCCCTGCTTCAATGTTTCAGAATCTGGTAGCGAAGTAAAAATCAGCACTTTAATCTCCTCCTTCAGATGCCAAAAAGAAAGCCTCAATTTTTTGTACAAATAGATCGAAGTGTCCTCCACTGGGCTATAGCATCTAAAAGATACTATTAACTTTGAACTTGTCATGCTGATCTATTCTACTCCTTTGTTTTCTTTATCCAGATAGTTTAAAAGATGTAATCTTAACCCATTTTCCTATTTTTCCTCTCCACAATCCGAGAGTCAGATTTGTTTAAAAGATGTAGTTGTTATACTTGCATATACGCCGTTTTCCTCAACTTTTCACTGGCTCTGTAGATCGCGCATCCTCGTCGCCACTTTTGTTGTGTCGTAATTAGACGTACAAGAGCTCAAACTTGACCATGGCCAACAACAAATGTCCAATTTATAAATACATATATTTTTACATAATATGAGGCTTTAAATAATACAAATAATATTCATCTATTTACATAAACAACGGCTAATATATAGCGAGAAGAGTAGAGGACTGAGCACAGATCCCTGAGGTACACCAGCCCATGTTCTTCGGTCCTTGGAAAATGTTCCTTTGACCCGAACCTTTATCCTTCTTCCCCTTGAGAAGTCTGCAATCCAGATTAAGGTTTTTCCTCTTACTCCGATGTTGTGCAGCTTTTTAAATAATTTCTACACTCGATCAAAAGCTGAGGTCATATCCAGGAATACGGCCGTTGTCTTCTTTGGCGGTTTTTCCTAGAAATCTATTATTGATTGACAGAAATAGAACAGTTTATCAGTTGTACAGTGTCTGGATCTTTAGGCAGTTTGGTAGAAGTTCATTTTATTATTGTTAGTGAGCCAGACTATGAGCCTAGAGTGGATAATTCATTCTGTTATTTTTCAAAGTATGCTGGTAAGAGCAATTGGCCGATAGTTCTTGCATTCCTTAGCATCTTTGTTTGGTTTCAGTATTGGCACTATAATTGATATCTTCCAATTCTTTGGTAGTTTAACAGTTTGCCATGAAATGTTCAGTATTCGTAGGAGTTGATTTTTAGCTTCGTCTCCAAAGTGTTTAATCATTTGACCAAAGATTAGAGCATCTTCAGGTGACATCTTAGATTTAACTTTCCTATTGATGAATTTAGCTCATTCAGTGTGAAGTCTCTCACCTCGGAGTGGAAGACCATCGACATGCAAGTCAGTGGCTGTTACGGTTTTGCAGAATGCTGAAGCTATTGAAACGTTATCCCCGTATGGAGAAGTAAGTGCTAGACAAGTTTCTCGACAAACGGGGATTTCGTATGGAACAGTTTGGAGAGAATACACATTTAGAATTTTTCTATAAAAATATCCTAACAAAATTCAAAGTTTTCACGAGTTGAAAGTCAGCGATTTTGAGAAGCGTCAAGAATTTGCTGCATGGGTTTTCCGGCAAATTGATATTGATTAAAACTGGCTGTCAAATGTTCTAAGAACAGATGATGCTCACTTTTATCTAAAGGGAGAATTTAACATTCAAAACTGCCTCATTTTGGCAACAGAAAACCCTAGAATTTTTACAGAAATACCACTTCATCAGCACAGAGTTACAGTTTTGTGTGGGTTCACTTCTTCTTTTATTATTGGGCCATTTTTCTTTGAAAAAATCAATGGAAGAACTTTTAAAACCGTTTTCGTAACTGGTGAACGTTATGTTCAACTTTTGAGAGAAAAGGTTATTCCCATATTGCAGGACAGACAAGCACTAAGCGAAATAACATTCATGCAAGATGGAGGACCTCCTCATATCTCCCGCGGTGCAAAACAATTGCTGAAGGATACGTTCGGTGGAATTCGTTGAGAAGTCGCCACTTTATATACCAGTGGCCTCCAATATCACCAGACTTGAGGTCTTACAATTTCGGTTATGGGAGTGCATTAAGTCGAGTTTTTATCGATGCCGGCCTACCACATTGGCCATGTTGAAGGCTTCTATCAGATGGCACGTTTTATAAATTTCAACTATTTAATTGTGACCATTCTGTCATCTATCGTCTGCAGGCGGTGTTTGGGAATGAAGGGCGCCACATTGAGCAAGGATTGTGACCTAATACAAAAGAGAAGGCAGTTACCTCATGTGTTATATTTTGCAGGTCTTTGTTTTGGGTTATGGGAATAATAAATGCTGTCCTCACATCTTGACTCTTTTTTTTTTTCTGTAAAAAGTATTTTTTGGTTTGTCATTTGCCCACATTTCATATTATGTCGTGCAGGCCAAAGTTTTATAACTTCTCGAATAACACTGGTATACACAATTTTGCCCCTTATGTTTAGTTTATCGCTTTTCGCTCATTAGAAGAAATAGCATAAGGAATAATCTCTCTATCCCCCCCAACTTTAGATATTTTGCGCAAAAATAATACAAAATGATTTTACTACCACGTTTTTCAACGCAAAAGGTCGATTTAAAAAATGATTTTTTTTTGAGGGGATACATTTTCAAAATTATGTACAGTATAATAAACAATGATAACATTTGACAAACCCATAGGATATTTGGAATAAAGTACGACAAATATATTTTGTCACTCACCTCTATATTTTATTTTTGGATCATGACAAATATCCAGTTAAATAGTCAAGTGTCGACAATTTGTCAAGAAACTATACATTCCTTATAGCACGAAATCCTATTACTAGTGCCATCATAATTTTTGGTACTATATTAACATTTCAAAAATCGTGTATTGATATCAGTAGTTATTTTCAAACATTCAATTTATTTCACAAAACTCCATCTAAAATATAAATATTTTTGATACATGTTTTAATTTGCAAATACCTATTTTACATATCTCAGATTGTATTTAAAAATCGTCAACCAATTCTTCTAACTTTTGGCGAAATGGTGTTTTATTAATTTATCATTTGATATTATTAGGGTTCTTTCCTGGTATTCAAAAAGGAAAAATACGTCTCGTTCAGTTATATTTTTCAATTTATCAAACAATTTGGCCGCTGAATCTCTGATTCTGGTAGAGCGCCATCTAGCGAATAAAGTTGTAACTAAAATCAATTTCTGATTTTTCATTATTTGCCATAAATTGCATCCTGAACACAATGGTGTTTACCGCATTGCTCTAGCGCAAATATTCGCGGAGTTATTAATTTTTAAAATTGTGCGGGACTTTTGGATCACCCTGTATATAAATGAATGTATGTGTGTCTGTCTGTCCTTTATGCCTGACCAAACCACTCATTGGAACGCCATGAAACTTTGGGAAGTTATTTAGTATAGTACTGGGAAGGTTTCTAGCAAATAAAATTTTTGAAATAACTTTTCGCCTATAAATAATCAAGATTAATTAATTAACTTTATTAACATCATGAAACGCGATATCCCAAACTCAGGGATATTTGCGCCAATACATTTCACTGCATTACAGCAATTCGGCTATATACAATCCTGTTCAATTCATTATTTTACATAAATTAACTAAAGAAAATTGTCCAAAGAGAAAAACAAACAACAAAGCAAAACACACAGAGCAAGCATCGCAGTTCTTTTTTTTTTTTTTCTAAGATTCCTTCTCTTTTTTCCAATTCAAGAGAAAGTTGTATATGTATTTACAAAATTGATCAAAATTTTTATACTTTTCTTTTTTGTCTAATAATTCATCAAGCTGTCCAATACGACCAAATCTATTTTCCCTAAAATCCCGGAAAATTGGGCACTCCAGAAGTAGATGTCTCGCGTCTTGAATTTCACCTCCGCAGAAGCATCCTGGTTCCTTCACGGCGCCGATAGTTGCCAAAAATTTCCCAAAATTGCCATGATCTGTAATGAATTGGATATTATAAAAATTTGGACGGAAAAATCTTGGAATTCCTAATACGAAAAAGCTTCTGAAAATTTCATTAGTGTTCTCAAAAATTTCATTCATTTTTGCGTGTAAGAATGATTTGACTATACTTGGAGCATGGGGTTCGTAAGTAATTAGATCTTCAATGGACATTTGAGCTAGATCAAATTTGATTATTCTGGATTCTATATAATCTGTTAGGAGTGGAATTTTTGCCAAGCTATGCACACAGTTTGATGAAGTGGTTTTGTATGCTCTAACTGCCCATAAAATGATCTGGTACTGCATGGAGTTCAGTTTTTGTTTACAACGATTGTTTAAATATTTGAACCAAATTTCAGAACCGTATGTAAGTACAGGCCTAATGATTGTTTTGAATAAAGTTAACCTCTTTTCAGTGTCTAAACCCCACATATTGCCACTTAGTGAACATAATAAATTTTTCATACGTCCTGCCTTACACAGAATATCATTAACATGCGGTGTAAAGTTAACTTTGTTTTTCCATTTGTGATTAGAAAATTTCATTCCCAGAATTTTTACTTGCTTGACCGGCATTATTATATTGTTATTAACCTTAATAGGTATTTTTTGTCTGTTATGTAGGTATAGCATATTAGTCTTCTCTGTACTGATCGTTAATTTATTTCTATTACACCATTGGATCACATAATTTAAGGTGTATTCACTTGCGGTTTTTAGTCCTTCAATAGTCTTATTCCAGCAAATTATTGTAACGTCGTCTGCATAACATATAATATCTGCATTCATTGAATCAAAATTTATCAACAAATCATTTAGCAAAATATTCCATAGAAGTGGAGATAAAGGTCCACCCTGTGGACATCCTTTAGTTAGTTTCTTATAAAAAGTTTCTGATTCGTATGTAAATTTCACCTCCCTTTCATTATTCAAATAAGATTTTATGATCCGTATTAAATCTGAAGGAACATCATCATTATCCATTCTTTTTATAATAGCAGGCCACCATGCATTGTCGAATGCACCCGCAATATCTATAGCTATCAAGGAAGTCAATTCTTTTTGTTTATGTTTCAATATAGTTTCTATAATTTTATCCATTCCAGTAATTGTTGATCTAGATTTCATAAAACCATGCTGCCTTGAGCTCATTAAATTATTCTCTAAATAATAGTTACTTAATTTATTTTTTATTATATTCTCAAATGTTTTAGATAGATTAGATGTCAATGATATAGGTCTATAACTTTTATTTATTTCATAATTCGTTTTGCCTGGTTTTGGAATTATTTTTAAGAATGATTTTTTCCATTCATCCGGATAATATCCCATTTCTATACATTTATTGAATAATTTATGCAGAATTGGGATTATTTTTATTTTAGCCTGTCTAATCATATTGTTACTAATGTAATCAGGGCCCGGTGCTTTTTTAATATTTGTTTTTAAAATTGTTTCCTCTATTTCCTTAGATTCGATATAAACACTACTTTTATTTTTATATTTAGGCGTATAATTTCTAATCAAAATATGATCATCTTTATCCAAACCTCCAATATCATCCTGAAATAGATCGTTCATTAAACTTTTTATTTTGTCGGTCTTTAAATGATCTGGTAAATTATCTATTAGTGGTAATCCTAAATTTCTATTTTTCGATCTCAATGACTTGAATATCCTATAAGCATTACCAAATGAGTTATTTGAATGGCTTTCTTCTATAAAAATTCTCCAACTCGCTCTTTTTGCCTTTTTACTTTTATTTAAATATTTATTTCTCATTGATTTATAGGTCTTTTCAAGGACCTTTCCATGTCGGTAATACAAATTTCTAATATAGTGGAAATCGTTTTTCATTTTCTCCAGCTTCCCATCCCACCAGTATGTATTTGTTTTATGATTTCCGCTTCTTGTCTTGACATTTAGTGACAGATAAGCTGCCTCTTTAATTATTTGTGTGAGAGTCTTTACAATTTTGTCAATATCTTTGATGTTTGACGCGTGGTTTATCATGGTGATAATATTATCTACGTCTTGTATTGCTATTTTTTCGGTAAATGTTTTCCAATCAGCATCTTTTTCTATAAATTTCCATGTTGAGTTTTGAACTGTCCTTTGCCTGTTAAAATTGTGATAAATGTCAAAGGTTATTGCTACGTGATCTGAAATGTGCGTCAATATAGTCGTCTTCCAGTTTTGTACCAAACCTATTGATTTTTTGTTTGAAATCGTAAGATCTATAAAGCTAGAATTTCGGCAGGTGGGTATCTTAAGATTATGAATAAATAGGTTATGTTCATCTATGATGGAGTGGAATTTGAAACCATTGGAGTTTGTTGTCGGATCAAACCAGACTGGGTGTCTAGAATTAAAGTCACCACATAGTATAATAGGTTGTTGATTGTAGGTCTCCAGAAGCTCTTGGATAAATTTTCTATGAGTGTCATTAAATCTATGTGGATGTATATAAAAATTTGCGATAATAGTATTTGATTTTGCTGAATTTAAAGAAGTGGTTGTACAAAAGGAGTTTGTGAATTTATTGATTTTATTAAATTTTAAACTCTTATTCATAAAGATCGTTGCAGTATAAATTTGTTCATCTGTCGTTGAATGCACTATTTGAGATTCCAAATCGAAAATTACATCTCTATCAATCAGATAAGGTTCCTGTATTAGGATGATATCTGGTGGGTTGTCTTTTATAGAAGCTTGAAGCTCATTCAGTGCCAAGATACTTTTTCTTACATTTTGTTGTAAACATTTAATTCCTTTTCCCTGCATGATATTCAAACTAAATAAACAAAAATCTTAGCTGCGAAATTTGCCTAATTGTCGGTTGGATGATATCTCGTTCGTTGGATAATTCTGTCTATCTGTATTTTGTATAGAGGACAGTCCGAGGAATTAGCTCTATGATTCGGCGAGTTTCTAAATTTAGGATGTTTTAGACAGTTATAACAATTGCAAATTTTTGAACAGTCATGAATTCCTTGCGCGCCGCATAATTTGCATATCTCGACGTTAGTACAATCGGCCAATTTATGGTTGGGATTAAATTGAAGGCATTTCTGACATTGTTTTACCAGAATCTTATCTTCCACAAAACAGCGTTCAAAGTCAGTATATAATTTATTATTCATATTTTTAAGGATTCGGTAAACCTTTGGAGAAACCCTAAGAACTATGTTGTGGTGGGGCGTGTTCGATTTCATGCTAAACAAAACATGGATATCATTTTCAATTTCGTTCAATTCAGGGTTCGGACTGCAGATTGTTTTAGTAAAATTAGCGGTTTCTGTAAGTTTATTAACATTTTTGATATCAAGATAAATATTCTAATTTATCTGTTATTGTTGGAATAATCAATTTCAACATTCTACTCTTCTTTTATTTGTTTTTGACCAATTGACCGCTATATATATAAATTATTTCTACCATTGTTGTATCGGAGTATGTAAAGCAAGCTGTGCTTCAACTTTATGTAAAATTAGACCATAACTTAATAAAACTTTCTATCTTTAAAAGCCGATTCCCGGCCTTCTCCTTCCTATTTTTTCAACAGGTTATGGGCCCAGGACTGATTGCCTAAGAAATTAAGAATCAAGCATGTCCAGTCTATATCAAATTGAGAAGTTGAATAAGCAAAACTTTGAGACATGGAGGCTTCAAATGCAAATGATTCTTATTCACTCTGATCTGTGGAATTATGTTAATGAAGCCAATATCAAACCTGAACCCGGTAGCCAAGAGTTTTCTAATTGGCAAAATAAGGATCAGAAGGCTCTAGCTACAATTGTATTGAGCTTGAATCCATCAGAACTAATACATGTTAAGAATTGCAAGACTGCCGAGGAGGCCTGGAAAAAGATAGAAGAAGTTTATCGACCAAAAGGACCTGCGACGAGAGTTTCCCTGTCCAAAAGGCTAATACAGATGAAAATGAGGCCTAATGATGATTTGAAAGATTACCTGAGTAAATTTACTTCGTTAGTGGACAATCTAGGTGAAATTGGGGCTCAAGTACCCGAAGACTTTTTAGTTATACTCTTGTTGTGTAGTCTTCCAGAATCGTACGAAGGATTCAGAACTGCAATAGAAACCAGAGATCAGCTCCCAAAACTTGAAACTTTAAAGGTAAAGATTATAGAAGAAGATCAAAGACAACGTGAAATGGAGGGAACTTCGTCTGGAGAACAAAATGCCTTTTTTGGAAATCCAGAAAGAAAAACTACCAATTCCACTAAACCACCAAATCGGAAGGAGTTCAAATTTAACTGCCATTACTGTGGCAAGAAAGGCCACAAAGCGGCTGACTGCTGGTCAAAAAGGAACTCTAAAAGAAACAATAAGCGAATGGCTGCTTCTCTAGGAATTAGAGATGAAAATATTCTTGAGGTTGACGAGTGGTGCCTGGATAGCGGTGCAACTGCACACATGTGCTGCTTAAGAAACGCATTTTCAAACTTAAGAGAAACAGAGCCAATAGCCGTTAAATTAGCGAACGACCAAAGCATAGAAGCTTTAGGTACAGGAACGGTAGAATTGGAGGTTTTCGAACATGGTGAACCATTTTTATTGAAATTAGAAAATGTGTTGTTTGTCCCAGGACTGAAGGGAAATTTGATTTCAGTCAGCACCTGCACAGAAAAATCATTCTTTGTAAAATTTATGAGAGGAAAAGCGGAAATTGTGAATCCATTGAGGAAAATTTGCATAGAAGCTTACAAAAGAAACGGACTTTACATATTGAGTCAAACTAAATATGCAAAAACACAATTTACCGGAATGTGTATAGACAGAAATAGCAGTGAAATTTGGCATAATAGATTTGGTCATCTTAATTTTGATGACCTTAAGAAATTGCAGAGAGAGAATTTAGTCAATGGATTACCCAAGGGTGAATTTAAAAGTATAACAAGTTGTGAAACTTGTATTAGGGGTAAACAGACTCGATTACCATTCCCAGAAGTCTCTCTAACAAAGTCAACAGAGCCACTGCAACTTATTCATTCTGACATATGTGGACCGATGAGAACAAAGTCATATGGCGGTGCATTGTACTTTGCAACTTTTATTGACGACTTCTCACGAATGATATTCACTTTTGTTATGAAACGAAAAAATGAAGTTTTCAAAGGATTTAAAGTCTTTAAAATATTTGCTGAGAAACAAACTGGCAAGAAAATTAAAGCAATCAGAAGTGACAATGCCGCAGAGTATTTGAGTTCAGATTTTAAAGAATATTTATTGGAGGAAGGAATTAGACATCAGCTCTCAGTTGAATATTCTCCGCAACAAAATGGAGTTGCTGAAAGAGCGAACAGAACTCTGGTAGAAATGACTAGATGTTTCATAATTCAAGCGAACCTCCCAGATCCACTTTGGGCTGAACTTGTGCATACATCTACATACATTAGAAACAGATGCCCAAGAACAAATGAAAGTCGAACTCCGTATGAAATATTCACAGGAAGAAAACCAACCGTTTCTCATTTAAGAATTATTGGATGTAGATGTTTCGCTGTTGACAACCGTCCGAGAAGAGGAAAATTCGCTCCTCGTAGTGAAGAATACCGACTGGTTGGCTATTCTCCCGAATCAAAGGCGTACAGATTATGGAAGCCTGGGACAGGCATGATGATAAAAAGTCGAGATGTACGTTTCCTCGAATCTGAAAACTCTACCTTAAGGAATGACGTGGTGCAAATTGAAGCTATACCACAGAAAAAGGAAGATACATCATTGGAGGAGGAAAGTCTTCAGGATGATGAAAAAACTTTGCCCGGAACTGATTCGGAGTTTTTAAGCGAACCATCAGAAACAAAGGAAGTCATCTCGCAGAGAGGAAGAGGAAGACCAAGAATTTTACGTACTGGAAAACCGGGAAGACCACAAAAGGAATACGTTGAAGCTAATTTGTCTAAGGATTTTAGACAGAACACCAGTTTGCCAGATCCAAAGGATTTAGATCAAGCCTTGTCTAGTGAAGATTCGCATCTATGGAAAGGGGCAATGAAGGTCTTGTCGAGGTCGTCCATACACCAACCCAGGAGAATGTTGCGGATATCTTAACCAAGAGTCTGACAAAGGTCTCTCATGAGAGATGTATTCGTGAGTTGGGAATGTAGAAATTGAGGGAGGGTGTTGGAATAATCAATTTCAACATTCTACTCTTCTTTTATTTGTTTTTGACCAATTGACCGCTATATATATAAATTATTTCTACCATTGTTGTATAGGAGTATGTAAAGCAAGCTGTGCTTTAACTTTATGTAAAATTAGAGCATAACTTAATAAAACTTTCTATCTTTTAAAGCCGATTCCCGGCCTTCTCCTTCCTATTTTTTTCAACAGTTATAATTCAACAATCTGCTCTAAATATTATCATGATAATACGATGATTTTGTAATGTAGAAAATTAGGAAAGACAAAATTCAGGATGACACGGCAATTTATTTGAGACAAGAATAATGATACAATCCCAAGGCAAGATACTATTCCTTTAACTTCCAATTACTGAGGGAACCAATTAATATTGATTTTATTCAACTTATCGAGTATTTTTAAAGGGACCGGGAAAAGATGTTCAATTTATCGAGAGATTCGTTAGACAAACCTTTACTCGGTTAAAACCCGGGCGAAGCCGGGTACATCCATACAAGAATAATGATACAATTCCAAGGCAAGATACTATTCCTTTAACTTCCAATTACCGAGGGAACCAATTAATATTGATTTTATTCAACTTATCGAGTATTTTTCAAGGGACCGGAAAAAAATATTCACTTTATGGAGAGATTCGTTAGACAAACCTTTACTCGGGTAAAACCCGGGCGAAGCTGGGAACATCCATACAAGAATAATGATACAATTCCAAGGCAAGATACTTTTCCTTTAACTTCCAATTACCGAGGGAACCAATTCATATTGATTTTATTCAACCTATCGAGTATTTTTCAAGGGACCGGGAAAAATTGTTCACTTTATCGAGAGATTCGTTAGACAAACCTTTACTCGGGTAAAACACGGGCGAAGCCGGGTACGTCCGCTAGTATATAATAAATATAAATATGAATAAATATATTAAATAGATAAAAAAATAGATGTAAATTACAAATTTATGAATATACATATTGTTTCACCAGGCTGCGGTTTGGCAGACTCTTCAATCTTGATTCTCTCCTCAGACGCGTCTTACATCTTTCCAGAACGTGTCTCAACCATCCTACAAGGTTAAACCAGTCAATAATAAGACAACTATATTTTTAGGTAACACCTAGAATATCTTTTTATTTATCACATCAAAGTTTAAAGTAGGTAGTGTATTCAGTGTATCAAAATACAAATGATTTTATAGTACAAAATTT